>CM029473.1:2807459-5207459 GCA_017140325.1 Eucalyptus leucophloia subsp. euroa
ATTCAAAACGATCCACGCCTGGGCATGCGCCCAATTGTGCCAAGGCAGTGCCGTGCCGGGTGGGCAAGGCCCATTTCCCAACCCTACCTCTGGTTGACGACTGCCCAACTTCGGCGGGATGTGGCGATCCCCTCAACTCAACCTCATTTTTTTGACCCAAACAAAAAACCTCATCTAGAAATTCTGAGAAAAAAAAAAAACTCCTTTAGAAATTACGAAGTCATTAGGTTATCTTGCTTATTTATAATGGGGTGGTGTATTCCCACCCCCTATATGATTAAACCCACCCCCTTTGCATTAAAAAGACAAAGTTGCCCTTAATTATTCAATTGTAATTTAAAGTGGTACCTCCGATTTATCTACTTTCCGTCTTTTGTTATTTATTTTTTAATTTTTATGTAGGATCTAATTACCATAACTAAGAATATCACATGTTTTTTTCTTGTTTATTGTGGATGAAAGACATTATGTTCTCTCTCTATTTTTATATTTTACTTTTTGTAAAAATTAGTTTTGTCCCGAAAAGAGATATTTCAATAAAAACCTAGTTATTTTCTATACTTTCAAGCAAATTTATGGATTAATTATCTGGTAAATCTATAAAAAAAAATTAACATAGATAACCTTTCAACATGGTCACATATTTATGAACTTACATCTTTGTTGTGCATATCACTATTAAATATTTTTTACCAGCTACTTTTATATAAATATAAATATTATGGGTTGATCAAATGAAATCACAAAAAAAAAAAAAAAACTCTTTAAAGCTTTCCAAGACAAAATCATAGTTATGTTCCCATTCATGAAATTTTAAAAGATGGAAATTAATTATATCAAAGCTTTGTTTAAGATAAGAATTTTTTGTAAAATGCCATTGGAATTTCATTATTTTGTATTGACAAAAATTAATACCATTTGCAGAGTGTTTATAAACAATATCAAAATACCCCATTATGTATAACATTTTCATATCAATGTTTTTAGTATATTTCTAAACACTCATATGATGTCTTACATGTTTCGTGTCAAAATATCTCACCAATGGTTAAGAAGAAGGACAAATTTTTTGATATCATAAATATAGAGACTTGATATATATCTTTAGACTAATGAAATTAAAAAATTAAAAGTTCACCAAGTAAGTAAGCTTTTGAGATATGAGGGACCAAAAATAGATAAGTTGTTATACGAGCAATGATACAAAAGACACTAGTTTTTTTTTAAATAGCAATAAGTTCAAATTAAAAAAAACAAAACAAAACAAGCATATGACATTCTAAATTATGACAATTAGATTCTATAAAGAAAAAGAAAAACTAAAAAATAGAAAATAAATAAATTTGGAACCACGCCTTTAGATTGTGATTGAAATTGAGGATAATATTGGGTTTTTAGTGAAAATGAGGGTGAATTTACTTATATAAGTAGTTGAAATAGTGCCACACTTTATAATGGTATAGTAAACTTGTATTGCATATAGAGTCTACAAGGAAATTAATATTTGGATTAACTAAGAATTATGTCTAGACGTACTTGAATTTAATAGGGTTGATCTATTGTTAGAAATGAGAATCTTTTGAAATTTTTCTTTGTCATGTCACTCGTTAGCTTGTAAAAATTAAAGTTTTCTAAGATAACGTATGAAACAATGATTTTTGCCCATATATACCTTTAAAACAATAGGTTAAATCAGAGGAAATTATTACGAGTGTTTGAGGGTGGTCAAGGCTTTTAGTTCCATCAAAATTTCAGTCGCCATCTCGAAATAACTAGGATTACCTAAAGTTATGAGAAAGTTTAAATTTTAAATTTATTGCTCTAAATGACCGACACATTAGTCAATTAAAAAGAAATGGTTTGTCGCCTTCATCTCCATCTTCAAGACCTCATGGTCCTAGTTGGGCTGATCCACCCCTTAACCCTAAGATCAATTTGCACAGTATTAGTCCTCAATTTTTGGGACTCAGGACTGACCTTATGGAGCCTGAGGATTAGATCAACCCAATGGATTTGGTCAAGTTCCAGGGTTTCATTTTTGTACTCCTTGAAAAGGCAATTAAGAATCGAACTAACCCAATGGGTCAGTGATGAGTGAGGTTAGCAAAGAGAGGCGAGCATCAAGCAGTGAGCAGGACAAGCATCGAGTGACAAGCAAGGCAAGCGACCAGAAGCAAGCGAGGTGAGTGTCGAGCGACGAGCAGAGAAGTTGTTTCTCTTGATTTTGGCAAATTGAAGACTAAGAGGACAAAGAAAACAAAAGAGAACGAATACTAGAGGAGGATGTCATAAAGAGCTATTTACACCACTTTGGATACCATGAGGACCCCCCATAAAGACATTTTCCTCATTTGTAAATTATGACAATTGATGCCATAAAAGACAAAGTTTAAGCTATTAAAGAATAGTGTAAAATTACTTGGGCTCCTCACTAAGGAGTTGTTTAATGTTATTGACGTCGTTTAATTTAGGATTTTCTCTATACAAAAAAATTATAAACAATATTATTATGTATATTGACCTAGTCTCCTTAGAATTGAACCAGGACCAGTAGAGTTGGGCCAGTTCAGAGCTGATCTAGGGTTGACTCTAAACCGATGCTCACCCCTAGAGGTGATGGACCCTCCAGCACCTTTGCCATCACCTTGCTACTCACATCTTCATCTCTCTCCAAATTTGTCTCATGGTTGGTGAGGATGTAGGTTTACGACATTGAATCTTAGGTCTAAGGACCCCACTTTTTCACATTTCATTATTTTAAAGGATGCAATTGAGTGGGCAGGTGTGGGCAAATTCACGTTAAGCCACTATGTGAGAAGGCCAGCAACAAGCAGCGATGATAAAGAGCAATGAGTGGTAAGGTGTAGCTAAGAGAGCAACATGCAATGGTGACAGAAGAGGGGGGTATTTAGATTAGGGAACAACTTTAAAAGTAAAATTAAAACCTAATTTTGGAAGATCTCAATCCATCCCCAACATACTCAATTTGAGAATAGAAAATTCAATCTCAACACATTATTAACTATGCATCTCTCATATTAGTCAACAACCGTGTTGCATATTTTGACCCTTGGATTTCATTGATAATCTATTGGGTAGAAAAACATAATTTGCTAGCTCTTCCAGGTCTTCGTATGGATGTGGTTAATAGTGCGAGAAAAGGCCCATCATAAAATTGAATTGGGACGGGCCATGTGGCTTGGGCCAGGCTAAAGCCTAGAGGTCTCATTCTCGTCACAACCATCACATTTAAAGGACTAACTTGTAGTCTAAATTGTCTCATCCAGCCCTTGAGCAACCTCAAAGGCATTGAAATATCTCAGTACACTTAAAGGCCCTGTCAAGTTATCATGATCACACGTCTATAAATAACATCTTGCGATAAGGTCAAAATACATGGTCACGCCCTCCATAAAATGCTCATCTCCTTAAAGAAATATGGGATTCCGCTGTTGTGCTAACATATCAAATAATGAGTCCATTGAGCTTGCAACATGTGTCACAAGTGAGCCCCACTGTCAGAGGAAATTTTGAATCTCGTGGGCGACGTCTCTCCTATTCTAGATCTATTCACACTCTCCCTCTAGCTCTAGCTCATCTGTTACCTCTGCCGTCGTTGAGTTGTTGTCCACTCCCAATCGTGCCCTCTCTTTCTCCCTCCGACTTATGACTAAACCCTCATATGACAAACTATCGTGCAATCTCTTCCTCCTCAAAAGGTTGCCCATGTCATCACCGAATTGCAATGAACCATTATGCCGCCTCCAACTTCAACTACCTACTAGCATTATCAAACCCATCTCCAGAGGGTTTATAGTGACACCGTCGCCCCCGCTACATCGTCTATTGCCTCCACCTCTGCCTCCGCCTTGAAAGGTACAATTTAGGGTAATCACAATGCAAATTGGAATAATCATGTCTAAAAGTAGTGAAATTTATAAATTGCTTGGTTTATGAATTTTTCGTAAAGTGCATAGTTTTTCATCTTCATAGTGATGACATCATCTTGCCACATCGTCCATTCCTCTGGCTCTACCTTGAAAGATTTGATTTGGGGTAAAATTGCAAGAAGCACTTGCGTTTTCTTGTGTAAACTAGAAAAATTATGTCTAGAAGTAATGAAATTTATAAATTGCTTTGTTATGAATTTTTGGGCATAAATTGCCCTATTTTTTTTTATCTTCACAATGACGATGATGCCCCTGTCGCATCATTCGTTGCCTGTGCCTCTATCTCAGAAGATGTTATTTGGGGTAATTCCAAGAATCACTTGCATTTTCTTGTGTAAAGGACAAAAAACATTGTCTCGAAGTACTGAAATTTAAAAGTCACTTGGTTTATAAACTTGTGAATAATCATAACACATGCTACTATAAAAATGAAGTAATGAATTTCAAGTAATAATTTATTTATTTTTTGTATAGTATTATGAATGCAATTTATTTGAATTTGGATTCTTATAAATCTTGAAAATCTTGAACCCTTGAAGTATTGTCAATGAGAAAAAACAGAGTTACTAAGAACCCTCTACTAACAAACTACTGTGAGAAACATTCAAACTAGGACAATGCCATAGATGAACAATTTTAAATCAAGTACAAATTTAAGCTAAGAGGAAAGTTCCAAAACCATAATTTATGAACAAAAGCCCAATGCTTTAAAACATGTGTAGCTGGCCTTTTTTTTGTCACACACAAAAATAACACAAAGCAATGTAACTTAAAGCCAAGAATTACCCAAGCTTGAGTTGCTAGCCAAAAGAAATTAGACAAATTGGAAAGACATCATACCCAATATCAATTTAGCTAGAAAGGAACCATTTTACATATAAAAAAAAAATTCCACTTATATAGCAAAGAACAATGATAGCTGGATATTTTGTATAATTTCATTATGTAGGTAGTTTAATAGAAAGATTAAGAGAATTGATTGAGTGATAGTTTTAACTTGTTATGAAAATAATAGTCTGTTTGGAACCACAAAAAACCAAATAATGAATAATTATAAATTGTTATGAGGTCTACTCCTTCAAGAATTTATGACTCATAAGAAACTATTATTCTCATAATAACTAAAGACTATCATGCTAGCATAGCCCAAAGATTAATTGGGAGGATATTGACTTACCCACCATCCAATTTAGATATCCATCTTCATTTGAGTCGAATAATATATTACTAGATTTTATCACACTTGGTAAATCAATTCTTAAGTTCTTTCATTTCTACTCTCACAATGTTCTATCTTATCAAAACAACATTATATTTTCACGTCCATAACTATAGTCTAAGTTATTAATTGTTTTATCATAAGATAATATGAGTGAATCTTAATTGTCATATAGTATTCTGCTTTGAACCATTACCAAGATCTTAATTTTTGGGTGAAAAATGTCCTTATTCAGGGTTTGTTTATATTCCAAATTCAAGCTCATTTTGGGTTCTTATTATTATATTTGATTAAGTTTGAAGCTTAATAGTCAAGACTATTTTGGAGTCATTTAAATCTCATTTTAAATGCAAATTTCCATGTGTAAATTTATTGGATGATTGAATTAGAAGTAAGTCTTCACTTGTGTTATGTTAAACATATTTTGTTTTTTTAAGTGATAGATGAAATTATTACATCTTGTTCTTTTAATTAAAATATGAAATTTTCTATTTTGCACATATAATGTGTAATATGGAAAAAGATTATGAATTTACAATAGGAATGATTTTTTCAAATGAATTTGAAGCATATCAAAAATATGTGGTCTATGCAATCAACAACAAATTTAGGGTGATGAATGATACTTTGTTTAGAAATAGTAAAAAGATTTAATCCAAAGGATTGTTGGGTGCAATTATAAGGAGTATTCTGTGAACTTATCTAATCAAGAAAACAAATATAATAGGTTTTAAGTTAGATGTGGCTGTCTTGCTTGTATCAAATTTAAGGTTGACAGTGGTATCTATGAAGTTATAGAGTATATTTTTTAGCATAATCATGTATTTATTATAGAAGATCAAAAGCATTTAATCAAATGTAGAAGAATCATGCTTGATATTTGTAAGAATGTTTTAATTGCCATGATTAAAACTAGCATTGGATCGTTTATAATATATAAGTTTTTAGCGAATAAAGTATGATGGAGTAAAAACTTGGGTTCCAACCTAAATCATTTTCATTGTATGTAAAAGCAAAACTCAATATTTTTTTTTATGATGTATAGATAGATTAAGGTTGTAGATTGACAAATTTATTTTGGAGAGATAATTTATCAAAATTTGATTATGATTGTACAGGTAGAACAAGAAAGTAGATTTACAAATTTATTTCGACGATGTGTTAGTTTTAGATTCCACTTATTGTACCAATATATATAATATGATATGTGAACATTTTATTGAGGTTCATCATAATTAAAAGAATGTTTTGTTTGACTATTCATTTTTACTTGACGAAATGATAAAATCATTTATTTGGTAATTTGAGGCGTTTTTTAAAGTCTATGAGAAATATAGCTTTCAAACTATATTCACCGATCAAGACCAAGTTATGATAAAAAGGGCAAAATCTAACTCACGCAACATGTTTTGTTCAAAAAAAAAAGAAAAAGAAATGCTACGATAATGTCTCTATCTTATCATATAAAGATTGAAAAGAGCATTAAGTACATACTACACATAAAAAATATTACCACAAATATATGTGCTTTTTAAACCACATAAAACCTTCACTCCATTCACCCTACAAAGAAAGTGCACATATATGTGAATGAACACAGAACATGTTTAAAATAAAACACTCTATCTCAAACTCTTGGCATCATTCATCTTCAAATTTTAAAATAATATATGAGTTAAAGTTACAATAAATATCAACAACACAATCAACATTATCTCTAATCTAGAATTTCTTTATTTAGGGTTGTCAAATCTTGTTTCAAATGTTTCAATTTTACCTTGAAAGCTTTGACTTCTACATCCACCAAACAACCATCATCCTTAGTATGGTTGAACATTGATTCTTACTCGATATTGCTTCAATAAAAACTTTTGGACATAGTCCTTACTAATTGACTGATTTCCTCATCAACCTAAATTAAAAAAAAAAATGAAATACTTCCAATATAAATGGATACATGCTACGAACAGAGGAAAATTTTGTAAAGAAGAACATATGGTACTTGAGCAAATTGCATTTGGACAACCAAAATGGCATCCTTAACTATGAATGAATGGAATTAGAACATCTAATTAGAAATACTTAATAAGCCATTAATCTATCATTTTCTTACAAAAAAATCAAAGAAAACTCTCTAAACAAAATGAGAAGAGGAATATGATAGCATTTGACAGTTGAATTAGCTATATTGATTGTGCTACCTAACTAAAATGATTATCGGAGTAATTTTTACTTTTAATTGTGCCATGTCTATCCATTTCATTTCTTTTGGTTAAGTGAATAGCTTACTAACAAAGCCTGCTATGCGTAAAGGTCAAACCACATACTTCTTATATCTGTGAACGTCATTTTTAGTTCAACTACGAAAAGTAGATTTCTCACACTTAGCTAAATAATTAAAGGGTAATGGTTGTGATTAGACTTTCTTGGACCAATTATCATGTCGGGAAAATATACATTGATTCCTACCATTTTAGTTGGTGGAGAGGCTAAACTTGAAATAGAAGCATGATCATTATTTCTAGCATTTGCAACCATTAGTTGTAGTATATCCAGTCTATCTATATAGCATTCATCATCAAATACTCTTACGGTTATTCGAATGTTAGAAAGTTGATATCCGATTTGGACGCATGCGTAAAGATCGCGGGGATGCAATGAATGAAGTTTGATGAGACCAATGAACTCTCTGAGTAAATAAAGAAATTGTTTATTGCCATAGGAGTGTAGTCAATGAAAACAATTATCAATCAAGTCCCTTTTCAACATGACAACATGCGAAGGGTTCAAGATTTTCAAGAGTTATAATAATCTGAATTCAAATAAATTGCATTTATAATACCATATTAATATTTTTTTCTTTATTATAGTGGAAACATCGTTATGATTATCCACAAATTCATAAACCAAACGACTTATGAATTTCATTATTTCTAGATAACGTTTTCTATCATTTGCGCAAGAAACGCAAGCAATTCGTGCAATTGCCTCAAATCGTACATTTTGAGAAAATGCGATATGGTGGTTCATTGGACAAGGGCTTAGTTGTGAGTTAGAAGGAGAGAGAAAGAGGGCACAGTTGGGAGAGCGCATCGATTCGGTGATGACAGGGGCAATGAACGAGTTAGATCTAGAGGGGGCGGTGTGGTGGTTCGTTGAACGAGGGCTTGGTTGTGAGTTTGAGAGGGAGAGAGAGGGTAGAGTTAGGACGGGGTAGAAAATTCAGAATGTCACATCGCCATTGCTCCCATGCAACTAGATTCAAATATTTGGGGTTTAAAAATTTTAGTTTCAATTTTCTCTTGTTCTCCGATAAGGTGTTGAATAAGGTTTAAAGATTTCACTATTTTTCTTTCCCTCTCTCTTGCTAAGTTGTATATCTCATTGCTTCAAAAATTTTCTTATATGATCTAGGTTAGCTTTAGGTTGAATCTCGGTTTTATACTCGTACTTTAACATTCTACTTGACATTTCTTTTGTTACATCTCATCAATGAAGAAGACATAACCATACTCTCATTTTTTTATTTTACAAGATCTAGAGTTTATCGACAAGGTTACGGTAAGTCATTTTTTGATTTATTTGTCTTTGATAATATTTAAATAAACACCTCACTTTATATATATTTTCTTTTGGTGACTCAGGGAACCTCCGTGTACCGCTTCGCGGCGGAGTAAACCCTGGGATGGACTGGGCCATCACCACAGACCCAGCGACAGGTGAATTGCGCAGCTTTGCATTGAAGAAACCGGCTTACGCTAAGTTTTGAACTCCTCCCCTAGCGGATGGGTACTAAGGTCGAAACCAGCGCGGCCACCGCGGGTGGTGGTAACACCACTTTATATTCATCACCGATGATTTGTAAAGTAATTCTTCCCAAACATTTCAAATTTCATGTTTATCCAGTATTCAATGTTTCACCTAAGTGACTTCCAGTATTAATTTATTTCAATTATTAGTTAATTTGACTTAAGATATAGTTTCAATGCTCTTGATGTTGTCAGGCTGGTAGCTTCTTGACCACACGGTGATATCTAGATCAAATTTATGTGCTTTGGCTAATATAATATTTGGCGCTTGTCAAATGTTTAGTGAAGTAATAAGAGTTTACAATTTTTTTCTAGAGTTGGTTCATCTATTTTATCGTGAATTGGAAAGATTGAATTCACTCATCTATACCTAACGAAATTACCATGCCTTCCACCTTATATATATGTTACATCTAAAAGATTGATGAAACTATATCATGAAACTTGCAGAAATCATTTCCATTAATTCATTTGCTTGCTAGAAATGTTAAGATAGCGTTAATTTATTCCTCAGTTTGCTATTTTGTGGCATTTGCTGATAAAGTAGATTAATTTGATATAATGAATTAGTATTTTTTAAGTGTAGTCATTTATCTATTGTATAATTTGTTTTTAGTAGGATTTTGACATTATTGTATAATTTGTTTTCAGTTGATGGATTAAGATAAAAGCATATCAACATAAGTGGATGGACATAATGAAATGAGTTTACTTATGAAATTATCATTCCCCCATATAATTGATAAAGTGGAATATGCAATTATAAGCTAGGTAGCACCGACACGCTGCCGGAGCTCTCGAGTTGTGTCTGACACGTGTTGACGTGTCCGACATGCTCGGACACGCGTTGATGGCGTGTCAACAAATCCGACATGCGGTCAACGTTAGTCGACACGCGTGTCCGAAAGGGTGGAGGCCGCGAGTGAAGGCGAGCCCACGCGAGAGACGGCCAGAGAAAGAGAAAAGAGTGAGGCGAGGGCCGTGAGGAGGAACTTCACGAGGGAGGCACTCGTGGGGGAGGGCAGCGATCGTCGAGTGGGGCGGCGGCGGCGGCGGCAAGGGGGAGGAGGAGGAGTTCGCGGCGGTGTGCAGCCTCTCCGCACACAGGGACCGCACGTTCCGCCTTCTTTTCCGATCCCTTCCACTGAAATTTTTTTTGAGTTACTCCATTTTCCGCTCCTTCAGCGAATGCTGGTGCTTTTCTTGCGAGTCTTCGATGCTTTCGGAGATAGGCGTCGTGCGGCGAGGACTGAGGAGTAGGAGAAGAAGGTGCCGTGCTGCTAGGGTTTTGAGAACTCAGAAGGAAAATAAAAGATTAAAAAGGGGCTTGCATGTTGAAGCGAGGAGGAAATGACAGGAGGGAGGGGAAGGGACGGCTGTCAGGTGGTGGGGAGGGAAAAAAGTGAAAAAATTTGGGGGTAGGGTCTGTCGAGGGAAAAAATGGAGGGAGTTTGGGCCCGCGGGTTTTTTTTTAGGGGGGAGGGGGTTTGATTTTAATGAAATAAAAATAAATTTGGGATAATGAAATAAAAAAAAAACTTAAAATCTTACCGAAAATGTTGAATGATTAGTGTAAATTTATAATAAATAAATTAGATTCAAATTAATTAAAAATAAAAATATTTATTTAATATATAACGTGTCCCAGCGTGTCGGAATTTTTTATTTTTGAGAAATGATGTGTCGACGTGTCGTGTCGTGTCGTGTCCCGCCGTATTGGTGCAACCTAGGTTATAAGTACGACAAATAAGATGAAGATACCTAACTCTCGTTCTCCTCTAAGTAAAAAAACAAGCTAATCAATCAAAAATTTGAGATAATTTTTTGAGAATTATAAATGAAAAAACATATAAAATAGTTATAGTGAAATGCATTTTATTGTGAGCTTGAATATGGACATAATTTTGATCATTGAACGTCTATTATGTGGAGGCACTCGAGAAAGTGCAAAAATAATCATCATGCAGATAAGAAGCAAATGTTGTTTGTATCACATAACAAAGATGTGGTTGGTGAGGTAGGGGAAAACACTAGTGGTGATAGTTTCTTAATGGTATGGAAGTTTGATCAAGAATATTATAGGTACGTGCTTACTCAGATGATCATTATTGATGAATAACCTTTTTTTCATGATTGAACATGTCGGTTTTCACAATTTTATTATTGAACTATAACAATCTTTTTCAACATCTTTTATAAGCGAAAGAACTTATTTAAAACCTTATTTTGGCAAGCTTAATTCTAAAATTGCACTCATGACTGATATATTGAATTCCATTTAAAAGTTAAACTAGTTATCTCTCATTACACATTTTATTGATGAAAACTGGAAGTTGTATAAAAGAAAAATCAATTTTGTGGTGATGCATAATGATAAGAGTAGGGAGAATGGGAAAATGGTGGAAAAATGCATTTATGATTGAAGAATTGAAAAAAAAGAAGATGTCTACAATTATTGTAGATTATGTAGTTCCAATAATGTAGCCATTAGTTATTTGAAGGAAAATTTTTCAAGATAAGGGTTTTTGATTTTGAATAATGATACTTTATTTATGAGATGCATTATTTATATATTTAACTTGATTGTAAGAGATAAATTAAATAAGGTGCGTGGTTCTATTGTACGAATCTAAAATGTAGTTAGGTATGTAAGGCGTTCTCTCATAAGAGTTAAAACATTTCAATCTTGTATCAAGAATGAGAAAATTTCACATAATGGTTAGGTCTATCTTGATGTTGCCATTAGATAAAACTCCATTGCCATAATGTAAGATATCACCATAAATATAGGAAATTTTTTGAAAGAATGGAAAAAGATGATTTATCTTTCTTAAGGGATATTGGTAATGATTCTCTTCGATGTGAAGATTGGAAAAATGCCATCATTCTTTCTAAATTTTTGAAATAGTTTTATGATGTAATCAAAGGATATCGAGAGTTCATATATTATTTCAAATGATTATTTTGAGGAGATAGTTATGTTGTATAAATATTTGACTTGTATAAATATTTGAATGATGCGGCAAATTCTTTAAACTCAAAGTTTCAAACTATATGTATAAAAATGAAAGAGAAGTTTAACAAGTATAATGAGAATGCGGATAAAACAAATGTGATGGTATTGATTGTTAATTACATTAAATTCTACAAAAAAGTTGAATTATGTAAGGTTTTGTTATGGACAAATTTATGATGATGAATAGTATATTGATGAGATACATGATGAAATAAATGCTACCTTGGAGTATTTGTACAAATTTTATGAGCAATATTTTTTTTTTTTTGTTCTTCTAGTAAACAAAATTAGTGGTTCAAGTGTGAATATTAGTAATAGCGGTTCCAATGCCAATAATGATGATAATGTGTATGACATCCAAATTTGTGAAAATGCTTTCACAATGCGAAGAAAAAAGTGTTTGATGAAAACAAATCTAAGCTTGGTTAGTATCTTGAAGCTGAAAGTGAAGATGTTCTTAATCTTGACCTTTTGATGTGGTGGAAGAATACTGGGTCAAAATATAAAATATTATCTTTGATAACTTAAGATGTTTGTTTCTTCCTTTGACTATTATTGTTTCAAAGTCAACTTTTAGTACGTTGAGACATGTATTAAATGGCTTTTAAAGTTCTTTGATTTCTCGAGTGGAGGAAGGTTTGACTTAAGATTGGTTGAAAGTTGTACACGTGCCGGTTAATGTTGAAAAGTGTATCGAGAATGCGGAAAAACTTGAGTTGGGCAAGTCGCGTATATTTTTTTCTATCTTGTAATTCATTCGCATAACTATCTATTAAGTGAATATATTATTTAATCTCTTTTTTTGGTTTTTAGATTTAGATTGTCTTATTGAGGACATCATCATTGAAAAATAAACTTCATTTTGTGGAAACCCCAATTTTGTAGTGAGTAAATATACTTCAATAAACCCTAATTTTTACATGTCTCTAGAGCATGGTTTATTGTTGATTTTTATTTTCATTTTATGTATGAATTTATGGTCTTTTTTAGAGATTTTGTACCATGTGGATTGGCTCGCTTGATTTCACTTAGGAGGAGTTATGCTAATTTCACTTTTTACGAAGGAGTTATATTTGTAACAAAGATTTGTTAATTGTTTTAGATAAATAAAGAGTTTTTTTTGTAGTAGTTGCGAGAATGAGACTAATATTAGACCCATGTTTGTTGCTAATATTTATGCAATGTTAAGATTTTTTCCTTGTCTTATAACGTTTGTTTATGATAATTAGTAATTAGTCTTGTGGATCCTTGGTTTTTTGTTTAGTTAAAAGATTCATATACTTATTTATTACATGTACTTAATGTTTCAATACAAATTATGATGATTACGTTATAGTTTTCTCGTGTATTTATGTAAAATTTGAAGCCGTATAGATATTGAGTGGTTGCAAAATAGGTCTCAATGCAAAGAGGATAAATCCTAAACTAGATTGGAAAAACAGAATAGGTTCCAAAATAGAAGTCGGTGTAAATATGATAGGATACATGGTCCTAAAAAGAGGAACTGATTATAATAGCGTATAGTATAGAGTCCAAATGTAAAATTTACCTATCTTAGATACGATTACCCCTACTTGTAATGGCACAATAGTGATACCCGATATTTTCTCATCTCCTTACCCCATTCTATCTTTAGCTGGCGATGTAAAAGAGAGCAGTTGAACCAGTCAGCAACATCGAGGCTTAATGGGCCGACTTAGCTTTTTGGGCCTGAGTTAATTGGGCCTGCACGTCGCGGGCCCTCTTTCACGCACTCTTCCTCGTTCCCTCCCTCATTTTCTTTCCTTCTCCACTCACGCACTCGCTCTCTCTCTCTCCCCCTCCCCCTCTCCCTCCTCTTGCCGCTGCTCTCGAAAATCTTCCACCAAATCTCTTCTTCAAAGACGCAGCAGCAGCAGCAGCCGCAGCAGCCCTCGCTACACACTCCCTCTCTCGCGCTCCCCCAAGCCGCGTGCGGCGGAACCGAAGCCCTAGCTCTCGCTCCCGCTCCTCTCTCGCGAAATGAACTGTTCCAGTGCGTCTCTCTATCTCTCGCTCCCTCGCTCGCCGTGTCGAAGCGTGTGCCTCGTGTTGTGCCCCGCGTGCGCTTTTGCTTCGGTTGGGTTTCGGTGCTTGCCTTCTCAGGGGTTGATCTGAGTTCTTGATGGGTTTTTGCCTCTTTTCTGTGCTTGCAGTATCCGGAGAGGTGCCGGAGGAGCCCGTCGTCTCGACCAAGTCCGGCCACGTCTTCGAGAGGCGCCTAATCGAGCGATACGTTTCGGTCTGGGTCCCGCCACTCTAGGGTTTATGCTCTTCGTTTCGTTCTGTTTCGTTCGCTCCATGTTTTTTGTTGTTGCGGAGAGACGTGTGGATGTGGAGGGGAGAGGGAGAGAGCATTCGGGTAGGGTATAGTTTGTTCGAGCTGTTCGCCGATTTTAGGGAAACTGTGACGGCGACATGAGCCTGCGACCTAGCAATCAGTAGTAGCTTGCTTTTTTCAGTTAATGAATAAGTTCTTGGTGATGTGGAATTTCTGAGTGAATGGCCGTGCTTCTTGGCACTTCTTGATTGGTGAGAACGCAGAGAAGAGAAGGAAATAACAAATCTTGGTTTTGTCGAACTTCCCCCCTGATTCTTTTTCTTCTGCTCTTTCCCTTGAATTGAAAAGAATAACGGATGTAGGCAGAATTGAGCTAGGGGAACTATAGAAGTGGTGTCTCTGATGGTTGTCTAGTTCCTTTGCATGTGCCATGGGAAACAGTGCACAGGTTAAGCTTTTAAGAGTGAGGTATGATAGTAGTTCCTGTCAAAATTAGTTGGATTTATAAAATATAAGATGAATGAGCTCTGTGTACTTGTATTAATATAAAGAAGGATTGTTTCTTTTTGTTTGGCGGATTTATCGTGTTATAATCCTTCATGAAAATGATAAGGACTCAGGCATCTTTTGACTATTTGACCTGTGTGAACGGTAAAGTTTAGGGATTTATGCTTTGTTCTATATGTCTTCATGTGAGAATGATCAATTTTTCTTGTTCATTTGGGTAGGATTATGGAAAGTGCCCAGTTTCCGGGGAACCACTTACCATGGATGATGTCCTCCCTGTGAAAATGGGAAAGGTATTCTTGGCATTATTAGTTTGAATCCTTTAAAATGCTCTAGCACTTTCGTGGAAGTTTTCCTGATTCCCATTGCTTTTAATGCAGATAGTCAAGCCCAGACCTTTGCAGGCTGCCAGCATACCTGGGTTGCTCAGCATTTTCCAAAATGTAGCATATTGCTATTTTGCTATATCTGACTTCTTTTTTTGGCATGCAGTGAATACTTAAAACTTCTTTTGACTAATGCTAGTGCATTTAACAGTCATCTGGTTTCTATCTAATAGGAATGGGACAGCTTGATGCTTTCCAACTTTGCACTGGAACAACAACTGCATACAGCTAGGCAAGAGCTAAGTCATGCATTGTACCAGGTATTGGGCAATGCAGTATCATGTCCTTTATGCCTTATTTAGGATCCAATGTTAAGTTATAAGGTGTCTTCTCTGAAGTCAGCATTGCTATATTATTTGGTCTCTATCATAAAAGCATGTATAATGTGAAAACCAGCTATTTGACTTCTAGTGCCAATCATGGATTTTTTTGAGAGTAGATCCATGGATGTGCTGTTCGTCAAACATAACTAGTTTTCATCAATGGTGTTATCATGATAGAAATTGTAGAAGTATCCGAAAGATGCTGAGTGCCTTAGCACAATTGACTATTTTTTCTTGTTTGACATTTTCTGTTTCATGTTTTCACCTGAGAAATGTTATGGCTTCTTCAAGAATGTTGTACTTTAAAAAATTCATTCATTTACCAGAGGACGCTCATTAAAATTGATTAACAATTAAGGGACTTAATCGACAATTTACTCATTCAATTACATTTTCAATCATCAAAATTTCTTATTGTTTCAGGGTGATGTATGTTCTCTTGGATAAATTGTAGTTTTGATCCCTTCTCTCTACTTCATATTTTATATAGGGTAAAACCCATATGGAACTAATTTTATGGAATTGTCCCTGCTTTGTCACTTTTGCAGCATGATGCTGCTTGCCGTGTTATTGCAAGACTTAAAAGGAAAGGGATGAAGCCCGATCATTACTTGCACTGGCTGAAAGACAGATACCCATGACAGCATCTTCTGATATTGCAGTGAATGCTCCTGCCTTGAGCAATGGGAGAAAAGGTTCTTCCTTTTTATGTCTTGCTTAGCTTTTTGACATTTGATCGGTGATCAAGTAGTTACTTTCGCTTTCTTTCTATGTCATAGCTTCTCTAGATGAAGAGCCAGGCTATGCTGGGAAGAAAATGCGACCTGGTATTTCTGCAAGCATCATTGCTGAGATAACAGATTGTAACTTAGCACTTTCTCAACAGCGTAAAAAGCGACAGGTACATTAGGATCTATTTTTTGGCCTTCTAATTTTACTTTTTACGCCATAATTTTGCCCTTTTGTCCTTTCGGTGGCAGCTCTTTATTTTCATTTTCACTTCTCTATCATGGTTAACAAGAATATGTTCTGAATCTATAACTGACCTTAAATGTTGTCAGATTCCCTCTACACTGGCACCTGTTGAGGATTTGGAGAGGTACACCCAACTTTCTAGTTATCCGCTTCACAAAACTGGCAAACCAGGCATTACATCTCTTGATATTTGTCATTCCAAGGTGTGATTCTAAATATTCCTATTTCATCCAAAATGTATTAATGCTGATGTTGTAGCTGAAAATGCTTCCATTGTATGTGTGCTTCATGTGCTGATAATGTAACACATAGTTGTCAAACATATATTAGCATTTTGACCTTTCATCTTGTCTTCTTGTAGATTTAGTACCAAAGTTAGGCTAGTCATGTCGAGCATGTGATGGATGGACTCGTGAATAATGCTTGATTAGGGGTGAGTTTGGGAATGCCTTGTCGTTGAGAATTTGCATCGACAAAAGGGATCTTGACTTAAAGTGTATTTAGTGAAAGAAAATGCTTTGTCTTCATGTGTAACACGTCAAAAAGCAACTTTTAAAATGAAAAAGATAATAAAGGGAGAGTGCAGATGCAGAGAAGCATTGACAGGCAACACGTGCCAGGTTGGTTTGACTTGACATTGGGATTGCAATACCTATGCTAGATGCAGCTTGCCTAGGTTGCCTACAACCTTGTGATATGTTGTGCTTAGGGTTGACCTGATGAGATCTGTCTCACATGGGGTCACTAGCAATCCGGGTGAGGCGATGCTCGGGTTGCATGACCCATGCAAGATTGCAAGACCAAGTGGTTGCAGTGACTACTGCCACCTCTCTCTCTCTCTCATCATCTGGTGGCTTTCAAAGTGATGTTGGCGATCATGCCAAAGTGGTGACATTGAGGCATCAGACAGCTAACTTTTCTCTTCTTTGACAGCAAGCATGCTTGGATTTTTAGCATAAAATTGAAAGTTATTGAGGGCGAGATAGGAGAATCCGAAACATACACTAATACTCATCTCTATTCCAAAAATGTTGAAAACCCAGTGACTTTTTATTTTATTTTTGGCCCCGGGGGAGGTTTTGGTACCTGCCTTGGCCTTTAGACTTTGCTGAGGCAGCTTTAGGCTTATAGAATTACAAAAGAAGTATTTGCCAGTATTAGAACTTCAAGCCAAGGTACTTTAGAGACTCAGAGTTGCTTTTGAAGCTTTATCAACACCTTAGTTGCTTTCGTTGTTCAGTGCAACTCAAAGCTTATAAAAATGCTCGATTACTTACAGATAGGAGTATACAAGTTGAAATGGTTCAGTCCAAGTTTCAATTTGAATTTATAATGAGGTGATCCATTGGGTAGTGATTTTATAAATTAAAAGCAACCTAAATTGATGAAGCATCAAACTCAAATTGAACTAGAACCATTTTTTGTACTGTATGGCTTTTGATTTCAACCTTTTGGCTAGGAAGAATGAATATGACATCTCGTTTTCTGGTTTGATAGATGAATGTGGAAAATGGAAAACAAAATAGATAAATGAAGCGGCCAATAACATAGAAGCCAAAGATAGAGCATATAGGAAAAAATTTTGTTTCAAGCAATTTGTATCTTCAGATCATTTCAGATGTTGTTCATCTGTAAATTAATGGATAGAGACCTTACACTTAGTTTTGATGATTCTGGTTTATCTCTCTTCTTGGAAAATTTCTTCCAGGAGTCATCGAATTTGTTACAAGAATAGCTCCAACACGGGTTCAAAGTATATAGTAAGATTTCATTGTAGTCTAGGGTTTCAAGTCCCTGGCAGATCTTCTCTCTAGTTTTTATTGTTGTTAATCTGATCAATCTGCTAAAAGAGCACAGAGTAAAGCTGAAGCTTTGGAATGAATGCAGCTTTAATATAGGTGTGAGAGACAGAAAGAGATATGCAGTGTAAGAAATAATACTTGGTCACAAAATTGACCTTGCTATGAAAGATGAGAAACCACTACCGTTAGGGTGGCTTATACTAAAATCTGAGCTGTCAATGGAAAAGTGAAAAGAAGTCATGTTGTTGTATGCTGCAACAATAATTCTTTGGGTCTTAACAGGCTTTGGAATTCTTGACATGTGAACAGAATCCAAAGATGTAAAACTGTTTGGTTCTGATAACCGAATTGGACACAACAGAAATTTTTTGATTTAGTTTGGTCTGTGTTTCTGTACTGCGGCTTGTTAACTTAAAATTTTGGGGGCTGAATCTGTTCTTTTCTTGTTTCTTTGAGATGCATTATTGGTCTTGTATTGCAGTAGTGCTCCTCAATGAATTCAAGTCTTTTCTGAATAATGAAGAGTTTTTGGTGGACTTGTTGAAATCCAATTTGATATGTATCTGTAAGCCTAACTTGAAGGCTTTTTTTCTAGTTACAAGTGGAAAATCAGGTGTGATTTGGCAATCGTGTGACTTGAAAATTTGTCTGACTGGATGTAGTATGCTATAAAGGACCACTGGGATCGTCTCTTATGTTGGCAATGCTGATTATTCCTCTCATGATACTTCAGCAATTTAATCAATGCACATATCATCTTGCTAATGACATTCTTCCATGACGTTATTTGCTGACCTTTAATTAAGCTTTTCTTCCTATGAACAGGATATCATTGCAACTGGTGGGATCGACACATCTGCTGTACTTTTTGATCGATCATCTGGACAGATCATGTCTACACTATCAGGGCACTCAAAGAAGGTTTTCCTCTTCTTCTTTTTCTTTTTTTTTGAGGGGGGTGGCTGGGGGAGGGTGGTTTTTTTTTTTTCTGGTTGGGGGTTGCGGGCATTTCTTCTTTTTCTTGTCATCAAATGACTCTTAGCTTGTTTGTGCATCTTATTCTAGGTTACCAGTGTGAATTTTGATGCCCAAGGTGATCTGGTTTTAACTGGTTCTGCAGATAGGGTAAGCTGCTTTCAGAACCATCCTTTCGGATTTTCCTTTCTTCATGCATATAATATCCACAAAGCTCGGATTATATGCTAAAATAAAGAGCAAGCAAGTATACGGTTAGTAATGGTGGATGAGGAAGGAGATGAAATAAATGAAGGCATACTTGACTTTTAGGGCTTGCACTTGGGCATTAAGTTGGAGAAATGCTAATGTAATTGTGACATTGCTGTTTGATCAGCAGTAATACAGGTAGAAATATGGGCTATTAATGCCAAGTGTGCTAGAGGAGAAAATGGATGGTGATACAAAGCTGTTTTTGGTCATTGTCTTGGATATATTATATTATATTGATGCTTTAGGAAACCAATACCTTATATGCTCTTCTATTTGATTGTTTCATCAAAATACTGCTACATCTTGCTTGTGGATTGAGTGGTGGCCTGTTGAAAATGCAGAGCAAGGAAAAGGAGCAAAAGCATTTTTGTTTGGGTCTGGATGAATCTTTAAAATGAATGACTTGACGATATTCTTCCCTAAAATGCTGTGGCTATCGCAAAATGTTGGGTCAACTGTACAATACAATAATTAGGAGCCTGGTATAGATAACACTCATTATATGCCCATGAAAGATCCTGTTGGCCGAGTCTTTGAATTGGCTTGATAGAAATTGTTTTTCCTTGTTTTCTGGATGATTTGAATTGATTGGGTGTTACGCATCCTGCTGCTATTGGATTTATTGAACTACAGGCCAGAATGTATGTTTTCCCCCTCAAGGGTGTCAGGAGATGTTAAAAATGTCTGGCAGCTGGATTCTTTGGAACTCTTCTGTTGCAGAATCTATTTCTTTGTGTCCCTAGTACAACATGAACTTTTAGTGGTGTGTACTATTCATCTGACGTGCTAACCTACTGAGCATGTGAATCTTCTTTATGTAGAACTCTGCATTTCTTTACTTTAGTCCCCCTTATATGACAAGGAAGGGGAAAAGAGAAGAAAATAAATAATTCTGATGAATATATCCATTTTGCATGTGGTCGGCTCTGTATATGCTGTTCTCTTCATTCTAACCATAATGATTGCAATAGTTTGTTGAAGTAGTTACTACTGTAATTTTGTTGTCCTTTCTCTAGATGATTATGTGTTTGATCTGCAGACTGTGCGGATTTGGCAAGGTTCTGAAGATGGGAGCTATAACTGTCGGCATATATTGAAAGATCATAGTGCTGAGGTACTCTTGGTGACCTTTTTTTCTTAATTAAATACTTTCCTTTCAATTATGAAAAAGGAAAAGCACATTCCATGTCACATCTGTCTTGGCCATAGTCATAAACATGCCTTCTCAACAGTTTATGCTGTATTCTTAGCTAAAACATGCTTCCTTGGTATAAACTTTATGTCTCTTGTTTGTATGAAATCCTTTTGCCTGTTTTTTTGCTTCATTTGGTATAGGCAACTATCTCAATGAGTTTTTACTGTTATCTGAAGCTTGGTTGTCATTCTCCTATTAGTATTGTTCAGTTATGTACTGAGTCAAAATAGCTTTAAATACAGTCATGAGGCTTAAAAACACAGGCAGTCTAGAGAAGCAACAGAATCTAGTCTTTTATTGGGAACTAAAGACATGATTTTGATGTGTAGTGATGGTAATTTGTTCATCATTTATGTGCAGTTTAACTGTGCAGCTTATTGTCTGCCAGCTTGCGTAAGAACATGGTGATTTATCTTGTGCATGGTCTGATTTAGTTTTTGATTTAAGTGGATGTCTTCTGGGAATATTTGTTAGGTTGATTAAGAATACCTGCAATGTTAACTGTTTGTGCCACCACACATTTCTGCCTCGATTATTAGGATGATGGTGTGAACATTGCTGAACTGTATTGTAACCTTGGCTTAGATTCTTTGCTGCAGTCATCTGAGGATTAGATGTTCAACTGAATAGTTTGTTACACCCAATAGATTTGATTTTAAACTGTGTTATCTAAGGTTTGTCATTTCCAGTGAGAATTCAGGTTTTTTAGTTGGGTATATTTTTAATATGTGGTGTTTTAATGCCATAATAAACCTAGCAGATAATGAAGGATCACCTAAGACTAAGACAGTTTCAATTTTGTGTTTCACATTATAGTGCTATAGAGTTGGAGGAATCTAGTAGAACTTAATCTAGGGTGATGGCTTGATGGGACTGGGGGCAGTCTTATTCTTGTACCTTTTTTGGTGACGAAGCCACTGACACATCTTACTTTCTAAAATGTGTTTCTTGGATGGGTTTCATCATTCTTTTCCGAAAATAGATCATTAAAATAAGGTTTAAACTATGAATTTCTTGATCTTGGAAGTAAATTTGGTACTGGTGGGCGTGCTGCGAGCTCTGGAGTTCTCAAGGGAAATTTTTTTTGAATTGTTCTAAGCCTAATTATGACTGTTATTTTCAAGTGGTAGAATAATTTTATTCCTGAGGTGGTCGTGCATTTGAATAAAAATACTTACGAAAAACGAATGGCATAATAATGAGTGGATTTGAGAGTCTTTGAATGGTTCTCTTGCCACAATTTTTGGGGCATAATGAAGCTGTCTTCTGTCCATTTGTAAGTTTGGTATTGATTTCCAGTATACTACATCCATCTGTTAATAATGAGAGGATTTGGGAGTCTTTGAATGGTTTTCTTGCCACAATTTTTGGGGCAAAATGAAGCTGTCTTCTGTCCATTTGTAAGTTTGGTATTGATTTCCATTATACTGCATCCATCATTTGTGTGCGTGCATGCGTGCATGCGTGGTTGTTTCCTGGAAAAGAGATGGACAGTTCAGCAGCTTGGAAGTTTAGAGGGAAAATAGGTAAAAGGTTTTTAAGAAATAAAATCAATTAATAAGAACATTAGCTTAATTCTATGAGGTGGATTGACAATGTATAGCATAGAATTGAAATCAATTAATAAGAGCATTAGCTTAATTCTAAGAGGTGGATTGACAAATTACTGCATAGAAGTGCTTTTCTCATCTGCTAAGTGAAACGTTTTAGGTCTTACCATTTGAATTGATCAACTGCATATATTTAATTTCTGCCATAATGAGGTCATGGGCAGACACCACTGCCAAGTGCTACAATGCTTGAGTGCCTTGGGGTGTCTCAAAATGTATGAGGTAGGGATTCTTTGGAGGCTTGTGCATGCCTCACCACCTGAATTGCGTTTCTCCTGCTCACAGTTTACCTATAAAAAATAACCTTGTAGTATGTTTCACAATAGGTATGTCCTCAGAGCTTTATCCCGGGAAAAGCACTCGCAGTATGTTATGCCCGGCAGAAGACCCTTGAAGGACCTGTGAAGGGCTTAGGAAAGAAAAATTCCTGGTCTCTTTGGCTACTTTTATGATCTAGTTTAACCAACACCCGTTCTTCCTTATTCTAATGACTGAAGGATGGGGACAATCAAACTTTCATGACCCTATTCTAAGGACAAGGCAATATATGATCCTGACAATAGTGAAAAACTGAAGTGACGAGGTGTTTGGGTTGTCTATAGTTGACATTAGGTATTGGTTTGGGTTAGTAATGGGTCTTCTTTCTTCATGCTAGGTTAATGGAAAAGGGTAAAAAAAGAAATGAATAGTCAGACCTATTCATTTGTAAGTACTTTATGACCCGATATGATATGGTGCTTCTGTCCATATGTGGTGTTCGTACTTGTTTGGCCTGATTGTTTAAACTCAAAGGATAGTTTAAAATTTGAAAAACTATTCTGAACCAAGATTTCAGTGGTTCAAGTTATGTTCTTGTTTTGGTTTTGCTCAAAACTTTGAGCTTTGATGAGATAGTCCATTCCTTCATGAAGCATTGCAAAGCCAAGGAACGTTGTCCTTACGCACATAATTGAACCTTTCCCCCTTAAACGAATAAACCAAACCCAAGAGTTGATATATTATTACTAGCCTGCCCTCTTGCATTGTGATACCAAGCACCTCATTGGCTGCTAATGAAGTAGCCTTCAAAAGTAATTGATAATGCTCTCCTACATAGGAAAACAAAACACTACTCATCAAATAATCTACTTCGCATTATCCTTTCAATGGGATTGGTACTTCTTTGGATTGGGACAATATCTTCTCAGCTTGGAATGAATTATGCTAACTTCTTGACAACTGCAATTTTTTGGGACTGGGTAAAAAGTGTGCCATGCCTTCTGAATTAGAGCTCTGTTACAGGACTCATAATTGGACTGCAAAATCTGTACTGGATAATGAATATCCATGTTTCTGTCAATGTCATATGTGTTCTTTGGATGATAATTCTTGTAAAGACTGTAATAACTAAATTAAGCGATGATGCATTTTGAGCAACTTTGTTTTATGCATATGTGTCTTTTATTAATTTGAACATAAGTTGAACTGCAAACTATGTTTTACTCTTTTCTGCAATGATACGTGTGATCTTCTTCCTACCCTTTTCCAACATCCTCTTCCTTCAAACTTCTGATTCTGGTGGTGAAAATCATGTATCAGCATCAGAATGGTTGTAGGTCTGATGCTGTGTTGTATGATGCTTGATTTACTATAATGTTGGTTTGCTTTTCAAATTGACTTATCTCAATGTTGCTTCATTTGAGCTAATATTAAAGAAGTAATTCTTGATTGGAGAAGCGGCTTTTTTATTTTTCTGATATCCTCTGGGGATGGAACTATCTAATTATGCTGCTGGCATCATGTAGTTAATAGCGACCAACTTAAAATTACTGCAAGATTTGACTGTGGATGCTAGTGGGATGCTAATATGGTGTCTGATGATAGTCATAATTACTGAGAAAATCCTGGGGATATCATAAGCAACTATCAAAAGAAACTTTCTGGAATAAGAATTTTTTTACCCTAGTTGGCGCAACTTTGTCCTAAACAATTTTGCTTGAAAAATTTATTGGCAGATTATTATGGCATATCCCCTATTTGTGATTGATGTGTGATGTAATTATTCATCTTTTCAGGTGCAAGCAATCACAGTTCATGCCACAAATAACTACTTTGCAACAGCATCTCTTGATAATACATGGTGCTTTTATGAGTTTTCAACTGGTTTATGTCTTACTCAGGTCTCAAACTCTCTCTCTCTCTCTCTCTCTCTCTCTCTCTCTCTCTCTCTCTCTCTGAGGGTGCATTCGTGGAATTTTACACATACATCGACGCAAAACTTGTATCAGTTGTGTATTATGTGTAATGGATGTTCAGGCAAAAAAACAATTATATATGATGATTGAGCAGAAAAAGTGTCAGGCTCCTACAATAACTGCATTAGCTTTGCACTTACAGTGCTTTTGCAACTCATATATACATATTAACACATATATTATAGTTCAAGAAAAGCTGATGACGTAGGGTGACTAAGATTATGACACAATTTACTTTGAAAGAATGTTCCTTGTTTAAATACTCTGAGAACAACTTTCCTTGACTTTTGAAATTCATTGTCTGAGTAAATATGATATTCTGAGAACATCACCTGAAGCATTAACATAGTTGTACGGTTGCTGCAGTTTTTTTAGAGGTCATAATGCTGAAGTGCTTTTGATTATGAATGGTTGAGGTTGTCTACTCTCATTTGTCAAAATATATTCTAAGATCATTCTTCCTTGCTTTTTCTCCATCATTCTGCAGGTTGAAGGTGCTTCAGGATCTGAGGGTTATACATCTGCAGCTTTCCATCCCGATGGTCTTATCCTGGGTACTGGCACCTCGAATGCCGATGTTAAAATATGGGATGTAAAAACACAGGTACTATATCCACAATCTGTCTGAGATTGAAAGGGAATGTTATTGCTTTGGCTGGGTCCACAATTGTTTCCCCGTTTCAATCTTGCATCCCACCCTGATGATTTGCATGTGCAGTATTCCCTTCTATTTTCAGCTTTTGTTTGCCATGCTTAGTTTAGTGACTATATGCCAATTTGGCATGCTGTTAGAAAAAGGAAGTTGTAAATGGCAGAACTCCATATGTCATGATTTGACAGGCATCCTCATTTTTCTATTCACTGGAATGTCCCAGTTAATTTATTTTATCATGATATAGCTCAAAAATCTTGCTAAATCATTTTGAGATAAGCCAGTCATTTCCACAATTCTGCCAGCTGTCATGTTATTCTTGCACATTTTTGGTTCCTCTTCCTGTTCATTTTAGGTTGGCAACATGCGGTTGTAACTGTTTCTCATTTTGAAACAGGCGAATGTTACAACATTTTCTGGCCATACCGGGGCAATTACTGCCATATCTTTCTCTGAGAATGGATACTTCCTTGCGGTACATGTTCCTCTGACCTTTCTTCTATTATCAATATAGTTGTAGACATGCCATCTGACTTAGATATTTATTTCATAGACTGCAGCTCAGGATGGGGTTAAGCTGTGGGATCTGCGGAAGTTGAAGAACTTTCGCACGTTTTCGGCATATGACAAAGACACAGGGACAAATTCTGGTATGACATCCTCTTAGACCTGCTTGTTGTAGCAAGAGTAGATCTGGGTGACAGTGAGCAGTAAATGCCTCCCTGTTTGCTTGGACTTGTTCTGGATAGTGAACTTTTTCTGTAGAACTCCCTCAAAGAAGATTATACATCCTATCGTTCTATTGTCTCATTTCAATGAAGATTATTCAGTCTGAATTATCAGTGCAAAGAGTAACTATGACAGTCTCTCTCCTATTTTGCAGTTGAATTTGATCATAGTGGATGTTATCTTGGACTTGCCGGCTCAGACATAAGGTGAGTTTCTATATGCTAGATTTTGTACTGGACCTGTGTGAATAATAAGGTAATATAGGATTGTGTTTGTTTACAGAATATTTACCTGTTCTTTATTTTCATTGTGTTTGGTAGTTTCCCTTGCTTTCAATTTCTCTGATAGCTGAACTATATTTTCTATGAAAGTGGAAAACAATGTCTTTTTGATAATTTGCTTATGGAAAAGTTCCACGAAATGCTTTGTCAGAAAGGTGGGAAATTCAAAACTGTGATTTCTCTTGAAACTTTTCTACTTTCATGAAAGTTCAGAATTTTCTCTGCGGAGGACCATAACTCTATGCATCAATTGGAGGATTATTTTACCTCTTACATATTTGAGATTAAGTGACTTTGTGTTCTTGTATTCTTCTGTCCAATGAAAATTCATGTCTAGAATCAGGACCTGTTTTTTCCCGACTTACCTCTTTCTTTTAGTAGTGCCAGCTATTTTGAGAAATAACTTAAATTTTGTCATTTGCCAGAGTATACCAAGTTGCCAGTGTAAAATCAGAGTGGAATTGTATCAAGACTTTCCCTGATCTTTCTGGGACAGGTCATCTCTCCCCCTCCTCTCCTCCTCTATCTTCTTCAAAATCTTGCGTGTCTATAAATGTGGCCCCCACTGATATTGTGGTCATGACTGCAGGTAAAGTGACGTGTGTTAAGTTTGGTCCGGACTCAAAATACATTGCTGTCGGATCGATGGATCACAATTTGCGAATCTTTGGATTGCCTTCGGAGGATGGTGCTATGGAATCATGAAGTGTTGGGATCACATCTAGCAGGTAGGATCAGCTTTTGTGAGAGCAAAGTAGAGTTTAAGTTTCGTTGTGCTTGGACCGGAAAACTCACATGCTTAGAGTTTAAGCTTTGTGCCAGCTGAATCAGAGTATGAAACATCCTGTACTGCTGCAGTGAACAATTAGTGGCCCTTTGTCTAACATGATTACGATTCTTTGTTTTTCTTTTCGAATTTTGCCTTCTTGAGCACTAAGTCGTGTATACTATTGTTGTACAAGATTTTGGGACTGACCCATCCTCTACTCTCACATGGCATGAGAAAAATACCTGTTGGCAGCTAAGCATAGCGTAGTCTCTCGCAATTAAAGGCACTGATGATATTGCCATTTCCTAATTGAATAGTCGAATAACGAAGTCCACATACGAAGACAGCTGCATCGTACGTGATGCGAAAGGTTTAAGCCTGGATGACCTCCTTTTACCAAAAGGTCCATAGAACAGTTTACATTCATGGTGATCGTTTTCGACCTCATCGGTTTTACCTCAGTTCTGTTCCTCAGATACTTTCTCAAAATTCCTTACTGTAGTTACGGATCTTCTTTCTATCATATGGCCTTTCTGATTGTATTGCTAATTCTAAGAGGAATTCCCTCTCGGCGATACGAGAATTGGTCATGTATTTGAGGGATCGAATCTGTCCCCTAGTCAAAAACAGTAATTTCACACAAGCAGGCCTCCATTTTCTAACTGCACTTCTGCATATATAAACTAGAGGCACGATAGCTTTGTAATACCTAAGCTTCACTTCGTATGAGCTATCCGTGCATTCCACGAGGATTGGGACAACACGATTCGACTTGTAATTGAAAATGTCATCCTACATGCATTCCGAGGCCTTTCATCTGCGCACGTGGTGATTCTAGGCTTCGCCTCTCCTGCCTGGTTCAAGGCCTAATCGAACTGAAAAAATTGCGAGCGAAGGATATCCAGTTTAAGGCAACAATCCAAATCAAGTCTTGCCTGTTTCTAGACGGGCATCATGTGAGGGAAACCACTCCTGATGAAATCGTTCATGGAAAACTGGAAAAGCAATGAGTCAATAATTTATTTTCGATGAGCTCGTTCAGGGAGAGAGAGGATCTCTTCGTGGTGGCGAGGAAAACATCGATCAGAGTTTGGCGGAAAAGGAAGTGAATCAAATTGAGGTCCGAAAATGATTTGGTTGGTAATCATCTTCCGCCCTGTCCATGAATTCGGGGGACATGCACGTCTCTTCAATTTGCAGATGGTGATTGAGCACGGATGTTTAAATCAGCCAGAGACTCATTGATTCTTTTAGAAAGGGACATACATTGACACCAAAAGATGTCCAGGTTGTTGATCGATATCTTAGCCGGCAAAAACTGAGTGAGAAACAATGGAGATAAGATTCGCCGAGTGTCGAAACTTTTCAGTCATCGAAGTCAATTATAGTTGACAAGAAAACTAGCAATTGGTGGACAAGAAAACTAGTTCTAGCTAACAGGGAATTCAGGTGAAAAAAACCTAGTCTTGGAGTGAATTTTTGACAAATGATGATTGAGTTAACTGATAAAAAGCCACGTTGTAACCATCAACGAAGTGAAGATGGAATTACCGCCAAGCAATGTGGCTGACAAAGTCAAATACAATCGATGGAAATTGATACGGTGGCAACTATTAGAGAGATAATAATCAGGTAGTGAAAACAATTGATTTCGATATAATTACTAGAGAAGTAATAATCAAGTATTGGAATCGATAGAGCATTGACCGAGATAATCATTGGTGGAAGGAGCATAACTCATAAATGGTGGAATCTAGATCTTAGACATGTTAATAAGGATTGTTGGATTGAATGAAGCATATTGAACTAGCATTACTTCTAACCATTTGTTAACCGTAGATAATACATATAAATACTTCAATTATAGTTTGTACAACTCCAAATCCAAATCCATTAGAGAACAAAAGTTCTTCAAATTTATCTTCCTACTTATCTTTATGTGGTCAACAATGATTATTTCCAGACCCAAGACCTTTACTTTTCTAATCTCTTATATTTCTTGTCCAAGAATTAACAAAAGACCCCTTCACAATCTTTTCTCTCGAGGTGATTCATCAAGCACGAATCGTGTGGATTAGGATTGTAATTGCGTGCACAAAGACAAACGGTACCAATTTCTAGGGTTTCGTGGAATTCAGGAAAGTTGGGAATTTCCCCATTTGAATTTGCAATCCTCACTCCCGCGCGCTCTCTCTCTCCCTTCCGCCCGCCTTGCCTCCACCGCCCAGCTGCCGGACTCCGCCGCGCGACCGCCGCGCCCACTCCGGCGAGCCGCCCCCTCCGCCCGGCTCCGGCGACGGCCTCGGGAGCTCCCGAGAAAGCCACAGCTACGGCCGTTGCCGGTCCGATCGACCTCATCCGAGATCCCCCGAGTAAAAGAGCTTCTTCGACTTTGGATCATTATTGTTGCGTGAACTCTTGCCGAACGCTTGTTTGTAATGAGCCTAGAAACTGATCTTCCGCTCAAAACCTGCCAATGCGCAGGCGGTTTGCTGAAACAAATGGGGGAATTTTTCAATGAGGATATCTTCATCGACATACTCCTGAGGCTACTGGCCAAGTTGCTGGTGCGATTCAAATGTGTCTGCAAACAGCGGTGGTCTCTGATCTCCGACTGGGGCTTCGCCAAGTCGCATCTGCAGAGCTGCTCAAGGTAGGGGATTTGATTCCTAGATAGAGAATCATCATTGGTAGCGGCCGCAGACCCCTCGAGACCGTAGACTATGAAGCGCTCGGTGGCGGTGAGGGTCGCGTGGTGGTACCTCACAGGATCAAACCTTTCCAGGAGCCTGTGTCGTGGGGTCTTGCGATGGCTTGGTATTTTTAATTGTCCCCAGCAATTTTCTTTATGCAACCCAACCACCAGGGAGTGTATTGAGTTGCCTGGTTCCGATTTTGGTGATCGAAATGAGTTATTTGGTGGAGTCAGATGTGAGTTATTCCGTGGATTTGGATACGACTGTCAGTCCAATGACTACAAAATAGTGGGGGGCGTTGCTAGTGTTAGTGATGAAAATTGGGAGGTGGCAATATTTTCGCCCATGTCTGGTTCTTGGAAAAGGATACAAGGCCAGTTCCAGGAAGAGGTACAAAGTCATGTTGAATTTTCTGGCCAAAGAGTTTATTGGAAAGGGGTCTTACACAGGTGTGTCCATGGCTGGAGCATAAACAACAGGTGGGAAGCTGTGATTATGTCATTTGATTTGTCAGAAGAGAAATTTCACCAGGTGCTTCCAGTCCCAGAAGTCGATGACAACATAGTTCCTCTGGGACTCGGGATTCACAGGGTGAATCTGTTTGTGAATCTGTTTATATACAACAGTGCCCATGATCCCCACATCGAGGCATGGACAACAGAGGAGCATGGGAGAGGAGCATCGTGGACAAAAGCGTTGATTGCAGTGCCTTAATAAATTGGAATACCCATTGGGAAGAACCCCCTTGCCTACACAAGGAGTGGAAAATTTGTTTTCCGGATAACTATGAAGCGGATGTCTCTGTTTAATCCGGAGGATAATACTTGCAAGGCTTATTATCCCATAGGGATGGACTGGCTTATCAACTTTGCTATCTATTTAGAAACTCTTGTTTCCACCTATCTTGGCTGTGAGCCATCGAGAATCCAGAGCCTTTAAGAGCCGTTCTGATGCATATGGTTTTACTGTTTTCTTTATAGTCTAGAGCCTTTAATGTAGTATTTCCGATCATAACTTGTTATCTATTTCACTTCCACATGCAATGGAACTGATTATTCTCTATTTCTATTTCATTATTAAGCTTTTCCTTCACATGCCTTAGGCCCATAAATTGCCAAGAGCTGTATTTTGGTAAACCCACCCCCCATATTGGGAGATCAAGTTCACTCTTGCGTTCCTATAACTTCTGCTTTGCCACTTCTCAAGCCCATGATACTCCATGATGCGACTAGGTTTGACTGATTAACTTTAAGCTGATTCTCAATTTATAAAGATTCAGCAGTGAACCGGATGCTACTATTAGATGTTGTTGCGGTTGCAATAGTTGATCAAGGAGGGGAACAAGGTGTAGCTTCTTCAAGGCCCAGGGGGGGGGGGGGAGTGTAGTGATGCTCAGAGACACATTAGATGTACTTAAGATTAGTATAAGAATGAGAAATCTGTCACCTTGATTCCCTGGGTCTGGCAGCAAATCCTCATAGAAGAACTGTGGATGCCACTACAACAGCAAACTAGAACAGTCTACTGAGGTTTCAAGAGCTTATTCAACCAGAGGATTTTGAGATATTGATAATGCTGAGATCCTGAGGAAACCAGGATGCTAAAGAGCCAAACAGTTACTAAACATAATTTTGTTCTTTTGTCCTCCTTTTTACTTTGATCAGTGGGATCAACGATACAATAGAAAATACCATTCTTTAAGGCAAAAAGAAAGTATGATATTTCTTCCATGAAGATATCCTTATCCAGCTACCTCTGCAAATGGAAAATTCAAGTTGTGTGATGACCAAAGGCACTCACCAGTTGGTTGACACAATCTCTTTTGCCCATATAAGGTTTTGAACACGAATGTTTGGTTTGTCCCGTGCAAGTGAACAGGGAACCGTTACTAACAAGAGGCTTTGAATCAAGAAAGAAGACTAAAATAGCTCAATCAAGACCGAACAGAAGATGATTACAAATACAATGACAACAAATTCAAGAATGTTATGGATTTCCAGATATTTCCTTTTTGCTATAGGTTTTAAGGGGCATTCTAGCATGACACCAAGCACTGCCCCTTGCGTGTTGCCAACAATCCAGGTCCATAAGACGCCAGCGGTCCAGCACCATCACTTGCCATTACTCACAAGAAGATGGAGTAAAACAAAAGGTTTTGTGTAGTGACTCTCATATAGAAAGCTATTAAATTTCCCTTCTATCCTTCTGTTCAAGGGAAATGCATGACTAGAATCAGGACTTGTTTAGAATTCTGACTTTCCTCTTCTTTTGATTAAGTAGTGCCAGCTTTTTTGGGAATAACCTTAATTTTGTGCTTTGCCAGAGCCTATCAAATTACCAGTGTAAAATCAGAGTGGATTTGTATCGAGACTTGCCCTCATCAATCTGGGACATGTCATCCCTCCACCTCCTCCTCCTTGCCTCCTTTTTGCTTATTTGAAATCTTGCATGTCTCTAAGCGTAGCCCCTGCCAATATTCTTGTTTTGATTGCAGGTAAAGTGAGGTGCGTTAAGTTCAGTCCAGATTCAAAATACATTGCGGTCGGATCAACTGATCACAACTTGCGAATCTTTGGCTTGCCTTCAGAGGACATTGCTACAGTAATTGTGACATTGATGTTTGGTCAGCAATATATGGGCTATTAATGCCAAGTGTGCTAGAGGAGAAAATGGATTGTGATAGAAAGCTGTCTTCGGTCATAGTCCCGGAGACATTATATTATATTGATGCTTTATGAAGCCAATACCTTATTTGCTCTTCTATTTGATTGTTTCATCAAAAGACAGCTGTATCTTGCTTGTGGAGGACACGTGCATTTTTTATTTTCTTGTTTGGAGACACATAGATCGAGCAGTGGCCTTTTTGGGTAATTGGAGGTTGACAATGCAGAGCAAGGAAAAGGTGCAAAAGAATTTTTGTTTGGGTATGGATGAATCTTTAAAATGACTGACTTGACGATAATCTTCCCCAAAATGCTGTGGTTATTGAGAAATGTTTTGGGTCAACTGTACAATACAATAATTAGCAGCCTGGTATAGATAACACTCGTTATATGCCCATGCTCTTGCCCGATTCTTTGAATAGGTTTGATAGACATGGTTTTTCCTTGTTTTCTGGATGATTTGAATTGATTGGGCATTATACATCCTGCTATCGGATTTATCGACCTACAGGCCAGAATGTATGTTTTCCCCCTTAAGGGTGTCAGGAGATGTTAAAAATGTCTGGCAGCTGGATTTTTTGAAACTCTTTCCTTGCAGAATCTATTTCTTCGTGTCCCAAGTACAACATGAACTTTTGGTGGCATGTACTATTCATCTGACGTGCTAAGCTACTGAACATGCGAATCTCCTGAGAACTTCGCAGTTCTTTGCTCTAGTCCCCCTTACAACAAGGAAGGGGAAAAGAGAAGAAAATAAATAATTCTGGCGAATATTTCCATTTGGCATGTGGTTGGCTCTATATACGTTGTGCTCTTCATTCTAACCATAATAATTGCAATAGTTTGTTGAAGTAGTTACTAATGTAATTTTGTCGTACTTTCTCTAGTTGATTATGTGTTTGATCTGCAGACAGTGCGGGTTTGACAAGGTTCGGAAGATTGGAGCTATAACTGTCGGCATAATGAAAGATCATACTGCTGAGGTACTCTTTGTGACTTTTTTTTACTTGATTAAATACCTTCCTTTCAATTATGAAAGGAAAAACACATTCCACGTCACATCTGTCTTGGTTGTAGTCATAAACATGCCTTCTCTACAGTTTATACTGTATTCAAAGCTGAAACATGCTTCCTTGGTATAAACTTTATGTCTCTTGCTTGTAGGAAATCCTTCTGCCCGTTTTCTTGCTTCATTTGGTATAGTCAACTATCTCAATGATTTTTCCTGTTATCTGAAGCATGGATGTCATTCTCCTACTAGTATTGTTCAGTTATGTACTGAGTCAAAGTAGCTTTGAATACAGTCACAAGGCTTAAAAACACATGCAGTCTAGAGAAGTAATAGAATCTAGTCTTTTATTGGGAACCAAAGACACGACTTTGGTGCACAGTGATGGTAATTTCTTCTTCATTCATGTGCAGTTCAACTGTGCAGCGTATTGTCTGCTAGCCTGTTTAAGAACATGTTGATTTATCTTGTGCATCATCTGATTTAGTGTTTTGATTTAGTGGATATCTTTTGGGAATATTTGTCAGGTTGATCAAGAACACCTGCAATATTAACTGTTTGTGCCTCCACATGTTTCTCCCTCGAATATTAGGGTGATGGTGTGAACATTGTTGAACTTTACTGTAGCCTTGGCTTAGATTCTTTGCTGCAGTCATCCAAACATTAGAGGTGCAACTGAATAGCTTGTGTGACGACAAAGAAGGTAATTGTCGGTGAAAAGAGCATAACCCATAAATGGTAACTTACTATCCTAGATATGTGAAAAAGGAATGTTAGATTGATTGAAGCACATAGAACTGGCATCGTTTCTTCTTACACGTTTATTAACTATAGATTATATATATAAATATTTGAATTATAATTTATATGACTATCGATCAATCAAAAAACGCCAAATGTTTAATTTTATCAATCTGTTTATTTGGATATTCCGAGCACCTTTACATGGCCGACAACGGTAATTCTAAATCTTAAGACCTTCAATTTTCGTGTAGTTGATATTTCGTGTCCAAGATCAACGAAATGTGTAATTCACAACTTTTGTCGATTTACTCTTTGATCTTTATGGGAGGAGAGAGAGAGAGAAAAGTGTGAATGTACGTTATGGCCCTTCCATGCCATGATGAGACACTTTGTACTGCGAAGGATATTATGGGAAATGCACAAAATAGACAACATATTATATAATATAATAAGGTATCAATTTCTAGGGCTCCGTAAAATTCAGGAAAGTTGGGAATGTACCCAATTGAAAATAGCTCTCCTCCTCCTCCTCGGCCTCGCCTCCGCCCAGCTGCCGGGCTCCACCGTCCGACCGCCGCCCACGCCAGCGAGTTCCCCCTCCGCCCGTGTCCGGCGGCGGCCTTGGGACCTCTCGAGAAAGCCGGGTACGGGCCATCGCCGACCCAATCGACCTCGTACGAGATCTCTCCTGTTTCCATTTTGCCGAAACTAATGGCCGAGAGTATACCCGAGGAAATCGTCGTCGACATACTCTCGAGGCTACCGGCGAAGTCGCTGGGGCGATTCAAATGCGTCTGCAAGCAGTGGCGGTCTCTGATCTCCGATCCGGGCTTCGCCAAGTCGCATCTGCAGAGGCTGAAGGCACGGGATTTGATCCCTAGCCAGGGAATCATCATGGATGGCAGCATCGACCCCCTCAAGACCGTGGACTACGAAGCGCTCGACGGCGGCGGCGAGGGTCGCATGGTGGTACCTCATGGGATCGAACCTTTGCGGAAGTCCCGCATAGTGGGTTCCTGCAATGGTTTGGTATGTTTAATTCGCCCCAGCAATTTTGTCATATATAACCCGACCACTAGGGAGGATATCGAGTTGCCCGGTTCCCATTTTGTTGATGAAGCTGCTTTATTCAGAGCCAGATATGAAACCTTCTACGGATTCGGATATGACTCTCAATCTGATGACTACAAAATAGCCCTAGTAGTAGGGAATGTTGTTGGAGTTGAAAATTGTAAGGTGGCTATATTTTCGCTCAAGTCCAGTTGCTGGAGGATGATAGAAGTTCCGTTCCAGGAAGAGTACATCGAATGTGGCTGCCCAGTAGTTTATTGGAAAGGGGCCTTACACTGGCTCTTCTATGCCTGGAATAAGAAGGCTATACCTAAGATTAAGGGCAAACCTAAGATTATGTCATTTGACTTGTCGGAAGAGAGATTTCACCAGGTGCTTCCAGTTCCTCAAGTCCGTTTGGACACACGACTCCTGGGACTCGGGATTCATGGGGCGAATCTGTTCATATACAATACTGCCCAAAATCCCCGCATTGAGGCATGGATAACAGATCAGTACAGGATAGGAGCACCGTGGAATAGATGGTTCAGTGTTGACGTAATTTGGAATAAGCACTTGGAGAGGATACCCCTTGCGTACACAAGGAGTGGAAAAATTGTTTATTTGATGGATAAGAATCGGATGATTCTGTTTAATCCGGAGGATAATACTTGCAGGGATCATCCCTTAGGGGCGGACTTTATTAGGGGATATGCCATCTATTTGGAAACTCTTGTTTCTCCCTCCTTGGGTGGAGCTGTTAAATGATCTTGTGGATTTTGAAGAAAAAAATAGTGTCGAAAGTCTATTCTTTAGAAAGTTTATCATGCTTTTGGTACTCTGTCCAGATGTAGGGTTAGATGTCTGCTTGATGAATGGCCATTCAATCATCTTTGGTTTGCTAGAATAATGAGAGACGGTAAGTAGAGTTTGAGTGTTAATGTGCTTGCTGGAATGTGGGTTGCACTATTCTGTAATACTATAGTCAAGATTAGCGACTCTTTTTGAATTTTTACTTCTTGAGTACTCTCTGTACTGTTGCTGTGCAAGATTTCGGGAATGACCCATCCTCTCATTGGGCTGCATTTGCATGCACAACTTGATAAACATACCAAGCACAATGTAGTCTCCAGTTAAAGAAACTGGCGATAATGTTATTCCCTAATTACCAAATAAACTATTGAATCCATATACCAAGATCCAAATTATCTATTCAAAGGGATGGTGATGGCAAAATCCTGCGTGATGTGAAAAGGTGCCAAAGGTTTAGCCTAGATGAAACTCTTTCATTGCATGTTCATAGAACGGTGTACATTCATTGTAATAGTTTTTCATCCCATTGGTTTAACCTTGAATGTCTGCTTCTGTTTCTGGAGTTAGATACTCCTCTACATACCCTGTTGTAATTAGGGATCTCTTGTTCTTTTGTGATTTGACTTTATGAACAGATTGCTAATTCTAAGTAAAATTCCCTCTGGGCAAACAAGAACCACTCAGGTATATTACTCTGCATGGCATCGAATCTTCTCTTCTCTATTAATCCACACATTGAAGAAAACAGATTGCAGAAATAACTGTGCACACCCACAATAATTCCTCACTCTTAGAAAGCAAGATTCATTTGAAGTTGAAATGAGTTTAAACAGGAATGAATCTCAAGTAACCGGCACAATCAGCCGTTTGGCCCCATCACATACTTGGAAGAGTGCCTCAACAACTAATATAACTCTTTTTCCCATTTAAGGTTGTGAACGCAAATGTTTGGTTTGTACCGTGCAAGTGATCAGGGAACCGTTACTAACAAGAGGCTTTGAATCAAGAAAGAAGACTAAAATAACTCAATCAAGACCGAACAGAAGATGATTACAAATACAGTGACAACAAAATCAAGAATGTTATGGATTACCCGACATTTCCTTTTTGCTATAGGTTTTAAGGGGCATTCTAGCATGACACCAAGCACGGCCCCTTGCGTGCTGCCAACAATCCAGGTGCATAAGACACCAGCGCCATCACTTGCCGTTACTCGCAAGAAGATGGAATAAAACGAAAGGTTTTGTGTAGCGACTCTCATATAGAAAGCTCTTAAATTTCCCTTCTATCCTTCTGTTCGAGGGAAATGCATGACTAGAATCGGGACTTGTTCAGAATTCTGACTTTCCTCTTCTTTTGATTAAGTAGTGCCAGCTTTTTTGGGAATAACCTTAATTTTGTGCTTTGCCAGAGCCTATCAAATTGCCACTGTAAAATCAGAGTGGGTTTGTATCGAGACTTTCCCTCATCAATCTGGGACATGTCATCCCCCCTCCTCCTTTCCTCCTTTTTTCTTCTTTGAAATCTTGCATGTCTCTAAACGTAGCCCCCGCCAATATTCTTGTTTTGATTGCAGGTAAAGTGAGGTGCGTTAAGTTCAGTCCAGATTCAAAATACACTGCGGTCGGATCAATGGATCACAATTTGCGAATCTTTGGCTTGCCTTCAGAGGACATTGCTACAGTAATTGTGACATTGATGTTTGGTCAGCAATATTACAGGTAGGAATATGGGCTATTAGTGCCAAGTGTGCTAGAGGAGAAAGTGGATTGTGATAGAAAGCTGTCTTCGGTCATAGTCCCGGAGACATTATATTATATTGATGCTTTATGAAGCCGACACCTTATTTGCTCTTCTATTTGATTGTTTCATCAAAAGACAGCTGTATCTTGCTTGTGGAGGACACGTGCATTTTTTATTTTCTTGTTTGGAGACACGTAGATTGAGCAGACCTTTTTGGGTAATTGGAGGTTAACAATGCAGAGCAAGGAAAAGGTGCAAAAGAATTTTTGGTTGGGTATGGATGAATCTTTAAAATGAATGACTTGAAGATAATCTTCCCCAAAATGCTGTGGTTATTGCGAAATGTTTTGGGTCAACTGTACAATACAACAATTAGCACCCTGGTATGGATAACACTTGTTATATGCCAATGCTCCTGCCCGATTCTTTGAATAGGTTTGATAGACATGGTTTTTCCTTGTTTTCTGGATGATTTGAATTGATTGGGCATTAAGCATCCCGCTATTGGATTTATCAACCTACAGGCCAGAATGTATGTTTTCCCCCTTAAGGGGTGTCAGGAGATGTTAAAAATGTCTGGCAGCTGGATTTTTTGAAACTCTTTCCTTGCAGAATCTATTTCTGTGTCGCTAGTACAACATGAACTTTTGGTGGCATGTACTATTCATCTGACGTGCTAAGCTGAATCTTTTGAGAACTCCACAGTTCTTTGCTCTAGTCCCCCTTATGACAGGGAAGGGGAAAAGAGAAGAAAATAAATAATTCTGGTGAATATTTCCATTTTGCATGTGGTTGGCTTTGTATATGTTGTGCTCTTCATTCTAACCATAATGATTGCAATAGTTTGTTGAAGTAGTTACTACTGTAATTTTGTTGTACTTTCTCTAGATGACTATGTGTTTCATCTACAGACTGTGCGGGTTTGACAAGGTTTGGAAGATTGGAGCTATAACTGTTGGCATATTGAAAGATCATACTGCTGAGGTACTCTTTGTGAAGATCATACTGCTGAGGTACTCTTTGTGACCTTTTTTACTTGATTAAATACCTTCCCTTCAATTATGAAAAGGAAAAGCACATTCCACGTCACATCTGTCTTGGTTGTAGTCATAAACATGCCTTCTCAACAGTTTATGCTGTATTCAAAGCTGAAACATGCTTCCTTGGTATAAACTTTATGTCTCTTGCTTGTATGAAATCCTTCTGCCCGTTTTCTTGCTTCATTTTGTATAGTCAACTATCTCAATGATTTTTCCTGTTATCTAAAGCATGGATGTCATTCTTGTGACACCCCTCGACGGCTCCCGATCCGATTAGGGTCGCCACAGTTCGCTTACCATTCACTTTGCTTATTAACATATCACTCTGATACCATTTCAAGTGCCGCAGGTCCATACAACTTGGGGGTTTACATTTTTTTTTCTTTTTTTCGATTTGTCCCTTGCGCAATATATATGCGGAAGCACATCCAACAACTCCCTTCCCTATATTCAGAAAACGATGCACACCTACTAAATATTTATAAGTAAAAGCCGTACACCTTTTATTTACTTAAATCAGATGGACATTGTTCATCGGTACATCAAAATGCCGTAGTCTTCTATATTCAGCTACACTCCAAAAGATGACTGACATTTCCTCAAACAGTCATACACTTTAAGTACATTGATCAGTGTCAGCGTCCAAAAGCTCCTTCCCTTGCTATCCTCCTCCTCACGGTTATATCCAACCGTTCAAACCATCTACTAATCTGAAATGTTGGTCCCCAAAAGGGGCGAGTACAACCACTCAGCGAGTAAAGGAATCCAAAAAACCATTCAATGCATCATACAAGTCCTACATGCATTGCAGGCATTACTTACCTTGAAGCCATGCGCATACTATCATGCATCATCATCACAATCATAACACATACATGTGTATCATCATGTCATACTCATATTATTGTCATCATGACATTATTATATCACACACATGTCATTATCATATATCATCACCATGCATATCATCATGCATATCATATCATGGGTGATCATCATTATTTCACATCACATATCATCATCATCATCATCATCATCATCATCATTATCATGCATATCATATCATGGATGATCATCATTATTTCACATCACATATCATCATCATTACCATGCATTCATGCATGTAACATCATGCATATCATATCGTAGGTGATCATCATATCACATATCATTATCATCACATCATCATGCATATCACCATCATGCATTAATTTCCATTTTTATCTTTAGATTTGATCACCACATCACCCATTCTCAATTATCATCCCTTTGGGCAAAGACCTTTGACAGGGTTCCCAGCATTTAGCCTCCCAGGCCACCGGGCTTCCGGCCCCCCACATTTCGGGCCTCTCGCATTTCAACTAGCATCACGATGCATTCCCTTTGGGCAGAAACCTCCGACAGGGCTTCCGGCCTTTACCCTTCTAGCCAGGCATCTCGCACCTCAATCCTAGCATCGCGAGGCATTCCTTTCGGGCAAAGACCTCCGATAAGGCTTCCGGAATTATGTACCGACATACCACCAGGTCTCCCCTGGAATTACGTACCGTATACCACCGGGCATCCCGACACTCCCGGAGAATCTCCAGAATTACGCCACTAGGCCACCAAGCATCATCATCCACCACAACCACTTCCTCACTTATCATTTTCCACATTCACCATCCTTTTAATCTCATTATTACATGGCATATGATTCACACATGCATCGCAATTTATGATCATACATACACCAATGTCATATAACAATGCATAATAAATTTAATGAAATTCATGGCCAATAAAATAATCCATTTTTATTTTTTTTATTATTTTATTATTATATTTATTTATTTTCATAAATAAATATTAAATTTAATATCTATGATTTTCCCAAAATCATAATATTCAAACAATCACTAAACAAATCAATAGGATGACAATTTCATATGAAATTCATGGCCAAATTGGATTTCACATAATTTCACAATTTCCACAAAATAGCACATGATATTCGGATAATGACCAGAATTGCACAGTTTCCAAATAAATTCGATTAAAATACTCATGTGGCCTCCAAAAATTATGAAATTTTACAGGGTGATAGCCAACACATTTTCGTGCATTTTTTATGAAGAACTCTAAGCCAAATTCTTTTTATATTAATTTATACAACCCCACGAAACCTCTGGAACCACTACCGCGTCGTCCAGAATACACATCTCCGAAATATTAAGATTTCACCCATCTATTCTCTTTCGTTTCCTCTGAAATTTGAGTATGTTATGTACCAAGGTGTCCTTTACAAGTTTCATGAAGAGATCTAGGTCAAATAACCAAATTATGGTCACCATTTAAGTCCATGAAGTCTCGGGTGTCTCGGAATACTTCACCAGAACCATCATTTCCAAGATCTAGCCGATTCACCAAGCTATACTTGTTATTTTCGCTTCAAATTTGAGTATGTTGTAGTTTAAGGTGTTACCTACAACTTTCATGAAGACATCGAAATCAAATCTTCAACAGAAATCAACATGCAAACAAGAATCCAGCAAGAGGTCAGTGGAAACTTCACAGATCTAGGGTTTCCGTATAATAGAACTTTAACCCCTCATATCTCCATCATTTTCCACGAAATTTCAGTATGTTATACTACAAGACGTTAGCTACAACTTCCATGAAGACATCGAAGCCAAAATCGGACTCCAAACACACATGCAAGCTCAAACAAGCTACTGACTCCCACAACCGAACAAGAACAGTCGCACGGTTTGAAAATAAGCCACCCTTACCTCGGTTTTCGCACAAATAACACCTAAAATCTAACATGCAATCAACAAAACAAACATGCAAGAGAAGTTAAGGACTCCACTTGCCTCTAGGATGGACAAACGACGACGAACGGCAGCGTACACAGCGAACGGACGGCGGACGGACGGCGATTCCTCCTCGGCTCCGCCTCCTCTCCCTCTCGGTCTCTCCCTCTCTCTCGCAATTTCTCTCTCTCTCTCTCACCCTCTCTCTCGGCCGAATGAGCAAAGAACCGCCTACTCACCTTTCTCTCTCTCTTTTTATATCCCCATCTTCTCATGATTAGTAATCATTGCTTGCCACCTAAATGGACCAATGCATGGCATCCTAGTCTAGGCCATTGCATGCCCTTCTTTGCGCCGCTTGTCTTGATCCATGCAAGATGGGCCGGCCATCATTCTTTTGGGCCTCTAATGGGCCGGTCGAATCCCCCCCTTGGGCCGACTAGCTTGGCCCATCAAGCTTAGGCCAAATGGGCTTAAGGCCCATTCGAAAATTAACCCCTTTTTCCCTTTTTTTTTTTTTGAATTCCTTCTATAAATATTTTTAAATTTCCATTTTCATCTTGGCCAAAGTCTTGGGACATTTTGTTCATTGAAATTTAATTTATAAAGTACATGGCCAAGCATAAATTATTAATCTATCAAATTTAAATTTTCACAATCATATGCACAAATCATCTAATCAAAGACTAATGGCTAAAGCATAAGCCATGGAAATTTTTATCACCTAATTAGGAACTTTAACACATCCCATGGCTTGGCTTTGAATTTTGGGATGCCACAATTCTCCTACTAGTATTGTTCAGTTATGTACCGAGTCAAAATAGCTTTGAATACAGTCACAGGGCTTAAAAACACATGCAGTCTAGAGAAGTAATAGAATCTAGTCTTTTATTGGGAACCAAAGACACGACTTTGGTGCACAGTGATGATAATTTCTTCTTCATTCATGTGCAGTTCAACTGTGCAGCGTATTGTCTGCCAGCCTGCTTAAGAACATGTTGATTTTTCTTGTGCATGGTCTGATTTCGCATTTTGATTTAGCGGATATCTTTTGGGAATATTGGTCAGGTTGATCAAGAACACCTGCAATATTAACTGTTTGTGCCTCCACATTTTTCTCCCTTGAATATTAGGGTGATGGTGTGAACATTGTTGAACTTTACTGTAGCCTTGGCTTAGATTCTTTGCTGCAGTCATCCGAACATTAGAGGTGCGACTGAATAGCTTGTTTCACCTGGTAGATTTGATTTTAAACGGTGTTATCTAAGGTTTGTCTTTTCCAGTGAGAATTCGGGTTTTTTAGTTTGGTATACTTTCAATATTTGGTGTTTTAATGCCATAGTAAACTTACCAGATAGTGAAGGATGACCTAAGACAGTTTCAGTTTTGCGTTTTACATTATAGTGCTATAGAGATGGAGGTATCTGGTAGAACTTAATCCAGGGTTATAGCTTCATGGGACTAGGGGCAATCTTATTTTTGTACCTTTTTTGGTGATGAAGCCACTCACACATCATACTTTCTAAAATGTGTTTCTTGGACAGGTTTCGTCATTCTTTTCCAGAATATAGATCATCAGAATAAGGTGCATGCTATGAATTTCTTGATCTGGGAAGTGAATTTTAGTACTCGTGGACGTGCTGCGATCTCTGGAGTTTCAGAGGGGAATTTTCTTTGGAGAATTATTCTAAGCCTAATTATCACTGTTATTTTCAAGTGGCAGAATGATTTTATTCCTGAGGTGGTCATGTGTTTGAGTAAAAAGACTTAAGAAAAAAGGCATGGCATGATAATGAGAGGATCTGAGATCTTTGAATGTTTTTCTTGCCTCAAGTTTTGGGGCATAATGAGAGGATCTGAGATCTTCTGTCCTTTTGTAAGTTTGGTATTGATTTCCAGTTACTGCATCCATCTGATAATTGTGTTACCAAATGTATATGTGTGTTTGTATGGAGTTTCCTGGAAAAAAAAGCTCGACAGTTACAGCAGTTTGGAAGTTTAGAGGGAAGATAGGTAGAAGGTTTTTAAGAAAAAATCAATTAATAAGAACACGAGCTTATTTACATGAGGTGGATTGACAATGTATTGCATAGAAGTGCTTTTCTCGTCTGTCAAGTGAAACATAATAGGTCTTACTTTTTGAATTGATCAATCATACATATTAAATTTCTGCTTTAATGACGTCATGGGCAGACACCACTGCCAAGTGCTACAATGCTTGAGTGCCTTGGGGCGTCTCAAAATGTATGAAGTAGGGATTCTGTGGAGGCTTGTGCATGCCTCGCCACCTAAATTGTGTGTCTCCTACACACAGTTTGCCTATAAAAAATAACCTTATAGTATGTTTCACAATAGGTATTCCAGGAAAAGCACTCGTGGTATGTTATGCCCGGTGGAAGACTCTTGAAGGGCCTGTCAAGGGCTTAGGAAAGAAAAATTTCTGGTCTTTTTGGCTACTATTATGATCCAGTTTAACCAACACCTGTTCTCCCTTATTTTAATGACTGAAGGACAGGGGACACTCAAACTTTCATGACCCTATTATAAGGACAAGGCAATAAATGATCTTGACAATAGTGAAAACCCAAAGTGATGAGGCTTTCAGGTTGTCTATAGTTGACATTAGGTATTGGTTTGGGTAGGTATTGATCTTCGAATTTCATGCTAGGTTAATGGAAAGAGGTAAAAAAAAAGAAAAAAAGAAAAAGAAATGAATGGACAGAATTATTCCTTCATTAGTACTTTATGATGCAATAGGATATGATGCTTCTGTCCTAAGTCGTGTTCGTATTTCTTAAAAGTGTTTTACCTGATTGTTTAAACTCAAGAGATGGTATAAAATATGAAAAACTATTGTGAACCAAGATTTTCAGTGGTTTAAGTTCTTGATTTGGTTTTGCTCCAAACTTTGAGCTTTGATGAGATAAGTCCAGTTTGGTTTCTTCAAGAAGCATTGCAAAGCGAAAGGAACGGTTGTCCTTGCCCACATAACCGAACATCTCTCCCTTAAAACAATAAATCAAACCCAAGAGGAAATATATTATCACAAATCAGCCCTCTTGCATGGTGATACCAAGCACCTCATTGGCTGCTAGTGAGAAGCAGCCTTCAAAAGTATTTGATAATGCTCCCATCCTGCATAGAAAAACGAAACACCTCTCATCAGAAAATCTACTTCCCATTATTCTTTCAAAGGGATTGATACTTCTTTGGATCAGGACAATATCTTCTCAGGATGAATTATGCTGACTTCTTGAAAATTGCAAATTTTGGGAGTGAACAAAATTGTGCCATGCCTCTGAATTAGAGCTTTGTTATAGGACTCATGATGGGACTGCAAAATCCATACTGAATAATGAATATCCTTGTTTCTGTCAATGTCATATGTGTTCTTTGGATGATAATTCTTGTGAAGACTGTAATAACTAAATCATGTAATGATGCATTTTGAGCAATTGTTTTATGCATATAGTCTTTTGTTAATTTTAACATGAGTTGAACCGCAAACTATGTTTTACTCTTTTCTGCAATGATATGTGTGATCTTTTTCCTGCCCTTTTCCAACATCCTCTTCGTTCAAACTCCTGATTTTGGTGGTGAAAATTGTGTATCAGCATCAGAATGGTTGTAGGTCTGATGCTGTGTTGCATGATGGTTGATCTACTGTGATGTTGGTTTGCTTTTCAAATTTGCTTATATCGTTGTTGTTTCGTTTGAGCATTAAAGAAGTAATTCTTGATTGGAGAAGCGGCTTTCTTATTTTTCTTACAATTTTTCTGTTATTATATGGGATGGAACTATCTAATTATGTTGCTGTCACCATGTAGTTAATAGCGATCAACTTCAAATTGCTGCAAGTTTTCACTGTGGGTGCTGGTGGGATGCTAATATGGTCATAGATACTGAGAATATGCTGGTGATATCATTAGCAAGTATCAAAAGAAACTGTGTGGAAATAAGAATTCTTTTGCCCTAGATTGTGCAATTATGTTGTAAAAAGGTTTTTCTTGAAAATTTATTTGGCAGATTATTATGGCATATCCCCTATCTGTGATTGATGCTTGATGTAACTATTCATCTTTCTAGGTGCAAGCTATCACAGTTCATGCCACAAATAACTAGTTTGCAATGGCATCTCACGATTATGAGTTTTCACTGTTTTTGGTGCTTTTATGAGTTTTTACCTGGTTTATGTCTTACTCAGGTTTTGAAACTCTCTGTGTGTGCACGCGGGCGTGCACACAAGGGTGCGCATCCACTTTTTCATGTACATTGACACAAAACTTGTATCAGTTGTATTATGTGTAATGGATGTTCAGGGAAAAAAACAATTATGCATAATGATTGAGCAGAAAAAGTGCCTGGCTCCTAGTGAAACTGCATTTACTTTGCACTCACAGTGCTTGTGCAACTTATATATACATATTAACACGTATATTATAGTTCAAGAAAAGCTGATGACATATGGTAACATCAGTTGATGACACAATTTACTTTGGAAGAATGTTCCTTGTTCAAATAGTCTAAGAGCAACCTTCCTTGACTTTTGAAATTCATTACCAGAGTAAATATAATATTCTGAGAACATTGCCTGAAGCATTAAGATAGTTTTACTGTTGCTGAAATTTTTTTAAGGTCACAATGCGGAAGTGCTTTTCATTATGAATTGTTGAGTTTTCTGCTCTTGCTTGTCAAAAGAAATTTTAAGATTGTCCTTGCTTGCTTTTTCACCTTCATTCTGCAGATTGAAGGCGCTTCAGGATCTGGTTAAGCTTTTCATCCCGATGGTCTTATCCTGGGTACTGGCAACTCAAATGCTGATGTTATGGGATGTAAAATGACAGGTATAATGTTCACAATCTGTCTGAGATGGAAAGCAATGTTGTGGCTTTGGCTGGGTCCACAATTGTTTCTTGGTTGAATGGGCATTTTCGCCACACTTGTTTCTTTGTCTTCATACTTCCATGTAGTATAGAATATGATACGGCAATACTGCATCCCACCCTGATGATATGCATGTACAGTATTCCATGGTCTAATTTCAGCTTTTGTTCCTCATGCTTAGTTTAGTTACTATATGTCATTTTGGCATGCTGTTAGAACAAGAAGGGAAGTTGTAATTGGCAGAACTCCATATGCCATGATTTAACTGGCATCCTCATTTATTTATTCACCGGAATGTTCCAGTAAATTTATATTATCATGGTATAGCTCAATGATCTAGCTCAATCGTTTTGAGATAAGTCAATTGCCTCGACGATTCTGCCTGCTGCTCATGCTGTTATTCTTGTGCATTTTTGGTCCTCCTGTCCATTTTAGGTTGGGGACATGCTGTTGTAACTGTTACTCATTTTGAAATAGGCAAGTGTTATGACACGTTTTGGCCATACTGGCGGCAATCACTGCCATATCTTTCTCTGAGAATGAATGCTTCCTTGGGGTACATGTCCCTCTAACCTTTCTTTTATTATCAATAGAGATTTAGACATGTAGAAATTTATTTCCTAGACTGCAGCTCAGGATGGGTTAAGCTGTGGGATCTGTGGAAGTTGAAGAACTCTCGCAGATTTTCAGCATATGACAAAGACACGGACAATTTCTGGTATGACATCCTCTTAAGCCTGCTTGCTGTAGTGAAAGTATATCTGGATGGCAGTGAGCTTTAGATGCCTTCCTGTTTGCTTATTTTTTCTCTGGAGAGTCAATTTTTTCTATAGAACTCTCTCAAAGAAGATTATACATTTGACTGGTTCTATTTTCTCTTCTTTTTTAAAATGGGGAAAAAGAAAAGAAAGAGAGAGGGGAAGGGGGGGGTGGGGGAAGGGTTGGCTCAGTGTGTGTGAATTATCAGTGAGTAACTATGACTGAGTCTCTCTCCTATTTTGCAGTTGAATTTGAATATAGTGGATGTTATCTTGCACTTGCTGGCGATGAGTTTCTATAAGGGTAGAATTTTGTACTCGACTTGTGAGAATAATAAGGTAAGATAGGATTGTGTTTGTTTATAGAATATTTACCTGTTCTTTATTTTAATTGTATTAGCTAGCCTCTGCTGCTTTCAATTTCCATGATAGCTGAAATTTTTTTTCTGAATAGTCGGAAAACAATGTGTTTATGGTAAGTTGCTTACAAAAAAGTTTCACCAAACGCATAGTCAGAAAGGTGGGAAATTCAAAACTGTGAATTCTCCTGGAACTTTTCTACTCTCATGAAATTTCAGAAGTTTCTCCGAGAGCACCATAACTCTATGCACCACCAATGGGAGGATTATTTTGCCTCCTAAGTATTCAAGGTCGAGTGACTTTGTGTCCTTCTATTTTTCTGTCCAATAGAAATGCATGTCCAGAATCAGGAACTGTCCTTGTATTCTTCTATTCTTCCTGATCTGGGACAGGTCATGTCTCCCCTTCCTCCTCCTCCTCTCCTCTTTCTTATATAAATCTTGCATCTCTGAATGTGGCTTCCACTGATATTCTGGTTTGGGTTGCAAGTAAAGTGATGTGCATTAAATTCGGTCCGGATTCAAAATACATTGCTGTTGGATCGATGGATCGCAATTTGTGAATCTTTGGCTTGCCTTTGAAGGATGGCTCTATGGAATTTTGAAACGTTGGAATCGCATCAAGCAGGTAGGATCAGCTTTTGTGAGAGACAGCAAGAGTTTCGTTATGCTTGGACCGGAATACTCATGCACTTAAAGCTTTGTGCTAGCTGAATTTGAGCCTGAACCATCTTGTAGTGCTGCAGTTACAATCAATGGCTCTTTGTCTAACGTGATTACGACTCTTTGTTTTTCTTTTTGAATTTTGCCCTTCTTGAACTCTAAGTCGTGCATACTATTGTTGCACAAGATTTCGTGAATGAATCATTGTCTATTCGGGCTACTCTCGCACAGCATGAGAAACATATTATTGGCATCAAAGTGTTTTTGTAGTTTCTTGAATTAAATAAACTGGAGATATTGCCATGTCCTAATTGATTGTGTCGAATAAATTACTGAAGCCCACATACGAAAATGCGCATGTGATGTGAAATGTTTAAGCCTAAATGACCTTTTACTAAAATGTCTAGAACAATTTACATTCATTGTGATGTTTTGCAACTCATGGGTTTTACATTGGTCATGTTCCTAATGTACTTGAAAGCTTTATTTAATTAAAGGGCTTAAGGCCTTGTCCGCCCAAGCTGGGCCTAGAAAGCACGGCCCATGGGAATAGGGGCCTGTGGAGAGAATGGGGTATAAAAGGAAGAGAGACAGAGAGAAGAGGTTGGTTGGAAATTAGAATTCACGTACGTCTTTTCTCTCCCGCGTTTTCTCTCTCAAAAGGAACAGTAGGCGCGCTTTCAATTCTTCCCTTTCAAGGCTTCATCGGATCAAATTCGACCGGATTTTCTTCCTCCATTGGCGTCGGTGTCTAATCTGTGGATTAAAAGGTACGCTCGACTACGTGGTGTCTTTAGGATCGGTGATACGTGTCGTTTTCTTGGGCTTCGCTTCCACATTGATTTAGGGGTTCGATTTAGTATCGAATCCCGTTTTCGGGAATCCGTTATTCCCAACAGTACTTGCTCGAAGTACCTTGCCGTCACTCTTTCAAGTGGAGTTCCCTTGGGATTAAATTGCTAATTCCACTTGCTAAAGCCGTCAAGCGCTTTGTAGTCTATGGTCTCGAAGGGCCTAGAGCCTGCAGACCTATCAAACCCACACCATCCATGCTCTTGGTGATTACTCTCTTGGTTTCTTCTGCTTGGTTCAAGGCCTAGTTGGAACTTGAAAAATTGCAATTGCAATCTACGCATCGCAGCGAGCCTTCAAGTATATTTTCCAGTAGTATATGGCTTGTGTCACTTATTTCAAGTGTAGCTTCCCGAGTTGGGACCTTTTCCGAAGAGGTATAGCTGGTCCCTACACTTATCAGCCGGCACAGAAATAAGAAAAACAAAAAATGTCGGTAAAGATCTTAAGAAGGATCATGGGAGGACAAGTCAGAAAAATATGAGTATTTGATCTACTAAGTTGTGACATTTTGTTTTATCCCTACGACAAAGAAGGGATTGGTGAGTATCCTATTCAATTATTTTAAATTTAGAATATATATCTATATCTATATCTATATATGTATATGTATAAGAAATTCTATGGTACCAAACGCTTCCGCTCTCTCCCTTCCCTCCGCCTTGCCTCCGCCCATCTCCCCAGGTGACCGCCGTCCACGAGGCGCGGCTCCGGCGACGGCCTTGGGACCTCTCGCGGACGCCACACCTACAGCCGGTGTCGACCCAACGGACCTCCTCCGAGATTCCCCGAGTAAAAAGCTTCCTCGACTTTGAATTGTCGTTGTTGCGTGAACTCTTGCTGAACACTCGTTTGTATCAGCCTTGCTCGTTCAAAACCTGCCAACGAACAGGCGATTTTGTCGAAACTAATGGCCGAGAGTATACCCGAGGATATCATTGTCGACATACTCTTGAGGCTACCGGCCAAGTCGCTGGTGCGATTCAAAGGCGTCTGCAAGCGATGGCGGTCTCTGATCTCCGACCTGGGCTTTGCCAAGTCGAATCTGCAGAGGCTTGAGGCAGGGGATTTGATCCCTAGCCAGAGAATCATCATCTGCGGCCGCAACTGCCCCCTTGACACCGTGGACTACGAAGCGCTCGGCGGTGGCAAGGGTCGCGTGGTGGTACCTCATGCGATCAAATTTTTGGGGAAGCCCTGCATCGTGGGGTCCTGCGATGGCCTCATATGTTTAATTTGCTTCAGAATTTTGTCATATATAACCTGACCACCAGGGAGTATATTGAGTTGCCCGGTCCTGATGTTGTTAATCAAGCTGAGTTATTCTATTGATTTGGATATGAATATCAAGCTGATTTATTCTATGGATTTGGATATGAGTCATTCTGTGGATTCGGATATGACTCTCAATCTGATGACTACAAAATAGTAGCAGCAGATGTTTCTAGTGATGAAAATTGGAAGGTGGCAATATTTTCTCTCAAGTCCGGTTCTTGGAGAAGGATACAAGTTCAGTTCCAGGAATGGAAATTTGAACTTTCTGACCAGGGAGTTTATTGGAAAGGGGCCTTTCATTGGCACGCTTATGTCTGGACGATAGACGATCCGCGCAAAGATGTGATTATGTCATTTGATTTGTCGGAAGAGAAATTTCACCAGGTGCTTCCGGTCCCTAAAGTTGATGAGGAGATAGATTTCCTGGGACTCGGGATTCACGGGGCAAATCTGTTCATATACCACAGCACCGATTACTTCATTTAGGCATGGCTTATAGATGAGTACAGTAGAGGAGCACTGTGGACAAAATTGTTCAGAGTTGATTGCAGTCCCTTCATAAATTGGAATAATACCCCCGTTCCAAGAAAACCCATCGCATACACAAGGAGCGGAAAAATCGTTTTCCACATGGATATGAGCCTAATGATTCTGTTTAATCCGGGGGATAATTCTCGCAAGGATTATCCCATAGAGGAGGACTCTGGATATGCTATGTATTTGGAAACTCTTGTCTCTCCCTATCTTCGCGGTGAGCCATCAAGAGTCTAGAGCCTTTAAGAGTTGTTCTGGCGCTTTGAATTTTACCCTTTTTTTCTAGTTTAATGATCTGGCCATCTGGAGCTGTTGAATGATTTTGTGGATTTTGTAGAAGAAATAAAGAGTCTTGAAAGTCTATTATAAGATCTGGTCATTCTTTATTAACTTCGTTGTGCTTTAAGTACTCTGTCCACTCCAGATGTAGCTTGAGGAATGGCCATTCGATCATCTTTGTTTTGCTGGAATATTCACTTCACTAGCTAATGTTGTCCATATGATTTGGTGTAATTTCACCAACAATTTATTGGGTCTTGTTATGTGATGAACATTTAACTATAATCATGTGAGTCATTCATGCATGTGTAGTAGTATTTATTGGCATGTAGTGAAGAAAACGAGGTCAATTATCTTGCTGCAAATTATAAAGTGGAGAATATATCACAAGATTTGAGAACATGTGTATCGTGCGTGAAATTCAGCTGATGCAGTTTAAGATAGGGATCCTGTCTAAGTGCAGATTGTGGAACTTATTTCATAAGAGCCCTCGAGTCATGAATTGTCCTGAGATCACAATATGATGAAGTATTCCTGGGCGTGAGTAACTTATCATCTATCTCACTCTCACATGCAAGGCAAATGGTTATCCTCACTATTTTTGTTCCATTATCAAGTTAATCCTTCACATGCCTTGGGCCCTTGCTAAGAGCATCATTTTGGTCTACGTGTAACTTAACTATTTGTTTGCTTTGGTAACCTTAAGCAGGGAAAATTGCCCCTTAAGACTGTATATTGGTGTATCATGTTCACTCTTGTCTTCATTCAGCCCATCTTTTGCCATTTCTTGAGCCAGTGACCCTCAATGATGTGATTAGGTTGAACTAAGTAGCTTCAAGCTCACTCTCGATTTGTAAAGATTCAGCACTGAACTGAATGCTACAATTAGTCCTTGTTGTAGTTGTAATAGTTGATCAGAGACATGCTAGACGTAATTAAGATGAGTAAATTTAGTGTATGAATAAGAGATCCGTCGCATTAGTTCCATGCCTCTAGCCACTATAGCAGCAAATTAGAACAATCTATCGAGATCTTATTTAACAGAGGATTTTGATTTCTTAATAATGCTGAATTTCAGAATTGCAGATCTTGAGAAATCTAGGATGCTAAAGAGTCAAATTTGTCAATGCATATCAAACATAATTTTGCACTTTTGTCGTCCTTTTTACTTGGATCAATATGATCAATTATACCATAGACGGACCACTATTCAAGGCAAAAAGGAAAGTATGATATTCTTCCGTGAGAATATCCTAATCTGACAACCTCTATAAAGGTAAAATTAAATTTGCATGAAGACCAACGGGTACCTATCGGTTGGTCGAAACAATCTTGGTTGCTAGGTACCTAGCAAACTAAATTCTAAATTTTAGATAAGTAGTGGATTTCCAAAGCCAAATCAAGTATTGAATGATTCCATATGGAAAGCATGTGAGGCTTCGACTTTGAGAACCACCGAAGAAATTGTTCATCGAAACCTGGAAATGCCATGAGTCAATAAATTATTTTCGACCAAGCTTGTTTCGAGATGAAATCCCAGAAAATAGGGATGACGAGGAAAAATTTTATCAATGATCGCCATAACAGAAAGTGATTGAGAATACGAAACCGAGAATGGTTTCGTCGGTATCATCTTTGGGCCTGTCCATGAATTCTGCGAAAGCTTGCGCAAACCTGTGGGGACTGGTAAACCGAGAGACATACATTTCACGCGGCAAGGAGAGAAGGTTGAATTTCTAGTGGTAAGTGCGACGGAAAAGCTTGAAAGTGAAAGGTCGAAGACGATTCAGATGGTAAAGAAGATGTAAAGGTGCGACCTTTGCTTCAGTACATGTCCTCCAAATAAATACGTTTTCAAGGCTTCTCGAAAGGATGTGACAGGGAACATGCCACGAAAAGATATAATATGAAAAGTTACCATCATTAAATGCACATCTGTCCAATTGATTGTGCACAAATAATCAGAAGAAATTTTTTTTTTTGGTCGATAATACGATAGCTCTTCATTTACTTAGTGAAGTTCGGAGAAAATACATCAAGAACATCGGCGCATAATAAGTCAAATAAAGTTGTTGGGGGTTAGTCACCCAATTTCTCGGAAGATAATTTTGTCGATGAGCCTTTGCAACCCAGTCCGCGGGCTTATTTGCTTCTCTGTTGCAGTGGGCCAAGGTGAGGCCCGTGAACCTGTGTAGCTTTTCCTTGATCCGGTCCATGAGCGGCGCCACTTCCCAACTGAAGTCTTCGCTGAACCGAAGTGCCTGCACGAGCGAAGGCTGTCTGTGTGTACTTCCAGTTGTTCCTAAGTTCTATCGGATAGAAAGTTTAGGGTTTCCAAGAGAGCACTGGCCTCTGCTTGCTCCGCCGGTTGCTGCTACGTCTTGGAGAAGCCCTCGACGAGTCTACCCCGGAGTCCCTACGGACACGAGGCAATAGCGGCTCTGTTCTCGGCTCCTCCCCGTCCGCTTCGCCCTGTTCTCATCCTCGTCCCGGATTCGCTACATCCGCCATCGACATCAACTAAGGTATCGTCTTCGTCCCTATCGACTGCAGATCTGGTTTCGTCTTCGCCCCTCTCCTCTCTCTCACGCCTAGCAAAGGGCGTCTCAGTGTTCCGATTCAGATCTTCGTTGCTGCGGTTGTGTCCCCTGCAGTCGCAGGAGGCGGCTACTCTATTCGGATCTTCGCCCCCATTCTCTTCTTCGTCCCTAGTTGCTCTACGGATGCAAGCCACAGCCTAATGCTTCGCTCCGACCCTATTAATAGCAGATCTGGTCCGTATTCGCCCCTCTCCTCTCGCTCACGCCGAACAAAGGAAGCATCTATGTTCAGTTTAAGCAAGCCTGGTTTCGGGGGTTGCCACCTATTTGTGTGGGTCTCACTTGCTGTCTTCTTTACTGCAATTTTATTCCACATTTCGAAATTTCTCTGTACTGCCTCTGATCTGAACAGGGTCTGCTTTGGGAAGAGGGGTTTTTGGTCGAAGATAAACCTATTGCGGTCTTGCCATATGCTCCACATGGTAGTTGCGATCTGATTGAACTTTGAGGAGCTCTGTGGATCTTTTTTCCTCATGTACAGCCAGTCATCAATTCTCATTAACCCTAATCTAGTTATGTTGATTTTCAGAAGAGTTGTTGTCCATATCTGAGCTGTCCAAGGGCATAACAGCAGCGTGTGTTCGATTGTCTCAGCTTCGTGTTTGCAGATGGGGCAAAGTGGGCCAGGTACTATTTTTCTTCTGTGAAGGTTGTCCATTGTAGGCAATGCATTTTGGCTGACATTCCAGAGAAATTGTTTTACTTTGGGTAGTGTGTCTGAGTGCCAAATATGTTTCCATAGATCTGGCTTTGTTTGATGAGAGGATGTTGCTGTTGTAAGTGGTGGTTTGACTGCTCTATCTATTGTTGTAAAATACCCACTCTTTACTGTATAAGACCCTGAATTGTTGCGCATCCATACTAATCTGTCCTCTGTTGTTGAGAGCCCAATAGGGATAGCAAGGATTTCCTATACCCTGTTTTCATCAAACATCATTCGAAGTAAAGTTTCATTCCACATGCCATTCCCCTGTTGTGTGAGTGCATTGACTTTTCCCGATTCATCTCTTGTAGTCGGGCCTCCAATTAGTCCGCTTTTCAGCCATTTATCCTCTCTTATCGTAATTTTCTGACCATTGCTAACAGACCAAATAACATCAGCTGCTATGGAATTTCTTCCTACTATGACGCTTCTCCATCCCCACGATGGTTGTGTTCCATTCCCAGCTTGCCAAAATTTGCAGTGTGGATGGTATAAGCCCTTCATTAGTTTGCTTAATAGGGAGTGGGGTTGCTGTGAAATCCGCCATGCTTGCTTTTCTAACATGGCTTGGTTGAAAGCTGTTAAGTCTTTGAAGCCAAGGCCTCCTTCGTCTTTCTTGAGTTTCAATTTCTCCCATTTTCTCCAATGAATTCCAGCAGTGTTTTTCCCATTTCTCCACCAAAAATTTGCAATCTTTTTCTCTATGGCTTTGCATATTGACACCGGTAGCTTGAATATAGACATTGTGTACTGTGGAATGACCTACACCACTGATTTAATCAATATCTTCTTACCTGCTCTTGTTAGCAAATGTTCCTTCCAACTTTCTAATTTCTTGTTGACTTGAGCTGAAATCCAGGCAAAAACATCTTTCTTCGAGCCTCCCAAATCCGAAGGAATTCCCAAGTATTTCTCTATTTTTTTTTTTTTAATTTCTGGGACCCTCAACTCTGCTGCCATATTTCTCCTTAAATTCATTGGGTAGTTCTTACTAAAGTAGATACCTGATTTATTCGGGTTTATCGCCTGTCCTGAAGCAAAACAATATTGGTGTAGTATTTCCGCCAAATTCTGACATTCCGTGATGGTACCATGTAGAAAGAAGATGGAATCATCAGCAAATAACATGTGTGATAGAGTAGGACAGCCACTGTATAGTTTAATTCCCTGGATTGTGCCATCGACTACTGCTGTTCGCATTAAATTTGATAGCACATCGGCCACTAGGATGAAAAGATATGGGGATAGAGGGTCCCATTGACGAATTCCTCTTGTAAGTTGAAAGAAAGGTTAGGGCTCACCGTTAAAATTGATGCTAAATGAGACCGTTGAAACACACTGTGTGACCCATTGCACCCACTTCTTGTTGAATCCCTTCTCGAGCAAGCATCCTCTAAGGAAGTTCCATTCAATTCGGTCGTAACCTTTTTGCATGTCAAGCTTTAGGACCACTTGAAATTTGTTTTTCCTTACCCGAATTCTCAGCTTATGAAGTACTTCTTGGACTATCAAAATATTGTCTTGTATTTGTCTTCCTCCCACAAAAGCACTTTGTTCTTCTGCTATAATTTGTGGTAGCACAAGTTTAAGTCGATTAGTCAACACTTTGGAAATTATTTTATAGACAAAATTGCAGAGGCTTATAGGCCGGAATTGTTCAAGCTTTTTTGGGTTTGGGATAAGTGTGATTTGGGTTCTCTTTAGCTTGGGATTTAGGTAACCAGTCTCAAAGAACTTTTGCACTTCATTGAATATATCTTGGCTGATATGTGGCCAATGATCTCGATAAAATAGCCCATTAAGTCCATCTAGTCCAGGAGCTTTAGTAGCTCCTAGCTGTTGCATTGCCTCTGTAATTTTCTCCATTGTGATTGGTTTAACTAACTGTTGATTCATGCTTTCATCAACTGAGGTCGGGATTTGCTGAATTACAGACTGGAAGTTGCGAGGCCCTACTGAGTTATACAAGTTAAATATTCATAAGAATTGAAAATCATAAAATTCTTTTGAAAAGAGGTATGTATTGACACCAAAAGAAATCCAATCTCGATTGACAAAGACCGAGTGCGAAATAATAGAGGTGAGACTTGCCAAGTGCCAACAAGAAAACTAATTTTAGCTGACAGGGTATATAGGTGAAAACAACTAAGTCTTGGAGCGAAATGTTGACATATGAAGATTGAGTTAACAAGGCCACATTAGTATAACTGTGCATGAAGTGGAGATGAAATTATCAGCAAGTAATGGAGTGGATAAAGTCGAATATAACTAATGGAAATTGATATGAATGCAACCATTAGAGAGATAATTATCATGCAGTAAATATTTAACTCAATTGCCACAATTAGAAAAGTAATCATCAATTAATAGAACAAACGGACATAGGTGTAATATCAAAGGAGATACTCGTCAGTGGAAGCAGCTTAACTAATAGGTAGTGGAATGGACGGTTCCGCACTTGTGAATAAGAATTGTTGAATTAAAAGAAGCAACTAAAACTAGCATTATGTATTACCAAGCACTTGTTATCTATAAATTATATAATACATATACTTTTGTATAACTCCCAATTAATTAAAGAACACCAATTGTTCAAATTTATCTTTACATGACTGTTAACGATTGTTCTTGGCCTTTATATTTTTTGTGCAATAATTAACAAAGTACCATTCACAATTTTTTTTTATCAATTTGCTCAATCCGCATTTCGGAAGCTGACTTATCAATAATTTTCCGCGAAACAGTTTAGAATGACGCGAATTGTGTAAATTATGGCCAGAATGCACCGCAGCTTTTGATATTGAGCATGCCACCGGATATTAATAAATACTTTTCCAGCCACGAGAGAGAGACCTAAAAGTGTGAATGTACGCTATCACCCTTCTATGCCAAGACGCGACACCTGTTCTGCAAAGGATATTATGGGAAATGCATAAAGTGAGACGGCATATTATATAATATAAGAAATTCAACTGTACCAATTTCAATTTCTAGGGTTTCCTGGAATTAAAAAAAAAAAAGTGTGAATTCGTCCATTTGATAACCTCACACCCGGTCTCTCTTCCTCCCCTTACTCTCCTCCGTTTGCCTCTCCGCCGAGCCGCTGCTGCTCGACCCCACCATATCCGGCGCTGCTGGACTCCAATCGACCTTATTCCGGCGTCGAGCGTGCCCATGATACGAGATCTCCTGTTTCCATTTTGCGCCCCCCGTGGCAAAAAGATATGGTTAACCCTCGTCTCGTTCTGTGCTGGGTAAGCTTCTTCACTTAGAATTATTCTTGCGCGACTTTGAGTGAACGCTTCCTTAGATGAACCTTGGTCAGCAAAAGATTAGGCCTCCGTGATGGCAGAAATTTTCACCGAGGATATCCTCATCGAGATACTCTTGAGGCTGCCAGCCAAGTCGTTGATGCGATTCAAATGTGTCGGTAAACGGTGGCGGTCTCTAATTTCCAACCCGGGTTTTGCAAAGTCGCATTTGCAAAGGCTAATGGCGAGGGATTTAATTCCTAGCGAGAGAATCTTCAAGACCAGCCCCTTTGAGAGCATAGACTACGAATTGCATGACGGTGGCATCGGTGGCGATGATGATCTCGCAGTGGTAAGGGTTCATGAGCTGAGAATTGGCGGTCCTTACTGGGAGCCTGAGCTCGTGGGGTCTTGCCATGGCTTGGTATGTTTACTTGTTCCTGGTAAATTTTTCCTATATAACCCGACCACCAAGGAGTCTAGGAATTTTCCCTGCTCTGATCTTGTTCAACAAGGTGCGTTAGTCAATGGATTCGGATATGATCCTCGATCTGACGACTACAAAATAGTACGGGCTGGTGGTTCTAAAAAGTGGCAAGAGGCAATATTTTCGCTCAAGTCCGGTTCTTGGAGAAGGACACAAGTCCAACGAGAAAGCCATCCTGACTATTTCAACCAAGGAGTTTATTGGAATGGGGCCTTACACTGGTGCGTTATTGACATAAGCATAAACAAGAAAGAGAATGCAATTATGTCATTTGATTTGTCGGAAGAGAAATTCCACCAGGTGCTTCCTGTCCCTGAAGTTGATGGAGGCGTACTTTTCATTGGACTTGGAATTCATGGGGCCAATCTGTTCATATACCAAGACACCCGTAATAATGATTGCATCGAGGCGTGGATAATGAATGAATACGGGAGAGGACGATGGTGGACTAAATGGTTCAATGTCTCAACTAAAAGAATACCTGGCTACAAATATTGGCAGACGATCCCAGTCGCGTACACAAGGAGTGGAAAAATTGTTTTTCTAATTGAAATGGCCAAGATGATTCTATTCAATCCAAAAGATAATACTTGTAAGGATTATCCCATCCGGAGGAAGGATGGATATGTTGAATCTGCTATCTATTTGGAAACTCTTGTTTCTCCCTATCTTGGCTCTGGGCCATCAATAATCTAGCACCTTTTACAAGTTGTCCTAGTGGATTTGGTTTTACCCTTTTCTTTCAAGTTTGCTTTTTGGGGAGATCTGGCCATCTTGAGCTGTTGAATGATCTTGTGAATTCTGAAAAAGAGAAAAAAGAGTGTCGAGAGTCCATGAGTTATGGTCATTCGTCAGTAGCTTCACCATTGTGCCTACTTTTCTGTCCTCTCCAGATGTAAGGTTAGCTCTCTGCTCGATGAATGGCTATTCAATCATCTCTGTTTTGCTTGAATCATGTGAATGTTAAAGCAAGCACATATCTAGTGATTTTGTTACAATGGAACGAGAGAGACACAATTCTAACATGAGAACTGTAAGAGTAGATTTCCACAAGGCCTTGACCATAATTCAGACGAAGGCAGAAGCTTCAGGTTAAGCACCTATTAGATGACAAGCTAAATCTGCTTATTGACTGAGCAGCAGAGCAGCGAACCTGCTCAGGAATTTATAATGGTCCGATGAGCAATCGTAGCCAAGTCCACAAAATTCCAACCCTGTATACAATTAGCATTTGGATTTGGGATTCTGCTGGACTCTCGAGCATTCGGAGCTTGTACCTGAAAGTAGATGATAGAGCGCAGTGATTGCAGTGTCCTTGATCCCGCGAAGGACTTTCTCCAAGCCCACCGATCTCGGATGGTCGAAGGAGGATTAGGATCTTTCGGTGAGACGTCGAATTCTTCTCCATCCATCTATTGAGATGTAGTGTGATGAATCATGGATCGAAGATCACAGAGAGCGACCTCTTACATGTGCACTTGAGCAGACATTTCAATATGGTGTTTGTGCATACGTCCCTGACAGAAATCGAATTTGCAGTTTATTAATTTCGTTTAGTTTATCAAAAATGAATTCTATAAGCACTGCTATAATCTCTTCATGGGTGTAACTAAGATCAAAAATCTTTTAGGGGCTCAGTTTGTTTTGGGGAAAATTGATAATTCAAAGAGTATATTCCAAATTTTGATCGTTATCGTCGCTTAGAAGAATGAGCTCATAAATACTATTTTCATGGTTAGTAACAATCTATGCCTCATCATATTTGATAATAACGAAAATAACTTGCGGTTACAATAAGCATTTGGCCCCATTACATAGTTGGAAGGGTGCCCCATCACAGTTAAAAGTAACTAGTCGAAAAGTACAATTGGTAGTCAGAATTAAAGGCCTATGCAAATTGCAGTTCATGCATAAAATCGAGTGCTTCATTAGAGAGTGTCACTCTCGATATCATCAAGTGATCTGCAATTGAAGGTTGGCATGGAGATTTTAGCTAAAGCTACCTCAACATTCTTCAACCCAAATTTTGGGTTGTGAGCCAGACGCAAGTTCCCGAATTTTTCACGAGTTCCATTGGTTCTACTTAACCTTTTCGACCTAAGACACAAAAGGTAATTAAAACGGACCTCTTGCATGGGATTGCAAGGATGGATATTGGTAAATATGACAACTTACGCATCTCTTTCTAAGGAGAAGGTGAATTCGACGCCACGGCCAAGTGCTACTGAGTTGTTCATGCATATGTAGTCATATCAATGTGTTTCCCAGAGCTTATTCAACTAGAGGATTTTGAGAACTTGATAATGCTGAATTCAGAACTTCATATCATGAGGAAACTAGGATGCTAAAGAGCCAACCGGTCATTGCATAATAAAGATACTTTTGTTCTTTTGTCCTCCTTTTTACTTGGATCAGAGCGATCAATTAGACCATATATAGGACCGATATTCAAAATAAAAGGATAGTATGATATTTCTTCCTTGAAGATATCCTATTAAACAACCTCTGTAGTGGCTTAAACTTAAGTTGTGTGATGACCAAAAGTATCTGCTAGTTGGTCGAAACAATCTTTGTTGCCCATCTTAGGTTGCGAAAATAAACTGGTTTGTCCCCTATGAGTAAATAAGGAGGCTTCAAATCAAGAAAGAAGACTAAAATATCTCAATCAAGATTAAGATGATTGCGAATACAATGACAACAAAATCAAGAATATTACGGATCATCTCATATTTCCTTTTTGATGTCGGTTTTAAGGGACATTCTAGCATGCCACCAAACACTGATCCGTGCATGTCGCCACGAAACTTTTGTCGATCCATATGGAGAGAGAAATAAAGTGTGAATGTACGTTGTGGCCCTTCCATGCCATGATGGGACGCTTTGTCTTGCGAAGGATATTATGGGAAATGCACAAAACGAGACAACATATCATATAATATAATAAGGCTGCAATTTCTAGGGTTTCATAAAATTCAGGAAAGTTGGGAATATGTTCAATTGAAAATTCCACGCCAGCTCTCTTCTCCTCCTCCTCCACCTTGCCTCCGCCCAGCTGCTGGGCTCCACCGCGCGACCGCCGCCCACGCCGGCGAGTTCCCCCTCCGCCCGTGTCCGGCGGTGGCCTTGGGACCTCTAGAGAAAGCCGGCTACGGGCCATCGCTGACCCAATCCACCGCGTCCGAGATCCCTCCTGTTTCCATTTTGCCGAAACAATGGCCGAAAGCATACCCGAGGATGTCGTCGTTGACATACTCTTGAGGCTACCGGCGAAGTCGCTGGTGCGATTCAAATGCGTCTGCAAGCGGTGGCGGTCTCTGATCTCCGACCGGGCCTTCGCCAAGTCGCATCTGCAGAGGCTGAAGGCAGGGGATTTGATCCCTAGCCAGAGAATCATCATCGGTGGCCCCAACAGCCCCCTCAAGACCGTGGACTACGAAGCGCTCGATGGCGGCGGTGAGGGTCGCATGGTGGTACCTCATGGGATCAACCCTTTGTGGGAACCCCGCATCGTGGGCTCCTGCGATGGCCTGGTATGTTTAATTGGCCCCATCAATTTTGTCATATATAACCCGACCACCGGGGAGTATATTGAGTTGCCCGGTTCCGATTTTGTTGATCATGCTGCGTATTTCAGTGGAGCCAGATATGATTCATTCTATGGATTCGGATATGACTCTCAATCTGATGACTACAAAATAGCCCTTGTTGAAGTTGAAAATTGGAAGGTGGCAATATTTTCGCTCAAATCCTGTTCCTGGAGGATGATGATGATAGAAGTTCCGTTCCAGGAAGAGGGAGTCGAATGTTGCGGCCCAGCAGTTTATTGGAAAGGGGCCTTACACTGGCACGTCTATGTCTGGAACACGAATGATGAGGGCTTTTCTGCGATGATGTCATTTGACTTGTCGGAAGAGAAATTTCACCAGGTGCTTCCAGTCCCTCCAGTCGATGAGGGCATACTACCTTGGTGGTATCTCTTAGGGACGGACTTTATTACCGAATATGCTATCTATTTGGAAATCCTTCTTTCTCCCTACCTTGGCGGTGGAGCTGTTGAATGATCTTGTGGATTTTGAAGAAAAAAATAGTGTCGAAAGTCTATTCTTTAGTAAGTTTATCGTGCTTTTAGTACTCTGTCCAGATGTAGGGTTACATGTCTGCTCTTGATGAATGACCATTCAGTCATCTTTGGTTTGCTAGAATAATGGGAGACGGTAAGTATCGTTTGAGTTTCAATGTGGTTGACTGGAATGTGGATAGTGCAACTGAATTCGAGGATGAACTATCTTGTAATACTATAGTCAAGATCAGCGACTCTTTTTGAATTTTGCCTTCTTGAGTATACTATTGCTGTGCAAGATTTCGGGAATGACCCATCCTCTCGTTGGGCTGCATTTGCACGCACAGCTTGATAAACATACCGTTGGGATCAAAGCACAATGTAGTCTCCAGTTAAAGAAACTGGCGATAATGTTATTCCCTAATTACCAAATAAACTATTGAATCCACGTACCAAGATGCGAGTTATCTGCTCAAAGGGATGGTGATGGCAAAATCCCTTTGTGATGTGAAATGTTGCGAAAGGTTTAGCCTAGATGAAACTCTTTTGTTGCAATGTAGAACTGTGTACATTTATCGTAATAATTTTTCATCCCATTGGTTTAACCTTGAATGCCTGCTTCTGTTTCTGGACTTAGATACTCCTTTACGTACCCTGTTGTAATTAGGGATCTCTTGTTCTTTTGCGATTTGACTTTATGAACAAATTGCTAATTCTAAGTAAAATTCCCTCTGGGCAAACAAGAACCACTCAGGTATATTACTCTGCATGGCATCGATTCTTCTCTTCTCTATTAATCCACACATTGAAGAAAACAGATTACAGAAATGACCGCGCACACCCACAAGAATTCCTCACTCTTAGAAAACAAGCTTCATTTGAAGTTGAAATGAGTTTAAACAGGAATAAGTCTCAAGTAACCGGCACAATCAGCCGTTTGGCCCCATCACATACCTGGAAGGGTGCCTCAACAAGTAATATAAATAGACCTATTTGGCTACAGAATTCTGCGGATAGATGTGGATATATTTAGGCAAAATGGAAACAATAAAGAATGAACTTCAGACGAGAGCGGCGCGAGCAGGCCTTGTTGCAACTTCAAGTCTTGTAGTATCGTATGATGAGTGAGTGAAGCCCCATGACTGCACCACAAACGAGACAATGGGATTGCTAATACGGAATGTGGAGCCTATTCTTCACAGATGTAGATGACAAGTGAACATTTGCAACGGAACGTGCAATTTAGTTAAAGTCTTATTCTCCAAGGCGGTAAGATCCACATAAAATGTCAAACCTAAAGCAAGCAAGACAATAATTCTTAGCACATTCAACTCCATGGAGATAGCCAATCTAATTCACTTCTCTTTTCCCACACACAGAGTTCAACAGATTATTCATGCACCTTTGTACATCAAGGTCATCAACCTCATTAGACAAAACTAATTTGTCAGAAAAAATCAAGTTAAAAGATGTATTTAAGGCCTATGCAAATTGCAAGTCGTGCATCAATTCAAACGCTTCATCCGATGAAGTCTATCCTCACAACATGAAGTGATTGCAATTGAAGGCAAGCTTGGACATTTTAGCTTATTACCTCAACATTCTTCAACTCGAACTTTGGGTTGTGAGCCAGACATAAGCTTCCAAATGTTTCATAGGTCCACTTGTTCCCACTTAACCTATTCATAACAAGATACAAAAGAGATGATTAAAAATGGACCCCTCCTTTATTGGAAAAATGGAAATTTGTAAACGACAACTTACATATCTCCATCTAAGGACAGGGCAAAGTTGCCTCCACCGCCAAGTGCAAGTGAGTCATTCATGCATATGTAGTAGTACCTATTGGCACCTAATCAAGAAAACCAGCAATTATCTTACTGTAGATCATAAAGTGATGTATTTGAGAACAAGTATCCCATGTAGAAATTTAGCTAATGCGATTTCAGATAAGGATTTTGTCTAAGTGGAAATTATGAAACTCATCACGTGAAGTTATCTTTAATATACTTTTCAATCTCTTAAGACAAAGGTCATTCCCTCGAGTCATGACGCTTAACATCATGAGTCCCAAACATTTGCATAATTTCAATTTAAGGAAAGTTAGTTTATAATCTGTGAAGTTATTATTCTTATACAGCTATAAATTGTCTTGAGATCACAATATGATGTAGTATTTCTGAGCGTGAGTAACTTATCATCTATCTCACTCCCACATGCAGTGCAATTGGTTGTCCTCACTATTTCTGTTTCATTATCAGGTTAATCCTTCACATGCTTTAGGCCCTTGCTAAGAGCATCATTTTTGTCCATGCATTATTTAACTATTTGTTTGCTTTGGTAACCTTAAGTGGGGAAAATTACCCGTTATACTGTATATTGGTGGATCATCTTCACTTTTGTCTTCATTTAGCCCACGCGTTGCCATTTCTCGAGCCAGTGACACTCAATGACGTGATTAGGTTGAACTTAGTACCTTCAAGTTCACTCTCGATTTGTACAGATTCAGCACTTAACTGAATGCTACAATTAGTCCTTGTTGTTGTAGCTGCAATAGTTGATTAGAGACACAGTAAATCTAATTATGATGAGTAAATTCTGTGTAAGAATAAGAGATATGTTGCATTGATTCTGGGTGTCTGGCTACTACACCAGAAAATTAGAATAGTCTATTGAGATCTTATTCAACTAGAGGATTTGGAGATCTTAATAATGCCGAGTTTCAAAACTGCAGATCTTGAAAAATCTAGGATGCTAAAGAGTCAAACCTGTCAATGCATATTAAACGTAATTTTGCTCTTTTTCTTGTCCTTTTTACTTGGATCAATATGATCAATTATACCACAGGCGGACCATTATTCAAGGCAAAAAGAAAGTATGATATTCTTCCATGAAGATATCCTACTCCGACAACCTTCGCAAAGGTAAAATACAAGTTGCATGATGACCAATGGGTACTTATCAATTGGTCGAAACAATCTTGGTTGCCCATATAAGGTTTTGAATGCAAATGTTTGGTTTGTCTCCTGCAAGTAAACAAGGACCCATTACTAATGAGAGGCTTTAAATTGAGAAAGAAGACTAAAATATCTCAATCAAGACTGAACAGAATATGATTGCAAATACAATGACAGCAAATACATTAACTTATCCTTTTCGCTTTAGGTTTTGAGGGGCATTCTAGCCTGCCACCAAACACTTCTCCTTGCATGTCGCCAAAAATCTATGTGCATATGACACCGTCATAGTCGCTTGCCATTACTGTCATATGTCACTTGCCATTACTCTTTAGAAGGAGTAAAATAAAAGGTCTATGCGGCAACTTTCACGTAGAATTCTCTTAAACTTCTATCCTTCTGTCTAGTGAAAATGCATGACCTGGATCAGGGCCGGCTGTAATTTTGACTTTCCTCCTCTGTCATTTTAGTAATGCCATCTATTTTGGGAGCTGTTATTTTGTGCTTTACCTGAGTATATCAAATTGCCATTGTAAAATTAGAGTTCGCTTAAGCTTTGTGACAGCTGAATCCGAGTTGGACCATCTTGTACTACTGTAGTTAACCTCGATGGCTCTTCATGCCTAACATGATTATCACTCTTCTTTTTTTTTTCCTTCTCCTTTTGAATTGAGCCTTCTTGAATACTCAGTATACTATTACTATACAATATTTCAAAAATGACCCTCTCGTCATGTTACACTTACACAACTTGACAAACATACTATTGGCATTAAAGTGCAATGTAGTCTCCAATTTAAGAAAGTGGTGATAATGCTATGTTAATCCCTAATTGATTACCGAATAAACTATTGAATCCACATACTATTGGTGTTATTTAACTATTTGTTCGCTTTGGTAACCTTAAGCAAGGAAAATTGCCCCTTAGATTGTATATTGGTGGATAATGTTCACTCTTGTCTTCATTTAGCCCATGTTTTGCCATTTCTTGAGTCATTGACACTCGATGATGTGATTAGGTTGAATTGAGTAGCTTCAATTAAACTCTTCATTTGAGCTTGCATTGAGTCGACATCCTCTAACTTGTCCATTAATGTAGGTGGAGGTTGATGCCGGCCTTCAAATAGCTCAAAGATCACCTTTGTCGCTCAACCGAAGAATTTCACATCAACCCATTTGAAATATTTGTATTTCGAGCCTTTTCTATACCTACACCCATGGAATCTTCTCCTTAGATTGAACTGAGTCCAAGATGTTCTTCTCAAACTCAGTAATTCACAACAACAGTAACACTCACCATCCAATTCGCTTTTTTGGAATGAATGTGAGTTGCTTTTGGGCTTCGCCATTCATTTGCAAGATCGAGCTAATAATTTTGAGAGAAAATCGAAGTAGGCGCTCGTATTAGCTAGTTAGAGTTTTAACTTCTGGTTCTATTTGAATTTGGAGATTTAGGGTTCTTACTTGAGGAAAGATGTCAAATGGTTTTATTTTGTTGTTTTCATGTTGACTGTACTCTCTGACAAACCATGTTGACTTCAAAAATTAATAAAAAAGTATCACATTGGATTTCTAGCCAATCAAATTGGCATTGCCACTGAAATGATGATTTTTCGAATTTTTTGGCACTTAAGTGACCCAAAAGAAACTTTTGGCACCAAAGTGAGCGTCGTATACAACTTTTGGTATTTCTAGTATACTTACCCCATAAAATATGATATGGCAATCTTGCATCCCACCTTGACTATTTGCATGTACAATATTCCTTGGTCTATTTTCCGCTTTTGTTCCTCATGGTCAATTTAGTCGCAATATGCCAACTTGGCATGTTGTTAGAAAAAGGAGGGAAAATGTAAGTAGTAGAATTCCATATGCCATGATTCAACTAGCATCCTCATTTTTGTATTCACCAGATTGTTCTAGTAAGTTCAGTTCTTCATGGCTATAGCTCAACAATCTTGCTTGATCATTTCGAGACAAGTCAATCACCTCCACGATTTTGTCTTCTTCTCATGTTTTATTCTTGCGCATTTATTGTTCCTCTTCTGTCCGTTTTAGGTAGGGCGACATGCTATTGTAACTGTTTTTCATTTTGAAATTGTAAAATATGAGTTTTGACCTAGGCAGAAAACATAGAGAGAGAGAGAGAGAGAGAGAGAGAGAGAGAGAGAGAGAGAGAGAGAAGGAAAGAAAAGAAAAGAAAGAAATAAAAAGAGAAAGGAGGAAATAAAAAGGAAAAGAGAGAAGGGAAAAGAAGGAGAGAGAGAAAGGGAGACCAGAGAGCTCGTGCAGGGGAAATAAAGTAAAGAAAGGAGAAGGAGAAGAAGGAAATGGAAAAAAAAAGAGGGTTTCATGCGTTGTCCCTATGGGAGCCTTGCCAAGCCACCTCAACCATACAATGCAATGCTTAGTAAGCACCCGTGCCCCTGCACCCCCCGGCACGATTCATTCAATCGAAGTAAGTTTGGACTTAGGGCTTGAAATTCAGAATTTTGAGAAAATAGAGTGGCGAAGTATGATTTTTGAGTCGTTGAGCCATGTATTTTTAAAGAAATTATATTTTAGGTTGTTGTGGAGTTGTAAGATTTTACGGATCGTAATTTGAGCTTACGGTTTGTCGGAAACAAAATTTTGAAGTTTATCATGCATGATGAACAGAGCACGACCGGGATTTCGGGGCCATATGTTGTTTATTTTTGGCTTGATTTTGGGTTGGCTAAATTGGGGTTCTTGTAGTATGTTGGAAGGGCTTTCCATTGACTATAAGTATGCTTGAAACGGGATTCGGTAGAGAAAGTTATGACGTGACCAATTTTCGCGCTCAAGTTTCACATTGCGGACAGCTTAAATGATCGCTTTGAATATGTGGTTTATTAGCACATAAGTATCGTTTTATCGATGAATAAGCATAATTTAATCGAGTTTTTAGTTGGAGAGTAGCATATTACTTGGTTTGGTTATTGTTTTCGATTAATTGATAGGAATACGAATGTGTTGGCTCGAGTAACCATATAAGTTGATTTTCGGATTTTCCAAATGAATGGTGCTATCTCTTTTAAGAATTTATAAGCTCATGTCTTTAAAATGATAAATATTTGATATTTTATGAGTTATGAATAAGCATGTTTGTTGCATAAAATTTGAATTGGGCATTTACTGTGTTTTGGTATTTGAAAATAGAGTGAGAACTTTTCGGTCGAAATATATATTCTGTTTGATGAATGAAGCTGAGAAATATTACATATTTTGGGTCTGTGAAATTTTTTTCACGAAAATGTCAACTTCGAGATGGTATATGGAATGTTATATAGAAATTGATTTGTGATAAGCTTTTTGACAAGTATTTGATTTGATTTGGTTTGTAAAATCGGTTTATGAGATGAGTTCTAAAATGATTTAAGAAATATTTTACAAAAAGTATTTATAGCGAATGAATTGAGTTACGAAATGTTATGTGGTTGATTTATTAAATATATTATGACATATGAAATGATTTTTGAATCTGGCTTTGTAAATTATGGAGGTTGTTGTAGATTGGTGTTGATGCTTAATATCGTTGTATGCCTAGTAAGATGCTTACTCTAGGATACCCTTGTGGGCCGAACCACCGATTAATAATAGGTGAAGACTTTGCCAAGGGGGAAATCTTGGTCACGTTGTCACTAAGTGTTGTGTCGTGACCATGATTTGATATTGAACAACAAATTGGTCAATGGAGTGGACTATTGACATGTGATATGAGCTTAGTCAATGGAGTGAACCATTGACATGTGATATGAGGTTAGTCAATGGAGTGAACCATTGACATGTGATATGAAGTTGGTCAATGGAATGGACCATTGACATATGATTTGAGTTTAGTCGATGAAATGGACCATTGACGTGTGATTTGAAATTAGTTGTTGGAATAAACCATCGATGTGTAATTTCATTAGACCATTGATGAGATTAACCAATGAAATGGACCATTGGCATGTGAATGAAGTTGACTAATGAATTGGACCATTAATGTTTGTTATGATATTATTGTGAAATGAATCTACTATGTTAAAGCATATGTGACTTATTCTCTTATTTTATGTTTGTTATATTATGTATTTGAGTTAAAATAGTTGCGGTTTGGTTTATAAATATGCATAGTAGGTGCTCAATCCATTTAGAAGAAATGCACTACTCACTGAGCCGTGGTTGCTCATCCCTTTATTTTTCTAATCTTTTTCAGGCTTCTCAGCTAATGATAAGTAATATGAGAGTGATATCGACGAGGGGACTTTTAGGAGTTGGATTTTGGGAGCTTTGAGATTGTGTCCTTCAGGTCAAAGGACGGCTGTGTCATCCCCCTTCATGAAATTTTTAGGGTGTGATAGAAATAGGCAAATGTTACGACACTTTCTGGCCAACCGAGGCAATTTCTGCTATATCTTTCTCTAAGAATGGAAACTTCCTTGCGGTAAATGTTCCTCTGATCTCTCTTTTATTATCAATAGAGATTTTGGACATGCCATATGACTTAGAGATTTATTTCATAGACTGAAGCTCGGGTTGGGGTTAAGTTGTGGCATTTGCTGAAGTTGAAGAACTTTCGTACATTTTCAGCATATGACAAGACATAGAGACAGGTTCTGGTATAACATCCTCTTAGCCCTCGTACCCTGCTTGCTGTAGTGAAAGTAGATCTGGGATGGCAGTGAGCATTGGATGCCTCCTTGTTTGCCTGGATTTGTTATGAAGAGTGAACTTTTTCTATAGAGCTCCCTCAAAGAAGATTATACATTATATTGGTTCTATTTTCTCTTTTTGTTTTTTTTTTTTGGGTACCAGTTAAGTAATAAAATTTTCGATGCAAAGAGATATTTTCTCTTCTTTTATAAAGGGAAAAAATAAGAAAAAGAAAAAGGAAAGAGAGACAGGGGAGGAAGGAGGGGAGGAGAGGGAAGCGGGAGGAGGGTTGGCTTAGTGAGTGTAAATTATTTGTGCAAATATAACTATGACTGAGTCTCTCTCTTATTTTGCAGTTGGATTTGATCATAATGGATGTTATCTTGCACTTGCTGGCTCAAATATAATGTGATTGTACGCAACTTCTGAAAATAATAAGGTAATAAAGGATGTGTTTGTGTACAGAATATTTACCTGTTCTTTATTTTCATTGTATTTGCCTTTTTTTCAATTTCTCCAGTAGCTGAAAATATTATCTGAAAAAATTGGAAAGCAAGTGTGTTTCTGATATAAGCATAAATTGGAAAGCAAGTGGGCCATCAATAATCTAGTGCCTTTTACAAGTTGTCCTAGTGGATTTGGTTTTACCCTTTCTTTCAAGTTTGCTTTTTGGGAAGATCTGGCCATCTTGAGCTGTTGAATGATCTTGTGAATTCTCAAAAAGAGAAGAGAGTGTCGAGAGTCCATGAGTTATAGTCATTCATCAGTAGCTTCACCATTGTGCCTACTTTTCTGTCCTCTCCAGATATAAGGTTAGATCTCTGCCTGGTGAATGGCTATTCAATCATCTCTGTTTTGCTTGAATCATGTGAATGTTAAAGCAAGCACATATCTAGTGATTTTGTTACAATGGAACGAGAGAGACACAATCCTAACATGAGAACTGTAAGAGTAGGTTTCCACAAAGCCTTGACCATAATTCAGACGAAAGCAGAAGCTTCAGGTTAAGTACCTATTAGATGACAAGCTAAATCTGCTTATTGACTGAGCAGCAGAGCAGCGAACTTGCTCAGGAATTTATAATGGCCCGATGAGCAATCGTAGCCAAGTCCACAAAATTCCAACCTTGAATACAATTAGCATTTGGATTTAGGATTTTGCTGGGTTCTCGAGCATTCGGAGCTTGTACCTGAAAGTGGATGATAGAGCGCAGCGATTGCAGTGTCCTTGATCCCACGAAGGACTTTCTCCAAGCCCACAGATCTCGGATGGTCGAAGGAGGATTAGGATCTTTCGGTGAGACGTCGAATTCTTCTGCATCCATCTATTGAGATGTAGTGTGGTGAATCATGGATCGAAGATCACAGAGAGCGACCTCTTACATGTGCACTTGAGCAGACATTTCAATGTGGTGTTTGTGCATACGTCCCTTACATGATTGTTCATGGACATGACAGAAATCGAATTTGCAGTTTATTAATTTCGTTTAGTTTATCAAAAATGAATTCTATAAGCACTGCTGTAATCTAGCCATGGGTGTAACTAAGATAAAAAATCTTTTAGGGGCTCAGTTTGTTTTGGGGAAAATCGATAATTCAAAAAGTATATTCCAAATTTGGATCGTTATCATCGCTTAGAAGAATGAGCTCATAAATAATATTTTCATGGTTAGTAACAATCTATGCCTCATCATATTTGATAATAACGAAAATAACTTGCGGTTACAATAAGCATTTGGCCCCATTATATAGTTGGAAGGGTGCCCCATCACAGTTAAAACTAACTAGTTGGAAAGTACAATCGATAGTTAGAATTAAAGGCCTATGCAAATTGCAGTTCATGCATAAAATTGAGTGCTTCTTTAGAGGGAGTCACTCTCGACATCATCAAGCGATCTGCAATTGAAGGCAGGCATGGAGATTTAGCTATAGCTACCTCAACATTCTTCAACTTGAACTCTGGGTTGTGAGCCAGACACAAGTTCTTGAATTTTTCACGAGGTACACTGGTTCCACTTAACCTTTTCGACATAAGACACAAAAGACAATTAGAACAGACCTCCTCTGTGGGATTGCAAGGATGGACATTGGTAAATATGACAACTTACGCGTCTCTTCCTAAGGAGAAGGTGAAGCCGATGCCACAACCAAGTGCTACTGAGTCGTTTATGCTTATGTAGTAATACTTATTGCCAACTAGGATGCTAAAGAGTCATATGAATGTGTTTCGAAGAGCTTATTCAACTAGAGGATTTTGAGAACTTGATAATGCTGAATTCAGAACTTCATAGTATGAGGAAACTAGGATGCTAAAGAGTCAACTAGTCATTGCATAATGAACATGCTTTTGTTCTTTTGTCCTCCTTTTTACTTGGATTAGAATGATCAATTAGACCATAGACAAGACCAGTATTCAAAACGAAAGGATAGTATGATATTTCTTCCTTGAAGAATCCTATTAAACAACCTCTGAAGCGGTTAAACTTAACTTGTGCAATGACCAAAAGTACCTGTCAGTTGGTTGAAATAATTTTGATTGCTATTTTAGGTTGTGAATACGAATGTTTGGTTTGTCCCTTATGAGTAAACAAAGAGGTTTAAAAAAAAAAAAAGAGTAAAATATCTCAATCAAGATTGAGATGATTGCGAATACAATGACAACAAAATCAAGAATATTACTGATCATTTTTGATGTAGGTTTTAAGGGACATTCTAGCATGCCACTAAAAACTGATCCGTGCATGTGGCCACTAAACTTTTGTCGATCCATATCGAGAGAGAGAGAGATGAAGTGTGAATGTACGTTATGGCCCTTCTATGCCATGATGGGAGGCTTTGTCTCGCGAAGGATATTATGGGAAATGCACAAAACGGGACAGCATATTATATAATATAATAAGGCAGCAATTGCTAGGGTTTCATAAAATTCAGGAAAGTTGGGAATATGCCCAATTGAAAATTCCACGCCAGCTCTCTCCTCCTCCTCCTCCTCCTCCTCCGCCTTGCCACCGCCCGACCGCCGCCCACGCCGGCGAGTCCCCACTCCGCCCGTGTCCGGCGGCGGCCTTGGGACCTCTCGAGAAAGCCGGCTACGGGCCATCGCCGACCCAATCGACCTCGTCCGAGATCTCTCCTGTTTCCATTTTGCCAAAACAATGGCCGAAAGTATACCCAAGGAAATCGTCCCTAGCCAGAGAATCATCATCGGTGGCCGCATCGGCCCCTTCAAGACGGTGGACTACGAAGCGCTCGACGGCGGCGGCGAGGGTGTGGTACCTCATGAGATCGAACCTTTGCGGGAGTCCCGCATCGTGGGGTCCTGCAATGGCCTGGTATGCTTAATTAACCCCTTCAAATTCAAATTTCTTATATATAACCCGACCACCAGGGAGTATATCGAGTTGCCCCGTCCCGATTTTGTTGATCAGGCTACGTATCCATTCTACGGATTCGGATATGACTCTCAATCTGTTGACTACAAAATAGTTGGAGTTAAAAATGACTACAAAATAGTTGGAGTTAAAAAGTGGAAGGTGGCTATATTTTCGCTCAAGTCCAGTTGCTGGAGGATGATAGAATTTCCGTTCCAGGAAGAGTACATCGAATGTTGCCGCCCAGCAGTTTATTGGAAAGGGGCCTTACACTGGCTCTTCTATGTCTGGAATGAGAAGGCCCAACCTAAGATTGAGGCCAAACCTAAGATTATGTCATTTGACTTGTCGGAAGAGAGATTTCACCAGGTGCTTCCAGTCCCTCAAGTCGATTTGGACACACGACTCCTGGGACTCCAGATTCATGAGGCGAATCTGTTCTTATACAATACTGCCCAAAATCCCCGCATTCAGGCATGGATAAGACATGAGTACATAGAAGCACCGTGGACAGAATGGTTCAGTGTTGACATAAATGGGAATATGAAGATCCCCCTTGCGTACACAAGGAGTAGAAAAATTGTTTGTTTGATGGATGGGAATCGGATGATTCTGTTTAATCCCCAGGATAAGACTTGCAGGGATTATCCCTTAGGGGAGGACTTTATTACTGAATATGCCATCTATTCGGAAACTTCCGTTTCTCCCTACCTTGGCGGTGGAGCTGTTGAATGATCTCGTGGATTTTGAAGAAAAAAATAGTGTCGAAAGTCTATTCTTTACTAAGTTTACCGCGCTTTTAGTACTCTGTCCAGATGTAGGGTTAGATGTCTGCTCGATGAATGGGCATACAATCATCTTTGGTTTGCTAGAATAATGAGAGACAGTAAGTAGAGTTTTGAGTTTCAATGTGCTTGACTGGAATGTGGATACTCGTGCAACTGAATTCGAGGATGAACTATCTTGTAATGCTATAGTCAAGATCAGCGACTCTTTTTGAATTTTGCCTTCTTGAGTACTCTCTGTACTATTGCTGTGCAAGATTTCGGGAATGACCCATCCTCTCATTGGGCTGCATTTGCACGCACAGCTTGATAAACATACCGTTGGGATCAAAGTACAATGTAGTCTCCAGTTAAAGAAACTGGCGATAATGTTATTCCCTAACTACCAAATAAACTATTGAATCCACGTACCAAGATGCGAGTTATCTATTCAAAGGGATGGTGATGGAAAAATCGGGCTGTGATGTGAAATGGTGCGAAAGGTTTAGCCTGGATGAAACTCTTTCGTTGCAATGTTCATAGAATTGTGTACATTTATCGTAATAGTTTTTCATCCCATTGGTTTAACCTTGAATGTCTGCTTCTGTTTCTGGAGTTACATACTCCTCTACGTACCCTGTTGTAGTTAGGGATCTCTTGTTCTTTTGTGATTTGACTTTATGAACAGATTGCTAATTCTAAGTAAAATATCCTCTGGGCAAACAAGAACCACTCAGGTCTATTACTCCGCATGCCATCGAATCTTCTCTTCTCTATTAATCCAAACATTGAAGAAAACAGATTACAGAAATGACCGCGCACACCCACAAGAATTCCTCACTCTTACAAAACAAGCTTCATTTGAAGTTGAAATGAGTTTAAACAGGAATAAGTCTCAAGTAACCGGCACAATCAGCCGTTTGGCCCCATCACATACCTGGAAGGGTGCCTCAACAAGTAACATAAATAGACCTATTTGGCTACAGAATTCTGAGGATAGATGTGGATATATTTAGGCAAAATTGAAACAATAAAGAATGAACGTCAGACGAGAGCGGCGCGAGCAGGCCTTGTTGCAACTTCAAGTCTTGTAGTATGGTATGATGAGTGAGTGAAGCCCCATAACTGCACCACAAACGAGACAATGGGATTGCTAATACGGAATGTGGAGCCTATTCTTCACAGATATAGATGACAAGTGAACACTAGCAACGGAACTTGCAATTTACTTAAAGTCTTATTCTCCAAGGCGGTAAGATCCACATAAAATGTGAAATCTAAAGCAAGCAAGACAACAATTCTTAGCACATTCAACTCCATGGAGATAGCCAATCTAATTCACTTCTCTTTTCCCACACACTGAGTTCAACAGATTATTCACGCACCTTTGTACATCAAGGTCATCAACCTCCTTATACAAAACTAATTTGTCAGAAAAAAATCAAGTTAAAAGATGTATTTAAGGCCTATGCAAATTGGAAGTCGTGCATCAATTCAAACGCTTCATCCGATGAAGTCTATCCTCACAACATGAAGTGATTGCAATTGAAGGCAAGCTTGGACATTTTAGCTTGTTACCTCAACATTCTTCAACTTGAACTTTGGGTTGTGAGCCAAACATAAGCTTCCAAATGTTTCACAGGTCCACTTGTTCCCACTTAACCTTTTCATAACAAGATACAAAAGAGATGATTAAAAATGGACCCCTCCTTTATTGGAAAAATGGAAATTTGTAAACGACAACTTACATATCTCCATCTAAGGACAGGGCAAAGTTGCCTCCACCGCCAAGTGCAAGTGAGTCATTCATGCATATGTAGTAGTACGTATTGGCACCTAATCAAGAAAACCAGGTCAATTATCTTACTTCATGTCACAAAGTGATGTATCTGTGAACAAGTATCCTGTGTAGAAATTCAGCTGATGTGGTTTCAGATAAGGATTTTGTCTAAGTGGAAATTATGAAACTCATCACGTGAAGTTATCTTTAATATACTTTTCAATCTCTTAAGACTAAGGTCATTCCCTCGAGTCATGACGCTTAACATCATGAGTCCCAAACATTTGCATAATTTCAATTTAAGGAAAGATAGTTTATAATCTGTGAAGTTATTATGCTTATACAGCTGTAAATTGTCGTGAGATCACAATATGACGTGGTACTTCTGAGCGTGAGTACCTTATTATCTACCCCACTCCCACATGCAGTGGAACTAGTTATCCTCTATTTTAATTCGATTATTAAGCTTTTCCTTGACATGTCTTCGGACCAGAAATTGCTAAGAGCATTATCCTAATCCACGCATAATTTAACTATATGCTTGCTTTGCTAAGTGTTTTACCTGATTGTTTAAACTCAAGAGATTGTATAAAATATGAAAAACTATTCTGAACCAAGATTTTCAGTGGTTTAAGTACTTGATTTAGTTTTGCTCCAAACTGTGAGCTTTGATGAGATAAGTCCAGGTTGGCTTCTTCACGTAGCATTGCAAAGCCAAGGAACGGTTGTCCTTACCCACATAACCGAACCTCTCTCCCTTAAACCAATAAATCAAACCCAAGAGGAGATATATTATCACAAATTGGCCCTCTTGCATTATGATACCGAGCACCTCATTGGCTGCTAATGAGAAGCAGCCTTCAAAAATATTTGATAATTCTCACATCCTGCATAGGAAAACGAAACACCTCTCATCAGAAAGTCTACTTCCCATTATTTTTTCAAAGGGATTGATACTTCTTTGGATCGGGACAATATCTTCTCAGGATGAATTATGCTGACTTCTTGAAAATTGCAAATTTTTGGGACCGAGCAAACATTGTGCCATGCCTTCTGAATTAGAGCTTTGTTATGGGACTCATAATCAGACTGCAAAATCCATTCTGAATAATGAATATCCTTGTTTCTGTCAATGTCATATGTGTTCTTTGGATGATAATTCTTGTGAAGACTGTAATAACTAAATCATGTAATGATGCATTTTGAGCAACTTTGTTTTATGCATATATTGTCTTTCATTAATTTTAACATGAGTTGAACTGCAAACTATGTTTTACTCTTTTCTGCAATGATACGTGTGATCTTTTTCCTGCCCTTTTCCAACATCCTCTTCGTTCAAACTCCTGATTCTGGTGGTGAAAATGATGTATCAGCATCAGAATGGTTGTAGGTCTGTTGCTGTGTTGCATGATGGTTGATCTACTGTGATGTAAGTTTGCTTTTAAAATTTGCTTATATCATGTTGTTTAGTTTGAGCTAATATTAAAGAAGTAATTCTTGATTGGAGAAGTGGCTTTCTTATTTTTCTAACAATTTTTCCGTTGTTATATGGGATGGAACTACCTAATTATGTTGCTGTCATCATGTAGTTAATAGCGATCAACTTCAAATTACTGCAAGTTTTGACTGTAGGTGCTGGTGGGATACTAATATGGTCATAGATACTGAGAATATGCTGGTGAGTGGTGATATCATTAGCAAGTATGAAAAGAAACTGTCTGGAAATAAGAATTCTTTTGCCCTAGATTGCGCAATTATGTTGTCAAAAGGTTTTTCTTGAAAATTTCTTTGGCAGATTATTATGGCATATCCCCTATTTATGATTGATGCGTGATGTAACCATTCATCTTTCCAGGTTCAAGCTATCACAGTTCATGCCACATATAACTACCTTGCAATGGCATCTCGCAATTATGAGTTTTCACAGTTTTTGGTGCTTTTATGAGTTTTTACCTGGTTTATGTCTTACTCAGGTTTCAAAACTCTCTGTGAGTGTGTGTGCACGGGCATGTGCGCAAGGGTGCGCGTGCACTTTTACATGTACATTGACACAAAACTTGTATCAGTTGTATTATGTGTGTAATGGATGTTCAGGGAAAAAAGAAACAATTATGCATTATGCATAATGACTGAGCAGAAAAAGTGCCTGGCTCCTAGACAAACCGCATTTGCTTTGCACTTACAGTGCTTGTGCAACTCATATATACATATTAACACATATATTACAGTTCAAGAAAAGCTGATGACATATGGTAACATCAGTTTATGACACAATTTACTTTAAAAGAATGTTCCTTTTTCAAAGAGTCTAAGAACAACCTTCCTTGACTTCTGAAATTCATTACCAGAGTAAATATAATACTCTGAGAACATTGCCTGAAGCATTAACATAGTTTTACTGTTGCTGCAATTTCTTTTAGGTCACAATGCCGAAGTGCTTTTAATTATGAATGGTTGAGGTTTTCTGCTCTAGCTTGTCAAAAGATATTTAAGATTGTCCTTGCTTGCTTTTTCTCCTTCATTCTGCAGATTGAAGGTGCTTCAGGATCTGGTTAAGCTTTTCATCCCGATGGTATTATGCTGGGTACTGGCACCTCAAACGCTGATGTATGGGATGTAAAAAGACAGGTATAATGTTCACAATCTATCTGAGATGGAAAGGGATGTTGTTGCTTTGGCTGGTCCACAATTGTTTCTTGGTTGAATGGGCATTTCCGCCACACTATTTTCTTTGTCTTCATACTTCCATGTAGTATAGAATATGATACGGCAATCCTGCATCCCCCCCTGATGATTTGCATGTACAGTATTCCATGGTCTAATTTCAGTTTTTGTTCCTCATACTTAGTTTAGTTACTATATGCCATTTTGGCATGCTTTTAGAACAGGAAGGGAAGTTGTAAGTGTCAGAACTTTATATGCCATGATTTAACTGGCGTCCTCATTTATTTATTCACTGGAATGTTCCAGTTAATTTATATTACCATGGTATAGCTCAACGATCTAGCTCAATCGTTTCAAGATAAGTCAATCGCCTCTGCGATTCTGCCTGCTGCTCATGCTGTTATTCTTGTGCATTTTTGGTTCCTCCTGTCCGTTTTAGGTTGGGGACATGCAGTTGCAACTGTTACTCATTTTGAAGTAGGCAAGTGTGATGACATGTTTTGGCCATACTGGGGGCAATCACTGCCATATCTTTCTCTGAGAATGGATACTTCCTTGGGATACATGTCCCTCTCACCTTTCTTTTATTATCAATAGAGATATAGACATGCCATCTGACTTAGATATTTATTTCATAGACTGCAGCTCAGGATGGGGTTAAGCTGTGGGATCTGTGGAAGTTGAAGAACTCTTGCACATTTTCAGCATATGACAAAGACATGGACAATTTCTGGTATGACATCCTCTTAAGCCTGCTTGCTGTAGTGAAAGTAGATCTGGATGGCAGTGAGCTTTAGAAGCCTTCCTGTTTGCTTATTTTTGCTCTGGAGAATGAATTTTTTCTATAGAACTTCCTCAAAGAAGATTTTACATTTTACTGGTTCCATTTTCTCTTCTTTTTTAAAGGGGGGAAAAAAGAAAAGAAAGACAGCGGGGAGCGGAGGGGAGGGGGAAGGAGGGTTGGCTCAGTGTGTGTGAATTATCAGTGAGTAACTATGACTGAGTCTCTCTCCTATTTTGCAGTTGAATTTGATTATAGCGGATGTTATCTTGCACTTGCTGGCTCATAAATAAGATGAGTTTCTATACGGTAGAATTTTGTACTCGACTTGTGAGAATAATAAGGTAATATAGGATTGTGTTTCTTTATAGAATATTTACCCGTTCTTTATTTTAAGGGATAATACCCTAAAAACCCCAAACTGGTACACTTGTGACAAATTTACCCCAAACTATTTTTTTGACCACCAAAAACCCCAAACTGGTATACTTTTGACAAATTTATCCCAAACCGGTACACTTATGACAAATTTACCCTATATTAGTTTTCGTTAAATTTTATTCTCAAATTATTAAGTTAAATGACACGTGACGTTAACCAAGATACCAATTTAGGATTTTACGTTCGTTTGTCACGTTTACAATTTTTATGATTTTTTTGTGGTATTAATCCAATTTACCATAGAGTATATTTGTCACAAATTTACCAGTTTATGGTTTTTTGCAGTCGAATAAATTAGTTTGGGGTAAATTTGTCATAAATGTACCAGTTTAGGGTTTTTTATAATCAGTCGGGGTAAATTTGTCACAAGTTTACCAAATTGGGGTTTTCATGATCAAAAAAATAGTTTGGGGTAAATTTGTCACAAGTGTATCAGTTTGGGGTTTTTCAAGATATTAACCCTTATTTTAATTGTACTAGGTAGCCTCTGTTGCTTTCGATTTCTCTAATAGCTGAAAAGTATTTTCTGAAAAGTCGGAAAACAATGTGTTTATGATAAGTTGCTCATAAAAAAGTTTCACCAAAAGCATAGTCAGAAAGGTGGGAAATTCAAAACCGTGAATTCTCTTGAAACTTTTCTACTCTCATGAAATTTCAAAAGTTTCTCCTATAGCACCATAACTCTATGCACCACCAATGGGAGGATTATTTGCCTCCTTAGTATTCAAGATCGAGTGACTTTGCGTCCTTCTATTCTTCTGTCCAATAGAAATGCATGTCCAGAATCAGGAACTGTCCTTCTTTTCCTTTATTCTTCCTGATCTGGGTAGGTCATGTCTCCTCCTCCTCTCCTCTTTCTTATATAAATCTTGCATCTCTGAATGTGGCTTCCATTGATATTCTGGTCCGGGTTGCAAGTAAAGTGATGTGCGTTAAATTCGGTCCTGATTCAAAATACATTGCCGTCGGATCGATGGATCACAATTTGCGAATCTTTGGCTTGCCTTTGAAGGATGGCGCCATGGAATTTTGAAACGTTGGAATCGCATCAAGCAGGTAGGATCAGCTTTTGTGAGAGACAGCAAGAGTTTCGTTATGCTTGGACCGGAATACTCATGCACTTAAAGCTTTGTGCTAGCTGAATTTGAGCCTGAACCATCTTGTACTGCTGCAGTTAACAATGAATGGATCTTTGTCTAACGTGATTACGACTCTTTGTTTTTCTTTTCGAATTTTGCCCTTGTTGAATGCTAAGTCATACATACTATTGTTGCACAAGTTTTCGTGAATGACCCATCCTCTATTCGGGCTACTCTTGCACGGCATGAGAAACATATTATTTGCATCAAAGTGTTTTTGTAGTTTCTTCAATTAAATAAGCTGGTGATATTTCCATTTCCTAATTGATTGTGTTGAATAAATTATTAAAGTCCACGTACGAAAATGCGCTACATCGCATGTGATGCAAAAGGTTTAAGCCTAAATGACCTTTTACCAAAATGTCTAGAACAATTTACATTCATTGTGATGTTTTGCAACTCATGGGTTTTACATTGGTTCTGTTCCTAATATACTTGCTCGAAGTACCTTGCCGTCACTCTTTCAAGTGGAGTTCCCTTGGGATTAAATTGCTAATTCCACTTGCTAAAGCCGTGAAGCGCTTTGTAGTCTATGGTCTTGAAGGGCCTAGAGCCTGCAGACCTATCAAACCCACACCATCCATTCTCTTGGCGATTGCTCTCTTGGTTTCTTCTGCTTGGTTCAAGGCCTAGTTGGAACTTGAAAAATTGCAATTGCAATCTACGCATCGCAGCGAGCCTTCAGGTATATTTTCCAATAGTATATAGCTTGTGTCACTTATTTCAAGTGTAGCTTCCCGAGTTGGCACCTTTTCCGAAGAGGTATAGCTGGTCCCTACACTTATCAGCCGGCACAGAAATAAGAAAAACAAAAAATGTCGGTAAAGATCGTAAGAAGGATCATGAGAGGACAAGTCAGAAAAATATGAGTATTTGATCTCCTAAGTTGTGACATTTTGTTCTACGAATGATAGTATGGAAAATTCACGATATGCTGATGGAATAATCTTTATAAAAAATGTTGACATAGATAGAAAAAGGGGATATTCAGAACTGGAGGAAGCGTAAGGAAAACATTAAATGTTTGTTTTGTTTTGTTTTATCCCTACGACAAAGAAGGGATTGGTGAGTATCCCATTGAATTATTTTAAACTTAGAATATATATCTATATATCTCTATCTCTCTCTCTCTCTCTATATATATATATAAAAGAAATTCTATGGTACCAAACGCTCCCGCTCTCCCTTCCCTCTGCCTTGCCTCCGCCCAGCTCCCCGGCGACCGCCGCCCATGCCGCGCGGCTCCGGCGACGGCCTTGGGACCTCTCAAGGACGCCACACCTACGGCCAGTGTCGACCCGACAGACCTCCTCCGAGATTCCCCGAGTAAAAAGCTTCCTCGACTTTGAATTGTTGTTGTTGCGTGAACTCTTGCTGAACACTCGTTTGTATCAGCCTTGCTCGCTCAAAACCTGCCGACGAGCAGGCGATTTTGCCGAAACTAATGGCCGAGAGTATACCCGAGGATATCATCGTCGACATACTCTTGAGGCTACCGGCCAAGTCGTTGGTGCGATTCAAAGGCGTCTGCAAGCGGTGGCGGTCTCTGATCTCCGACCCGGGCTTCGCCAAGTCGCATCTGCAGAGGCTTGAGGCAGGGGATTTGATTCCTAGCCAGAGAATCATCACCTGCGGCAACAGCCCCCTGAGACCGTGGACTACGAAGCGCTCGGCGGTGGCGAGGGTCGCATGGTTGTACCTCATGCGATTAAATTTTTGGGGAAGCCCTGCATCGTGGGGTCCTGCGATGGCCTCATATGTTTAATTGGCTTCAGAAATTTTGTCATATATAACCCGACCACCGGGGAGTATATTGAGTTGCCCGGTCCTGATGTTGTTAATCAAGCTGAGTTATTCTACCGATTTGGATATGAATATCAAGCTGATTTATTCTATGGATTTGGATATGAGTCATTCTGCGGATTCGGATATGACTCTCAATCTGATGACTACAAAATAGTAGCAGTAGATGTTTCTAATGATGAAAATTGGAAGGTGCAAATATTTTCTCTCAAGTCCGGTTCTTGGAGAAGGATACAAGTTCAGTTCGAGGAATGGAAAGTTGAACTTTCTAGCCAATGAGTTTATTGGAAAGAGGCCTTTCACTGGCACGCTTATGTCTGGACGATAGACGATCTGCGCAAAGATGTGATTATGTCATTTGATTTGTCGGAAGATAAATTTCACCAGGTGCTTCCGGTCCCTGAAGTTGATGAGGAGATAGATCTCCTGGGACTCGGGATTCACGGGGTGAATCTGTTCATATACCACAGCACCGATTACTTCATTGAGGCATGGCTTATAGATGAGTTCAGTAGAGGAGCACTGTGGACAAAATTGTTCAGAGTTGATTGCAGTCCCTTCATAAATTGGAATAATACCCCCATTCCAAGAAAACCCATCGCATACACAAGGAGCGGAAAAATCGTTTTCCACATGGATATAAACCTAATGATTCTGTTTAATCCGGAGGATAATTCTTGCAAGGATTATCCCATAGAGGAGGACTCTGGATATGCTATGTATTTGGAAACTCTTGTCTCTCCCTATCTTCGCGGTGAGCCATCAAGAATCTAGAGCCTTTAAGAGTCGTTATGGTGCTTTGAATTTTACCTTCTTTTTTTCTAGCTTAATGATCCGGCCATCTTGAGCTGTTGAATGATTTTGTGGATTTTGTAGAAGAAACAAAGAGTGTTGAAAGTCTATTATAAGATCCGGTCATTCTTTATTAACTTCATTGTGCTTTAAGTACTCTGTCCACTCCAGATGTAGGGTCAGATCTCTGCTGGATGAATGGCCATTCGATCATCTTTGTTTTGCTGGGAATACTCACTTCACTTGCTAATTTGCCCAATCTGATTTGGTGTAATTTCACCAACAATTTACCGGTCTTGTTATGTAGTGAACATTCAACTATAATCATGTGAGTCATTCATGCATAAGTAGTAGTATTTATTGGCATGTAATGAAGAAAACGAGGTCAATTTTCACCACGCTCGACTTGGGCAGGCCCGGCGTGCCCGCCCCAGTACCCGCACAGGGCGTGCCACACGTACACGTAGTCCACGCTCCCGAATGAATGGCTCTTTTGTCTTACGTGATTACGACTCTTTGTTTTTCTTTTCGAATTTTGCCCTTCTTGAACGCTAAAAGTCGTGCATACTATATTGTTGCACAAGATTTCGTGAATAACCCATCCTCTGTTCGGGCTACTCTCGCACGCCGAGCACGTGGACGCAGATCCCGCTGCCTCTCCCAATATATGAAGGCCGGCTACCGGCCATCGCCGACCTACTCGACCTCAATCCGAGCTCTCTCTCCTGTTTCCATTTTGCTGAAACAATGGCCGAAAGCATACACGAAAATGCCGTTGTCGACATACTCTTGAGGCTACCGGCGAAGTTGCTGGTGCGACGCAAATGCGTCTGCAAGCAGTGGCGGTCCCTGATCTCCGAACCGGGCTTCGCCAAGTCGCATCTGCAGATGTTGAAGGCAGGGGATTTGATCCCTAGCCAGAGAATCATCAGCGGTGGCTGCTACGGCTCCCTCAAGACCGTGGAATAAGAAGCGCTCGACGGTGGCGGCGAGGGTCGCATGGTGGTGGTACGTCATGTTATCAAACCTTTGGGGGAGTCCCGCATCATGGGGTCCTGCGATGGCCTGGTATGTTTTATTACCCCGTTCAAATTTCTTATATATAACCCGACCACCAGGGAGTATATTGAGTTGCCCGTTCTTGATCTTGATATTCTTCATCAAGCTAAGTTATTCCGTGGATTTGGAGATAAGTCATTCTGCGGATTCGGATATGACTCTCAATCTGATGACTACAAAATAGTAGCAGCAGATGTTTTTAGTGATGGAAATTGGGAGGTGGCAATATTTTCTCTCAAGTCCAGTTTTTGGAGAAGGATAGAAGTTCCCTTCCAGAAAGGGAAAGTTGGCCAGAAAGGGAAAGTTGACCTTTCTGGCCAAGGAGTTTATTGGAAAGGGGCCTTTCAATGGCACGCTCGTATAGACTATCCGCACAAAGATGTGATTATGTCATTTTATTTGTCAGAAGAGAAATTTCAATTGGTGCTTCCAGTCCCTATAGTTGATGAGAACATGGGACTTGGGATTCACGGGGCGAATCTGTTCATATACCACAGCACCCGTTACAACACCCGTTACCTCATGGAGGCATGGATTACGGATGAGCACGGGAGAGGAGCATTGTGGACAAAATTTTTCAGTGTTGATCGCATTGCAAAGAAACCCCTTGCGTGCACAAGGAGCGGAAAAATCATTTTTCAGATGGATATGAAGCTAATGATGCTGTTTAATCCTGCGGATAATTCTTGCAAGGATTATCCCCTGGATTATCCCATGGGGAGCGACTATTATGCTATATATTTGGAAACTCTTGTTTCTCCCTATCTTCGCAGTTCTAGTTTAATGATCTGGCCATCTGGAGCTGTTGAATGATTTTGTGGATTTTGTAGAAGAAATAAAGTGTTGAAAGTCTATTATAAGATCTGGTCATTCTTTATTAACTTTGTTGTGCTTTAAGTACTCTGTCCACTCCAGATGTAGCTTGAGGAATGGCCATTCGATCATCTTTGTTTTGCTGGAATATTCACTTCACTAGCTAATGTTGTCCGATCTGATTTGGTGTAATTTCACCAACAATTTATTGGGTCTTGTTATGTGATGAATTTTTTTAACTATAATCATGTGAGTCATTCATGCATGTGTAGTAGTATTTATTGGGATGTAGTGAAGAAAACGAGGTCAATTATCTTGCTGCAAATTATAAAGTGAAGAATAAATCACAAGATTTGAGAACATGTGTATCCTGTGTGAAATTCAGCCGATGCAGTTTAAGATAGAGATCCTATCTAAGTGCGGATTGTGGAACTCTTTACGTGAAGTTCTTGTTTAAGATACTTTTCAATTTCATAAGAGCCCTTGAATCATGAATTGTCCTGAGATCACAATATGATGAAGTATTTCTGGGCGTGAGTAACTTATCATCTATCTCACTCCCGCATGTAGGGCAAATGGTTATCCTCACTATTTCTGTTCCATTATCAAGTTAATCTTTCACATGCCTTGGGCCCTTGCTAAGAGCATCATTTTGGTCCACGTCTAACTTAACTATTTGTTTGCTTTGGTAACCTTAAGTGGGGAAAATTGCCCCTTAGAGTGTATATTGGTGGATCGTGTTCACTCTTGTCTTCATTTAGCCCATGTTTTGACATTTCTTAAGCCAGTGACACTCAATGATGTGATTAGGTTGAATTGAGTAGCTTCAAGCTCACTTTCGATTTGTAAAGATTCAGCACTGAACTAAATGCTACAATTAGTCCTTCTTGTTGTAGCCACAATAGTTGATCAGAGACACATTATACGTAATTAAAATGAGTAAATTTAGTGTATGAATAAGAGATCCATTGCATTGGTTCCATGTATCTGGCCATTGCAGCAGCAAATTAGAACAGTTTATTGAGATCTTATTCAACTAGAGGATTTTGATATCTTAATAATGCTAAATTTCAGAACTACAAATCTTGAGGAATCTAAGATGCTAAAGAGTCAAACCTATCAATGCATATCAAACATAATTTTGCTCTTTAGTTGACAGGGTATATAGGCGAAAACAACTATAGTCTTGGAGTGAAATGTCGACAAATGAAGATTGAGTTAGAAAGGATTTGCCAAGTTGGAAATATCCCAATGAGATTATTCAGCAAATTCAGAATGACAGTCTCATGAAATTATCACCAAGTAATGGAGTCGATAAAATCGAATATAATTGATGGAAATTGATTTGAATGCAACCATTAGAGAGATAATTATCATGCAATAAATATTTAACTTGGTTGCCACCATTAGAAAAGCAATTATCAATTAATAGAACAGACGGACATAAGTGTAATATCAAAGGAGATAATTCTCAATGGAAGCAGCTTAACTAATAAGCGGTGGAATGGACGATTCTGAATTTGTGAATAAGAATTATTGAATTACAAGAAGTAAAACTAGCATTATGTATTACCAATCATTTGTTATATATAAATTATATAATACATATACTTTTGTATAACTCCCAATTAATTAAAGAACACCAATTGTTCAAATTTATCTTTACATGACTGTTAAGGTTGTTCTTGGCCTTTATATTTTTTGTGCAATAATTAACAAAGTACCCTTCACAATTTTTTTATCAATTTGCTCAATCCGCATTTCGGAAGCTGACTTACCAAAACTTTTCCGCGAAACAGTTTAGAATGACGCGAATTGTGTAAATTATGGTCAGAATGCGCCGTACCTTTTGATATTGCGCATCCCACCGGATATTAATAAATACTTTTCCAGCCACGAGAGAGACCTAAAAGTATGAATGTACGTTATCACCCTTCTATGCCAAGACGCGACACCTGTTCTGCGAAGGATATTATGGGAAATGCACAAAGTGAGACGGCATATTATATAATATAGGAAATTCAACTGTACCAATTTCAATTTCTAGGGTTTCCTGGAATTAAAAAAAAAAGTGTGAATTCGTCCATTTGATAACCTCACACCCGGTCTCTCTTCCTCCCCTTACTCTCCTCCGTTTGCCTCTCCGCCGAGCCGCTGCCGCTCGACCCCACCATATCCGGCGCTGCTGGACTCCAATCGACCTTATTCCGGCGTCGAGCGTGCCCATGATACGAGATCTCCTGTTTCCATTTTGCGCCCCCGTGGCAAAAAGATATGGTTAACCCTCGTCTCGTTCTGTGCTGGGTAAGCTTCTTCACTTAGAATTATTCTTGCGCGACTTTGAGTGAACGCTTCCTTAGATGAACCTTGGTCAGCAAAAGATTAGGCCTCCGTGATGGCAGAAATTTTCACCGAGGATATCCTCATCGAGATACTCTTGAGGCTGCCAGCCAAGTCGTTGATGCGATTCAAATGTGTCGGTAAACGGTGGCGGTCTCTAATTTCCAACCCGGGTTTTGCAAAGTCGCATTTGCAAAGGCTAATGGCGAGGGATTTAATTCCTAGCCAGAGAATCTTCAAGACCGGACCTTTGAGAGCATAGACTACGAATTGCATGACGGTGGCATCGGTGGCGATGATGATCTCGCGGTGGTAAAGGTTCATGAGCTGAGAATTGGCGGTCCTTACTGGGAGCCTGAGCTCGTGGGGTCTTGCCATGGCTTGGTATGTTTACTTGTTCCTGGTAAATTTTTCCTATATAACCCGACCACCAAGGAGTCTAGGAATTTTCCCTGCTCTGATCTTGTTCAACAAGGTGCGTTAGTCAATGGATTCGGATATGATCCTCGATCTGGGGACTACAAAATAGTACAGGCTGGTGGTTCTAAAAAGTGGCAAGAGGCAATATTTTCGCTCAAGTCCGGTTCTTGGAGAAGGACACAAGTCCAACGAGAAAGCCATCCTGACTATTTCAACCGAGGAGTTTATTGGAATGGGGCCTTACACTGGTGCATTATTGACATAAGCATAAACAAGAAAGAGAATGCAATTATGTCATTTGATTTGTCGGAAGAGAAATTCCACCAGGTGCTTCCTGTCCCTGAAGTTGATGGAGGCATACTTTTCATTGGACTTGGAATTCATGGGGCCAATCTGTTCATATACCAAGACACCCATAATAATGATTGCATCGAGGCGTGGATAATGAATGAATACGGGAGAGGACGATGGTGGACTAAATGGTTCAATGTCTCAACTAAAAGAATACCTGGTTACAAATATTGGCAGACGATCCCAGTCACGTACACAAGGAGTGGAAAAATTGTTTTTCTAATTGAAATGGGCAAGATGATTCTATTCAATCCAAAAGATAATACTTGTAAGGATTATCCCATCCGGAGGAAGGATGGATATGTTGAATCTGCTATCTATTTGGAAACTCTTGTTTCTCCATCTCTTGGCTCTGGGCCATCAATAATCTAGTGCCTTTTACAAGTTGTCCTAGTGGATTTGGTTTTACCCTTTTCTTTCAAGTTTGCTTTTTGGGGAGATCTGGCCATCTTGAGCTGTTGAATGATCTTGTGAATTCTGAAAAAGAGAAAAAAGAGTGTCGAGACTCCATGAGTTATGGTCATTCGTCAGTAGCTTCACCATTGTGCCTACTTTTCTGTCCTCTCCAGATGTAAGGTTAGCTCCCCGCCCGATGAATGGCTATTCAATCATCTCTGTTTTGCTTGAATCATGTGAATGTTAAAGCAAGCACATATCTAGTGATTTTGTTACAATGGAACGAGAGAGACATAATTCTAACATGAGAACTGTAAGAGTAGGTTTCCACAGAGCCTTGACCATAATTCAGACGAAAGCAGAAGCTTCAGGTTAAGCACCTATTAGATGACAACCTAAATCTGCTTATTGACTGAGCAGCAGAGCAGCGAACCTGCTCAGGAATTTATAATGGTCCGACGAGCAATCGTAGCCAAGTCCACAAAATTCCAACCTTGAATACAATTGGCATTTGGATTTAGGATTTTGCAGGGTTCTCGAGCATTCGGAGCTTGTACCTGAAAGTGGATGATAGAGCGCAGTGATTGCAGTGTCCTTGATCCCACGAAGGACTTTCTCCAAGCCCACCGATCTTGGATGGTCGAAGGAGGATTAGGATCTTTCGGTGAGACGTCGAATTCTTCTGCATCCATCTATTGAGATGTGGCGTGGTGAATCGTGGATCGAAGATCACAGAAAGCGACCTCTTACATGTGCACTTGAGCAGACATTTCAATGTGGTGTTTGTGCATACGTCCCTTACATGATTGTTTATGGACATGACAGAAATGGAATTTGCAGTTTAATAATTTCGTTTAGTTTATCAAAAATGAATTCTATAAGCACTGCTATAATCTCTTCATGGGTGTAACTAAGATAAAAAATCTTTTAGGGGCTCAGTTTGTTTTGGGGAAAATTGATAATTCAAAAAGTATATTCCAAATTTTGATCGTTATCATCGCTTAGAAGAATGAGCTCATAAACAATATTTTCATGGTTAGTAACAATCTATGTCTCATCATATTTGATAATAACGAAAATAACTTGCGGTTACAATAAGCATTTGGCCCCATTACATAGTTGGAAGGGTGCCCCATCACAGTTAAAACTAACTAGTTGAAAAGTACAATCTGTAGTCGGAATTAAAGGCCTATGCAAATTGCAGTTCACGCATAAAATCGAGTGCTTCTTTAGCGGGTGTCACTCTCGACATCATCAAGTGATCTGCAATTGAAGGCAGGCATGGAGATTTTAGTTAAAGCTACCTCAACATTCTTCAACCCGAACTCTGGGTTGTGAGCCAGACACAAGTTCCCGAATTTTTCACGAGTTCCACTGGTTCCACTTAACCTTTTCGACATGAGACACAAAAGGGAATTAAAACAGACCTCTTCTATGGGATTGCAAGGATGGACATTGGTAAATATGACGACTTACGCATCTCTTTCTAAGGAGAAGGTGAAGTCGACGCGACGGCCAAGTGCTCCTGAGTCGTTCATGCATATGTAGTAATACTCATTGCCAACTAGGATGCTAAAGAGTCATATCAATGTGTTTCCAAGAGCTTATTCAACTAGAGGATTTTGAGAACTTGATAATGCTGAATTCAAAACTTCATATCCTGAGGAAGTTAGGATGCTAAAGAGTCAACCGGTCATTGCATAATAAACATACTTTTGTTCTTTTGTCCTCCTTTTTACTTGGATTAGAGTGATCAATTAGACCATAGACAAAACCGATATTCAAAACAAAAGGATAGTATGATATTTCTTTGAAGATATCCTGTTAAATAACGTTTGCAACGGCTAAACTTAAGTTGTGTGACGACCAAAAGTATTTGTCAGTTGGTTGAAACAATCTTTGTTGCCATCTTAAATTGCGAATACGAATGTTTAGTTTATCTCTTGTGAGTAAATGAGGAGACTTCAAATCAAAAAAGAAGACTAAAATATCTCAATCAATATTTGAGATGATTATGAATATAATGACAACAAAATCAAGAATATTACGGATCATCTCATATTTCCTTTTTGACGTAGGTTTTAAGGGACATTCTAGCATGCCACCAAACTTTTGTCGATCCATATCGAGAGAGAAATAAAGTGTGAATGTACGTTGTGGCCCTTCCATGCCATGACGGGACGCTATGTCTTGCGAAGGATATTAAGGGAAATGCACAAAACGAGACAACATATCGTATAATATAATAAGGCAGCAATTTCTAGGGTTTCATAAAATTCAGGAAAGTTGAGAATATGTTCAATTGAAAATTCCACGCCAGCTCTCTTCTCCTCATCCTCCTCCGCCTTGCCTCCGCCCAGCTGCCGGGCTCCACCGCGCGACCGCCGCCCACGCCGGCGAGTTCCCCCTCCGCCCGTGCCCGGCGGTGGCCTTGGGACCTCTCGAGAAAGCCGGCTACGGGCCATCGCTGACCCAATCGACCGCGTCCGAGATCTCTCCTGTTTCCGTTTTGCCCAAACAATGGCCGAAAGTATACCTGAGGATGTCGTCGTCGACATACTATTGAGGCTACCGGCGAAGTCGCTGGTGCGATTCAAATGCGTCTGCAAGCGCTGGCGGTCTCTGATCTCCGACCGGGCCTTCGCCAAGTCGCATCTGCAGAGGGTGAAGGCAGCGGATTTGATCCCTAGCCAGAGAATCATCATCGGCGGCCGCAACAGCCCCCTCAAGACCGTGGACTACGAAGCGCTCGACGGCGGCGGCGAGGGTCGCATTGTGGTAACTCATGGGATCAAACCTTTGTGGAAGTCCCGCATCGTGGGGTCCTGTGATGGCCTTGTATGTTTACTTGGCCCCTCCAATTTTGTCATATATAACCCGACCACCGGGGAGTATATTGAGTTGCCCAGTTCCGATTTTGTTGATCATGCTATGTATTTCAGTGGAGCCAGATATGATTCATTCTATGGATTCGGATATGACTCTCAATCTGATGACTACAAAATAGCCCTTGTTGAAGTTGAAAATTGGAAGGTGGCAATATTTTCGCTCAAATCTTGTTCCTGGAGGACGATGATGATAGAAGTTCCGTTCCAAGAAGAGGGAGTCGAATGTTGCGGCCCAGCAGTTTATTGGAAAGGGACCTTACACTGGGACGTCTTTGTCTGGAACACGAATGGTGAGGGCTTTTCTGCGATGATGTCATTTGACTTGTTGGAAGAGAAATTTCACCAGGTGCTTCCAGTCCCTCCAGTTGATGACGGCATACTACTCCTGGGACTCGAGATTCATGGGGCGAATCTGTTCGTATACAATAATGCCCAAAATCCCCGCATGGAGGCATGGATAACAGATCAGTACAGGATAGGAGCACCCTGGAAAAAATGGTTCGGTGTTGATTGCAGTGCCTTGAATACGCCATTTGAGAAGATTCCCCTTGTGTACACAAGAAGTGAAAAGATTGTTTTTTTGATGTATAGGAAGTGGATGATTATGTTTAATCCGGAGGATAATACTTGCAGGGAATATCTCTTAGGGACGGACCTTATTACCGAATATGCTATCTATTTGGAAACCCTTGTTTCTCCCTACCTTGGCGGTGGAGCTGTTGAATGATCCTATGGATTTTGAAGAAAAAAATAGTGTCGAAAGTCTATTCTTTAGTAAGTTTATCGTGCTTTTAGTGCTCTGTCCAGATGTAGGGTTACATGTCTGCTCTCGATGAATGGCCATTCAGTCATCTTTGGTTTGCTAGAATAATGAGAGATGGTAAGTAGAGTTTCAGTTTTAATGTGCTTGACTGGAATGTGGATAGTGCAACTGAATTCGAGGATGAACTATCTTGTAATACTATAGTCAAGATCAGCGACTCTTTTTGAATTTTGCCTTCTTGAGTATACTATTGCTGTGCAAGATTTCGGGAATGACCCATCCTCTCGTTGGGCTGCATTTGCACGCACAGCTTGATAAACATGCCGTTGGGATCAAAGCACAATGTAGTCTCCAGTTAAAGAAACTGGCGATAATGTTATTCCCTAATTACCAAATAAACTATTGAATCCACGTAACAAGATGCGAGTTATCTACTCAAAGGGATGGTGATGGCAAAATCCCGCTGTAATGTGAAATGTTGCGAAAGGTTTAGCCTAGGTGAAACTCTTTCGTTGCAATGTTCATAGAACTGTGTACATTTATGGTAATAGTTTTTCATCCCATTGGTTTTAACCTTGAATGCCTGCTTTTGTTTCTGGACTTAGATACTCCTCTATGTACCTTGTTGTAATTAGGGATCTCTTGTTCTTGTGATTTGACTTTATGAACAGATTGCTAATTCTAAGTAAAATTCCCTCTGGGCAAACAAGAACCACTCAGGTATATTAGTCTGCATGCCATCGATTCTTCTCTTCTCTATTAATACACACATTGAAGAAAACAGATTACAGAAATGACCGCGCACACCCACAAGAATTCCTCACTCTTAGAAAACAAGCTTCATTTGAAGTTGAAATGAGTTTAAACAGGAATAAGTCTCAAGTAACCGGTACAATCAGCCGTTTCGCCCCATCACATACCTGGAAGGGTGCCTCAACAAGTAATATAAATAGACCTATTTGGCTACAGAATTCTGAGGATAGATGTGGATATATTTAGGCAAAGTTGAAACAATAAAGAATGAACTTCAGAGGAGAGCGGCGCGAGCAGGCCTTGTTGCGACTTCAGGTCTTGTAGTATGGCATGATGAGTGAGTGAAGCCCCATAACTGCACCACAAACGAGACAATGGGATTGCTAATACGAAATGTGGAGCCTATTCTTCATAGATGTAGATGACAAGTGAACATTAGCAACGGAACTTGCAATTTAGTTAAAGTCTTATCCTCCAAGGCGGTAAGATCCACATAAAATGTGAAACCTAAAGCAAGCAAGACAATAATTCTTAGCACATTCAACTCTATTGAGATAGCCAATCTAATTCACTTCTCTTTTCCCACACACAGAGTTCAACGGATTATTCATGCACCTTTGTACATCAAGGTCAGCAACCTCCTTAGACAAAACTAATTTGTCAGAAAAAATCAAGTTAAAAGATGTATTTAAGGCCTATGCAAATTGCAAGTCGTGCATCAATTCAAACGCTTCATCCGATGAAGTCTATCCTAACAACATGAAGTGATTGCAATTGAAGGCAAGCTTGGACATTTTAGCTTGTTACCTCAACATTATTCAACTCGAACTTTGGGTTGTGAGCCAGACATAAGCTTCCAAATGTTTCACAGGTCCAATTGTTCCCACTTAACCTATTCATCACAAAACTCACAACAAGAAACCTCGATGGGGTCCTCTCTTGACATGCAGAGCCTCCCTCTACCAACAATGGTAGTTTTTTTTTTTTTTTTTTCATTGCATCTGTTTCTGAACCCTTATTTTCACTTCTAATCCCATCTCTTCCTGTGCGACCTTGTAGTTATCGTCTACCCCTTCCCTTTGCAATCATAGCTCCGTTTTTTTGCTTCCTTGGTGCCTCAAAGCATTTCTTCTCTAATAAGCTTCCCTCCCAGTTTCTGCGATGAATTTTCGTTTACCAACTTGACCTTCCCCGCAATTTCCTTTATAGAATCCTCTTAGCCCAACCAAATTCCCTGCTGTGTTGCATCGATGATGGTGTTGCTTTTGCTCTTGTCAATTATCTCAGCCATCAATTCCGCTTGCTTCTTTCCTTTTCAGCTGCAAAATTATGATCGTTACCTGTTTGTTGAATTACCCCAATGTCTCTATCAGTTTTGTTAATCCTCTATCAACCACATAGCCAGTAATCTACTACACTTTGCATGCCGACTCCAGTCCTTACCTCCTCGATTTCGAACTGAGACCTTTCATCATGGACTATCTTGAACAGGAACAGAAAGCATGCCTTGCTGCCCTCTGTAACAGATTGGGTCGATTATGGTCAGAGTAGGAAATCGATACCTGGGACGAGTTGCCACCCCTGGAAAAAATTGAAGAATGTCGAAGGATATTAGTCAGTAAGGTTTTCTCAGACTCCCTTATTAATCTACCAGCATTCTAGAATACAATGCAGCGTGCTTGGCGTACAGATCATGTGCAAATCTCTCAACAAGAAATGGGTATCTATGTGGCTAAATTCAAGTTAGAGAGTGATAAACGGAGAGTAGAAGAGGGAGGACCGTGGAGATTCTCTAATAATTTGGTGATTTTTCAACCCTGGAAGCCGAATACTCCTCTCCACTGTTATGATTTTTCTAAATGTGTATTCTGGGTTCAAGTATTTGGCCTTCCCCTAGAATGGTGCACAACTTAGATGTTAAGCAAAGCTATAAGAAGCATTGGAAGAATGTTGGAAGTTAAGCTTGATACCAAAGACGGAACAACTTCGAAAGTGGGTCGTGTCAGGGTGGAATTTAACCTAAGTGATCCCTTAAAAATAGGGCAACTGATTCATATTGCAGGCAAAGCATTATGGCTAGACTTCCGATATAAACGGCTTCCCCATTTTTGTTATTAATGTGGACAAATAGGACATTATGCCATGTATTGTCAAACCATACCTTTCACTGAAGCCAAGATGGAAGGTAAGGAGAAGATGGCCTTCGGTCATTGGTTGCGAGCTGAAGTTAAGCAGTATAGTCCGTACTGGAGGACTTTCTATGAAGGCAGCCCTCCCTCTGACGAAACTGATGACGTTATCCCAGAAACTCCTCCCTTCCTAACATCTAAAGTACCCGCTCTACCTCCTCCTGAAGAAGTCACCTCAAAGGCAGATTATCAAGTATGTCACGCCCCGAACCCCGAGTGCGTGCACATCCCACTACGGTCGATCAAATATGCGACATCCCAGGATACGTCGCCGACCCCATTCATTTATTAATGCGCAAGCGGAACGTATCATAAAACCCCTGACAATAACATACGGGATAGAAAAGCAGGAAACAAAATCACAACATAACACTTTCATAATTCAACATAATTACAAACAGAGGTCTATGGCCAACAATCTACAAAAGACCGGCTCTTAAAATAGAACTGTCCTACGACCCACAAGTCGACACGTTCTCCAATCCTTATGACTTCACCTCGCAACTCCTCAAGGCCAACCAAAGCTATCGCCGCTCCGTCACCAGGGACCTGAAATTTTAATCCCACAACCGGGATGAGACGATGTCTCAGCAAGTTCAACCCCCTAAACCCCTATTAGAAAGAAAATACGCCCCGGGTGGCCTAGCCACATCACACAGAAGACTTATCTCATCTCAGTTCCTCCCTGCATGTTAGCACAATTCAAATCACCCAATCACAGATAGTAATAGGAACTCAAACAATTGGAACGCCATCACTTTCATATAATCACAATCGCAGTTAGCACGCATTCCAATTATTATTCACTGCCACGCAAGGGCATAGCCTACTCATGATTCGGCTATCTGCGGCATATAACCGGCATCGCCTCCCCATGGAGCGCGGCTTCGTCGGTAAGTCAACGGCATTCCCGAAGGAGCATGGGCCCAGAATCTACTGCGACCCGCAACCACCGCGTGGGCATCCCATATAGGGGCAAGTCCGGCTCAATAGCCCAGGACAATTCCTCTTAGTTATCACACAGCTAGAGCATACTCGGCCTCAGGACACTTTATATTTCAATTAGTGCTTCCACTTAAAATAGTGATCCCGGCCATTTTTCTCAATATTAAAAATATTCCAGAAATTACTCACGTGTGTGAGGATACGCTAATTTCGAATCAAAAGCCAATATCTCACTTTTTCAAATCCCACTATTTAATATAATAATTAAAATCCAATTTTTACACCAAAACCCGATACTTGGGTTTTTATGAATAAAATCCATATTTATCACAATCAACACTCAATTTGCCACAATCAATCATCAAATTCAAATTCTAAATACACAGCAGTGATCAGCACGAAATTCAGGGAATTTAGGATCCCAAAATAATTTTCGGATTATTAAATAATTAAATTTATTCCGAAAATTAATTAAATAATAATATCCATATTTTCGCAATCCACATTCAATTTATAATATCCGACCATCAGTTTCAAAATTCGAATACACAAAGCGACCGGCACGAAATTCTGAGAATTTAGGGTCCCGACAAAATTTTCGAATTTAATAAATAATTAAATTTATTCCGAAAATAATTAAATAATAATATTTTAATAATTTCGAATAATAATATATTATTAAATTATTAAATAATTTCGAAATGTTTAAATAAATCAAAAGTAAATTCATTTATGTCACATCAAGGCTTATATTAATATAAACCTTCATTTAGCCTTAAATTAAACTCACTTTAAGCTAATTAAACACATTAATATAATCCACACTTAAATAAATTAAACTAACCACCTAATCACAATTAACATAAAATAAGCACACCTAAAGCATAATTAACCCTCTAAGCGAGGTTTAGTAAGTTAAACTCACCGGATTAGCGAGCTAAGCGGACCAAAACGACGGGGACGACGCGAGGATCGACTTTCCTCAAAGCGGGCCGAGCATCAGGGCTCGGGAAGGCAGCCAAAACGGGCCACGAAGGGGCTGCCATACCCATTTTTCTTGGCTGCTGATTTGGGGCCGAAAAGGGCGGATACGGCGTTGGTTCGGGCGGAGGAACGGCGGAGGAGGACCGGTGGGCCTTGTACGAGCTGGTGGGGGTCAACGGCGGCGGGGACGAGCTTCGCGCTCCCCGGAACGCAAGAACCGAGGCTGAGACGCAGCTGGGCGTCGGCCAAACCAGGGACGACGCGGCTGAAGGCGGAGACGCGCGGGGTGGCGAACGGCGCGTGAGCGGCGGACGGTGGTCCGGCTTCGGCGGCTTGCTGTTTGATCTTCGCTGCTGCTGGCGCTTCCAGATCTGCTGGAGACGCCGAGCATGAGCAGGAGGTGGAGGAGAGAGGGAGGCGATGGCGCAAGTGGCAAGCGGCCTGGCGATGCGAACGGCGGCGGCGAACGACGTGCGGCGGCAGTGAACGGCAGAGGCGTGCGATTTCTTCGGCTCCGCTGGCTTCCGGTTACTGGGTTCAAAGCTGGAGAAGAAGAAGATGGAGATGGAGGAGTCGCACGGTAGGAGGAAGAAGAGAGGGAGGAGAGAGAGATGGGGCCATTTTCTTTTTCTTTTTCTTTAACCCACAAAAATGGCCCACCACCATGACATCATGGGTGACATCACACCCAATCCTCCACAACCTCTTCCAATGGGTCCATTTTATTTTTTCGCCGGGGTCCAATTCTTGTACGTCCCATTTCTTCAATTCTCATCAATTCTCTTCCAATTGAATCAAATTGAAGTCCATAAAATACATCCAATGTCACCACACTTCAATCCACATCTTCACTTGTCCATAAAATCAACTCGTGTCCCAAAAGCACGACCAAAAGCGGCCTACTAATTTCTCGAGCCAAATTAGCTATTTCTTGATTATTTTGCTAAAAAGCTCGGCTTGCATGAAAAATCTTCCCAAAGATGATTCAATGATCTTGAATTGATTTATGATACACCCAGACTTCCAATTTCTGAATTCGATCTCAATTCCACGGTTAATTTCACTTGGGCACGATACTAGCGCGGCCCAACCTACCGGGTAGCCTTTAGAAATTTTCATGCATTTGACCTGTGGTTGATCATCTCAAGCCACAATGTACATCTTTGAAACATTGGCGACTTTTGGTTGTCGGGGTAATCTCAAGGTTTCAAATACGAACACAGGGTACCCAATCGATAGAAAAGTCGATCCAGTGTCGATCGACAAGGATTATGCGATCCGGTGGAATCACCCACACCTGATCACATGCCTCTGTCGAGTCGACCTATCTCCGATCTCTAATCGATTTTAATTTGTGCCGTAATGACCCTTACAGATTAGCTCGGTCGAAAGGTCACTTCCTGACCAAATTCTCGAGTCTGATGCATTAGAATTTCTTAACGACTTCACCCGATAGACTTCTTTTCACATGAGTGGACGACTCAAGGAAAAGAACTATATGCGTGCCAACGAAATGCCCATCTCAATTTATTAAAAATAAAATTGGAAAAATCGGGATGTCACAATCAAGTTGTCACCGAACGTAGGAATGTAATTACTACTGATAAGATCCCAGTCTCATCAAAATAGAAAGGTATACAAACAGTCTATCATGAAAAGGAGTCAAGTATCTCGATTATTGGAAAAATGGAAATTTGTAAATGACAACTTACATATCTCCATTTAAGGACAGGGCAAAGTTGCCTCCACCACCAAGTGCTAGTGAGTCATTCATGCATATGTAGTAGTACCTATTGGCACCTAATTAAGAAAACCAGCAATTATCTTACTTCATATCATAAAGTGATGTATTTGAGAACAAGCATCCCATGTAGAAATTTAGCTGATGCGATTTCAGATAAGGATTCTGTCTAAGTGGGAATTATGAAACTCATCACTCGAAGTTATCTTTAATATACTTTTCAATCGCTTAAGACAAAGGTCATGCCCTTGAGTCATGACACTTAACATCACGAATCCCAAACATTCGCATAATTTCAGTTTAAGGAAAGATAGTTTATAATATGTGAAGTTATTATGCTTATACAGCTATAAATTGTCTTGAGATCACAATTTGATGTAGTATTTCTGAGCGTGAGTAACTTATCATTTATCTCACTCCCACATGCAGTGCAACTGGTTGTCCTCACTATTTCTGTTTCATTATTAGGTTAATCCTTCACATGCTTTAGGCCCTTGCTAAGAGCATCATTTTGGTCCATGCATTATTTAACTATTTGTTTGCTTTGGTAACCTTAAGCAGGAAAAATTACCCCTTATATTGTATATTGGTGGATCATGTTCACTCTTGTCTTCATTTAGCCCATGTGTTGCCATTTCTCGAGCTAGTGACACTCAATGATGTGATTAGGTTGGACTGAGTAGCTTCAAGTTTACTCTCGATTTGTATAGATTCAGCACTAAACTAAATGCTACAATTAGTCCTTGTTGTTGTAGCTGCAATAGTTGATTAGAGACATAGTAAATGTAAATAAGATGAGTAAATTCTGTGTAAGAATAAGAGATCTGTTGCATTGATTCTGGGTGTCTGGGTATTGCAGTCGAAAATTAGAATAGTCTATTGAGATCTTATTCAACTAGAGGATTTGGAGATCTTAATAATGCCGAGTTTCAAAACTGCAGATCTTGAAAAATCTAGGATGCTAAAGAGTCAAACCTGTCAATGCATATTAAACATAATTTTGCTCTTTTGTTGTCTTTTTTACTTGGATCAATATGATCAATTATACCATAGGCGGACCATTATTCAAGGCAAAAGGAAAGTATGATATTCTTCCGTGAAGATATCCTACTCCGACAACCTCTGCAAGGGTAAAATACAAGTTGCATGATGACCAGTGGGTACTTATAAGTTGGTCGAAATAATCTTGGTTGCCCATATAAGGTTTCGAATGCAAATGTTTGGTTTGTCTCCTACAAGTAAACAAGGACCCATTACTAACGGGAGGCTTCAAATCGAGAAAGAAGACTAAAATATCTTAATCAAGACCAAACATAATATGATTGCAAATACAATGACAACAAATACATTAACTTTTCCTTTTCGCTTTAGGTTTTGAGGGGCATTCTAGCATGACACCAAACACTTCTCCTTGCATGTCGCCAAAAATCTAGGCGCATATGACACCGTCATAGTCACTTGCCATTACTGTCATATGTCACTTGCCATTACTCTTTAGAAGGAGTAAAATAAAAGGTCTGTGCGGCAACTTTCACGTAGAATTCTCTTAAACTTCTATCCTTATGTCCAGTGGAAATGTATGACCTGGATTAGGGCCAGCTGTAATTCTAACTTTCCTCCTTTGTTGTTTTAGTAATGCCAGCTATTTTGGGAGCTGTTATTTTGTGCTTTACCTGAGTATATCAAATTGCCATTGTAAAATCAGAGTTCGCTTAAGCTTTGTGACAGCTGAATCTGAGTTGGACTATCTTGTACTATTATATAGTTAACCTTGATGGCTCTTCATGCCTAACATGATTATCACTCTTTTTTTTTGCCTTCTCCTTTTGAATTGAGCCTTCTTGAATACTCAGTATATTATTACTATACAAGATTTCAGAAATGACCCTCTCGTCGTGTTACACTCACACAACTTGACAAACATACTATTGGCATTAAAGCACAATGTAGTCTCCAATTAAAGAAAGTGGTGATAATGCAATGCTAATCCCTAATCGATTACCGAATAAACTATTGAATCCACATACTATTGGTGTTATTTAACTATTTGTTTGCTTTGGTAACCTTAAGCGGGGAAAATTGCCCCTTAGACTATATATTGGTGGATCATGTTCACTCTTGTCTTCATTTAGCCCATGTTTTGCCATTTCTTGAGTCATTGACACTCGATGATGTGATTAGGTTGAATTGAGTAGCTTTAATTAAACCTTCATTTGAGCTTGTATTGAGTCGACATCCTCTAACTTGTCCATTAATGTAGGTGGAGGTTGATGTCAGCCTTCAAATAGCTCAAAGATCACCTTTGTCGCTCAACCGAAGAATTTCACATAAACCCATTTGAAATATTTGTATTTCGAGCCTTCTCTATACCTGCACCCATGGAATCTTCTCCTCAAATTGAACCGAGTCCAAGATGTTCTTCTCAAATTGAGTAATTCGCAACAACAGTAACACTCACCATCCAATTCGCTTTTTTGGAACGAATGTGAGCTTCTACTGGGGCTTCTGCCATTCATTTGCAAGATTGAGCTAATAATTTTGGCAGAAAATCGAAGTAGGCGCTCGAAATTAGCCAGTTAGAGTTTTAACTTCCGGTTCTATTTGAATTTGGAGATTTAGGGTTCTTACTTGGGAAAGATGTCAAACGGTGTTGTTTTGTTGTTTTCATGTTGACTTGTACTTTCTGACGAACCATGTTGACTTCAAAATTAATAAAAAAGTGTCATTGGATTTCCACCCAATCAGATTGACATTGCCACTGAAATGATGATTTTTCAAACTTTTTGGCACTTAAGTGACTCAAAATAAACTTTTGGCACCAAAGTGAGCGTCGTACACAATTTTTGGCACTTCTAGTATACTTACCTCATAGAATATGATATGACAATCTTGCATCCCACCCTGACGATTTGCATGTGCAGTATTCCTTGGTCTATTTTCAGCTTTTGTTCCTCATGGTCAATTTAGTCGCAATATGCCAACTTGGCATGTTGTTAGAAAAATGAGGGAAAATGTAAGTAGCAGAATTCCATATGCCATGATTCAACTAGCATCCTCATTTTCGTATTCACCAGATTGTTCCAGTAAGTTTAGTTCTTCATGGTTATAGCTCAACAATCTTGCTTGATCATTTCGAGACAAGTCAATCACCTCCACGATTTTGCCTTCTTCTCATGTTTTATTCTTGTGCATTTATTGTTCCTCTTCTATCCATTTTAGGTAGGGCAACATGCTATTGTAGCTGTTTTTCATTTTGAAATTGTAAAATATGAGTTTTGACCCAGTCAGAAAACACAGAGAGAGAGAGAGAGAGAGAGAGAGAGAGAGAAGGAAAGAAACAGAAATAAAAAGAGAAAGGAGGAAATAAAAAGGGAAAGAGAGAAGGGAAAAGAAGGAGAGAGAGAAAGGGAGACCAGAGAGCTTGTGTAAGGGAAAGAAAGTAAAGAAAAGGAGAAGGAGAAGAAGGAAATGGAGAAAAAGAGGGTTTCGTGCATTGTCGCCATGGAAGCCTTGCCAAGCCACCTCAACCATATAATGCAATGCCCGGTAAGCACCCGTGCCCGTGCCCCTGCTCCCCTGCAATTCATTAAATCGAATTAAGTTTGGACTTAGGGCTTGAAATTCAGAATTTTGGGAAAATAGAGTGGCGAAGTATGATTTTTGAGTCGTTGAGCCATGTATTTTTAAAGAAATTATATTTTAGGGTGTTGTGGAGTTGTAAGATTTTACGGATCGTAATTTGAGCTTACGGTGTGCTGGAAACAAAATTTTAAAGTTTATCATGCATGATGAACAAAGCGCGACTGGGATTTTGGGACCATATTTTGTTGATTTTTGTTTGATTTCAGGTTGGCTAAATTGGGGTTCTTGTAGTATGTTGGAAGGGCTTTCCATTGACTATAAGTATGCTTGAAACGGGGTTCGGTAGAGAAAGTTATGAGGTAACCAATTTTCGCCCTCAAGTTTCACATTGCGGACAGCTTAAATGATCGCTTTGAATATGTGGTTTATTAGCACGTAGGTATTGTTTTATCGATGAATAAGCATAATTTAATCGAGTTTTTAGTTGGAGAGTAGCATATTACTTGGTTTGGATATTGTTTTTGATTAATTGATAGCAATACGAATGTGTTGGCTTGAGTAACCAACATAAGTTGATTTTCGGCTTTCCCAAATGAGTGGTGCTATTTCTTCTAAGAATTTATAAGCTCATGTCTTTAAAATGATAACGATTTGATATTTTATGAGTTATGAATAAGCATGTTTGTTGCATAAAATTTGAATAAGATATTTACTACGTTTTGGTATTTGAAAATAGAGTGAGAACTTTTTGGTCGAAATATATATTCTGTTTGATGAACGAAGCTGAGAAATATGACATATTTTGGGTCTGTGAAATTTTTTTTACGAAAATGTCAACTTTGAGATGGTATATGGAATGTTAATATAGAAATCGATTTGTGATATGCTTTTTGACAAGTATTTGATTTGATTTGGATTGTAAAACTGGTTTATGAGATGAGTTCTAAAATGATTTGAGAAATATTTTACAAAAAGTATTTGTAGCGAATAAATTGAGTTGCGAAAGGTTATGTGGTTGATTTATTAAATATATTATAACATATGAAATGATTTTTGGATCTGGCTTTTTAAATTATGGAGGTTGTTGTAGATTGGCGTTGATTCTTAATATCACTGTATGCCTAGTAAGATGCTTACTCTAGGATACCCTTGTGGGCCGAACCACTGGTTAATAATAGGTGGAGACCTTGCTAAGGGGGAAATCTTGGTCACGTTGTTACTAAGTGTTGTGTCGTGACCATGATTTGATAATGAGCAACAGATTGGTCAATGGATTGGACTATTGACATGTGATATGAGCTTAGTCAATGGAGTGGACCATTGACATATGATATGAAGTTGGTCTATGGAATGGACCATTGACATATGATTTGAGTTTAGTCGATGAAATGGACCATCGACGTCTGATTTGAAATTAGTCGTTGGAATAAACCATCGATGTGTGATTTCATTAGACCATTGATGAGATTAACCAATTAAATGGACCATTGGCATGTGAATTAATGAGATTGATCAATGAATTGGACCATTAATGTTTGTTATGATATTATTGTGAAATGAATCTGCTATGTTAAAGCATATGTGACTTATTCTCTTATTTTATGTTTGTTATATTATGTATTTGAGTTAAAAGAGTTGCGGTTTGGTTTATAAATATGCACAGTAGGTGGTCAATCCATTTAAAAGAAATGCACTACTCACTGACCTATGGTTACTCACCCCTTTATTATTCTAATCTTTTTCAGGCTTCTCAGCTAACGATGAGTAATATGAGAGCGATATCGACAAGGGGACTTTTAGGAGTTGGATTTTGAGAGCTTTGAGATTGCGTCCTTCAGGTCGAAGGACGGCTGTGTCATCCCCCTTCATGATATTTTTAGGGTGTGATAGAAACAGGCAAATGTTACGACACTTTCTGGCCAACCGGGGCAATTACTGCTATATCTTTCTTTAAGAATGGAAACTTCCTTGTGGTAAATGTTCCTCTGATCTCTCTTTTATTATCAATAGAGATTTTGGACATGCCATATGACTTAGAGATTTATTTCATAGACTGAAGCTCGGGTTGGGGTTAAGTTGTGGGATTTGCGGAAGTTGAAGAACTTTCACACATTTTCAGCATATGACAAGACATAGAGACAGGTTCTGGTATAACACCCTCTTAGCCCTCTTAGCCCTGCTTGTTGTAGTGAAAGTAGATCTGGGATGGTAGTGAGCAATGGATGCCTCCTTGTTTGCCTGGATTTGTTATGAAGAGTGAACTTTTTCTATAGAGCTCCCTCAAAGAAGATTATACATTATATTGATTCTATTTTCTCTTCTTTTACAAAGGGAAAAAAATAAGAAAAAGAAAAAGGAAAGAGAGACAGGGGAGGAAGGAGGGGAGGAGAGGGAAGCGGGAGGAGGGTTGGCTTAATGAGTGTAAATTATTTGTGCAAATATAACTATGACTGGGGGTCTCTCTCTTATTTTGCAGTTGGATTTGATCATAATGGATGTTATCTTGCAATTGCTGGCTCAAATATAATGTGAGTTTCTATGGTAGATTTTGTTGGGAATAACGAATCTCCGAAAACCGAATTCGACACTGAATCGAACCCCTAAATCAATGCGGAAGACGAAGCCCGGGAATAACACGTATCACCGATCGTAAAGTACACCACAGATTCGAGCGTATCTTGTTAGCCACAGATTAAACACCAATGCCGAAGACCGAGGAAGAAATTCTGATCCGATGATGCCAATTTGCCTTGATGGGAAGACGGGACGCCTTAAGCGTTTTTCTTCTTTTTGTTTTTTTGAGAGAGAATGCGGGGGAGAGAAGAAGCGTACGTTTGTTTTTCCAACGGTTGTCTTCTCTCTCTCTCTCTCCTCCCTTTTATACCTTCTCCCATCCACGAGCCCTATTCTCGTGAGCCGGGCCTTTTTGGGCCCAACTTGAGCGGATGGGCCTTAAGCCCATATCATAAATCCATTATCTCCCACTTGCACATGGTGGTCCAAAACCAATATGGGCGGACAGGCCCTACTCAGCCCCATCAGAGAATAATCCATCATAGACTCTCACTTAACATGATGGGCCAAACAGAATCCTCTTTTCCTCTCTTCAACATTCATATCGGTGAATAATCCGTGCACCAGCATACTTTGAGAGCTCGTTGCCATACATCTGTTAGGAATATATAGCAGCTCATAATGGGCATTACATCCTGAGTAGATTTAGTATGCAGTACCCTAGATCGTTCTATCACATTTTACATCTCTCTTGATCTCTTTTAAACAATGATATATTTATTGTATTCACAATTATGATTATCACAAAGACAGTCATAATTGATTAACCGGTGAATACAAAACTACAATGTGATTCTTCAAAATCGATCTTCCTCTTTCCTTCAAACTCTCAATTTCAGTCCAGCTTACTTTTCTAGAAATGCCCCATTAGATCGAATCACTCATGACCATTGGCAACATCCTAAGATAGCAAACACTAAATAGAAATCTTGAGGATAAGTAAGAGTCACGAGGGGACTAAGAAATTGAGGAACTCTCTTCCTCAAGAGTCTCACACGACATAAAAGTTGAGATCAAACTTTTGCCACTCTTATTGGTCGTCTCATGCATACGTAGTATGAAATACGTATTACGGTATTAACTCCTTTCCCATGGAGCATATATCTACACCTTCAATACCGTACAAATGATAGTTCAAACATACCCAATGTCTAACTTGAGTTCATGTATCTACTCATTCACAAAATTCATCGGAACTCACATCTGGCATCTTAGACAGATAAAGTAAAATATGTGGGGTATTTTACTTTCGGACATAGTAAGTATTATATCATCATCTTAACACTTAGTTAAGCCGACATATTAACACTTAGTTAAGGCGACATACGTGTTTTAAGCTTGAGCTCTCGATTATCACCTAGATAATAAGCTTTAAAATAGTCTCATCTCTATTTATCACACAGTAAATAGAGGCGATTACTCGTGTGAGTGGGCTAATCTTATATCTGTCCGACATACTTCTCAACTTAAAGTAATGCACTAAGTATTAAGATGCATAAAGATCAAACAAAGATTCATAGGCATTAATGATGAAAACACAAATTTATCAAATGTGAACACTTAGGAAAATTACAATGTTCAATACATTAGTCTCTACGCAATCCTAGAGATTTCATATGGCCACAAAACACATCTCTAGGTATTGGCTTTATCATAGGATCTGCTACTATTCTATGCGTAGTATGTACTCTAAGTTCACATCTTTTCGTGCAACCATATCCTTGACAAGATTATACTTGGTATCTATATGTTTGGTCTTGCTATGATATTTTGGATCTTTGGTATACGCTTTTTCTGCTTGGCTATCACAGTTGACCAACAATTAATCTGCAGCACTTCCAATAACACCTAAATGATCCAAAACATCTCTTAAGCCAAACACTTTCTTACACTGCTGCGATAATGCCACGAACTCAACTTACATCGTGGACAAGGCTATACACTTTTGTTTCTTATTACTCCAACATATGGTGCCATTATTCGGTAAGAAAACAAACCCAGAGGTAGATTTCCTTTCATTTAAATCTCCTCTCCAATCAGCATCAGAATAGCCTTTGAGTTGCAGATCCTTTTCTTAATAACTCAGCGTATAATCAGCAGTTCCCTTTAGATACCTTAGTATTCTCTTAACGGATTTCCAATGTGCTTGACCTGGATTGGATTGGTAACTACTCACCATTCCAACTGCAAAATATATGTCAGGTCTTGTACACATCATAGCGTACATAAAACTTCTAACAGCACTAGCATAAGGAACATATTTCGTTTGTTCCTTCTCTTGTGGAGTCCTTGGACACAGTCTATGGCTCAATCATTCACCTTTTGCAATAGGAGTATCTATGGGTTTACAGTCTTGCATACGAAATCGTTCAAGAACCTTATTTATATAGGTTTCTTGCGAAAGAGACAACGATCTCTTCAAACGATCTCTTGAAATCTTAACTCCAAGAATGTATGCAGCCTCACCCATATCATTCATTTCAAAGTTAGAAGACAACCATCTCTTGACAGTATTGACAAACTCCATATTACTTCCGGCAATCAGTATATCATCAACATATAATGATATGATCACAAATTGATCATTGGATCTTTTGAGATATATACACAACGATCCTCATCAATACGTATATACCATTATCTTGATGACTACTTAAGACCATATATCGACCTCAAAAGTCGACATACTTTTTCTTCTTGGCCTTTCACTATGAAACTAGCAGGTTGTTCCATATATATTTCTTCCTCTAATTCTCCATTGAGGAAAGCAGTCTTTACATCCATTTGATGTAACTCAAGATCCATACTTGCCATTATTGCCAGAATAATGCGAATCGAGGTAAATCTCACTACAGGAGAAAATGTATCTTCATAATCAATTTCTTCCTGTTGATTATACCCCTTCGCCACAAGGCGAGCCTTATGCCTTTCTATCGAGCCATCAGCCTTTCGCTTTATTTTTGAGAACCCACTTGTTCCCAATAGCTTTGTCCTTTTGGAAGATCAACCAGTTCCCAGACTTGGTTTGATTTCATTGACTCCATTTCCTCTTTCATTGCATGAATCCATTTTTCCTTATTAGGGCAATTCAGAGCTCATTAATATTTCTTGTCTCATCCTCATCTTGTGGAGCAACCATAAAAGTTTCCCTTTCAATGTCAAAACATCGACGGGGATACTTTGGCGACTTGTTCACCGTATGGGAGATTGTACACTTAGCACATCATTCCCCATCATGCTCCCACTTGGATTAGGTAATGATGAGGTCGTCACATCAGGTGGTTGCAATTGAGAATGAGTTGAATTCAATTCATCACATCTCATATTACTCGCACTTGGACAAACTCCACTGACATCATTATCTTGATCCAAGGTTTCAAATAATGAGTTATTTTCCCTTATTTCGCCCCTCATAGGAAATTCATCCACTAAGGATGTGACATCCCGTGATTCAAATTCAGTTATACTCCCACTTTCCTGCTCACCTATAAACACATACCCTTTTGAGTGTTCGCAATATCTCATGAAAATACTCTTATTTTCTTTGGGACCCAATTTCCCAAACTTGTGAGAGGACTCATGAATATAGGCAGCACAACCCCATGGCTTAAGAAAACTTAAGTCCGATTTTCTAACTGTCTATAACTCATATGAAGTGGAAATAACTAATTTGGAAGGCATCTGGTTAAGTATATTGGCAGCAGTTAACAACGCATCACTCCAAAAAGTGATAGGTAAGTTAGCGTGTGCCATCTTGGACCTAACCATTCCAGTATGGTTCTGTTTCTTCTCTCCGCAACACCATTTTGTTGAGGAGTATATGGAGTAGACAACTGTCTTTCTATTCCTTTTTCATCACATAATTTTATGAACTCATCAGATAAATATTCTCGACCTCGATCGGATCTCAATGCTTTTATTTTCTTGTCTAATTGATTTTCTGCCTGGTTCATAAATCTTCTGAAACAACTTATGCTTCAGATTCATGAGAAATCAAATAGACATATCCGAATCGAGTATCATCATCTATAAAAGTGATGAAATAAACAGCCCCTTGCCTTCCTCTCACATTCATTGAACCACAAACATCAGAATGGATTAAATGCAGAAGAAATTCAACTCTTTTACATTTTCCAAATGGTTTCCTTGTCGTTTTCCCTACTAGGCAATGCTTACATATGGACAAATCGACTTTTTCAATATTGCCCAACAAACCCTCTTTGGCTAGTCTATTCATATGTTGTTGGCCCATATGATCAAGTCTAGCATTCCACCATATTCACATCATTATCATATAAGGTAGAAGATGTGAAATAAGGGAATAACATATTGACATCATCACAGTCAATATTTAGTACAATAAAACCATTCAGTAAACCATAACCATAGTAGTTTGTATCTAAACACAAATCTACACCTTTATCATGGAAGTTCATACCAAAACCAAGCTTAACCAATACTAAGACAGACACTAAATTTCGACGGATCTCCAGAGCATATAGAACATCAAGATGCGTCCATCATGCATGTTCAATTGGCAGGTGCCAATCCCTTTAACTTCAGCTCTGGAGTTATTTCCAATATAGATCCACTTAGTTCCAGTTGGTACTCGTCGGAATTCCACGAAGGATCCTCTATCCTTCGCTACATGGTCTGTCGCTCCTGAATCTACAGTCCACAAAGGATTAGACTCAGTCAAGAATACAGAACTCGACACAAAAGTAAAGTTCTGAAAAGTACAAGGGGTGTTTACTTTCTTTGGCTCACGACAGTCGCGAGCATAGTGACCTCTCTTATCACAATTGTAACATTTCACCCTTGACATTTTCTTTACTTGATGACGTTTTCCTCTCTTGTGTTGGTTAACTCTTGATTTCTTGCAATAAGGACTTGATGCTTAGCATTCCACGTATTGAACGAATCAATACGTTTGCGCTTAGAGCTCAAAGCCCTTTATGAGCTAGAACCAGCATTGCAGATATCTATTTTCGGCTCACATGCCGTCAAGTGGTCTTCTACCAGCTCAAGGTGGCGCACAGCATCCTCAAGATCTTCCATAACATGGTCAAGAGCTTCTAGTGCTTCTTGCTTTTCCAGCACATATTGAATCTCCTTATTCAATATTTCACAGTTGTTACCGTTCATATCAGCATTCACGTTCTTAGTTGCTGAAACCATCGATCTGAACACATCAGACATATATGCACGAATAATTAATGTCTATCATTTATGCATCCCTATTTGCATAGACCCATCATATTAATGAATAATTTCAAGTAAGGCTTTAGAATCAAAAGGTCACTATGTTTCCAATCATCCTCCAAAAATCCTAACTCAAAATTATTATTAATATAATTATCTTATGCAAATAAATTCTATGAAGTTACAAAAAACTTCTATTACTACCCACAGCTAATTACCCATAGCAACCAGCAATAGCAGAAAGCAAATAAAATCTTAACATCCAATAAAATAACAATGCTTTCACATGATACAACTAACATATCGATTGCTACATCAACAACAATCATGTAGTAAATATTACATAATTAATCAAAGAAATAAATAGGGAATGTCCCTTCTAATCTATCACCAAAACATCTCGAGAAAACGAAGGCACATTTGCCAATCATGGAAAAACTTTTGGAGAGCATTCATGTCGCCACCAAGGCGCATTCACTCGCACCATGTGGCGTTCAATCTAAGGGTTGAAGTTTTGGCCAATTCAATCCTATAGTACTCTCTTACAAAAGCTTCCACCAGCCTCCTATAATCCGGGATCACGTTGACCTCCCATAGCTGATCTAACACTACTTGCCATTCAGGTGGAAGAGTGTTCATCAAAGCCGGCACCTTCTCAAAATCCGGCATAAGATAACAATTCCAGATGATTTCCTGTATCATTTGATTGACCCTGACCACATGTGATACTAAATCACCGTCATGCCACCGATAATTAGCTAACTCTGTCATCAGCCTCTTAAGTCTTGTATTTTCCTCGTCCGTTCTCGGATTGCGGTATCCTTGCATAACGCATCATAGTTCCCCGCAACAAATGCGGAACTAAAAATGGATTACTCATAATCCATAATTTACATAAGGGAAAATACATAATTTTCCAAAATTCATGCAACAAATACAGAATTAAAAATGGATTACTTATAACCCACATAGGCATGACTAAAAAAGATTTTTTTTTTCCAGGTCAACGGTCAAAGTCAACGGTCAATGGTCAATGGTCAACGGTCGGTCAACGGTCAACGGTCAAAGGGCGCGCGGGTCGTCGGACGTCGGACCGGTCGCACCCGAACGGACCGACCGCACGCGCCTCGCGCGTGCGGGGATGACGTCACGCGACGTCATCCGGCACGTCCGGGCACGTGCTCAACGTCCGTGAGTCGGGTTGGGTCGCCGGCCGTGGATCGCCGCTGAAACATCGTCGCGATGACGTTATCGGTGACGTCATCCGATCGGTTACCGACCGTTGGGTGACGTCCACGATGACGTCATCGAGTGACGCCGACGCGTCGATCGACCGGACCGGACGCGTCTGTTTTGCCGATTGCCGATGTGCACGTGCCGGTTCGTCACCGTCACGTGTGGCGCACGCGCTGGCCATTGTCAGCGCTTCGGGCGCGTTGCACCCACGCGCAGCGGCTTCTGGCCACGTGTGTGGGCGCGTGCGGTGTTGTACAGCGGCGTGCGATATGTTGCCGGACTCGTCTCGACGTTGCCTTTCTCCCCATGTATTCAGAAAATGATTTTGACTTATGAAAACTCAGAAAAATGGCCGAACAACGCTTGGGTGTCGGGATTTCTCGCCCCGATCCGTACGGCCGAATGGTTTGCGAAAAATTAATCAAAAAACATCAAATTGATCGGGAAAACGTGAACTAGGGCGCTGATACCAATGTTGGGAATAACGGATCCCCGAAAATCGGATTCGACACTGAATCGAACCCCTAAATCAATGCGGAAGACAAAGCCCGGGAATAACACGTATCACCGATTGTAAAGTACACCACGGATTCGAGCGTACCTTATTAGCCACAGATTAAAGACCAATGCCGAAGACCGAGGAAGAAATTCTGATCCGATGATGCCAATTTGCCTTGATGGGAAGACGGGACGCCTTATCCCGAGTCACAAAGGACATTGTCCTCTTACTAGGAGTTCTCAGCTCCTACTCGCTCATGGTTCGATCTTTACACCGAAACCCGTCTTCCATATCCACCTTTGGATTAGAAGATGAGCGATCCTCACACAACAAACAATTCTAGCATTCAGCTAACATAGACATGCACCGGCACAAATTTAAAGGTCTTTCCTACTAACTATCCCATGGTCAACGCTCCTTATCACTCCAATCTTCAACCTCGCTCGATACCACTTTAAACCGGATGTCACGCCCGATCCTCGGGCACGCACACATCCTTCTTACTTGGTCGATTTTATAATGCGATATCCCGGGACAATGTATCGCCGACCCTTTCATTTTTATTAACACATGCGGAAGCGATTAAAATCCCCAGACAATAAAACGATGGGATAGAAAAGCAGGGTCATATTTTTCATATTGAAATTTATAACCACACTTTTATACAAACCACAAATCACTTCATAACTATTCACATCAAAACAGAGATTTCATAAGAAGATAGAAACTTAGACGAACTGGGCCGAACTCAATGCCCCTCTCGGGATTGTCTTCTTCTTCCAAAATCCTTCTCTTCAGATCTCACCTCCGAGTTCTCCTTCTCGATTCCTCCTCCTCGCTCTTCAGCGGGTCCTCGAAATGGTTTTCCCCAAAGCTGGATGAGACTACGTCTCGGCGAGTTCTACCCCACTAAGCCCGATTAGTAAACTACTATACTAAAGGCTGCCTAAACACGCATAGGTCGGAAGGCGTACCTTAGCATCGATCCCACCGCAAGTCGGTACAATTTACAATAGGCACTCAAGCAATCATATCACCGATCGAAGCATCGATCGAATCGACCTAGTCGATTACAAACCAACAAAACCACTCACAATCAATTCCCTTCAATCAATCATTTCACAATATCAGATTAAAGCAAAGATCAATCGACCTAGTCGATTACATGTCAGTTGGATCATTCCCCAGTCGCTTCCCTTATTCAGTCTCAAATCGTACTCACAACTTCGCAAGCCTAGGCTACCAAATTTCTTGGTAACAAATTACGGTCCCAAAGGACACGACCTACCTTTAGGTAGCAAATTACGGCCCGATGGGCGACCTTTAATAGGTGGCGGATTACGGCCTTATCGGGCGCGACCCGTATCGGGTGGCAAATTACGGCCTTCTCGGGCGCGACCCATATCGGGTGGCGGGTACGGCCTTCTCGGGCGCGACCCATATCGGGTGGCGAATTACGGCCTTCTCAGGCGCGACCCGTATCGAGTGGCAGATTACGGCCTTCTCAGGCGCGACCGACTCCAAATTCGGTGGCAAATCTCGGCCCAACTGGCATAGCCATACTTCGACGGCTTCCGAGGTTTAACTCACAACCTCTCACAGTCAAATTCTAATTGAATGCCGACCTTTGGTCAATCTTGGGATGAATCCCCACATACTCATCAACTCACTCAATTTTCACACGATATTAACATACCTGATGAATCTTAGCCAAGAGTATATTCAAATCACTCTCACAATTCCACTCACTTTACAACTCAACAGAGCATTATAAATGCTGAATAAATATACTTGGCTATTTACCAATCAATAATTCAATCTCAATCAATTCCAATCAATTTAGGGTAATTCCCTAAAATATCACCATTTCTTCAATTCCATACAACGTAGAGCTCAAATAAATAAAAGGACTGCGCCACGACGATCAGCACGAGATTTCGGTCGTCGGCCATCAAAATCTTAATTTCCGAAAAATAAATAAATAATTAATTAATTTCGAAAATTAATTATTAATTATTAAAAATTCCATTTAGCTCAAAATAAAGCCAATTTAAATAAACGGGCTGCACCACGATCATCAGCATAATATTCCGGTCACTGGCCATCTCAAGCTTAATTTCCGAAAAATAAATAATTAAATAATAAATTCCGAAAATTAAACAATTAACATTAAAATTCAATTTAGCTCAAATTAAAGCCCGATTAAATAAACGGACTTCACCACGGTCATCCACGTAATATTCCGATTCCGGACCATCGCAGTTGAATTTTCAGGAAATAAATAAATAATTAATTAACCAAGAAAATTAAATAATTAATATTAAAAATTCAATTTAGCTCAAAATAAAGCCCGATTAAATAAACAGACTTCACCACAATCATCAGCATAATTTTCCGGTCACGGACCATCTCCCTTGAATTTTCGGAAAATAAATAACTATTAAATTTAATTCCGAAAATTAATATTTAAATGCCCAAAAATCTCACTTAGGCCCGAATCGCTAAATTGAAGCCCGATTAGGGGTTCAAAATTCCCGAGATGCCTTCAATAAATAGTAGACCATGTCTACTTGCTAATTGCACAATCAATTTATTTAAATCACATCACAATTGACTAATAATTGCTAATTTAATCTAATCTAACAACCTAAACATAATTAATTAAATCTAAACCAGCTTAAAAGCATAATTAGCCACTAATCCTGGATTAGTGAGATTACTCACCAAATCGCGCGCAAATCGGATCAATCCGACGGCGGCGACGCGAGGAACGAAACTTCCCAAAGCACGGCTCGAGTTCGGGGCCGGGAAACGGCCCAAAAGCGGGCCCGAAGTGCTGGAAACCCACTTCGTGGGTTTGCTGGTCGCGCTGAACGGAGCCGTTCCGGCGGCTAGGGCGGCGGGGAAGACCGGGGAGGGCGAGGGGTCGCGGGGTGGTCCGGCGGGGTTGGGCGGTGGCGGAGGTGGCCGGACGGGGCTGGAATAGGAGCGAACAGCAGCTGGTTCGTGCGAGGGAGGAGCAGACGGCAGCGGCGACGACGCGGGCGGAGCGCACGGCGTGCGCGGGCGGCGTCATCCGCGGGAGCGGGTGGCGGGCGGTGGCGGACGGCGGCGATGGTGCAAATGACGGTGGCTTCGCTCGCGCTTCCCCGTTCTGGTTCGCTCGAGCGTGCGCAAGAAGGAAGAAGAAGAAGAAGAAAGAGAGAGAGAGAGAGAGAGAGAGAGAGAAAAGTAGGGCTTGACCGGTCAAAATGAGGAGAGAGGAGAGAGAAGTCGGTGGGGGGAGGGGGAAGGTGGTCCGCACGAATGGGGGAGGGAAAAAGGGGAGAGGAGAGAGAGAAAAAGAAAAAAAAAAAAAGAAAAGAAAAGAAAAGAGAGGAGAGAGAGGAAAAAGGAAAAAGGAAAATACATGATTTTTTTTTTCCTTTTCCTTTCTATTTTCTTTTGGTCTTCAATTTATTCACAAATTCTCCAAATCGAAGTCCAATTTCGATGAAGTAAAATCTCATTCCATTTTCTGCAAGTCCCGACACTCAAAAGCTCGGCTTGGAAGTCCAAATTTTCTTTAATTGAGCCCATCCGAATTTCTGCCATTTTTCCGAAATGTCTCGAATCGGTTTTCCGCAAAATCTCGAACTCAACGAAATTACTCCGAAAGACAAGATGATGTCCTATAAATGATAGTGATATGCTCGAATGTCCGATTCCGACTCCGAATTCAATTTCATGGTTAAAATCGACCGAACGCGATTTTAGTCCGATCCGACCTATTGAGTAGCTTTTAGGGATTTTACCGCGGTTATATCCCTTAACGGCTTCACCTAATAGATTGGTTAACTCGTGAGTGATCAGCTCGGAGAGAAAAAAGACCATCGGCGCGTCGACGAGATGTCCATTTCATATGTTCGGACGGGGTCGAAATTCGGGATGTCACAACTCTTCCCCTCTTTTAAAAATTTCGTCCTCGAAATTTAAACCTTTACTAATCTTTAAACAAAAAGGTGAGGGTATCGTCGTCTCATCTAATCTCACTTTCTTCGGTTGCTTCTTCAGTCCCGTGGCATTGTCAAACCACTTTGACCAAGGGGGACTATCATGGTTCACTGAATCTGATCTTTCTGAACCAACAACTGAACCGACTTCTCACATACGACACTCGTCGTCCACGTCTAATTCTTCAAGATTTAGCACATGAGTCGAGTCGGTTCATACGTCCTCAACCTCAACATGTGAAAGATGTCATGCATTTGTGCCTACCCTGGCAGCAACGCAAGACAATACGTTAGGATCCCGATTCTTTTCAGAATCTCAAAGGAGACTACGTACCTTGGTTCCGCATTTCTCCTCCTTGCTTTGAAGCGCAAGGTATCCCCATTGGTGACACCTCCAAAAGATCTAATCACCAATTTGGAACTTTCGGGCCTTCAAATGCTCAATAATACAATTTTTCCGGCGGCACTGAGCAGTCTATAATCTGATTCTAATCACAACAACTGCAATCACTGACTGTTGAACTAACTCTGGCCTATGATTTTTCTTTCTTTAATCTCATCTCAACAAATCGAAGTTCGTACACTCGCTCCGTTTCCGCCTCAAAAGGAACTATCTCGACGATCCGTTGAAACCGGGAATTCTTAATTCTAAATCTGATATAGGTTCGTCACTAGTACCCACGTAGACAAACTATTTGACACACATACACTTCTGCATGTCTATTCCAATCAAGATCCTTCCATACGGTGATACGGTGAGTCGACTTCATCGCTGACTTCTTTCTTCCCCCGGGTGATACCAAATAGCACCATCCTAGTCCCGCCAAGGTTCTCGTTCACGACACCATCTTATATTCAACCCATTAGGTTTCAACGGCGGAACGCATATGCAATGATCTTATCATGTTGCATCGGTACGCACCCAGTCCTCCGCACAACACCTCACTAGAGATCTCACTTCACTGATAACCGTTTTGGTCTTCATCGGGTCCACAGAAATTCTTTCACCATTCTTAGATGTCTCTTATGCTCCTTAGCATTCTTAGAATGCACCAGAATGCCGTTAAAAGACACGAGCACAACCAATCTAAATATTTCTTGCACACTCGGTTTGTCGAATCCATGACAGCAACTAGAGTGTTCATCAGGCCAAACAATCTTATAATACTCTCGTAAAGACCATATCAAGTATGAACAACTATCTTTAGTATAACCTCCTTCTTGGTTCGTAATTGACGACATCTTGTTCTCAAGTTGATCCTTGAAAACATCGACACTCTTGATGTCTAGTCACCCGATTCATTGATCTTTTACAATGGATGCTTGTCCTTGATCATCACCCAATTGAGCTAACGATGGTCGATGCATACTCGCAACAAACCATCTTTCTTTTTCTCACAAACAAAACTGATGTTTCCTCAAAGTGATGCACTGATATGCACGAATTCCTCATTCATCAATCTTCACATCTGCATCTTCAATTCTACCAATTCAGACAACAATAGCTTGTAAGAAGCCTTCAAGAGTGGCTCTATCCTGGTGCTAGCTCGATCGCACTTTCTATCTCTTTCTCTGACGGCGGTCTGACAATTCTTGTGACAACACATCAAAAAATTCTTAGACCACTGAGATGTCCTCCATCTCTAGTTCTTTAATTTGTCTTACCCAAGACAATCGCCAAGCAACCTTGGCAACCTCCATCTAACAAACGAGTTGCCTTCAGCTAGCGAGATTAATGAAATTGAAGATTCTTTTCAACTTCCAATAACCTCGACACTTTCACATGTTAATAGACTAAACCGGATTACTCAATGACCATGATTCATTATCACAAGATGCTCCATAAGCCCACACTATTCATGTGGCATCAAATTCACACTTCAGCAACTAATCAAACACAACTATTGCTAATGATTTCCCCTCCTGTCACTTTTACTTCAACAATTTAAGTTCTACCAACTTCGGCACAAAACTATGATGCGTTGCTCTAATAAAATCACTTCCCACACAATCTTTCTCGATCGGTGCAAGGTCCATTCTATTCCCATTCCTTCCTGGCCATAGTAACGATGTCTATGCCACCTTGGACTTCCACCGACAAGTCTTTCACCCGATGGCCACACTCGGTCATCATCATAATAGGTTCTAGTCATATTCGGACACCGGATTCATCCATGCTTCCTTCTACAATCCCGACACTTATCGGTGAGTCTTCTATTTCCGCCAAGTGATAGCACACATCTTTTGGTTGCCCCATCGTCTACTAGGACCACTCTCGACCTTGATCTTTTCCCCGACCAATTTCCATTTCTGCTCCGAACCGGATCTAGACCTCGGCTTGAATGCAATGGCTCACTCCCAGATCACATCTCCACTCTGGGTCTCAGCAGGTGAGGTGACAACAACGGTTGCAGCACTGACGGCGGCTCGATCTTAAGCCTCCTGGCTCATCCAATTCCCAAGGAATACTAGCATCAGAACGATCCTATCGATCTTAGGATCATTCGACGCTGCTACACTAGTACCAACCTGCAGTAATACTCTTACACTCGAGCTGGCCAAAGCCAACACTCGCCACAACCACCTCGGTACCGACCTTTGTCGGTGCATTATCCCGAGTCACAAAGGACATTGTCCTCTTACTAGGAGTTCTCAGCTCCTACTCGCTCATGGTTCGCCTTTACACCGAAACCCGTCTTCCATATCCACACTTTGGATTAGAAGATGAGCGATCCTCACACAACAAACAATTCTAGCATTCAGCTAACATAGACATGCACCGGCACAAATTTAAAGGTCTTTCCTACTAACTATCCCATGGTCAACGCTCCTTATCACTCCAATCTTCAACCTCGCTCTGATACCACTTTAAACCGGATGTCACGCCCCGATCCTCGGGCACGCACACATCCTTCTTACTTGGTCGATTTTATAATGCGATATCCCAGGACAATGTATCGCCGACCCTTTCATTTTTATTAACACATGCGGAAGCATTAAAATCCCAGACAATAAAACGATGGGATAGAAAAGCGAGGGTCATATTTTTCATATTGAAATTTATAACCACACTTTTATACAAACCACAAATCACTTCATAACTATTCACATCAAAACAGAGATTTCATAAGAAGATAGAAACTTAGACGAACTGGGCCGAACTCAATGCCCCTCTCAGGATTGTCTTCTTCTTCCAAAAATCCTTCTCTTCAGATCTCACCTCCGAGTTCTCCTTCTCAGATTCCTCCTCCTCGGCTCTTCGTCGGGTCCCGAAATGGTTTTCCCCAAACTGGGATGAGACTACGTCTCAGCGAGTTCTACCCCACTAAGCCCGATTAGTAAACTACTATACTAAAGGCTGCCTAAACACGCATAGGTCAGAAGGCGTACCTTAGCATCAGATCCCACCTGCAAGTCAGTACAATTTACAATAGGCACTCAAGCAATCATATCACCGATCGAAGCATCGATCGAATCGACCTAGTCGATTACAAACCAACAAAACCACTCACAATCAATTCCCTTCAATCAATCATTTCACAATATCAGATTAAAGCAAAGATCAATCGACCTAGTCGATTACATGTCGATTGGATCATTCCCGCCGCTTCCTTATTCAAATCTCAAATCGTACTCACAACTTCGCAAGCCTAGGCTACCAAATTTCTTGGTAACAAATTACAGTCCCAAAGGACACGACCTACCTTTAGGTAGCAAATTACGGCCCGATGGGCGCGACCTTTAATAGGTGGCGGATTACGGCCTTATCGGCGCGACCCGTATCGGGTGGCAAATTACGGCCTTCTCGGGCGCGACCCATATCGGGTGGCGAATTACGGCCTTCTCGGGCGCGACCCATATCGGGTGGCGGAATTACGGCCTTCTCGGGCGCGACCCGTATCGAGTGGCAGATTACGGCCTTCTCAGGCGCGACCGACTCCAAATTCGGTGGCAAATCTCGGCCCAACTGGCATAGCCATACTTCGACGGCTTCCGAGGTTTAACTCACAACCTCTCACAGTCAAATTCTAATTGAATGCCGACACTGGTCAATCTTGGGATGAATCCCCACATACTCATCAACTCACTCAATTTTCACACGATATTAACATACCGATGAATCTTAGCCAAGAGTATATTCAAATCACTCTCACAATTCCACTCACTTTACAACTCAACAGAGCATTATAAATGCTGAATAAATATACTTGGCTATTTACCAATCAATAATTCAATCTCAATCAATTCCAATCAATTTAGGGTAATTCCCTAAAATATCACCATTTCTTCAATTCCATACAACGTAGAGCTCAAATAAATAAAAGGACTGCGCCACGACGATCAGCACGAGATTTCGGTCGTCGGCCATCAAAATCTTAATTTCCGAAAAATAAATAAATAATTAATTAATTTCGAAAATTAATTATTAATTATTAAAAATTCCATTTAGCTCAAAATAAAGCCAATTTAAATAAACGGGCTACACCACGATCATCAGCATAATATTCCGGTCACTGGCCATCTCAAGCTTAATTTCCGAAAAATAAATAATTAAATAATAAATTCCGAAAATTAAACAATTAACATTAAAATTCAATTTAGCTCAAATTAAAGCCCGATTAAATAAACGGACTTCACCACGGTCATCCACGTAATATTCCGATTCCGGACCATCGCAGTTGAATTTTCAGGAAATAAATAAATAATTAATTAACCAAGAAAATTAAATAATTAATATTAAAAATTCAATTTAGCTCAAAATAAAGCCCGATTAAATAAACAGACTTCACCACAATCATCAGCATAATTTTCCGGTCACGGACCATCTCCCTTGAATTTTCGGAAAATAAATAACTATTAAATTTAATTCCGAAAATTAATATTTAAATGCCCAAAAATCTCACTTAGGCCCGAATCGCTAAATTGAAGCCCGATTAGGGGTCCGAAAATTCCCGAGATGCCTTCAATAAATAGTAGACCATGTCTACTTGCTAATTGCACAATCAATTTATTTAAATCACATCACAATTGACTAATAATTGCTAATTTAATCTAATCTAACAACCTAAACATAATTAATTAAATCTAAACCAGCTTAAAAGCATAATTAGCCACTAATCCTGGATTAGTGAGATTACTCACCAAATCGCGCGCAAATCGGATCAATCCGACGGCGGCGACGCGAGGAACGAAACTTCCCAAAGCACGGCTCGGGTTCGGGGCCGGGAAACGGCCCAAAAGCGGGCCCGGTACGGAAACCCACTTCGTGGGTTTGCTGGTCGCGGCTGAACGGAGCCGTTCCGGCGGCTAGGGCGGCGGGGGAAGACCGGCGGAGGGCGGCGGGTCGCGGGGTGGTCCGGCGGGGTTGGGCGGTGGCCGGAGGTGGCCGGACGGGGCTGGAATAGGAGCGAACAGCAGCCCGGTTCGGGTTCGTGCGGGGAGGAGCAGCAGCGGCGACGGACGCGGGCGGAGCGCACGGCGTGCGCGGGCGGCGTCGCGGGAGCGGGTGGCGGGCGGTGGCGAGACTGGCGGCGATGGTGCAGCGACGGTGGCTTCTGCTCGCGCTTCCTGTTGCTGGTTCGCTCGAGCGTGCGCAAGAAGGAAGAAGAAGAAGAAGAAAGAGAGAGAGAGAGAGAGAGAGAGAGAGGGAAAAGTAGGGCTTGACCGGTCAAAATGAGGAGAGAGGAGAGAGAAGTCGGTGGGGGGAGGGGGAAGGTGGTCCGCACGAATGGGGGAGGGAAAAAGGGGAGAGGAGAGAGAGAGAAAAGAAAAAAAAGAAAAGAAAAGAAAAGAGAGGGAGAGAGAGGAAAAAGGAAAAAGGAAAATACATGATTTTTTTTTTCCTTTTCCTTTCTATTTTCTTTTGGTCTTCAATTTATTCACAAATTCTCCAAATCGAAGTCCAATTTCGATGAAGTAAAATCTCATTCCATTTTCTGCAAGTCCCGACACTCAAAAGCTCGGCTTGGAAGTCCAAATTTTCTTTAATTGAGCCCATCCGAATTTCTGCCATTTTTCCGAAATGTCTGAATCGGTTTTCCGCAAAATCTCGAACTCAACGAAATTACTCCGAAAGACAAGATGATGTCCTATAAATGATAGTGATATGCTCGAATGTCCGATTCCAGACTCCGAATTCAATTTCATGGTTAAAATCGACCGAACGCGATTTTAGTCCGATCCGACCTATTGAGTAGCTTTTAGGGATTTTACCGCGGTTATATCCCTTAACGGCTTCACCTAATAGATTGGTTAACTCGTGAGTGATCAGCTCGAGAAAAAAACCATCGGCGCGTCGACGAGATGTCCATTTCATATGTTCGGGACGGGGTCGAAATTCGGGATGTCACAACTCTTCCCCTCTTTTAAAAATTTCGTCCTCGAAATTTAAACCTTTATTAATCTTTAAACAAAAAGGTGAGGGTATCGTCGTCTCATCTAATCTCACTTTCTTCGGTTGCTTCTTCAGTCCGTGGCGTTGTCAAACCACTTTGACCAAGGGGGACTATCATGGTTCACTGAATCTGATCTTTCTGAACCAACAACTGAACCGACTTCTCACATACGACACTCTGTCGTCCACGTCTAATTCTTCAAGATTTAGCACATGAGTCGAGTCAGGTTCATACGTCCTCAACCTCAACATGTGAAAGATGTCATGCATTTGTGCCTACCCTGGCAGCAACGCAAGACAATACGTTAGGATCCCGATTCTTTTCAGAATCTCAAAGGAGACTACGTACCTTGGTTCCAGATTTCTCCCCTCCTTGCTGAAGCGCAAGGTATCCCTCATTGGTGACACCTCCAAAAAGATCTAATCACCAATTTGGAACTTTCAGGGCCTTCAAATGCTCAATAATACAATTTTTCCGGCGGCACTGAGCAGTCTATAATCTGATTCTGATCACAACAACTGCAATCACTGACTGCTGAATTGACTCTCGGCCTGTGATCTTTCTTTCTCTGATCTCATCTCAACAAACTGAAGTTCTGTACACTCTGCTCTGTTCTGCCTCAAAAGGAACTATCTGACTGATCTGTTGAAACCGGGAATTCTTAATTCTAAATCTGATATAGGTTCGTCACTAGTACCCACGTAGACAAACTATTTGACACACATACACTTCTGCATGTCTATTCCAATCAAGATCCTTCCATACGGTGATACAGTGAGTCGACTTCATCAGTGACTTCTTTCTTCCCCCCAGGGTGATACCAAATAGCACCATCCTAGTCCTGCCAAGGTTCTGGTTCACGACACCATCTTATATTCAACCCATTAGGTTTCAACTGGCGGAACGCATATGCAATGATCTTATCATGTTGCATCAGTACGCACCCAGTCCTCCGCACAACACCTCACTAGAGATCTCACTTCACTGATAACCGTTTTGGTCTTCATCGGGTCCACAGAAATTCTTTCACCATTCTTAGATGTCTCTTATGCTCCTTAGCATTCTTAGAATGCACCAGAATGCCATTAAAAGACACGAGCACAACCAATCTAAATATTTCTTGCACACTCGGTTTGTCGAATCCATGACAGCAACTAGAGTGTTCATCGAACAAACAATCTTACAATACTCTCGTAAAGATCAAATAAGTACGAAAAGCTATCTTTAGTATAGCCTCCTTCCTGGTTCGTAACTGACGACATCTTGTTCTCAAGTGGATCCTTGAAAACATCGACACTCTTGATGTTTGGTCACCCGATTTGTCGATCTTTTACAATGGACGCTTGTCCTTGATCATCACCCAATTGAGTTGACGATGGTCGATGCATACTCGCAAAAAATCATCTTTCTCTTTCTCATAAACAAAACTGACGTTTCCCCAAAGTGATGCATTGATATGCATATGCATGAATTCCTCATTCATCAATCTTCACATTTGCATCTTCAGTTCTACCAATTCAGACAACAACAGCTGCTAAGAAGCCTTCGAGAGTGGCTCTATCCTAGTGCTAGCTCGATCGCAATTTCTATCTCTTTCTCCGACGGCGGTCGACAATTCTTGTGACAACACATCAAAAAATTCTTAGACCACCGAGATGTCCTCCATCTCTAGTTCTTTAATTTGTCTTACCCAAGACAATCGCCAAGCAACCTTGGCAACCTCCATCTAACAAACGAGTTGCCTTCAGCTAGCGAGATTAATGAAATTGAAGATTCTTTTCGACTTCCAATAACCTCGACACTTTCACATGTTAATAGACTAAACCGGATTACTCAATGACCATGATTCATTATCACAAGATGCTCCATAAGCCCACACTATTCATGTGGCATCAAATTCACACTTCAGCAACTAATCAAACACAACTATTGCTAATGATTTCCCCTCTGTCACTTTTACTTCAACAATTTAAGTTCTACCAACTTCGGCACAAAACTATGATGCGTTGCTCTAATAAAATCACTTCCCACACAATCTTTCTCTGATCAGTGCAAGGTCCATTCTATTCCCATTCCTTCCTGGCCATAGTAACGATGTCTATGCCACCTTGGACTTCCACTGACAGTCTTTCACCTGATGGCCACACTGGTCATCATCATAATAGGTTCTAGTCATATTCGGACACTGGATTCATCCATGCTTCCTTCTACAATCCTGACACTTATCAGGTGAGTCTTCTATTTCCTGCCAAGTGATAGCACACATCTTTCTGGTTGCCCCATCAGTCTACTAGGACCACTCTCGACCTTGATCTTTTCCCTGACCAATTTCCATTTCTGCCTGAACTGGATCTAGACCTCGGCTTGAATGCAATGGCTCACTCCCAGATCACATCTCCACTCTGGGTCTCAGCAGGTGAGGTGACAACAACGGTTGCGGCACGACGGCTCGATCTTAAGCCTCCGGCTCATCCAATTCCCAAGGAATACTAGCATCGAACGATCCTATCGATCTTAGGATCATTCGACGCTGCTACACTAGTACCAACCTGCGTGATACTCTTACACTCGAGCTGGCCAAAGCCAACACTGCCACAACCACCTCGGCACGACCTTTGTCGGTGCATTATCCCGAGTCACAAAGGACATTGTCCTCTTACTAGGAGTTCTCAGCTCCTACTCGCTCATGGTTCAGTCTTTACACTGAAACCCGTCTTCCATATCCACACTGGATTAGAAGATGAGCGATCCTCACACAACAAACAATTCTAGCATTCAGCTAACATAGACATGCACCGGCACAAATTTAAAGGTCTTTCCTACTAACTATCCCATGGTCAACGCTCCTTATCACTCCAATCTTCAACCTCGCTCTGATACCACTTTAAACCGGATGTCACGCCCGATCCTCGGGCACGCACACATCCTTCTTACTTGGTCGATTTTATAATGCGATATCCCAGGACAATGTATCGCCGACCCTTTCATTTTTATTAACACATGCGGAAGCAGTTAAAATCCCCAGACAATAAAACGATGGGATAGAAAAGCAGGGTCATATTTTTCATATTGAAATTTATAACCACACTTTTATACAAACCACAAATCACTTCATAACTATTCACATCAAAACAGAGATTTCATAAGAAGATAGAAACTTAGACAACCGGGCCGAACTCAATGCCCCTCTCGGGATTGTCTTCTTCTTCCAAAAATCCTTCTCTTCTTAGATCTCACCTCCGAGTTCTCCTTCTCGATTCCTCCTCCTCGGCTCTTCATCGGGGTCCAAATGGTTTTCCCCAAACCGGGATGAGACTACGTCTCGGCGAGTTCTACCCCACTAAGCCCGATTAGTAAACTACTATACTAAAGGCTGCCTAAACACGCATAGGTCGAAGGCGTACCTTAGCATCGATCCCACCTACAAGTCGGTACAATTTACAATAGGCACTCAAGCAATCATATCACCGATCGAAGATCGATCGAATCGACCTAGTCGATTATAAACCAACAAAACCACTCACAATCAATTCCCTTCAATCAATCATTTCACAATATCGATATTAAAGCAAAGATCAATCGACCTAGTCGATTACATGTCAGTTGGATCATTCCCCAGTCGCTTCCCTTATTCAGTCTCAAATCGTACTCACAACTTCGCAAGCCTAGGCTACCAAATTTCTTGGTAACAAATTACAGTCCCAAAGGACACGACCTACCTTTAGGTAGCAAATTACGGCCCGATGGGCGCGACCTTTAATAGGTGGCGGATTACGGCCTTATCAGGCGCGACCCGTATCGGGTGGCAAATTACGGCCTTCTCAGGCGCGACCCATATCGGGTGGCGAATTACGGCCTTCTCAGGCGCGACCCATATCGGGTGGCGAATTACGGCCTTCTCAGGCGCGACCCGTATCGAGTGGCAGATTACGGCCTTCTCAGGCGCGACCGACTCCAAATTCGGTGGCAAATCTCGGCCCAACTGGCATAGCCATACTTCGACGGCTTCCGAGGTTTAACTCACAACCTCTCACAATCAAATTCTAATTGAATGCCGACACTGATCAATCTTGGGATGAATCCCCACATACTCATCAACTCACTCAATTTTCACACGATATTAACATACCCGATGAATCTTAGCCAAGAGTATATTCAAATCACTCTCACAATTCCACTCACTTTACAACTCAACAGAGCATTATAAATGCTGAATAAATATACTTGGCTATTTACCAATCAATAATTCAATCTCAATCAATTCCAATCAATTTAGGGTAATTCCCTAAAATATCACCATTTCTTCAATTCCATACAACGTAGAGCTCAAATAAATAAAAGGACTGCGCCACGACGATCAGCACGAGATTTCGGTCGTCGGCCATCAAAATCTTAATTTCCGAAAAATAAATAAATAATTAATTAATTTCGAAAATTAATTATTAATTATTAAAAATTCCATTTAGCTCAAAATAAAGCCAATTTAAATAAACGGGCTGCACCACGATCATCAGCATAATATTCCGGTCACTGGCCATCTCAAGCTTAATTTCCGAAAAATAAATAATTAAATAATAAATTCCGAAAATTAAACAATTAACATTAAAATTCAATTTAGCTCAAATTAAAGCCCGATTAAATAAACGGACTTCACCACGGTCATCCACGTAATATTCCGATTCCGGACCATCGCAGTTGAATTTTCAGGAAATAAATAAATAATTAATTAACCAAGAAAATTAAATAATTAATATTAAAAATTCAATTTAGCTCAAAATAAAGCCCGATTAAATAAACAGACTTCACCACAATCATCAGCATAATTTTCCGGTCACGGACCATCTCCCTTGAATTTTCGGAAAATAAATAACTATTAAATTTAATTCCGAAAATTAATATTTAAATGCCCAAAAATCTCACTTAGGCCCGAATCGCTAAATTGAAGCCCGATTAGGGGTCCGAAAATTCCCGAGATGCCTTCAATAAATAGTAGACCATGTCTACTTGCTAATTGCACAATCAATTTATTTAAATCACATCACAATTGACTAATAATTGCTAATTTAATCTAATCTAACAACCTAAACATAATTAATTAAATCTAAACCAGCTTAAAAGCATAATTAGCCACTAATCCTGGATTAGTGAGATTACTCACCAAATCGCGCGCAAATCGGATCAATCCGACGGCGGCGACGCGAGGAACGAAACTTCCCAAAGCACGGCTCGGGTTCGGGGCGGGAAACGGCCCAAAAGCGGGCCCGAAGTGCTGGAAACCCACTCCGTGGGTTTGCTGGTCGCGGCTGAACGGAGCCGTTCCGGCGGCTAGGGCGGCAAGGGGAGGCCCGGCGGAGGGCGAGGGGGTCGCGGGGGTGGTCCGGCGGGGTTGGGCGGTGGCCGGAGGTGGCCGGACGGGGCTGGAACAGGAGCGAACAGCAGCTGGTTCGTGCAGAGGGAGGAGCAGCAGCGGCGACGGACGCGGGCGGAGCGCACGGCGTGCGCGGGCGGCGTCGCGGGAGCGGGTGGCGGGCGGTGGCGAGACGCGGCGCGATGGTGCAGCGACGGTGGCCACGCTCGCGCTTCTGTTGCTGATTCGCTCGAGCGTGCGCAAGAAGGAAGAAGAAGAAGAAGAAAGAGAGAGAGAGAGAGAGAGAGAGAGAGAGAGAGAGAGGGAAAAGTAGGGCTTGACCGGTCAAAATGAGGAGAGAGGAGAGAGAAGTCGGTGGGGGGAGGGGGAAGGTGGTCCGCACGAATGGGGGAGGGAAAAAGGGGAGAGGAGAGAGAGAGAAAAAAAAAAAGAAAAGAAAAGAAAAGAGAGGGAGAGAGAGGAAAAAGGAAAAAGGAAAATACATGATTTTTTTTTTTCCTTTTCCTTTCTATTTTCTTTTGGTCTTCAATTTATTCACAAATTCTCCAAATCGAAGTCCAATTTCGATGAAGTAAAATCTCATTCCATTTTCTGCAAGTCCCTGACACTCAAAAGCTCGGCTTGGAAGTCCAAATTTTCTTTAATTGAGCCCATCCGAATTTCTGCCATTTTTCCGAAATGTCTGAATCGGTTTTCCGCAAAATCTCGAACTCAACGAAATTACTCCGAAAGACAAGATGATGTCCTATAAATGATAGTGATATGCTTGAATGTCCGATTCCAGACTCCGAATTCAATTTCATGGTTAAAATCGACCGAACGCGATTTTAGTCCGATCCGACCTATTGAGTAGCTTTTAGGGATTTTACCGCGGTTATATCCCTTAACGGCTTCACCCAATAGATTGGTTAACTCGTCAGTGATCAGCTCAGAGAAAAAAAGACCATCGGCGCGTCGACGAGATGTCCATTTCATATGTTCGGGACGGGGTCGAAATTCGGGATGTCACATGTCGGGCGTCTCGTTGTACCCTTATAATCATTTAAATGATATCGTTCATCTTTAAAATGAGTTAAAAATCCCAGAATTGCTGCATAACCAGAATCGATGACATAGTATTTGCCTGCAACAATGTATTTATACGTTGGTCATAATTTGTAACTATAAATATGATCGTAAAGAAAATTACTCCTTAAGGGACAAACAAATACCTAGTGGCGGCAGAGGAAATTCCAAGCGAGGAGTCTCGAGTGCTGCTACAAATACTCAACAATCGTTGGTAGAGTCTTCCCAACTAGCATATACAAAAGTAAATTTCATATCAAATGAACAAACGCACAACAAATTCTGAGTGGTGATGCCTTTCCTACCTTTAAATGGGATTTGCTTCACCACAGGTACAGAAGTATGAATATGGGTGCCATCAATGGCACCTATACAACCTTGTCATTTTATCAAAAACTAATATTACACAAGATTATTAACAAAATAAAATTGATGGTGTAAAGGAATATTTGAGAATTTTACCTTGAAGTAACGTTTAACGTTTATGGTTAGGATTCATAAGAATCTCTTGTGATACAACATCAAAGGATGGTAGTATGATAACATCTTTTGCCAATTTGAGAACTGCTTGCAATACTTTAGTGAAGTATTTGCTTATAGTTTGTCCTGAACGTTGGAATTTCTCACATAAATCTCTATTTGAGTTGTTGTGACAAATCATAGATAATAAAATTTCGATTTGTTCATCTATCCCAATATATCGGCTATCTTCTAACCAACCATTTTCCTTCATTAGATCACAAAGGTTGAGAAAGACATGTCTCTCCATTCTAAAAGCTTCATATATTCTATCGGAATGCCCATGAAGAACCCCCCTTATCCATTGTGGTCCTGATAATGAGCTGTCTCTAATAGGTTCTCTCGTGTGCATTGACACATATCCACTGCAACAGTGGCCAACCATGCTGTCAATATATCAATATCAAAATCATTAAAATCCTGTCCAATTGATTCAACTGATGCTACTTGACCATTAGACATGCTACTTTCACCCTCATCCATATTACCTATATCATCACACAAAATAAGAATATAAACCCATTATATAAGGACTTTGATAGTAATCAATAATAGCAATAATGTCATCATAACTGCAACATAAAAACATAAACAAACAAAGTCTCAGATACATAAGTTATGGAATGAAATTAAGCAAAATAGAAATCTATAGCATGTTTCTTAACAACTACTCAAAGAGATTCAATAAGTCCATGCCTCCTTTTAGGTAGAGCAATCATGAAAGCCTCTCTTTAAGTAGCATTAAGACATGCCTGGTTCATAGCCTTATTGTAAAGATTCTGCTCTAAGTCAGGCATGCCATTTAGAACGGCGACCATAACTGCTATAGAGTAGGAGTCTACAAGAGGTGGGGCTACAGGAGGTGGGGCCTCTGAGGTTATGGAGTCACTTGTTGATTGGGCGGTCCTTAATTTGATCATTTCTTGAATTTTTTCATGGTGACACCGAGTTCATAGTTGTTACTCTTTCTTCTCCTCTTGGAATTTGGAGTCATATTCAACCTGTGTTTTTCACGAACTGGGGTGGGAGTCGCGTCAGATGCAAGGACTCCCGTATCAACATAGTTTTCATTAGATTCCTCCGCATCACCTATCGTAGCACCGCCACCATTGTCGCCACTAACACCATTGTCTTCTCCATCCGACACCACATACTCTTCTGCATTTTCTTCTGCATTTCCTGCTACATACTCCCCAGTAGCATATGTATCACCAAACACAATACAAAGGTCTGGATACTGAGAAAACCCATCATTTTTGAATTTATCCCATTCAATATTATTCTACACATTTCATAGAAATGACATACATGAACAATATAATTGAAACTTACACCCATAATAAGAAAAAAATGGACCTAAGTAAAGTGATACCTTGATGTGAGAATCCCATACACTTGAATCCTCCACAGTAATTGTTTTGTTGACATTATCCCATCCAAATCCAGATTGTGAAAGAAGCTTCTTAAAACTACTATACTGATTCTTTAGTTTGTTTACCCTATTTTTCAATTGAATTACAATTATAGTGGAGTTCTGTTTGTTTATTGAACTCGGCATGTATGTTATTCCACCCTACTTTGTTGTAGGTACAGGTGGGGCGATTTCCCTTTTTCACCTCTTTCACCAACAAACTTATAAGCACATTGGTCAAAGATTCAGTCCACTTTGCTATAAATGCTTCTTTGTGTGGTGCCATTTAACCTTAACTGAATCAGTATTCAATGAAATATATCAGATGATGCACCGATTCAAGAACAAAAGCTTGTGATTAACAAGCACATCATGAAGGATAAGCTGAAATTAGAAGTTAAAGAATAGCAAATAACAAGAAAAATAGTTACATAAGATTATTAGAAGCTAAATGGTGAAATTTATAATACAACAGTGAATGCTTTATTGCACAAAATGCATGGAATCCAAAAGCAAGTCACTCCTAGCTTTAGAGTTTGCACTAGCAAGAAATTGATACAATACATAAGACTTCTACTAAGCAATGTCAACCAGGGATTCAAGAGGAACAAATAAATGGAAATGCAAACCCCTTCAATCCATCCCATATCTACAATAACACAAGCGTAGACAACAAAATAAACATAACAAAGGTCACTGAGGTGTCCTTAAATATCTCATAGTCCACGTGAAAATCAACCAACACCTACCTTGCCCGCACAACATACACCTAAAAATCCACAACCAAAACATGGAGAAACTTTTCTATGTTGTACTTGCAATTTGCAGAGCAACAAAATGCAGTCCAAATAGCCATTCTTCACTTTCCTCACAACATTTGATGCGTTTAAATATTCAAAGGTGATCATAGGCTTCACTATAAAGAGGGCTAGACATGGATTTGAGGATGACAAACAGAAATCAGGCAACTATCATCCGTGAAATTTGTCTGGTTCCTTGAAATTTGCCCACGCACATTTTTCTGGAGGCCAATCGATAAGATCAGCCATTGGATTAGCAAGAACAGCCTGAATTTAATGGAACATCAAAAGCAGCTATGCGCTACCCTTGTGTATCATACAACATGTAGGGAGGCAGATGGTAGGATATACCTTGATTGTTAACTCAAGACAATGTATACTCAACATCCGAATGCATGATAAACAAAACTAAGGATATAAATGCAAACTGAAACCATTTATTAACACAGTGATTATGCCGTCCCATTTAACACACGAGATTTGCGACGGTGTTGAATTAAGCTATTGTTTCCATGGATATGATCTAAAGAGAAAGCATAAAACTTGCCAAATACGTGATAAGCTTACCCAAACAACGAGCAGTCACGCTTCAATATTGGCTGAACCATATTTTATTAGCAGACAGCAGAAATAACTAAGACTCAAAGCACAAAAACCAACCAAGCATAGCAAAGAACGCGGGCGAAACATGTCGGGCTTCTCGAAGCGCGACAAAGAATGCGGGCAAAACACGTCGCAGCTGAAAGCAACCCCAAGAATGCGGGCTTCTCGCTTCTCGCTTCGGCCTGAGCGAAATCTACCTAAGACTCACAGCACAAACACCAACCATTCGCAATCGCTCTCACATTACTCACATTCCTCACCCCACCGAGAAACAGAGTAGCCAAGACTCGCAGCACAAATTGCAGAGCACAAGCACAGAACAACCAACAAAGAGGCGAAAAGGGAAGGATCGATCGAACCTTATGAGGAATCGAAAGCAGAAAGGCGCGATGGTGACTGGATCCGCGGAATCAAGAGTGGAAGGGGACACGGACGATAATGGGCGACAGAGATGGGCGATGGCGATGGCGACTGGAGTTGGGCAACTGGATCTGTGGAATAGAGCGGAAGGGGACGCGGACGAAATGGGCAACGGAGATGGGCGATGGCGACGGTGACTGGAGATGGGTGACGGCAACGGCGACTGGAGTTGGGCGACGGCGACTGGAGATGGGGTGATGGCGACGGAGATGGGCGACGGCGACGGCTGCGGGCGATGGCGACAGGAGCGCAACTGGGGACGCGGACGGACGAGGGGGGTTCGATGAGACGACCGGAGCAAATTGGCCGGTCGAGATGAACGGCGATGGCGACGGTGACGGCGAAGATGAACAGCTTCGGAGTCGCTAGGGTTTTTGGTTGAGGTGAGGAGAAGGAATGGGAAAGTGACGGTAGTGAGGAGAGAAGGAGTTGAGTCTGCGTAAGGAAGGAGGTGGATGGATGAGAAATAATTTCTATTTATACTTCAGAAATAGAGAAGCTAAAATTTTTAGCTTCTGATTTCTCCTCCAAAACAATTTCTGAAACAGAAATCTGTTTCAGAAATAGAGAAATCAATTTGTATTACCAAACGGATTTATGTTCCAAACCTGTTCTAGGGAATAGAGAAATTGAGAAATTAAGAAACGGAAATTTTACCATGCGCAGCCTTAATCATCTTTGTTTTGCTAGTGTTGTCTGATCTGATTTCGTGTAACTTCACCAACAATTTACTGGGTCTCGTTATGTGGTGAACATTCGACTAACTCAGGTGAATGTTAAAGCAAGCACACGGCAATCTTATCTAGTGATTCGAGAGCAGTGGAACGAGAGAGACTCGTTTCTAGCAAGAGAACTGTAAAAGTATGCTTCGCAAATATTTTAACTATAAGTCGACAAAAAGCAGAAGATTAGCATTTGGGCTTGGGATTTTGCAGGACTCTCTGGTAGTCGCATTCCGTAACACTAACGATTCAGGGTTCGAGCGACATAAATTCGGAGCTCGAGCCTCAAACCTCGAAAGTTTGAGTGGATGATGGAGCACAGTGGTTGCGGCGTCGTCAATGCTGCGAATGACTTTCTCCAAGGCGACCGATCTCGGAGGGTTGAAGGGGAGGAGGATCTTCCGGTGGGTCGTCGAATTGTTCTGCATCCATCTATTGAGATGTAGTTTGGCGAATCAAAGATGCGAATCGAGCAAACATTTCTATATGGTGTTTGTGCATGGCTTCCTTTCGTTGTCGTTTATGGACATGATGGAAACCTAATCTGTAGTTCATTTATTTTGTTCAACTGTTCGCAAATGAATTTTATAAGCATCGCTATAATCTCTTCGTAGATGTATTAAAAATCTAATATCTTTCTGTTTTGCAGAAAATCGATAATTCAAAAGATATTTTAGAGTTTCGGATCATTATCACCGCTCAAAAGAATAAGTTAAATAAAAGATATTTTCACGATTAGTAAGAATTTATGCTTCATCATTTTTGTTGATAACGAAAATAACTTTTGGTTACAATGCCCCATCACAATGGAATGGTGTTCCTTTATGGTTAAAGCTAACTAGTTCAAAAACACAATTGGTAGTCGGAAGATGAATTCATGGCCTACGCAAATTGCAATCCATGTATAAAAATCGAGGGCTTCATTTGAGGGAGTCACTCTTGACAACATCTAGTGATCTTCAACTCGAACTCCCGGTTGTGAGCCAAACACAAGTTCCCAAATGTTTCACAAGACAATCTCGACAAGATCATTAGGTAGTGAAAAAGAAAATGACTTGGGAAGAGAGAACATGATAAACAATCGACCAAGATGCAATTATTAGAGAAGTAATCATCAAGTGATAAAATCGATAGACTTAAGTGTGATGTCAAAAGAGGTAATCGTCGGTGAAAGGAGTATAATCCATAGATAGTAGAATCTACAATCCCACATATGTGAGAAAGGAATGTTAGATTGACTAAAGCACATACAATCAGCATCGTTCTTCTTACACGTTTATTAACTATAGATTATATATATAAATACTTGAATTTTAATTTATATGACTATCGATCAATAAAAAAATGCCAAATATTTAAATTTATCAACCTATTTATTTGGATATTCCAGGTATCTTTACATGGCCGGTGACGATTATTCTCAATCTTAAGACCTTTAATTTTCTTATAGTTTATATTTTCTGTCCAAGATCCACGAAATGTGTAATTCACAGCTTTTGTCGATTTACTCTTTGATCTTTATGGGGGGAGAGAGAGATAAAGTGTGAATGTACGTTATGGCCCTTCTATGTCATGATGGGACGCTTTGTCTTGCGAAGGATATTATGAGAAATGCACAAAACGAGACATATCATATAATATAAGGGCCAATTCCATAAAAAAGCACGAACTTTAGGGTTTGGGACAAATCTGGCCCGAATTTTATTTTGTCTAAAAAAAAAGCACCAACCTTCACTCGTGTCCCAAATTTGGCCTGCCGTTAACTCTCCTTCACGATCATCCGACCTGGCATTTCCACGTAAGATAATTCTTCTACACCTTCTAACTCCTCGGTAAAATTCTCCGACAAGACCATCACCTCTTCTTTGTCCCGATCGTGCGCCTGCTCGCTCACCTCCTCCCACTCGAGCTCCGCCGCCAGATTCCTCTGCGATTCCAAGTCGAACGAGCACACATTCTCGGATTCTAGATACTCCGAATCCGAATCCGAATTGATGCTCACCACTTGCAATCCCATGCACCGCGGATCCGCCTCGTCAGCCGCGGTGCGTCGGGCGGATTCGGAGACCGATTCCCGCCGATCTGAATCGATCCTCGGCCCCGATTCCGCACCACCACTAGCGGCGGCTTCGGGTCCTACCCCGACGGCGTCTTCGCCGCCGCGGGCCGAGCCGGAACCGTCGAATCCTGAATCGAAATCCGAATCGGAATCGCAGGCCGGCAAGCGCGCGGCCGCGGCGAGGGCAATGCCGGAGCCTCCGGCAACGTAGAAGGGCGAGGGAAGGTGGGGTTGATGTACCACTCGAAGAGGAAGCCGGGTTCTAGGGTTTCGGGATCTTCAGGTGGGCGCGCCATCGGGCGGGGGGCAAATCGGCTAATTGGAATCCGCTCCTCGAAATTCCCTCTGGACGGAGGATGGCCATGAGAAGATCACGAGGCGGCGACCATCGACGGACTCCTCTCGTTCGTCAGTGATCCAGCCATTGATGTTCTTCTGGTTCAGGAGGCGTTCTCGTGTGGAGGGAGGGAGGATAGGCAGGGCAGGGGCAGGAGACGTTTTCGGATCCGGTTCCGATTTTGTTGATCAAGCTACGTTATTCAGTGGAGCCAGAAATAATTCATTCTACGGATTCGGATATGACTCAATCTGATGACTACAAAATAGCCCTAGTAGTAGGGGATGTTGTTGAAGTTGAAAATGGGAAGGTGGCAATATTTTCGCTCAAATCTTGTTCCTGGAGGATGACGATGATAGAAGTTCCGTTCTAGGAAGAGGGAGTCGAATGTTGCGGTCCAGCAGTTTATTGGAAAGGGGCCTTACACCGGCACGTCTATGTCTGGAACACGAATGAGGAGGGCTTTTCTGCAATTATGTCATTTGACTTGTCAGAAGAGAAATTTCACCAGGTGCTTCCAGTCCCTCCAATCAATGAGGACATACTACTCTTGGGACTCGAGATTCATGGGGCAAATCTGTTCATATACAATACGCCCAAAATCCCCGCATCGAGGCATGGATGACAGGATGAGTACGGGATAGGAGCACAGTGGGAAAAATGGTTCAGTATTGCTGTCGCGACCTCTTTTTTTTCGGCGCCCGCGATCGGGTACGGGCGCCTAGGGAGGCTAATGGCTCGGCTGAAATTATTAAAGCCCGGACTCTTCCAAGTCCACCAATTCACGACTTAATGGTTCAAGTTTTTAACCTGTAAATCAATTTTTAAAATGGAGTCGTCACTAATCGATTTGGGGTGGGTTGATTAGAAACCCAAGCGAAGTATTGGGAGAAATACTCACTCTGCGCAACCGGAGAAATTAGGATCGGGGACTTGATTACACTAGTTAATCACTAATGCCCTTTCGGTACCTAATCTTGTTTAAACCCTGAGGTTTTTGGATGTTCGAGGGATTTTCCATGCATTTTTTGGAGGAAAAACATTTTTTGAGTCATTTTCCAATTTTCTGGACACAAAAGGGATTTTTGGGATTTTTTTGGTATATATTTTCTGAACAATACAAGTCTTTTTGGCTTTTTCATGAATTTTTGGCTTTTTTTGGATTTTTGGCATTTTTTGGAAAATATGAAATATTTTTGATTTTTTGATTTTTCGGAAAATAAAATATTTTTTTAAAAATTTTAAAATATTTTTGGAAAATAACTTATTTTTCATTTAAAATATTATATTATATTATAATGTAAAAAAAAAAAAACCGGGTCGGATCCTGGTTGGGCCCGACCGGGTCATCCATTCGCGGGCCCGGCTCGGATTTTTTCATTTTTTTTCATTTTTTAAAAATAAAATATTTTTGATTTTTTTATTATTTTTTATTAAAATATTATTTTATATCATTATATATTATAAAAAAAACTGACCGGGTCGGATCCGCGGGTTGGGTCCGACCCGCTTCGTCCGCACTTCGAGACAACGCGGGCCCGACTCGGTTTTTTTTCTCCATTTTTCTTTTAATCGCGGCCCACAAATAAGGGACACCCATCCTCGGGCCCACGGAGATCGGCCCACGCGCAACGGCCCAACCGACCTGCGAGACCCGGACGCCGGCCCGACGACGACCCGACCCGGCCAAACCCTACCCGATTAGTAGGTTTCGCCGACCCGGCTCGCGGCGCGACCTCTCTCTCCCACCTCTCTTTACTCGCGGTGCCTATGGAGACCGAAACGTCACCCGGAGCGGACGGTGGCTGCGGCGCGATGACGATGGAACTGCGACGCGGCGGTGACTAGGAAGACAGCAACGGCTGTGGTGCGGCGGTTTGGGTGGAGATGCGTCGGCGTTTACCTAGCTGTAGCAACAGCGGGACGTGGCGGCAAACGGTGGTGGTCGGGAGACGCGACGGCGACGACGCGATCGGAGGCGGCGGATACCTGGTGGTGGCGAACGGTGATGGTGACGACGGTGGAGCAGCGACGATCGCGATGGCGAGGCCTCGGCTTCCTAGATCTGGTGTGGCGTTGGCGGGTCAGTCTCGGCACGGCATCGGGGCGAGGAACAGCAACAGCAGCGAGGTTTCTACCCTCGAGATCGACCCTTCATGCTCGAGATCTCTTCCTCTCAAGCTCACTGCTCGCGGATCGGGGTTCGCTTGCCGTCGGCCTCCCCGATGTCTCTCGTGAGAGGTCGTTTAGCTTGCGACCCGATCCTCCGCCCTCTTAGCTTGCTCTTCGATTTCCCCCTTGAAGTCTCTCAAAGGGAAGCTCTCGGAGTTCGCCGTGTCCTTCGATGGAGGTGGTGCCTCGCTATTTATAGGGGAGGGGTTGGCCGGTCGACGGGGATTCGGCCGCGGGTCTTCATACTCCGAACGAACGCCCGCGGCCGAACCGGCGTCCGTCCTCGCTCCTCCAACAAAGCGTGCTCGGCATTGAAGGCAGCCATTAATGGTGCCCGAGATCTGTCATCTCCGACCGACGTTGGCCTGCCCTCCTCGGCCATAGGTCGTCTTCGAGCGCGTGAGTTGCGGAGGCATAGGGGGGAAGAAGGGAGGAAGAAGAAGAAGGAAGAAGAAGGAGAAAAAGGGGGGGCTAGATCGTGTGAGCCCACGTGAAAAAAAAGGGTGTGGGCTGCTTTTTTTGCTTTTTGCTTTTTCTTGTTTTTATTTGATTTTTTTGTTGTTTTTGTTATTTGTTTTGTTCGTTTTTGGTTTTTTTTGTTTATTATTCCGAAAAAGACAAAATAAATAAAATAAAAACTTAATTAATAAAATTAACCTAATTAAAATTGAGGTGTCAACAGCTGCCCCTCTTTGAAGGTGATCTCGCGAGGTTGCATTCAAAGACAGACTGATGTCTCAATTTTATCCATGCATGCGTAGCATATTATACTTTATTTGGGACCTATTATTCTATGTGGAAAAAAAGAGCAATATAACTTTACATATACTGAGACAAATAAGAAGATAACTGTAGTTACTTACCGGGATTGAGTGAGATAGGGTGTGAACCCTGAGTTTTGGCAAGTATCAAGGCATCATCTTACCTGTTTGCATGAGGAGATTGCTTCTCCAGGACCCGAATCATTCTTCGGTTGCCTGTTGGAGCAATAAGTGGTTTGTCTAGGACCCGAACCTTTCTTCGGTCGCCTTGACAGGGAATTGCTTTTCCAGGACCCGAACCTTTCTTCGGTCGCCTGTTGGAGCAATAAGTTGGTTTGTCTAGGACCCGAACCTTTCTTCGGTCGCCTGTTAGAGCAATAAGTTGGTTTGTCTAGGACCCGAACCTTTCTTCGGTCGCCTTGACGGGAATTGCTTTTCCAGGGACCCGAACCTTTCTTCGGTTACTGTTAGAGTAATAAGTTGGTTTGTTTAGGACCCGAACCTTTCTTCGGTCACTTTGACGGGAGATACGCTGACCTTTCTCAGGGCATCTGTTTGTTGGGAGATAGTACCTGGACGATCACAGGTACAAACTCTTGGGGGATACCTGGATGATTACAAGTATCGAAGGGGTACCTGGACGATCACAGGTACAAACTCTTTGGGGATACCTGGATGATCACAAGTATCGAAGGGGTACCTGGACGATCACAGGTACAAACTCTTTGGGGATACTTGGATGATCACAAGTATCGAAGGGGTACCTGGACGATCATAGATACAAACTCTTGGTAGATGGAATATCGAGGACGTACCTAAGATATTCGTGAAGGTCTCTCACCTCCTAGTAATTGGGAATATCGAGAACGTGCCTGGCATATTCGTGAAGGTCTCTCACCTTCTGGTATGGGAATATCGATGACGTACCTTGGATATTCATGAAGGTCTCTCACCTTCTAGTAAAGGGGAATATCGAGGACGTACCTAGGACATTCGTGAAGGTCTCTCACCTCCTGGTAGTGGGAATATTGAGGATGGATCTCGCATATTCGTGAAGGTCACTCACCTCCTGGTAGTTGGAATATCGAGGACGTGCCTCATATATTCGTGAAGGTCTCTCGCTTCCTGGTAACATAAACTTGAATGTAGCATGAGGCTTACCCGGATGGCTGCGAGGCATTTAAAAGGGGTAGAGCACCTGGGTAGCCGCAGGTGTACAAAATATTGGAATACTTGGATAAACACAAGTATTTAATGATGTGGGACCACTCAGGCTGGTCCAAGTGCTAGAAAGCATACTTGGGTGGCAGTGCCAAACAAAGTAATGGAATGCTTGAACAGCTGCTATATTATTTGAGGACAACTTGGACGAGCTGAGTGTTATGAAAGGGAAGTACCTGGACAACGGTGAGTACTTGACGATATGGGGATACCTAGACAGCAGTAGGTATTCCAAGAAATACTTGGTCATCACGAGTATCAATACTGGGGACAACTCGAACAGTCGAGTGTCGGGGAAAAGGAAGTATCCGAACGGTGGCCGGTACCTAAAGACAATAGGGATACCTAGACAACAATAGGTATTCAATGATAAAGGGATACTTGGTCAGTCACAAGTACCAATACTCTGGGGACAACTCGAACGGGGCGAGTGTCGATAAAAGGGAGCACTCAGCAAGTGGTGGGTACTTAAAGATAAAGGGGGTACTTAGACAGCTGCAAGCACCCAAACTCAAGGGATGACTCGAATAGATCGAGTGTCAATAAGAGAGTACCTAGACAGTGATAGGTACTTTAAGACAAACAGAGACATGCTTACCTGGCAATATCTCTGATCTCTGAGAGTATGTTTGCTATTTGCACAATATGCACACATGATTTTATATACTGTAAATTCATAAATTCAAATGTGATTTATGCATGACAATCTTGTCAGTTTTGTATCATTCGAATTCCACTGTGGAAGATTTTGAAAGACAACATTTATTTGGAATATAGATGCGTTGAGCATGCTAGATGAGGGACTTTCAGTCTGAAAGGACTTTTCGCTCACTCTTATGGAAAAGGCTATCCTGACCATTGGTGCAGGATTTATAAGGACCACACTATCTCACTGTCATCATGTCAGAAGGGGTCCGAGTATTCTCGCAAGCAGTACGACTTTACCAATGTGAGAGGCCTTTGTTGAAACTATGGTGAAGTCTTGGTTAGCGGTTCATCAAAGGGGACCATCAAGGTCGAAGCTGATGGACGAAAATGCACGATCATCTTCGGGTTTACAAGTCAAGAACCCTGCGAAAAGAGATAGAATAATCTTGCTCGTACTTCTTCGAGCGATGCTTATGTACACATGAAATCTTACGTTAATTGAAGTGCCCCTAGTCTGAAGAGACTTTTACAATGAGAATGTGACGTAGACTTGGCTCATATGTAAGAGGGTGAGAGTTCGTGACTGTCTTGGCGTTTGTCACTGGTCTTTTCTTCTCACTGTTAGATAGAGGCTCTATGGATCACAACATCAACTTTTTCTTGGCTGTATTTTTGACTGGGGGGCATTGGCCTTGCTTTTACCAGGCACACTACTTTTTTTATGCCCCTATTTTATTCCAGTTCTTCATTCATGGGCATTGACCTTGCTTTTACCAGGTACACTGCTTTTTTATACCCCTATTTGTCTTTGTTGCTTGAGAGCTGATCTTGACAGGTTCAAGCAAACGCCTTTGTTAGACTATTGAGTCTTCATCTTTTGCCGGTGCTTCTGATTATGCTACTTAAATGGCAGTAGCTTCTGCTTTGCCTCCATGTGAGGGTGAATTTACAGACTCACTCGGGTTGTATAATGAATACAAGTGCGTAAAGAAAGAATTGCTCTTCGTCATTCTAGGGCACTTAAATTAATGTGAGTGTTCATATGCAATAAAGACACCCAAAGATTGATGCAAGTGCAAGCAAGAAAATTTCTATCTCTCTTCTCACCTTGTGATGCTGCTTCGCTTCTAATCTGCCCCGGTATAGAGGTTGTTCTTGACGGGGATAGGACAGAAATTTTATCAGTGTATGGGGCTCAATGGGGCGAGCAATGAAATGTTTCTCACTGTTTTGGTTATCGTACCTTTCGTGAGAGAACTCTTTACCCAGCAGCCATGGAATCTTTTGCACTCATCTCACAAGTGTATAGATGGGGGGACTGTGTGTAGGATATAGCTTGCCTTTCATCATTCTGACGTGCCTCATCCAGCATGCTCAATTGATCTTGTATTCTTCACTTAGCTGTCTATTCTAATAATCCTCAGTGGAATCAGTGATTTAGACAGGCAAAATCATCATGTAGAATTCATCTGGAAACGACATGCAACATTTCGAATATGATGGAGTTTGAATTTTTCAAAACAAGTGAATGGTTTTGACTCAAAAAATACCCTATTGACAACTTTAGGGGCTAACATAATGGTGTTTCCAAATATGTTAGATTTTGAACATCAAAATGGTTATTCGCAAATGGACGTCGATGGTTGTCCCTATTGATTAGGAATATGATACATGAATGATCAGTCGGGGTTGGGAATCTGATCGGGCATCTCTGCTTTTGCCCCTGCAGGAGAGAAGATGTACAAGTAGATCAATTAGTTTGGCCAAAATGAAATGTGAGTTGAGGCCTGAAGATTTTCTGTCATTTGCTTTGGTGATTACTCAAGACGTCATTTCGCTTAGGAGAGCTTATCAGAGTTTGACATGTCTTTCCTTGATTTGTTATCCGCATTTTTTACGGTCAGGTGATCCTGCAACAGATAAAAGGGGTCATGTTAGTCGGAAGCTCTTTCAAGAGTCGAATAACTTGGGAGCGATACAACATTACCCTTCATTAGATTGGATGGACTGAAGTGCAAGTGGGACACGAAGTCCTATGTCTTTTGCTTCGTTAGGTCACCTGCTCTCTCGTAATTTGCAAATGCAAAAGAAGCAAAAATTTTTTTTATTATTTTTTACCAAGCGGCTAACTATGCGTCGGGGATTCGAACCCCCGACTTCGGACCTTTTGCTTCTTCCGGATACCACTCGGCTAGAGGCGCCGACGGTGTCCGTAGGGTGCTGCTTTTTCATTTTAACTAAACCGGCTCATGGATGAAACGTCCTTTTACACCCAGTTAGGTAAATCGATATGGGTCACTTGATTTGCCCAAATTAACCATTCACGATTGATGATTTGCAACGCCTTCCTTCTGTGGAATTTTGTCTTTGACCATATGACCATTAGCAGCTTTGAGCAAAGTCATGGACTTCAAGCTTCTATGGTATCTGATATGGACAATCAAAACCTCCAATTCTCTGATGGTAATTACTTCTTGCGAGGGCATGTGTCTGAAACAAAAAGCGAGGTTTCCAGATTCTAAGATTGTTGACTGGGACAGAAAGTTCCTTCTAACCGGCGGTTCTGGATGACGCTTCCTTTACACCGAGCTGGGCAAAATTGACAGGGATTACTCTTATGCTTCTACCTAGGTAATGTCGATTTGCTCAAATTATGCCATCGAGTTTGCTTCTTGATTTTTGACACTTCCTTAAAGGCTGATGATTACCATTCATTTTTCTTCATTGAGTCAGCCCAAATACACGCTTTTTTATGATGGTGTAAATACATCACTCATATATAAAGGTGCATAGGCATTTTCATTATGATAGAGAAGTTCTTGGCAATGCCAGGCATTGAACATCTTTCAAGGGTAGTACTTTTTTACAGCATCGAAATTAACTGGTTTGGAGAATTCCCGCCCATCCATTTCAGTCAGAATCAAGGCTCCTCCGGGAAGTATCTTCTTTATTACATAGGGACCCTTGTAGTTTGGGGCAAACTTGCCTCCAGGCTCTGGAAAGATTGGTAGTGTCTTTCTCAAGACTAGCTCGTTTACCTCAAAGTGCTTGGGTCGCACCTTTTGATTGAACGATCGAGCTACCCTCTGTTGGTAACACCGACCATGACAGGGGCTTTCGATCGTTTTCGTCTATCATATTCAGTTGCTCAAGCCTTTGTTGTGTCCGTTCTTCCTTGGACAATCCTACACGGGATAAAATTCGCAAGGAAGGGATTTCTACTTCTACGAGCAAAGCGCCTCCATGCCGTAAACCAAGGAAAAAGGCGTTGCCCCGGTGGAAGTTCGAATCGAAGTTCGATATCTTTGTTAGTGCGAAGGGTAACCTCTCATGCCGGTCGCGGTAGTTTTCAGCTGTCTTGGATAGGATTCTCTTGATGTTCTTGTTGGCGGCTTCCACGGCTCCATTCATTTGTGGACGATAAGGGGACGAGTTCAGATGCTGGATTTTGAACTCAGAAAACAATTGATCAATCAACTTGTTGTTCAGGTTTGACCCATTGTCGGTGACGATAGCTTCCGGTACGCCAAAACGAGCGATTATGTCACGTCTGATGAATTTCATAACGTTTCGTGCAGTTACGCTCGCATAGGATGTGGCCTCGATCCATTTTGAGAAGTAGTCAATTGCGACCAAAATGAATCGGTGCCCATTTGACGCTTTCGGATTGATTGGGCCAATTACATCAATGCCCCACATTGAAAATGGCCACGGCTCAGATAACTGATGCAATTTAGTTGGAGGGACATTTATCTTGTCCCCGTGAATCTGACAACGATGATAGCTTCGCACATGCTGAGCATAATCACTCTCTAAGGGGAACCAGTAATAACCCAATCTCATTATTTTCTTGGCCAACATATGTCCATTTATGTGAGGGCCACATACTCCCCCATGTATTTCTTGCATTATTTGTGTGGCTTCATTTGCATCCACACACCTTAGCAGGACTGAGTTATATGATCTTTTGTACAAATTTTCACCGCTGACAAAAAACCTCGAAGCCATTTTCATTAGGTATTTTCGATCAGAGGGAGTGCTTTCTTTAGGGAATTCTTGCTTCTGGATGTACCTCATGATGTCATAATACCAGGGTTTTCCGTCGGGCTCTTCAGTTATAGTCATGCAATGGGCCTGTCTTGTCAGGACTTCAATCTTCAAAGGCTCTACTTCTAACCCTTTCGTTACTTGTAACATAGATGATAGTGTTGCTAGTGCATCAGCAAACTGGTTATGAATTCTAGGTAGGTATTCAAACAAGACGTCCTGGAATTCTCCTACCAATTCTTCCAAGTAGTCGTGATAAGGCACTAGTTTGGCATCTCTTGTCTTCCACTCGCCCACAGTCTGGAGGATAATTAAGGCGGAGTCACCGAACACTTTTAGTTTTGACACTTCCATTCTAATAGCCGCTTGTAGGCCGAGGATGCATGCTTCATATTCGGCTATATTGTTGGTGCATGGAAACATCAATTTTGCAGCCACAAGATAATGTTGCCCATTTGGGGATATCAAGACCGCCCGGTGCACGACCACGACAAATTTACAGCTCCGTCGAAGAACATAGTCCATGTGTCCTCTTCTACTGTTGAAATTCGGTCATCTGGGGAATGATCCTCGCGTACTTCTTTAGGACAATCTGCTAACATAGCAGCAATCACCCGACCTTTAATCGATTTTTGCGACATCACCTGGATGTCGAATTCTGAGATCAGGATTTGCCATTTGGCCAATTTTCCCACCAAGGCCGGACAACCGAGCAAATACTTGATTGGGTCACTCTCAGTTACAAGGAATGTCTGGTAATGCAAGGTATATTGCCGGAGTCTGTGCAACACCCATACCAATGCAGCGCATGTTTTTTCTGATTTGGAGTAGTTTTGTTCTGACGTGGTGAACTTTTTACTCAAATAGTAAATGGCTCGTTCCTTCCCATCATGGGGTCCTTTCTGTGCCAACATTGCACCTAGGGATTCACTGTTGATGGTAAGGTAGAGGGTCAAAGGGTGTCCTGGAGTCGGGGTACTAAAACGGGGGGTTTCATCGGATCGCTTTAAATTTTCAAACGCCCGGTCGCGGTCATCATCCCATTTGATTTGTGCATCTTTCCTGGGAAGTTTAGAGAAAGGCTTTGCAATTTCGGAAAGCTGGGAAATGAATCGCGCAATGTAATTTAATCTTCCCAGGAGACTTCGGACTTCTTTTACAGTCGAGGGAGGAGGTATCTCAAATATCGCTTTAGTTTTTGACGGGTCCACTTCTATCCCTTTACAGCTCACAATGAATCCAAGTAATTTGCCGAAGTTGCCCGAACACACATTTCGCTGGATTCAATCGCAACTTAAATCGGCGAAGTCGCTCAAATAGTTTCTCCAGGGTCTTCACATGGTTTTCTCCATGTTTGGTTTTAGCGATCATGTCATCGACATATACTTCAATTTCCTTGTGCATCATGTCATGGAAAAGGGTAATCATGGCTCGCTGGTAAGTTGCTCCAGCATTTTTCAGGCCAAAAGGCATGACCTTATAATGGAAAGTTACCCATGGAGTAATGAACGCCATTTTTTCCTTGTCTTCCTCCTTCATCTTTATTTGGTTTTATCCCGAGAATCCATCCATAAAAGAGAACAGTTTGAACCCTACAGTACTATCTACCAGAACATCTATGTGGGGTAATGGGAAATCATCTTTCGGGCTTGCTTTGTTCAAGTCACGATAGTCGACACAAACACGTATTCGACCATCCTTCTTCTTCACTGGCACAATGTTTGCTACCCAGCTAAGGTATTGCGAGACTTCGAGGAAACCCACTTCAAGGAGCTTCATTACCTCTTCTTCAATCTTTTTTGACAATTACGGCTTGGTTCTTCTTAGCCGTTGCTTCTTGGGGGCCATATCGGGTTGGTTGGCAAACTATGCTCCACGATCATTGGATCAAGGCTTGGCATATCCGTGTATGACCATGCGAATACATCTTGATACCTCTTTAAAAGAGCAATCAGATCTGCAGCTTCTTCTTCAGGAAGGCTGGCGCCAATCTTTATCTCTCTTGGACCTTTTGTGCTGCCTAAATTGACAGTAACGGTGTCTTCAGTGGTAGAGGGCCTTGCTTCTTCATGACGCTCCCAGTCTCGTTGAATTTCATCGGAATTATCAAAGTCATCATCTGAGCTATCAGAATTGCTATCATGGCTATCCATGACGTTGGTTTGGACCGTTCCCATACCCTCGCATGCCGCTAGATTACTCCTGTGTCATAGAGTAGATAGGCTAAGGGAACAAATAAGGCTAACAGCATGAATGCTTCTTTCTTTTGAAAAGGTGATAAATTGTTCTTGAAGATTTAGGACAAGGAACATGAGGAGACCCAGGCCTCAGATTTCTTCTTTCATTTGACGGCTGGCTATCATCAACGGGCCGGTTTGGTGTGTCTCCTCATGCCCTCAGAATGTTTTCAACTTTATTTATTAGTAGACGGATTTACAAGGTGATTTCAAAAAATAGTTCCTTGAGTGGAACTGATGTTGAAAACAAAACAAGCCAGACTTGAAGAAATATGTATGGGCTCCCACGTAGGGGAGTATGCAAAGGAATTAAAAAAAGGGTTCTACTCAAGCGGGCCTGCACCCATTTCCCCTGACGGTCCTTCGTTGATAGCGCCTACGAAGAAGTCTTCATACCAGTCACCAGTCACGCCTCCTTGTGCTCCCAACTTTGTGAATTTCAGATCGTCCATGCCTCCCCATCCATCAGGGACGATGCTCTGATGATGCTCATAGAAACCTTGGGGAATCGAATAGTTGACATAATAGTCGAATTTACCACTTGGTTGGCCCAAAGTGTCCATGATTGCCTTTCCTCTATGTGCTCCCTTAGCATGCTCATGGAGCATGGTATGGGTGCTAGGTACCACGAGAAGGTCATCTTTGCCATAACATAGCCACAGGGAGCGGAACGTGAATAGCCCAGCATCCAAAAGATCCTGAATCTTGTCTCTCAAGATGGTACAGTCATCTAGCGAGTGTCCTAATTCCCCCGAATGATAGTCACAGTACTTGGATGGATCATAATCAAGGAAGTACTCCGGAGTAGGACGCCTCAGTTCCCTAGAGATTATTCCTTGCTCTAGGAGGATGGGGAAAATAGTGACCATCGATTTAGGAAGAGGCGAATATGACCGCGTGCTTCTTGAGGACTGTGGTAGCCGAGCTCCTTGCCAGATTGTGTCAGTAGGGTCTTCTTCACTTACTTTGGCTACCAACTCCTCATTGTGACGAGAGCGGAATGTACGGGCAGCTTGAACAAAATTTTCTGTCAAGTGGTATATGCTATTGCGTAGTTTATCGACTTGACTACGAAGGCTAGGTGAATGAAAAGTTATCGCTGTTTCTTCTAGCCGTTCCTCCTCAATGGCACCTACGAAAAGGTCCCCAAACATGGTGGTCACGTCATCCGGCCCTTCTTTCTTTGTAAGTACGGGCCGAGTTATGCTCTTCTGACCCATGCCCAAATAAATAGGAAACTTCATGCTTTCATGGTTGAATTGTTTTGGAACGCCGATCATTTCTTCTTCCTCATGCATCATCTTCGCAAGGCTTGGGAAGGTTTCCTCAAGGCAAGGGTATACAAGGCCAGTCTTCTTTTTTGCTTTTCCTTCACAGTATTGCTCCTGATATCCTAAACCTATGGTGTGAGGTCTCCTCAAGGCTTTGATAGGCTCGCGGATGCCTTGGTTTCCCCTACCGAGCCCTTGACCAGGGATAAAACCGTATCCAGTCATGATTTTCCCTACCATGATTGCAGTGCTTGATATTTTGGGGACAAGAGATGGAGTCCCTCGAGTTTCGTGTATAGTAGACACAAGCTCGAACGATTGATAGCTGGATTCATTTTTGTCACCAGGTTCAACATAAGGGATGGCCGTCTCATGGTAGATGCAGTGATCTTCTTCTCCATGGATCGTGATCAGTTTTCCTCCAATCATGAACTTTACATTTTGGTGGAGGCTTGAAGGTACTGCTCCAGCGACGTGAATCCATGGGCGGCCTAAGAGGAAATTGAACGCAGTAGGGATATCCATCACCTGGAACAAAATTTTGAATATGGTTGGCCCTATTTGAACGTCAAGCTCGATCTCTCCCACTGTTTCCTTCTTTGTTCCATCGAATACTCGAACGGAAGTCTTGGGTGTTTGGATTCGTGATGTCTCTATTTTAAGACGATAGAGTGTTGCTAGTGGACATATGTTAAGAGCAGGTCCATTGTCAATCAGTACTTGAGCGACGTGAGATGCGTTGCACTTGATTGATATGTGGAGACCCTTGGTGTGTCCTTTACCCTCCTCATGGATCTCTTCATCAAAAAACGCCATTTGATCTTTTAGAAGGATGGTACTGACAAACTCGAGAAGTTTGTCATGCTCAATTGTTTCAGGACATGTACTTCACTTAGTACCTTCATGAGGGATTTCTGGTGCTTGACAGATGTCTGAAGTAATTCCAACAAAGAGATCTGTGCTGGTGATTTTCGTAATTGTTCCACCACGTCGTACTCGCTGGCTTTAACTACAGCCAAAAATTCCTTGGCTTCTTCGTTAGTGACGGGCTTGGCAAGCTGTGTATTGGCCTGAGCATAGGTTCGCCCAGATCTTGTGACTAAGCCAACATCGAGGTTGTAAGACCACGGTACTGCATTGTTGCCTTCGTATTTGTAGGGCTGGGGGATCTCAATGACTATAGCTGCTTCTGCTGTCGATGCTTGAACTATGGCTCCTTTCCCTTCAAAGACGCCCTCAAGTGGGGTGGAATCTTTCTTCTCTCTCTTTTCGTTTAGTGTGGCAAATTCTTCATCCCAATTGATGACGACTTGCGATATAATAGAGACCATGCCAGTGTGGCCAGCGTACATAATTATTCCTGCCTCTATCATTCTTGATACCCTTTCTTTCATTGTTGCTAAGGGTGGTATTTCATCGCCTGAATAATACCTGGTTTCTACTAGCCCTCGATAGATGTCAACAATATGTGCATTGACATTTCTGATTTGGTTGGCTTCAGAATTGAATATCGCGTTTACTTTGTCAGTGTGATCGGGAGCGGATTGCTTTGGACATTTGGTTTTGTAGTTTGGAATGAGAAAGCCTTAGTATCCAGCAAGTTCGGATCCGACGCTTAAGGATGAAACACTCGTCAGTTGAGTGGCCTACTTCTCCCATGTGATAGTCACATTTTTTGGACGGGTCATAGCTGGAGAAGCTTTCAGCGTTGGGTCGTTTTGGCTCAATTGAGAGGAGGTTCTTGTTCCGGAGGATTGCCAAAACCTGTGATAGAGATCCAGGAAGTGGAGTGAATTGTCTTCTGTTGTTGTAGCGCTGGGGTGGTTGACGACTAGTGGTCTGTTGTTGGCCTGTGCTTGTCTGAACGGTCGGGAGGTGACCGGTATTTGCAGTGTAGGTTGCATTAACATCTACCAGGGGTTCTTTGTCTTTTTTCAGGTTGAGCCTTCTGCTGACGGGTGCAGGTTCAGTGAACCAGCCATCCCTTAACCCTATCTCAATCTGCTCTCCTACTGGAATGAGTTGATTGAATGATTCAGCGATCGTAGTCACCATTCGGTTGCGGTATTCATAGGGGAGGGTTTTGATGAACATTTTTCTTAGTTCAAAATCAGTTGGTTCGGGACTGATCTGGGCGGCTAGATTCCTCCATCTAATAGCATATTCTTTGAAAGATTCATGCTTTTTCTTTTCCGTGCGCTCGAGATCTTCACGAGAAGGGGTAATATCCATTATGAACTTGTACTGCTTGAGGAATGCCTCACTTGCTTCACTCCATCTTTCGAGGAGGTTTATATTTTTTGTGATGTACCACCTCAGGGCAGGACCTACTAGACTCGACTGGAACAACTGGATCATTAGAGGCACATTATTAATGTACTGGGTCATTCGAACCAAGTACATTTGCAAATGAGCCCTTGGGCAAGTCGTGCCATCGTATTTCTCAAACTCAGGCATTTTGAATTTTTCCGGCATTTTGACCTTAGAGTAGATGGAGAGGTCTGCTGGAGTAGGATCTTGGAGGCCCTGCAATTGTTTTAGCCTCTCTTCAAGTTTTTCAAGGCGTTTGTCATGTTCAGTCTTTGACAAACTGTTGGGCTTTGTTTTCTCAACTATGGTTTGGTGCATATCATCCTCCAATTCGAGCATGTTATCATCGGTATCTCTTCCTTGATCACCTCGGGTAGACGATTGCGGTAACAATACTTCGATTGAGGTCGGAGCCAATTTGCCTTGGATGGAATCTATCTGCTTTGAGAGTTGTTGAAGCACATTGAAGACTTGCTTCATTTCACTTTCCATAATCGCGACACGGCTTGGTACATTTTCTTCAGCCATTCTAGCTTTTGGATTTGATGAATATGACTATGACGTGATTACACAGTAGCACGAAAATGGAGAAAACGTAAATGAGGGAAACACATGAAAAACTGGCTCATGGCAAGGGTCGAGTCATTCTTATTTATTAACAGGGATTTATACAATGCTAAAAGAGCTCTTTACACCGTTAGAACGACCCTAGATATTCACATTAGAAATATTCACATCAAAAGTCCCACTTTGCCCATTTTTATATGCGATGGGAAGTTCCGGTCTTGTGAAGCCGCTTGCTCCTTCGTACTAGCTTCGATATGTGTCTCCTGCTTGTCTCCAGGCTCTTTTCAAGAGATTCGATTCGCCCTTACGGTGGTAAGTTTATGAACTACATCGGGGATTACTGGTTGCAGCTTCTTGGGAATTATATGGTTGAGGATGTAGAATGCTGATGCATGATGAACTTTTTCTTGTCCTTTTAACCTTCTGGGCACGACGATCTTTTCAGTGTGACATCTACTCCATGCGTTCTGAATTATGCGGATCTCCTCCAAGTAGTTGTAGTCTGCACGGGTGAAAAAGATTCGGAAAAATCCTGATTTGAGCGGTGGCGGGATTTCTTGGAGGACCCTGTACTGACGAGCCACCCTATATGGATAATATGAGGTAGCTCCGGAGAGGCCCAACAACGGGATGGGGTTGTAATAATTAAGCGCAAAGCGCGCCTCTCCTGCAAAGAACCATTTAGCTCGCCATAGGAATGTCTCAGGGACCAGGTTTTTTAGCAAGTTAATCCACCGAGAATACTCTTCATTGGGAGAATATTTTTCCAAGGTTTGAAACTTTTGTAATGGGTGTTTAAACTCGTTGATTTCAAATATTTGCATGAGGTGCCCAAATCCTTTGATATGGGAAAAGAACCACATTTGTAAAATTTCTGGAGTGGCCCTCATGATTTTTTCTTTCTTTTCTTTAAAACGATTAAGGGATAAAAACGTTTCGACTAAAACCATGTTCACATATCCTGCTCCAAAAATGACTTGATTTATCACCCATGTGATTGAAGGATTTATAGCATTCTTTCGATGGGGAAAGATAATAAAACCAAAGAATGCTAAGAGGAAAATCTTGGCTTTTTGGGTCATTGACTATTTTTCAAAGCATTCAGTTAAAGATGATAGCGGAAAAGCATTGTTGTTGGCTTGAACAATTTCTCTTACCGAATGATTTTTTAGAAACCGTGATAGACTAACCACAAGGTCAATGCCGATTGGTGGTTTGGCAAGCTCGCTTCCCAGGGGCATTCCTATGGCGAGACTGTACTCTTCTAAAGTCGGAGTCAGTTTAAATTTGCCGAACATGAAGGTGGATGTTTCAGGGCACCAGAAATGTGGTAGTGCTTGCATGACCCCAGAGTGGATATTAATTTGGAGCAATGGGAGGAGATGACCGATTCTTGCTTTGACGCACTCTTGGCCGAGCTGATTTAACTGCTCCCACCATCTGAGAAGCTCTCCCTTTGGGGTAGGAATGAACTAGATATCAATTCTTCCCATCGCATATAAGAACGGGAAATACACAACCTGACCCTATTTTGCCATGAACCGAAAAGACGAGTAAAAGTAAATAAATTACTTTGCTTTTAAAGAAAATGGCAAGCACGAGAGACATACGAGATGGGACGTGTGGCTCGATTTCTAACTCGAAGGCTTGTTGAGATTAAAAGGACATCTGTCCGTCGCAATCTCGCATTAGCAGCATACCCTCCTAACCTCGGCTAAGAAATTCGGGGAAAAGAAAGGCAACCTCTACATCGCAGTCTCGCGTTCGAGGTCGTATCTTTCTTAACACCATCCTAGAAATCCTATGGCGGCCCAGGTCCGGCGGCCGGGTTGTGTGTGCCATGTGTAGTGTTTAAAACAGTAAAGCATGCACAACAGTTTATAATCACGAGATAATCTATTTTAAGCAAAAATAAATAAATTTCTAAGCTTTTGACCTGCGTAAAGAAAAAAAACTAAGTCAGTAAAAAATTTAAACAAGACAAAAATGGCCTAAGTCTTCAAATTCCCCAGCGGAGTCGCCAAGCTGTCGTGACCTCTTTTTTTTTTTTTTTGCCCGCGATCGGGTACGGGCGCCTAGGGAGGCTAATGGCTCGGCTGAAATTATTAAAGCCCGGACTCTCCCAAGTCCACCAATTCACGACTTAATGGTTCAAGTTTTTAACCTGTAAATCAATTTTTAAAATGGAGTCGCCACTAATCGATTTGGGGTGGGTTGATTAGAAACCCAAGCAAAGTATTGGGAGAAATACTCACTCCTGCGCAACCAGAGAAATTAGGATCGAGGACTTGATTACACTAGTTAATCACTAATGCCCTTTCAGTACCTAATCTTGTTTAAACCCTGAGGTTTTTGGATGTTCGAGGATTTTCCATGCATTTTTTGGAGGAAAAACATTTTTTGAGTCATTTTCCAATTTTCTTTCGGACACAAAAGGGATTTTTTGGGATTTTTTTTTGGTATATTTTTTTTGAACAATACAAGTCTTTTTGGCTTTTTCATGAATTTTTGGCTCTTTTTGGATTTTTGGCATTTTTTGGAAAATATGAAATATTTTTGATTTTTTGATTTTTCGGAAAATAAAATATTTTTTAAATATTTTAAAATATTTTTGGAAAATAAATTATTTTTCATTTAAAATATTATATTATATTATAATGTAAAAAAACGAACCGGGTTGGATCCCTGGGTTGGGTCCGACCCGGTCATCGATTCGCGGCCCTGGCCCGGATTTTTTCATTTTTTTCATTTTTTTAAAAATAAAATATTTTTGATTTTTTATTATTTTTTTATTAAAATATTATTTTATATCATTATATATTATAAAAAAAAACTGACCCGGGTCGGATCCGCGGGTTGGAGGTCCGACCCGCTTCGTCCGCCCGAGACACGAGGGCCCGACTCGGTTTTTTTCTCCATTTTTCTTTTAATCGCGGCCCACAAATAAGGGACACCCATCCTCGGGCTCACGGGAGATCAGCCCACACGCAACTGGCCCAACCGACTCGCGAGACCCCGGAGACGCCGGCCCGGGACGACCCGATCCGGCCAAACCCTACCCGATTAGTAGGTTTTGCCGACCCGGCTCGCGGTGCGACCTCTCTCTCCCACCTCTCCTTACTCGCGGCGCCTATGGAGACCGAAACGTCACCGGACGTACGATGACGGTGGCAGCGATGACGGACGACGGAACTGCGACGTGGCGGCGACTAGGAAGACAGCAACGGCCGTGGTGCGGCGGTTTGGGTGGAGATGCGTCGGCGTTTACCTAGCCGTAGCAACGGCGGGACGTGGCGGCAAACGGTGGTGGTCGGGAGACGCGACGGCGACAACGCGATCGGAGGCGGCGGATACCTGGTGGTGGCGAACGGTGATGGTGACAACGGTGGAGCAGCGACGGTCACGATGGCGAGGCCTCGGCTTCCCAGATTTGGTGTGGCGTTGGCGGGTTAGTCTCGGCACGGCGTCGGGGCGGGGAATAGCAGCAGCAGCGAGGTTTCTACCCTCGGATCTGACCCTTCACGCTCAGATCTCTTCCTCTCAAGCTCACCTCGCTCACGGTTCGGGGTTCGCTTGCCGTCGGCCTCCCTCGATATCTCTCGGTGGGAGGTCGTTTAGCTTGCGACCCGATCCTCCGCCCTCTTGGCTTGCTCTTCGATTTCCCCCTTGAAGTCTCTCAAAGGGAAGCTCTCGGAGTTCGCCGTGTCCTTCGACGGAGGTGGTGCCTCGCTATTTATAGGGGAGGGGTTGGCCGGTCAATGGGGATTAGGCCGCGGGTCTTCGCACGCCGAACGAATGCCCGTGGCCGAATCGGCGTCCCATCCTCGCTCCTCCAACAAAGCGTGCTCGGCATTGAAGGCAGCCATTAATGGCGCCTGAGATCTGTCATCTCCGGCCGACGTCGGCCTACCCTCCTCGGCCATAGGTTGTCTTCTAGCGCGTGAGTTGCAAAGGCGTAGGGGGGAAGAAGGGAGGAAGAAGAAGAAGGAAGAAGAAGGAGAAAAAAGGGGGGGGCTAGATCGTGTGAGCCCACGTGAAAAAAAAGGGTGTCACGCCCCGATCCTCAGGCACGCGCACATCCTTCACACTTGGTCGATTTTATAATGCGATATCCCAGGACAATGTATTGCCGACCCTTTCAATTTTAAGCACATGCAGAAGCAGTTAAAATCCCCAGACAATAAAACGATGGGATAGAAAAGCAGGGCCATATTTTTCATATTGAAACTTATAACCAAACTTTTACACAAACCACAAATCACTTAATAATTATTCACATCAAAACGGAGATCTCAAAAGAAGACGGAAACTTAGATGAACTAGGCCGTACTCAAGGCCCCTCTCGAATTGTCTTCTTCTTCCAAAAATCTTTCTACTCAGGTCTCACCTCGAGTTCTCCTCCTCGGATTCCTCCTCCTCGCTCTTCGGGGGTCTTGAAATGGTTTTCCCCAAACTGGGATGAGACTACGTCTCAGCGAGTTCTACCCCACTAAGCCCGATTAGTAAACTATTATACTAAAGGCTACCTAAACACGCATAGGTCAGAAGACGTACCTTAGCATTAGATCCCACCTGCAAGTCAGTGCAATTTACAATAGGCACTCAGGCAATCATATCACCGATCGAAGCATCGATCAAATCAACCTACTCAATTACAAGCCAACAAGACCACTCATGATCATTTCCACTCAGTCAATCAATTCATAACATCAAATCAAAACAATGATCAATCGACATCGTCGATTACATGTCAATTGGACCATTTCTAGGTCATCTCACTCCGCACCATATAATCCACAATAGTACACTCCATCCGAGCTACAATAATGCTCTCGGGCGTCTATTCGCTAAGGTGATGTACAATAAACACTTTATGTGCATACTCGTAGGCATTCCACTTTCCTTCAGCCACATGGGCACGATACTTGATACACAGTAAATACAGCCACGCGAGGCACAATCTACGCCACACTTGCATGATCAACTATCGCCACACAGGCATAATCAACTATCGCCACACAGGCATGATCATCTATCGCCACACTTGCATGATCAACTATCGCCACACAGGCATAATCAACTATCGCCACACAGGCATGATCATCTATCGCCACACTTGCATGATCAACTATCGCCACACATGCATAATCAACTATCGCCACACAGGCATGATCATCTATCGCTACACAGGCATGATCATCTATCGCCACACTGGCATGATCAATATCCAACAATTTACGTGCATTCTCTAAGGCATCCTACATGCCAAAGCGATATAATAATTGCCGAGCCACATCACACAGCATTTCTTCACACAGCATTTCTTTTCATATTTTATCATCATTGATAAAATATCGTGTATTAGCACACTATTGGCTTTAGCCAAAATATAATGATTTCGATTCCACAAATCCCATCATTATTATCGTCCACCAAAGCACTTTTGGTGCTGTCACAATTTCACACCTTGTTATTTTCCAATTAATTTTCCAAATTAATTAACCTAGGAAAATAATCTTATAATCACAATTAATTCACTTCAGCACAAAATAAAGCTCAATTAAATAATTGAACTATCCCACGATGATCAGCACGAAATTTCGGTCATCGGCCATCAAATTCTTAATTTCCGAAAAATAAATAAATAATTAATTAATTTAGAAAATTAAATAATAATTATTAAAAATTCCATTTAGCTCAAAATAAAGCTAATTTAAATAAACAGGCTGCACCACAATCATCAGCATAATTTTACGGTCACTGACCATCTCAACCTTAATTTCCGAAAAATAAATAATTAAATAATAAATTTCGAAAATTAAACAATTAACATTAAAATTCAATTTAGCTCAAATTAAAGCCCGATTAAATAAACGGACTTCACCACGGTCATCAACATAATTTTCTGGTTCCGAACCATCTCCCTTGAATTTTCGGGAAATAAATATTTATTTAATTTAATTCCGAAAATTAATATTAAAATCCCAAAAATCCCACTTAGGCCCGAATTGCCAAATTGGAGCCCACTAAGGGTTGGGAAAAATCCCGAGGCACTTCCAATAATTAGTAGACCACGTCTACTTGCTAATTGCGCAATCAATTTATTTAAATCGCATCACAATTGACTAATAATTGCTAATTTAATCTAATCTAACAACCTAAACATAATTAATTAAATCTAAATCAACCTTAAGCATAAATTAGTCACTAATCCTGGATTAGTGAGATTACTCACCAAATCGCGCGCAAATCGGATTAATCCGACGGTGGCGACGCGAGGAACGATTGTTCCCAAAGCGACTCGCGGATCCGGGGCCGGAAACGGCCCAAAAGCGGGCCCGAAGTGGCTGAAACCCACTTCATGGGTCTTGCTGGTCGCGGCTGAACGAAGCAGCTCCGGCGGCTAGGGCGGCGGGGAAGGCCGGCGGAGGGCGAGGGGTCGCGGGGTGGTCCGGCGAGGTTGGCGGTGGCCGGAGGTGGCCGGAGATGGGCTGGTCGGTCTTTGGAACAGGCGAAATAGGGCTGGGCCGAGCTGGATCGCGCGGCCTGGGCGTGCGCGGACGGCGGCGGGCGCGAGGGCGCGGGCGGCGGTGCGGCTGCACGGCGGTGGGACGAACGGCGAGCGGTCCTCGGCGAGCTGCGATCTCCGAGCTCCTGGTTCGCACGCGAAGAAAAGAAGGGGAAGAAAGGAGCTGGTTCGGTCGTGCAGGGGAAGAAAGAAGAGAGAGGAGAGAGAAGAGAGAGAGAGAGAGAGAAAAGAGAGAAAGGGGATGAGTATTGACTAGTCAAAGTGAGGAGAGAAGAGAGAGAAATCGGTGGGGGGAGGGCTACGCACGAAGGGGGAGGGGAGAGGAGAGAGAAGAGAGAGAGAGGAAAGAGAGAAGAGGGAGAGAGAGAAAAAAAAGAAAAAGGAAATACATAATTCTTTTATGCAAATTCCTTTTCTCTTTTCCTTTTCCTTTCTAATTTCTTTTGATCTTCGATTTTTCCTCCGATAATTTCTTTCTTGAAATTTCGGACTTGGCAATAAGTTGATAGACGATGAGACGGTCCTAAAAATGAATTGTGACACGCCCAAATATTCGATTCCCAAAACCGAATTAAATTTCATGATTAAAATCGACCGGACGTGATTTTAGTCTAATCCAACCAATTAGGTAGCTTTTAGAGATTTTACCGTGGTTATATCCCTTAACGGCTTCACCCAATAGGTTAGCTAACTCGTGAGTGATCAGCTCAGAGAAAAAGGACCATAGGCACGTCGACGAAAATGCACATTTCATTTTATCGAAATAGGATCGATTTCAGGATGTCACAAAGGGTGTGGGCTGCTTTTTTTGCTTTTTGCTTTTTCTTTGTTTTTATTTGATTTTTTTGTTGTTTTTGTTATTTGTTTTGTTTGTTTTTGGTTTTTTTTTGTTTATTATTCCGAAAAAGACAAAATAAATAAAATAAAAACTTAATTAATAAAATAAAATTAACCTAATTGAAATTGAGGTGTCAACAAGTATTGATTCCAATGCCTTCATAAATTGGAATACGCCCTTCAAGAAGATCCCCCTTGCGTACACAAGGAGTGGAAAAATTGTTTTTTTGATGGATAGGAAGTGGGTGATTCTGTTTAATCCAGAGTATAATACTTGCCAAGATCATCTCTTAGGGACGGACTATGTTACCGAATATGCCATCTATTTGGAAACTCTCGTTTCTCCCTACCTTGGTGGTGGAGCTGTTGAATGATCTTGTGGATTTTGAAGAAAAAAATAGTGTCGAAAGTCTATTCTTTAATAAGTTTATGTGCTTTTAGTACTCTGTCCAGATGTAGGGTTAGATGTCTGCTCAATGAATGGCCATTCAATCATCTTTGGTTTGCTAGAATAATGAGAGACGGTAAGTAGAATTTGAGTTTTAATGTGCTTGACTGGAATGTGGATACTATAGTCAAGATCAGCGACTCTTTTTGAATTTTGCCTTCTTGAGTACTCTCTGTACTATTGCTGTGCAAGATTTCGGGAATGACCCATCCTCTCATTGGGCTGCATTTGCACGCACAGCTTGATAAACATACCGTCGGGATCAAAGCACAATGTAGTCTCCAGTTAAAGAAACTGGTGATAATGTTATTCCCTAATTACCAAATAAACTATTGGATCCACGTACCAAGATGAGAGTTATCTATTCAAAGGGATGGTGATGGCAAAATCCGGCTGTGATGTGAAATGGTGCGAAAGGTTTAGCCTAGATGAAACTCTTTCGTTGCAATGTTCATAGAACTGTGTACATTCATCGTAATAGTTTTTCATCCCATTGGTTTAACCTTGAATGTCTGCTTCTGTTTCTCGAGTTAGATACTTCTCTACGTACCCTGTTGTAATTGGGGATCTCTTGTTCTTTTGTGATTTGACTTTATGAACAGATTGCTAATTCTAAGTAAAATTCCCTATGGGCAAACAAGAACCACTCAGGTATATTACTCTGCATGCCATCGAATTTTCTCTTCTCTATTAATTCACACATTGAAGAAAACAGATTACAGAAATGACCGCGCACACCAACAAGAATTCCTCACTCTTAGAAAACAAGCTTCATTTGAAGTTGAAATGAGTTTAAACAGGAACAAGTCTCAAGTAACCGGCACAATCAGCCGTGTGGCCCCATCACATGCCTGGAAGGGTGCCTCAACAAGTAATATAAATAGACCTATCTGGCTACAGAATTCTGAGGACAAATGTGGATATATTAAGGCAAAATTGAAACAATAAAGAATGAACTTCAGAGAAGAGCGGCGCGAGCAGGCCTTGTTGCAACTTCAGGTCTTGTAGTATGGTATGATGAGTGAGTGAAGCCCCATAACTGCACCACAAACGAGAAAATGGGATTGCTAATAGGAAATGTGGAGGCTAATCTTCACAGATATAGATGACAAGTGAACATTAGCAACGGAACTTGCAATTTAGTTAAAGTCTTATTCTCCAAGGCAGTAAGATCCACATAAAATGTGAAACCTAAAGCAAGCAAGACAATAATTCTTAGCACATTCAACTCCATGGAGATAGCCAATCTAATTCACTTCTCTTTTCCCACACACAGAGTTCAACAGATTATTCATGCACCTTTGTACATCAAGGTCATCAACCTCCTTAGACAAAACTAATTTGTCAGAAAAAATCAAGTTAAAAGATGTATTTAAGGCCTATGCAAATTGCGGGTTGTGCATCAATTCAAACGCTTCATCCGATGAAGTCTATCCTGACAACATGAAGAGATTGCAATTGAAGGCAAGCTTGGACATTTTAGCTTGTTACCTCAACATTCTTCAACTCGAACTTTGGGTTGTGAGCCAAACATAAGCTTCCAAATGTTTCACAGGGTCCACTTGTTCCACTTAACCTTTTCATAACAAGATACAACAGAGGTGATTAAAAATGGACCTCTCCTTTATTGGAAAAATGGAAATTTGTAAACACGACAACTTACAGATCTCCGTCTAAGGACAGGGCAAAGTTGCCTCCACCGCCAAGTGCAAGTGAGTCATTCATGCATATCTAGTAGTACCTATTGGCACCTAATCAAGAAAACCAGGTCAATTATCTTTCTTCGTATCACAAAGTGATGTATCTGAGAACAAGTATCCCATGTAAAAATTCAGTTGATGCGGTTTTAGATGAGGATTCTGTCTAAGTGGAAATTATGAAACTCATCACGTAAAGTTATTGTTAATATACTTTTCAATCTCTTAAGACAAAGGTCATGCCCTTGAGTCACGACGCTTCACGAATCCCAAGCATTCGCATAATTTGAGTTTAAGGAACGATAGTTTATAATCTGTGAAGTTATTATGCTTATACAGCTATAAATTGTCGTGAGATCACAATATGACGTAGTACTTCTGAGAGTGAGTATCTTATTTTCTACCCCACTCCCACATGCAGTGGAACTGGTAATCCTCTATTTTAATTTAATTATTAAGCTTTTCCTTGACATGTCTTCGGACCAGATATTGCTAAGAGCATGTCAAGAAGGGAAACAAGATGTAGCTTCTTCAAGGCAAGGGAAGAGAAGAAAGGGGGGGGGGGTGGTTTACTGATGCTCGGAGACAGTAAATATACATTGCCTTGATTATGTGCGTCAAGCGACAAACCCTCTTAGAAGAATTGTGGATGCCACTACTGCAGTAAATTAGAACAGTCTATTGACTTGGATGTCCTCCCCCCAGTTTTCTTAATCAACTACAACGAATCATATCGATAGGTTTCCCAGAGCTTATTCATCTAGAGAATTTTAAAATCTTGATAATGCTGAATTCAGAACTTCAGATCCTGAGTTGCTAAAGAGTCAAGCAGTCAATGCATATCAAACATAATTTTGTTCTTTTATGGTCCTCTTTACTTGGATCAGTATGATCAATTATACCATAGACAGGACTGCTATTCAAGGCAAACAGAAAGTATGATATACTTTTGGTGAACACATCCTTATTCAACAACCTCTGCAGAGGTAAAATTCAAGTTCCATGACTTTTCCCTGTTGGTCGAAACAATCTCAGTTGCCCATATAAAGTTGTGAATACAAATGCTTGGTTTGTCCCCTGTGAGTAAACAGGGACCCATTACAAAAAGGAACCCTTGAATCAAGAAACGAGACTAAAATATCTCAATCAAGACCAAAATTTATATGATTGCAAATAGAATGACAACAAATTCAAAAATGTTATGGATCACCTGATATTCCTTTCTGCTGTAGGTTTTAAGGGGCATTCTAGCATGCCACCAAACACTGCTCCTTGCATGTCACCAACAATCTAGGTGCATAAGACACCAGCATCAACACTTGCCATTACTTCCAAACAAAAGGTTTGAGTGGCGTCTCTCATATTGGAATATCTTAAACTTCTCTTCCTCATTATCAATAGAAGAGATTTCTCTAGGGCAAGTATAGTTGAACATTGCAAGTGACATACCAGCAAACAGGGGCTAGAAGGGTCAACAATCTTGCGGATAATGGCGCGTTTGGCAATGATTCTATTCCCGGAACTGATTCTAAGTAAAAAACGTGTTTGGTAACTGTCTAAAATTTCTGATTCTAGAATAGAATTGCGTTTGATAACATGTTCATTGATTTTGTTCCAAATTATTTTTTTAATTTTTAAATAATTTTTTCTACTTTTTTTATACCTTTTTACCTTTTTACCTTTTTTTTCTTTTCTTTTTTTCCTTTTTCTCCTATTTTTCTTCTTCTTCTTGTGGCCGGTCGCAGGTCCGGCGACCCGGCCGGATGAGGGCCGGCGACCTCACTAGAGCGTCACCGGCCCTCGGCGAGGCAGCCCTTGTCGGTGGATAGGCAGGCCTCGCCAAGCCTAGGCGAGGCTTGTCGGGGCTGGGCGAGGCCCGCGGCCACCGATCGGGCTAGGCGAGCCGGCCGGTGGCCGGCGGGCCTCGCCGGATCTGGCGAGGCCTTGCCTCGCCTCGCGGTGGACGGGCGGGCCTCGGCTGGGCTGGGCGAGCCTCCGGCGAGCTCGCCGGACCGACGCCCGGCAACCGGCGGCGGGCGGTGGCGGGCGACGGTCGCAGGATGGCAGAAGGAAAGAAGAAGAGTTTTATTGTGTTGATTCTTTTTTTGATTCTCGGACGCAGAATCGACTTTTTTTTTATTCTCAAATCTGCTCTCAAACTGATTCTGGGAACAAATTTGTTCCTGGGAACAAAAATTTTATCAAACGCGATTCTCGTCCCAAACTGATTCTGGGAACAAAAAATCAGAATCAGTCATTGTTTGGCACGTTGCCAAACAGGGCCTAAGTGTACACAGTGAGATACCATGTCTTAGCGTACTGCCCTTCATTTAAAACAATAACTATCAAATTAAAATTCTCAAAGCACGGACATTTATGTCAAAAGTCCATGTGAGACCTTTAGCTTGGTAAAGAGATATGGAAGAACCACTCGGCACAATGTGTCAGGGCTCCCTACAGCAAGATAACAAAGAGACTGACCTGTCCAACAAGACCCATTGGCGACCTTTCACAAGATTTGGAAGGCATGAGTGCAAAAATTCATATAGATCAGGGGAGATAAAAACAGAATCGTCCACAAGATTTTGAAGAGGTTTGTCTGAGCAATGCTTGTCAGTTGCCTCTTCAAACAAGTCAGAACCACTGGTACTTCCTTCATCTTCTTCCTTCGTACTTAGCAATTTCCCGTTCTCACAGACTGAAGCACATTTTTTTGAATTTTCACGGCCATCAGCTGTTGCTTTGCTTTTATCTAGAGTAAATTCTACTAAACCTTCCGAAGAAACATCTTGCCATCTAGGTTTTTCATCATTACACTCAGCAGAAAGCGATTGATAGAGTTCAACGTCCTGCTCACACTTCTTTGATCTGAGTCCATCAAATCTGCTAGTTGGAACGAAGTAAGAAAAGTACGAAGAGAGAGACTTTCTTTCCTTAGAACTCGGCCTGGCCTATACAACAATTAAATTGAGTATGCAAACCTTGAGTCAATTGTTAGAAATTAAAATAAACAAGTAACAGATCATTCATCCCCTGTTCAGAAAAATATGAGAGAAAGTAAAGAGGACGACATATACACATGACCTTTGTGACCTCATGAATGTTTTTTCATAATGACTAAGCTAAACCAGAAGCTTATTATCATCACTATAATAGAGAGCCTAGTTACTTAAGGCCTACACCTTTTCAATAATAATGCATTAGGACAGAACATCTGTGGATATGTACATCATCGGCACAGTATAGCAGGGTGCACTCCTTAACAAAAATGTCATTGCACAGCAAAGGAAAGCCAGCTAAGAAGTACAAAGAAAGCGGTTCTTCATTGCAACGCGAAGTAGAAATGAAGTATTTAGGACAATTTGAGCTCAACCAGAATAGCCACTACATTTCAAAAGATCCAAGGTTTTGGACAATGATAGCAGGCTCTTTGAGGGTGAGAGTGGCGCCTGTACTTCAAGTTGCGTCTCTGATCTTAGACCAGTCCATTAGAATGAAGGGGAGCATGAACATTTGTGGAAAGGAAGAGGGCTAGAGGGGAATCAACCTTACTGGCGATTTAGCCCAATTTCAACTAGATCAACAGGCACAATCGGACTATACAGCTACAGAGCATTCGTACATGTCATCATAACATTTAAATAGGAATGGACATTGAATGGGAAACACGTTGTCACATGACTCATGAATTCCCATGTCACTCCAATATCATAACCAAGTATAGAAACTGAAATTTCCAATTTATTCATATTCCTGTTACCATCCTATATTTTCCACTTTTTGGGTTCCACTCAATCCATTTCTGCATACCATTTGTTACTCAGGCCGTCTACTCCAGATAGACTGAGGACAAAGCACAATTTAGATCAAATGAGAAAAAGAGAGCGGTCACCTAAATACCAGCCTAAACTTAGAGAGAGCCCTTGACATAACTGTGGATCATCCAGGTCAGGCATGTGATGAATACTGGATTGAGTCCTTATCCACCAAGTGACAACAGCCACATCTGTCAGCTCAGAATCCACAGACCACATAGTCCAATGCCACTGCTCAAAAGTGGTTGCTTGGCTCGCCATAAGTATTGGTCAGCAACCTCAGCCCAGTTAAGTTCACTAAGCCAAACACTTATCACATGAAGCAATAGTTGTTTCAGAAGTATTTTGCTTGGCAGGGTTGCATCACAAAAATAGTTGGAAAAATAGAAGATGTAGACTCTTCCTTTTCCCTGGTGAATTTGATGACAACCTACCATCTTTCTTCTTAGTGAATTGAGACTCTATGGATTGAATTGGCTTGGAGTTTTGGTGGATTTTTTCATAATTAATTACTCACGTGTCTTGGAGTAATTTAGCTAATTGATCTCGAGGGATCTATCTAGGAACATGGATACATGAAGTTTGGTCATTATCCATTGAGATGAACAAGGTATCTTCAAAACTAGGAAAGTTGAGGTTAATGGCATGATTTTGGACCCAATAAACCATTTGATAATGTAAAGTAGCAGCAATAGAATCTAGAGTTTGAGGAGCTCTAGTAATCTGCAGCTGCACCTTAAGGGCTGAGAAAAGTCATGGATCCAAGAGAGCCATGTTTAAATTTGGAAACAGTGTAACGAACACAATTCCTGCGTTAAGGATAGTTTAGATGGTATTAATGCGAGCATGCTGATAGTCCAAGAAATGAGTGTCTAGGAGAGCCATTCGAGCAACCATGGGTAATCCCTTTCTTCCGTGAAAGGCAAAAGCAAGCATAATGGCACTAAAGTGAAGGTGTGCATGACCTTGTTCTATCTACTAGCGTAGAAAATCAGAAGGGATTTGGAGGGTGACAAAGTGTTCCTACTGAGTAGCCGGAATAGGATGTTGGTTGAATTTCGAGGATTGAACATACTCTTTAACTTCCTTAGGAGTATGCTTAATAAGTTGTTTGATAGAGTGGATAGGAGAGAAAGAGGATGGTTTAGCAAAAGCAGAATATATATTTATAAGCGGAAGTTGAGTCTCGGAGATTTTGTTGCCTTTATTAAGATAAGAAATCTTGTAAAGATAGTTAATCTTAGAGACATTGGAAGTGCGGAGTTCAAGACGGGGACTAAGAGAAACACGAGCATTTTCTGGTATTAGATCCGTGGCATTCTTCAGCACATTTCTAGTTTAAAGTAACCATGACTGAATACTTTGAAATTTCTAGGCAAAAGTAAGAAAAACAAAGAATGTCCATAGAGCTCATAGAAAGATCATGGGAGGACAAGTCAAAGAAATACGAGTATTTGATATAATAAGATGCGACACTTTGTTTTGTGAATGATAATATGGAAAATTCATAGAGTGTCGATGAAATAATCTCTATGCAAAATGCTGACATAAATAAAAAAATGGAATATTCAAATGGTATCCACTAATATCATGAAAAATATTGTTAAAATACTATTAAGAGAAGGTTTTGTTAAAAACTTGAGGAAGCGTGAGGAAAACAACAAATGTTTTTTAGTTTTACGCTTACGACATAGAAGGAATAGGTGAGTATCCTATTGCAATATTTTAAATTTAGAATATATATATAAGAAATTCTATGGTACCAATTTCTTGGGTTGGTGGAATTTCACCTCACGTTCCCGCTCTCCGCCTTGCTTCCGCCTTGCCTCCGCCCAACTCCCCACGCGAACGCCACCTATGCCAGCGAGACCCCCCTCCGCTAGGCCGACGGCCTTGGGACCTCTCGAGAAAGCCACACCTATAGCCAGTGTCGACCCAACCGACCTCCTTCGAGATTCCCTAAGCAAAAAGCTTCTTCGTCTTTGAATTGTTGTTGTTGCGTGAACTCTTGCTGAACACTCGTTTGTATCAGCCTTGCTTGCTCAAAACCTGCCAACGAACAGGCGATTTTGCCGAAAGTAATGGCCGAGAGTATACCTGAGGATATCATCGTCGACATACTCTTGAGGCTACCGGCCAAGTTGTTGGTGCAATTCAAATGCGTCTGCAAGCGGTGGCGGTCTCTGATCTCCAACCCGGGCTTCACCAAGTCGCATCTGCAGAGGCTTGAGGCAAAGGATTTGATTCCTAGCCAGAGAATCATCACCTGCGGCTACAATCGCCCCCTTGAGACTGTGGACTACGACGCGCTCAACGACGGCGGCGAGGGTCGCGTGGTGGTACCTCATGCGATCAAATCTTTGGGGAAGCCCTGCATCATGGGGTCCTGCGATGGCCTCATATGATTACTTGGCTTCAGAAATTTTGTCATATATAACCCAACCACCAGGGAGTATATTGAGTTGCCCGGCCCTGGTTTTATTAATCAAGCTGAGTTATTCTAAGGATTTGGATATGAGTCATTTTGCGGATTCGGATATGACTCGATTTTTTTTTTTTTTGGATCTAATACGGTAGTATATTGCTAACGGAAAATAGATGAACCGTTCCATATCATATCCAAGTACATAAGATCAAGTAAAAACGACAGAGGAGAAGACAACCAATCAGAAGATAGTAAAGAAGCCCCATGGGCTTTTGCGACCCGATCAGCAACGGAGTTTGCCTCGTGTCTGCAGAACTGGATTTGCAAATTAGGGAAATGAAGCAAGAGAGCCGCACAGTTGTGGAAGAGAGCTTTGCTCTCCCATGGCGTCAGGTCAGGGTGAAGGAGGGCTTCCACAAGAACAGCGCAGTCCGATTCCTGCACCAATCGATCTTTGGCTTTCCCTTGTTGCAGTAGAAATTGAAGAGTAAGAGAAAAGGCGAGCACCTCGGCCTGTAGAGCTGAGGAAGCGTTAACAGTGCATGTAAATCCATCAATTAGAAAGCCGGAGGAGTTACGGCAAACGCAGGCCACTGATGCTCCAGTAATGGCAGACAGGTAAAAAGCATCTATATTGATTTTAATTACTCCCTTTTCCGGTGGCTGCCATCGTTGTGTTTCTGCTGAGATATGAGAACTCTGATTTTGCTTCTTTCCATTATAGCGCCGATCGGACTGGACGTTTGCTAAGGCCACCTGCACTACCTGCTCCGAGTTTGATCTCTGCTGGCGGAAGACGGAATTATTACGAGCTTTCCAGATCTGCAAAAGGATGGAGGCAGTAGTCTCCAGTACTAGTAAGCCCTCTATGTTATCTAGTAGATCTAGCAGCCAGTTTTCAATCCTGTGAACACCTCTAAAAGAAATTGAGTTGCGAACTAGAGGATGAGACCAAATAGAACTTGTCCAAGGGCAATATAAGAATAGATGTTCAATGGTTTCTGGGACTTGATCATTGCACATACCACATACCGGATCCAATATAACGTGTCTATTGTGGAGATTTGATTTTGTTGCCAGTGCATTGTTGCAGACCAACCACATGAAAGCTCGTATTCTAGGAGTAGTGTGCATATTCCATATTCCATTCCACAGTTTACGAGGAACTTGGAAAGATGAAGAAGGTAGGTTCTAGCTATTCATAAGTTGCTGTGATCTGATAGAATTGTAACAACTTTTAACCGTAAATTGGCCATTGAGCTTTTCCCTCCATATTAGCCGATCATCAAGTAGCTGTGGTCGAATAGGAATAGACAGAATTTCATCCACCGTTTGATTATCAAAACTCTGGCGAAGGAGGGAAATATTCCAAGCATTTTGGTTGGGTAGTAAAAAACCAGCAACTTTATCTGGTTCACCTCTAGGAGCTGGCCCGCCTATAACGCCCTTAGCTAGCCATCTATCTTCTCGGATTTTTATCCTTTTCCCATCACCTACTGACCATTGAGTCTTGTCTTCTATTGAGTCCCTTCCTACCAATAAACTCTGCCAACCCCAGGAGGGTCTTGTTCCCCTTGTAGCACACCAGAAATCTTGTGAAGGATAGTACAGTCCCTTAAAAAGGCGGCTCCATAAGGAGGAAGGATTCTAGAAAAGCCTCCAAGCTTGCTTAGCTAGTAACGCCTTATTGAAAGCGATAAGGTCACGAAAACCCATACCCCCATTGTCTTTCCGGCTCTTCAGTAAATCCCAATTTTTCCAGTGAATGCCAGAGGAGCTGCTGTTGGTTTGCCACTAGAATCTAGATATTCTCTTTTCGATTGACTTACAAAGGGAAACGGGGATTTTAAAAGTTGACATCGCATATTGGGGGAGGGCCTGAACGACTGTTTTAATCAACACTTCTTTTCCCCCTTTGGAAATAAGCCTTTCTTTCCACCCTTCCAGCTTAGATTGTACACGACTCAGCAGCCAAGCAAACATTTCTCGTTTTGATTTCCCCCAATCTGAAGGTAGACCAAGATACTTGCCAGTCTTTTCTAGTACGGGGCCTCGTAATGCATTAGCCAAATTCTCTTGGAGACTAGTAGGATAATCCTTTGTAAAAAACATGCTAGATTTATTTCGATTAACTGCTTGTCCAGTAGCGTGACAATATTGATTCAGAATATTAGCTAAATTCTGACATTCCAAGAGTTTACCATCTAAAAAGAATATGGCGTCATCTGCGAAAAAAATATGAGATAGGGTAGGACACCACCTATTCAATTTAATACCTGTAAGATTTCTCATGTCCACTGCATTACCAATGAGATTTGAGAGAACATTTGCAATCAGGATGAACAGGTACGGAGATAAAAGGTCACCTTGTCTCGGATCTCGAGTAGGATGAAAATATGATAGAGGTTCTCCATTAAACTTGACGCTCATAGAAACGTAGTCACACATTGTAGTACCCATTGAACCCAACGAGGATGAAAGCCAAGTTGCAGGAGATAGTCTTGTAGAAAATCCCATTCCACTCTATCGTAGGCCTTTTGCATATCTAGCTTTAGAACTGCTTGAAACTTCTTTTTCCTCTTTCTTATTCTTAGCTGATGGAGCACTTCTTGAACTACTAGAATATTGTCTTGTATTTGACAGCCGCTAACAAAGGCACTTTGTTCTGTCACTATTAGCTCAGGTAAACAAGGTTTGAGTCGATTGGCTAGAACCTTTGAAATAATTTTATAAATGAAATTGCAAAGGCTGATTGGTCTGTATTGGTCAAGTCGTTCTGGGTGGGAGATTTTAGGAATTAGTGAAAGATATGTCCTATTATATTCAGGTTGCAACACACCATTGTTGAAAAATTCATGGACAGCAGAAAAATATCTTCTTGTAAAATTTCCCAAATGAGATTTATAGAATTGACCATTTAAGCCGTCAGGACCTGGAGCTTTTGATTCCCCTAATTGAAAAGCAGCAAGCCGAACTTCTTCTCTAGTGATTTTAGCGACAAGGTTAGTATTCATTTCTGATGTCACCACTGGATTGCACTGCGCTAGTACATGCCCATAGTCATAATGCCCTACGGATGTGTATAGTTCCCTGAAAAATTGAGTGGTCATCTCTTTAAGGTGGGTTGGATCACGAACCCAAACATTCTGATCATCCTGCAGCATACTTATCCGATTTCGCTGCCTTCTTTGAATCGTAGTGGCGTGGAAAAACTTTGTATTTTTGTCCCCCCAAGTTAGCCAGCTTACTCTTGATCGCATCACCCAGAATTGTTCCTCCTGTTGCCATAACTCCTGGATTTTTTGTTGTAGGCTTTTAACCAGAACCTGGTCGTAGTGGCTATTGGGTTGATTGTTCAGAAGCTAAAGTTGTTGCTTGTGATAATTGATCTGATGCCTAGCATTAACAAATTTGGATTTGCTCCATTTTGTGAGGGCAATAGAAACTGCTTTCAGCTTATGAGGTAACGTTACTGATCCTAGCTGGAAAGAAGCCCATGATTATGTAATAATTGATCTACACTCCTTGTCTTGTAACCAATATGCTTCAAATGTGAAATTTTTTTGTCTTCTAGATCAAATAGCTTCAGTTGTTAGAAGGAGCGGGCTATGGTCGGAGCCAAGAGCTGGTAATGCAAAAACTTCAGCTGCAGGGAAAGTAAGTCGCCATTCTCTAGAACATAACATTCTATCCAATCTTTCCTTTACAAGGTCCTCTCCGGAACGATTGTTATTCCAAGTGAATGTGCAGCCTTTGTCCATTAAAGAGCAATCGTTTAGAAATTCTTGGAATGAGTACATACGATGAGGTGCTGCTGGACGCTTACCTACCTTTTCCCAAGGGTACAAGATATCATTGAATTCGCCTACACACAGCCAAGGTAAGGTACTACTTTGACTAATCTGTTTGAGTTCCGCCCAAAGACTTTTTCGGAGATGGTACACTGCCGGTGCATGTAAGCATGTAAGACGCATTGTTAAGCCAAACTCCAAGTCCGTGCATATGAGGTCAAAGAAAGCCGAAGAATGATGGTCCACAACCAAAGAAACACGATCGTTCCAGAATACCGCTAAACCACGCCAAGCCAATAGGATTGTCAAGAAATTTTTCTGAAAAACTTAATTTCTTCTGAAGGCGAAGAAGCTTCTCGTCCCGATTTTTAGTCTCCATCAGAAATAAAATGTCGGGCTTTTCTTGGGTCACCAAGACCCTTAGAGCTTGAACTGTCAAGGGATTGCCCAAACCCTGACAATTCCAACTTATTAACCTCATTTGTTACTTGGTGGCTGTTTAGGGCCAGCCACCAAAGCCCAACATGCAGAATCTTCTGCCTCTAGGATGGTTGTCTCTTGTAACTGTGATTCATCAAGTCCTTCAAACGTGCTGAGCTTTTTAGCTTTCTTAATTGGACCCGATTTTACATTCAAACGTGTGCTTTTAACCTTCTTAGATTTGAAAAAACCTGGTTACGCCGGTGATTTGAAGTTGCTTCATTTTGCTGGGATGTTTCCGATTACGCTTCAAACCTCGAAGACCCGTGGGTAAAGGCTGCCATTGGATCGGTTTGGCTGTTGTAATAAGATATGTACTAACGGGTAACTCCATAATGTCTTTCTCTTTGGAATTTCGTGTAGGGTCAGCTGAAACCAAAATGGGCGTCTCCTGAGCAGGAATCATTATAGAGGGGGACGGCGGAGTTTCGGGGACATGCTCATCAGAATCTTGCTGAGGGTAGATGGGCGCATAAAAGGTACGCCAAAAGGGACTATGTTCCCTAACCTCTGCTCTGAGCCATTGGCCATAGCACATATTATCCTTTCCTTCCACTTTACTTTCGTCAAAAGGGAAATCTGTACAATACGTGGCATAGTGACAGAGCTTGCCACAGGAATAACAGAATTGAGACAACCTTTCATATCTAAAGTCAAGCCAAAAATTCTTCCCTTCCAATCTGATTAGCTGCCCTGTTTTGAGTGGCTGATTGATGTCTAATTCCACTCTGGCCGCTGTTTTTAGGTTTGAAGCATCCTTATTATCAATTTTGACATTCAGCACTTTGCCTACATGTTTTACCGCTTTACTAATCATTGTTTCAGTACACCATTCCAAAGGTAGGCCAAAAACTTGAACCCAAAAGGCGCAAGTATCAAAATCATAGCAGTGCATTGGTGTGTTTGGTGTCCAGGGTTTTAAAATTACCAAGTGATTGGCAAAACGCCAAGGGCCATTCTCAAGTTTTTAGTGATATGACTCGATTTGATGACTACAAAATAGTAGCAGCAGCTGTTTTTAGTGATGACTCTCAATCTGATGACTATGATGAAAATTGGAAGGTGGCAATATTTTCTCTCAAGTCCGGTTCAGTTCCAGGAATGGAAAGTTGAATTTTCTGGCCAAGGAGTTTATTGGAAAGGGGCCTTTCACTGGCACACTTATGTCTGGACGATAAATGATCCGTGCAAAGATGTGATCATTTGATTTGTCGGAAGGGAAATTTCACCAGGTGCTTCCGGTCCTTGAAGTCGATGAGGAGATGGATCTCTTGGGACTCGGGATTCACGGGGTGAATCTATTCATATACCACAGCATTGATCACTGCATTGAGGCATGGCTTATGGATGAGTACATTAGAGGAGCACTATGGACAAAATTGTTCAGTGTTGATTGCAGTGCCTTTATAAATTGGAATACCCCCTTTCCAAAGAAACCCCTCGCATACACAAGGAGCGGAAAAATCATTTTCCACATGGATATGAACCCAATGATTATGTTTAATCCGAAGGATAATTCTTGCAAGAATTATCCCATAGAGGAGGACTGGGGTATTGGATATGCTATGTATTTGGAAACTCTTGTTTCTCCCTATTTTCGCGGTGAGTCATCAAGAATCCAGAGCCTTTAAGAGTCGTTCTGGTGCTTTGAATTTTACCTTTTTTTTAGCTTAATGATCTAGCCATCTTGAGTTGTTGAATGATTTTGTGGATTTTGTAGAAGAAACAAAGAATGTTGAAAGTCTATTATAAGAACCGGTCATTCTTTATTAACTTCATTGTGCTTTAAGCACTTTGTCCACTCCACTCCAGATGTAGGGTCAGATCTCTGCTTGATGAATGGCCATTCAATCATCTTTGTTTTGCTGGAATACTCACTTCACTAGCCAATTTGTCCAATATGATTTGGTGTAATTTCACCAACAATTTGCTGGTCTTGTTATGTAGTGAACATTCAACTATAATCATGTGAGTCATTCATGCATAAGTAGTAGTATTTATTGGCATGTAATGAAGAAAACGAGGTCAATTATCTTGTTGCAAATTATAAAGTGAAGAATATATCACAAGATTTGAGAACATGTGTATCCTGTGTGAAATTTAGCTAATGCAATTTAAGATAGGGATCCTGTCTAAGTGCAGATTGTGGAATTCTTCTCGTGAAGTTCTTGTTTAAGATACTTTTCAATTTCATAAGAGCCCTTGAGTCATGAATTGTCCTGAGATCACAATATGATGAAGTATTTCTAAGCGTGAGTAACTTACCATCTATCTCACTCTCGCATGTAGGGCAACTGGTTATCCTCACTATTTATATTCCATTATCAGGTTAATCCTTCACATGCCTTGGGCCCCTACTAAGAGCATCATTTTGGTCCACGTGTAACTTAACTATTTGTTTGCTTTGGTAACCTTAAGCAGGGAAAATTGCCCCTTAGACTGTATATTGGTGGATCATGTTCACTCTTGTCTTCATTTAGCCCATCTTTTGCCATTTCTTGAGCCAGTGACCCTCAATGATGTGATTAGGTTGAACTGAGTAGCTTCAAGCTCACTCTCGATTTGTAAAGATTCAGCACTGAATTGAATGCTACAATTAGTCCTTGTTGTAGTTGTAATAGTTGATCAGAGACATGTTAGACGTAATTAAGATGAGTAAATTTAGTGTATGAATAAGAGATCCATTGCATTAGTTCCATGCCTCTGGCCACTGCAGCAGCAAATTAGAACAATCTATCAAGATCTTATTCAACTAGAGGATTTTGACATCTTAATAATGCTGAATTTCAAAACTGCAGATCTTGAGAAATCTTGGATGCTAAAGGGTCAAACCTGTCAATGCATATCAAACATAATTTTGCACTTTTGTCGTCCTTTTTACTTGGATCAATATGATCAATTATACCATAGACGGACCACTATTCAAGGAAAAAAGGAAAGTATGATATTCTTCCTTGAGAATATCCTAATCCGACAACCTCTATAAAGGTAAAATTAAAGTTGCATGAAGACCAACATGTATCTATCGATTGGTCGAAACAATCTTGGTTGTCAGGTACCTAGCAAACTAAATTCTAAATTTTAAATAAGTAGTGGATTTCCAAACCAAATCAATTATTGAATGATTCCATATGGAAAGCATGTGAGGCTTCGACTTTGAGAACCACCGAAGAAACTGTTCATCGAAACCCTGGAAATGCCATGAGTCAATAAATTATTTTCGACCAAGCTTGTTTAGAGATGAAATCCCAGAAAATAGGGATGAGGAGGAAAAAATTGATCAATGATCGCCATAACAGAAAGCGATTTAGAATACGAAACCCTAGAATGGTTTCGTCAGTATCATCTTTGGGCCTGTCCATGAATTCTAGCGAAAGCTTGCGCAAACTTGTGGGGACTGGTAAACCGATCACGCGGCTAGGAGAGAAGGTTGAATCTCTAGTGGTAAGTGCGACGGAAAAGCTTGAAAGTGAAAGATCGAAGACGATTCAGATGGTAAAGAAGATGTAAAGGTGCAACCTTTGCTTCAGTACATGTCCTCCAAATAAATACGTTTTCAAGACTTCTCGAAAGGAAAGGATGTGACAGGGAAGATGCCACGAAAAGATATAATATGAAAAGTTACCATCATTAAATGCACATCTGTTCAATTGACTGTGCACATACATTAAGAAGTATTGAAAATCATAAAATTCTTTTAAAAGGAGATATGTATTGACACCAAAAAAAATCCAATCTCGGTTGACAAAGACCGAGTGCGAAATAATAGAGGTGAGACTTGCCAAGTGCCAACAAGAAAACTAATTTTAGCTGACAGGGTATATAGGCGAAAACAACTAAGTCTTGGAGTGAAATGTCGACAAATGAAGATTGAGTTAACAAGGCTGCATTGGTATAACTGTGCATGAAGTGGAGATGAAATTATCACCAAGTAATGGAGCAGATAAAGTCGAATATAACTAATGGAAATTGATATGACTGCAACCATTACAGAGATAATTATCATGTAGTAAATATTTAACTCAATTGCCACCATTAGAAAAGTAATCATCAATTAATAGAACAAACGGACATAGGTGTAATATCAAAGGAGATACTCGTCAATGGAAGCAGCTTAACTAATAGGCGGTGGAATGGACGGTTCCGCACTTGTGAATAAGAATTGTTGAATTAAAAGAAGCAAGTAAAACTAGCATTATGTATTACCAATCATTTGTTATCTATAAATTATATAATACATATACTTTTGTGTAACTCCCAATTAATTAAAGAACACCAATTGTTCAAATTTATCTTTACATGACCGTTAACGATTGTTCTTGACCTTTATGTTTTTTGTGCAATAATTAACAAAGTACCCTTCACAATTTTTTTAAAAATTTTTTTTTTTATCAATTTGCTCAATCCGCATTTCAGAAGCTGACTTATCAATACTTTTCTGTGAAACAGTTTAGAATGACACGAATTGTGTAAATTATGGTGAGAATGCGCCACACCTTTTGATATTGAGCATGCCACCGCATATGAATAAATACTTTTCCAGCCATGAGAGAGAGACCAAAATGTATGTACATTATTACCCTTCTATGCCAAGACGCGACACCTGTTCTGCGAAGGATATTATGGGAAATGCACAAAGTAAGACGGAATGTTATATAATATAAGAAATTCAACTGTACCAATTTCGATTTCTAGGGTTTCATGGAATTTAAAAAATGTGTGAAATTCGTCCATTTGATAACCTCACACCCGCTCTCTTCCTCCCCTTACTGTCCTCCGTTTGCCTCTCCGCCGAGCCACTGCCGCTCGACCCCACTATATCCGGCGCTGCTGGACTCCAGTCGACCTCATTCCGGCGTCGAGCATGCCCATGATACGAGATCTCCTGTCTCCATTTTGCGCTCCCCGTGGCAAAAAGATATGGTTAACCCTCGTCTCGTTCTGTGCTGGGTAAGCTTCTTCACTTAGAATTATTCTTGCGCGACTTTGAGCGAACGCTTCCTTAGATGAACCTTGGTCAGCAAAAGATTAGGCCTCCGTGATGGCAGAAATTTTCACCGAGGATATCCTCATCGAGATACTCTTGAGGCTACCAGCCAAGTCGTTGATGCGATTCAAATGTTTCGGTAAATGGTGGGGGTCTCTAATTTCCAACCGGTTTTTGCAAAGTCGCATTTGCGAAGGCTAATGGCGAGGGATTTAATTCCTAGCCAGAGAATCTTCAAGACCAACCCCTTTGAGAGCATAGACTAAGAATTGCACGATGGTGGCATCGGTGGCGATGACGATCTCGCGGTGGCAAAGGTTCCTGAGCTGAGAATTGGCGATCCTTACTGGGAGCCTGAGCTCGTGGGGTCTTGCCATGGCTTGGTATGTTTACTTGTTCCTGGTGGGTTTTTCCTATATAACCCGACCACCAAGGAGTCTAGGAATTTTCCCTGCTCTGATCTTGTTCAACAAGATGCGTTAGTCAATGGATTCGGATATGATCCTCGATCTGACGACTACAAAATAGTACAGGCTGGTGGTTCTAAAAAGTGGCAAGAGGCAATATTTTCGCTCAAGTCCGGTTCTTGGAGAAGGACACAAGTCCAACGAGAAAGCCATCCCGACTATTTCAACCAAGGAGTTTATTGGAATGGGGCCTTACACTGGTGCGTTATTGACATAAGCATAAACAAGAAAGAGAATGCAATTATGTCATTTGATTTGTCGGAAGAGAAATTCCACCAGGTGCTTCCTGTCCCTGAAGTTGATGGAGGCGTACTTTTCATTGGACTTGGAATTCATGGGGCCAATCTGTTCATATACCGAGACACCCATAATAATGATTGCATCGAGGCATGGATAACGAATGACTACGGGAGAGGACGATGGTGGACTAAATGGTTCAATGTCTCAACCAAAAGAATACCTGGCTACAAATATTGGCAGACGATCCCAGTCGTGTACACAAGGAGTGGAAAAATTGTTTTTCTAATTGAATGGGCAAGATGATTCTATTCAATCCAAAAGATAATACTTGTAAGGATTATCCCATCCGGAGGAAGGATGGATATGTTGAATCTGCTGTCTATTTGGAAACTCTTGTTTCTCCCTATCTTGGCTCTGGGCTGTCAATAATCTAGTGCCTTTTACAAGTTGTCCTAGTGGATTTGGTTTTACCCTTTTCTTTCGAGTTTGCTTTTTGGGGAGATCTGGCCATCTTGAACTGTTGAATGATCTTGTGAATTCTGAAAAAGAGAAAAAAGAGTGTCGAGAGTCCATGAGTTATGGTCATTCGTCAGTAGCTTCACCATTGTGCCTACTTTTCTGTCCTCTTCAGATGTAAGGTTAGCTCTCTGCCCGATGAATGGCTATTCAATCATCTCTGTTTTGCTTGAATCATGTGAATGTTAAAGCAAGCACATATCTAGTGATTTTGTTACAATGGAACGAGAGAGACACAATTCTAACATGAGAACTGTAAGAGTAGGTTTCCACAAAGCCTTGACCATAATTCAGACGAAAGCAGGAGCTTCAGGTTAAGCACCTATTAGATGACAAGCTAAATCTGCTTATTGACTGAGCAGCAGAGCAGCGAACCTGCTCAGGAATTTATAATGGTCCGATGAGCAATCGCAGCCAAGTTCACAAAATTCCAACCTTGTATACAATTAGCATTTGGATTTGGGATTTTGCTGGACTCCCGAGTATTCGGAACTTGTACCTGAAAGTAGATGATAGAGCGTAGTGATTGCCGGGTCCTTGATCCCGCTAAGGACTTTCGCCAAGTCCACTGATCTTGAAGCGTCGAAGGACGATTAGGATCTTTTGGAGAGATGTTGAATTCTTCAGCATCCATCTATTGAGATGTAGTCTGGCGAATCAAGGATCGAAGATCAAAGAGAGCGACTGCTTACATGTTAAACAACCTCTGCAGCGGTTAAATACAGGTTGTGTGATGACCAAAAGTACTTGCCAGTTGGTCGAAACGGTCATGATTGCCCATATAAGGTTGTGAATATGAATGTTTAGTTTGTCCCTGGTGAGTAAATAAGGAGGCTTCAAATCAAGAAAAAAGACGAAAATAACTCAATCGAGACTGAACGGAAGATGATCGCAAATACAATGACAACAAAACCAAGAAAATTATGGATCAGCCCGTATTTCCTTTATGATGTAGGTTTTAAGGGGCATTCTAGCATGCCACCAAACGCTGCTCCTTGCATGTCGCCAACGATCTAGGTGCATAAGACACCGGCATCTTCACTTGCCTTTGCTCATTAGGAGTAAAAGAAAAGGCTTGTGCGCGGACTCTCATATAGAAAGCTCTTCAACTTCTGTTCTTTCATGTCCAGTGGACAAGCATGGCTAGATTCAGGACATGTTGTAGAATTCCGACTTTCCTCCTTTCTTTCTAGTGGAGTGCCAGCAAGCTATTGGGATATAACCTTAATTTTGTGATTTTCCACAAATATATCAAGTTTCCAGCGTAAAATGAGAGTGGAATTGTATCGAGACTTTTCCTGTCATTTCTGGGACAGGTCATCTCTCCTCCTTTTTCTCCTCTTCCTGGGGTTTTTTCTTTGGAAGCTTGCTTGTCTCTAAACATGGCCCCCACTGATATTCTTGTTTCGATTACAGGTAAAGTGACATGCGTTAGGTTCGGTCTGGATTCAAATTACATTCCATCAGGTCAATGGATCACGATGTGCGATTCTTTGGCTTGGCTCCGGAGGACAGTGCTATGGAGTTATGTTAGTGTAGGGATTGCGTCAAGCAGGTAGAATCAGCTTTTGTGAAAGATATCAAGTAGAGTTTGAGTTTCAATGTACTTGACCGGAATGTGGATACCGACGCACTTAAGCTTTGTGCCAGCCGAATCTGAGGATGAACCGCCTTGAACTACTGCAGTTAACATCAGTGGCTCTTTATGTCCAACATGATTATCATTTCTTTTTCTTGCCTTTTCGAATTTGCAAACTGGAAATTTGCAAACATGACAAGTTACAGATCTCCATCTGAGGACAACGCCTATTTGCCTCCACCGCAAAGTGCAAGTGAGTCATTCATGCATATGTAGCAGCAACCATTGGCACCTAATCAAGAAACCAGGTCAATTGTCTATTATAGATGAAGCCAAATATTTGTTTTTAGGGTTTTTTTTTAATTTTTTTTTAATTTTTTTTTATCTTTTCTATCAGATTTGCTTTTAAGTTAAAAGTGATACCTTTATATTAGCGATAGCAATACGCTAGCCGTTAAGATGCTAAAAAAGAAAATAGAGAGGCAAGAAAAAGAGAGAAGAAAAAATGAGTTTTTTCTTTACGAGGGTTCTTAATATCTTTATACTCTGATCTTAAGAGGAGATCATCGTTGCATTCCACCTTTTGTTAAAGTCTAGTGGATTCGCAGAGTGCCTTGGCACAGAAACGTAGCCCAAATTTGGGTAAACTCCGTTAACAAATTTTCTAGCGTGTTCATCTGATTCTGTTATATTATCATATTCTGCTTGATGAATTGTTTGTGAGCGTTATTTTTCTGAAATTGACGTGCTAATCGTAACATTGTCTTACTTCATATCACAAAGTAAGGTATTTAAGATGATATATCCTGTGTAAAAATATTCAGCTCATGCGATTTCACATCAGGATCCTGTCCGAGTGGGGATTATGGACTCTTCATGTGAAGTTATTGTTAATATACTTTTCAATCTCTTAAGAACAAGGTCATGCCCTCGAGTCACGACACTCAACATCATGAATCCCAAACATTCGTATAATTTCAGTTGAAGGAAAGATTGTTTAACCCGTGAATTTGTTAAGCTAATACGGTTGAAAATAGTTCTGAGATCACAATATGCTGTAGTACTTCCATGAATATCTCATTATCTACCCCACTCCATGAATATCTCATTATCTACCCCACTTCCACATGCAGTGGAACTGGTTATTTTCTGCTTTCATTTGATTACTAAGCTTTTCCTTGACAAGCGTTGGGACCATAAAATGCTAAGAACATTATTCTGATTCCTGCGTAATTTAGTTATCTGCTTTCTATGGTAATCGTAAGCAAGAAAAAATAACAACCCCCAAGACTGTTTATTGGCATATCACTGGGATGTGAAAACATAGGTACCGTGTTCACAATCTGTCCGAGATGAATGTCATTGCTTTGGCTGGGTCCACAACTCTTATTTAGTGTTCAGGTTGAGTTGAGCGAGCATTTTCACCGCACATGCTTCTTAGTCTTCATACTTTGATGAAGTATAGAATATGGGGGAAAGTATACTAGAAGTATCAAAAGTTATGTACGACACTCACTTTGGTGTCGCCGTGTCACTGAAGTCTCAAATTAAAGAAAAAAAAACTATTACTTTAGTGCCATTTGGGGAGAGATTCCAACCAAATTTACGGGGCTTATATATATATATAATACATTTAAAAAAAAGTTGATGTGGTAAAAATTTAAAGATGCAATCCACGTGGAATGGCATAAACGACATCCTTTTCTCCTCCTTAATAAATGATGTCGTATTTTCATCATACGTGGATTGCCTTACGAAAATGACGCCACATAGTTCATAGGACCAAAACGACAACATTGAAGGGGGACTAAAATTAGGGTTCTTCATCTGCAAACGAAGTATTATCTTTGCTGGACGTTGATTGTAGCTCACTCGCGTGGAGTCGCTTGGCCACCATCATAGTTGCTATGTCGGTCACCATCATTTGGTGGCTATAACCCTAATTCTCACTTACTGAAATTTGTCATATTCTCTCTATGGGTCAATTGGGTGGAAAATTTAGGGTTTCAACAGGCAAATTGAGGTGCAGAGTGCAAAATAAGGGTTCGGCTCGAAAGGAAAGTGGTGGAGACCTTACTTTTGTTTAATAACATTCTGCTTTCTTTTGTGGGGATTGAATTAAAAATAGGGCGCGGAGGAAAAAATGAGAGGTTGGCTCAAAGGAACATAGAGCCTGTTTGGTTCGGCTTTTGGGGAATGCATTTGCCAAAATGCAAATACCTTTGGGTGAATGGGATTTTCTGAAATGCAAATACCGTTTGGTAAAATTTGTATTTGTAAATGACTTTTATTAAATTAAAAAAAAAAAAAAAAGACATTTGTATTATTTTTTTTAAGTCCGGCCACCGAACTAGCTCGCTTTGGATTGCCGGATTTGGCCGCGGCCGCGAATCTAGTTGCGGACAGCCGGATCGGCCGAATGGTCGCGCGACCCGGCCGACGTTTGCACGGGTCGCGCGACCCTGTGTGACAATCGCTGGGTTCACGCGACCCATGCCATTAGTGAATGTCGCCTGGGTCATGTGACCCAGAAACGGCCGCCTAGGGTCACGCGAACGGTCGCCTAGGGTCACGCGACCCAGTGTGCTTGATCACTGAGGTTGTGCGACCCGAGCCATCGCTGCCTAGGTTACGTGACCCGCACGCGTTGCGGGGTCCGGCCGATGGTCTCCGGGGTTGGGCGACCCTCGAGGCGGTGGTCGCCGGTGCCTCACCGATGCACGAGACCCTCGATTGGCGGTCGTTGGCCTCCATGGCGGTGGTTCCTCGCCTGATGAATAGTACCCTCGAAGATGAACAGTACCCAAACTTGCATTCTCAAAATACAACTTCCCAAAGCACCTCCGGACCTCCATTTAGCTAAAGGCCCTTAGAGCCACTTAGACATGCAACTGCATCTCGCCAAAGTCATCCAAAAAACCAAACAAAACACGTTTGCATTTGGCTAAGGGACTTTAGAGTCCAAATGCTCATCTCCAAAGCTAAGCCAAACAAGGCCATAGTAGTGGGACCTCACTTTGTTTAATTAGTTGTAGTGCTTTTGTGGAAGACTTACTGTGATCGAATTGAAAAGTGGGTGGTGGAGACCTCATTTTATTTATTCAATTCAGCTTCCTTTGTTACTGTAAGGGTACCGAATTGAATAAATTGGCTTCCTTGTTTCTTTCGACAAAAAAGATAGGGACCTACATGTGAAGTTGATGATTCTACTATGTGATCCCAAAAACTAATAACTATTTTTTCCTTGGTTGCATCACCGACATGGACAAGAATCATAAAGGCATCATTGTTTGCTATGGTGGGGAGTTTGTTATTGGCATCAAGGATTGAGAATATGTAAGTGGAAATGATTGTACTATCTATGCCAATATTGGGAGACCACCATATATTGATTTCGTGAGGGATTTTGTGTATTTTTTACTATGAAAAGTGCAAAATTCACATTATTGTGTTATTGAAAGGAATTGAAGGATGGTTTAAGATTTTCTAACTATGATAATGGTATTAAGGATATCAATTATCATTATCTTTACGGCGAAAAAGTTAAGATTTATGTTGAGTACTATAATGATAATGAAGATGGTGAGGATGAGGAAAATGATAAGGATGAGGATGATGAGACTACTAAAAGAGGAGAAGTGAGGGATCCTACTCAAGCGAGTAATTAGGTCGAGGATGAGTGTTGGTTAGATGGAGGGCAAAATGAGAGGCAAGTGAGGGAGGAGAGGGAGACAGGTCATATTGACAGAGATGAGTAAATAGGAAGATGTTATGAAATTTTGGGTGAAGATGTGAGCAATGAAGACTTAATTAGGTAGAATGGAAGTTGTTGTACCTAGTGAATTGGAATATGAATATTTAGCAATAGTTCCCAAGTGACAAAGATGATGATGAACTCACACAATCAAGATAAAAGTAAAGGGAATTTGTTATAATTTTTTTCTGGCTTTAGGAGAAAGGCCTAAGCCATTAAATAAGGATGTAGCTTCGACAGAAAGTAATGAAAGTGAAGATGAAGAAAGTTGCGGCAACGAGACTACTGGCTTATAAAATGAGCTTGGCAATGATAATGAAGAACTTGTGTGTAGATGTCTAATTATTTGTGCTAGTTGGTCATAGTCTCAATACAATGCAATCTTATTGTAATGCCTACTAAAGGGCCAACAAAAAGCCCTATTGTAGGCTCAAGTGCAGAGATGGGGACTAGCATAGGCAGGACAATAATAACAACAACTGAGAAGACTATTGAACAAACGAGGAAAAAATATCCAGTAAGTTATAGATTGTTGTGTTTGTCTTTTATGGGCTGAAATTTAATTTAGTTATATGTTTCTCAGGTGAGAAGACGAGCAATTGCACAAGTTGCATAAGTTGTTGCTCTAGAGGTTGCTGTTGAAAGTGATGCACCACAGTAAACAAGAGGAGCTCTTCAAAAGATTAAGCCAATATGGTTATGAGATTTGCACAGATAAACATACTTGGAATGACTATTTTCAATATAAGATTTGCAGGACCCATGTATTTAATTTGCAGTACTTCAATTCATTTGGTTGACAATATGATTATGTTCTTATAGCCGAAGAGAACTTCTAAGGTGCTTATCTTTAAGGTGGGCCAACTCAAAAGTCAATGGCGCAACCAAAGAAGAGCGCTTCAAAGAAGAGGATATTAGGTACAACTCCAAAATAGCCATAACAAAAGAACCAGCATCAATTCTATCTCAACAGAATGATCATGAGAGTAATAGTGATCCTACGAGCCAACAAATGACACGTGCTAAAAAAAAAAATAGTTGCTACTAATAATAAGGAAAAAGGAGATGACAAAAAGGTTAGTTAAAGAACCGGCATGTCTAGTTTGAAAAAGTCCATCGATTATGAATCAATTCAAAGCTTTAAAAAGAAAAGAAGGTGGGGGTGTTGTGTAAATTGATTGATGGGAGGGTGCTGGACATGGTATCTTTATATATATATATTATATATATATATATATATATATATATATATTTTCTTTCTTTTTGGGTTTTAGGACGGTGTTGGACATTGTGTCTTTAATGATGAGGGTTGCCGCCATTGCTTTTTTTAGCAAGGTGCATATTGCCATTATTTTTTTTAGGAGTTTGTTAAACCTTAAGTGATTGAGGAGTGAAGGCGGACATATATATTGTAAAGAATCAATCAATATTAGTGGCAAGGGCTATTTTTGTTAGTTTCTCTTATCTTGTTTTAGCTGGTGATTTGAATAGGGTTGTCATGCTTTGTAAATTTCTTACCGTTGGTGCAATGTTGTTATATGGCTGATGTTGTTTTTGGAAGTAATATGTTCATATATTGTTATTGATTGAAGTTGTGGATGTTAGTGAATTTGTGAGTACTGGTTATATGTATTGGTACAAGAACTAAATGCACAAACACGCCTTGATATAGTTGTGGGTGTTGCATCCTCTTGCATTGACACATACAAGTGTTGTAACAAGAACAAGATGCACCAACACAACTCTAGTGCAATTCTAGGGTGCTGGTGCAAGATGCATCGGCAACCTATTTGGTGCAACAAGATAGACCATGACTAGTGCAAGTCAAGTGACATTTGAAACTAACATATTCATTTTTTAAAACTTGTGCAGCATGAGTGATAACTTTTTAACTACGATTGACACTTAAAAATGATCACTTTTAGATAAATTTAACACTTAAATGATCATTATTTATAACTTATGGCACTAAAATAGCAAATTGCGAATTTAGCACCACCTCTTAAATTTGTCATGGTTTGTAGTAATAGTTGTAGCAAACGAATAAATCATTACGAAACAAAACATGAAGCAAACCATTATATCTGAAGCAAAAACTAAACAAAATAAACATTGACAGTACACAACTAAGAAAAGTTTTAAGTGCTCACAACCAATGAATTCTGACTCTAACCTTTGATTTCTACCATAGATTGCAACAAGACCTTTTGTTTCATACAAAAATTACCACCATATATTATAATAAAATCTTTTGTTCTATACAAAATTGCAGCAAACCAAGAACACACTTATTTACAAATAACCCAATACAAGTGCATATTCCACATCTTCAACTATGGCAGACATAGGAACTTATTCTTATTACTCACTTACATTTGAATAGACTACACAAAAGAACAACAATAGAATTACCGCTCAATAAATGCTTCTTTCAATTTTCAACCTTGAATCTTCCCTCTTCAAATGGTTGAGCAAAGATATTAAACCCTTCATTTGAGCTTGCATTGAGCCAATATCCTCTAACTCATCCATTAATATCGGTGGAGGTTGATGTTGGCCTCCAAATAGCTCAAAGATCACTTTTATCACTTGATCGGAGAATTTGGCATCAATCTATTTGAAATATTTATATTTTGAGCATTCTATATACCTATTGTCCATGGAATCTTCTTCCGGGATTCAACTGAGTCCAAGATGTTCTTCTCACACTCAATAATTCATGTTAATAGTAATACTCACCATCAAATTTGCTTTTTTAGAGTAAAGGTGAGTTGCTTTGAAACTTTTTGTCCTCTATTTGCAAGATCGAGCTAATAATTTTTGTAAAAAATCAAAATAGATGCTCAAATTAGCTAGTTAGAGTTTTGAACTTCCGGTTCTATTTAAATTTGGGGATTTAAGGTTTGTACTTGGGGAAAAGATACTAAATGGTGCGGATTTATTGTTTGCATCTGATGTACTTTTCAATGAACCACATTGCCTTCAAAAATTAATATAACAAAAAGTGCAACATTGGATTTCTAGTTAATCAGAACGGCGTTGCTACTGAAATGATTTTTTTTTTAAAATTTTTTGGTACTTAAGTAATCCAAAATAAATATTTAGCACCAAAGTGAGCATTGTATATAACTTTTGACACTTATAGTGTACTTACTCCATAAAATATGACATGGCAATCTTGCATCCCACCTTGACGATTTGCATGTGCATCCATTCCGGGGAACAAAAGAACTAAAAAATAAAAAAACATGATGGTTACCGAAGAGCCTCCAAATGTGGCATTCATTCCGGTTGCAATTGTAGGTAAAGTGACGAGCGTTCAGTTCGATCTAGATTCAAAGTACATTGCAGTCGGATGGGTGGATCACAATCTGCGAATCTTTGGCTTGCCTTCGAAGGATGGTCCTATGGAATCATGAAAAGCTGGGATTGCATCAAACAAGAAGAATCAGCTTTTGTGAGAGACAACAAAGTAGAGTTTGAGTCTCGTTATGCTTGGACCAGAAATCTCGCACACTTGAGGCTTTGCGCTAGCTGAATTAGAGTAAGAACCATCTAGTGCTTGCTGCAGTTAATAATCAGCATACTATTGTTGTACAAGATTTCATGAATGACCCATCGTCTATTCGGGCTACTCTACTATTGGCACCGAACTATATTCGTAGTTTCTCCAATTAAAGAAACTAGTGACATTGACATTTCCTAATTATTTGTCGAATAAATTATTGAAATCCACATATGAAGATGTGGTACCTCGCACGTGATGCGATAGATTTAGCCTGGATGATGTCCTTTTACCACAATGTGTGTAGAACAATTTGCATTCATTGTGATCTCAATTCTGTTCCTTGATTAGATACTTCCTCAAAATATCTTACCGTCACTTTACCAAGTGGAGTTCCCTTGGAACTTAATTGCTAACTCCACTTGCTATATAGCCGTCAAGCGCTTTGTAGTCTATGGCCTTGCCATCACTTTACTGTAGGTTCAAATTAACCCTAAGGTCTAACGTAATACAATTTCAACATGCCAGACTAGCTATTTAGCATACTTGGAAGAAATTATCCAATTCATCATGGATTGACGCAAATATTCGGATCAAACGTGCACAAGCGTTTCCTCGTGGAGACGACCCCAAATCCGATTAATCACCCTCCTCCGTGCTTTGCGGGGTAGATTTAAATACGTGTCTGAACGAGATCTAACGACAGGACAAGTGTCACCGTATCCCAGAAAGCTTCGGAAAGCGGATAAAGATAAGGAGATAACGTGCCGACCAAATCATACCGACTTTATTAAGTCAACTTAAATAACCGAAACAACCACCTAAACGGTGGAGTTGTCCTACTCCAAAGATAAGAGAAAACGACCCAGATCTCCAGTTTGTTTCTAAGTTCTTTCATATGTGTTAACAACTACAGCACGTAATCGAATTAAAATAGATAAACTAAGAAAAGGTTCGATTTTTCTTGAACTTGATTAAAAAAAGGAAAAGGGGGAATGGCGACTCACGTGAATGATGTCCACCTTCACGCCGTCAATCCCAGCCGACTCCAGGTGCGAGTGAAGGCCCTCGTACATCCGCTCGACCAGCTCCGGCGGGACCAGCCTCACCCCGTTGTTCACGATCTTATCGACAGCTAGATCTTCCATCGTCGTCTCGAGCCCCGGCGACAGCTTGGGCTTCACCACGCTCGACTTGGGCAGGCCCGGCGTGCCTGGCCTGAGCCTGCCCCAGTACCCGCACAGAGCATGCCACACGTACACGTAGTCCACACTCCCGAACTCCTCCTTCAGGTCCCTGACGAAGGCGCCCATGCCCTTGCCGCTCCTCGGGCTCGCGTAGTCCCTGAACTTGTGGTTCTCCTGGAACTTGAGCAGCCGGCACGGCATTTGCTCGCCCGCCACCACGTGGTTCATGCCCTCCTTCGTGACCGGGTCCTCGTCGTGGCTGATGGACTGCCACCCGTCGTCGATCAGGACGAGCCCCGTCCCAGATCCCCTAGGGGTGCACCGTTAGGTAGAACGCATCCCAGATCCCCGTCGACCAGGCCCTTGACGCCGTCCAAGATCCCCCTCGGGGTGCACCGTTAGGCAGAACGCATCCCACGTGCACCAACCGAACTCGTCCGCGATCCCGGGCGGGGTCTTCTCCTCGAGGAGCTTGAACGTTCCCAGGTGGTCCCTAGCCGAGAAAATACGGGAAACGAAACTCAATTGCGACATGCAAAATAAAGAAAGGCGTGGAAGCAAATCGAAAATAAAAAAACAAAAATAGGGAAAGGCGTTAATAACAGAGAGGGGAACGCCCGCCCCTGCCTTACCTGCCCCGATTATACGCCAACACGTGGAGGCCTCCTCTCCCAATATATGAAAGCACCTCTCGAGAATCGCCGGCTACGGCCATCGGCGACCCAATCGACCTCGTCCCAGATCTCTCCTGTTTCCATTTTGCCGAAACTAATGGCCGAAAGTATACCTAAGAAAATCGTCGTCAACATACCCGAGGAAATCGTCGTCGAGATACTCTTGAGACTACCGGCGAAGTCACTGGTGCGATTCAAATGCGTCTGCAAGCGGTGGCGTTTTCTGATCTCCGACCGGGGCTTCGCCAAGTCGCATCTGCAGAGGCTGAAGGCAGGGGATTTGATCCCTAGCCAGAGAATCATCATCGGCGGCCCCGACAGCCCCCTCCAGACCGTGGACTGCGAAGCGCTCGACGGCGGCGGCGAGGGTCGCATGGTGGTACCTCATGGGATCAGACCTTTGTGGGAAACCCGCATCGTGGGGTCCTGCGATGGCCTTGTATGTTTAATTGGCCCCAGCAATTTTGTCATATATAACCCCACTACCAGGGAGTATATTGAGTTGTGCGGTCCCGATTTTGTTGATCGAGCTGAGTTATTCGCTGGAGTCACAGATGAATTATTCTGCGGATTCGGATATGACTCTCAATCTGATGATTATAAAATAGTAGCAGATGTTTCTAGTGATGAAAATTGGAAGCTGGCAATATTTTCGCTCAAGTCCGGTTCTTGGAGAAGTATAGAACTCCCGTTCCAGGAAGAGGAAGTCAAATTGTGCGGCCGAGGAGTTTATTGGAAAGGGGCCTTACACCGGTACGTCTATGCGAGCATGAATGATCAGGGCGTGATTATGTCATTTGATTTGTCGGAAGAGATATTTCACCAGGTGCTTCCGGTCCCTGAAGTTGATGAGAACATATGTCTCCTGGGACTCGAGATTCACGGGGCAAATCTGTTCATATACAACAGCACCCATGATCCCCGCATGGAGGCATGGATAACAGATGAGTACGGGAGAGGAGCATCCTGGACAAAATTGTTCAGTGTTGATTCCAGTGCCATGATAAATTTGGATAGGCGCTTTGGGCAGACCCCCCTCGCGTACACAAGGAATGGGAAGATTGTTATTTGGATGGATATGAAGCGGATGATTCTGTTTAATCCGGAGGATAATACTGGCAGGGATTTCCTCTTAGGGACGGACTGTGTTACCGAATATGCCATCTATTTGGAAACTCTTGTTTCTCCCTACCTTGGCGGGCCAAGTGGAGCTGTTGAATGATCTTGTGGATTTTGAAGAAAATACAAAGAGCGTTGAAAGTCTATCCTTTAGTAAGTTTATCGTGCTTTTAGTACTCTGTCCAGATGTAGGGTTAGATGTCTGCTCAATGAATGGCCGGCCATTCAATCATCTTTGGTTTGCTAGAATAATGAGAGACGGTAAGTAGAGTTTGAGTTTTAATGTGCTTGACTGGAATGTGGATACTCGTGTGCTAAGCTTTGTGCCAACTGAAATTCGAGGATGAGCTGTCTTGTAATACTATAGTCAACATCAGTGACTCTTTTTGAATTTTGCCTTGTTGAGTACTTTCTGTACTATTGTTGTGCAAGATTTCGGAATGACCCATCCTCTGATTGGACTGCATTGGCATGCACAGCTTGATAGACATACCGTTGGGATCAAAGCACAATGTAGTCTCCAGTTAAAGAAAATGGCGATGATGTTATTCCCTAATTACCAAATAAACTATTGAATCCACGTACCAAGATGCGAGTTATCTATTCAAAGGGATGGTGATGGCAAAATCCCACGTGATGTGAAATGGTGCGAAAGGTTTAGCCTAGATGAAACTCTTTTGTTGCAATGTTCATAGAACCGTGTACATTCATTGTAATAGTTTTTCATCCCATTGGCTTGACCTTGAATGTCTGCTTCTGTTTCTGGAGTTAGATACTACTCTACGTACCCTGTTGTAATTAGGGATCTCTTGTTCTTTTGTGATTTGACTTTATGAACAGATTGCTAATTCTAAGTAAAATTCCCTCTGGGCAAACAAGAACCACTCAGGTATATTACTCTGCATGCCATCGAATCTTCTCTTCTCTATTAATCCACACATTGAAGAAAACAGATTACAGAAATGACCGCACATACCCACAAGAATTCCTCACTCTTAGAAAACAAGCTTCATTTGAAGTTGAAATGAGTTTAAACAGGAATAAGTCTCATGTAACTGGCACAATCAGCCGTTTTGGTTTTGTTCAAAACTTTGAGCTTTGATGAGATAGTCCATTCCTTCACGAAGCATTGCAAAGCCAAGGAACGTTGTCCTCATGCACATAATTGAACCTTTCTCCCTTAAACGAATAAACCAAACCCAAGAGGAGATATATTATTACAAGCCTGTCCTCTTGCATTGTGATACCAAGCACCTCATTGGCTGCTAATGAAGTAGCCTTCAAAAGTAATTGACAATGCTCTCCTACATAGGAAAACAAAACACGACTCATCAGATAATCTACTTCGCATTATCCTTTCAATGGGATTGGTGCTTCTTTGGATTGGGACAATATCTTCTCAGCTTGGAATGAATTATGCTAACTTCTTGACAACTGCAATTTTTTGGGACTGAGTAAAAAATGGGCCATGCCTTCTGAATTAGAGCTCTGTTACAGGACTCATAATTGGACTGCAAAATCTGTACTGGATAATGAATATCCATGTTTCTGTCAATGTCATATGTTCTTTGGATGATAATTCTTGTGAAGACTGTAATGACTAAATTAAGGGATGATGCATTTTGAGCAACTTTGTTTTATGCATATGTGTCTTTTATTAATTTGAACATAAGTTGTACTGCAAACTATGGTTTACTCTTTTCTGCAATGATACGTGTGATCTTCTTCCTGCCCTTTTCCAACATCCTCTTCCTTCAAACTTCTGATTCTGGTGGTGAAAATTGTGTATCAGCATCAGAATGGTTGTAGGTCTGATGCTGTGTTGTATGATGCTTGATTTACTATGTCGGTTTGCTTTTCAAATTGGCTTATCTTAATGTTGCTTCATTTGAGCTAATATTAAAGAAGTAATTCTTGATTGGAGAAGTGGCTTTTTTATTTTTCTGATATCCTCTGGGGATGGAACTATCTAATTATGTTGCTGGCATCATGTAGTTAATAGCGACAAACTTAAAATTACTGCAAGATTTGACTGTGGATGCTAGTGGGATGCTGATATGGTGTCTGATGATAGTCATAATTACTGAGAAAATCCTGGGGATATCATAAGCAACTATCAAAAGAAACTTTCTGGAATAAGAATTCTTTTACCCTAGATTGCACAACTTTGTCCTAAACAATTTTCCTTGAAAAATTCATTGGCAGATTATTATGGCATATCCCCTATTTGTGATTGATGTGTGATGTAATTATTCATCTTTTCAGGTGCAAGCAATCGCAGTTCATGCCACAAATAACTACTTTGCAACAGCATCTCTCGATTATACATGGTGCTTTTATGAGTTTTCAACTGGTTTATGTCTTACTCAGGTCTCAAACTCTCTCTCTCTCTCTCTCTCTCTCTCTGTGAGGGTGCATGCGTGGAATTTTACACATACATTGACGCAAAACTTGTATCAGTTGTGTATTATGTGTAATGGATGTTCAGGCAAAAAAACAATTATATATGATGATTGAGCAGAAAAAGTGCCAGGCTCCTACAAAAACTGCATTAGCTTTGCACTTACAGTGCTTTTGCAACTCATATATACATATTAACACATATATTACAGTTAAAGAAAAGCCGAAGACGTATGGTGACTAAGTTTATGACACAATTTACTTTAAAAGAATGTTCCTTGTTTAAATACTCTAAGAACAACTTTCCTTGACTTTTGAAATTCATTATCTGAGTAAATATGATATTCTGAGAACATCACCTGAAGCATTAACATAGTTGTACAGTTGCTGCAGTTTTTTTTTGAGGTCATAATGCTGAAGTGCTTTTGATTATGAATGGTTGAGGTTGTCTACTCTCATTCGTCAAAAGATATTCTAAGATCATTCTTCCTTGCTTTTTCTCCATCATTCTGCAGGTTGAAGGTGCTTCAGGATCTGAGGGTTATACATCTGCAGCTTTCCATCCCGATGGTCTTATCCTGGGTACTGGCACCTCAAATGCCAATGTTAAAATATGGGATGTAAAAACACAGGTACTATATTCACAATCTGTCTGAGATTGAAAGGGAATGTTATTGCTTTGGCTGGGTCCACAATTGTTTCCCCGTTTGAATGGGCATTTTCACCACAGTTGTTTCTTAGTCTTTATACTTCCATGTAGTATAGAATATGATACATCAATCTTGCATCCCACCTTGACGATTGGCATGTGCAGTATTCCCTTCTATTTTCAGCTTTTGTTTGTCATGCTTAGTTTAGTGACTATATGCCAATTTGGCATGCTGTTAGAAAAAGGAAGTTGCAAGTGGCAGAACTCCATATATCATGATTTGACAAGCATCCTCATTTTTTTATTCACTGGAATGTCCCAGTTAATTTATTTTATCATGGTATAGCTCAACAATCTTGCTAAATCATTTTGAGATAAGTCAGTCACTTCCACAATTCCGCCAGCTGTCATGTTATTCTTGGACATTTTTGGTTCCTCTTCCTGTCCATTTTAGGTTGGCAACATGCTGTTGTAACTGTTTCTCATTTTGAAACAGGCGAATGTTAGAACATTTTCTGGCCATACCGGGGCAATTACTGCCATATCTTTCTCTGAGAATGGATACTTCCTTGCGGTACATGTTCCTCTGACCTTTCTTCTATTATCAATATATATTTAGACATGCCATCTGACTTAGATATTTATTTCATAGACTGCAGCTCAGGATGGGGTTAAGCTGTGGGATCTGCGGAAGTTGAAGAACTTTCGCACATTTTCAGCGTATGACAAAGACACGGACAAATTCTGGTATGACATCCTCTTAGACCTGCTTGTTGTAGCCAGAGTAGATCTGGGTGGCAGTGAGCAGTAAATGCCTCCCTGTTTGCTTGGACTTGTCCTGGATAGTGAACTTTTTCTGTAGAACTCCCTCAAAGAAGATTATACATCGTATTTGTTCTATTTTCTCATTTCAATGAAGATTATTCAGTGTGTGTGAATTATCAGTGCAAAGAGTAACTATGACAGAGTCTCTCTCCTATTTTGCAGTTGAATTTGATCATAGTGGATGTTATCTTGGACTTGCCGGCTCAGATATAAGGTGAGTTTCTATATGCTAGATTTTGTACTGGACTTGTGAGAATAATAAGGTAATATAGGATTGTGTTTGTTTACAGAATATTTACCTGTTCTTTATTTTCATTGTGTTTGGTAGTTTCCCTTGCTTTCAATTTCTCTGATAGCTTAACTATATTTTCTATGAAAGTGGAAAACAATGTCTTTTTGATAATTTGCTTATGGAAAAGTTCCACGAAATGCTTTGTCAGAAAGGTGGGAAATTCAAACTGTGATTTCTCTTGAAACTTTTCTACTTTCATGGAAGTTCAAAATTTTCTCTGCTGAGGACCATAACTCTATGCATCAATTGGAGGATTATTTTACTTCTTACATATTGGAGATTAAGTGACTTTGTGTTCTTGTATTCTTCTGTCCAATGAAAATGCATGTCTAGAGTCAGGACCTGTTTTTTCCTGACTTCCCTCCTCTTTCGTTTAGTAGTGCCAGCTATTTTGAGAAATAACTTAAATTTTGTGGTTTGCCAGAGTATACCAAGTTCCCAGTGTAAAATCAGAGTGGAATTGTATCAAGACTTTCCCTGATCTATCTGGGACAGGTCATCTCCCCCCCCCCCCCCTCCTCCCCTCTTCCTCTCCTCCTCTCTCTTCTTCAAAATCTTGCGTGTCTATAAATGTGGCCCCCACTGATATTCTGGTCATGATTGCAGGTAAAGTGACGTGCGTTAAGTCCGGTCCGGATTCAAAATACATTGCTGTCGGATCGATGGATCACAATTTGTGAATCTTTGGATTGCCTTCGGAGGATGGTGCTATGGAATCATGAAGTGTTGGGATCACATCTAGCAGGTAGGATCAGCTTTTGTGAGAGCAAAGTAGAGTTTAAGTTTCGTTGTGCTTGGACCGGAAAACTCACATGCTTAGAGTTTAAGCTTTGTGCCAGCTGAATCAGAGTATGAAACATCCTGTACTGCTGCAGTGAACAATTAGCGGCCCTTTGTCTAACATGATTACGATTCTTTGTTTTTCTTTTCGAATTTTGTCTTCTTGAGCACTAAGTCGTGTATACTATTGTTGTACAAGATTTTGGGACTAACCCATCCTCTACTCTCACATGGCATGAGAAAAATACTTATTGGCAGCTAAGCATAGCGTAGTCTCTCCCAATTAAAGGCACTGGTGATATTGCCATTTCCTAATTGAATAGTCGAATCACGAAGTCCACATACGAAGACAGCTGCATCGCACGTGATGCGAAAGGTTTAAGCCTGGATGACCTCCTTTTACCACAAGGTCCATAGAACAGTTTACATTCATGGTGATCGTTTTCGACCTCATCAGTTTTACCTCAGTTCTGTTCCTCTGTTAGATACTTTCCCAAAATTCCTTGCTGTAGTTACGCATCTCTTTTCTATCATTTGGCCTTTCTGATTGTATTGCCAATTCTAAGTGGAATTCCCTCTGGGCGATACGAGAATTGGTCATGCATTTGAGGGATCGAATCTGCCCCCCTAGTCAAAAACAGTAATTTCGCACAAGCATGCCTCCATTTCCTTACTGCACTTCTTCTGCATATATAAACTAGATGCACGATAGCTTTGTAATATCTAAGCTTCACTTCGTATAAGCTATCCGTGCATTCCACGAGGATTGGGACGACACCATTCGACTTGTAATTGAAAATGTCATACTACATACATTTCGAGGCCTTTCATCTGCGCCCGTGGTGATTTTAGGCTTGGCCTCTCCTGCCTGTTTCAAGGCCTAATCGAACTCAAAAAATTGTGAGCGAAGGATATCAAATTTAAGGCAACAAACCAAATCGAGTCTTGCCTGTGTCTAGACGGGCAGCATGTGAGGGAACCACTCCTGATGAAATCGTTCATGGAAAACTGGAAAAGCAATGAGTCAATAATCTATTTTCGATGAGCTCGTTCGGGGAGAGAGAGGATCTCTTCGTGTTGGCGAGGAAAACATCGATCAGAGTTTGGAGGAACAGGAAGTGATTTAAATTAAGGTCCGAAAATGATATAGTTGGTAATCATCTTCCGCCCTGTCCATGAATTCGGGGGACATGCACGTCTCTTCAATTTGCAGATAGTGATTGAGCACGGATATTTAAATCAGCCAGACTAATTGATTCTTTTAGAAAGGGACATACATTGACACCAAAAGATGTCCATGTTGTTGATCGATATCTCAGCCGGCAAAAACTGAGTGAGAAGCAATGGAGATAAGATTTGCCAAGTGTCGAAATTTTTCAGTCATCGAAGTCAATTAGTTTGTTCAAAAAACAAAAAAAAGTCAATTAGTTCACAAGAAAACTAGTTCTAGCTAACAGGGAATATAGGTGAAAAATAACCTAGTCTTTGGAGTGAATTTTTGACAAATGATGATCGAGTTAACTAATAAAAAGCCATGTTGTAACCATCGACAAAGTGAAGATGGAATTACTGCCAAGCAATGTAGTTGACAAAGTCAAATACAAAAGATGGAAATTGATATGGTGGCAACTATTAGAGAAATAATAATAAGGAAGTGAAACCAATTGATTTGGATATAATTACTAGAGAAGTAAAAATCAAGTATTGGAACCGATGTAGCGTTGAGCGAGAAAATCGTTGGTGGAAGGAGAACAACTATAAATGGTAGAATCTATGAACCTAGACATGTGAATAAGGGTTGTTGGATTGAATGAAGCATATTAAACTAGCATTACTTCTTACTAACCATTTGTTAACCGTAGATAATACATATAAATACTTCAATTATAGTTTGTACAACTCCAAATCCATTAGAGAACAAAAGTTATTCAAATTTATCTTCCTACTTATCTGTACAATTATTTTTATATGGTCAACAATGATTATTTCCAGACCCAAGACCTTTACTTTTCTAATCTCTTATATTTCTTCTCCAAGAATTAACAAAAGACCCTTCACAATCTTTTCTCTCGAGGTGATTCATCAAGCACGAATCGTGTAGACTAGGATTGTAATCGCGCACAAGACGCCTCATTTGGATATTTTAGTTTGTGAATGTACGTTATTGCCCTTCCATCCCAAGATGCGTTACCTTGTTTTGCGAAGGATATTATGGGAAATGCACAAAGACAACGGTACCAATTTCTAGGGTTTCGTTGAATTCAGGAAAGTTGGGAATTTGCCCATTTGAATTTGCTATCCTCACTCCCGCGCGCTCTCTCTCTCTCCCTTCCGTTCGCCTTGCTCCACCGCCCAGCTGCTGGACTCCGCCGCGCGACCGCCGGCGAGCCACCCCCTCCGCCCGGCTCCGGCGACGGCCTTGGGAGCTCCTGAGAAAGCCACAGCTACGGCCATTGCCGACCCAATCGACCTCATACGAGTTTCCCCGAGTAAAAGAGCTTCTTCGACTTTGGATCATTATCGTTGCGTGAACTCTTGCTGAACGCTTGCTTGTAATGAGCCTAGAAACTGATCTTCCGCTCAAAACCTGCGAATGCGCAGGCGGTTTGCCGAAACAAATGGAGGAATTTTTCAATGAGGATATCATCATCGACATATTCCTGAGGCTACGGGTCGAGTCACATCTGCAAAGGCTCAAGGCAGGGATTTGATTCCTAGCCAGAGAATCATCACAGGCAGCGGCCACAGACCTCTCGATGGCAGTGAGGGTCGCGTGGTGGTACCTCATAGGATCATACCTTTCCAGGAGCCCGTGTGGTGGGGTCTTGCGATGGCTTGGTATGTTTAATTGTCCCCAGCAATTTTCTCATATACAACCCAACCACCAGGGAGTGTATTGAGTTGCCTGGTTCCGATTTTGGTGATCAAAATGAGTTATTCGGTGGAGTCAGATATGAGTTATTCCGTGGATTTGGATATGACTTGTCAATCCGATGACTACAAAATAGTGGAGGGCGTTGCTAGTGTTAGTGATGAAAATTGGGAGGTGGCGATGTTTTCGCTCATGAATGGTTCTTGGAGAAGGATACAAGGCCAGTTCCAGGAAGAGGTACAAAGTCATGTTGAATTTTCTGGCCAAAGAGTTTATTGGAACGGGGTCTTACACTGGCGTGTCCATGGCTGGAGCATAAAAAACAAGTGGGAAGCTGTGATTATGTCATTTGATTTGTCAGAAGAGAAATTTCACCAGGTGCTTCCGGTTTCTGAAGTCGATGACGACATAGTTCCCCTGGGACTCAGGATTCACAGGGTGAATCTGTTTGTGAATCTGTTTATATACAACAGCGCCCATGATCCCTACATCGAGGCATGGACAACAGGGGAGCACTGGAGAGGAGCATCGTAGACAAAAGCGTTCAGTGTTGATTGCAGTGCCTTCATAAATTGGAATACCCCCTGGGAAGAACCCCCTCGCCTACATAACGAGTGGAAAAATTGTTTTCTGGAGAACTATGAAGTGATGACTCTGTTTAATCTGGAGGATAATACTTGCAATGCTTATTCCATAGGGATGGACTGGCTTATCGACTTTGCTATCTATCTAGAAACTCTTGTTTCTACCTATCTTGGCTGTGAGCCATCAAAAAATCCAGAGCCTTTAAGAGCTGTTCTGGTGCATATGGTTTTACTGTTTTCTTTCTAGTCTTGAGCCTTTAATATAGTATTTTCGATCATAACTTGTTATCTATTTCACTCCCACATGCAATGGAACTGATTATTCTCTCTATTTCTATTTCATTATTAAGCTTTTCCTCCCCCCCCCCTCCCAAAAAAAAAAAAAAAAAAAAAAAAAAAAAAAAAAAAAAAAAAAAAAAAAACCTACCCCTCATATTGGGAGATCAAGTTCACCCTTGCATTCCTATAACTTCTGATTTGCCACACTTCTTGAGCCTACAATACTCCATGATGCGACTAGGTTTGACTGATTAACTTTAAGCTGACTCTCAATTTATAAAGATTCAGCAGTGCACTGGATGCTACTATTAGTCGTTGTTGCGGTTGCAATAGTTGATCAACAAGGGGAAAAAGATGTAGCTTCTTCAAGGCCCCGGGGGGGGGAGTGTAGTGATGCTCAGAGACACATTAGATGTACTTAAGATTAGTATAAGAATAAGAAATCTGTCACCTTGATTCCCTGTGTCTGGCAACAAATCCTCATAGAAGAACAGTGGATGCCACTACAACAGCAAATTAGAACAGTCTACTGAGGTTTCAAGAGCTTATTCAACTAGAGGATTTTGAGATCTTGATAATGCTGAATTCAGACCTTCAGATCCTGAGGAAACCAGGATGCTAAAGAGCCAAACAGTTACCAAACATAATTCTGTTCTTTTGTCCTTCCTTTTTACTTTGAACAGTGGGATCAACGATACAATAGACAATACCATTGTTTAAGGCAAAAAGAAAGTATGATATTTCTTCCATGAAGATATCCTTATCCAGCTACCTCTGCAAATGGAAAATTCAAGTTGCATGATGAACAAAGGCACTCACCAGTTGGTTGACACAATCTCTTTTGCCCATATAAGGTTTTGAACACGACTGTTTGGTTTGTCCCGTGCAAGTGAACAGGGAACCATTACTAACAATAGGCTTTGAATCAAGAAAGAAGACTAAAATAACTCAATCAAGACCGAACAGAAGATGATTACAAATACAGTGACAACAAAATCAAGAATGTTATGGATTACCGGACATTTCCTTTTTGCTATAGGTTTTAAGGGGCATTCTAGCATGACACCAAGCACTGCCCCTTGTGTGTTGCCAACAATCCAGGTGCGTAAGACACCAGCGCCGTCACTTGCCATTACTTGCAAGAAGATGGAGTAAAACAAAAGGTTTTGTGTAGCGACTCTCATATAGAAAGCTCTTAAATTTCCCTTCTATCCTTCTGTTCAAGGCAAATGGATGACTAGAATCAGGACTTGTTTAGAATTCTGACTTTCCTCTTCTTTTGATTAAGTAGTGCCAGCTTTTTTGGAAATAACCTTAATTTTGTGCTTTGCCAGAGCCTATCAAATTACCAGTGTAAAATCAGAGTGGATTTGTATCGAGACTTTCCCTCATCAATCTGGGACATGTCATCCCTCCTCCTCCTCCTCCTTTCCTCCTTTTTTCTTCTTTGAAATCTTGCATGTCTCTAAACGTAGTCCCTGCCAACATTCTTGTTTTGATTGCAGGTAAAGTGAGCTGCGTTAAGTTCAGTCCAGATTCAAAATACATTGCGGTCGGATCAATGGATCACAATTTGCGAATCTATGGCTTGCCTTCAGAGGACATTGCTACAGTAATTTTGACATTGATGTTTGGTCAGCAATAATACGGGTAGGAATATGGGCTATTAATGCCAAGTGTGCTAGAGGAGAAAATGGATTGTGATAGAAAGCTGTCTTCGGTCATAGTCCCGCAGACATTAAATTATATTGATGCTTTATGAAGCCAATACCTTATTTGCTCTTCTATTTGATTGTTTCATCAAAAGACAGCTGTATCTTGCTTGTGGAGGACACGTGCATTTTTTATTTTCTTGTTTGGAGAGACACAGAGATCGAGCAGTGGCCTTTTTGGGTAATTGGAGTTTGACAATGCAGAGCAAGGAAAAGGTGCAAAAGAATTTTTGGTTGGGTATGGATGAATCTTTAAAATGAATGACTTGATGATAATCTTCCCCAAAATTCTGTGGTTATCGCGAAATGTTTTGGGTCAACTGTACAATACAATAATTAGCAGCCTGATATAGATAACACTCGTTATATGCCCATGCTCTTGCCCAATTCTTTGAATAGGTTTGATAGACATGGTTTTCCCTTGTTTTCTGGATGATTTGAATTGATCGGGCATTATGCATCCTGCTATCGGATTTATTGACCTACAGGCCAGAATGTATGTTTTCCCCTTAAGGGCGTTAGGAGATGTTAAAAATGTCTGGCAGCTGGATTTTTTGAAACTTTTTCTTTGCAGAATATATTTCTTTGTGTCCTAGTACAACATGAACTTTTGGTGGCGTGTACTATTCATCTGACGTGCTAAGCTACTGAACATGTGAATCTTTTGAGAACTCCACAGTTTTTTGCTCTAGTCCCCCTTATGATAAGGAAGGGGAAAAGAGAAGAAAATAAATAATTCTGGTGAATATTTCCATTTTGCATGTGGTTGGCTCTGTATACGTTGTCTCTTCATTCTAACCATAATGATTGCAATAGTTTGTTGAAGTAGTTACTACTGTAATTTTGTTGTACTTTCTCTAGATGCTTATGTGTTTGATCTGCAGACTGTGAGGGTTTGACAAGGTTCGGAAGATTGGAGCTATAACTGTCGGCATAATGAAAGATCATACTGCTGAGGTACTCTTTGTGACTTTTTTTACTTGATTAAATACCTTCCTTTCAATTATGAAAAGGAAAAGCACATTCCACGTCACATCTGTCTTGGTTGTAGTCATAAACATGCCTTCTCAACAGTTTATGCTGTATTCAAAGCTGAAACATGCTTCCTTGGTATAAACTTTATGTCTCTTGCTTGTATGAAATCCTTCTGCCCATTTTCTTGCTTCATTTGGTATAGTCAACTATCTCAATGATTTTTCCTGTTATCTGAAGCATGGATGTCATTCTCCTACTAGTATTGTTCAGTTATATAACGAGTCAAAGTAGCTTTGAATACAGTCACAAGGCTTAAAAACACATGCAGTCTAGAGAAGTAATAGAATCTAGTCTTTTATTGGGAACCAAAGACACGACTTTGGTCAGTGATGGTAATTTCTTCTTCATTCATGTGCAGTTCAACTGTGTAGCATATTGTCTGCTAGCCTGCTTAAGAACATGTTGATTTATCTTGTGCATGGTCTGATTTAGTGTTTTGATTTAGCAGATATCTTTTGGGAATATTTGTCAGGTTGGTCAAGAACACCTGCAATATTAACTGTTTGTGCCTCCACATGTTTCTCCCTCGAATATTAGGGTGATGGTGTGAACATTGTTGAACTTTGCTGTAGCCTTGGCTTAGATTCTTTGCTGCAGTCATCCGAACATTAGAGGTGCAACTGAATAGCTTGTTTCACCTGGTAGATTTGATTTTAAATTGTGTTATCTAAGGTTTGTCATTCCCAGTGAGAATTCAGGCTTTCTAGTTTGGTATACTTTCAATATTTGGTGATTTAATGCCATAATAAACTTACCAGATAATCAAGGATGACCTAAGACAGTTTCAGTTTTTTGTTTTATATTATAGTGCTATAGAGATGGAGGTATCTGGTAGAACTTAATCCAGGGTTATAGCTTAAAGGGACTAGGGGCAATCTTATTGTTGTACCTTTTTTGGTGACGAAGCCACTCACACATCCTACTTTCTAAAATGTGTTTCTTGGACGGGTTTCATCATTCTTTTCCAGAAAATAGATCATTAGAATAAGGTGCATGCTATGAATTTCTTGATCTGGGAAGTGAATTTTAGTACTCATGGATGTGCTGCGATCTCTGGAGTTCTGGAGGGGAATTTTCTTTGGAGAATTATTCTAAGCCTAATTATCACTGTTATTTTCAAGTGGCAGAATGATTTTATTCCTGAGGTGGTCATGTGTTTGAATAAAAAGACTTAAGAAAAAAGGCATGGCATGATAATGAGAGGATCCGAGTCTTTGAATGGTTTTCTTGCCTCTAGTTTTGGGGCATAATGAAGCCATCTTCTGTCCGTTTGTAAGTTTGGTATTGATTTCCAGTTTACTGCATCCATCTGAATAATTGTGTTACCGTATGTACATGTGTGTGTTTGTATGGAGTTTCCTGGAAAAAAAAAACTCGACAGTTACAACAGTTTGGAAGTTTAGAGGGAAGATAGGTAAAAGGTTTTTAAGAAGAAAATCAATTAATAAGAACATGAGCTTATTTACATGAGGTGGATTGACAATGTATTGCATAGAAGTGCTTTTCTCGTCTGCCAAGCGAAACGTATTAGGTCTTACTTTTTGAATTGATCAACCGTACATATTAATTTTCTGCTTTAATGAGGTCACAGGCAGACACCACTGCCAAGTGCTACAATGCATGAGTGCCTTGGGGCGTCTCAAAAGGTATGAAGTAGGGATTCTGTGGAGGCTTTTGCATGCATCGCCACCTAAATTGTGTCTCCCCTACACACAGTTTGCCTAAAAAAAATAAAATAACCTTATAGTATGTTTCACAATAGGTATCTATTTTCGCTAGTTTGAAATTTTTCATAACACAAAAGTTAGTTTGATATAAATATGACACAACAGTATTGGTATGAATTTTTTTTTCTTTTTTTTTGCTAGTGACACGTTTTTTGCTAGCACTTGGTAAATGACACCATGTCTTTTTAAGTATTTGTTAAGGTTTCCCCATCATATTTGACTACGTTCAGGTAAATTCAACTACGAACAGTGAAAGCTCTTTTAGTTATTCTATTGCCTGTTCATGTTCTTGAACTCATTTGAATATGTAGAAGTGCTACAATTTATATAGGAGCTCAAGGGAGTTAAAGGGGGCTCGGCTGTAATCAAAGCATCATTTTCATTGTCAGAAAATAAAAAATGATATTAAAAAAGAAGAAGCTAAACTAATGATCCATGCGTTTAGTTGATATATTAATGCTCACTTCGTGAAATTACACCATGTATCTCCAAAACAAATACTCGAAGAACTCGATTTCAACTAGTTTGTTGCTAAAAGAAATTCAGCACCTGGAGATGATTTTATATGTGTTTATCGTTATCCTTAAGTTACTATCAAGAGGAAGTTTCATGGAAGGGAGAATTTGGACTAGGTGGGACTTGGTTCGAACCAAACCCGAAAATGTCTTAATTCTTAAATATGGAGCCCCTTCTACTTTCCAATTAACGCTTGACGATCTGGCTTCTCTCTCTCGACTCTCCAGCGGCGCCCTTCATTTTGGTCTCTTTCTCCCTCTGGGGTCTCGCCTGAGTCGCCGTCTCGTCTCGTCTCTCTCGATCTCGCGGGTTGCGGCCTCGTCTTTGTGGGTCGGCCTTAAATCAGTCCACTAGGTACTCTCTCTCTATGTCGGTTTCATTGTCGATCTCCTCATTGAATATTTCGATTTCGGAGTTCTGTGATTTCGGTTCCTTCGTTTTTGATTTCTTCGGCAGTTTGCCATCTCAATTGATGGCTGTGAGGGTTGGCTGGCCATACCCACCACCTGTTTCTTTTTCCTTTTGTTTTTAAACTGCCCTCAATTAATGTCTCGCCTCAAACAAGCTCACTGAGAATTTTCGTTCAGCTCGAATCTGTCTCGAGTCTCGATTGTGACGTGGGATGGCATCAACCACTAACACGTCCAGCATGGAGTTTGAGGTGTTTCTGAGTTTTAGGGGACCCGATACTCGGAAAAATTTTACTAGTTGCCTATATCATGACATGGTGGAGAAAGGAATCCGAGTCTTCAAAGACGACAAAGAGCTCCGAGTTGGTCAGAAGATTGGTGGAAACCTTTTGCGAGCCCTTAATGAATCTCAAATCTATATTCCCATCTTCTCTAAGGGCTTCGCTTCCAGTCCATGGTGTCTCCGTGAGGTTGCACATATGGTAGATTGCATTTCAAAGTCGGATGGGAAGAAGGAGATCCTCCCTGTTTTCTTCGATGTGGAGCCAGATGTCGTTAAGGTTAAAAAAGGATTGTATAGAGATGCCCTCTCTGAGCATGAGAACAAGTATAGCTCCCGTGAAGTGAAGCGCTGGAGAGATGCTCTTGTTGAGGTTCCAACCAGAGTAGGTTGGACCCTGGAAGGAAAAGGGTAAGTTTTCCACAACTTTTTCTCAATTATTCATTTTTCTAAAAGTGGACAAGAGCAAAATAAATGTTATTTCATTTGTCAAAAACCGTAAAACGAATTCAAATAGCAAAATAAATATTTTTCAACAAATTTATAAAAAAAGATATGTGGAAACAACAACCAACCAATATTAATGCTTATTCATTGGAGGTCAAGCAGACTGATATTGTAGTACTACTAGCATATGAACTAATTATATATTTGATACATCTCAAAAAAACATTGCCTGCACATTAAAAATAACTAAAACCTATGTGATGAATATCAGTTTTCAAAAAGAACAATTCATCAGTTTTATGTTGATAAGCAAGCACCTAAATTAGGTCACAATCTTCTCTACTATCATTGAAGGACTTATGTGGACTGCTATGGATGGTGAGTTTTATCTATAAATTCTCACGGCCTGTCCATGTGTTTTAATGGTCACGCAAGAAGTTAACAGCACATTTAGCAAAATAATGGAGAAAAAGAGAGGGAGAAAGAGACAGAGTTGACATGGAGACGCCGCATAATGTGAACTTTCTATGTTGCTTATATTCTTTTAATGAGCATTCTATAGAATTGAATCTTGGACTAGCCAATGCCGCCTATGGTCATCTATTTAATATATGAATAAATGAAATGATAAAATAGTCATAAAGATATAATTAGATTTCTTTCCACTCTTTTCTTTTCTTAACCCAAACATGAAATCACCTAAGTTCCTCCATTTCCTTTCTTTTCTTCTTAAGCATACAAACAACAACAAAATCCAGTCATTTGTTTCTTGTGTTTCCTCTCCTGCGGTCATTATCCGAATCATTTTCATTTCCTCTTATTCACTGCATCCAATCCAAGTGTTGGTAATTAAACCCAATCGATAGCGTTAAACCCAACCAATGGGAGTTTGGGCAGCAGGCACGGTAGCTAATTTGCGTCCTTTGTAGTTTAGATCATTTTCAATTGTAATTTGATTATTCTTATGTTTAAATGGATTCAAATTTGCTATTTGAAAAACTAACCCATTTATAAATTGTTCTTAATACATTTAGCTTGTATTGGCAGGTATGGGGAACTTATAAAATTGATTGTCCGAGAGGTTCTACTTAAGCTGAAGGTGAAGAACAGATCTCTTCCCGACAATCTAATTGAAACAGATGATCTAAAACATATAGAGGAGTTGTTGAAAGTTGACTCTACTAACCATGTACCTTTTGTTATAATCCATGGGACGGGTGGCATTGGTAAAACCTTTCTTGCTAGCATTATCTTCAATCGGATCCAGTCTGAATTTGATTATAGTAGTTTCCTTGAAGATGTCCAAGACTCGTCGCAATGTCATGGTCTTTTAGACGTGCAAAAGAAACCATTATCCGACACATTGGGCTCCACCTCTGCTCAAGAAATCTATGACACCAACGATGGGATCAATCGCATAAGAAGAGGACTTGGTAAAAAGAAAGTTCTAATCGTTCTCGATAATGTGGATAACAAGGAGCAACTCGAGAAACTCGCTGGGAGTTGCAATTGGTTCGGTCTTGGAAGTAGGATCATTGTCACAGTTAGAGACATGAGCATAGTACTAGCTAAGGACAACCAAACGCGACCTAGCAATTGCTTGGCCTACCCAGTAAATGAGCTGCCTCGATATCAAGCGATTCAGCTTTTCAGCAAGCATGCCTTTAGAAGCAATGCTCCTTCGGAAAATTGCTACAATTTCTCAGCTAAAGTTGTTTCAAGCATATGAAGGCTTCCTTTGACTCTAGAAGTTCTGGGTTCTCTTTTCGCCCACACGGTTAGATTGGAGTGGGACCAAACATTGAAGGACTTAAAGCAAGTCCCACATAGGGACATCCGAGAAAAACTAATGATAAGTATCGACAAATTGGACCCCAAGGAAAAAGCTATATTCCTAGACATAGCATGTTTTTGTATAGGGGAGGATAAGACAAGTGCGTAGTACATGTGGGATGATTGCAAATATTCTTCACGAAGCGCGATTGATGTTCTTCTCCTCATGTCATTAGTAAAAATTGATGAGGAGGATGATACGTTCTGGATGCATAATGAAGTTCGAGATCTAGGAAGGTACATTGCCAAGGAAGAGAATTTCAAAGGTTTTGGAAAGTGCCCTTGGGTGTGGATTGATGAGGATACTTTAGACATACTTGGGAGCAATGAGGTAAAACTTATTAAGAGTAGAAGATATAGTCAATCCAGCTAAATCTTTTGTCATGCTCTTTAAAATCCAGAATATCAGTTGATGGTTTGCTTTGTTTTCTAATTCATAGAGAAATAGAGAGCAACTCTATTAACAACAAAAGTATGTGTAATCATGCCTTACCCTTCTGAATTGAGAAGAAAGCTAAGTTGCTGATTGATTATTTGTGTCCTTGAAAAGGTATTTAATCTGTGAAAAGACAGAAAAATCAATTTCGAATGAACATTTTGAACATGTTTGGTTTGTCTTTTTATCAATATGATGAAAACGGTGAGGTGATTCTTCTGTTCTAACATGCTTTAATTTAATTAGTTTATGGTGGAAGAGGAACTATTGATATTGATGACTACTTCCATGGTTTATTGATTTCTACGTGGCACACTCATTTTTGTTCTCTGCTGCTGCTTGCAGGAAAAACCAATTGTACGAGCACTCGGCGTGGGTATTCGTCATGGCTTCAAACCTGAAGAATTAGCTTGTTTTCCAATGCTAAGGTTCCCTAGAGGAAAAGGAATGAATTTTGTAGGTGACTTCAAAAATTGTCTTCGTAGTATGAGATGGCTTTCCTGGCATTGTTGCCCGCAATTTCTTCCAGCGACAAATCTTCGCCTAGTAAATCTGGTCGTGCTCAATCTTTCGGACAGCAAGATCACCCACAAGTGGGCTGGATGGAGGCAAATCAAAGTACTAACACTCCTCACTTGTGTTTCCTTCAAATTTACTTTTTGTCAACATGTAATCAACCTTTTTATTCCACATTGCAGATGGTGAAAAAGTTGAAGGTTCTAGATCTGACACGCTGCGAAGAGTTAATCAAGACACCTAATTTTTCAGAGTTTGGCCAGTTGGAGAAATTGATTCTCGCTTGGTGTGCGAAATTGTCTATGATTGATAGCTCAATCGGTAAGTTTAAAACTGCTAAGTACTTTGGATCTTAATGGATGTGAATCCCTTTGAGGGTTGCCTGAAGAAATCGGTTCTCTAGAACACTTGTCAGAGATTATCATGCCCTCTGATGGCAAACTAAAATCTCTAACAAAGTTTGATACTCAATTTCATCATGGTATCATCCAACTTCCTCACTCTATTGGAAGGATGAATTTGACGCATTTGGTTTTGGCTTTTTGTGAGAATTTATTTGAGCTTCCGGACTCTATTGGAGATATAGAATCATTGATCGAGTTGAATTTAGCATTCTCTGGGATCTCCATTCTCCCTCATTCAATTGGAAAGTTAAAAAATCTTAAGCATTTGCTTTTATTTAAATGCGAGAATCTACATAAGCTTCCGAACTCAATTAGGGAGTTAGAATCATTGGTCAAGTTAGATTTGAAATTCTCAGGGATCTCCATTCTCCCTGATTCCATTGGAAAGTTAAAGAATCTCAAACATTTGCTTTTATATAAATGCAAGAATGTCTATGAGCTTCCGAACTCTATTGGGGAACTAGAATCATTAGTTAATTTGGATTTAAAATGCTCGAGGATCTCCGTTCTTCCCAATTCTATAGGAAAGTTAAATAATCTCAAGCATTTGTGCTTACCCGAATGCAAGAACCTACATGAGCTTCTGAATTATATTCAGAAACTAGAATCATTGGTCAAGTTGGATTTAAGCTTCATGGAGATCTCTGTTCTCCCACGTTTCATTGGAAGGTTAACAAGTTTCACACATTTATCTTTTGTTGGATGCGTGAATCTACATGAACTTCCGGAATTTATTAGGGAAATGAAATCATTGGTTGAGTTAAATTTAAAATACTCGGGGGTCTCCTTTCTCCCTGATTCCATCGGATATTTGAAGAGATTAAAAGTCTTAAATGTGGCATACACAAAGATACACACGATACCTTTTGCTCTTGGAGGGGTGAAGACGCTTGAAGAGCTCAATGCCTCGTTTTGTCCGCATCTTTTGGATGATATCCCATGGGAAATGTGGAGCTTGACCCGTCTGTGGATCTTGAACTTAGATGGGAGTCCAATCTCTATGGTGCCATAAAAGATCAGTGATTTCTCTAGTCTCCAAATGCTTAAACTTGCAAGCAATCGGCTATCCCCGTTACCAGAACTTCCCTCGAGTTTGAAGTGCCTAGTGGTTGCAGCTGCTCCATTCCCTGATCTTCCCGGCCTCTCGAATCTAGTTCATTTAGATCATCTTGAAGTGTGCGGAAGAAATGCATTTAAAGTATTTCGGGGCCAGAATACCGTTATTTCATGTAGCTTGTCAACCTTGACACCGCAATTGCCAGATTTCTCCAACTTCAAGAGCTTGTCGGTTCTCTCCATCAGCGGATGTCCGATGCCGTACTTCCCTGTCCTTAAATACTTGGAGAGGTTAAGGGAATTGACGATTCGGGCGTGCGAATTCCTGAAGAGCTCACCTGATTTAACATGCTTGAGGAGTCTACAACGATTAGAGCTTGGTGGCTTGCCCAAACTGGTGGAGATTCCAGGTTTGGGAGAAGTGGAGTCACTGAAGTTTCTACGCATTACCAAGTGTACTATGATCAGTCGATTGCCTAACCTGTGGAAGTTGAAAAATCTACAGCGTCTGAAGCTAGAACACTGCGGGAATTTGAGTGCCGTCAGAGGCTTGGAAGAATTAAATTTTTTGAACAAGGTGGAGATCAAATATTGCATGTCCCTAAGATTGCCTGATGTGCCGGCATCCACCAAGTTGGAGATAAGTAGGATGCCAGCAGAAGCTGCAACACACCATTCTGTCTACAGTGCAGCTTGGAAAGTGGAACTAATAAGCCGGATGCAAAATGCATCATCCCGAAAGTCCTGCGAGACTTCCGATTTAAGCACACCACGTTTGGGGTCGAGCTAGTGCCGTACTAAGGTGAGTGGCTTTGAACTCCTCCCAGATTTTCTTTGCATCGTGGGGAAGTATAGCCTTGCCGAATTCTCAGGTGCGTTTTGATTACATAAAAGCAGTTTTCATTTCGGCTCGTTTGCTAACTGGCAGAGCTGGCTTGGAAAAAAGGCAAAGAAAGAGAAGGCGGCGAGTTCTCAGAGTTTGAGGCCCTGCACGTGGAACAGAGCCAAATTTGTGGCCCGGCATGTGGAATAAAGGCAAATTTGCAGCACACGTTCACCACGTACGTGTACTAATCCAAGTGATGCATGAAGGAAGACTAAAAACTATATCCAATTGGCCATCCATCACCCATTTGAGGAGACAATATTGGCGATTGCTGCATAACCAGATCTGCTTGTTGAAATGTTGCATACGTGATTCTACTTGGCCAATGAATTGTACAACCCATCAAGGACTTGTTTTGCATTCAGCGTTCAAAACAGCACACAGATGATTTACAATGAAGTGATATTTTCATTCCCCTAAGTTCAGAAAGTGATAGTAGTTAAATGATTCAAGTTCTCTATTGGAGCTTGAGAAGATGCGGAATCAACGTTGAAGCCTAGAGAAAATTCAAAAACGTTGCTACAAATATAAGTCATTGACATACAATGACTCTTAAGTCATATGATAGCATACTCTGCTTTTATGGTTATGACTCATGTCATTCCATAATATGCAAATACTGAGACATGATTATGGTAGCAAGCTGGTGTACACTTTTAATTAGACCGTGTTTTCCTCTGTCTGATTAAAGGAAACTAGCTTTCTGATTTGTGAGTTACAAGGATAAACATCACCCATATTTCTCTTTTATAAAATTTACAAGTGAGTGATGTCATATTTTGTAATCTACCAATAAAAACCATAATTAGGGAAAGTTCTGTCTTGTCATGGATGAATATGCCCGGTGGAAGACTCTTGAAGGGCCTGTGAAGGGCTTACGAAAGAAAATTTTCTGGTCTTTTTGGCTACTATTGTGATCTAGTTTAACCAACACTTGTTCTCCCTTATTTTAATAACTGAAGGACAGGGGGCACTCAAACTTTCATGACCCTATTATAAGGACAAGGTAATAAATGATCTTGAGCATAGTGAAAAACCAAAGTGATGAGGCTTTCAGTTGTGTATAGTTGACATTAGGTATTGGTTTGGTTAGGTATTGATCTTCGAATTTCATGCTAGGTTAATGGAAAGAGGTAAAAAAAAAAAAAAGAAAAAAAAAAGAAATGAATGGACAGAATTATTCCTTCATTGGTACTTTATGATGCAATAGGATATGATGCTTCTGTCCATATGTCGTGTTTGTATTTCTTAAAAGTGTTTTACCTGATTGTTTAAACTCAAGAGATGGTATAAAATATGAAAAACTGTTGTAAACCAAGATTTTCAGTGGTTTAAGTTCTTGATTTGGTTTTGCTCCAAACTGTGAGCTTTGATGAGATAAGTCCAGTTTGGTTTCTTCAGGAAGCATTGCAAAGCCAGGGAACGGGTGTCCTTGCCCACATAACTGAACCTCTCTCCCTTAAACCAATAAATTAAACCCAAGAGGAAATATATTATCACAAATCGGCCCTCTTGCATTGTGATACCAAGCACCTCATTGGCTGCTAGTGGGAAGCAGCCTTCAAAAGTATTTGATAATGCTCACAGCCTGCATAGGAAAACGAAACACCTCTTATCAGAAAATCTACTTCCCATTATTCTTTCAAAGGGATTGATACTTCTTTGGATCGGGACAAATCTTCTCAGGATGAATTATGCTGACTTCTTGAAAATTGCAAATTTTTGGGACTGAACAAAAATGTGCCATGCCTTCTGAATTAGAGCTTTGTTATAGGACTCATGATCGGACTGCAAAATCCGTAATGAATGATGAATATCCTTGTTTCTGTCAACGTCATATGTGTTCTTTGGATGATAATTCTTGTGAAGAGTGTAATAACTAAATCATGTAATGATGCCTTTTGAGCAACTTTGTTTTATGCATATATTGTCTTTCATTAATTTTAACATGAGTTGAACTGCAAACTATGTTTTACTCTTTTCTGCAATGATACGTGTGATCTTTTTCCTGCCCTTTTCCAACATCCTCTTCGTTCAAACTCCTGATTCTGGTGGTGAAAATCGTGTATCAGCATCAGAATGGTTGTAGGTCTGATGTTGTGTTGCATGATGGTTGATCTACTGTGATGTTGGTTTGCTTTTCAAATTTGCTTATATCATTGTTGTTTCGTTTGAGCTAATATTAAAGAAGTAATTCTTGATTGGAGAAGCCGCTTTCTTATTTTTCTAACAATTTTTCCGTTATTATATGGGATGGAACTATCTAATTATGTTGCTGTCATCATGTAGTTAATAGTGATCAACTTCAAATTACTGCAAGTTTTGACTGTGGGTGCTGGTGGGATGCTAATATGGTCATAGATACTGAGAATATGCTGGTGATATCATTAGCAAGTATCAAAAGAAACTGTCTGGAAATAAGAATTCTTTTGCCCTAGATTGCGCAATTATGCTGTAAAAAGGTTCTTCTTGAAAATTTATTTGGCAGATTATTATGGCATATCCCCTATTTGTGATTGATGCTTGATGTAACTATTCATCTTTCCAGGTGCAAGCTGTCACAGTTCATGCCACAAATAACTACTTCGCAATGGCATCTCGCCATTATGAGTTTTCACAGTTTTTGGTGCTTTTATGAGTTTTCACCTGGTTTATGTCTTACTCATGTTTCGAAACTCTCTGTGTGTGCACTCGTGCGTGAGCACAAGGGTGCGCATGCACTTTTACATGTACATCGACACAAAACTTGTATCAGTTGTATTATGTGTAATGGATGTTCAGGGAAAAAAACAATTATGCATAATGATTGAGCAGAAAAAGTGCCCGGCTCCTAGAGAAACTGCATTTGCTTTGCACTTACATTGCTTGTGCAACTTATATATACATATTAACGCAGATATTATAGTTCAAGAAAAGTTGATGACATATGGTAATATCAGTTTATGACACAATTTACTTTGAAAGAATGTTCCTTGTTCAGATAGTCTAAGAACAACGTTCCTTGATTTTTGAAATTCATTACCAGAGTAAATATAATATTCTGAGAACATTGCCTGAAGCATTAACATAGTTTTACTGTTGCTGCAATTTTTTTTAGGTCACAATGCTGAAGTGCTTTTGATGACCTATGGTAACATCAGTTTATGACACAATTTACTTTGAAAGAATGTTCCTTGTTCAAATAGTCTAAGAACACCTTCCTTGACTTTTGAAATTCTTTACCAGAGTAAATATAATATTCTGAGAACATTGCCTGAAGCGTTAACATAGTTTTACTGTTGCTGCAATTTTTTCAAGGTCACAATGCTGAAGTGCTTTTGATTATGAATTGTTGAGGTTTTCTGCTCTCACTTGTCGAAAGATATTTTAAGATTGTCCTTGCTTGCTTTTTCTCCTTCATTCTGCAGATTGAAGGCACTTCAGGATCTGGTTAAGCTTTTCATCCCGATGGTCTTATCCTGGGTACTGGCACCTCAAATGCTAATGTTATGGGATGTAAAAAGACAGGTATAATGTTCACAATCTGTCTGAGATGGAAAGGGATGTTGTGGCTTTGGCTTGGTCCACAATTGTTTCTTGGTTGAATGGGCATTTTCGCCACACTTGTTTCTTTGTCTTCATACTTCCATGTAGTATAGAATATGATATGGCAATACCGCATCCCACCCTGACGATTTGCATGTACAGTATTCCATGGTCTAATTTCAGCTTTTGTTCCTCATGCTTAGTTTAGTTGCTATATGCCATTTTGGCATGCTGTTAGAACATGAAGGGAAGTTGTAAGTGTCAGAACTCCATATGCCATGATTTAACTGGCATCCTCATTTATTTATTCACCGGAATGTTCCAGTTAATTTATATTATCATGGTATAGCCCAACGATCTAGCTCAATCGTTTTGAGATAATTCAATCGCCTCCACAATTCTGCCTGCTGCTCATGCTGTTATTCTTGTGCATTTTTGGGTCCTCCTGTCTGTTTTAGGTTGGGGACATGCTGTTGTAACTGTTACTCTTTTTGAAATAGGCAAGTGTTATGACATGTTTTGGCCATACCGGGGGCAATCACTGCCATATCTTTCTCTGAGAATGAATACTTCCTTGGGGTACATGTCCCTCTAACCTTTCTTTTATTATCAATAGAGATTTAGACATGCCATCTGACTTAGAAATTTATTTCATAGACTGCAGCTCAGGATGGGGTTAAGCTGTGGGATCTGTGGAAGTTGAAGAACTCTTGCACATTTTCAGCATATGACAAAGACACGGACATTTCTGGTATGACATCCTCTTAAGCCTGCTTGCTGTAGTGAAAGTAGATCTGGATGGCAGTGAGCTTTAGATGCCTTCTGTTTGCTTATTTTTTCTCTAAAGAGTGAATTTTTTCTATAGAACTCCCTCAAAGAAGATTATACATTTTACTGGTTCTATTTTCTCTTCTTTTTTAAAAGGGGGAAAAAGAAAAGAAAGAGAGAGGGGAAGCTATGACTGAGTCTCTCTCCTATTTTGCAGTTGAATTTGATTATAGTGGATGTTATCTTGCACTTGCTGGCGATGAGTTTCTATATGGTAGAATTTTGTCCTCGACTTGTGAGAATAATAAGGTAATATAGGATTGTGTTTGTTTATAGAAAATTTACCTGTTCTTTATTTTAATTGTATTAGGTAGCCTCTGTTGCTTTCAATTTCTCTGAAAGCTGAGAGATATTTTCTGAAAAGTTGGCAAACTGTGTTTATAATAAGTTGCTTACAAAAACGTTTCACCAAGCGCATAGTCAGAAAGGTGGGAACTTCAAAACTGTGAATTCTCCTGAAACTTTTCTACTCATGAAATTTCAAAAGTTTCTCCGAGAGCACCATAACTCTTGCACCACCAATGGGAGGATTATTTTGCCTCTTAAGTATTCAAGATCGAGTGACTTTGTGTCCTTCTATTCTTCTGTCCAATAGAAATGCATGTCCAGAATCAGGAACTGTCCTTGTATTCTTCTATTCTTCCTGATCTGGAACAGGTCATGTCTCCCCTTCCTCCTCCTCCTCCTCTCCTCTTTCTTATATAAATCTTGCATCTCTGAATGTGGCTTCCACTGATATTCTGGTTTGGGTTGCAAGTAAAGTGATGTGCATTAAATTCGGTCCCGATTCAAAATACATTGCCGTTGGATCGATGGATCACAATTTGCGAATCTTTGGCTTGCCTTTGAAGGATGGCGCTATGGAATTTTGAAACGTTGGAATCGCATCAAGCAGGTAGGATCAGCTTTTGTGAGAGACAGCAAGAGTTTCGTTATGCTTGGACCGGAATACTCATGCACTTAAAGCTTTGTGCTAGCTGAATTTGAGCCTGAACCATCTTGTACTGCTGCAGTTACAATCAATGGCTCTTTGTCTAACGTGATTACGACTCTTTGTTTTTCTTTTTGAATTTTTCCCTTCTTGAACTCTAAGTCGTGCATACTATTGTTGCACAAGATTTCGTGAATGACTCATTGTCTATTCGGACTACTCTTGCATAGCATGAGAAACATATTATTGGCATCAAAGTGTTTTTGTAGTTTCTTCAATTAAATAAACTAGTGATATTGCCATTTCCTAATTGATTGCGTCGAATAAATTACTGAAGCCCACATACGAAAATGCGCATGTGATGCGAAATGATCAAGCCTAAATGACCTTTTACCAAAATATCTAGAACAATTTACATTCATTGTGATGTTTTGCAACTCATGGGTTTTACATTGGTCCTGTTCCTAATGTACTTGCTCGAAGTACCTTGCCGTCACTCTTTCGAGTGGAGTTCCCTTGGGATTAAATTGCTAATTCCACTTGCTAAAGCCGTCAAGCGCTTTGTAGTCTATGGTCTCGAAGGGCCTAGAGCCTGCAGACCTATCAAACCCACACCATCCATGCTCTTGGTGATTGCTCTCTTGGTTTCTTCTGCTTGGTTCAAGGCCTAGTTGGAACTTGAAAAATTGCAATTGCAATCCACGCATCGCAGCGAGCCTTCAAGTATATTTTCCAATAGTACATGGCTTGTGTCACTTATTTCAAGTGTAGCTTCCCGAATTGGCACCTTTTCCGAAGAGATATAGCTGGTCCCTACACTTATCAGCCGGCACAGAAATAAGAAAAACAAAAAATGTCGGTAAAGATCGTAAGAAGGATCATGAGAGGACAAGTCAGAAAAAATGAGTATTTGATCTACTAAGTTGTGACATTTTGTTCTACGAATGATAGTATGGAAAATTCACGATGTGCTGATGAAATAATCTTTATAAAAAATGTTGACATAGATAGAAAAAGGGGATATTCAGAACTGGAGGAAGCGTAAGGAAAACATTAAATGCTTTTTTTATTATTTATCCCTACGACAAAGAAGGGATTGGTGAGTATCCTATTGAATTATTTTAAACTTAGAATATATATCTATATATCTCTCTCTCTCTCTCTCTCTCTCTCTCTATATATATATATAAGAAATTCTATGGTACCAAACGCTCCCGCTCTCTCCCTTCCCTCCGCCTTGCCTCCGCCCAGCTCCCCAGGCGACCGCCGCCCACGCCGCGCGGCTCCGGCGACGGCCTTGGGACCTCTCGAGAACGCCACACCTACGGCCAGTGTCGACCCAACGGACCTCCTCCGAGATTCCCCGAGTAAAAGCTTCCTCGACTTTGAATTGTCGTTGTTGCGTGAACTCTTGCTGAACACTCGTTTGTATCAGCCTTGCTCGTTCAAAACCTGCCAACGAACAGGCGATTTTGCCAAAACTAATGGCCGAGAGTATACCCGAGGATATCATCGTCGACATACTCTTGAGGCTACCGGCCAAGTCGTTGGTGCGGTTCAAAGGCGTCTGCAAGCGGTGGCGGTCTCTGATCTCCGACCCGGGCTTCGCCAAGTCGCATCTGCAGAGGCTTGAGGCAGGGGATTTGATCCCTAGCCAGAGAATCATCATCTGCGGCCGCAACTGCCCCCTTGAGACCGTGGACTACGAAGCGCTCGGCGGTGGCGAGGGTCGCGTGGTGGTACCTCATGCGATCAAATCTTTGGGGAAGCCCTGCATCGTGGGGTCCTGCGATGGCCTCATATGTTTAATTGGCTTCAGAAATTTTGTCATATATAACCCGACCACCAGGGAGTATATTGAGTTGTCCGGTCCTGAGCTTGTTAATCAAGCTGAGTTATTCTATCGATTTGGATATGAATATCAAGCTGAGTTATTCTCTGGATTTGGATATGAGTCATTCTGCGGATTCGGATATGACTCTCAATCTGATGACTACAAAATAGTAGCAGCAGATGTTTCTAGTGATGAAAATTGGAAGGTGCAAATATTTTCTCTCAAGTCCGGTTCTTGGAGAAGGATACAAGTTCAGTTCCAGGAATGGAAAGTTGAACTTTCTGGCCAGGGAGTTTATTGGAAAGGGGCCTTTCATTGGCACGCTTATGTCTGGACGATAGACAATCTGCGCAAAGATGTGATTATGTCATTTGATTTGTCGGAAGAGAAATTTCACCAGGTGCTTCCGGTCCCTGATGAGGAGATAGATCTCCTGGGACTCGGGATTCACGGGGCGAATCTATTCATATACCACAGCAACGATTACTTCATTGAGGCATGGCTTATAGATGAGTTCAATAGAGGAGCACTGACGACAAAATTGTTCAGAGTTGATTGCAGTCCCTACATAAATTGGAATAATACCCCCATTCCAAGAAAACCCATCGCATACACAAGGAGCGGAAAAATCATTTTCCACATGGATATGAGCCTAATGATTCTGTTTAATCCGGAGGATAATTCTCACAAGGATTATCCCATAGAGGAGGACTCTGGATATGCTACGTATTTGGAAACTCTTGTTTCTCCCTATCTTCGCGGTGAGCCATCAAGAATCTAGAGTCTTTAAGAGCCGTTCTGGTGCTTTGAATTTTACCTTTTTTTTTTTTTCTAGCTTAATGATTCGGCCATCTTGTGCTGTTGAATGATTTTGTGGATTTTGTAGAAGAAACAAAGAGTGTTGAAAGTCTATTATAAAACCTTGTCATTCTTTATTAACTTCATTGTGCTTTAAGTACCTTGTCCACTTTAGATGTAGGGTCAGATCTCTGCTTGATGAATGGCCATTCGATCATCCTTGTTTTGCTGGAATACTCACTTCACTTGCTAATTTATCCAATCTGATTTGGTGTAATTTCACCAACAATTTACCGGTCTTGTTATGTAGTGAACATTCAACTATAATCATGTGAGTCTTTCATGCATAATAGTAGTATTTATTGGCATGTAATGAAGAAAACGAGGTCAATGTTCACCACGCTCGACTTGGGCAGGCCCGGCGTGCCCGCCCCAGTACCCGCACAGGGCGTGCCACACGTACACGTAGTCCACGCTCCCGTATGAATGGCTCTTTTGTCTTACGTGATTACGACTCTTTGTTTTTTCTTTTCGAATTTTGCCCTTCTTGAACGCTAAAAGTCGTGCATACTATATTGTTGCACAAGATTTCGTGAATAACCCATCCTCTGTTCGGGCTACTCTCGCACGCCGAACGCGTGGACGCGGATCCCGCTGCCTCTCCCAATATATGAAGGCTGGCTACCGGCCATCGCCGACCTAATCGACCTCAATCCGAGCTCTCTCTCCTGTTTCCATTTTGCCGAAATAATGGCCGAAAGCATGCACGAAAATGCCGTCGTCGACATACTCTTGAGGCTACCGGCGAAGTCGCTGGTGCGATGCAAATGCGTCTGCAAGCAGTGGCGGTCTCTGATCTCCGAACCGGGCTTCACCAAGAAGGCAGGGGATTTGATCCCTAGCCAGAGAATCATCATCGGTGGCTACTATACCATGGACTACGAAGCGCTCGACGGCGGCGGCGAGGGTCGCATGGTGGTGGTACCTCATGTTATCAAACCTTTGGGGGAGTCCCGCATCGTGGGGTCCTGCGATGGCCTGGTATGTTTTATTACCCCCTTCAAATTTCTTATATATAACCCGACTACCAGGGAGTATATTGAGTTGCCCGTTCTTGATCTTGATATTCTTCATCAAGCTGAGTTATTCCATGGATTTGGAGATAAGTCATTCTGCGGATTCGGATATGACTCTCAATCTGATGACTACAAAATAGTAGCAGCAGATGTTTTTAGTGATGGAAATTGGGAGGTGGCAATATTTTCTCTCAAGTCTGGTTCTTGGAGAAGGATACAAGTTCCCTTCCAGAAAGGGAAAGTTGAACTTTCTGGCCAAGGAGTTTATTGGAAAGGGGCCTTTCACTGGCACGCTCGTATAGACGATCCGCGCGAAGATGTGATTATGTCATTTGATTTTTCGGAAGAGAAATTTCAACAGGTGCTTCCAGTCCATGAGGTCGATGAGAACATGGGACTTGGGATTCACGGAGCGAATCTGTTCATATACCACAGCACCACCCGCAACAGCACCCGTTACCTCATGGAGGCATGGATTACGGATGAGTACGGGAGAGGAGCATTGTGGACAAAATTTTTCAGTGTTGACCGCATTGCAAATAAACCCCTTGCATACACAAGGAGCGGAAAAATCAATTTTCAGATGGATATGAAGCTAATGACTCTGTTTAATCCTGTGGATAATTCTTGCAAGGATTATCCCTTGGATTATCCCATGGGGAGCGACTATGATGCTATATATTTGGAAACTCTTGTTTCTCCTTATCTTCGCAGTTCTAGTTTAATGATCTGGCCATCTGGAGCTGTTGAATGATTTTGTGGATTTTGTAGAAGAAATAAAGAGTGTTGAAAGTCTATTATAAGATCTGGTCATTCTTTATTAACTTTGTTGTGTTTTAAGTACTCTGTCCACTCCAGATGTAGCTTGAGGAATGGCCATTCGATCATCTTTGTTTTGCTGGAATATTCACTTCACTAGCTAATGTTGTCCAATCTGATTTGGTGTAATTTCACCAACAATTTATTGGGTCTTGTTATGTGATGAACATTTAACTATAATCATGTGAGTCATTCATGCACGTGTAGTAGTATTTATTGGCATGTAGTGAAGAAAACGAGGTCAATTATCTTGCTGCAAATTATAAAGTGAAGAATATATCACAAGATTTGAGAACATGTGTATCCTGTGTGAAATTCAGCTGATGTAGTTTAAGATAGGAATCCTGTCTAAGTGCGGATTGTGGAACTCATCACGTGAAGTTCTTGTTTAAGATACTTTTCAATTTCATAAGAGCCCTTGAGTCATGAATTGTCCTGAGATCACAATATGATTAAGTATTTCTGGGCGTGAGTAACTTATCATCTATCTCACTCCCCCATGCGGGGCAAATGGTTATCCTCACTATTTCCGTTCCATTATTAGGTTAATCCTTCACATGCCTTGGGCCCTTGCTAAGAGCATCATTTGGTCCACATGTAACTTAACTATTTGTTTGCTTTGGTAACCTTAAGCAGGGAAAATTGCCCCTTAGACTGTATATTGGTGGATCATGTTCACTCTTGTCTTCATTTAGCCCATCTTTTGCCATTTCTTGAGCTAGTGACCCTCAATGATGTGATTAGGTTGAACTGAGTAGCTTCAAACTCACTCTCGATTTGTAAAGATCCAGCACTAAATTGAATGCTACAATTAGTCCTTGTTGTAGCTGTAATAGTTGATCAAAGACATGTTAGACGTAATTAAGATGAGTAAATTTAGTGTATGAATAAGAGATCCGTTGCATTAGTTCCATGCCTCTGGCCACTGCAGCAGCAAATTAGAACAATCTATCGAGATCTTATTCAACTATAGGATTTCGATATCTTAATAATGCTGAATTTCAAAACTGTAAATCTTGAGAAATCTAGGATGCTAAAGAGTCAAACTTGTCAATGCATATCAAACATAATTTTGCTCTTTTGTCGTCCTTTTTACTTGGATCAATATGATCAATTATACCATAGACGGATCACTATTCAAGGCAAAAAGGAAAGTATGATATTCTTCCATGAGAATATCCTAATCCGACAACCTCTATAAAGGTAAAATTAAAGTTGCATGAAGACCAACGGGTACCTATCAGTTGGTCGAAACAATCTTGGTTGCTAGGTACCTAGCAAACTAAATTCTAAATTTTAGATAAGTAGTGGATTTCCAAACCAAATCAAGTATTGAATGGTTCCATATGGAAAGCATGTGAGGCTTCGACTTTGAGAACCACCGAAGAAACTGTTCATCGAAACCCTGGAAATGCCATGAGTCAATAAATTATATTCGACCAAGCTTGTTTAGAGATGAAATCCCAGAAAATAGGGATGAGGAGGAAAAAAAATGATCAATGATCGCCATAACAGAAAGTGATTTAGAATACGAAATCGAAAATGGTTTCGTCAGTATCATCTTTGGGCCTGTCCATGAATTCTAGCGAAAGCTTGCGCAGACCTGTGGGGACTGGTAAACCGAGAGACATACATTTCACGCGGCAAGGAGAGAAGGTTGAATCTCTAGTGGTAAGTGCGACGGAAAAGCTTGAAAGTGAAAGGTCGAAGACGATTCAGATGGTAAAGAAGATGTAAAGGTGCAACCTTTGCTTCAGTACATGTCCTCCAAATAAATACGTTGCCAAGGCTTCTCGAAAGGTAGGGACAGGGAACATGCCATGAAAAGATATAATATGAAAAGTTACCATATTAAATGCACATCTGTTCAATTGATTGTGCACAAATATTCAGAAGAATTGAAAATCATAAAATTCTTTTAAAAGGAGGTATGTATTGACAGCAAAAGAAATCCAATCTCGGTTAACAAAGACCGAGTGCGAAATAATAGAGGTGAGACTTGCCAAGTGCCAACAATTTCCGGATGGCAAACTTAGCTAGCCAACAAGAAAACTAATTTTAGCTGACAGGGTATACAGGCGAAAACAACTAAGTCTTGGAGCGAAATGTTGACAAATAAAGATTGAGTTAACAAGGCCGCATTGGTATAACTGTGCATGAAGTGGAGATGAAATTATCACCAAGTAATGGAGCGGATAAAGTCGAATATAACCGATGGAAATTGATATGAATGCAACCATTAGAGAGATAATTATCATGCAGTAAATATTTAACTCAATTGCCACCATTAAAAAAGTAATCATCAATTAATAGAACGAACGGACATAGGTGTAATATCAAAGGAGATACTCGTCAGTGGAAGTAGCTTAATTAATAGGCGGTGGAATGGACGATTGTGCACTTGTGAATAAGAATTGTTGAATTAAAAGAAGCAAGTAAAACTAGCATTATGTATTACCAACCATTTGTTATCTATAAATTATATAATACATATACTTTTTTATAACTCCCAATTAATTAAAGAACACCAGTTGTTCAAATTTATCTTTACATGACTGTTAACGATTGTTCTTGGCCTTTATATTTTTTGTGCAATAATTAACAAAGTACCCTTCACAATTTTTTATCAATTTTCTCAATCCGCATTTCGAAAGCTAACTTATCATTATCAATACTTTTCTGCGAAACAGTTTAGAATGACGCGAATTGTGTAAATTATGGTGAGAATGAGCCACACCTTTTGATATAGACCATGCCACCGCATATAGGGGTGTGCATGGTCCGGGCGGGCGGTTCCCGACCTAGAACCGGGAATCACCCGCTAAGGACCGGTTCCGAAAAATTGGAACCGGGATCCACCCGTTTGTTGCATATATCCACCCGGGAACCGGACCGCCGGTCCGGTCCGATTCCCGGGTGGATCCATGGAACCAATCTTGACGCGAAAATTTTTAGTTTTCAAGTTGCGAAACAATTTTGGTTTCTCGGACCACCGGTCCGGTCCGGTTCCCAAGTTTTGAGCTCTAAAATTCCAAGTTCCAATCTCCAAAAACTAAAACAATAATTAATAGACGAATGCTCAATATTAAATAACAGTCAACTACACGTGAATGAGGAAGAGGAGGAGGAGCGGTGGCGGCGGAGGAGGAGCAGCAGCGGCTTGGATGCTCGAGGAGGAATTGAAGATGAAGAGAAGAGACTGAGGAAGAAACAGAGAGAGAATCAAAGACTGAGGAAGAAACCGGAAGAGATGAGACACGAATTAAGGCTTCGCGAGTTAGGGCTTCATCACTTTCATTTAGTATATATATATTTTTTATTATAAATAGGTACCGGTCCGGTTCGGGTGGGCGGGCAGGCGGTTCCGCCCATGGAACCGGGAACCGGACTGGTTCCCTCAAGAACCGCCGGTTCCGGGCGGTTCCGGTCCAGTTCTGGACGGTCCGGGCAGTTCCCGGGTATGCACACCCCTAACCGCATATGAACAAATACTTTTCCAGCCATGAGAGAGACCTAAAGGTATGTACGTTATCACCCTTCTATGCCAAGAAGCGACACCTGTTCTGCGAAGGATATTATGGGAAATGCACAAAGTAAGACGTAATGTTATATAATATAAGAAATTCAACTGTACCAATTTCGATTTCTAGGGTTTCTTGGAATTAAAAAAAAGTGTGAAATTCGTCCATTTGATAACCTCACACCCACTCTCTCTTCCTCTCCTTAGGCTGCGCATGGTAAAATTTCTGTTTCTCAATTTCTCAATTTCTCTGTTCCCCGGAACAGGTTTGGAACAGAAATCCGTTTGGTAACGTAAATTGATTTCTCTGTTCCCCGGAATAGAAATCTGTTTCAGAAATTGTTTTGGGTGAGAAATCAGAAGCTAAAAATTTTAGCTTCTCTATTTCTGAAGTAGAAATAGAAATTGTTTTTCTATCCACCCCCCTCTTCTTCAGCAAACACGTCGACTCCTTTTCTCTCCTCAGAAATAGAAATTTTGAGTCGTTATCATACGGGTTTCTTTGCTCAGAAACTCGTTCGGGGAATAGAAATTGAGAAATTGATTTCTGGTCAGAAATCAATTTCTGTTTCAGAAATTTTACCATGCGTACCCTTTACTCTCCTCCGTTTGCCTCTCCGCCGAGCCTCCGCCGCTCGACCCCACCATATCCGGTGCTGCTGGACTCCAATCGACCTCATTCCGGCGTCGAGCGTGCAAATAGATATGGTTAGCCCTCGTCTTGTTCTGTGCTGGGTAAGCTTCTTCACTTAGAATTATTCTTGCGCGACTTTGAGTGAACGCTTCCTTAGATGAACCTTGGTCAGCAAAAGATTAGGCCTCCGTGATGGCAGAAATTTTCACCGAGGATATCCTCATCGAGATACTCTTGAGGCTACCAGCCAAGTCGTTGATGCGATTCAAATGTGTCGGTAAACGGTGGCGGTCTCTAATTTCCAACCCGGGTTTTGCAAAGTCGCATTTGCAAAGGCTAATGGCGAGGGATTCAATTCCTAGCCAGAGAATCTTCAAAACCAGCCCCTTTGAGAGCATAGACTACGAATTGCACGACGGTGGCATCGGTGGCGATGACGATCTCGCTGTGGTAAAGGTTCATGAGCTGAGAATTGGCGATCCTTACTGGGAGCCTGAGCTCGTGGGGTCTTGCCATGGCTTGGTATGTTTACTTGTTCCCGGTAGGTTTTTCCTATATAACCCGACCACCAAGGAGTCTAGGAATTTTCCCTGCTCTGATCTTGTTCAACAAGATGCATTAGTCAATGGATTCGGATATGATCCTCGATCTGACGACTACAAAATAGTACAGGCTGGTGGTTCTAAAAAGTGGCAAGAGGCAATATTTTCGCTCAAGTCCGGTTCTTGGAGAAGGATACAAGTCCAACGAGAAAGCCGTCCCGACTATTTCAACCGAGGAGTTTATTGGAATGGGGCCTTACACTGGTGCGTTATTGACATAAGCATAAACAAGAAAGAGAATGCAATTATGTCATTTGATTTGTCGGAAGAGAAATTCCACCAGGTGCTTCCTGTCCCTGAAGTTGATGGAGGCGTACTTTTCATTGGACTTGGAATTCATGGGGCCAATCTGTTCATATACCAAGACACCCGTAATAATGATTGCATCGAGGCGTGGATAATGAATGAATACGGGAGAGGACGATGGTGGACTAAATGGTTCAATGTCTCAACTAAAAGAATACCTGGCTACAAATATTGGCAGACGATCCCAATCGCGTACACAAGGAGTGGAAAAATTGTTTTTCTAATTGAAATGGGCAAGATGATTCTATTCAATCCAAAAGATAATACTTGTAAGGATTATCCCATCCGGAGGAAGGATGGATATGTTGAATCTGCTATCTATTTGGAAACTCTTGTTTCTCCCTCTCTTGGCTCTGGGCCATCAATAATCTAGTGCCTTTTACAAGTTGTCCTAGTGGATTTGGTTTTACCCTTTTCTTTCAAGTTTGCTTTTTGGGGAGATCTGGCCATCTTGAGCTGTTGAATGATCTTGTGAATTCTGAAAAAGAGAAAAAGAGTGTCGAGAGTCCATGAGTTATGGTCATTCGTCAGTAGCTTCACCATTGTGCCTACTTTTCTGTCCTCTCCAGATGTAAGGTTAGCTCTCTGCTCGATGAATGGCTATTCAATCATCTCTGTTTTGCTTGAATCATGTGAATGTGCAAGCACATATCTAGTGATTTTGTTACAATGGAACGAGAGAGACACAATTCTAACATGAGAACTGTAAGAGTAGGTTTCCACAAAACCTTGACCATAATTCAGACGAAAGCAGAAGCTTCAGGTTAAGCACCTATTAGATGACAAGCTAAATCTGCTTATTGACTGAGCAGCAGAGCAGCAAACCTGCTCAGGAATTTATAATGGTCCGATGAGCAATCGTAGCCAAGTCCACAAAATTCCAACCTTGTATACAATTAGCATTTGGATTTGGGATTTTGCTGGACTCCGAATATTCGGAGCTTGTACCTGAAAGTGGATGATAGAGCGCAGCGATTGCAGTGTCCTTGATCCCACGAAGGACTTTCTCCAAGCCCACCGATCTCGGATGGTCGAAGGAGGATTAGGATCTTTCGGTGAGACGTCGAATTCTTCTGCATCCATCTATTGAGACGTAGTTTGGTGAATCATGGATCGAAGATCACAGAGAGCGACCTCTTACATGTGCACTTGAGCAGACATTTTAATATGGTGTTTGTGCATACGTCCCTTACATGATTGTTTATGGACATGACAGAAATCGAATTTGCAGTTTATTAATTTCGTTTAGTTTATCAAAAATGAATTCTATAAGCACTGCTATAATCTCTTCATGGGTGTAACTAAGATAAAAAAATCTTTTAGGCGCTCAGTTTGTTTTGGGGAAAATCGATAATTCAATAAGTATATTCCAAATTTGGATCGTTATCGTCGCTTGGAAGAATAAGCTCATAAATAATATTTTCATGGTTAGTAACAATCTATGCCTCATCATATTTGATAATAACGAAAATAACTTGCGGTTACAATCAGCATTTGGCCCCATTACATAGTTGGAAGGGTGCCCCATCACAGTTAAAAGTAACTAGTCGAAAAGTACAATCGGTAGTCGGAATTAAAGGCCTATGCAAATTGCAGTTCACGCATAAAATCGAGTGCTTCTTTAGCAGGTGTCACTCTCGAGATCATCAAGTGATCTGCAATTGAAGGTAGGCATGGAGATTTTAGCTAAAGTTACCTCAACATTCTTCAACTCGAACTCTGGGTTGTGAGCTAGACGCAAGTTCCCGAATTTTTCACGAGTTCCACTGGTTCCACTTAACCTTTTCGACCTAAGACGCAAAAGGTAATTAAAACGGACCTCTTGCATGGGATTGCAAGGATGGACATTGGTAAATATGACAACTTACGCATCTCTTTCTAAGGAGAAGGTGAAGTCGACGCCACGGCCAAGTGCTACTGAGTTGTTCATGCATATGTAGTCATATCAATGTGTTTCCCAGAGCTCATTCAACTAGAGGATTTTGAGAACTTGATAATGCTGAATTCAGAACTTCATATCATGAAGAAACTAGGATGCTAAAGAGCCAACCGGTCATTGCATAATAAAGATACTTTTGTTCTTTTGTCCTCCTTTTTACTTGGATTAAAGTGATCAAATAGACCATAGATAGGACCGATATTCAAAACAAAAGGATAGTATGATATTTATTCCTTGAAGATATCCTATTAAACAACCTCTGCAGTGGCTAAACTTAAGTTGTGTGATGACCCTAGTTGGTCGAAACAATTTTTGTTGCCCATCTTAGGTTGCGAAAATAAACAGGTTTGTCCCCTACGAGTAAATAAGGAGGCTTCAAATCAAGAAAGAAGACTAAAATATCTCAATCAAGATTGAGATGATTGCGAATACAATGACAACAAAATCAAGAATATTACGGATCATCTCATATTTCCTTTTTGATGTCGGTCTTAAGGGACATTCTAGCATGCCACCAAACACTGATCCGTGCATGTCGCCACCAAACTTTTGTCGATCCATATGGAGAGAGAAATAAAGTGTGAATGTACGTTGTGGCCCTTCCATGCCATGATGGGACGCTTTGTCTTGCGAAGGATATTATGGGAAATGCACAAAACGAGACAACATATCATATAATATAATAAGGCTGCAATTTCTAGGGTTTCATAAAATTCAGGAAAGTTGGGAATATGTTCAATTGAAAATTCCACGCCAGCTCTCTTCTCCTCCTCCTCCTCCGCCTTGCCTCCGCCCAGCTGCTGGGCTCCACCGCGCGACCGCCGCCCACGCCGGCGAGTTCCCCCTCCGCCCGTGTCCGGCGGTGGCCTTGGGACCTCTCGAGAAAGCCGGCTACGGGCCATCGCTGACCCAATCGACCGCGTCCGAGATCCCTCCTGTTTCCGTTTTGCCCAAACAATGGCCGAAAGTATACCCGAGGATGTCGTCGTCGACATACTCTTGAGGCTACCGGCGAAGTCGCTGGTGCGATTCAAATGCGTCTGCAAGCGCTGGCGGTCTCTGATCTCCGACCGGGCCTTCGCCAAGTCGCATCTGCAGAGGGTGAAGGCAGCGGATTTGATCCCTAGCCAGAGAATCATCATCGGCGGCCGCAACAGCCCCCTCAAGACCGTGGACTACGAAGCGCTCGACGGCGGTGGCGAGGGTCGCATGGTGGTACCTCATGGGATCAAACCTTTGTGGGAGTCCCGCATCGTGGGGTCCTGTGATGGCCTTGTATGTTTACTTGGCCCCTCCAATTTTGTCATATATAACCCGACCACCAGGGAGTATATTGAGTTGCCCAGTTCCGATTTTGTTGATCATGCTATGTATTTCAGTGGAGCCAGATATGATTCATTCTATGGATTCGGATATGACTCTCAATCTGATGACTACGAAATAGCCCTTGTTGAAGTTGAAAATTGGAAGGTGGCAATATTTTCGCTCAAATCTTGTTCCTGGAGGATGATGATGATAGAAGTTCCGTTCCAAGAAGAGGGAGTCGAATGTTGCGGCCCAGCAGTTTATTGGAAAGGGGCCTTACACTGGGACGTCTATGTCTGGAACACGAATGGTGAGGGCTTTTCTGCGATGATGTCATTTGACTTGTTGGAAGAGAAACTTCACCAGGTGCTTCCAGTCCCTCCAGTTGATGATGACATACTACTCCTGGGACTCGAGATTCATGGGGCGAATCTGTTCATATACAATAATGCCCAAAATCCCCGCATTGAGGCATGGATAACAGATCAGTACAGGATAGGAGCACCGTGGAAAAAATGGTTCGGTGTTGATTGCAGTGCCTTGAATACGCCCTTTGAGAAGATTCCCCTTGTGTACACAAGGAGTGAAAAGATTGTTTTTTTGATGTATAGGAAGTGGATGATTATGTTTAATCCGGAGGATAATACTTGCAGGGAATATCTCTTAGGGACGGACCTTATTACCGAATATGCTATCTATTTGGAAACCCTTGTTTCTCCCTACCTTGGCGGTGGAGCTGTTGAATGATCTTGTGGATTTTGAAGAAAAAAATAGTGTCGAAAGTCTATTCTTTAGTAAGTTTATCGTGCTTTTAGTACTCTGTCCAGATGTAGGGTTACATATCTGCTCTCGATGGCCATTCAGTCATCTTTGGTTTGCTAGAATAATGAGAGATGGTAAGTAGAGTTTGAGTTTTAATGAGCTTGACTGGAATGTGGATAGTGCAACTGAATTCGAGGATGAACTATCTTGTAATACTATAGTCAAGATCAGCGACTCTTTTTGAATTTTGCCTTCTTGAGTATACTATTGCTGTGCAAGATTTCGGGAATGACCCATCCTCTCGTTGGGCTGCATTTGCACGCACAGCTTGATAAACATACCGTTGGGATCAAAGCACAATGTAGTCTCCAGTTAAAGAAACTGGCGATAATGTTATTCCCTAATTACCAAATAAACTATTGAATCCACGTACCAAGATGCGAGTTATCTACTCAAAGGGATGGTGATGGCAAAATCCCGCTGTAATGTGAAATGTTGCGAAAGGTTTAGCCTAGGTGAAACTCTTTCGTTGCAATGTTCATAGAACTGTGTACATTTATCGTAATAGTTTTTCATCCCATTGGTTTAACCTTGAATGCCTGCTTTTGTTTCTGGACTTAGATACTCCTCTATGTACCCTGTTGTAATTAGGGATCTCTTGTTCTTGTGATTTGACTTTATGAACAGATTGCTAATTCTAAGTAAAATTCCCTCTGGGCAAACAAGAACCACTCAGGTATATTAGTCTGCATGCCATCGATTCTTCTCTTCTCTATTAATCCGCACATTGAAGAAAACAGATTAAAGAAATGACCGTGCACACCCACAAGAATTCCTCACTCTTAGAAAACAAGCTTCATTTGAAGTTGAAATGAGTTTAAACAGGAATAAGTCTCAAGTAACCGGTACAATCAGCCGTTTCGCCCCATCACATACCTGGAAGGGTGCCTCAACAAGTAATATAAATAGACCTATTTGGCTACAGAATTCTGAGGATAGATGTGGATATATTTAGGCAAAGTTGAAACAATAAAGAATGAACTTCAGAGGAGAGCGGCGCGAGCAGGCCTTGTTGCAACTTCAGGTCTTGTAGTATGGCATGATGAGTGAGTGAAGCCCCATAACTGCAGCACAAACGAGACAATGGGATTGCTAATACGAAATGTGGAGCCTATTCTTCACAGATGTAGATGACAAGTGAACATTAGCAACGGAACTTGCAATTTAGTTACAGTCTTATCCTCCAAGGCGGTAAGATCCACATAAAATGTGAAACCTAAAGCAAGCAAGACAATAATTCTTAGCACATTCAACTCTATGGAGATAGCCAATCTAATTCACTTCTCTTTTCCCACACACAGAGTTCAACAGATTATTCATGCACCTTTGTACATCAAGGTCATCAACCTCCTTAGACAAAACTAATTTGTCAGAAAAAATCAAGTTAAAAGATGTATTTAAGGCCTATGCAAATTGCAAGTCGTGCATCAATTCAAACGCTTCATCCGATGAAGTCTATCCTAACAACATGAAGTGATTGCAATTGAAGGCAACCTTGGACATTTTAGCTTGTTACCTCAACATTCTTCAACTCGAACTTTGGGTTGTGAGCCAGACAAAAGCTTCCAAATGTTTCACAGGTCCACTTGTTCCCACTTAACCTATTCATAACAAAACTCACAACAAGAAACCTCGATGGGGTCCTCTCTCGACATGCAGAGCCTCCCTCTACCAACAATGGTAGTTTTTTTTTCATCGCATCTGTTTCTGAACCCTTATTTTCACTTCTAATCCCATCTCTTTCCTGTGCGACCTTGTAGTTATCGTCTACCCCTTCCCTTTGCAATCGTAGCTCCGTTTTTCTGCTTCGTTGGTGCCTTGGAGTGTTTCTTCTCTAACAAGCTTCCCTCCCAGTTTCTGCGATGAATTTTCGTTTACCAACTTGACCTTCCCCGCAATTTCCTTTATAGAATCTTCTTAGCCCAACCAAATTCCCTGCTGTGTTGCATCGATGATGGTGTTGCTTTTGCTCTTGTCAATTATCTCAGCCATCAATTCCGCTTGCTTCTTTCCTTTTCAGTTGCAAAATTATGATCGTTACCTATTTGTTGAATTACCCCAATGTCTCTATCAGTTTCGTTAATCCTTTATCAACCACATAGCCAGTAATCTACTACTCTTTGCATGCCGACTCTAGTCCTTACCTCCTCTGATTTCTGAATTGAGACCTTCATCATGGACTATCCTGAACAGGAAGAGAAAGCATGCCTTGCTGTCCTCTGTAACAGATTGGGTCGATTATGGTCAGAGCAGGAAATCGATACCTGGGATGAGTCACCACCCCTGGAAAAAATTGAAGAATGTCGAAGGATATTAGTCTGTAAAGTTTTCTCAGACTCCCCTATTAATCTACCAGCATTCCAGAATACAATGCAGTGTGCTTGGCGTACATATCATGTGCAAATCTCTCAACAGGAAATGGATATCTATGGGGCTAAATTCAAGTTAGAGAGTGATAAACGGAGAGTAGAAGAGGGAGGACTGTGGCGATTCTCTAATAATTTGGTGATCTTTCAACCCTGGAAGCCGAATAGTCCTCTCCACTGTTATGATTTTTCTAAATGTGTATTCTGGGTTCAAGTATTTGGCCTTCCCCTAGAATGGTGCACAACTCAGATGTTAAGCAGAGCTGTAAGAAGCATTGGAAGAATGTTGGAAGTTAAGCTTGATACCAAAGAAGGAACAACTTCGAAAGTGGGTCGTGTCAGGGTGGAATTTAACCTAAGTGATCCCTTAAAAATAGGGCAACTGATTCGTATTGCAGGCAAAGCATTATGGCTAGACTTTTGATATAAACGGCTTCCCCATTTTTGTTATTCATGTAGACAAATAGGACATTATGCCATGTATTGTCAAACCATACCTTTCACTGAAGCCAAGATGGAAGGTAAGGAGAAGATGGCCTTCGGTCACTGGTTGTGAGCTGAAGTTAAGCAGAATAGTCCGTACTGGAGGACTTTCTATGAAGGCAGCCCTCCCTCTAACGAAACTGATGACGTTATCCCAGAAACTCCTCCCTTCCTAACATCTAAAGTACCCGCTCTACCTCTTCCCGAAGAAGTCACCTTAAAGGTAGATTATCAGGTTGTCGCTGAACGTAGGAATGTAATTACTACTTATAAGATCCCGGTCTCATCAAAATAGAAAGGTATACAAACAGTCTATCATGAAAAGGAGTCAAGTATCTCGATTATAGCTATGGATACAAGTGAGCCAATGCACCAATACTTACCTCTTGTAGAAACAGGGAATGGTGTAAAGCCGAAACAGGATTCTATTGCTCTTCCTCCTCCCTTGGCAGCTTCTGCCGGAGGTGCTTGGGTCCCGGTCCCTGCTCTGCACAAAGTCCAACAAGAAACTGTTCAATGACCTGGGAATGCCAAGAAGATAAAGCCTTCTCGTATTGCTACTAAGATAGGAACATCGAAGAAACTCAAGAGATAAAATCCATATGACTCGGGATCTCACGGATTGGACTATATTGATGACATTCATTTACTGGATACTCCTGTCCTAACGGCTGAAGAAGTTAGGAATTGGGCTAAGGTGGCTTGCCCTAAAAAGCCACCGGTAGCAAAATGAAGCTTATATGTTGGAACCGTCAGGGACTGGGCTCTTCCCTGAAGGTTCAAGCCCTAAAGGCCCTAGTGGCCAAAGAGAGGTCGGATGTATTCTTTTTTAAAGGAAACGAAGAATCGAGAATTGTTTCTTTCTAGAATTCAGCGTCGACTTCAGTTCACTAATTCCCATATCGTTAATCCAGTAGGCATAGGTGGAGGTTTGGCCATGTTTTGGCATTCTCACGTAACTCTACAAGTGGAAATTACTACTTTTGACTTTATTGATTCAATATGTACAGAGTCAGGGAGAGGAACACCTATGAGACTGAACTGTGTACATGCTCCAGCAACTCCTCAATCACGTCAGCCCTTTTGGATAGCACTTTGTCGAATTGCATTTATCAACTTTTTACCTTGGATTTGCGCCGGGGACTTCAATGAAATTGCCTATCATTGGGAGAAAGTAGGTAAGCGCCCCCCTATTTTTTCGAATGCAATCCTTTAGAGAGGTTCTCAACGATTGTGCATTGATGGATATCGACAGCAAGGGATGTGCGTTTACCTGGATGAATAACCGTGAGGGGAATGATTTGGTTAAAGAGAGATTGGACCGGGTTCTTTGCAACTGGAACTAGAGGATCGCTTTCTTTGAGGCTGAAGTCTGCGCTTTACCAGCAGTGGGTTCGGATCACAGTCCTCTGGTACTTTATATTGATGCCAGAGTGCGCAGAAAAGGGAAGACCTTCTACTTTGAAGCTTACTAGTTGCAGCATCAGGACTGTCAAGATGTCATCGACACAGCTTGGTCTTTAGCTCGAGCTAAGGGATATAACTTGCCACAAATGTTAAAACAGGTCAGTTGGGCTCTTCTGAAGTGGAGTAGAGCCACTTTTTCTAAAGCAAACGAGCAGATAATATCTTCATAGCAGCAACTTCAAGTGTTAACCAATCAGACCAGCACTACATTAGATAAATAGTAAGTCAGTAAGCTGAAAGGGTTGCTCCACAATGCTTGGCAGTAGGAGGAACAGTATTGGACGATGCGATCTAGGATTAATTGGCTCCGGTGGAGTGATAAAAACACTAAATTTTTTCACGCCACTACTATTCAATGGCGAAACAGAAACATAATCAGGATGCTACTGGATGAGAACCAAAGATGGGTTCGAGATGATCAACTACTCAAAGACACGACGCTGGAATTCTTCTCTAAGCTCTACAAATCAGAAGGCTATTGTGACTATGGGCCTATTCTCGAGAAATGTGAGTGTGTTGTGACAGATGCTATGAACATGCAACTTATTTCAACTGTTACTCGAGAGGAAGTTCGTCTCGCTGTTTTTTAGTTGGGGAAATCTCGAGCCTCCGGTCCTGATGGTTTTAATGGCCTGTTTTACCAACATCATTGGGAAATCTTAAAAGAAGACGTTTTTTCCTCGGTGCAGCAGTTTTTTCAATCTGGTTTGATGCCCCCCCGAACTCAATAGAACCATTATCACACTCATACCGAAAGTCCCAAATCCAGAATGTCTAGATCAATACCGACCCATTAGTCTTTGTAATTATGCCTATAAAATTATTTCCAAGGTGCTCGCCAATAGACTAAAGCCTTTCCTTCTTGACATCACTTCTATGGAACGGAGTGCATTTGTAAGTGGTCGTCAAATATAAGACAATATCTTAATTGTGCAGGAGATTCTACATCAGCTGAAGATGAGAACTAGAAAGAAAAAATTCTAGGCTGTTGTCAAGATGGACATGAAAAAGATGTATGATCGTGTTGAGTGGGACTTTCTTAACGACTACCTGTCTAGGTTAGGTTTCCATCCTAATTGGGTTCAGTGGACTATGCAGTGCATCACTACCGTTTCCATAAGTGTCAAATTTAATGGCGATCAGCTGCAATACTTCCAACTGACTCGAGGGATTCGACAGGTTGATCCTTTATCACCATATCTTTTTATTCTAATGGCGAACATGCTGACTACTCTTATCCATCAAGCTCTCCATATGGGAAACCTTAAAGGTATCCAACTAAACTGATGGTGCCCAACTCTGACTCATTTGTTTTTTGCCGATGACGCTATATTTTTCCTAGATGAGTCAATACTGGAATGCCAAGAACTAGCCAATATTCTCAATCAGTATTGTCTCGCTACAGGACAGGCAATCAACCGGAATAAGTCGGGTATTTTTTGTAGCAAAGGCTGCCCTTCCCGACTTCAAGATAACTTAGCACAAGAAATTCAAATCCCGGTATTAGCTAAAACTGGAAAATACCTTGGTATCCCATCGGACTGGGGAAGATCTAAACGAGACATGTTTGCTTGGATACTCGGGAGAGTCAATGCCAAACTAGATGGTTGGAAAAAGAGTATCATTTCTAAGGGTGTTAAGGAGATTCTTATTAAAAGTGTACTGTAGGCAATACCTCAATACGCTATGTCTATCTTTAAAATCCCTGTTTGGCTTTGCAAGTCCATTGAAAAAAAGATAGCACGTTTTTGGTAGCAAAATGATAACAGAAAGTCTGGCATCCATTGGAAAAGCTGGGAAGTATTAAAGACTAGAAAGGAATTGGGAGGACTCGGGTTTTGCGACCTTGTGGCTTTCAATAAAGCCATGTTAGGTAAACAGGCTTAGCGACTACTGCAACAGCCTACTACTTTATGGGCTAAACTTTTCAAAGGTTTGTATTTTCACTCAAGGGACTTCCTAACAGCCCCAAAAGGTACTCGCTCTTCCTGGGGTTGGCAAAGCATACTAGTTGGACGAGATTCTACTTTACCTTCGATTCAATGGTTAGTTGGTGATGGATCTAGCATCAATATTAGAGAGGACTGATGGCTTCCTAAAGGTAAAATTAGAGGAATAGCTGTTGTACACGAACCTCAAAAGGTTGTTGATTTGATCGACACAAATACTCACCTATGGAATATGAACTTACTGAATTGTTTCTTTGATGGTGAGACTATTGTAGAAATCATTAAGATCCATATTAGACCTCATTATGTGTCAAACAAGATCATTTGGCCGTGTACAACTCAAGGTGATTATACTGTGAAAAGTGTGTATTCTGTTCTCAGGCATGTTCCTTCCACTACAATTGTAAATAAGGCATCTTCCTCATACAGCCTCCACAGTACCTCTGGAAAAGAATATGGAAACTCCAAATCCCTCCTAAAGTTAAAATTTTCCTTTGGTCTCTATGACAAAACGCCCTACCCACTAAGGACAACCTATTTCACAGGAAACTTTGTGCCAATCCTATATGTATCCTTTGCTCAACCCAGCAACCCGAAACTTCAGAGCACCTCTTTTTATTATGCCCATGGACCTCCTAGGTCTGGTCCCACCCCAGATCAGCGTTCCTATACTACCAGCAGATATTACTCGCATAAAAGACTGGCTAGCTACTCTATTTGTTACAAGACAGACATTACCTGGACTCGAGCTCATCGCCATATTGTTGTGGCAAATTTAGAAGTCCCGCAATCGGTCCATATTCTGCCAACAGACTCCTGCTCCTTCTCACGTTGTTGCTGAAGCACGTAGCCAGGCTCGCACAACTGCAATTTCTCCTGTTCCTGCTGATCACAGTCGTCCAGATCTGGACAGCTTATGGCAGCCCCCTGATCCCGGTGTTCTGAAGATAAATATTGATGGGGCTTTCAAGCCAGGAAGCAACCATGGATCAGTTGCCTACCTTTGTTGTGATCAGAATGGCCATATCATTGAAGGATTCACGAAGACAGTACCTGCATCTTCGGCTTTGCAGGTGGAGGTTCAGGCTCTGTGTTTCACCCTTCATCATTTGATCCACGCCAACAAGACCTCAGATCCCCTTATCATCGAGTCCGACTGCCTTGTGATGGTTGAAGCGGTGAATGATCTTCAAGTGTCGCCATGGGGGGTTCGTCCTCTGCTTGCCGAAGCTGCTGCCCTGCTCCCTCGTCTCGCTCAGTTGTGCGTTAGGTTTTGCCGAAGAGATGCCAATGCTGCTGCGGATTGGGCTGCTAAGGCCCATAACAATGGTCTTTTGATGCCTTCTTGGGCTTTTTCCCCCTTCTCCCTTGTTAGACATTATAGCCTTTGATGCCTTTCAAGCGGGTTGTAATGTTCGGTTCAATTAATATATTGCCTTCTTTCAACCAAAAAAAAAAAAAAAAAAAACCTAATTCATAACAAGATACAAAAGAGATGATTAGAAATGGACCCCTCCTTTATTGGAAAAATGGAAATTTGTAGACAACAACTTACATATCTCCATCTAAGGACAGGGCAAAGTTGCCTCCACCACTAAGTGCTAGTGAGTCATTCATGCATATGTAGTAGTACCTATTGGCACCTAATCAAGAAAACCAGCAATTATCTTACTTCATATCATAAAGTGATGTATTTGAGAACAAGTATCCCATGTAGAAATTTAGCTGATGCGATTTCAGATAAGGATTCTGTCTAAGTGGAAATTATGAAACTCATCACGTGAAGTTATCTTTAATATACTTTTCAATCTCTTCAGACAAAGGTCATGCCCTTGAGTCATGATGCTTAACATCACGAATCCCAAACATTCGCATAATTTCAGTTTAAGGAAAGATAGTTTATAATCTGTGAAGTTATTATGCTTATACAGTTATAAATTGTCTTGAGATCACAGTATGATGTATTTCTGAGCGTGAGTAACTTATCATCTATCTCACTCCCACATGCAGTGCAACTGGTTGTCCTCACTATTTTTGTTTCATTATCAGGTTAATCCTTCACATGCTTTAGGCCCTTGCTAAGAGCATCATTTTGGTCCATGCATTATTTAACTATTTGTTTGCTTTGGTAACCTTAAGCGGGGAAAATTACCCCTTATACTGTACATTGGTGGATCATGTTCACTCTTGTCTTCATTTAGCCCATGTGTTGCCATTTCTCGAGCTAGTGACACTCAATGATGTGATTAGGTTGGACTGAGTAGCTTCAAGTTCACTCTCTATTTTTACAGATTCAGCACTGACTGAATGCTACAATTAGTCCTTGTTGTTGTAGATGCAATAATTGATTAGAGACACAGTAAATGTAATTAAGATGAGTAAATTCTGTGTAAGAATAAGAGATCCGTTGCATTGATTCTGGGTGTCTGGGCTATTGCAGTAGAAAATTAGAATAGTCTATTGAGATCTTATTCAACTAGAGGATTTGGAGATCTTAATAATGCCGAGTTTCAAAACTGCAGATCTTGAAAAATCTAGGATGCTAAAGAGTCAAACCTGCCAATGCATATTAAACATAATTTTGCTCTTTTGTTGTCCTTTTTACTTGGATCAATATGATCAATTATACCATAGGCGGACCATTATTCAAGGCAAAAGGAAAGTATGATATTCTTCCATGAAGATATCCTACTCCGACAACCTCCGCAAAGGTAAAATACAAGTTGCATGATGACCAGTGGGTACTTATAAGTTGGTCGAAATAATCTCGGTTGCCTATATAAGGTTTTGAATGCAAATGTTTGGTTTGTCTCCTACAAGTAAACAAGGACCCATTACTAATGGGAGGCTTCAAATCGAGAAAGAAGACTAAAATATCTTAATCAAGACTGAACAGAATATGATTGCAAATACAATGACAACAAATACATTAACTTTTCCTTTTCGCTTTAGGTTTTGAGGGGCATTCTAGCATGCCACCAAACACTTCTCCTTGCATGTCGCCCAAAATCTGGAACAAATGTGAGTTGCTGCTGGGGCTTCGCCCTTCATTTGCAAGATCAAGCTAATAATTTTGGGAGAAAATCGAAGTAGGCGCTCGAATTAGCCAGTTAGAGTTTTAACTTCCGGTTCTATTTGAATTTGGAGATTTAGGGTTCTTACTTGGGGAAAGATGTCAAATGGTGTTGTTTTGTTGTTTTCATGTTGACTGTACTTTCTGACGAACCATGTTGACTTCAAAATTAATAAAAAAAGTGTCATTGGATTTCCAGCCAATCAGATTGACATTGCCACTGAAATGATGACTTTCAAAATTTTTGGCACTTAAGTGACCCAAAATAAACTTTTGGCACCAAAGTGAGCGTCGTACACAACTTTTGGCACTTCTAGTATATTTACCCCATAAAATATGATATGACAATCATGCATCCCACCCTAACAATTTGCATGTGCAGTATTCCTTGGTCTATTTTTAGCTTTTGTTCCTCATGGTCAATTTAGTCGCAATATGCCAACTTGGCATGTTGTTAGAAAAAGGAGGGAAAATGTAAGTAGCAAAATTCCATATGCCATGATTCAACTAGCATCCTCATTTTTGTATTCACCAGATTGTTCCAGTAAGTTTAGTTCTTCATGGTTATAGCTCAACAATCTTGCTTGATCATTTCGAGACAAGTCAATCACATCCACGATGTTGCCTTCTTCTCATGTTTTATTTTGCGCATTTATTGTTCCTCTTCTATCCGTTTTAGGTAGGGCGACATGCTATTGTAGCTGTTTTTCATTTTGAAATTGTAAAATATGAGTTTTGACCCAGTCAGAAAAGAGAGAGAGAGAGAGAGAGAGAGAGAGAGAGAGAGAGAGAGAGAGAGAGAGAGAGAGAGAAAGGAAAGAAAAGAAAATAAATAAATAAAAAGAGAAAGGAGGAAATAAAAAGGGAAAGAGAGAAGGGAAAAGAAGGAGAGAGAGAAAGGGAGACCAGAGAGCTTGTGCAAGGGAAAGAAAGTAAAGAAAAGGAGAAGGAGAAGAAGGAGAAGGAGAAGAAGGAAATGGAGAAAAAGAGGGTTTCATGCGTTGTCGCCATGGGAGCCTTGCCAAGCCACCTCAACCATATAATGCAACGCCCGGTAAGCACCCATGCCCCTGCCCCTGCCCCCCTGCGATTCATTCAATCGAATTAAGTTTGGACTTAGGTCTTGAAATTCGGAATTTTGGGAAAATAGAGTGGCGAAGTATGATTTTTGAGTCGTTGAGCCATGTATTTTTATATAAATTATACTTTAGGGTGTTGTGGAGTTGTAAGATTTTACGGATCGTAATTTGAGCTTACGGTTTGCCGGAAACAAAATTTTAAAGTTTATCATGCATGATGAACAGAGCGCGACCAGGATTTTGGGACCATATTTTGTTGATTTTTGTTTGATTTCAGGTTGGCTAAATTGGGGTTCTTGTAGTATGTTGGAAGGGCTTTCCATTGACTATAAGTATGCTTGAAATGGGGTTCGGTAGAGAAAGTTACGAGGTGACCAATTTTCGCCCTCAAGTTTCACATTGCGGACAGCTTAAATGATCGCTTTGAATATGTGGTTTATTAGCACGTAGGTATCGTTTTATCGATGAATAAGCATAATTTAATCGAGTTTTTAGTTGGAGAGTAGCATATTACTTGGTTTGGATATTTTTTTTGATTAATTGATAGGAATACGAATGTGTTGGCTTGAGTAACCGCATAAGTTGATTTCCGGCTTTCCCAAATGAGTGGTGCTATTTCTTCTAAGAATTTATAAGCTCATGTCTTTAAAATGATAAAGATTTGATATTTTATGAGTTATGAATAAGCATGTTTGTTGCATAAAATTTGAATCAGATATTTACTACGTTTTGGTATTTGAAAATAGAGTGAGAACTTTTCGGTCGAAATATATATTCTGTTTGATGAACGAAGCTGAGAAATATGACATATTTTGGGTCTGTGAATTTTTTTTGCGAAAATGTCAACTTTGAGAAGGTATATGGAATGTTAATATAGAAATCGATTTGTGATAAGCTTTTTGACAAGTATTTGATTTGATTTGGATTGTAAAACTGGTTTATGAGATGAGTTCTAAAATGATTTGAGAAATATTTTACAAAAAGTATTTGTAGCGAATAAATTGAGTTGCGAAAGGTTATGTGGTTGATTTATTAAATATATTATGACATATGAAATAATTTTGGATTTGGCTTTGTAAATTATGGAGGTTGTTGTAGATTGGTGTTTATGCTTAATATCGCTGTATGCCTAGTAAGATGCTTACTCTAGGATACCCTTGTGGGCCGAACCACTGGTTAATAATAGGTGGAGACCTTGCTAAGGGGGAAATCTTGGTCACGTTGTCACTAAGTGTTGTGTCGTGACCATGATTTGATATTGAGCAACAGATTGGTCAATGGATTGGACTATTGACATGTGATATGAGCTTAGTCAATGGAGTGGACCATTGACATGTGATATGAAGTTGGTCTATGGAATGGACCATTGACATATGATTTGAGTTTAGTCGGTGAAATCGACTATCGACGTATGATTTGAAATTAGTCGTTGGAATAAACCATCGATGTGTGGTTTCATTAGACCATTGATGAGATTAACTAATTAAATGGACCATTGGCATGTGAATTAATGAGATTGATCAATGAATTGGACCATTAATGTTTGTTATGATATTATTGTGAAATGAATCTGCTATGTTAAAGCATATGTGACTTATTCTCTTATTTTATGTTTGTTATATTATGTATTTGAGTTAAAAGAGTTGTGGTTTGGTTTATAAATATGCATAGTAGGTGCTCAATCCATTTAGAAGAAATGCACTACTCACTGACCTATGGTTGCTCATCCCTTTATTTTTCTAATCTTTTTCAGGCTTCTCAGCTAACGATGAGTAATACAAGAGCCATATCGACGAGGGGACTTTTAGGAGTTGGATTTTGGGAGCTTTGAGATTGCGTCCTTCAGGTCGAAGGACGGCTGTGTTATCCCCCTTCATGATATTTTCAGGGTGTGATAGAAACAGGCAAATGTTATGACACTTTCTGGCCAACCGGGGCAATTACTGCTATATCTTTCTCTAAGAATGGAAACTTCCTTGCGGTAAATGTTCCTCTGATCTCTCTTTTATTATCAATAGAGATTTTGGACATGCCATATGACTTGGAGATTTATTTCATAGACTGAAGCTCGGGTTGGGGTTACGTTGTGGGATTTGCGGAAGTTGAAGAACTTTCGCACATTTTCAGCATATGACAAGACATAGAGACAGGTTCTGGTATAACACCCTCTTAGCCCTCTTAGCCCTCTTAGCCCTGCTTGTTTTAGTGAAAGTAGATCTGGGATGGCAGTGAGCAATGGATGCCTCCTTGTTTGCCTGGATTTGTTATGAAGAGTGAACTTTTTCTATAGAGCTCCCTCAAAGAAGATTATACATTATATTGGTTCTATTTTCTCTTCTTTTACAAAGGGAAAAAATAAGAAAAAGAAAAAGGAAAGAGAGACAGGGGAGGAAGGAGGGGAGGAGAGGGAAGCGGGAGGAGGGTTGGCTTAGTGAGTGTAAATTATTTGTGCAAATATAACTATGACTGGGTCTCTCTCTTATTTTGCAGTTGGATTTGATCATAATGGATGTTATCTTGCACTTGATGGCTCAAATATAATGTGAGTTTCTATGGTAGACTTTGTACGCAAATTCTGAAAATAATAAGGTAATAAAGGATTTGTTTGTTTACAGAATATTTACCTGTTCTTTATTTTCATTGTATTTGCCTTTTTTTCAATTTCTCCAGTAGCTGAAAATATTATCTGAAAAAAGAAAGCAAGTGTGCTTCTGATAATTTGCTTATAACAAAATTCCACCAAACATAAGGTTAGAAAAAGTGAGAAATTCAAAAGTCTGAATTCTCTTGAAACCTTTCTACCCTCATAAAATTTCCATAGTTTTTCCGAGAGCACCATAACTCTATGCACTAATAGGAGGATTAATTTTTTTTTTTTTCTGGTAAGGTTAATAGGAGGATTATTTCACCTCTTAAGTATTCGAGATCGAGATACTTTGTGTTCTTCTATTCTTCTGTCCAGTGGAAGTGCATGTCTAGAATCACAACGTATTGTTATACTGCTTTCCTCCTGTTTCGTTTAGTAGTGCAAGCTGCTTTGGGGAATAACTTAAATATTTTGTGCTTTGCCAGAGTATATCAAGTATAAAATTAGAGTAAATTGTATCAAGTTTTTCCCTGATCTATTTGGGATAGGTCATCTCTGCCTCTCCTCCTTTTCTCCTCCTTTGAAATCTTGCACATGGTACATCCGGTAATGTTTCTATTCTCGGAAACAAATTCTATTCAGAAATAGAATTATCAATTTTTATTCTCAGAAACAATGAAATAGATTTTTTTTTTTTTTTACTTTTAGTTTTATTTCAAATCTATTCCCTTGACCATTTTTCTTTTTCAAGAAATAGAAAAATTAGTTGATATTCTTTTAATGCTCTAGGGAACAAAAGAACAAAAAAATAGAAAAAACATGATGGTTATTGAAGAGACTCTAAACGTGACATTCATTCTAGTTGCAATTGTACGTAAAATGACAAGCGTTAAGTTCGTCTGGATTCAAAGTACATTGCAATCGGATAGATGGATCACAATCTGCGAATCCTTGACTTGCCTTCGAAGGATGGTGCTATGGAATCATGAAGTACTAAAATTGCATCAAACAGGAAGAATAAGCTTTTGTGAGAGACAACAAAGTAGAGTTCAATTTTCGTTACACTTGGACCGGAAAACTCACACACTTGAGACTTTGTGCCAGCTGAAATAGAGTAAGAACCATCTTTTACTTGCTGTAGTTAATAATCAGCATACTATTGTTGTACAAGATTTCGTGAATAACCCATCCTCTATTCGGGCTACTCTCGCACGGCATGAAAAATGTACCATTTGCACCAAACCATATTTGTAGTTTCTCCAATTAAAGAAACTGGCGATATTCAAATTTCGTAGTTGATTGTCATATAAATGATTGAAATCCACATATGATGACGCGTTACGATGCGACAGATTTAGCCTGGATGATGTCCTTTTACCACAATGTGTGTAGAACAATTTGCAATCATTGTGATGTTTTTGACCTCATGCGTTTTACCTTAGTTCTGTTCGTTGATTAGATACTTCCTCAAACTACCTCACTGTCACTTTACCAAGTGGAGTTCCCTTGGAACTAAATCGCTAATTCCACCTGCTGTAGCCGTCCAGCGCTTTGTAGTCTATGGTCTTGAAGGGCCTAGAACCTACAAACCTATCAAAATCCACATCATCCATGCTCTTGGTAATTGTTCCCTTGGTTTCTTCTGCTTGGTTCAAGGCCTAATTAAACTCGAAAAATTGCAATTGCAATCTACGAATCACAACGAGCCTTCAAGTCTATTTTCCAATAATGTACAGCTTGTGTCCTTCATTCCAAGTGCAATTTCCCAAGTTCATCTTTTCTGAAGAGGTGTTAGCTAGGCCCTATAGTTGTGGACCAGCACAAAAATAAGAAAAACAAGAAACGTCGATAAAGCTCATAAGAAATGGGAGGACAAGTCAGAGAAATACGAGTATTTGATCTACTAAGATGCGACACTTTGATCTATGAATGATATTATGGGAAATTTGCAAAATGCCAATATAATAATCTCTGTACGAAATGTTGAGATAAATAGAAAAGGGAATGATCAAATAACATCCACTAATATCATGGAAAACATTATTAAAATACTATTAAAAGAAGGTTTCATCATCAGCGGCCGCAAGAGCCTGCTCGAGACGGTAAACTACAAAGCGCTAAACGACGGTGAGGGTCCCATGGTGGTACCTCATCGGATCAAACCTTTCTGGAAGCCCCGCATCGTGGGGTCCTCCGATGGCCTAGTATGTTTGGCCCCAGCAAGTTTCTTATACATAACCTGACCACCAGGGAGTATATTGAGTTGTCCGATTTTGGTTTTGTTCATCAAACTGAGTCATTCGGTGAAGTCAGATATTCTGGGGATTCAGATATGACTCTTAATCTGATGACAACAAAATAGTAGCAGCAGATGTTTCTAGTGATGAAAATTGGGAGGTGGCAATATTTTCGCTCAAGTCTGGTTCGTGGAGAAGCATAGAAGTCCAGTTCCAGGAAGTGGAACAAAGTGATGTCGTAATTTACAGCCAAGGAGTTTATTGGAAAGGGGCCTTACACTGGTGCGGCCATGTTTGGAGCATAGACAACAAGTGCGAAGTTGTGATTATGTCATTTGATTTGTTGCAAGAGGAATTTTGTCGGTGCATCCGGTCCTTAAAGTCGATGAGGACGTACATCTCCTGAGACTCGGGATTCATGGGGCCAATCTTTTCATATATGACGGCGCCTGTGATCCCCGTATTGAGGCATGGATTACAGATGGGTACAGGAGAGAAGAATCGTGGACAAAATGGTTCGGTGTTGATTGCAGTGCCTTCATAAATTGGAATACCCCCCTTGGGAAGGACCCCCTCGCGTACACATGGTGTGGAAAAATCGTTTTCCGGATGGATATGAAGCAGATGATTCTATTTAATCCAGAGGATAATACTTGCAAGGATTATCCCATAGATGGGGGCTGCGATATCGAATTTGCAATCTATTTGGAAACTCTTGTTTTTCCCTGTCTTGTCGGTGGAGCTGTTGAATGATCTTGTGGATTTTGAAGAAGAAATAAAGAGCATTGAAAGTCTGTCGTTTATCAACTTAATTGTGCTATCAGCACTGTCCGCTCCATACGTAGGGTTAGATGTTTGGTTGACGAATTGCCATTCAATCATCTTTATTTTGCTAGAAGAGATAACAAGTAGAGTTTGAGTTTCAATTTGCTTCACTGGAGTGTGGATACTCTCGTACTTAAGCTTTGTGCAAACTGAATCCGAAGATGAACCATCTTGTAATTCTGTAGTTAACATCGGTGGCTTTTCATGTCTAACATGATTATCACTCTTTGTTTTTGTATTTTTTCTTTTCCATTCTCTTTCCGAATTTTGTCTTCTTGAGCACTCTGTATACTATTGCTGTACAGGATTTCGGAAATGACTCATCCTCTGATCGAGCTGCATTTGCATGGCTTGATAAACATACTATTGGTATCAATGTGTAGTGTAATCTCCATTCAAAGAAAATAGTGATAATGCTATTCCCTAATCGATCACGGAATAAACTATTGAATTCATGTACCAAGACGCAAGCTATCTATTCAAAGGGTTGGCGATGGCAACATCCTACATGATGTGAATCGATGTGAAAGGTTAAACCTAGATGAAACTGTTTCATCACAATGTTTATTGTACGGTTTACATTCATTGTAATAGTTTTTTACCACGTCGGTCTTACCTTGAGCATCGGTTCTATTTTTGGAGTCATAGACTCATCTAAGCAACTTGCCGTAATTTTGTCATATATAACCTGCCCACCGGGGAGTATAGAGAGTTGCCTGTTTCCGATTTATATCGACAAAATGGGTTACTCTATAGATTTGGATATGACTCTCGCTCTAACGACTACAAAATAGTAGAGGGCCTCCATGAAAATTGGGAGGTGGAAATATTTTCTCTCATGTCCGGATCTTGGAGAAGGATACAAGTCCAGTTAGATGAAAGCCGCCTTGAGGTTTCCGGCGAAGGAGTTTATTGGAACGTGGCCTTACACTGGTGCGTCTTTGACCACAGCCTAAATCATAGGACCGAGATTATGTCATTTGATTTGTCGGAAGAGAATTTCCACCGGAAGAAACAGCTTAAAGAGTTGATGGGAGACTTGGTTAAAGAAGCTTTAATGCAAGAGGCCATAGCACAGGACCAGAGATTTCACAACACTCATCTTTCCAGTGAAGAAAGTGTTAGTGGAAATACTTTAGAGCGTGAAGACAGAGAACACGGTAGTCCAGCCACGCCAGCGTCTTTAGACACTATCGCGGAGCATAACCTGGACACCTAAGCAGAATCCAGTAGGAACTTCTTCTTCTGTTTTTTTGGTAAAAAAGGATATTCTTCTTTTCTTCTCCCGCAAGAAAATTTTGTAATCTTTATTCTTTTGAGATGGCTATATAAGCCATACTCCGGCATTAGTTGTAGGCACCGGTTTTCAGAAGCTCACAAGCATCCTTAAGCTGTGATCTTCCGCAAACCGCCCTTGTAATCACTCCCATCCTGTAAATTTTCCTTTTCGCAATAAAGAAGAAGTTCAGCCCAAGGTCTCCGAGTTCTTGCAAAAGTTTCTTTGCTTAGTTCGAGGCCTTCCCGAAAGGGAACGGCTATCTTCCAACGTACGTTTCCAATCACTTAAAGCCTATATAGGCTTGTTCTATATCCAAATTTTCTTCCATGTTATCATGCTCAGCATTTCATTCCTGCATGAAACTATTATCAAGCCGTCTGATAATAGTTAGGATTTTGAAACACCCAAAGTTATTCCAAAGTTAGCCCAGAGGTCCTCGAAGGGGAAATAAGTACGCAGGAGGCGGAAGAAAGTACCCGTTCTGACCGTAGGCAAAGATAGGAGGAAGATAGGGTGTGGGATACCCTTGTCACAGTAGGCAGCCTGCAGGAACAGAAGCGCTGATCCATTATAACCTGGAAGATAGGTTGGATATAAGAACATAAGGGTATAGGTCTTTGATTTGGTGGAAACTTAGCTTAAAAATGAAGATGAGCCTAGTACCGAGCAGGATTAAGTCTCAATAAATTAACTCCCATAAGTACCCGCTCTTGCATGACATCTCACTGTCCTCTTTACATTCATTGCATAGTAGCAGAACTAATAGAAGAGCATAGTTTTAATTCTTTCACACTAGCCCAAGTTAATTACCCAGAATTTTTAGGTAATATCCAGATTAGTCTATAACATTTTAATACTAAGTTTGCAGCCAGACATCAATATTGCTTACATGGAGGACGTACTCGTATTTCTAGAAGAGCTCATAATACACGAAATAGTAGTCCAGATAATCCTTTTATTTTTTAGACTCTTAGCACTAGACCTAGAAGGAATTTTATGATATTTACTTCCTTTCTTGTAAGCTTTGTATTATTGTGCTATTTTATTCCTACACCAGTTTTAATAGTTCTTTTATTAGAAATTCAAGGCTTAATTTATATTTTAGAACATATTTTAAGTGAACCGGCACTTTTTCCGGCGCAAACTCCCCCGAAAAAAAGGTCGGTGGAGCTGTTGAATGATCTTGTGGATTTTGAAGAAGAAACAAAGAGCATTGAAAGTCTGTCCTTTATCAACTTAATTGTGCTATTAGCACTCTGTCCGCTTCATATGTAGGGTTAGATGTCTGCTTGACGAATTGCCATTCAATCATCTTTGTTTTGCTAGAAGAGATAACAAGTAGAGTTTGAGTTTCAATTTGCTTCACTGGAGTATGGATACTCTCGTACTTAAGATTTGTGCCAACTGAATCCGAGGATGAACCATCTTGTAATTCTGTAGTTAACATCAGTGGCTTTTCATGTCTAACATGATTATCACTCCTTTGTTGTTTTTTTTTTTTCCTTTTCCATTCTCTTTTCGAATTTTGTCTTATTGAGCACTCTGTATACTATTGTTGTACAGGATTTCGAAAATGACCCATCCTCTCATTGAGCTGCATTCACACAGCTTGATAAACATACTATTGGTATCAATGCGAAGTGTAATCTCCATTTTCATAGAAAATAGTGATAATGCTATTCTCTAATCAATTACGGAATAAATTATTGAATTCACGTACCAAGACGCAAGCTATCTAATCAAAGGGTTGGTGATGGCAATATCCTGCATGATGTGAATCGGTGTGAAAGGTTAAGCCTAGAAGAAACTGTTTCATCGTCATGTTTATAGAATGGTTTACATTCATTGTAATAGTTTTTCACCCCATCAGTCTTACCTTGAACATCAGTTCTATTCTTGGAGTCAGATACTCCTCTAAGCACCTTGTTGTAATTTTGTCATATATAACCCGACCACCAGGGAGTATAGAGAGTTGCCCCTTTCCGATTTATATCGACAAAATGGTTATTCTATGGATTTGGATATGACTCTCGGTCTGATGACTACAAAATAGTAGAGGGCCTCTGTGAAATTTGGGAGGTGGCAATATTTTCTCTCAAGTCCGAATCTTGGAGAAGGATACAAGTCCAGTTTGATGAAGAAAGCCACCTCGAGGTTTCTGGTAAAGGAGTTTATTGGAACGAGGCCTTACGCTGGTGTGTCTTTTGACCAAAGCCTAAATCATAGGACCGAGATTATGTTCTTTGATTTGTCGGAAGAGAAATTCCATCGGAAGCTTTCGGTCCCTGAAGTCAGGGACATAGTTTTCATGGGACTTGTGATTCACAGGCCAGTCTGTTCATATATGGTAGCACCTGTGACCGCCATGGTCGTGACTACCGCATCGAGGCATGGATAAGGTATGAGTGTGGCGGGTCGTGGACAAAATAGTTCAGGTTTGATTGCATAGCTGCCTCTTGGCATTCCCTCCTCGCGTAAACAAGGAGTGGAAAAATCTTTGATGGATGTGGACCGGGTTATTCTGTTCAATCCTAAGGGTGATACTTAAAAGAATTATCCGATAAACTCTTGTTTCTCCCTATCTTGGCAATGAGTGGCCATCTTGAGATGTCGAACGACCTTATGGAATTTGACAAATAAACAAAGAGTCTTGATAGTCTATTATAAGATCTGGTCATTCTTTAGTAACTTCCTTATGCTTTCAGTACTCTATCCTCTCCAGATTTAGGGTTGGATCTCTGCTGGATGAACGGCCGCTTAATCATCTTTGTTTTGCTAGTGTTGTCCGATCCGATTTCGTGTAACTTCACCAACAATTAACTGGGTCTCGTTATGTGGTGAACATTCGACTAACTCATGTGAATGTTAAAGCAAGCACACGGCAATCTTATCTAGTGATTCGAGAGCAGTGGAACGAGAGAGACTCGTTTCTAACAAGAGAACTGTAAAAGTATGCTTCGCAAATATTTTAACCATAAGTCGACAAAAAGCAGAAGATTAGCATTTGGGTTTGGGATTTTGCAGGACTCTCTGGTAGTCGCATTCCGTAACACTAACGATTCAGTGTTCGAGCGACATAAATTTGGAGCTCGAGCCTCGAACCTCGAAAGTTTGAGTGGATGATGGAGCACAGTGATTGCGGCGTCATCAATGCTGCGAATGACTTTCTCCAGGGCGACCGATCTCGGAGGGTTGAAGGGGAGGAGGATCTTCCGGTGGGTCGTCGAATTGTTCTGCGTCCATCTATTGAGAATGTAGGTTGGCGAATCAAAGATGTGAATCGAGCAAACATTTCTATATGGTGTTTGTGCATGGCTTCCTTTCATAATCGTTTATGGACATGATAGAAACCTAATCTGTAGTTCATTTATTTTGTTCAACTGATCTTAAATTGAAACCAGCTGCCTTCATTTCCCTGAACCGCGCCCGGGATTGGTTACCCGGGGAAGGCTTCACGAGGATCTGGCCTGGGGGTGTTTACCAAATTGGTTTCAAATCCCCCGACGGTTTGTCATTACCCCATTTTACTGTTGGGGTTGACTCTGATAACGGAAACAGTTTAAGGTCATACTTAGGACTAACAAATGAATTTTATAAGCATCGCTATAATCTCTTCGTAGATGTAATTAAAAATCTAATATCTTTTTGTTTTGCGGGATATCGATAATTCAAAAGATATTTTAGAGTTTCGGATCATTATCACCGCTCAAAAGAATAAGTTAAATAAAACATGTTTTCACGATTATTAAGAATTTATGCTTCATCATTTTTGTTGATAACGAAAATAACTTTCGGTTACAACGCCCCATCACAATGGAATGGTGCCCCTTTGTGGTTAAAGCTAACTAGTTCAAAAACACAATTGGTAGTCAGAAGATGAATTCATGGCCTAGGCAAATTGCAATCCATGTATAAAAATCGAGGGCTTCATTTGAGGGAGTCACTCTTGACAACATCTAGTGATCTTCAACTCGAACTCCCGGTTGTGAGCCAAACACAAGTTCCCAAATGTTTCACAAGACGATCTCGACAAGATCATTAGGTAGTGAAAAAAAAAATGACTTGGGAAGAGAGAACATGATAAACAATCGACCAAGATGCAATTATTAGAGAAGTAATCATCAAGTGATAATATCGACAAACTTAAGTGTGATGTCAAAAGAGGTAATCGTCGATGAAATGAATATAACCCATGGATGATGGAATCTATAATCCCACATATGTGAGAAAGGAATGTTAGATTGATTAAAGCACATAGAACTCGCATCGTTCTTCTTACACATTTATTAACTGTAGATTATATATATAAATACTTGAATTTTAATTTATATGACTATCGATCAATTAAAAAACGCCAGATGTTTAGATTTATCAACCTATTTATTTGGATATTGCAGGTATCTTTACATGGCCGGTGACGATTATTCTCAATCTTAAGACCTTTAATTTTCTTATAGTTTATATTTTCTGTCCAAGATCCACGAAATGTGTAATTCACAACTTTTGTCGATTTACTCTTTGATCTTTATGGGGGGAGAGAGAGAGATATAAAGTGTGAATGTACGTTATGGCCCTTCTATCCATGATGGGACGCTTTGTCTTGCGAAGGATATTATGGGAAATGCACAAAACGAGACGGCATATCATATAATATAATAAGGCAGCAATTTCTAGGGTTTCATAAAATTCAGGAAAGTTGGGAATATGCCCAATTGAAAATTCCACGCCAGCTCTCTCTCCTCCTCCTCCTCCTCCTCCTCCTCCGCCTTGCCTCCGCCCAGCTGCCGGGCTCCACCGCGCGACCGCCGCCCACGCCGGCGAGTTCCCCCTCCACCCGTGTCCGGCGGTGGCCTTTGGACCTCTCGAGAAAGCCGGCTACGGGCCATCGCCGACCCAATCGACCGCGTCCGAGATCTCTCCTGTTTCCGTTTTGCCCAAACAATGGCCAAAAGTATACCCGAGGATGTCGTCGTCGACATACTCTGGAGGCTACCGGCGAAGTCGCTTGTGCGATTCAAATGCGTCTGCAAGCGGTGGCGGTCTCTGATCTCCGACCGGGCCTTTGCCAAGTGGCATCTGCAGAGGCTGAAGGCAGGGGATTTGATCCCTGGCCAGAGAATCATCATCGGTGGCGGCATCGGCCCCCTCAAGACCGTGGACTACGAAGCGCTCGATGGCGGTGGCGAGGGTCGCATGGTGGTACCTCATGGGATCAAACCTTTGCAGGAGTCCCGCATCGTGGGGTCCTGCGATGGCCTGTTATGTTTAATTGGCCCCAGCAATTTTGTCATATATAACCCGACCACCAGGGAGTATATCGAGTTGCCCGGTTCCGATTTTGTTGATCAAGCTACGTTATTCAGTGGTAATTCATTCTATGGATTCGGCTATGACCCTCAATCTGATGACTACAAAATAGCCCTAGTAGTAGGGGATATTGTTGAAGTTGAAAATGGGAAGGTGGCAATATTTTCGCTCAAATCCTGTTCCTGGAGGATGACGATGATAGAAGTTCCGTTCCAGGAAGAGGGAGTCGAATGTTGCGGCCCAGCAATTTATTGGAAAGGGGCCTTACACTGGCACGTCTATGTCTGGAACACGAATGAGGAGGGCTTTTCTGCAATTATGTCATTTGACTTGTCGGAAGAGAAATTTCACCAGGTGCTTCCGGTCCCTCCAGTCGATGAGGACATACTACTCTTGGGACTCGAGATTCATGGGGCGAATCTGTTCATATACAATACTGCCCAAAATCCCCGCATTGAGGCATGGGTGACAGATGAATACGGGATAGGAGCACGGTGGGAAAAATGGTTCAGTATTGATTCCAATGCCTTCATAAATTGGAATACGCCCTTCAAGAAGATCCCCCTTGCGTACACAAGGAGTGGAAAAATTGTTTTTTTGATGGATAGGAAGTGGATGATTCTGTTTAATCCAGAGTATAATACTTGCCAAAATCATCTCTTAGGGACGGACTTTGTTACTGAATATGCCATCTATTTGGAAACTCTCATTTCTCCCTACCTTGGTGGTGGAGCTGTTGAATGATCTTGTGGATTTTGAAGAAAAAAAATAGTGTCGAAAGTCTATTCTTTAATAAGTTTATCGTGCTTTTAGTACTCTGTCCAGATGTAGGGTTAGATGTCTGCTCAATGAATGGCCATTCGATCATCTTTGGTTTGCTAGAATAAATGAGAGACGGTAAGTAGAGTTTGAGTTTTAATGTGCTTGACTGGAATGTGGATACTATAGTCAAGATCAGCGACTCTTTTTTAATTTGGCCTTCTTGAGTACTCTCTGTACTATTGCTGTGCAAGATTTCGGGAATGACCCATCCTCTCATTGGGCTGCATTTGCACGCACAGCTTGATAAACATACCGTTGGGATCAAAGCACAATGTAGTCTCCAGTTAAAGAAACTGGCGATAATGTTATTCCCTAATTGCCAAATAAACTATTGGATCCACGTACCAAGATGCGAGTTATCTATTCAAAGGGATGGTGATGGCAAAATCCGGCTGTGATGTCAAATGGTGCGAAAGGTTTAGCCTAGATGAAACTCTTTCGTTGCAATGTTCATTGAACTGTGTACATTTATCGTAATAGTTTTTCATCCCATTGGTTTAACCTTGAATGCCTGCTTCTGTTTCTGGAGCTAGATACTCCTCTACGTACCCTGTTGTAATTGGGGATCTCTTGTTCTTTTGTGATTTGACTTTATGAACATATTGCTAATTCTAAGTAAAATTCCCTCTGGGCAAACAAGAACCACTCAGGTATATTACTCCGCATGCCATCGAATCTTCTCTTCTCTATTAATCCACACATTGAAGAAAATAGATTACAGAAATGACCGCGCACACCCACAAGAATTCCTCACTCTTAGAAAACAAGCTTCATTTGAAGTTGAAATGAGTTTAAACAGGAATAAGTCTCAAGTAACCGGTACAATCAGCCGTTTCGCCCCATCACATACCTGGAAGGGTGCCTCAACAAGTAATATAAATAGACCTATTTGGCTACAGAATTCTGAGGATAGATGTGAAAATATTTAGGCAAAATTGAAACAATAAAGAATGAACTTCAGACGAGAGCCACGCGAGCAGGCCTTGTTGCAACTTCAGGTCTTGTAGTATGGTATGATGAGTGAGTGAAGCCCCATAACTGCACCACAAACGAGACAATGGGATTGCTAATACGAAATGTGGAGCTATTCTTCACAGATATAGATGACAAGTGAACATTAGCAACGGAACTTGCAATTTAGTTAAAGTCTTATTCTCCAAGGCAGTAAGATCCACATAAAATTTCAAACCTAAAGCAAGCAAGACAGTAATTCTCAGCACATTCAACTCCATGGAGATAGCCAATCTAATTCACTTCTCTTTTCCCACACACAGAGTTCAACAGATTGTACATCAAGGTCATCAACCTCCTTAGACAAAACTAATTTGTCAGAAAAAATCAAGTTAAAAGATGTATTTAAAAGGCCTATGCAAATTGCGGGTTGTGCATCAATTCAAACGCTTCATCCGATGAAGTCTATCCTGACAACATGAAGAGATTGCAATTGAAGGCAAGCTTGGACATATTAGCTTGTTACCTCAACATTCTTCAACTCGAACTATGGGTTGTGAGCCAAACATAAGCTTCCAAATATTTCACAGGGTCCGCTTGTTCCACTTAACCTTTTCATAACAAGATACAAAAGAGATGATTAAAAATGGACCCCTCCTTTATTGGAAAAATGGAAATTTGTAAACGACAACTTACAGATCTCCATCTAAGGACAGGTGAAAGTTGCCTCCACCGCCAAGTGCAAGTGAGTCATTCGTACATAATGTAGTAGTACCTATTGGCACCTAATAAAAAAAACCAGCAATCATCTTACTTCATAACACAAAGTGATGAATCTGAGAACAAGTATCTTGTGTAGAAATTCAGCTGATGCGGTTTCAGATAAGGATTCTGTCTAAGTGGAAATTATGAAACTCATCACGTGAAGTCATTGTTAATATACTTTTCAATCTCTTAAGACAAAGGTCATGCCCTCGAATCATGACGCTTAACATCACGAATCCCAAACATTCGCATAATTTCAGTTTAAGGAAAGATAGTTTATAATCTGCGAAGTTATTATGCTTATACAGCTATAAATTGTCGTGAGATCACAATATGACGTAGTACTTCTGAGCATGAGTACCTTATTATCTACCCCTCTCCCACATGCATTGGAACTGGTTATCCTCTATTTTAATTTGATTATTAAGCTTTTCCTTGACATGTCTTCGGACCAGAAATTGCTAAGAGCATCATCCTAATCCATGCATAATTTAACTATATGCTTGCTTTGGTAATCTAAAGCAAGAAAAATTAACTGCCTCCCACCCACCACACACCACCCCCCCCCCTAAAAATCTCTCTCACTCGGCTTCATATAACCAATCCTTCTGCCACTTCCTGAGCCAATGACACTGCCTGACGTAACAAGGTTTGACTGAGTAACTTTAAACTCACTCTCGATTTATATAGATTCAGCACAGAGATGCTACAATTAGTCCGTGTCGTTGTAGCTGCGATAGCATGTCAAGAAGGGGAACAAGGTGTAGCTTCTTCAAGGCAAGGGAAGAGAAGGAAGAGGGGGGGGGGGGTGGTCTACGGATGCTCAGAGACAATAAATATACATTGCCTTGATTCTGTGCGTCAAGCGACAAACCCTCATAGAAGAATTGGGGATGCCACTACTGCAGTAAATTAGAACAGTCTATTGACTTGGATGTCCTCCCTCCAGTTTTCTCAATCAACTTCACCGAATCATATCGATAGGTTTCCCAGAGCTTATTCAGCTAGAGAATTTTAACATCTTGATAATGCTGAATTCAGAACTTCAGATCCTGAGGTGCTAAAGAGTCAACCCGTCAATGCATATCAAACAGAATTTTGTTTTTTATGGTCCTTTTTACTTGGATCAGTATGATCAATTATACCATAGACAGGACTGCTATGCAAGGCAAACAGAAAGTATGATATACTTTTGGTGAATACATCCTTATTCAACAACCTCTGCAAAGGTAAAATTCAAGTTCCATGACTTTACCTGTTGGTCGAAACAATCTTGTTTGCCCATATAAAAGTGTGAATACAAATGCTTGGTTTGTCCCCTGTGAAAGGACCCATTACAAAAAGGAACCTTTGAATCAAGAAATAAGACTAAAATATCTCAATCAAGACCAAAAATAATATGATTGCAAATAGAATGACAACAAATTCAAGAATGTTATGGATCACCTGATATTTCCTTTTCGCTGTAGGTTTTAAGGGGCATTCTAGCATGCCACCAAACACTGCTCCTTGTGTCACGGGCCGATCGATTCACTCTCGATCTCACATAGGCTGACTCGTGCAGCCTTAAGGTTTTACTCCTAAGCAGCCTTTCAACACTCGACTCACAAGGAACTTTAGAGAGAGAAACTTCTTGAGAGAGAAACTCTGGTTTTATATATCTTGTGAATGAGAATACAATGAGGGAGGAGACCCCCTTATATACAAGTACAAGACAAACCGTATCTGTAGATTTCCCTTAGATCTAACGGTGGAGATTGTAGCTCCCCATTTACCAACTACAAGCATTTATTGCCAACTACCAGCTACTCGCATTTATAACATATGCGTACAAATACAGTATCGCCCGCCCCTAGGAGAATACTCTAAGTCTCGGGGACATAAGCCGAGGGTCATTAATGTGTCACGCCCGTGCCATGGAAACATCTTAGACATGCTTTCTTTCGGGCCGTGACATTCTCCCCACCTAATTAGGCGACGCCCTCGTTGCGTCTTCGGCATGAAAGGCATCAATCTCCTTCTTGAATTGCCAAATACTCTCTTTGGGCTCCCAACTTGCTTCACTCTCTAGAAGACCCTTCCATCGGATCAAATACTCTTGCTTGGGCGCGCAATATCGCTTCCGTGTGACTTGACCCGCCATGATGCTTTCGACTTCACGATCATACGAGATCTTTGCTCCGAGTGGTGCCCGATGAGACTCTCCACAATTCGGATCTTCCTCATCAACTTGGAAATATTTGAGCATACTTACGTGGAAAACCGCATGTACCTTGAGTTTTGGTGGTAGCTCTAGCTTGTATGCAACCTTCCAGACCCGTTGTAGCACACGAAATGGCCCTTCGTAGCGACGGATCAACCCTTTGTGCACGTCTTTGTATCAAAGAACCACATGTAGCTTGACCAACTCTTGGTCTCCAACTTGGAATTCCACGTGCCGTCGCTTCTTATCTGCCCATTTCTTCATGCGCTTGGAGGCCTTGTGTAGACACGCTCATGCCAAGTCTGCCTATTCTTGCATATTCTTGGTGAACTTGTACGCGGGCGGACTACTTCCCCGGTAACTTGAAGCGATTGTGCTCGAGGTGTTCGGTTGCTGTCCAATTGCAACCTCGAACGGACTCTGGCCGATCGACTCGCTCTGTTGCAAGTTGTAGGAGAACTGGGTTGCGTCGATCAACTTCACCCGATTCACTTGCGTCGTGCTCACATAGTGTCGGAGGTAGATCTCCAAGAATGCATTAACCTGCTCCGTTTGACCGTCGATTTGGGGCTATAAACTTGTCTACATATTCAGCTCCGTCCCCAGTAGCTTAAACAACTCGAACTAGAAATGTCTTGTGAAGCGAGGATCCCGATCGCTTGCAGTCGTTTGTGGCACTCCCTAGTACTTCACCACATGCTTCATGAACAGTTTGGCCGCCTTCTCGGCTGGGAATCCTTTGTCGCAGGCACAAAGGTTGCCTACATTGAGAACCTGTCAATCACAACCATTAGAGTTTGACACCCTTTGGACTTTGGTAGGTTGACGATGAAGTCCATGGAAATGCTTTCCCATGTACGAGTTGGAATGGGAAGTGGCTCCAACAAACCCGGCGACGACCGTTGTTCCAGCTTGTCTTGTTGGCGTACTAGACAAGTCTTCATGTACGCTTCAACGTCATCCTGCATTTGAGGCCAATAGAACCGATCTTCGATGAGGGCCAGCGTGCGGTGGATCTCTGGATGTGTGACATCCTAAATTTCGACCCCATTTCGATAAAATGAAATGTGCATATCATCGGCGCGCTTATGGTCCTTTTTCTTTGAGTTGATCACTCACGAGTTAACTAACCTATTGGGTGAAGCCGTTAAGGGATATATCCGCGGTAAAATCCCTAAAGGCTACCTAATTGGTTGGACTGTACTAAAATCGTGTCTGGTCAATTTTAACCATGAAATTTAATTCGGTTTCGGGAATCGAATATTCGAGCGTATCACGATTCATTTTTAGGATATTGTCTCATCGTCTGTCAATTTATTGACGAGTCCGAAATTTCGGAAAAGAAATTACCGGAGGAAAAAAATTGGAGATTGGAAGAAAATTAAAAGGGGAAAGAGAAAAGAGAAATAATAATAAGAATATTATTATTTTCTCTCTCTCCTTTTCTCTCTCCTCCTCCCCGCGTGACCTTTCCACCTCTCTTTCGACCGTTCACCCTCTTTCCCCTTCTCTCTCTCTCTCTCTCTCTCTCTCTCTCTCTCTCTCCTCTTCCCTCTCCCCCTTTCGTGCGACACTCCCTCCCCCGGGGTTTCCACCGAATAGTGGGCTGTCACCCACTTGCTTTTTTCCCTCTCACTTTGACTTTTCAAACTTTCACTCTTATCTCTTCTCTCTCTCCTCTCTCTTCTGCCCCACTCCCACGTGATCGAACCCTTCTCCTTCTTCCTTTCTTGTTCGTGAAAACCAGAAGCGGAAGAAGAAGCCGAGACAGCAGCTTGCCAAAGACCCGAGTAGACATCGTCGCCGCCCACACACCGCCGCCTGTGTGGCCACCCCCATCGTCCCTTTTGCATCGTGCCGTCCTTGCCGTGCGCCGTTCAGGCTGTTCGGCCTCTGCCCAGCCCTATTCCGCCCCTATTCGGCCACCTCCAACCGCCGTTCGATGCCGCCGGACCTCCACCGGCCCTCCCTCGCACTTTGCCGCTCTTGCTGTGGTAGTTTGTTGTTGTTTTGTGTGTTTTTCAGCCAACTCAGCCACCCCGCCGAATGGGTCTCTAGTCGGCTCATGGGCCGCTTTGGGCTGTTTCTGGGCCCCGAACCCGAGCCGTTTGGGAGGAATCGATCCTCGCGCCGTCCCCATCAGATTGATCCGAGTTGTGCGCGATTCTGGTGAGTAATCTCACTATCCTTGCTTAGCAGGCTAATTACACTTAAAGGTTGTTTAGTTTTAATTAATTAGGTTTAGGTGGTTAGATTTCTATGAATTAGTGTTTATTAGTCAATTGTGATGCGAATTAGACAAATTGAGTGTGCATTTAGCAAGTAGACGTGGTCTACTATTTATTGAGGCTAGCTCGGGATTTTTCCGATCCTTTATCAGGCTTCAATTTGATACTTCAGGCCTAAGTGGAATTTTTGGTAATTAAATATTATTTTTCGAAATTAATTTAATTAATTAATTATTTTCCGAAAATTCAACTGGGATGGTTGGTGATCAGAATTTCATGCTAATCATCGTGGTGCAGTCCGTTTATTTAATTGAGCTTTATTTTATACTGAAATGAATTATTTGTGATTATAAGATTATTTTCCTGAAATAATTAATTTGGATAATTAATTGGAAAATAATTAAGTGTCGATTGATAGCACCAAAAGTGTTTTGGTGGACTACAAATAATGGTGGGATTTGTGGAAATGAAATTATAATATTTTGGCTAAGGCTGACCGTGTACCCACGCACGAATATTTTATCGAGAAGGATAAAAATGGTGATTTGATTAAATGATTATTTTTGGCATACTATAAAAGTATGACTGGTAGCTTCTGGTGAGCAGCATACTATAAAGGTATGGTTGGCAGCTTCTGGTGAGCATATATATTATTTTCGGATACTATAAGAGTATGGCTGGCAGCTTCTGGTGAGTATATATATTATTTTCGGCATACTATAAGAGTATGGCTGGCAGCTTCTGGTGAGCACACATATATATATAATTTTCGGAATACTATAAAAGTATGGCTGGCAGCTTCTGGTGAGCATATTATTATATCAGATTAGTGGATCTGGCAGATTCTGGTGAGCTATACTATCTATTTATCAGCTTAGAGTGAGCAATCCTGGACTATGGTTGGACTTATAGATAGTATTGACTGTGCCGACCAAGAAAGGGTCGAGACGACATGTAATCGACTAGGTCGATTGATCATTGCTCTGATATGATGTCGTGAATTGATTGATTGAATTGAAATGACTGATGAACTGTCCGATTGACATGAAATCGACCAGGTCGATTGATCGAGATATCGATCTATGATGTGATTCCTTGGGTGCCTATTGAACTGTGCCAATATGTAGGTGGAATCTAAGGCTAAGGTAAGTCCTTTGACTCATGCTGTGCTTAGGCAATCGAGTAGTGTATTGGTTTCCAAATTGGGTATTAGTGGGGTAGAACTTGCTGAGACGTCTTTTTACCCTGTTGTGGGATAACAATTTCAGGTCCCTAGATAATGGTCTTTGGGATAGTTAATAGGATTGGTCTTTAAATTCATGCTGGTGCATGTCTGTGATAGCTTATTGGTAGAATTGTTTGTTGTAATCACTCGACTTCTAATTCGGTGTTGAATTGGAAGGCAAGTCTTCATAAAAAGACTGTAAGATGAGTGATCAGGAGCCGATGACTCCTAGGCAGAGGACCTTATCTTCTGTGACTCGGGCTAAGATGCTGACAAGAGTTAGTGCCCGAGGTGGCCGAGGTAGAGCGCAAGTTGAGACTAGCACAAGTGGGTGGAGTAGCACCACCTCCCATTGGTGCCAGGGTAGCAGCTCCAGTTGATCAAGGAATAGTTGGGATCACGCAAATGTTGGATGCTATGTGTGAGATGATGGGGCAGTAGGCCTACGATCAAACAGCCGCCTTTACCGCTGCCGTTGCAACCGCCGCTATTGCTGCTGCCAATGTTGTTACTGTAGCCGCACTGCCGCCGTACTGCTGAAGTTCTCGCTTTGGGAGACTGATTCATAACCTGGTGGAACAGTTTTTGAAATTGAAGCCACCGAAGTTCACTAGGGCAGAAGACCCCGAAGCTGTTGCTTTGTGGATCCAAGGACTGGAAAAAGCATTTGCACCATTGATGTGCTCTAAGACTGAAAAAGTGGTCCTCGCAGTCTACCAGTTAGAGGGAGTTGCGAGTACTTGGTGGAGAACCACCTTAGAAGCGATATTGCCCAAGAGTGGAACGCCTTTGTTGAGGCCTTCAATGGGAAAAACTTTTTAGAGACTGCTAGAGAGATGAAGATGGCAGAGTTCCAGCGCCTTCGCTAAGGCTCTATGACTATGGATCAATATGAAGTGAAGTTTGTTGAACTGTCACAATATGCTCCTGAATTAGTTGAGAATCCAGCAAACCGAGTGAGAAGATTCAGAGATGGACTCAAGCCAGAGTTGAGAAGTCCACTGATTTTGCTGAATCTAAGAAATTATAATGAACTATATGAGCGAGTTCAGATGATCGAAAGGGACCAGAATGAGAGAGTCGCCGCATCTGGATCGTGGTTTGGATCAAGTACAGAAGGAATCCAACATGGGAAGAGGCCCATGATCGGAGGAAGATTTCCAATTCCGCCCATCAGGAAAGGTGGAATAGGGAAGACAAGGCCTGGTCAGATTAGCCTATGTTGCTTTTGTGGAAGACAACATGGTACAGCCGCGTGCCCTTGAAGGATGGGTGCTTGTTTCGAATGTGGCCAATAGGGTCCCATAGCCAAGGATTGTCCTAGGCGACCAAGGGGACAACTGCAATTGCCACCGCCACCACCACCGCAGAGAGGACAGATCAGAGGATATGCACCTCAGAATGCACCGCAAGGACTACTTAGGCTCCTAGTTCAAGGAACGATGTATGCCATCACTCAAGGTCAGGCAGAGGCTGCACCTGATGTGATCACAAGTATGGTTTTGCTAAATGACCATCCTGCTTATGCTTTATTCGATCTAGGAGCAACCCATTCTTTTATTGCCGAGTAGTATGTTAAGCTAATAGGATTAAATCTTGTATTATTGGAATTAGCAATTTGCATATCTGCACCCTTGAAAGATAAAGTTATTGCTGCTTTGGGATGCTCGAGGTGCAAGTTAGAGATTGGTGAGGGAGTGGGGAAAATTGACTTGTTAGTCTTAGCCATGTATGATTTTGATTTGATAATTGGCATGGACTGGCTCACCAATCAACGAGCTAAAATGGACTACTATCGCAAGTCGATTCAGTTTAACCCGTTAGAGGCTAAGCGCTTCGAGTTTGTTGGGAATCGAGGAGGACCCTCGATTTCCTTAATCTCGTCGCCATAAGTAGCTCGTTTGTTAGACGAGGGTTGTCGATGGTACTTAGCAACTGTCGTGGATACGACAGCTGAGGAAGTGAAAATGGAAGACATTTCAATGGTACAGGAGTTTCTAGATGTCTTTCCAAAGGAGTTGCCAGGGTTACTGCCAGAAAGAGAGATTGAAATTGTAATAGAGCTAGCACCGGGGACAAAACTGATTTCAAAGGCACCTCACCGAATGGCGTTATCTGAATTGAAGGAACTGAAGGTGCAAATGCAAGAGTTACTGGATAAGAGATTTATTCGTCCTAGTACATCACCTTGGGGAGCACTAGTTTTGTTTGTCAAGAAAAAGGATGGTTCGTTGTGTTTGTGCATCGACTATCGACAGCTTAATCAGGTAATGATCAATAACAAGTATCCATTACTGAGGATAGATGACTTGTTTGATCAATTACAAGGGGCATCAATATTTTCGAAGATAGACTTAAGGACGAGATATCATCAGTTGAGAATAAGGAAAGAGGATATTCCTAAGTTAGCATTTTGTACTCGATATGACCACTATGAATTCACAGTGATGCCGTTCGGGTTGACGAATGCTCCAGCTGCCTTTATGGATTTGATGAATAGAGTGTTTAAGGAATATTTGGATTAGTTTGTGATCATGTTCATTGATGACATCTTGGTCTATTCAAGAAGTGATGAAGAGCACGAGAATCATCTGAGATTAGTGCTTCAGACTTTAAGGATGCATCGGTTGTATGCTAAGTTTAGCAAATGCGAGTTTTGGTTGACTCGTGTTGCGTTCTTAGGTCATGTGATTTCCGGAGAAGGAATCTCCGTCAATTTGAGCAAGATAGAAGCCATGATCAAGTGGCCGAGACCAATAACAGTGACAAAGATAAGAAGTTTTCTAGGTTTGGTAGGGTACTACGATGGTTTGTGGAAGGGTTCTCATCGTTAGCATTCCCTTTGACAAAGTTTACAAAGAAAGAAGATAAATTTATATGGACAGATAAGTGCGAGCGTAGTTTCCAAGAGCTTAAAGAAAAGCTGACTACCGCACCTGTGCTGACCATTCCATATGGTCTTGGAGGATTCGAGATCTATAGTGATGTGTCGTTTACAGGACTGGGTTGCGTGCTAATGCAACATGGCAAAGTTGTTGCATACGCCTCCCGTCAGTTGAGGCATTATGAACAGAATTATCCGACACATGACTTAGAGCTCGCGGCGATTATCTTTGCCTAAAGATTTGGAGACATTATTTGTGTAGAGAAAAATTCCAAATCTTCATGGACCATCAGAGTCTCAAGTACTTGTTCTCTCAGAAGGAGTTGAACATGAGACAACGTTGATGGATGGAATTGCTGAAGGACTATGACTGTGATATTTTATATCACCTAGAAAGGCGAACAAGGTCGCTAATGCTTTGAGTCGAAAGTCTTCAGTTGCGCATATTTTGATGAAGGAGTAGAACTTAATCAAGAGGGCTCGAGATTCGGTATTCAAGTTTGAGGTAGGCCACCTTTTAAGTCTTATAGCCACCCTCAGAATTGAACCGGATGTCCAGGTCAGAATCAAGCTACTCCAACTGACAGATCCAGATGTATAGAAGATACTTCAAGAGGACACCAATAAAAGAAAGGCTGATTTTCAGGTTTCTGATGATGGGGTACTGAGGCTCCGTGGACGTTTGGTTGTACCTAACGATGTAGAGCTTAGAGAAGAAATTGTATTTAAAGCACATCGTAGCAGTTATAGCATTCATCTTGGAAGCACTAAGATGTATCAGAATTTGCGTCAACACTATTGGTGGTCAGGTATGAAGGCTGACATTGCCAAGCATGTCGCCAAGTGTTTGACTTGTCAGCAAGTACAGGCTCAGCATTACAAACCGGGAGGACTTCTGCAACCTCTCGCAATCCTAGAATGGAAATGGGAGCATATCACGATGGATTTCGTGACTAAACTACCAATAAGTCAAAGGAAAAATGATTCAATTTGGGTAGTGGTCGACAGGCTGACAAAGTCAGCTCACTTCGTTGCAGTTCGAAAGGACCTGAGTCTGGATAGACACGCAGACTTGTATGTGTGTCAGGTGGTTCGTATGCATGGAGTGCCAGTTACGATAACTTCAAATAGAGACTCGAGGTTTACTACTGCTTTTTGGAAGAGCTTGCAGAGTGCTTTAGGTACAAAGCTTCAGTACAGTACGGCATATCATCCTCAGATGGATGGCCAGTCTGAAAGGACAATTCAGACTCTTGAAGACATGCTGAGAGCATGTGTAATAGGCTTTAAAGGAAGTTGGGAGGATCAGTTACACCTAGTAGAATTTACCTACAACAACAGTTATTAGCAGAGCATCCAGATGGCTCCATTCGAAGCGTTGTATGGCCGAGCGTGCAGAACACCAGTGTGTTGGGATGAAGTTGGGGAAATGAAGATAACAGGCCCAGAGTTAGTGCAGTGGTCAGTAGATGCCGTGACAGTGATTAGAGGCAGATTAAAGACAGTGGAAAATAGGCAGAAAAGTTGTGCAGATAAGCTTCGAAGGTCTTTGGAATTCCAAGTTGGTGATCACGTTTTTTCTGAAAGTGTCACCAATGAGGGGAATTTCGCGCTTTGGTAAGAAAGGCAAACTGAGTCCGAGGTACGTAGGTCCGTTTGAGATTCTCGAAAGAATCGAGAACCTAGCGTATCGTCTTGCATTGCTGCCAATATTGGCGCAAGTGAATGACGTCTTTCACGTGTCGATGATAAGGAAGTACGAGCTTGATCCGACCCATGTGCTCAATTTCGAGGAATTGGACGTGGATGATCGTGTGTCATACGTTGAAAGCCCGGTCCAGATCGTCGATTGTAAAGAGCAAGTTCTGCGTACAAAGACCATTTCCTTGGTCAATGTGGTCTAGTAACACCACGGCACCGAAGGAGCAACTTGGGAGACTCGAAGAGTCGATGAGACAATTGTATCCCCACCTTTTTTATCAAAGTGTGTAATGGTTTAAATTTAGAGAACGAAATTTTTATAAGAGCCGAAGAATTGTGACATCTTGAATTTCGACCTCATTTCGATAAAATGAAATGTCCATATCGTCGGCGCGCCTATGGTCCTTTTTCTTTGAGCTGATCACTCACGAGTTAACTAACCTATTGGGTGAAGCCGTTAAGGGATATATCCACGGTAAAATCCTTAAAAGCTACATAATTGGTTGGATTGGACTAAAATCGCATTCGGTCGATTTTTACCATGAAATTTAATTCGGTTCCGGGAGTCGAATATTCGAGCATGTCACAATTCATTTTTAAGACCTTGTCTCATCGTCCGTCAATTTATCAACGAGTCCAAAATTTCGAAAAAGAAATTATTGGAGAAAAAAATCGAAGATCGGAAGAAAATTAAAAAAGGAAAGAGAAAAGAGAAATAATAATAATAAGAATATTATCATTTTCTCTCTCCTCCTCCCTCGCGTGACCTTTCCCCCTCTCTTTCGACCGTTCACCCTCTTTCCCCTTCTCTCTCTCTCTCTCTCTCTCTCTCTCTCTCTCTCTTCTCTTCCCTCTCCCCCTTCGTGCGACCCTCCCCCCTTTCCACTGAATAGTGGGCTGTCACCCACTTGCTTTTTCCCTCTCACTTTGACTTTTCAAACTTTCACTCTTATCTCTTCTCTCTCCTCTCTTCTCTCTCTCCTCTCTCTTCTCCCCCACTCCCACGTGACCGAACCCTTCTCCTTCTTCCTTTCTTGTTCGTGAAAACTAGAAGTGGAAGAAGAAGCCGAGATAGCAGCTTGCCGAAGATCGGAGCAACCACCGTCGCCGCCCACGCACCGCCGCCTGCAAAGCCACCGCTTGCCACCATCCCCTTTGCGCCTCGCCGTCCCTGCCATGTGCCGTTCAGGCCGTTCAGCCTCTGCCCAGCCCTATTCTGCCCCTGTCTGGCCACCTCCAGCCGCCGTTCGGTGCCGCCAGACCTCCACCGGCCCTCCCAAAGACCTTGCCGCCCTTACTGTGGTAGTTTGTTGCTGTTTTGTGTGTTTTTCAGCCAACTCAGCCACCTCGCCGAGTGGGTATCCGTTGGCTCATGGGCCGCTTTGGGCTATTTCCGGGCCCCGAACCCGAGCCGTGCTTTAGAGGAATCGATCCTCGCGCCGTCCTCGTCGGATTGATCCAAGTTGCGCGCAATTCTTGTGAGTAATCTCACTAATCCTTGCTTAGCGGGCTAATTACACTTAAAGGTTGTTTAGTTTTAATTAATTAGGTGTAGGTGGTTAGATTTGTATGGATTAGTGTTTATTAGTCAATTGTGATGCGAATTAAACAAATTGAGTGTGCATTTTAGCAAGTAGACGTGGTCTACTATTTATTAAGGGTAGCTCGAGATTTTTCCGACCCTTTATTAGGCTTCAATTTGATAATTTGGGCCTAAGTGGAATTTTTGGTAATTAAATATATTTTTCAAAATTAATTTAATTAATTATTTATTTTCCGAAAATTCAATCGGGATGGCCGGTGATTGGAATTTCATGCTGATCGTTGTGGTGCAGTCCGTTTATTTAATTGAGTTTTATTTTGTGCTGAAATGAATTATTTGTGATTATAAGATTATTTTCCTGAAATAATTAATTTGGATAATTAATTGAAAAATAACCGGGTGTCGGTTGATAGCACCAAAAGTGTTTTGGTGGACTACAAATAATGGTAGGATTTGTGAAAATGAAATTGTAATATTTTGGCTAAGGCAGACATGTACCCATACACAAATATTTTATCGAGAAGGATAAAAATGGTGATTTGATTAAATGATTATTTTTGGCATAAAATAAAAGTATGATTGGCGGCTTTTGGTGAGCATATATATTATTTGGGCATACTATAACATACTACAAGAGTATGACTGGCAGCTTCTGGTGAGCATATATATAGTTTTTGGCATACTATAAAAGTATGGCTGGCAGCTTCTGGTGAGCATATTATTATATCGGATTAGTGGATCTGACAGTTTCTAGTGAGCTATATTACCTATTTATCAGCTTAGAGTGAGCAGTCCTGGACTATGGTCGGACTTATAGATAGTATTGAATGTGCCGACCAAGAAAGGGTCGAGATGACATGTAATCGACTAGGTCGATTGATCATTGCTTTGATCTGATGTCATGAATTGATTGATTGAATTGAAATGACCGATGAACTGTCCAATTGACATGAAATCGACTAGGTCAATTGATCGAGATATCGATCTGTGATGTGATTGTTTGGGTGCCTATTGAATTGTGCCAATATGCAGATGGAATCTGAGGCTAAGGTAAGTCCTCTGACTCGTGCTGTGCTTAGGTAATCGAGTAGTGTATTGGTTCCTTAATTGAGTCTTAGTGGGGTAGAACTTGCTGAGACATCGTCTCACCCCATTGTGGGATAACAATTTCAAGTCCCTAGATGGTGGTCGTGGAAGACCGAGAGCCCTGGAGTTTGGAAGATGGAGGCTGAAGAATCGGCAATCGGGTCTGACTAGTGGGTGTTAGGATAGTCCCCTTTTTGTTAAGCCGACATTTTTACAAACAGCCTGATTTTGTAATTAACTCGCTTGTCTATAAAAGACTTGTCTTGGTTTGAAACTTTTAATCCTGCTCTTCTATCCCAATTGTTTGTTGTCTGGGGATTTCATATTTGCTTCTGCATGCGTATAAAATAAAAAGGGGTCGATGACGCGTCCTAGGACATCGCTATTAATCGATCAAGGAGGGATGGGCGTGCGCTTGGAGGATCAGGGTGTGACTAGATGACCCGCCCACTTTCAGTCATGGCACTCGCACAAGATCTCCCTCCTCAGCTTCCCATGGAAAGACACGTAGAGTCGCCTTCCCTTGGTGTAAAGGAGCTCGTCCTCACACCAAAATTGTTGGGTCTTGCCCTCCTTTGTATACCCGATGAGAGCTTGGGCTCTTGGATCATGCTCCAGCCCTTCTTTGATACGGTCGACCCAAGAACAACTCGGTTGACTCACTGTGTTTGCCAGCTCAATTCTTCAACTTAGCGCGTTTACCACAGAGTTGGCCTTCCCCGGCTTGTACTCCAACGCGTAGTCGAATTTCGCTAGGAAATTCTGCCATCAAGCTTGCTTCGGACTCAGCTTCTTTTGGGTCTGAAAGTAGCTCATGGCCACGTTGTCCATCCTTACGACAAACTTAGATCCCAGGATGTAGTGTCTCCACGTCCGAAGGTAGTGCACCACCACGATCATCTCCTTCTCCTGGATGGTGTATCGACGCTCGGTGTCGTTAAGCTTTCGGGACTTGAACGCCATCGGATGTCCATCTTGCATAAGAACGCCACTGATAGCATAATCCGATGCGTCTCTACCTCATAGGGTTTGGTGTGGTTAGGCAACGCCAACACCGGCTCCTCGGTCATGGCTCACTTCAATCGGTCGAAGGCTATTTAGCATCAATCCATCCACTTCCACACATTCTCCTTCTTTAGTAGGTCCGTGAGTGGCACGATGATGCTCGAGTAGCTCCGGATGAACCGCCGGTAGTAGTTGGTGAGGCCCAGGAATGACCTCAACACTGGCACCTTCATTGGTGGTTCCCATTTGATGATCGATTGAATCTTCGCCTTATCCATCCGCACATGTACACCCCCGACAATGTGCCCCAAGAACGGAACTTCCTCTTGGGCGAAATGACACTTCTCACGCTTAATATACAGCTCGTTTTCGCACAAGGTTTGGAAGACCTTCCTTATATGTTCAACATGCTCTTCCAACGTTCGACTATATATCACAATATCATCTAGGTAAACTACTACAAACCTATCTAGGAAAGGGTGGAGTACCTTGTTCATCATTGTGCAGAAAGTAGCCGGAGCATTGGTTAAGCCGAACGGCATCACCAGGAACTCGTAGGATCCATACTGCGTCACGCAGGCTGTCTTTGGCTCGTCCCCTTCAGCGATCCGAACTTGATAGTAACCCGATCGGAGATCTAGCTTGGTAAACCACTGAGCTCCACCAAGTTGATCGAAGAGATCCATGATGAGTGGGATCAGGTACTTGTTCTTCATAGTCAACTTGTTTAGTGCCCGGTAGTCGATGCACATCCGGAGTGACCCATCGTGCTTCTTCTGAAATAGGACCGGCGCACCGAACGGGGCTTTTGACGACCGTATGTAGCCTGCGTCAAGCAACTCCTTGAGTTGCCTCCTCAACTCTTCCAATTCGGGCGGTGCCATACGGTAGGGCGCCATGGCAGGCAGTCGAGCGTTAGGCACTAGCTTGATCCGGTGATCCACCTCTCTCTTGAGTGGCAACTTCTTCGGTAGCTTCGAAGGCATGACATCCTTGAATGAGTCGAGGACTTGGGCTGCTTCCGTCAAGGCTTCTTTCCCTTCACCCTTGTTGTCCTCAATCTTCAAGGCTGCCAGGAAGGTCACTTCACCTTTCCTTTCTCCTTTGGTGAGTCGTATGGCCGAGATCATCTTCCGATCATGATTCAACTCACGATGGACCGGAATCACGCATTGACAATTCTTGTCTAACACACATATACATTCGGCAAAGGGAACTACAACCACATGGATTCTATCTAGGAATTTGATTCCAATGATAATATCGTAGTCATCAAGTGGAATTACCACTAGAGTTTCTTTACCCTTCCATGACCCGAGTTGTAGCTCCACGTCCCTTACAACATCGATCACAGGGACTTCCTTCGAGTTCACTGTCTTGAGCCAACTGGCTCTCTTCTCAACCCGTAGGTTAAGTTTCTTCACGGCCTCCTCCGATATGAAGATGTCGGAAGCTCCAGTGTCCACAAGCGCATTCATCGTGGTCTTCCCGATCTTCAGGTCCGCGAACATCAATCCTTTAGGCTCCTTCGCCTTCTTGGACTTGATAGTGCTAAGGAGTCGCAACGACCCCAATCGCGCTTCCTCCCTAGGCTCATCCTCTTTGCAAAGAGCGGCCAACTTGGCCTTGTTCGGGCAATCTTGCGCCATGTGTAGACCATTGCAAAAGAAATAGCTATACGGGTGTACCTTCCTTTGCCCTCCTCTATTTGGTCCCGCATGAGCTCGGTGAGGATGACGACCATTCGGCGGTGGTCTACCTCTGGTCAGGCGGTTATATCTCCCCCAATCTCCCCCACCAGTGCCTTTGTCCCTTGGACGAGTGTTCGGTCGGGATGTGGAAGGCGACGCCTTGTACTCCACGAGCGATTCGGCTATAGTCATGGCCGTCGTGAGATCTCCCACGTTAAACCGCTTCAGTTCTTGCTTGGTCCATGGCTTAAGACCACTCATGAACTGGTGGTACGCCTCAACTTCATTCATTGAGGAGATTTGGAGTAGCAACTCTAAAAACCGCTTGACGCACACCACCCTTCTGCTCGAGACGCTTCAACTTGTCACAAGCTTCCTCCTCAGCGTAAGCGGGGAAGTAGTTCCGTTGAAACTCTTCTACAAAACCACCCCAGGTCGCGATAGGATTCCCACACCTATTATCCGACCGACGACGCCACCACAACAAAGCACTATCCGCTAAGTACATAGATGCAGTGTTTACCCGTGTTTGGTCATTGTTGATTCCCATGGCCTGGAAGTACTGCTCCATATACCATAGAAAGTTGTCCACATCTTTGGCCACTAGCGAGCCCCGGAATTCCTTTGGCTTCGGCATGTCCACTCGTGGACCTTGCACCATGATTACTCCATTCACATGTGCAGCTTGTGCTTCAGCGAGCTTCCCCATAAGCTTCGCTATCTCCGCGTGCATGGCCGCCATCATGGCTTCCAAGGGTTCGTACCGTTGCGCGAGTTCCTCTTGTAGGGGCCCCATCAACTTGTGGCGGAGTTCTCCCATGCCGGTCTTGAGCTCTTGCACATCCACAACGAGCTCCTCTCTTCTGGCGTCAACTCTATCCACGGTTTTGGTCAGGTCATCGATCGATCCTTGGACATCGGAGACGAACAACTCTAGCTTCGCCATCCGTTGTGCAAGATCCCCATTGGATCCCTAGAATTTGAACCACCACGGTTCTTCTTCCCCTTGGCAGCACCTTTCTCGGCGTTCTGCCCACGATCAGCACCATCACCACCCATGGCAAGCGCCTCATCAGATCGTGGATCAGCCATTGCACTTGCGCTTGGATCAAAATTAGCTCTGATACCACTTGTCACGGGCCGATCGATTCACTCTCGATTGCATGTAGGCTGACCCGTGCGGCCTTAAGGTTTTACCTCTAAGCAGCCTTTCAGCACTCGACTCACAAGGAACTTTAGAAAGAGAAACTTCTTAAGAGAGAAGCTCTGGTTTTATATATCTTGTGAATGAGAATACAATGAGGGAGGAAACCCTTTTATATACAAGTACAAGGCAAACCGTATCCGTAGATCTCCCTTAGATCTAACGGTGGAGATTGCATCTCCCATCTACCAACTACCAGCATTTATTGCCAACTACCAGCTACTCGCATTTATAACGTATGCGTACAAATACAGTATCGCCCGCTGCAGGAGAATACTCTTAATCTCGGCGACATAAGCCAATGGTCATTAATGTGTCATGCCCGTGCCATGGAAACCTCTTGGACATGCTTTCTTTCGGGCCGTGACACTTGCATGTCACCAACAATCTGGGTGCATAAGACACTAGCATCAACACTTGCCATTACTTTAAAACAAAAGGTTTGGGTGGCGCCTCTCATATTGGAATAACTTAGCTTTTTTTCATAATTATCAATAGAAGATATTTCTCTAGGGGCCAGAAAGGTCAGCAATCTTGCTGGTAAGTGTACGCAGTGAGATACCATGTCTTAGCGTACTGCCCTTCATTTAAAATAATAACCATCAAATTAAAATTCTGAAAACACGGACATTTATGTCAAAAGTCCATGTGCGACCTTTAGCTTGGTAAAGAGATATGGAAGAACCACTCGGCACAATGTGTCAGGGCTCCCTACGGCAAGATAACGAAGAGACTGACCTGTACAACAAGACCCATTGGCGACCTTTCACAAGATTTGGAAGGCATGAGTGCAAAAATTCATATAGATCAGGGGAGATAAAGAGAGAATCGTCCACAAGATTTTGAAGAGGTTTGTCTGAGCAATGCTTGTCAGTTGCCTCTTCAAACAAGTCAGAACCACTGGTACTTCCTTCATCTTCTTCCTTCGTACTTAGCGATTTCCCGTTCTCACTGACTGAAGCACATTTTTGTTTTGTTTTGTTTTTTTGTTTTTTTTTTTAATTTTCACGGCCATCAGCTGTTGCTTTGCTTTTATCTAGGGTAAATTCTACTGAACCTTCCGAAGAAACATCTTGCCATCTAGGTTTCTCATCATTACACTCAGCGGAAGCGATTGATAGAGTTCAACGTCCTGCTCACACTTCTTTGATCTGAGTCCATCAAATCTGCTAGTTGGAACGAAGTAAGAAAAGTACGAAGAGAGGGACTTTCTTTCTTTAGAACTCGGCCTGGCCTATACAACAATTGAATTGAGTATACAAACCTTGAGTCAATTGTTAGAAATTAAAATATACAACAAGTTACAGATCATTCATCCCCCTGTTCAGAAAAATATAAGAAAAAGTAAAGAGGACATATACACATGACCTTTGTGACCTCATGAATGTTTTTTCTTAATGACTAAGCTAAACCGGAAGCTTATTATCATCACTATAATAGAGAGCCCAGTTTCTTAAGGCCTACACCTTTCGATAATAATAATGCATTAGGACAAGAATGACGGGCAATGCTGACACAGAGCATCTGTGGATACATAAATCATCGGCACAGTATAGCAGGGTTCACTCCTTAACAAGAATGTCATTGCACAGCAAAGGATAGCCAGCTAAGAAGTACAAAGAAAGCGGTTCTTCATTGCAATGCGAAGTAGAAATGAAGTATTTAGGACAATTTGAGCTCAACTAGCATAGTCACTAAATTTCAAAAGATCCATGGTTTTGGACAATGATAGCTGGCTCTTTGAGGGCGAGAGTGGTGCCTGTACTTCAAGTTGCGGTCTCTGATGTTCGACCCGTCCATTAGAATGAAGGGAAGGATGAACATTTGTGGAAAGGAAGAGGGCTAGAGAAAATCAACCTTACTGGCGATTTAGCCCAATTTCAGCTAGATCAACAGGCGGAATCAGACTATACAGCTACAGAGCATTCCTACATGTCATCATAACATTTAAATAGGAATGGACATTGAATGGGAAACACGTTGTCACATATTTCATTAATTCCCATGTCACTCCAATATCATAACCAAGTACAGAAACTGAAATTTCCAATTTATTCACATTCCTGTTACCATCCTATATTTTCCTCTTTTTTGGTTCCACTCAATCCATTTCAACCATTTGTTACTCAGGCCGTCTACTCCAGATAGACTGAGGACAAAGCACAATTTAGATCAAATGAGAAAAAGAGAGCGGTCACCTAAATACCAGCCTAAACTGAGAGAGAGCCCTTGATAGAACTGTGGATCATCCAGGTCAGGCATGTTATGAATACTGGATTGAGTCCTTATCCACCAAGTGACAACAGCCACATCTGTTAGCTCAGAATCCACAGACCACATAGTCCAATGCCACTGCTCAGAAGTGGCTGCTTGGCTCGCCATAAGTATTGGTCAGCAACCTCAGCCCAGTTAAGTTCACTAAGCCGAACACTTATCTCATGAAGCAATAGTTGTTTCAGAGGTATTTTGCTTGGCAGAAGTTGAAGTGTTTGTGTCTCAAAAGTTGAATTGTTTTCAAAGGATAAAGAATCCGATTCTGACGCTGATTTAGAGGTATTTTGCTTGGCAGAATGAAATGAAGCAATAGTTGGTAAACTTTGTCTACTTTGGTCTCGCAGAAAAAAAGCCTCAAGTGGGTTTGAGACCATATGAGCAGCATGAGGCTCTAGAAATGGTTTAGGAGCTGGCTTCTTTTCTTCACTGATTCTTCTTTGCCTTACTATTTCTTTGATACGGTTTCAAAGTGTAACAATATTCCTTTGATGCTACTTTGGAGCTTCATCAATAATTGAAGCAATTGATATAACCCTAGAAGGGCCCACATTCTTTGGAATCGTTTGCCAAGGCTAAGAAAAGGGATTCGGAGAAGGAACAAACTTTCCATCCTACAAGAGCTTAATTTGTCTTCTTAATTTTTCCATTTCAGATGCTTGGTCTTGCAAATAATGATGGGAGACATATCTTCTAGATTCCATTTGCCGGAGTTTTTTTTGGAATGCCTCAAGCAACTTGTTTGTGACCAAAGCCATTTGATCAACCTTCTAGTCGACATAATCAAGATGGGCTTGGACAGTTGAAAGATTGGTGTCAATTGTCTTAAGAACATTATTCTGGGCCAAGGCATTTCTGACTACCAATTTAAGATAGCTTTAGTAGCTGTAACTTTCTTTTGCCTACCATGGTCGTCAATATTTTTAGGATTCAAGACCTTAAAGATATGATGACATCGATCATAAACATCGGTAAATTCTTCTAATACCGAGAATGGGGCACTAGAATTAGATATTTCCGAAAGTGGAAAGTCTGAGGATTGGAACACACAAGTAGATGGAAGAACATGTGCTAGTTCTGGTTTTGGGGAACATAAAGATTGAGGTACTTTGGGCACTTTAAGAAGAAAGGAATTCTTCTTAACCCATTTGTAAATTGATTTATAGAAGGGTGAAATAATTGGCTTTTGGAGTGAGGGTTTAGTTCTGGGTGGTGACTGAGGAGGTGGAGGAGGTTCACATGCTTCAGGTTTTTTCAGAGGATGATGTGGATATTTTCCTCCATCTTCACCAAAAGGTCTGACAATAGGATTCTGTCTAGATACGTATGGTAAAGTTTATCTTTTGACCGTTTCTTTCTTTTGGATGGTCTATCATCTTCTTCATCGTTTAGAGGACTTGTGCAAAGCAAGCACTGACAATCTAGATCCTAGAAATAGTGTCCTATATAGGGATCTTTCTAATAATGAATAGGGGGTCCCTCCTACTCAAAAGATTCAATCGTGGATTTTGGATCTAGATGGCCTTCATCAAGTGGATCATGGGCAGGGTTGCATCACAAAAATAGTTGGAAAAATAGAAGATGTAGACTCTTCATTTTCCTTGGTGAATTTGATGACAACCATGCCATATTTCTTCTTAGTGAACTGAGACTCTATTGATTGAACTGGCCTAGAGTTTTGGTTGATTTTTTTCATAATTAATTACTCATGTGTCTTGAAGTAACTTAACTAATTGACCTCGAGAGATTTGTCTAGGTACAAGGAAACAGAAAGTTGGGTCATTATCCACTGAGATGAACAGGGTATCTTCAGAAATAGGAAAGTTGAGGTTTAATGGCATGATTTTGTATCCAATAAACCATTTGATAATGTAAAGTAGCAGCAATAGAATCTAGAGTTTGAGGAGCTCTAGTAATATGCTCCTGCACCTTAAGGGCTGGGAAAAGTTGTGGATCTGAGAGAGACATGTTAAAATTTGGAAACAATGTAACGAAAATTGTTCCTGCGTTAAGGATAGTTTGGATGGTACCAATGCAAGCATGCTGATAGTCCAAAAAATGGGTGTCTAAGAGAGCCATTTGAGTAACCACGAGTAATCCCTTTCTTCTGTGAAGGATAAAGCAAGCCTAATGGCACTAAAGTGAACGTGTGCTTAACCTTGTTGTATCCACCAGCGTGAAAAATTAAAAGGGATTTGGAGGGTGACAAAATGTTCTTGCTGAGTAGCCAAAATAGGATGCTGGTTGAATTTCGAGAACTGAACATACTCTTTAACTTCAATAGGAGTATGCTTAATAAGTTGTTTGATAGAGTGGATAAGAGAGAAAGAGGATGGTTTAGCATAAGCAGAATATATATTTATAAGTGGAAGATGAGTCTCGGAGATTTTGCTATATTTCGAAGATTTTGCTATCTTTATTGAGAGAGAAAATCTCGTAAAGATAGTCAATCTTAGAGACATTGCAAGTGCGGCGTTCAAGATGGGGACTAAGAGAAACATGAGCATTTTCTGGTATAGAGCCATGTCATTCTTCAACACATTTCTAGTTTAAAGTAATTATGACTGAATGCTTTGAAATTTCTAGACAAAAGTAAGAAAAACGAAGAACGTCCGTAAAGCTCATAGAAAGATCATGGGAAGACAATTAAAAGAAATACGAGTATTTGATATACTAAGATGTGGCACTTTGTTTTGTGAATGATAGTAAGGGAAATTCATAGAGTGTCGATGAAATAATCTCTACGCAAAATGCTGACATGAATAGAAAATGGAATATTCAAATAGTATTCACTAATATGATGAAAGATATTGTTAAAATACTATTAAAGAGAAGGTTTTGTTAAAAACTCGAGGAAGCGTGAGGAAAACGTCAAATGTTTTTTAGTTTTACCCTTACGACATAGAAGGAATAGGTGAGTATCCTATTGCAATATTTTAAATTTAGAATACACACACATATATATTTATGTATGAGAAATTCTATGGTACCAATTTCTTGGTTTGGTGGAATTCCACCTCACGCTCCCGCTCTCTCCCTTCCCTCTGCCTTGTCTCCGCCCAACTCCCCACGCGAACGCCGCTGCGCCGGCGAGACCCCCTCCGTCCGGCTCCAGCAACAGCCTTAGGTTCTCTCAAGAAAGCCACACCTACGGCCAGTGTCGACCAATCGACCTCCTCCGAGATTCCCCGAGTAAAAAGCTTCTTCGACTTTGATTCCTCGTTGTTGCGTGAACTCTTGCTGAACACTCGTTTGTATCAGCCTTGTTCGCTCAAAACCTGCCGACGATCAGGCGATTTTGCCGAAACTAATGGCCGAGAGTATACCCGAGGATATCATCGTCGACATACTCTTGAGGCTACTGGCCAAGTCGTTGGTGCGATTCAAAGGCATCTCCAAGCGGTGGCGGTCTCTGATCTTCGACCCAGGCTTCGCCAAGTCGCATCTGCGGAGGTTTGAGGCAGGGGATTTGATTCTTAGCCAGAAAATCATCACCTGTGGCCACAACCGCCCCCTTGAGACCGTGAACTACGAAGCGCTCGACGGCGGTGGCAAGGGTCGCGTGGTGGTACCTCATGCGATGAAACCTTTGGGGAAGCCCTGCATCGCGGGGTCCTGCGATGGCCTCATATGTTTAATTGGCTTCAGAAATTTTGCCATATATTAGCCGACCACCAGGGAGTATATTGAGTTGCCCGGTCTTGATGTTGTTAACCAAGCTGAGTTACTCTATGGATTTGGATATGAATATCAAGTTGAGTTATTCTATGGATTTGGATCTGAGTCATTCTGCGGATTCGGATATGACTCTCAATCTGATGACTACAAAATAGTAGCAGCAGATGTTTCTAGTGATGAAAATTGGAAGGTGGAAATATTTTCTCTCAAGTCCGGTTCTTGGAGAAGGATACAAGTTCAGTTCCAGGAATGGAAAGTTGAACTTTCTGGCCAAGGAGTTTATTGGAAAGGGGCCTTTCACCGGCACACTTATGTCTAGACGATAGACGATCCACGCTAGGGGTGAGCAGTGGTCTAGGACGACCCTAGACCGACCCTGGACTGGCCCAACCTTGCCAGTCCTGGTCCAGTTCCCAAGGGAACTGGGTCGGTCCTTGGTCCTAAAATTCCAAGACCAGCACTGTACAGGTTGGTCCTCGGTCTTAAGAGTTTTGGGTCGGTCCAACCCCGAACCAACCCTGTATATTATATTATATTATATTATATTATTTGTAATTCTTTTATATATTCAAACCTAAGTAAAATGTCTATTATATTATATTATATTGAGATGTTCTATCAATAGTACTAATAGTAATTCCAATTTAAAACTTTTGTTGAGTATTAATTATGTGTCATTTGTTTTGTTTTCAGGTATTTAAAAGTTCAAGTGAATTAACAAGATGTGGAGTTATATATTCATGGTTTAAGTATTTTGAACTTTTTATGGTTTAATTGTATTTTACTAATGAATTTCAGCTGTACTTTGCTTTTCAATTTGTGTCAAATGGTAGAAGTTTTTGAAGAGTAGAGTAGTACTGCAATTGCTACGATGATTTGCTAGTCAAGTGGTGTGAAGCTCATTTTTTGGTTGAGTGGACTCTACATGATCAAATGTAGGAAAACACTTTTGCATATGATGTTATGAATATTAAAGATAGATGATTACAAGAATTTTCCATCTTTTCCTACATCTCAATGAGTGGTTAGCAGGTACGAAATTTCTATTATTGTGTCATCTTAAATTTGCTAAATATGTATTGGTATTTATAGTTTAGTTGCACAATGCCACATTGTTGATGGATGTGTAATTTGAATTTGTAGGTTTGCTTTTTTAGGGAGTATAAAAAATAAGACGAAAAAATTATCGATCGGTCCCGGGTTGACCCTGGAACCGGACCGAACCCATTGGGTTGGTCCGGTCCTTGGTCCCAGGCTTAATAGGGTCGGTCCTCGGTCCTAAAAATTGAGGACCGACACTGTATGGGTTGGTCCTAGGGTTAGGGGGTGGCCCGGACCAACCCGGACCATGCTCACCCCTAATCCACGCAAAGATGTGATTATGTCATTTGATTTGTCAAAAGAGAAATTTCACCAAGTGCTTCCGGTCCCTGAAGTTGATGAGGAGATAGATCTCCTGGGACTCGGGATTCAAGGGGCAAATCTGTTCATATACCACAACACCGATTATTTCATTGAGGCATGGCTTATAAATGAGTTCAGTAGAGGAGCACCGTGGACAAAATTGTTCAGTGTTGATTGCAGTCCCTTCATAAATTGGAATAATACCCCCATTCCAAGAAAACCCATCGCATACACAAGGAGTGGAAAAATCGTTTTCCACATGGATATGAACCCAATGATTCTGTTTAATTCGGATGATAATTCTTGCAAGGATTATCCCATAGAGGAGGACTCTGGATATGCTATGTAATTGGAAACTCTTGTCTCTCCCTATCTTCGCAGTGAGCCATCAAGAATCTAGAGCCTTTAAGAGTCGTTCTGGTGCTTTGAATTTTACCTCTTTTTTTTTTCTAGCTTAATGATCTGGCCATCTTGAGCTGTTGAACGATTTTGTGGATTTTGTAGAAGAAACGAAGAGTGTTGAAAGTCTATTATAAGACTTGGTCATTCTTTATTAACTTCATTGTGCTTTAAGTACCCTGTCCACTATAGATGTAGGGTCAGATCTCTGCTTGATGAATGGCCATTCGATCACTTTGTTTTGTTGAAATGTTCATTTCACTTGCTAATTTGTCCAATCTGATTTGGTGTAATTTCACCAACAATTTACCAGTCTTGTTATGTAGTGAACATTCAACTATAATCACGTGAGTCATTCATGCATATGTAGTAGTATTTATTGGCATGTAATGAAGAAAACCAAGTCAATTATCTCACTGCAAATTATAAAGTGAGGAAGATATCATAAGATCTGAGAACATATGTATCCTGTTTTAATTTCAGCTGATGCGGTTTAAAATAGGGATCCTGTCTAAGTGCGGATTGTGGAACTCTTCACGTGAAGTTATTGTTTAACATACTTTTCAATTTCATAAGAGCCCTTAAGTCATGAATTGTCCTGAGATCACAATATGTAGTATTTCTGAGCGTGAGTAACTTATCATCTATCTCACTCCCACATGCAGTGCAACTAGTTGTCCTCACTAAGTCTGTTTCATTATCAGGTTAATCCTTCACATGCCTTAGGCCCTTGCTAAGAGCATCATTTGGTCCATGCATTATTTAACTATTTGTTTGCTTTGGTAACCTTAAGTGGGGAAAATTGTCCCTTAGACTGTATATTGGTGGATCATGTTCACTCGTCTTCATTTAGCCCATGCGTTGCCATTTCTCGAGCTAGTGACACTCAATGATGTGATTAGGTTGGACTGAGTAGCTTCAAGTTCACTCTTGATTTGTACAAATTCATCACTGAATTGAATGCTACAATTAGTCCTTGTTGTTGTAGCTGCAACAATTAATTAGAGACACGGTAAATGTAATTAAGATGAGTAAATTCAGTGTAAGAATAAGAGATCTACTGCATTGATTCTGAGCGTCTGGCCACTGCAGTAGCAAATTAGAACAGTCTATTGAGATCTTATTCAACTAGAGGATTTGGAGATCTTAATAATGCTGAGTTTGAGAACTGCAGAGCCTGAGAAATCTAGGATGCTAAAGAGTCAAACCTGTCAATATATATCAAACATAATTTTGCTCTTTTGTCGTCCTTTTTACTTGGATCGATATGATCAATTATACCACAGACAAACCGTGATTCAAGGCAAAAGGAAAGTATGATATTCTTCCATGAAGATATCTTACTCCAACAATCTCCGCAAAGGTAAAATTCAAGTTGCATGATGACCGGTGGGTAGTTATTAGTTGGTCGAAACAATCTTGGTTGCTTATATAAGGTTTTGAATGCAAATGTTTGGTTTGTCTCCTGCAAGTAAACAAGGACCCATTACTAATGGGAGGCTTCAAATCGAGCAAGAAGACTAAAATATCTCAATCAAAACCGAACAGAAGATGATTGCAAATACAATGACAGCAAATACATTAACTTCTCCTTTTCGCTGTAGGTTTTGAGGGGCATTCTAGCATGCCACCAAACACTGCTCCTTGCATGTCGCCAACAATCTAGGCGCATATGACACCGTCATAGTCACTTGCCATTACTCTTTAGAAGGAGTAAAATAAAAGTTCTGTGCGGCAACTCTCATGTAGAAAGCTCTTAAACTTCTCCTATCCTGGTCCAGTGGAAGAGCATGACCTGGATCAGGACCGGCTGTAATTCTGACTTTCCTCCTCTGTCATTTTAGTAACGCCAGCTATTTTGGGAGCTGTAATTTTGTGCTTTACCTGAGTATATCAAATTGCCATTATAAAATCAGAGTTCACTTAAGCTTTGTGACAGCTGAATCTGAGTTGGACCATCTTGTACTACTGTAATTAACCTCGATGGCTCTTCATGCCTAACATGATTATCACTCTTTTTTTTCCTTTTCTTTTTGAATTGAAGCTTCTTGAATACCCTGTATACTATTACTATACAAGATTTCAGAAATGATCCTCTCGACGTGCTACACTCACACAACTTGACAAACATACTATTGGCATTAAAGCGCAATGTAGTCTCCAATTAAAGAAAGTGGTGATAATGCTATGTTAATCCCTAATCGATTACCGAATAAACTATTGAATCCACATACTATTGGCATTATTTAACTATTTGTTTGCTTTGGTAACCTTAAGCAGGGAAAATTGGCCCTTAGACTGTATATTGGTGGATCATGTTCGCTCTTTGTCTTTATTTAGCCCATGTTTTGCCATTTCTTGAGCCAGTTAGGGGTGATTCCATGGTGGGTAGGGTCTAGACCTGAACCCTGTACTCAACCCTATTATAACCGGTTACCATTTTTTGGACTCTATACTTGACCCTGTTTATATTGGACCATGTACCCGACCCACTTTGTTTTTCCAATCCGGTTCTAGGGTTAACCATATTTTCACTGGAACTTGTTTTGCAATCTCCCGATATCTTATACGACTTTGAATTTTATATTAATACGCGAGAAGATAATGTAGTCCTCTTAATTTGTATTGAAACATTAAGCACTTGTAATAAATAAATACATAAACTTTTTGACTAAACGAAAAATTAAGGATCTACATGGCTAATTATAATAAATAAAAAATTATAAGGTAAATAATTAGCAATAAACATGGGTATAATATTAGTCTTATTCCTACAACTACTGATGAAACTACTCATTTATGCAAGCATAACTCCTCATACAAAAGAGAAATTGGGTGAGCCAATCCATGTGATACACAAGAATTTGGCGGCAACGAACATCATCTGTCCATCAGACAGTGCGAGAGGAACCCGGTGAGGGAGGGAAGCAAGTGAAGAAGGGGAATGACAAAGGAGGAGTGCCGTGCGTGTTTGAGAGAGCAAAGAGGAAAAATGTCGTGTGATTGCGAGAGTAAAAATAGAAATCGGGAGGAAAAAAAAAAAGGTTTTGGACCTCTACTTACAAAACCGGTCTAGGAACCGGTTCCAAAACCGGTCTGAGAATCGGTTTCCGAATGGGTAATCACTTGGAACTTATTCCCAGACCGGTTTAAATCGGTTCCGAATTTTGGGAATCGGTTTCCAAACTGATTTCAATGGGAACCAGTTCTTGACCTTATTTTCTGAGTGGGCCTGTCTGAGAACCGCGTATACTCTGTCCGGTTGCACACCCCTAGAGTCAGTGACACTCAATGATGTGATTAGGTTGAATTGAGTAGCTTCAAGCTCACTCTCAATTTGTAAAGATTCAGCACTGAACTGAATGCTACAATTAGTCCTTCTTGTGGTAGCTGCAATAGTTGATCGAGAGACACGTTAGACGTAATTAAGATGAGTAAATTTAGTGTATGAATAAGAGATCTGTTGCATTGATTCCATGTATTTGGCCATTACAGCAGCAAATTAGAACAGTCTATCGAGATCTTATTCAACTAGAGGATTTTGATATCTTAATAATGCTAAATTTCAGAATTGCAGATGCTGAGAAATCTAGGATGCTAAAGAGTCAAACCTGTTAATGCATATCAAACATAATTTTGCTCTTTTGTCATCTTTTTTACTTGGATCAATATGCTCAATTATACCATAGACAGACCACTATTCAAGGCAAAAAGGAAAGTATGATATTCTTCCATGAAGATATCCTAATCCGACAACCTCTGCAAAGGTAAAATTCAAGTTGCATGAACACCAACGGGGTACCTATTAGTTGGTCAAAACAATATTGGTTGCCTGTATAAGGTACCTATCAAACTAAATTCCAAATTTTAGATAAGTAAAAATCTGATACATTTTGGGGGCTTGGTTTGTTTTGCGAAAATTGATAATTCAAATGATATTTTAGAGATTCGAATTATTATCACCCCTCAAAAGAGTAAGCTAAATAAAAAATGTTTTCACGAGTAGTAATAATTTATTTTTCATTATTTTTGTTGATAACGAAGTAACTTTTAGTTATAATGCCCCATCACATCAATGGAATGGTGCCCCGTTGTGGTTTAAACTAACTAGTCAAAAAACACAATCTGCAGTCCAAAGATGATCGAATGCTTCATCGGAGAAAGTCACTCCTAACAACGTCTAGTGATCTTCAACTCGAACGCTTGGTTGTGAGCCAAACACAAGTTCCCAAATGTTTCACAAGACGATCTCGACAAGATCATCAGATAGTTTTAAAAAAAAAAAAAAATTGACTCAAGAAGTGAAAATCAACATGTAGTGAAAACAATTGACTAGGATGCAATTATTGGAGAAGTAATCAACAAGTTATAAAACCGACAAACTTATGTGTGACGTCAAATGAGGTCATTGTCGTGAAAGGAGCATAACTCATAGATGGTAATTTTCAATCCCAGATATCTAAATAAGGAATGTTGGATTGATTGAAACACATAAAACTAGCATTGTTTCTTCTTACTCATTTGTTAACCATAGATTATACATATAAATACTTGAATTGCAATTTATATGACTGCCGATCAATAAAAAAAATGCCAAATGTATAAATTTATCAACCTGTTTACTTGGATATTCCGAGTATCTTTACATGGCCCGACAACGATTATTCTAAATCCAAAGACCTTTAGTTTTCTTGTAGTTGATATTTCGTGTCCAAGATCAACGAAATGTGTAATTCACAACTTTTGTCCATTTACTCTTTGATCTTTATGGGAGGAGAGAGAGAAAGTGTGAATATACGTTATGGCCCTTCCATGCCATGATGGGACACTTTGTCTTGCGAAGGATATTATGGGAAATGCACAAAACGAGACAACATATCATATAATATAATAACTAATAAGGCAGCGATTTCTAGGGTTTCATAAAATTCAGGAAAGTTGAGAATATGCCCAATTGAAAATTCCACGCCCGCTCTCTCCTCCTCCTCCTCCTCCTCCGCCTTGCCTCCGCCCAGCTACCGGGCTCCACCGCGCGACCGCCGCCCACGCCGTCGAGCCCCCTCCGACCGTGACCGCCGGCGGCCTTGGGACCTCTCGAGAAAGCCGGCTACGGCCATCGCCGACCCAATCGACCTCGTCCGAGATCTCACCTGTTTCCATTTTGCCGAAACAATGGCCGAGAGTATTCCCGAGGATATCGTCGTCGACATACTCTTGAGGCTACCGGCGAAGTCGCTGGTGCGATTCAAATGCGTCTGCAAGCGGTGGCGGTCTCTGATCTCCGACCCGGGCTTCGCCAAGTCGCATCTGCAGAGGCTGAAGGCAGGGGATTTGATTCCTAGCCAGAGAATCATCACCTGCAGCCTTAACGGCCACCTTGAGACCGTGGACTACGAAGCGCTCGACGGCGGTGGCGAGGGTCGTGTGGTGGTACCTCATGGGATCAAACTTTTGTGGGAGCCCCGCATCGTGGGGTCCTGCGATGGCCTTGTATGTTTAATTGGCCCCTCCAATTTTGTCATATATAACCCGACCACCCGGGACTATATTGAGTTGCCCGGTCCCGATTTTGTCGATCAAGCTGAGTTATTCGGTGGAGTCACAGACCAGTTATTATGCGGATTCGGGTACGACTCTCAATCTGATGACTATAAAATAGTAGCAGATGTTTCTAGTAACAAAAATCGGAAACTGGCAATATTTTCGCTCAAGTCCAGTTCTTGGAGAAGGATAGAGGTCCCGTTCCAGGAAGAGGAAGAGAAAGTCGACTTGTGCGGCCAAGGAATTTATTGGAAAGGGTCCTTACACTGGCACGTCTATGCCCGGAGCATGAATGATGAGGTCAAATCTGTGATTATGTCATTTGACTTGTCGGAAGAGAAATTTCACCGGGTGCTTCCGGTCCCTGAAGTCGATGAGGGCATATGTCTCTTGGGACTCGGGATTCACGGGAAAAATCTATTCATATACAACAGCGGCCATAATCCCTGCATGGAGGCATGGATAACAGATGAGTACGGGAGAGGAGCATCCTGGACAAAATTGTTCAGTGTTGAGTCCAGTGCCATGGATAGGCGCATTGGGCGATACCCCCTTGCGTACACAAGGAGTGGGAAGATTGTTATTTGGATGGATATGAAGCGGATCATTATGTTTAATCCGGATGATAATACTTGTAAGGATTATCTCTTAGGGATGGACCTTTTTATCGAATATGTCATCTATTTGGAAACTCTTGTTTCTCCCTATCTTGGCGGTGGAGCTGTCGAATGATCCTGGGGATTTTGAAGAAAAAACAAAGAGTGTTGAAAGTCTATTCTTTAGTAAGTTTATTGTGGTTTTAGTACTCTGTCTGGGTTAGATGTCTGCTCGATGAATGGCCATTCAATATTCTTTGTTTTGCCAGAATGATGAGAGACCGCAAGTAGAGTTTGAGTTTAAATGTGCTTGACTGGAATTTGGATACTAGCATACTTAAGCTTTGTGCCAACTGGCGATAATGTTATTCCCTAATTACTGAATGAACTATTGAATCCACGTACCGAGATGCAAGTTATCTATTCAAAGGGTTGCTGATGGCGAAATCCCACGTGATGTGTATTGATGCGAAAGTTTTAGCCTAGATGAAAGTGTTTCATCACACTGTTTATACAACAGTTTACATTCGTTGTTGTAGTTTTTCACCCTGTTGGTTTAACCTTGAATGTCCGTTCTGTTTCTGGAGTTAAATACTCCTCTACCTACCTTGTTGTAATTAGGGATCTCTTGTTCTTCTGTGATTTGACTTTATGAACAGATTGTTGATTCCAAGTAAAATTCCCTCAGGGCAAACGAGAACCACTCAGGTATAGTACTCTGCATGCCATCGAATCTTCTCTTCTCTATTAATCCACACATTGAAGAAAACAGATTACAGAAGTAACCGCGCACACCCACAAGAATTCCTCACTCTTATATAAGTGGAGGTCGAATCATAAGTTTTCCAAGAATTGAAAACAAGCTTCATTTGAAGTTGAAATGAGTTTAAACACGAACAAGTCTTAAGTAACCGGCACAATCAGCCGTTTGGCCCCATCACATACCTCGAGGGTGCCTCCACAACTAATATAAATAGACCTATCTGGCTACAGAATTCTGAGGATAGATGTGCATTTACTAAGGCAAAATTGAAACAATAAAGAATGAACTTCAGACGAGATCAGTGCGTGAGCAGGCCTTGTTGCAACTTCAGGTCTTGTAGTATAGTATGATGAGTGAGTGAAGCCCCATAACTGCACCACAAACGAGACAATGGGATTACTAATACGAAATCTAGAGGCTAATCTTCACAGATATAGATGACAAGTGATTATTAGTAGCGGAACTTGCAATTTAGTTAAAGCCTTATTCTCTAAGGTGGTAAGATCCGCATAACATGTCAAACCTAAAGCAAGCAAGACAATAATTCATAGCACATTCAACTCCATGGAGATAGCCAATCTAATTCACTTATCTTTTCCCACACAGAGAGTTCAACAGATTATTCACGCACCTTTGTATACCAAGGTCATCAACCTCCTTAGACAAAACTAATTTGTCAGAAAAAATCAAGTTAAAAGATGAATTTAAAGCCTATGAAAATTGCAAGTCGTGCATCAATTCAAATGCTTCATCTGATGAAGTCTATCCTCACTACATCAAGTGATTGCAATTGAAGGCAAGCTTGGACATTTTAGCTTGTTACCTCAACATTCTTCAACTCGAACTCTGGGTTGTGAGCCAAACATAAGCTCCCAAATGTTTCACAGGGTCCACTTGTTCCACTTAACCTTTTCATAACAAGATACAAAAAAGATTATTAAAAATGGGCCCCCTTCCTGTATTGGAAAAATGGAAATTTGTAAACACGACAACTTACAGATCTCCATCTAAGGACAGGGCAAAGTTGCCTCCACCGCCAAGTGCAAGTGAGTCATTCATGCATATGTAGTAGTACCTATTGGCACCTAATCAAGAAAACCGGGTAAATTATCTTACTTCATATCACAAAGTGATGTATCTGAGAACAAGTATCCCATGTAAAAATTCAGCTGATGCGGTTTCAGATAAGGATCCTGTCTAAGTGGAAATTATGAAACTCATCACGTAAAGTTATTGTTAATATACTTTTCAATCTCTTAAGACCAAGGTCATGCCCTCGAGTCATGATGCTTAACATCACGAATCCCAAACATTCGCATAATTTCAGCTGAAGGAAAGATAGTTTATAACCTGTGAAGTAATTATGCTTATACAGCTGTCAATTGTTGTGAGATCACAATATGATGTAGTACTTCTGAGCATGAGTACCTTATTATCTACCCCACTCCCACATGCAGTGGAACTGGTTATCCTCTATTTTAATTTGATTATTAAGCTTTTCCTTGACATGTCTTCGGACCAGAAATTGCTAAGAGCATCATCCTAATCCATGCATAATTTAACTATATGCTTGCTTTGGTAATCTAAAGCAAGAAAAATTAACCACCTCGTACACAACACCCCCCCCCCCTCCCCCCTTTCCTCCCCTTTTCTCTCACTCTTGTCTTCATATAACCAATCCTTTTGCCACTTCCTGAGCCAATGAGACTGCATGATGTAACAAGGTTTGACTGAATAACTTCAAACTCACTCTCAATTTATATAGATTCAGCACAGAGATGCTACAATTAGTCCTTGTCATTGTAGCTGCGATAGTGTGTCAAGGAGGGGAACAAGGTGTAGCTTCTTCAAGGCAAGGGAACGAGGAAAAAAAAGGAGGAGGGGGGGGGGGGTTTACTGATGCTCAGACACAATAAATATACATTGCCTTGATTCTGTGCGTCAAGCAACAAACCCTCATAGAAGAATTGTGGATGCTAGTACTGCAGCAAATTAGAATAGTCTATTGACTTGGATGTCCTCCCCCTGGTTTTCTTAATCAACTACACCAAATCATATTAATAGGTTTCCCAGAGCTTATTCAGCTAGAGAATTTTAAAATCTTGATAACACTGAATTCAGAACTTCAGATCCTGAGGTGCTAAAGAGTCAACCAGTCAATGCATATCAAACAGAATTTTGTTGTTTTATGGTCCTGTTTACTTCAATCAGCATGATCAATTATACCATAGACAGGACTGCTATTCAAGGCAAACAGAAAGTATGATATACTTTTGGTGAGCACATCCTTATTCAACAACCTCTGCAAATTTAAAATTCAAGTTCCATGACTTTACCTGTTGGTCGAAACAATCTTGGCTGCCCATATAAGGTTGTGAATACAAATGTTTGGTTTGTCCCCTGCGAGTAAACAAGGACCCATTACAAAAAGGAACCTTTGAATTAAGAAATAAGACTAAAATATCTCAATCAAGACCGAAAATAATATGATTGCAAATAGAATGACAACAAATTCAAGAATGTTATGGATCACCTGATATTTCCTTTTCGCTGTAGGTTTTAAGGGGCATTCTAGCATGCCACCAAACACTGCTCCTTGCATGTCACCAACAATCTAGGTGCATAAGACACCAGCGTCAACACAAGCCATTACTTTAAAACAAAAGGTTTGGGTGGCGCCTCTCATATTGAAAAATATCTTAAACTTCTCTTCCTAAATATCAATAGAAGAGATTTCTCCAGGGCAAGTACAGTTGAACATTGAAAGTGACATACCAGCAAACAGGGGCCAGAAAGGTCAGCACTCTTGCGGATAAGTGTACGCAATGAGATACCATGTCTTAGCGTACTGCCCTTCATTTAAAACGATAACTACCAAATTAAAATTCTCAAAACACAGACATTTATGTCAAAAGTTCCTATGAGACCTTTAACTTGGTAAAGAGATATGGAAGAACCACTTGGCACAATGTGTCAGGGCTCTCTACAGCAAGATAATAAAGAGACTGACCTGTACAGCAAGACCCATTGGCGACCTTTCACAAGATTTGGAAGGCATGAGTGCAAAAATTCGTATAGATCAGGGGAGATAAAGACAGAATTGTCCACAAGATTTTGAAGAGGCTTGTCTGAGCAATGCTTGTCAGTTGCCTCTTCAAACAAGTCAGAACCACTGGTACTTCCTTCATCTTCTTCCTTCGTACTTAGCGATTTCCTGTTCTCACAGACTGAAGCACATTTTTTTGAATTTTCACGGCCATCAGCTGTTGCTTTGCTTTTATCTAGAGTAAATTCTAAACCTTCTGAAGAAACATCTTGCCATCTAGGTTTTTCATCATTACACTCAGCAGGAAGTGATTGATAGAGTTCGAAGTCCTGCTCACACTTCTTTGATCTGAGTCCATCAAGTCTGCTAGTTGGAACAAAGTAAGAAAAGTACGAAGAGAGAGACTTTCTTTCTTGGGAACTCGGCCTGGCCTATACAACAATTAAATTGAGTATACAAACCTTGAGTCAATTGTTAGAAATTAAAATATACAACAAGTAACAGATCATTCATCCCCCTGTTCAGAAAAATATGAGAAAAAGTAAAGAAGAGAACATATACACATGACCTTTGTGACCTCATGAATGTTTTTTCTTAATGACTAAGCTAACCCAGTATAATAGAGAGCCCAGTTACTTAAGGCCCACAACTTTTCAATAATAATGCATTAAGACAAGAATGACAGGCAATGCTGACACAGAGCATCTGTCTATGTGTAAATCATCGGCACAGTATGGCAGGGTGCACTCCTCAACAAAAATGTCATTGCACACCAAAGGAATGTAAGCCAGCCAAGAAGTACAAAGAAAGCGGTTCTTGATTGCAACACGAAGTAGAAATGAAGTATTTAGGCCAATTTGAGCTCAACTGGCACAGCCACTAAATTTCAAAAGATCCATGGTTTTGGACAATGATAGCAGGCTCTTTGAGGGTGAGAGTGGCACCTTCACTTCAAGTTGCGGTCTCTGATGTTTGACCAGTCCATTAGATTGAAGGGAAGCATGAACATTTGTGGAAAGGAAAAAGGCTAGAGGGGAATCAACATTACTGGTGATTTAGCCCAATTTCAGCTAGATCAACAGGCAGAATCAGACTATACAGCTACAGAGCATTCCTACATGTCATCATAACATTTAAATAGGAACACACATTGAATGGGAAACACGTTGTCACATGACTCATGAATTCCCATGTCACTCCAATATCATAACCAAGCATAGAAACTGAAATTTCCAGTTTATTCACACTCCTGTAACCATCCTATATTTTCCTCTTTTCGATTCCACTCAATCCGTTTCTCCATACCATTTGTTACTCAGGCCGTCTACTCCAGATAGACTGAGGAGAGAGCACAATTTAGATCAAATGAGAAAAAGCGATGGCTCACCTAGATACCAGCCTAAACTGAGAGATAGCCCTTGACAGAACTGGATCATCCAGGTCAGGCAAGTTATGAATCCTGGATTGATTCCTTACCCACCAAGTGACAACAGCCACATCTGTCAGCTCAGAGTTCACAGACCAAATAGTCCAATGCCACTGCTCAAAAGTGGCTCCTCGGCTTGCCATAAGTATTGGTCAGCAACCTCAGCCCAGTTAAGTTCACTAAGCCAAACACTTCTCACGCCCATATATTCACTATCATACGCCCTTTCCTACTTGACTTCAGCATGAATCAGCTCATCCAGGCCTCAATCACCGATGCCTCAAGTTGTACAACACGCAGATCAAGCCCCATTTTCTTCCATTGAATCCACCTTTCACACAATCTCACTCTCCTTCAAAACACCAATTCTTTTTTTAATCTCATAATAACTTCTGACCCCATTGACAGCATCCCAAGCCGTCTGGACGACAATCAAGACCCTACTTTGACACCTATACACATGCTAAATCCCGCGGACCTAAAAAGCCCCAGAACGCGATCAACCGCAAATCCCAATAAAAATCAAGCAAAACACATCAAACTAAACGATGCAAACAAGCGCACGAATACAAACGTAGACACCCATATAAAAAGAAACAAGAAAAGTCACCTGGGGTTGGTTCCCACGGTCGCTGGATTGTGGAGACGGAGAGGGAGGAGGAGAAGATCCCGGGGAAGGAGCAAAGAGACCCGAAAGCTTCTCCGAGACTCTCCCCTTCAACGCATTCATCGTCTTTCCTCTATCCTCGATGCTTTCTTGCTTCTCCGAGGCGTCACGTGATGCGCATCTTCTTGAAAATGACCTTCCTCCTGCGAACGCTTGCACAAGCTGATTTCTTCCCTTTTTCTACCTGGGTTCAACGCGTCATGCGATGGGCATCTTCTTGAAAGATCATAAATGGATCTCCTTCCTTCCTTTGAATTCTCTCTTGCAAGCTGATTTCTTTCCTCTTTTTGCTTTCCTCTTTTTTCTTTCCTGGGGATCAATTAACAAACGTCAGCGCGACCCGCAAGTGGGCGTGTTCGTTTTGGGCTGCGTTTCCTCGTCGAATTCGTGGAGATCAAAGAAGAGCAAGAAGAGCCCTGTCGGTGACCCAACGGCTGGTTTCGGAAGGGCGGAGCGATGCGCGGAATTTGAAGGGTAGGTGCGCGAGAACTTTCAGCGTCCGGACAAAACTTTCTGGACGAAAGAGAGAGAGAGAGAGAGAGAGGGAGGAGGCGTGGCGCGGGGCCTCCGAAAGGTGGAAAGTGCTTCACGCCACGGATCGCACGTACGTCTCCCTCGTCCGACACGCACGCGTTTTGCTGCATTTGCATCCGCAATGTGAGTAGAAATGGTCATGCGACGGTACTTCCTGGTCGCGAGAATGCAACGGTTGCCATTGTTAACCATGAATTGCTGATAGAAGGAGGGTGCGTAGAGTTCGTCGAGGGCCTTAATTTCATGTTGGTGCAAATTGATCGGGGCGTCGGGGGATTTTCTACTCCACTGCTCGCAAAACCATTCTAGATCGGAACTGCCTATACGGGCTAAGAATCTTGACTTGATGGGTTAATGGGACTAGTAGGATGCTCTGTGACTTTCGAGTAATTAAGATCGTGTCTTTAGATTATTAAAAACACTCATCTTTTTCATTTTTTTTTGTCTATGTGTAAATATGTTAATATCATTAAGCAATGAGGTATGAAAGCTTAGGGAATTTCCAGAAATTATGGAGTCATTTTAAATGAAAATAAGTTCTTGTGAATCTTCTAAGCTCGGCATAGATGGCATGGGTTTTACTAGATTGGAGAGATAGATTTAGTCTGATATGTGAAAACTAATTTGAGATATAATTTGATCGCTATTTAAGAAGAAGGGGAAAAATGGCGTGTGTGCCAGTTTGCTTCAATTTCGCCTAAGATACAGTAGAGTTCACCGCAAGAGTAATTTCAAGGCCAAACAGGGGCAAAAGGTACAACTGTAAAAGACTTTTCTTGGTTATTTAGGCATATGTTAAGGTAAGGTAACTCATCACTGAAGAATGGTGAAATCTTGTGGGATATTCATGAGATAAATCAAATATGCTCACCAAATAATTTCTCATGAATTGGCAATTGGCAATTAGCTATTGTGATTAATTTTAAAGGAAGCATGGGCAATCACGAAATTTCTTAAACAAAAAAAATTTTGAGTTTGAAAAGGAACCTCTGAGTTTGCTATGTATATGAGCAAGAATGCGTATGTCGCATCTATGCAAATTTAACATGTAAAAGATATTGCACTTTATTATGAGATTTTTGAATTACTAATTGTTGACACATGTATGTGAAAAGAGAAAATATTTCCGGATAAAAAATTTTTTCTTTAAACTTTTCTATAAAAATAAAAAAGATTGAAATTTTAAAAAATATTAATTTACGCTTGTCCATCGATAGACTATTCATAAAATAGCTAACTGTTAATATTTTCGGATAAAATATATATTGTGATCCCTTAAAGTTTGAAATCCTCTTTGCATTATACAATAGTTAGATGATGGAAATAAACAATCTTAAAATACAGATTCTATATACTAATATCGTGAATGAAATTTTGTTACTAAAAAAAAAAAACTATATATTAAGTGACTATTTTGCATTTTCTTCGTGATGTATTGTCCTGTGATGTATTATCCTATGCTGCATTAGAATTGCACCCAAGGAAGAAATTTTCAAATTTCCTATTTTTCTTTCAATAATCAATTATTAGTCAAAAGAGCTTAAGCATATCATAGACATTGATGCTGTTTCAAATTCCTAGCAATAGTGGATTATGACCTCATCTTTTAAGTCTTAAAAAACTACATATCCCAAGATGCATATACTTACTAGTTATTATAGGAAACCAAATCCTAATTCTGTTACAAACCCTACATTATAAGTTGAGATGCATTTGGTTCAATTTTCTTAATGGGCTTTTGGCCTCAAAATCCCCTTGGGGAAATGTTGAGGTGTTTGACAACCCATCCCAATGAGTTTTCGACTAAATGCTAGCCTTAGAAAAACTAAAAGCCTAATGCTAATAAGGATTAACATTGAGCTTTCAGCATTTAATCAAATGCTGAATTAGATTTCTTCCTCCAAAACTATCTCCAGAAATTTTAATTCTCTAGTTTTGTCCTCATTATTGTTCATCTTTTCTTGAGAAAGGGCAATCGACAAGGGCAGCCGTTGAGGATGGTCAGCTAGGGTTGATTGGGCTAGCGGGGGTGGATTGGGCTAGTGAAGGGTCGGTGAGTGGCCGGCAAAGTCGTATGATGGCCACTTGGGTTGCGCAACCCTGGTGATGCTTGCCTGAGGTCATGTGAGCCCAATCAACAAGACCTATGGTCGTACAAACCTAGATAGCCATCACTGAGGTCGCACAACCAAGGCGACCGTCACTTGGGTTTGCGCGACCCAAGTAATGGTCATCAAGGTGGCACAACCTCGACAACAGCTGCCTAGGGTTGCACGACCATTGCTGAGGTCGCACAACCTTGGGCGACGGCGCCAGCGCTAGCGAAATCTCACTAGCGGTTAGAGGTGTCAAAATGGGCACACAACCTATTTATGAACTCATATTTGTTTAAATTAGTCTTAATGGGTCAAGCTTTATTTCCTAAAGCACAGATAATGGGTTCTAAAAATAAAGAGACCGAAATAAATAAGTCTTAAATGGGTCTAATATGCACCCATTTAAGACCTATTTATCAATCCATTAAAAATGAACCCAACCTATTATGGGGACACAGCCATGATTACTCTCCCTCTTCGTTTCCATCCACCCTTCCACGAATCTGATTAGCTGCCTTGCCGCCGCCATCGAGGTCGTCCAACAGCTCAATCGTCACAGTGTAGCTGGTCCTGCACTCCTCTCAAACCCTAACCCCCGTTTCAAGCAGATAAATCACTCTGCGCAGCTCGAGCAAGAGAGAGGGAGAGAGACAGATACTAGTCATCATGGTAAGTGAATATCTGCTTCTAGCCATTGTTTCCCATCTCTGATTCGGTGACAATGCCGGCCGTTTTCTTGTGGCGCGGGTGGTTGGCGGGAGCTGATTGTGGAGTGAATCCTTGTGGAATGCGAGTGTCGCGGCCGATTCCTCCGTTTTCTCGTGGATTTTCGCTGTTGTTGTCTTCCTCTAGTCCTCGATCTGTGCGGGATTTCTCGGGGCTTTTGTTGTGATCTGTTGGTGTGGTGGGGTTCGTTTGCTGGTGTTTGAACGGATCAGTGCCGTGCACGTGATCCGCGTAGAGCTTGGACGCTGATGCTGTGTCTATAGGCTTTCTGGTTTTTTGTTTCCCTCCTGGACCGTGGGAATGGCGTGTGATTCGCTGAGCATCGCCAATCCGTAGCATGCCGCTTGAAATGATCACACGTCCCCAAGTTTTTTCTTTTTCTTTTTTTGATTCACTTTGTTCGTTTATGTTTGCTACGTTCCTCTAATTTTTCAGCATCATGAGACATTCATATATCTACTACCAAGTATTGGTTTCCGTTCCTAGTGCCAGGTTCATCTATAGCAGATTGTTAGTAGATTTTGGAGCTGCTTAGTGTAGACGTGGATGTATTTTAACAGGTTTGCCTTCATAAGAATTTACATTATAGGTTTAGTCAATTACTTGAGGACCCAATGAGGATTCTGCTTGCATGAACGAGGACTATTTATTCTAACTTCTTTTTAATGATCATACAATTCAATTTGTATTTTTGTCAGTGATCAATATTTATGTCCTAGAGGTTCAGGAATTACTGTTTTGTCGTTAGGATACCCGGTTGCATTTTTTTGTTTATTTGAGATTCTGAACTTTTAAAAATCTGGTTGGTCCATAATTTATGGTGCTAATGGTTTGGGTGTGTAATGCAATCCAAGATGGTTGTTGAAACAAGAAGTAATAAAAATTGTTAGATCTACTAATAGACAGCTGCGTGAGAAATCAATCAAAACTAAGGTGATGCAGTCCTCCAGTCTCTTTAGACATTTTTCCTTCATAGTAAATTTTAATATATGTAAATGTTGCAGGTTGGTGCTTTTGCTATCTTGAAAGAACTTATGGTTGTATTGCCAGATTGCCTTACTGACCACATTGGATCACTTATTCCTGGAATTGAAAAGGCACTAAGTGTATGTACATTGTCATTTTCCAAATGTTTTATTAGAGTTTTTTTGACTCCATGATGTAAATGATCTACTTATTATATTCAACGTAGACTAGTTTTGCCACCCTTTTAAGCCGCCATCCATAATCTAATCTCAAATCCATTTCATGATTTGTGTATCATCAAATGTGGACTCCACACACATTTTGCCACATCTATTTTAAAAACAAGTTTAAATGGGTCATAAATGGGTTGCTTAGCATTTTTTTGTTTTTTTTTTTTTTTGGTCGGTGGATGCTTAGCGATTTAATGGGTTTTAAATGGGTTGACCAGCAAACCTCTCTAGATGCAGAAGAAAAAAAGGAAAAGAAAGAAAAAGAAAAAAGAATTTTTTTTGAAAACTAAACAAAAATTAAAAAATTTTTGATTAGATTTGTATTGCTTGGAAGTATTTTGGTAATATAATTTTTTTAAAAAAAAATAAGGATAAGTTTTCCTAAATTTGGTTAAATATAAAAATGTTATATTAATATGGGTCGGGTCAGCTATGGGTGGGGTATGGGTCAGAAAATTTACATTAGGCATAAATGGGTCATAAATGGGTTAATGTGTCAATTTGAGTCGGGCCATTAATGACCCAACCCAAACCCGACCCGACCCACCTATTTAATAGCTATACTAGTGGCCTTAGCCCTTCATTGGAAGGTTTTTATTTTTTTTTTAAAAAAATAAAAATTAGACTCAAAAGCCCTTTGCAAAAAAATATTTGCCAAACATTATTTAGGACAAAGTAGCTTTGTAAATGATCTTTTACGAAAACACAATTTGCATTTCCTCAATGGGCATTAGATCAAAGGCATTTACATTTCCTCAAAGTTCATTTGCAAAATCGAATGAAACACACCCTATATGTACTTACACTAGATGAATTGCAATTTGCCTTTTCTTAGTTTCCTGCAATTATTCTCTCTAGCCTAGTGAGTTTACCGAAATTTCCCAACATTTAAATAGGAAAAAAAATGTTGATAAGTTTGCGATTAGTGGAGCGGTTAACCACGGCTCGAAAAGGATACCTTCGAGTACATGTGGATGAAGAGGAGAAAGGCTAATCGGTCCCTTTGGCATATTTAGATTGAAAGATCTTCCAAGCTTTGCTTAATAATTTTGAAGACCAAATTCGTTCAGAGCACAGGCGTGTCAAGCTACTGTGCTCGCAATGGTTGTTCGAGAGAGTGATTATTCTGGCCAAGACGGAACATGAAGAGGCTAAGCACGTGTCACGCAATAAAGGTTTTTGGACCATGCTAGAACTTCGATGAATTTATTTTTTTGTAAATGTAGAATCTGAGTACAATTTATAATATATTTCTTTTCCCATCCCTTTCTTTTTGTTTAAGTTATTCTATATGTGTGGAAATTTATGGATATGTAAGTAGTAATTTAGTCGATAGAAAATATATTTAGTATTCCTCGTGAAGATTTTGTAGCTATATTTTGTCCAGATAAATTTTTCTCTTCCTAAAGTTTTTATTTGCTCACTCAAAATCAAATAATTTTCATAGGTGATATTGGTTATTAATACTGGGTTTATCTTTAGTACATGGTGGCCTCAGTATTCTTTTGTGTGCACAATTCACTTTCATCAACATTGATTTTTTCCCTCCGGACCAAAAGGTAGGTCGCTGTAAAGTAGTAGCAAAGTTTGAATTCTAGCAAAACGATTATGATTTGACTCAAATGACAAGCCAATATGGAGATGATGAAAATATTTCTCGAAATTGAACCTATAAAGGAAACCCTATCCAAGTAGGCTTCCTAACTTGTGTAGGTTTCCTACATTGGATCCAAAATTTTTTCATCATAAGAGGTAGACCTTCTTTGTGAAGAGCATCCAAGAGACAACTTCTTTGTACATTACACTCTGAAGCAATCCAATAGGAACTTTTAGTATTTGAGTCAAGCAAAGCCTTGTGGGTAAAATTTATGAATTCTTTTGTGAGATTGGGAGATTATTTTTGAGGAACTGAGTGCTAAATACTATGTGAATGTAATTAGGAATTGGGGCACACTTAGAGTATTTTAGTGCCTTGAGTGTGGTTTTATCACTTAATTTATAGTTGCTTGTAATCTTGGTTTTATCACTTAATTTATAGTAAAATTATGTGCTGCTTTCCTTTTGTTTTGTTACTGTTTGTTTTTGCAACGATGATAAGTAAGTTATCGGCCAACTATGCACGCAATAAGATGCACAATTAAGTTAAAAGTGTCCATATTCGAAGCTTTCTGAGCTCAAGTTAACAAGTAATGATTGAGTGAACAAAAGCGTGCCTATAACCCGCGAGAGGGAGGTGGCTTGAGTAAAAGAGATGGTAAAAAAAAAAAAAGGGATAAGAACATTTTCTGAAGAAGTAACGGTACTTAATCCTTAACACTAACCATATTTTTTATGAAACTTATTGGTTCTAAGTTTGAGGTTTATCTTTTTTGGGTTTGCTATACTATGTAGAGAGATTATACTTAATGGTCGAAGCATAGCTCACAAGTTAAATTAATGCACTTCCTCTTTTTCCTTGAAATCATTTCACGGCAATAATTTTTCACTTTGTTTTCCTGTCTATTATCATCAATTTGATTTGAATACATTCATGTCCTTACATTTGAAGGGCACTAGTTATATGCAAAGAGAATTCTGAAAGAATAAGTCATACAGACAACGTAGGCCAATTTCATTATTTAATTTCTTTATAGAAACATATAAAAATTGGTACAATATACCTTATGCAAGTACTTAAGACGCGAAAATGTAATCCCACGATCTCAATAACTAGAACAAGAATATATATAACCAAGTAAAAAGATTAACGTACATGTTTTGGAATCCATCTGCTTAATGTGGAAAACTAATGATTCAAGCATAAGTACTTCTCCTCTATTACTCTATGTATCATTGGCTCAATGAGACCGCCCCTCACCTTTAGCGTTTGGAAAACACTCATTATATGAGGATAATTATGTGTGTTGAGGTTAGAAGAAAGATTTGAGTACTATTTATACAATTTTCAATCAGGCCGTTTACTTATGAGCTAAGCTCAACTCGACCCGCACTGGCCAATTTCATATTAAGCTAATTAAGAAAATTTTTTTCTCATCTTATTAGATCAATCTCGTGAAACGATAAATTGCAATATTAAATAATGTAGCTCACATTATAAAAACTCTTACATGATCTTACTTGAGCTATATTAATTAAAATTGTATTGTATGTACACACCTTGGTCTATAGATAATTTTTTATAGTCAATCATATCCTGTAAAATTTCACATACCGAACCATGGTGGTAGCTACATATATATACACAGAGCCTTTCATGATCACAAATGCTTTAAACTCTATTGATATGGATTCAATATAGTAATGTGGTGAATGGATATTGCCTCTCATAGAAGTAATACCTTATGTGTTATCCTTTTTATCAGTCATCATTCTTTTATCTTAAGTGTCACAAAAAATTTGTTGTCGCAACCTTTCTTTTGCCATCAAGGAAAAATGAAGAGGTTTAGGGGTATTGCCGAAAGAGGCGAGCCAACGGTCTTGGATTTCTGGCACGGGCTCTCCTAAGCTCATACCTTGTGTGACATTGAATTTCGTATTTAAGTTCTTAACAACTTAAATATTTTTAAGAGTCGCCGCTAGCCTATTGAGGTTAACTAGAAACTAGTCGAGACACGTAACGGGTACTTGTTTACACCAATATTTCTATTAGTGCCCCTACAGTACCACTAACTTGAAAGATTGTTTATTTAAATGGCCACACAATCTTGATTGCCAATCATACTCCTTATGAAATCACTAAACGTCCATGCAAATGTTTTTGTAGATTTGTTTTCCTTAATGTCTAGACTAATCCTAATCTAATTTAGAAGAGAAATTTGCACTCAAATTAATGAAAAGCGGTACAGTAAGTAAACAGCCAAAAAATTGAAATGACTTGAAAATAAATACAAAAAAAGAAAACGTGATACAAGTTGGATAAATAATATTACATGGCTTTATTATCACGCCCCGAGATAGGACTCCCATGAGCAAAATTGAGAATTTATGTATACATGAAATTACTCTAAATGCATGAGACTACTCTAAATAATTTTAATATATGCAATATGAATTATTTACAAAAATGATTATAAACTACCAAAATAGCATTAAATTAAGAAAAATGAACTTATAAAATTAAGAAAATTTCATAGATGTCATTTCTTCCCTAATTTAATATTATCCAAAATTTTTATTTTTATTTTTGAAATTTTCATATTTTTTTGTTTTTTAAAATTTTTATTTAAAAATAATTCCTAAACCAATATATGTTGATTTACACCAATGTGGAACAACCCAATATATGAATATCACAATAATCGAGCTCAAATCAGTTGTCTCAAGTTCGCAACTTGGTTCAAGCATTTTATCGAACATTTGGCGTGCATCAATCACCCCAAAGTAGCTTCCTTAGGCAATGTTCTTGGCCTTCAATCTTGACACATAAACAATCTCACATGGAACTAAAATATCAAGGTTATATTACTACATGCAAATAATAGGTAGAAATCACAGCCTAAAACACACAATAACCAAATTGAAATTAGCCTTCATTGTGTGGGTTTGAGCTATTTTTTTTTTTTAGTTTTGGGTTTTAAACCAAGTTAAACAAACATGTTGTACTTTACTAAAAAAAAAAATGTTGTATGCCTGAATTCAAGCCTTGACACTCATCACATGCGTGATCCATAAGAAACATCATTTCATCTGAGTAAAAATAAGTAATATGGACCTTCAAATGCAATAAACATCATAGAGAATGATCAGTTAGACATATCAAGATGAACTCTTCAAAATGCATACATGCATGACCTACGTTGGCCAACCATATCTCAATATGGATTGGCTTGGTTTTTTATTCAAGTTGTAAACGATCTCATGGTTCACATGGAGATTTAAAGACTAAACTGCGCTGACCTAAGCATCATTTGTATTCTCATATAACATCCATCAAAGTCACGAAGACAAGTAATGCATGAAAAGGGGGCATAATAAATCAAACATGCAAGACTCTTGAAGAGATTTCAACACTTTGGACAAAATCCAGCATCAAAATAAGTTTTCTGGATTGATTGTCCTCTTGCTTTTTCACATTTAAAACATATTTAAATTTGACCAAACATACATCTAGGATTCTTATATTGCTTTCTAGTTTCCAAATTAACATTGAGCCAAACTATATGTATTCCAGTTTGGGTAAAAATCATGGCTTTTCCTCATTTGCCTCTCACTTTTTTAAAAAATACTCGCTTTCCCTCCACCGTGACCAACAAGGCCCAACACTTGGAAAATTTTAAACTTTCTTCACCTGCCGAGTGAGTATTTTTTGGGAGGCTTTAAGAGGCCTTCCCGATGTCCATTTTGGGACATGGAACCTATGGTTGGAAAGATATTGAATGAAGTTTCACTCTTAAACTGAAGATTTTGGCTAATTTTGGTTGCAAGTTTGTGAAAATTTCACTTTTCTCTCCAAGAGTCAATCTGAAATTTCCAGGTTTTTTTTTTTTTTTTTTTCTTGAGTTGCTTGTGGGGGTGTTTTTGGAGAACGATTGTGAGCTCTCCCTAGTGCTTTTTGTCTTCACATTTTATTCCTAAAAAAAGCTTACTTCATATATCTTATTCACTGAATTAAGCAATCTCTTGGTTGGTTTTTGCCCCATACCAAGCCTTCCAACCGAGTTAGTTCACCCATTTTCTGACTTAGCCAAAATTTTCAACTTTCGCAATTGTTGAGTGTGCGGATTTTGTTGCGATTTTCACGTGCTTTCAATAGCTTATCCCTGTCTAATTTTCGTTTAATTTTCATTCATTTGCACTCTTAATTATGGTCTTCCACCACGTGCAGAGATTAGGTTGATCGGGCAGCTGAGGGGGATATAATGGGGCCACCAAGTTGCTTACTAATTAGCTTCAAATTGAGAGCATCTCATGGAATGAGTTTTGGCAGTTGGCTTGAGTGCTTTAATCCATCAATTTGGTTGTGATTTTTTTATCAATTAGCAAGCCTATATATAGTAAGTTAAGATCTTAATCAATTTTCACAATTGTCCTCGCCCAATTTTGCAAGAAAGTTCCTCAAAGTTGATTATCTTCTTGCTTGAGAATGCTTAATTCAATGCAATTTGGTCATTTTTACTTGATTCGATTAATTAGAACTAACCCAAGTTCAATTTCAACTCAATTGGGGGGCCAAGATAATGATTTAAGGGCTCGGCCGAAATTATACAAAATTTGCGAATTGATCCCTCAAATTTTGGAAATTGCATTTTGGTCCCAAGTTGCCGTTTTAATTCCAATCTAACCTCCTAGGCTTGGCTAGCCACATTCAGATCATTTGCTCCAACTTTTTTTTTTCTCTTTTTAAATTTTTTATCTTTATTTTTTTTTAATTTTTAATTTTTAATTTTTAATTTTTAGTTTTTTTTTTAAATTTTGATTTTTTTATATCAAGAAAATAAATGCATTTAAAAACTATACTAAATGCCTATGTAAGCTTTATGCAATAATTTGACAAGAAACATTTTTGTGGAAAAATAAGTTCCCTTTTTTTTGGAAATGATTTTTGGGCAAAAAATTTAAATGTCAACATCTATGCTACTAGAAAATGTTTTTATGGTTCCAATGAACTCGCATATGTTTTGTCCATATGATTAGCCTTTCTTTATGTGTAATAAGATATATATTCAAAGTTAATAATTGGATGCTCGTAACTTTTACTTAAGATTTATACAATACCTTGAGATTCTATATGTATTCAATTCGATGACTGTCACGTCACAACCTTAGACACGCACACATCCCTCGGCGGTCAACTAAAATTTTGCGATGTCCCAAGATGCATCACTGACTCTTTCGTCTTATTCACATGCGGAAGTGAACTCGTTAACCCCAGACAACAATCAAACACATGGGATAGAAAAGAAGAATAACATTTTTTTTTTTCTCAAAACACACTTTATAAACAAACCGAAATAAACCTACATGTTCATATACAAAGGTCTGACTCAAAAAGAAACCACTAGGTCATCTACACTCTGGATCCTTCAGCCTCGGGCTCTAGATCCTCCATGCTACGACCCTGAAAAAGGTAACTTGTGACAAAGTGAGATAAAAATTTCAACGAGTTAAACCTTAACCCTTGACTAGGGCGAGAATTCACTCATAGGTGCCCTAAACATGCACCATCCATAACTTACCTTGCTTGGGCGCAACCTTGTAATTTAGTACATCTCATATGCACTTATAAACGCAACATGCGTAATCAACAATTGGAACACTTTATAACACTCATCGAATATTCATAGAAGTCTCAATTATAAGGCCAAATTTTATGACACGTCACATTATGTGCCACACAATTTCGTCTCATAATCAAGTGCGGATAACTCATATCGATGGTCCAATTCACACCCGATATTCACTCTCAATATCCAAACTCAATATTTTAACTTCACATCTCAACTCAATATTCAAACTCAAGGCTCTAGAGAAGGCTCCCATGTGACTCAATCACCATGTAATACTTAGCCCTTGATCATAAATAGCAATAGTACAAGGTTCTAGTACAAGGTTCTAGAGATGGCTCCCACGAAGTCACGCTATCATGTAGCACTTAGTCCTTGACCATAATAAGTAATAGCTCAAGGTTCTAGAGGTGACTCACACGAAGTTCTTTTATCGTGTAGCACTTAGTCCTTTTCCACATAAAGCAACAATATAAGGTTCTAGAGGTGACTCCCATGAAGATATGCTGTTGTGTAACACTTAGCCCTCGACTATGTAAGATAGTAGTGCAAAGCTCTAGAGGTGGCTTTCATGTAACTTAGTTCACTATGTAGCACTTAGCCCTTGACTACAAAAGCAACGGTACAAGATTCTAGAGGTGACTCACACGAAGTTTCGTTATCGTGTAGCACTTAGTCATTTACTTACTCACAACCCAGTTGGTTTCCTCAACACAACACATCATCTTTTAATAGTTATCACATAATCACCACCAAGCACTCAATTCCACAAATCAACGCATCCCCGACAATTAGCGTAAAATTTCAATAATAGGCTATCCCGGTACAATTTACACTAATTATAATTAATTAAATTAATTTCAATTAAATAAATAAATTGCAATTAATTAAATTGAACCCCTTAATTAACCTAAACATGCAGGCACTTCATCCACCAAATCAACTCTTAGCTTTTATCATATAGTCAAAACACCAAAATCCCCTTTTAAAAATAAGCTTAATAACGTTTTTTTTTTTGTTCAAACCTTCCGAAATAAATTCATGCGGGGTCCCGTATTTGAAATTAACCTGCCAAACTTTACACGCATCTAGGTTGAAACCTCATGATTTTATTGAGCCCATAAAACTCGATGTTCAAACCCGACACCCTATTTCTTTTCTAATTTCCTTTCCAACCACCATCTTTTAAAAACTAACCTTAGTAACCCCTCTCTATTTTTTTTTTTTTCCTAAACGTTTAGAAAAAATTCATAGGTGCTCATGTACTCAAAATTAATCTGTCAAACTTTGCATACACCTAGTTTAAACCTCAATGTTTCGTTGGACAAATAAGTTTTGGTGTCCAAACCTAACACCTCATTCATTTTCTATTTAATATTCCAAAAGGTCATGTTTTGCAATAACAATAAACAACCAACAAGAGCAATCCACCTTATGATTTCACACATAAGTTCTCAGCATGCCACAAGTCCACAACATCACTAAAAAACACCTTATCCAGCAAGTACAACATCAAAAACAACCACAAGACCATAACCGGTCCTAATTGGCAGAAACCAGGCCACTCGCACATCTCTAAGTTTAAATCCAGAAACCTAATCAAACGAGTTTTAAAAATTCTCAAATTTGAGTGTATTGTAAAGGACACATAAAAGAACACTTTTCATAAGACACTTTAACCCAGATCTTTCTAGATTAAGCCTAGTAAATCACTCAATCTAGTACAAAAACTTGTGTCCATTTCCAAAAAGTTTGTTTTCTGAAATTAGTTTGGTTTGAGACCCATAAATTGTTCATTTGATCTGAAATTTGAGTATGTTAAACTAAAAGATGTGACAAACAATTTTTGTGAAGAATTTATTTTGAAATTCGAACCCTAAGAGTTGATAAAAATCCATAGAATCCCCAAAAGTCGCAGATTCCAACACAGTTTGAGATTCTATTTGCAAATGACGGAGCTGAAATCTCATTCTTTTAAATCTCTAAAAATCTTAAGTAAACTATATGTTATAGCTGAGGGTGTCTAAAACATTTCTCAAGAAAGAATAAACCTCAAAATCATAACACATTTCAATCCAAAAAAATGACAAAAGGTGAGGGTCTAGAAACTAGAACTAAAGAAAGTTCACGAAATTAGACTAATCCAACTTCATTAGTGCTAATCTCACTAATTATATCAACATTAATCTATCCTAAGGCTAATCTAACCATTCTAGATTAGCACTAATCCATCATAAGGCTAATCTCACTTAGTACTAACCTAACTAAGCTAATTAACACTAAACTAACCCCTAAGTGCAATTAACAATCTAATCAAGGATTAGTAAGTTAACTCACCAGATTAGCGAACAATTTAATCAAGTACTAATCATGACGACAACGATGTGAAGGCGGTGAAGACCCGTGTCTATAACGGCCCTAAAGGAGGGCCTGAAGGAGCTGAAAACAGCCTTGCAAGTCTCTGCTTATTGTTGGAACTCAGTCCTAAAGTTGCTGGTTTCGGTTCTTGGAGGGGTTGCTAATCTTGGCATGGTTGGTGGAGCAAGGCGGAGCTGGAGGGGTGGTGATGTTGCTGCTGCAGTTGTGGCGTGGAGGTGGCTGGTGCGGTGGATGATGGAGAGATGGGCTGGTGGACATGCATCAAGAACATAATAAGGAGAAGCAAAAACCAGAGGAAAGAAGGAAGAAAATGAGGAAGAAGAGGAGGAAAGCAGAAGCAAGGGTCGGCCAAAGGGTGGGGGGAATACGCATAACAAGGAGGGGACAAGGGGGGACCAAGGTCTAACAAGTCAAGGCTTGAGCCAATGAGAAGCCAAGCAAAAAATCCAAACACTTGAGTGTTTTTCACCCTACTTCAGCCAACTTTGTCAAGCCAACACCCAATGGCCAATTTTCTCCCAATTGACTCACAACAAACCCAAATTGAAGTTCAAAAATGCTAGCCAACGTGCCCATACGAATTTCCATCTATTCCATCACAATTTCTCACCAAATTAAGTTATTTTGGTAGTCTAAAATCCTATGGCAGCAGGTCATACGAATTTCCCTTCCACTCTTCAAAAATTGAGCCAAGTTGGTGGTCAAAAATTCAACCAAAGGTGCCCATCCGAATTCTTAAATTCCCTTTTGCCAAAAATCAATTTTTCCACAAAATTCCAGACTTGTTGAATTTTTTTCCGAAGGATGAGACGATGTCCTAAAAATGAATTGTGACACGCTTGAACATTCAATTCCCGAAACCGAGCTCAATTTGTGGTTAAAATTAACCATATGCGATTTTAGCTCAATCCAACCTTCCGAATAGCTTTTAGGGATTTTACCATGGTTATATCCCTTAACGGCTTCACCTAATAGGTTAGTTAACTCGTAAGTGATCAGCTCAAAGAAAAAAGGACCATAGGTGCGTTAGTGAAAAGTCCATTTTATTTTATCAAGACGGGGTCGAAATTTGGGATGTCACAATGACAACGCATTCATAATCACTTTATCAAATGTTAAGGAGTTGGCATATATCACAATGTTACTAAATGTAATAAACACATATATAAACTTTATGAGAGCAAAACTAAAACAGCTCCCACTAAAAAAGAACATCCCATTATGTTCCTAAGTCTATGTTAATGACATGCCATTCAAGAACACAAGGGTGAATGCCATTAGTTAATGAATTTACAACTATATGATATGTGGAAATGTGCTCTACTGTAACATCACAATTTTGTTCCATTTATTTATAATTAAAAACTTGACCATCATATATTTAGACTCCTTGAGACATCTATTGTTGTTAATACACAATACTAAAGAGTTATTGTCTCAATACAACCGTATGAGTTTATCTACAAAATCAAATAGTATCAACTCTTTAACAAGATTCTAGAGCCAAATAACTTTGGTAATAGCTAAAAAGCATGCTGCAAGCTCTGTTTACATTGTAGAGGATGACATAAATTTCTATTTTTCCCTTTGCCATAATACTGCATCTCCTACTAACATAAAAATATATCTTGTTGTCGACTTCATGTCATCCTAATGACCAACAAAGTCTGCATTCGAATACTTTATTAGTTGCAAGACCTAAACATGTGTGTAAATTATCATATAGTCTTTTGTCCTCTTTAAGTATCTTAAAACCTTTTTTGGCATTAACCTAATGATTGTGTCTAGGATTTAACTAATATCTATCTAAAAATCTCATCGTAAAAGCAATGTTTGGTTTAGTGCAAATATGGGCATATATAATACTTTCAAGTGGACTGACATAATGTACATCATTTAATTGGGTTTTCTCAATATCTAAATGAGGATATTGTGATAGATTTGGTTCATCACCCTTAATGACATGAGCAATTCCTAACTTGTAGTAATTTATGTTGAATCTTTCCAATATATGATTGACAAATGTCATATGAGATAAATCAAATATATGGCGAGAACAACTCGACGGATGTCAGTGCCAAGGATAAAAGACACCTCATTAAAGACCTACATGTCAAAATTTTCGATAATATCTACTTTGCTTCATATAGTAATTCATAATCACTACTTACAAGCAAGATATTATGTATATAAAGTGTGAAAAAATAATTTTCCTCCCATTGACCTTGTAGTATATACAATGATTTACATTGTTCTCAACAAAATTGAATGAAGTGACAACAATATGAAACTTCAAGCATCATTATCTAGAAACTTGCTCGAGGCCATAAATAAGACTTTTTCGTCTACACATAAGCTTACCTAAATCATCTCCTACAAAACATTTGGGTTGTATCATATAGACTTCTTTATCAATGTATCTATATAGAGAGACAATTTTAACATCCATTTGGCATAACTTTATATCAAAATGAGGCCATTTCCACTCTGAAAGAATCTTTATAACTAGAAAAATGTTTCTTCACAGTCCACTCATCTTGTTCGAGTGAAATACTTGTCTACCAGTTTGGTTTTAAACTCCTCAATCTTTCTTTGGAGTCCCTTTTAGTCTTATACATCCATTTGTAGCTAATGAGCTCCTAACCTTCAAGCAGCTCAACAAGTTCCCAAACACTATTTTGTTTCATAGATTGTATCTCATTTTTCATCACATTTAACCACAGATTTGATTGATGACAAGAAACAACATTTGCACAAGTCATTAGATCAACCATATATAAGATATTGTAGTCATGTTCTCACATATAAAATATATAATCTAGTGATATAACTTATCATCTCTCCTTAGCAAATCTCCTAAGTTGAGCCACAACCACTTCATTTTGCACTTGAGAGGCTTGAGAAATTTTATCAAAAACTGTCTCAATAATAGTACCCTAAATCTCAATAAGCTTACTTTGTGATATAGGAGACTCTATAATTATCTGTATAGGCAAAGATAAAAACATAGTGGTCTCCACCTTATTATTATCCTTAATAGTCCGAGTGCAACCATCTTTTATGGCTACATCGAACTCTAAAAACTTTATTGGATGTGATTCCACAATTCTTGTACCTTTATCAGGGTTATAAGATTGATGCCCCTTCAAATTATCTAGGTAAGAACCGAAATAATAGTAAATGATTCTAGATTCTAGTTTACTTAATGTTGGATTTATATAACCTCACTTCTGTAGACCACCTGAAACCTTAAGATGTTTCAAGCTAGGTTTACATCAAGTCTATCACTCAAAGAGAGTTCATGGAACAACCTTGATAAAAACACAGTTTTGTATGTGAAAATGTTGTTTTCAAAGCATTAGCCCACATAAAAATCAAGTAAATTAGTTATACTAATCATACTCATCATCATGTCCATTATGGTGTGATTAAACCTTTCAACCACATCATTTTATTCAAGATTTTCAGGTATACTAAATTAAGTTACCATTCCAAAATCTTCCAAATATTTGACAAATGGCTCTTTAAACTATCTTATTATTGCTATATTTGCCTAAATACTCACCACCATAGTTAGGTCTCACCTTTAAGACTTATCCCAATTGTTTTTTGATTTTAGTCCGAAAAAATCTTGAATTTATCTAGAGATTCAAACTTTTCCTTAATCAAGTATAGAAGAAATAGTCATCAATGATTATATTAAAATAAAATTTTTACATAACATTATTATATATGATCTACTAAGGTCAATGTGAATGACCTCTTACAAGTCAAAATTTCAGACTGTAATTTTATTCTTCATCTTAGTTATCTTACTTCTACACAAGTCTTTAAATAATTTTTAAGAGTGGACAAATGTGAACTTTGTCAGCTTTTCTATTCTTTCTTTAGATGTGTGATCAAGATGTTAATGCATAAGACTATCCATTAGGCAGAAGTCTTTTAAAAACAAAATTTTCAACCGTATACGCAATATATATATATATATATATATATATATATATATATATCATTAGGAGTTAAACATAATCTATACAATTCATTGAACATAATGTAATACTCAACCTTATATAAATTAATAAACATAAAAATAACATTGTTTTTTTTATTCAAACATGATATGGAAACTAAGTACCGTCTCAAATGAGGTATATAAAATTTTTTCTTATTAAAACCAAAATCTAGAATTAAAATGATATCTCTCATGAACTTAATGTCAACTTTAGTGTTGTCATCCACGATGAGCTATGATTCATCTTGATTTGGCTTCCTTCGATTTATCTATGACATTCAAAAATTCTCTATTAGTAATTATGTAATATTTGAAAATTCAAGTATTTGATAATAATACTTAGGATTTAAGCTAAGTATTATTTGCCTCATTATTCGGACAAGAATGTGAAAATTTTAGTCAAATTATTAATTTCGGAAGACGCTTTGAGTAATTCTCATAAACGTACGTTGTCTCGAGTCGACGTGTGAAGTAAATTATGTGCATGCTAATGTTATTGTGGCATTAATTAATTTATTGTAATCTTAGTAGTAATAGTTTATATTGGTTTTATATTAATTGTACAAGTTTTTGTTAATTAATAATAGTGAATAACTTGTGTTAATTATGCTAGAAGAGGAAGATTTCGTTCTGCCTACCACATTTCCTTTGCAAGGTTTATTTATTAGTTGCAAGGTTTATTTATTAGAAATTTAAGTGCCACTTGTTCTCATATTATGTATTTCATGGCCATATGTTCTTAGAACATAATATTTTGTGTTTAAATTCTTTTGTACTTTAACTAAGGATTATTTCAAGATGATTGATTTTTTCTCTTGCATTTTCTTTGGCCAAGTGCAAGAGCCTTGCTTTGCAGTATTGCCACATCAAACTGAAGATGAGCATACAAATTTACACCTAGCATTACAAGAAATTAAATCATCTTAATTAATTTTAACAAAACTCACTTTATCTTGCCAAAGACCCTTTTTTTCGTTTCTTCCAAAAACTCAAACAGAAGCTGCATGTGTTAATTCCACTTTTTAATCCAATAATTTGGATAGCAAAAATTTGTATTTAAGAGCAATAAAGGTGGTAGAGACAATCAACAGCTCATTATTTGCGGTTGTGTCAAGGTAAGTTGAGTTTCTAGTGTTAACTTAAATTTACTTAATTACTTCTATCTTGGTTAGTTGAATGAGAAATGAAGCCTTGATATGTGTATGGTGGTTATTAAGTGACTAATAAATTCTTGCAAATTCGTTTTATTTTACTTTGGTTCATTTTGGTTCATTCTGTGTGCTTCTGTACTCAAGATATGGTCATTATGTTATATTTATCATGAAGATCTATTGCATGTTCGTTTTACTTCTTTCTGCTTTATTCTGAGTAGTTAGAATCTGTCATTCTGTTATATTTGCCTTGAAAATCCATTGCATGTTCGTTCTACTTATTTTTGCCTCATTTCGGATAGTTAGACTTTGTTCATTCTATTATATTTACCTAGAAAATCTATTACTTGTTCATTCTGCTTCTTTCTACTTCATTATGAGCAGTTATAATTTGGTCTTTTTGATATGTTTGTATTGATTTTTCATTGCATATTTGTTCTGTTTCTTTCTTCTAGAATTCTACAAGTCCAAATCTATTCATTTCAGTTGTTTTTGCTAAAATTTCCTACCATAGAACCTATTTATTTGTGAATCTACTCATTTGATTGAATATGTTCATTTGTGAATCTGTTTGCTTGCTAAATTTATCAACTTGTGAATCTATTCGTTGATAAGTCCATTTATACTTTATTGGATATGATTTATTCCCTGTTGAATCCATTAATTTCTTGATTCCGTTCATTACTAAATTTGTTCATTTATAAATTAGTTCATCGTTGGATCTATTTTTTTTTGTTCTATAAGCTTTTTATCAAGCTAAAATTTGCCCTTTTGATTGTTCAAACTTTATAATTAGAATGTACTTGTTTGTCTAGATACATAACATACACATTTGATTTATTATATTTTAACATCCATAACCTACTCAATGTTTAGACTCAGAATATACCAATTTGATTTACTGGATTTTAATGCCCAGAAACTTCTCAATGTCCTGACTCAAAATGTACTCATTAAATGTCCATACTTTGACAACCATAATATGATTAAATGTTATTAGATATGTGGTTATTTGATTAATGCATTAAATTGAGTTGAAATATGTGCGATATACTTTTGAGTATGCATATATCGTGGCATGAATGAGATTAATGTAATTCCATTACTCGTATAGCGGTGATTGATGATGCCCCATAATAGAGGTTTGCAGGATGCCCTAGTGGTTGAGATGCCCCAAGAAGTGTTTTGAGATGCTTCAAGAGTCGAGATGCCCTTATGATGGGGATACCATATGGTGGAAGTTTGCATAATACCTCGAAGTTGAGATGCCCATTAGTTGGGATGCTCGGTAAGTCGGGATGCCCCGGGAGTATTCAAGAGGATGAAATATTAAAGAATAAAGTGCATTGTCATGTGATAAACCAAAACATTTGTGTGAGTAATGATGTGCATGTGCATAAGTCTAGATGGATGTACTATTGGTTGATGACTTTTATGATAAATAAAAATGGAAAATATTGTGACATCCCAAATTTCAAGTTCAGTTTTCAATTGAAGGAATTGGGTTTTTTATCGACGAGCCTATAATTCTATTTTTTGAGTTGATCACTCATGAGATAACTAGTCTAAATAAAAATGGGAAATGTTGTGACATCCCAAATTTCAAGTTCTGTTTTCAATTGAAGGAATCGAGTTTTTTATCGACGGGCCTATAATTCTATTCTTTGAGTTGATCATTTATGAGATAACTAATCTATCTGAGGAAGTTGTTAAGGGATTTTAATACAATAGATTTGAGAATTCGATCAGGAATCGACTGCTTGACCGTGCTAATCTGCAAGGGTCATTACAACACAGTTAAAAATCGATCAGAGATCAGAGATAGGTTAATTCAACTGAGATACGTGATCAAAGTATGGATGATTTCATCTGATTGCAAAATTTTTTTCGATCGACACTAGACCGATTTTTATGTCATTTTGGTACATTATGTCCGCATTTGAAACCTTGAGATTTTCATGACAATTGAGAGTCACTAATGTGTCGAAGATACAATTTGAATAATCCTCCAATCATTTTACTCAAACAATTCAATCCATCAGATTAAACTTTCGGTCAATCGACTCAGTCAATTACATGTCATCATGATCTTCCTTTGGTCAGCCAAATCAATACTATCTATAAGGTCCAATCATATTAGGACTGCTCATTCTAAACTAATAAATAGATAGTATAGCTCGCACTAAACTGATAATAATATACAGCTCTCTATCTAAGCTGACATATCAAGCCCGTAGGCTGATATAGTATACTAATAATGTTCATTCTAAGTTGATAGTAATATTACTCACTTTAAGCTGATAAGGTATACTACTTTCTATCTAAGCCGACATATCATAGCTCGTAGGTTGATATAGTATACTATCCCGATTATCTGATAGATTCACCATTTTTATTATAATCGATAAAAATATTCTTGTGTGCGGTACACGGTTGGCTTTAGCAAAAATACAATATTTTCACACTTGAAAATTTCACTAATTTCAACACTCCACAAATCTATTTTTGGCACTATGATCCGATGCCCGGTGATTTTCCAATTCATTACCGAAATTAATAATTTTTGGGATAAATACCAAAAATCATAAATCCCCCTCAATTTGCACAAAATAACAGTCAATTAAATAAACATATCACATCATTGCAATTAGCACGAAATTCCGGTCACCGACTATCCTGGTCTAATTTTTGAAAAATAAATAAATAAATATGAAAATTAATTATTAAATACCAGAAATAGCAACTTAGGCTAGAAAAGCCTAAATAAAAGCCGAGATGGGTTCGGAAAATTTTTGAACCACTCTAGATAAATATTAGAGCTTGTCTAAGCTCTAATTACACTACTTTAACCATCTAACATGCGGTAATAATTAATTAAATTGCTAATCTAACCTAACTATCCATATAATCCATACTTAGTCTAAACTAATCAACCCTTAAATGTCATTAACTTACTAAGTAAGGATTAGTGAGTTAAACTCATTTGTTAAGCAATCCGCTCGGATCAAAATGATGAGAATGTGGCAAGGGATGAGAAACTCCAAAGCGAGACTACTTTTCGAGGTCGGGAAAGCCATAAAAAGGGGCCTAAGAGCAGCTGTGGGACCCACCCGGCTTGGCTTTTGATTGGTGGCTATCGAAGCTGCTTTAGTGGCTGGTTGGGGCCGAAACAACTAAGGAAGACCGGTGGAGGCTACAGCAAGGCTTCACAGTGGCGGAACAGTGGCGATGGAGCTTCGACTGGCTGGGTGGCGACCTTAGATAGCTCAAGGATGGCGAGACCACGGTGGATGACGTAGCTGGGCGCGAGAGGTGACAGGATGGTGTGTGGTGTCACGTCCCAACCCTTCGAGCACATGCCCATCCTTACTTGGTCGATATAATAGCGATGTCCCATGACGCATCGCCGACCCATTCGATTTTAAATATGCATGCGGAAGCGGATATAAATCCCTAGACAATAAAACAATGAAATAGGGAAGTAGGATCAATTTTTCACAAAATACCTTTTTATAAATACATAGGTCTATATACAAAGGTTTACAAAAGGGATCGGCTCCCTACAAAAGAGAATTGTCCTACAACTAGCTAGCCGAACAAGATCGCCGATTTTTTAGGCTTCACCTCTTAAACTCCAGGGCTTCCGATCCTTCACCAACACCATCTAAAGATCTGAAAATAGTTATACAATAATCAATGAGACAATGTCTCCGCGAGTTCTACCTCCTAAAACTCGATTAGGAAGCAATTATGACCTAAGGGCTTGTGGCATCCCAAAAAAATCAAGACAAGCTCGAAGGTGTATTAAAGCCCATAATTAGGTAATAAAATTACCTATGGTTTATGCTTTAGCCATTAGTCTCCTTTAAGACTAAGTGATATATGCTTGTGTTCATGAGTTTTTAAATTAGTATTATAGGATAAATTAATGAGAATGATTTATTCTTGGCCATGCACCTCATAGACTAAATTTCCTATAAATAAAATGTTATAAGATTTTGGCCATGTGGAATTTAAAACTTAAAACCTATAAAAGAAAGAATAAAAGGTAAAATTTGACTTTTTATTTAGGTTTGGGCCTTAGGCCCAAGAGTGAACTTTGATGGGCCAAGATAGTCGGCCCATTAAAGCCCACGAATGGGCTGTCGTCGGCCACAAGGGAGGCTGGCCCAATCCAAGCCCAAGCCCAAGCCCAAGCCCAAGCCCAAGCCCATCTTGCATGTGTCATGCCAAGTGGCAAGAGGAGGGCTTCATGCATTGGCTATCAAGGGAGGCTACTAATCATTACTAATGATTGTGGCTTAAGGGAAATAAAAGGGGGAGAGAGAGTGGCCGGTTGGTGGTTTTCGGCCAAGCCAAGTGACAGAGAGAGAGAGAGAGAATTGCCGAGAGAAGGAGAGGAACCAAGGAGGAGAAGGAGCCGTCGCCGCCTGTCGCTGCCCGTCGCCGCCTGTCGCCGTTCGTGTGTGCCGTCCGTGTGCCGCCGTCCGCTTGATCTTAGAGGCAAGTTAGGATCGACTTCCACTCTTGCATGTGTGTCTTGCATGTGTGATTTGTTGGTGGTAGATCTCGGATGTTAGGGTAGGCAAAACCGAAGCTAGAGTGTGAGTTGTTCTTGAAAAAGCTTGCTGATTTCGTGTAAACCGCCTGACCCAGAAACTTGTGGAGGCTTGCATGCATGTTTTGAGTTCGATTTTGACTTCAACTCCTTCATAAAAGTTGTAGAAAACATCTCAAAGTATAACATAATAAAATTTGAGACAAAAAGGCTGATTTTTAAGGGGTGAAACCCATCCTCTACGAAAAGGCTAGATCTGAAACGGTTTCGTCGACCTCTTGAACGGTTTCGTTGACAGTTTCTCACTTTTTACCGAGAATCTTCTTCGACTTCTTCATGAAATTTGTAGATAACATCCTAAAGAATAACATACTCAAATTTGAGGTAAAATGAGAAAGTGTAGCCTAGTGAATTGACTTTCTCTTGAAGACAGTAAATCTGGAAATACGGTACAGGACACCCGAGACATCTTGGACCTATATGGTGACTATTCTCTGGAAATTTCACTTAGATCCCTTGATGAAATTTGTAGGGGACCTCTTTAAGTAAAATATATCCAAATTTCAGAGGAAACGAAGAAGAATAATAAGTGGGTGAAAACTCAATATTTTGGAGATAGCTATACTGGAGGTTTCGGTGCTAGAATCAGGAGCTTCAGACGTCTATAGAAAATTATCTAGAACGAATATTGCATAGATGTCTTCATGAAAAATCTACTTTAGTGTCTTGACTATAACCTGGTGAAATTTTATAATTTTCGGAGGTCATTCGGGTATTTTAATCGAATTATTTCAAAAACTGCGCAATCTGTTTCTATCCGAAATTGCATGCTGTACTTGAGTGGATCATATATTCTTGTGTGAAACTCTTTAGGGCATGTGTTCTTCACGAAATTGTTAACTTATTGTCTTGTCTATCATAATTCTTGATTTCATGATTTTTGAGAATCATATGGATATTTAATTTAAATGTTTTCTAAAATGGTACAAGCTGGAATTTTGTAAACTTCAAAAAGGCATGATAAATGGACTATTCTAAATTGTATGGACTCCATGAATTGTATTGTTATGAGTGATTGTGTCTTGCTGCATGTATAATGATGATTTGAGATGCATGTATGAATTCAAGGATGAATATGATCTTGATTGCCATCACATCACATGCCATGTTAAAATTGAAATATAATTGAAGATGTGAATTGAGATAAATGAGAAAGCCGTCGGAGGTGTGAGCCGACAATGCCCCGGGAGTGTCGGGATGCCTAGCTAGAAGGGTACGTCTGGTTGCCTAGTGGCCTTGAATGGTCGGATACCAGAGGGTCCTCGGGAGTATTAGGATGCCTAGAGAGTGGGGGAGCCGGAAGCTCGGCAGGTATTGTGCCGAGGGATGCCTTGCGATGCCAGTTGGGGTGCGAGATGCCTGGCTAGAAGGGTACGGCCGGTTGCCCGGTGGCCTTAAATGGCTAAATGCCGGAGGGTCCTCGTGATGCCAGTTGGGGTACGAGATGCCCGAAGAGTGGGGGAGCCGGATGCTTGATTGTATCTTGGATACATGTGGGATGCAAACATTAGTCCCAGGAAAGAGAAATGTGGTGGTCCAAAATGAAATGATGAAATTGAGAAATTGAAATTGAATTATGCATGATGATATGTGCATGATATGATGATGAGTGCATGGATGCATGGTAATGATGATGGTACATGTGATATGATGATGAGGAGTGCATGGATGCATGGTAATGATGATGGTACATGTGATATGATGATGATGAGTGCATGGATGCGTGATGATGGTAAGTGTATGACATGATGGTGATGACTATGTGATGATGTATGTACATAAGGTATGGTGACATGTGCATGATACCAAGGTAATTGTACATGGATGCTTTAATGACATGTGATGCTATGATTGTGATGACTGTGTGATGCATGATGCATTGAGTGATTTATTGGTCCTTTACCTGTTTAGTGGTTGTATTCATCCATTCGGGGACCAACATTTCAGATTAGCAGGATGCCGCTCCCTGCTGTCACACGAGGCATCTTTTACGACATTCTTTCAGATATAGAGGTCGAGTGTGTGGAGATCGACTGTCCCATCATTCCTAGTTTGACATTTATTCGAGTTCGCGCCTTAGTGATGTATGACGTGGGCCTGGCTAGGGGCCCTGTCATTCAAGAGTTCATATCCGTCCATGTTTGTTGAGAGGGAGTGATGCGTGGGATGTTGCCGCCGCCACCGCCTGATGCACCGGGATGGGTGTGAGGGCCCGTGCGTGAGAAGTAGGAGTTGTAACTTTTTGTATGATTAGCCGACACTATTTGATGGGGGATCTTGCACGATAGACATAGTGGGTCGAGCGTTTCTTTTTGGGTCATGGCCGAGTGTGGCTACATGTCATGGCCTTTCTTTTGATGTACCGACCCAAGGAAACCCATCATGGAAAATATGTAAATAAAAATGTCGTGGCTTTATCTTTTCTTATGATGTTTAGTGGTGAGCAATTGTATCATGGTTGTTGTTGGAGGGAGAGATGGCGATATTATATTTTGCTTCCGCTAATGAGTCACGCTGGGATCGTTTTCAAAAAAAAAAATGTCTATGCTTTACAATGCTTCTTCAAAGAGATGTAACTAGTGTTCCATTAGGTGTAGCATTAGGTGCCTGTGGTGACCTAAGGTGGTTCGAGGTGCCACAGGGCTGCCTAAGCACCACCACGAGTCAGATGACTTACCTTGGCCTCAGTTCCTTCCTGCAAGTTAGTTCAAATCATAAATACTGACAATCACATCATCCAATCAAATAGATCAAATCATCGATTAATTGACTCAATCGATTACATGTCATCAAGACCACTCCACGGTCATCTCAATTCCTTAATCTTACTCATGGCTCAACGAGCATAATCTACCAAATTCTTGACTATAAACATGGTCCCAAGGACACAACCTATCTTAGATGGAAATCACGGTCCAACGGGTATAACCTTTAATAAGTGGTGAATCACGGCTTGGTTGGGCATATCTCTATTAGGTGGCAAATCATGGCCCAAAAGGGCGCTACCTCTATTAGGTGGCAAATCACGGCCTGATGGGCACAATCGATTCCAAATTCTGTGGCAAATCTCGATTTAATTGGCATGGTCCACTCACAACCTCTCACGGTCATTTTCCCATCAAATACTAATATTTCTCAATTTTGGGATATTTCCCATATTCACTAATCACGTTCAATTTTCACAAACCGGTACTTAATTAAATAAACAGAAAGCACCACTACAATCAACATGAAATTTCGATCACCCGTCGTCCCGGTTGAATTTTCGAAAATAAATAAATAATATGAAAATTAATAATTAGATACCAATAAATAGACTTAGGCCCAAAAAAGCCTAATTAGAAGCCGAGACAGGCCCGTAAAATTATTGAACCACTTTAGTGAAATACTAGAGCTCGTCTAGGCTCTAACTACACTAACTATCCACTTAACATGCATCGATAAATAATTAAAATTACTAATTTAATCTAATCTAACCACCTAATTCTTCTTAGCCTAAATTAATCAACCCCTAAGCACAATTAACCTACTAAGCGAGGATTAATGAGTTAAACTCACATGATTAATGATCCGCTCAAATCAAAACGATGGGAATGCGATGGTGGCCGATAAACCACAAAGTAGGACCACTAATGGGGGCCTGAATTGGGTCGAAATTGGGCATGCAAGCCTGCATCTTGGCTGGAATTTTGCCCCCGTGCTACTAACCTTGTTGTTTCGATGGAGATGGGCCTTCCTGTGATTAAATGGAGCGGGTTGAGAGGGAAATGGGTGAGAGATTGAGGAACGGTGGCTAGGGCTCGATGAGCGGAGTTGTTGTGTAGGCTGTGAAGTGGAGAGGGCAGCTGCTTCGATCGGCTTTTGCAGATGTGGAGAGGAGCTACGGGTCAACAAAACCAAAGTTGAAAGGGATTTTGATGGGGTTTTGACCGAGTGGAATACGTGGGTGAGTTGCAGCATTCAGTGGAGGAAAAATTTAAAAGAAAATAGAAGCAGCTAGGTTGAATGAGCTGCACGCTTGAAGAAGAAAGTAAGGGGGAGTGACATTGACCAAAGGGGATGAATGTGTAGAAATTAAGAGGTAAAGAGAAATAGAGATGATGAGGGAGAGAGAGAAAGCTGTCAGTGGGGCTGCTGCAAGTGTGATCGTCCGAATGAAAGAAAGAAAAGAGAGAAAGACGTGCGGTTGAGAGATAGAGTAGTCCAAGTCAACAAAGGAAAAAGAAAAGTGTTGGTAGAGAGAAAGGGGGAAATAAGAGACGTGTGAGAATGGAAGAGAGGGAGGAGAGAGAGAAAAAAAAATGGTCAGATGGGGGGTGTGCGAGTGGGACTAAGGAAAAAGTGAGAAAATAAATTAAAACAAATATTATAATTTGTTCAACTTCAAAATAACTTGCCAATTAGTCATCCTAGGGCCAATTCTTCACCAATTGCACGATTTGAAGTCTAATTGAAGATCAAAATAAGACGATCCCTCAATCCCACGAATTTCCTTCAAATCTAAATTATATTTCATTTTTCTCGAAATCCAAATTTTTGAGCAAACTTCTCCGATTGAGGTCCGATTTGTTGAGGAAAAAGCCCATAAAATTCCCTTCACCTATTCACTCACACCAAATGCCAAAAATCTCTTCAAAATGACCAGTTTGAATTTCCATTTGTTTTCCAAAACGTTCACATCGATTTTCCGTAAAAATCCCAAATTCGACGAAAATTCCTCGAAAGGTAAGTCAATAATCCTAAAATGATTATGACACGACAGAACTTTAAATTTTTAAAATCGAATTCAAATCTGCGGTTAATTTCAATCAGATGTGATTTTAGCGTGACTTGGCTTACCGAATAGCTTTTAGAATTTTTAGTACAATTGACCCGTGGTTGATTTTCTTTGAACCATACGTACCTCTTCGACACATTGGCAACTCTTGGTAGTTGTGAAAATCTAAATATTTCAAATACGGACACGGGGTACCCAAAACGACAGAAAATCGATCTAGTGCCGATAGATAAGAATTTTGCAATCATGTGGAATTACCTACAATTTGATCACAAATCTCAGTCGAATCGACCTATCTTCGATCTCCGGTTGATTTTTAATTATGTCGTAATGATCCTTGCAAACTAGTACGGTTGAGCAGTTAATTTCTTATCGAATTCTTAAGTCTATTGCGTTAAAATCCCTTAACGGCTTCACCTGATAGGTCAGTTATCTCATGAGTGGCCATCTCAGTGAACAACACTATATGCACGTCGATGAAAGGCCCAATTTATCCAATCGAAATCAAAACCTGAAAATCAAGATGTCACACGTGGGGAACGCTCGGTGTGAGCGGCGTCGTGTGGTGGTTCCAAATGGCTTGGTGGGCTTGAACAGGTGGCGCAGCGGCTTGGGGCTGGTTAGTTTGGTGTTCTGGGTTGCTGGAGGTCTTGGCACGCATGGAGGGAGAGAGAGATCAACCGGTGAAGAGGAGAGAGGGAGGGGGAGACAATTTTGGCTAAGGGGGGCCACCATGTCTCTTTCTTATCTCTTTGCTCCCTCCAACTTGGCCCACCTTGCTTGCTGTCCACCACTGTCCATTTTGTAGACTAAAGAGCCCTCTTCTAGAAGAGTGAGTTGGTCCATAAGTTTGGTCCATGGGGTTATGCGAATTTTGAATTAATTTCCCCAAAATTGGACTCCATTCCTTCATGAATAAACTAAATTCAGCCTCGAGAAATCTAACCGTCGAGTCCTTGATCAAATTGGCATTTTTTCTCACCAATAGAACCGCCTTGCTTCCCAATTTAACGATCAAAAGCGGTCCTCTAAATTTTCTAGACGAAAACGACCATAACTTGACTTTTTTCGCAAAAAGTCTTGGTTTGTAGAAAAATCTTCAGAGACTGAGTTGACATTCCTAAAATAACTTGTGACATAACAAAACTTTCAATTTCTAAAATTGGATTCAAATTTATGGTAATTTCAATATGGCGTGATTTTAGCATGACCTAGGCGATCAGGTGGCTTTTAGAAATTTTTAGTACAAATGACTTGTGGTCGATTTTCTTCGAGCAACAATGGACTTCTTTGACACATTGGCGACTCTTAGTGGTCGTGAAAATCTCGAGGATTCAAATACGGACACAGGGTACCAAAATAACAAAAAAATCAATTTAGTGCGAATCGATGAGAATTTTGCAATTTGGTGGAATCACCCACATTTAGCCACATCTCAGTCAAATCGACTTATCTCTGATCTCTAGTTGACTTTTCACTATGCCGTAATGATCTATAAAGATTAACACGATCGAGTAGTCGATTCTTGGTCGAATCCTCGAGTCTATTGCATTAAAATTCCTTAATGACTTTTCCAAATCGTCTAATTATCTCAAGAGTGGTCTACTCTAGGAACAACACTATAGGCGCATCAATAAAAAGCCTAATTTATTCAATTGAAAGCAGAATAAAATTTCAGGATGTCATAGATAGTATGGATTAGATTGTTTGTGTCAAATTGAGTCAATTGACTGAGTTGATTGATGCTTTGGATTGAATTAATTGGTTGAATATATAAATTACATTAACTTGTAGGAAAGAATTAAGGCAAAGTAAGTCCTCTGTCTTGTATGTGTATAGACTACCTTTAGACGTATTTCCTTCCTAGTTGAAGTTTATGAGTGAACTTGTTGAAACATTGTCTCATCCCGTCGTGGGCTACCCTTTCAAGTCCTTAGATGGCTGCTCCTCCAGAGCATTTTGGCCGACCTATGAGGGTTACCAAGCAGGTCTTTAGCTACTCCGATCCTGGAAGTCTATGAACTGGTAGTAACCACCGTTTGGGTTGAAGAGGACCTACCTCATAGGGCACCTCATCAATTCTGAGTGTGGTTTCACTACGGACCAAATGGATTCAGGGTGGGTCCCCTTATGAGTTTTAAATTCCCTGCTACAGTAGTTGATGCTACTCTAGACAAGAATGCAGCTGATCCTCTTGATGGTGTGGTGGAGGACCCAAAGCCTCCGGAGCTTGTGGAGATCGAAGAATTGGCAAATGAGTCTAGCTAGCTGATCTTAGGACAGTTTCATTTTGAGAACCGGGCTTTTGTAGACTTTTGTATTTAGACTAGTATTATATATAAACTAGTCAGTTGTGTAAAAAGGTGTGTTGTGGTTGTGAAATTGTGGTCTTGCTTTTCTATCCCATCTTTGTACTATTTGAAGATTTATTTATATGCTTCCGCATGCGCATTAAAATCAATGGGTTGGTAACGTGTCTTGGGACGTCACATTTAAATCGACCACTGAGGGATGGGCACATGCTCGAGGATCGGGGCGTGATAAATGTAATGTCTATTTATGTTTATATCATATTTATTGGATGATTATGTATTCATTTTTTATATATCGGGTGAAGTGATAAGAGAATTTTTCTAACTTAAAAGTAAAAATTTCATTTGTTGGGCTTTAGCTCATCTCTTTTATTTTTCAAACTGTAGGTTGGATACCCCTCAACTTTTGCACTATGGAGCTCCTATGTATAATGGAGTTATATATATAAGTATGCTCAAACCAAAGTCTAGAATGTATTTCTTTTTGGTTCATTGCTTGATATTGGAACCTTGACGGTGAGTTAGTTGGTCAGTTGAATGGCTTTGATCTAGATGATAAAGACGCAGCAGATGGAGAGGTTATCAACCTGTGACTTCATTTTGAACATTTGTATGAGCAGACTTTTGGTAATATAGTATAGTATGAAGATAGGTCTGCATATCTTTGCCTAGACCTTTGTCCTCCACCCCTACCCCTACCCAGACTTTTATCTTTTGCTCAAAATGTAATGAAGTTGTGTGAATTGATATGTGGCATAAATAAAAGAAGCATAAGTATGTTAGGTTATATTTGTAAGGCTTTAATTGTTAAAAAAATTCGTAAATATTTTTTTTCGCTTCTACACGTTAAAAGAAAGTAATAATATGAGAAACACATGTCGAGTGATGTTATGAGATGTCACATTATCAATCCCCTTATGGCAAACAACATATTTGCTAACTACTATCTAGCCATGGTGAACTAGACGAGCTTATGATAGGTATTGAATTTATAAATAATACCAAAGAATCATTAATTACAAGCTCACGCTTGGACAACTAAGTTTTATATATTTGCTGCAGTTCATGTTTATGTGACATTTCTTTCTAAAAAGAAGTAACAATCATCAATCATTCTTGAAAGATTCTATCTTAAGACCCAAATTGTCAAAATGATCAGTGATTTCATGAGTTCTTTTATGAGTATGATTTTTGGAATCATATGTACCATTCTTAGGATGCAATCCCTAACCTCATATGTCACGGCCTGAACCTCGGGCACGCAACAACCCATTCCTTGTTAGATAGAAAGCGATGTCCTAGGACTCATTACCGACCCTTTATTTTTAATCTTTCATTATGCGCAAGCGGAAAATGAACCATCTCCCCATCAATAGACAATCAAACAATCAAATAAGGATAGTGAGATGAACAACAGAAACACAACCTCTACTCATATATATACATTTTTACATTGGATTAACCTACGGAGGATCGTTTCCGATTCACAAGCCCAACAGAGGGGCCGATCCATCCTCTAAGCTAGACCAAAAAGAGACTAGTCTAGGCTAACCTAACTGTACACCAAAAAGAACCATCGGGCTCGACATTGTAGTCACTCAGAGTTGGTGGACTCAAACTCCATCGATTCAGAGTTGGAGCCGTACGGGTCATTTGCTAGTGAAGAGGGGCCATGATTCTCCACTGCACCATCAGGAGGGTCCAGCTCAATGGGATCCTAGTCAGCATCCTTGGGGACTCTACTAAGAGGCTCGTCAAAACCTCTCAAAGGATCGAGCAACATATCTCCATCCCATATGAACCACGCCAATAACCTATGGGGTATCCATTGCCCTAGTCCCTCATCCACCCAGATAGTGGACATATATTTCTCGTACAGATGTGATCGTCCTAGAAAGTGGTGGTGCTTCATGACAGTATCCCAGTCCTTAGGATACTGAACCTCATTGGCGAAAGTGCTATCCTAAGGACCTAAAAGTGGTTATGCAATAACTAGTGAGATATAAATCTTAGTAAGTCCTCCCCTAAGCCCCCGATTAGAACATTAACTTAACTGAGGGTATCTCTCCAAAACCACTCCACAAAGAAACCACAACTAACAACCAACAAATCACAACAACCAAGGTCAACCGCTAACTACATAGTCGGTTCGCATGCAACCTTACTTGGTATGCCATACCCTGCACGTCGAATCTCAGCACAATACACGCAATGCACATGGCCATTAGATGATGCAAATCATCAATCACATACAAGTCATATCACAAGCGATCTCACTTAGCCATTGCCACACCCTGCACGTTACCGATTCATGTGCATGTGCCATAAATAATGTGCTTCACTCATGCACAGTCAAAACCAATGATGTCATGATTCTCATACTCTTTCTTACACTTTAATGCATCACCTATCATGCATTAATCGATCACACGGGTTTCGATTATAAGGTAAAATCGTAATGACATGTTCCATATCGCGCCACACAATTTTACCTCATAATAAAACCCAACCAACTCAACTATCACGTGTGCTCCAATTACTAATGACCTATCGACCATAGCTAACTTTCAAATTAGTGCTCATCCACCTTAACACTCATGCGTGCTCTAGATAATAATGACCTCCCAGCTATGGCTAACTTTTTAGTCAGTGCACATCCGACTCCCACTAGGCTACCAATAAAAAGATTGCACTTCGTCCCGCCCTGTCAGGCACTAACAATCTCGTTTAGACGGTATCCCAAAGTGGGTCATCGGTCCATAATCTATTGCGACTGGCTTCCGACTCTCGTTGGGCATCGCCCCTAAACTCCTGTTGGATGACGGTCCAACATTTAATTATGCAAAAATACCTCCTCAATTCCTTCTCTCATAAAAGCAGTCCATATCTAATGCCCCTTGGATAATCCATTATTCCCTTTTCTGTGAAAGTCACTCAATGCATGCAGATGTCCATACATTTATACACTCAAATCACCTCATAAGATCAAAACGCATGAAATTAGACATTTTTCATTCTCGGGTGAACAGTGATCATGAACAGTACCACGTGAACAGTAACTTGTGAATAGTGTTCGTGAACAGTAACTCATGAACATCATGAATAGTGAAATTCTAAAGCTGGACACCTCCTGTGAGTTGTCAAAGGCAAAATTATACCAGTCTAGAAAGAATGAAATGGAAGCCAGTGGCTTAGGAAGAAACACTATTTCCCATATCAAACTGACTTAATAAAGGGGGGGAAAACAATATTTGATGATGTGAGTTCTATTTTTCGTTTGTTACTAAGACTCCATTTAGCATTAAATGATCAAAATTTCTCAAATATGACTTCCTGATAAAATCTTGTCCATATCTTTTACCAGCTTTTCATAATTCATACTGAAGTCTAATACTTTCTGAAACATATCAAGGAAGGATAATACATAATATGCAATTATGTACTTTCCACATGACAACGGCCATGAGAACTTGTTCCAACGTTTGTGAATTATCACCTTTGGTGTATAAATCATTAGGATTAGTTATTCCTCAACCATTTATTGTACATGTATCCCTCCATGAACTAATACACAATCACCTCTTTTGGGATTATAACAATGCATTAGTACATGAGACATTCCTTTATTATATGAGACCGCTATTTCTCAAAAAGTATGCCTCTTTGGCAGTTATAACTCGATTGAATCCTTGAAACTCTCTTATACTAGTGATATAAACTTTATGTCTCACATTTATTGTATACATGTAATTTTAGATATGATGATATAAGCAATTTGTCACTAAAATTACGTATCATGCTAATTACATTACTTAATTCATTGACACATGTTGAACTTTATTTATGTTATTAATGAATTAATGTTCTACACTTTTTTTTTTTTTTTGTGTGATGATATTCATGTGAGCTATAGAATATCTTCGTATGAGCACACAACCGTTGACCACACACCGATTGGAGGCCGCAAGCACCCACACATGGCACATAAGTGTGCAGCACTTGGAGCATATGTGTGGGCGTTCCTAGGCCCATTTTCTAGTTTGAGCGGTAACAGTTTGACCAGTTGACCGGTCTAATCAAGGGTAAACTAGTTCGGGTGGATGAATGGGTTGGATTTCGAGTTCGGTCACTGGGTCAATTGAGTTTGGTTGTTGGATTCAGGTCGCCGAATTACTAACGTCATCATGACGTCAACTCTAGCACGTGTAGTGTATGCACTAGCTTTGCTCGTGCATGAGGGTGCGTTGGGGTGTGTGCTTGATGCACGCCGCCACCTAGTGGCGCCTAGCCATGCGCGGCTTACCCTGAGAACTCGCCACCTACGGTTTTTCTCATCTTAATGAGCTCTTTCTATTTATATAATTAAAATCGATTTTTGCTATACAAAAAATCACGAAAAAGGGCAAAAACTATACATCCATGTTTTAGTCATAGAAACTCTGTTACCACATGTAAGATGCAAAAACACAATCCCACGATTTCCATAGTTAGATAATAATACATATAATCGAGTAGAAAGATTAATGTATTTGTGTCGGAATTCATCGTTCTTGATGCAAAAAAGTAATGATCTAAGTACAAGTACTTCTCTTCAATTATCTATACATCACTGGCTCAATGAGACCACCCTTCATCTTTAATATTTAGTAAACATTCATTATGTGAGAATAATTATGTGTATTGGGGTTAGAAGAGAGACTTGAATATTATTTATAGAGTTTTCAACGAGATTGTCTCATTACAAGCCGAGCTCAACTCGGTTTATACTAGCCAACCCCATATTCATCTATTTAAGAATTTTCTATCTCACCTTATTAGACCAATTCCATAAAACGGTAATTATATCAATTAATGTAGTTCATATTAGAAAAACTCTTACAAAGTAGTCGTATTGTTTTTGTACGAGGTTCAGCCATTTTTACGCTAAATCTCTGCCCATCATTCAACTGGTTATTTCCCATTTAAAATCTGAATATAACACCAACAACTTATGTCCTGTCACTTTTCCTGGCCACAACATAACGTAGGGAAATATTGAGAAGAAAGTAGCACAACGGAGAACTGGAATATCATACAACAGCAACGCATATGATATAGCAGTTAATTTTTAAAGAAACCTCATTATTTTTCATTAAATAATCACATAGTTCAATACCAAATTGACTGATATTTTTACACACACCCAGTAGAACCATGTCCTGATGAACTGAAGAATAACATTTTGGGACATGAGACCTAACTGAACTAGAATTGACAGGACTTACATAACACAGCTTTGACATTCAATTTTGAAGTATTTAGGCATTTGGTTCCTCATTCTGAAAACCATGGCCGACACCGGGGCTGTGACCCTTGCCTTCGATATCATCTGGTGTCTTTGTAACGATTAGCGTTTCCCTCGGAGCTTTCGGTCGAACGGCTTCCTTCTTTAAGCCAATGAAATGATGGCCCAATCCGGGGCTGCTCCTAGGGGTTGCGGGGAGGAAATCATCCTTGAACAGTGCTTCTGACTTGCCCAAACTGGCCGCCTGATCATGTGCAATAGGCGACGGAACCATCTCCTCCCCATCATCAAAATGATCATCGTTCGGAGGAGACTGACTCGGAGTGAGAAATTGTGCTGCTTGTTTGTGCATTTGGTCGTAATTAATTGCACGGAGTTCGTCCTCCCATGCCGATTTTATCAACCTTCCCTCAGAAGTTAGAATTGCATCGAACGCAATGAAGGTGAAAATTATCACAAATATCGATATGACTTGGAGATCAGCCATAGCCAGAGAAGTGTGGAAAAGGAAGTCTGATTTTCTACTTTTGAAGCAAGCAATGAGAAGAAATAGGTAAGTCGGAATATAGTCGACGGAATGGGAAGCACTTGAAATCCGCATTGCTATTTATAGGCCTGAGAGAGTGACATTTTGAGAATCTTAACCACTGACAAAACATATAAAACTATGTACGTGGACTTCATCGTGGTTCTTCTTCTTCGTGGATGGTGATAATTGCAATGAGATCACTCAAAGCTAATCACTCGTATAGATTATGTTAATGTTATTGCAAGATCAATATAATTATTTCTTCTAATTTAGAAGATCTCTCTAAGATCCTCTCTCTCTCTCTCTCTCTCTCTCTCTCTCTCTCTCTCTCTCTCTCTCTCTCTCTCTCTCTCTGCTGTGTGTGCCTTTTTACACTTTGCCACTTCCATCATTAATGAAGACCCGAACAGAAAGGGGCTCGCCCCACCTTTGATGATTTTGGCATACCATTGTAAAATTTCCAACTAAAACTGGCCACTGCTCGCTCCTCTCTAGCTCTGAATGAGGCATTTAATATGACAACGACTATTACTTGTTGACCTCGTCTTATGGTTTCGAAAAGAATTTTGAGTTCTTAGATAGTAACCACGAATTATAGCTAATAATTACCGCTCTATCATGGAATTAGGTTGTGAGAAGGATACGTCAAGTTCAAGCACACGTTGAAATGATCTTGCACATTGCTCTTAACTTGCCCTACTATCAAATGCTTCATCTGACTAAATTAAGAGAAGAGTCCTTGATGATATATTATGGATCAGGTGTGACATGACCAAGAAAATTTAATTGCACTTTCCTTTGAAGGTTGACCCAATTAAATGGTTTGTGACTATTAATTTTCATATAGTAGGTTAGGAACTGATCTTGCAATTTTTCTCATGAACTTATTATATGTGTATGCTAGTTGATTTGATGATTTCTTTGGAATTCTTGTTAAAGAGACTCTCCTTTTAATAAGGAGGAAATATCAAGAGATGAAGGGTTTAGCATACAGATGACCACATGATGAGGTCACCACAATCCACATGCACCAAACATTTAGGGATTCTCTGTACTCTCCACTTGGAGGAGAAGAGTATAAATGTTGACGGCTCGTGTGCAAGCTCGTACCAATAGCTTTGGCCGACAAAGTGAAATACCAAATGTCTGTCCTTTGTTGTTTGACCCTTCAATTTCTCCATGGTTGTCACATTAAGCTTTAAAAATTGATTTAGAATGGGCATGCTTAGCCGCCCAAAAGGCACATAAGATTCTTTTGTTTCATTGCTAATAAAATAAGGATGGTCTTACCGATTGTTTTTGGGACACATAAGACCCTTCAATTTCTTGATATATTTCTCCATACATCGATGCACATCAGAAGTGAGCTACCAACAATCCTCTTCTCTAATATCACTAGTTTGGTCATGTAGCAAAAGTAAAATACATTCACTTGAAGAGATCATTATGTGAGAACTTAAGTTTGACCCTGTCAATATATTTATTTAGATTGACATTTACACATTAGATAAATGTGGTCAAAGTCTAATTGATAGAGTTAATGAAATACTCTATCTACATTTTATTAAATCAGAATAATTAATTGAACATTTTAGAGATTTTAAGAGCCAATTTCATTTGAGAGAATTTCATACTTATAAAGAATTGATTCTAAATTTATAGTGTCAAAATATTAAATTCACTTTCTGGCCCTTGTCACGTAAAAGTTCGAGTTTCCAAACTTTCTTTTCTTAGTTCAATTGATTACTTGAGGATTATCAACCCTTGTTAAGTACTCCTGTTCACTAGATAAAAAAAAATTACTCTTTTCACTGTTTATCTACGGTAATTGATAAAAAAAAAAATCATCCGATTGCATATGAGAAATAGAACTCTTGCTTTTCAATAGAGCAACTTTCTTCCGGAGAATTTCCCAAAAAATATGAGAAAAAGCTGCCAAAATGATATCACGGATGCACCTTCCGCAATCATTTTGCAAAATCTAATAGGTACGGCGGATCTCCAGGAAAACAAAAGGTCAAAGGCCAAATGCACCACAACCATCAAACTTTCGAAAGGAAAACCCCACCACTCGTCTTTGTCAGTCAGATCAAAGTTGTATTTTGTTAAGTCCTTCACAACTTAGTGAAATGGACCAAATGATGAGCCTCCAAATTGGTATTCTCTTGCCCCTAGCAACCCTCCAATCAAAATGGAACATCGTTTGTCCATTTAGCAAATTGACATTTTTTCATTTAAATAATTAAAGAATCTGACTAAAGAAAATGGCGTGGTTGGCTCCTACACCGGCGGAACCCTCCCAACTGCCTCCCACTAACATTTTATAATCCACAAATTGGTGACAAAAACAATTTCATTTTGTTGATTTGCCACTTAAGTGCGCATGAAATTTCGGTGGAATTAATTAAACTGTAATAGAGTCGTCCAGGACTGGTTTGATGATGACCTTTTGACTCTTCAAGACAGAATTTTCTAGAGAATCTATGAGTTGTTGACCGATTGTCCCACGGACAGCATTCCCAGGGTCAGTTGAAATTAAGAAGGGCAAAGCATGATTTTTGCTTTCGAAATATGAGCACAAAAGTTGAATTATCTTAAAATCTAAGAAATCTTTGTAAATTTTTTATGAATCGATTAAGTTCAGATCTTAAGACTGTGTTGATGATCCTTATTACAGAACAATTTGCAAGGTGTGGTTTAATTGATAATCTCTAAATCCTGAGCCAAAAATCCCTTGACACCTAATCAACTATAGCAACCCTGAAAGATTGGCAATAAAAAACAATTCAATCATGACAAAAAAAAAAACATATAAATTTCATGTGTTTAGTATGGGGTCTTCCAAAACCCTTTAATGATTTTGCGCATGATGATTGACTTCATTTATCATGAAGAGTTGGGATAACATCCACTGAATACTAATTTTATGCATTTTGCCGATACTTTGGTCACAAAATGTCCATGAGTGTCTATAATTGTCCTTTTCAAGAAGAATTGAAGAAGTAAAATGAAAGCATGGAGATGATAGAATTGATGGCACATAAAAATACATTTTAGCTAAAGGCCAATTTCTAAGTAAGGACATATTTCGGAAACAAAATATAACTATTGTTGTTGTTGTTGTTGTTGTTGTTGTTGTTTTATATATGTGTTGCCATTGATAAATTTTATAGCAAGCAACACGATCAGTTTACAATTCCAATTAAAAGCCAGAATATGATGATTACTCACAAAGGCGGGAGCAATCATTGCTATTAGATATTCCGTCAGTATATGGTGAATAAGCAGTTATCTGTGAGTATGTATAAGTTGTAGTAGAGAGGAGTTATCTGTGAGTATGTATAAGTTGTAGTAGAGAGGAGAAGAAAGACGCACGGACAGCATATTAGCCATCTCTGTTTTCCACAATTTCCTGATATCAACTTCACGAACCCAATATTGAGTGGTGATTATTTTTCTCGATTGACAGTTGTCTTTTCATGATGACTGTTATTGTTTATTTCAAGTTCTTCGGAAAAGCTAGAGCTATGAAATTGGAAAGAATAGAACCTCTCAATTATCTCTGGGGAGATATCGCTATCTTCAGTTATTTTTTCTTTCCTCTAGGTTGAAATTAATATAGGGTTCCATTGTGCGACGTGACATGTTAAGTTGTTTGTTTTATGCTCCATTCCACTGATTTAATTGCCGAAATGCCTCGCAAGAATGAATGGAGATCATGGGGGTAAAAGAAAAACACCATGAAGCCATTGTTCACCTGTTTGGGAACGTAACAAAATGGTCCAATTTAAAGCCAAATCATGTCGCGCTACTTGATCAAACAAAAAACTAAAAAGCCATTGACCTACATGAAATGAGGAATACATTTACCTCGATTCAGTGCAAATGCAACAGTGAAAGTGAGCACAACCCAATTACTCAAGAAGATTAGCTTGAACATACTTCATTCTGGTTCCATTAAGCTTGCTTACTTGTTTGGCTGAAAAATTCTTTCTCAGTTTATATTGAACACAGAGAAAGATATGTTGTGTTTACGTCGCCAACATATAGTAATTCATCAGGTTTCCTGAAATAGGTAAAGTGGTAACCAAAGAACTACAATTGGTTACCAAAGAACTACAACCAGTACTTGCATTATCCTTATTACGATGCATGTTTCATGTATATACACTATTACTGACACTCTTTACTCCAGCAGGAGCTAGAAAATATAACCTTGGTCATCACATGAACTATAAGACGCGCGCGTGATATGTAGCAGAAGTGGATCGTTTGGTAAGCAATGTCCTGTGAGTTGCACTGAACTTAACAAAACCCTAGTTATGAACCCCACGTTCGACGCTCGGGCTGTGGCCTGGACACGTGGACCCTAGACTGTTCGGAGGCAATTGTTGTGAGTCTTGTGACGCCGCCCCAACTTTGCGCGCAAGAGGATTTCGCCGACGTTCTCGATCAGGCAAAAGTAGAGCGTGAAGAGGTCAGGCATTTGTTGCGGAGGAAAAAGCGATGGGATTACGTACTTCTCAATTAAATGAATAGTTTTAGAGCCTATGGAGAATCTGAATAGCTTCAGTACCTCTATTAATCTATTTGAATGAATAGCAGATTCAATTTAGTATGTAAATTATGTGCACCGAATAATTTTCCATGAATAATTTCCCATGAATTGGCTATTGGCTATTATGATTAAATTTAAATGAAGCATGGGCAATCACGAAATTTCTTAAACGTAAATGTGAGCTTGAAAAGCAACCTCTGAGTTTGATATATATATATATTTGAGCAAAAGTGCATATGTTGCGTCTATGCAAACTTAACATGTAAAAGATATTGCGCTTTAACATGAGATTTTTGAATTACTAATTAATATAAAGCAATTATTGATGCATGTGTGTAAAAAGAGAAAATATTTCAAGATCGGAAATTTTTTTCTTTAAGGTTTTCTCTAAGATAAAAAAGATTGAAATTTAAAACTGGAGTACGTTCGAAGTGAAGTAAAATAATATTAATTCACCCTTGTCCATGGATAAAATATTCATAACATAACTAACCGAGAATATTTTGGGAACGAGCCAAAAATATTTGTGATCCCTTAAAAGTGTGAGATTGTCGTTGCGTTATACAATAATTAGATGACGGAATTAAGCAATCTTAAAATAGAAAACTATACACTAATATAGCGAATGAAATTGTCATTGCTAAAATTGAAAAGCTATATATTAAGTGACTATTTTGCACTCTCTCATCGTAATGTATTATCTTACGCTGCTTTAGAATTGCAGCCAAGGAAACATTTTCGAATTTTGATTATTTATTGTTATTCAACGAAAGAGCTTATCAATATCTCTAGTTAGAGTAGATTAAGACCTCATCTTTTAAATCTTGAAAAACTACTTATCCCAAGATGCAAATATTAACTAGTTATTATAGCAAACCATATCCTAATTCTTCTGCAAACCTTTCATTTTAAGCAATCTATATATAGTTACGGTAGATGAATTGCAATTTGCTCTTTTCTAGTTTCTGCAATCAATCTCTCTAGCCTAGTAAGCTTACTGAAATTTTCCAGCATTCAAATTGGAAAAAAAATGCAGAAAAGTTTGAGATTAGTTAAGGGTGGCTCAAAAGGGATACTTTCAAGTATATGTGGATGAAGAGGAGAAAGGCTATTCGGTCCCTTTGGCAGACTTAGATTGCAAAATCTTCCAAGTTTTGCTTAATAATTTTGAAGACCGGATCCAATTGAAGCATAGGCGCATCAAGCTACCTTGCTCGCAATGATTGTTCCAGAGAGTGATCGATCTTGTCAAGGCGGAACATGAAAAAGCCAAATAAGAATGTTTTCGGAACATCCTAGAACTTTGATGAATTTATTTTTTGTAGATGTAGAATATGAATACAATCCCTAATATATTTCTTTTCCATTCCTTTCTTTTTGGTTATGTTATTCTATATATGTGGAAATTTATGGATACGTAACGAGTAATTTAGTTGATAGAAAAATTTATTTAGTATTTAGTATTTCTCGTGAAGGTTTTGTTGCTATATATTGTCCAGAGAGAATTTTCTCTTCCTAAAGTTTTTATTCGCCCACTTAATATCTAATAATTGGGTTTGTCTTCAGTACATTGTGGTCTCATTATTCTTTTACGTGTACAACTCACTTTGATCAGCACTGATTTCAGCAAATAGCACTTCTTAGGAATTACCGAAGTAATTATCCAAATCGATAGACAATGACTTCTGTTTTAAATAGAAGAATTCAAAGGAAAAGCTATAGAATTTGCCGAAATTGAGAAGTTATATTTCAATGTGAAAACACTATGTATCCTTAACCATCATATGATACAAAGCTTAAAAAAAAAAAAAAAAAAAAAAACGGCGGCCTAGCTTGTCCCTTGAGAAAAATCTTCATCAATCTCTCCCTCTACTTTATGTATGAAAGAAACTAGATCATTTTGAGTCATTAGTATTTTTCCTTTATAAAAATTTATGCTTTTTTAAATAGTAGAAACCTAGATTTTAATCTTCAATTATATATTTATTTATAAAATTTTGTGTTTTAGCATAGGACGACAAGCATAGCACACAGGTAATGTGATTGATTGATCCCACCACCTCAGTTGTTCGACCAACACATAAAATACTTTTCTATAATCCAAGCACATGTTACTTCTATGTCCATGGATGACAGCTATTTGGTCAAATCCTGCTTTGCATATCGGAATCACAAGATAGGGGGAAACCAGATTAAATGAATGACTACTACATTTCAACGATAATCCAAAGAACTCAACTTCATTCGAACTTGTGGCTTTGGTTCTATGGCTCATATTATAAACTCGAAACCACTTTGTCTTAAGAAAACAGAACCCAGGTCCAAACCACCTTGTGGAGGAAGCAATTACAATGAATAAAACCCTCACACACTAGACGGGGAAAGTGAAAAAGAATAAAGGCCATGAAAGGGACTTACCTCAACGGTGCAAACCCCTTGCACCACGTACTCCCAAAATCAACATCGGAAAATCTTTTACCGAGGAATCATGAAATAGAGCAATTGCTTGTATCTATCGAGACTACATAGGCTGCCTAGTGTTTGTGGTTGAGGATGTCTACGGTCGAGGAGGTTATGTTCGAATTCCAGCAAAACGATTGTGACTTGACTCAAACAACAAGCCAATATGAAGATGTTGAAAATTTTTCTTAAAATTGAACCCATAAAGGAAACTCCATCCAATTAGGCCTCCCAGCTTGTGTAGGTTTCCTATATCAGATCCAAACTTTTTTATTATATGAGGTAGATTTTTTTGTGAAGAGCATCCAAGAGATGACTTCTTTGTGAATTACACTCTGAAGCAATTCAAGAGGAGCTTTAAGTATTTGAGTCAAGCAAAATCTTGTGGGTAAGATTTGTGAATTCTTTTGTGAGATTGGGACATTGTTTCTTGAGGAGTCACGAGTCTAAATATTGTGTGAATGTAATTGGGAGTTGGGGCACACTGAGTGTGTTTGAGTGTCTCGAGTGTTGTTGTAATCTCAATTTTATCACTTAATTTATAATAAAATCATGTGTTGCTACCACCGCCCGCGGTGGCCTCGGTGGCCTAGGACTTAGTACCCCATCACTGGGGGAGGAGTTTGAACCTCGGGGTTGCAAAATGCGCGACTCACCTGTGACTGGGTCTGTGGTGGTGGCCCAGTTCACCCCAGGGTTTATTCCGCCGCGAAGCGGTGCACGGAGGTTCTCTGGGTCACAAAAAAAAAAAAAATCACGTGTTGCTTTCCCCTCTAAAGAATAGGTCCTACTGACTGAATCGCATAAATCAATTGTCTATTTTATTTCCTTGTTTTGTTATCATTTGTTTTTAGAACGATGGTAAATAAGTTGTTGGCTTACTATACGTGCAATAAGATGCACGATTAAGTTAAGTGTCCATATTCCAAACTTTCTGAACTCAAGTTAACAAGCAATGATTGAGTAAAAGAGATGGTCATAAAAAAAAAAAAAATATGGATGAGACCCCTTTCCGAAGAAGTAAGGGCACTTAAAACTTACCATAGCTCATATAGGCATTTTATGGAATTTGTTGGTCTAAGTTTGAGGTTAAGCCTATCTATTTTGGGTTCGCTTTACTGTGTTGTTGACGCCTTAATTTTATTTAAGTCTATTTTATTTTATTTATTAAGTTATTATTTTCTTTATTGGATAATAAATAAACAAAGAGCAGAAAAAATGAAAAAAATGAAAAAACCGAAAAAAAGCAAGAAAAACGGCAAAAAAAAAGAAACAAAAAGGCCCCCTCCTCTGGGCCTCCTCGACCCACTTCCACCTCAGCCTGGCCCAGCCGAGTCTCCTTCTTCCTCGCGCCATTGCAGCACACGCGTTGGAGGCGTGACGCCGGAGCAAATGGAATGAACAACGATGCACATGGAGTAGCTGGCATCGAATGGTGATGGGACGTGGAGTAGGGGGGTAGCTGGCGTTGGATGGGACGCCGGTTCGTTCGGCGAGGGGCACGGCAGCCGCCGGTCAAGCTCCATCGACCGGCCGCCCCTCGGCCTATAAATAGGCCTCCACTTCCGTCGTCGGAGACACACAGAGGCACGGAGAGAGAGAGAGAGAGAGGGAGCCAAATCGAGCCGCAGCCCTTGGACACCCCACTGAGAGAGTTCAAGGGGGCCGAGGGCTCGCGGCCTCAGATCTGAGCCTCGCTAGAGGGGAGAATAGAGAGAGAGAGATAGAGAGGGAGAGAGAGACGTAGGAGGGGAAGGGATTCGCGTGGGTCTCACCATCGCCGAGCAAGTATCGCGTTGTCCTCGTCGTTGTCGCCATCTCCCTCTCCATAGTCCAGTCATCTCTGCCGTCGTCGCCGTCTTCGCCGTCGTCATTGCAACTCCTCAGCGCCTCGATTCGGAAACCCTAGGGTTCCCAATTTTCCGGGTCACGATCCCGGGTTGTTGGGTCGGACTCGGATCGGGAACCGGGTAGGGATTTTGTGAATCCCGGGGGCAGCGGAGTTCGGGTCGTGAATCGGAGTCGGGTCGGGTAGGGTTTGCCGAGGAGTCGGGTCGCGGAGCTTGTTTTTCAGGCCGGGCCGGGCATCCCCAAATGCCTAGCCACGGCGCCGTTTCAGTAAAATAAAAAAAAAAAAGAGGCAAAAAAATCCGAGTCGGGCTCGCGTTCAGGTTGTCGGCCCGGTCGGACCCAACTCGTGGATCCGACCCGGGTCGGTTTATTTTATTATTATTTTAGTATAAAATAATGTTTTGATGAATAAATAAATAATTTATTTTTAAAAAATAAGTAAATTATTTTCAAAAAATCAAAAAATGTTTTAATTTCTAGAAAATGGAAAAATATTTTAAAAATGTTGAAAAATGTTTTATTTTCTAAAAAAATCAAGAAAAATAAAAAATAATTTATTTTCCAAAAAATATTTTAAAAAATATTTTATTTTCCCAAAAATCAAAAAATCAAAAATATTTCATATTTTCCAAAAAATGTCAAAAAAATCCAAAAAATGCCAAAAACTCATAAAAAAGCCAAAAAGCTTGTATTTTTCCAAAATAAAAAAAAAAAAAACAATCCCTTTTATGTCAAAAAAATTAGAAAAAGACCTAAAAAATGTTTTTCTCCAAAAATGCATGGAAAATCCCTCGAACATCGAAAATGCATGGAAAATCCCTCGAACATCCAAAAAACCTCAGGGTTTAAACAAGATTAGATACCGAAAGGGCATTAGTGATTAACTAGTGTAATCAAGTCCCCGATCCTAATTTCTCTAGTTGCGCGGGAGTGAATATTTCTCCCGATACTTCGCTTGGGTTTCTAATCAACCCATCCCAAATTGATTAGTGGCGACTCCATTTTAAAAATTGATTTACAAGTTAAAAACTTGGACCATTAAGTTGTAAATTGGTGGACTTTGGAGAGTCTGGGCATAACTAATTTCAGCCGAGCCATTAGACTCCTTAGGTGCTCGCACTCGATTGCGGGCGTTGAAAAAAAGAGGTCACGACATGTGTAAAGAGATTATGTATATGGTCTAAGCATCGCTCACAAGTTCAATTAATGTACTTCCTTTTTTTCCTTTACATCATTTTGCTGCTATTATTATTCGGTTTGTTTTCCCGTCTATTATCACCAATTTGATTTGGATACATTCATGTTCTATCATACATTTGTAGGGCACTTGTTATATGCAAAGAGAACTCTGAAAGAATAGATGACGTAGGCCAGTTTCAATATTTAAGTTCTTTTCAGAAACATATAAAAAATGGTACGGAAATTGGTACGGTATACCTTATGCAACTTCCAAGTCAAAAGTGGTCAATGTCGTTTTCTGTGGGAGGTTTAGCCATTTTTATGTTAAATCTCTGCCCATCATTCATGTGGTTATTTCCCATTTAAAATCTGAATATAACACAATAAACTTCCGTCTTAATACTTCTCCTGGCCTCAACATAACATTGGGGAAGATCGAGAAGAAAGTAGTACAATGGAAAACTGGAATATCATACAACATCCAACGTGTATGATATAGCGGGTAATTTCTAAAGAAACCTCGTTATTTTTTATTAAATAATTATATAGTTCAATACCAAATTGACAGATATTTTTACACACACCAAGCAGAACCATGTCCGGAGGAACTGAAGAATAAGATTTTGGGACATAAGACCTAACTGAAGCAGAATTGACAAGACTTACATAACACAGCTTTGACTTTCTATTTTGAAGTATTTAGGCTTTTGGTTCCTCATTCTGAAAATCATGGCCGACGCTGGGGCTGTGACCCGGTCTTGTGCCTTCGAAATCATTTGGTAGACCCGCAACGATTAGCCTTTCCTCATCACCACTCGGAGCTTTCGGTCGAACAGCTTCCTTCTTTAAGCCATTGAAAGAATGGCCCAATCCGGGGCTGCGCCCAGGGGCTGTGGGCGGAAATCATCCTTGTACACTGCTTCTGACTCGCCCAAACTGGCCGCCTGATCATTTGCTATAGGCGAAGGAACCATCTCCTCCCCCTCATCAAAATGATCATCGTTCGTAGGAGACGGACTCGGCGGGAGAAATTGCGATGTTTGTTTGAGCATTTGGTCATAATTAATTGCACGGAGTTCGTCCTCCCATGCCGATTTTATTGACCTTCCCTCAGAAGTTAGAATTGCATCGAACGCAATGAAGGTGAAAATGATCACAAATATTGATATGACTTGGAGATCAGCCATAGCCAGAGAAGTGTGGAAAAGGAAGTTCGATTTTCTACTTTGAAGCAAGCACTGAGAAGAAATAGGTAAGATAGAATATAGTCGACCGAATGAGAAGCACTCGAACTCAGCATTGCTATTTATAGGCCCGAGAAAGTGACTTTTTGAGAATCTTAACCACTGACCAATTACATATAAAACTATGTACGTGGACTTCATTTTGGTTCTTCTTCGTGGATGGTGATAATTGCCACTTCAAATATTTATGAAGACCCGAATGGACAGGAACTCGCGCCAACTTTATTGATTTTAACATACCATTGTAAAATTTCCAACCAAAAATAGGCCACTGCTCGCTTTGACCTTTCGATTGTGGTGAAGAAAACTATTGTAGTTTTAAAGCATGCATGTAATATGACAACGACTGTTCTTGGTTGACCTCGTTTAATTGTTTTGAAAATTATTTTGAGTGCTTACATAGTAACCACAAAGTATGGCTAATAATTAGCACCCTACCATGGAATTAGGTCGTGAGAAGGATCCGTCAGGTTCAAGCACACGTTGAAATGATCTTGCGCACTGCTCTTCACTTGCCCTACTATCAAATGCTTCGTCTGACTTAATTAAGAGAAGAGTCATCGATGATATATTATGGATCGGGTGAGACATGACCAAGAAGATGTAATTTCACTTTCCTTCGAAGGTTTAAGAATACATTGATCCAATTAAAAGGTTTGTGACTTGATTGTTTTTCATGCAATAGGTTTAGAACTGATCGTGTAACTTTTCTCGTGAACTTATTATATGTGTATCCTAGTTGTTTTGATAATTTATTTAGGATATTTGTTAAAGAGACCCTTCTTATAATAAGGAGGAAATATCAAGAGATGAAGGGCTTAGCGTATAAATGACCATATGATGAGGCCACCACAATCCACATGCACCAAACATTTAGGGTTTCTCTTTACTCTCCCTTGGAGGAGAACAGTGTAAATGTTGACGGCTCGTGTGCAAGCTTGTACCATTATCTTTGGTCGCCAAATTAAAGTGAAATACCAAAGGTCTCTGTCCTTTGTTGTTTGACCCTTCAATCTCTCGATGGTTGTCACATTAAGCTTTTAAAATTGGTTTAGAATGTGCGTGCTTAGCCGCCCAAAAGGCACATTAGATTCTTTTGTTTCATTGCAAATAAAAAAAGGATCGTCTTGCCGAAATGTTTTTTAGACACCGATCAAGTATACTTAATTTAGTTTCTTAATGAGTGTGTCCCAAGAGTACATTTACAAAACTCATAAAATAAAAAATTATTCTTGGTATACTAAAATTCATTTTTTAAGTTGTGAGGCGATGATAGCATTTTAATAAATGGGTGGTTCATATATAATATCCGACAAAACTCTGTCGCATCACTTTGTGTACTGTTTTGTAGACCATTCTTAGTAAATCTAGATTTATTCTAACAACAGAAAACTTCTCTAGCAGTGGTAATCGTGACTCAATATTCGCTTTAACAGGTTCGGGGATGAGTCATATTTAAAGGACATTTCACTTGGAAAATCTGTTCTAAATAACCATTTTTGTTCTAGAAATAAATTTTTCTACTTCTATTCCCCGAATGAATTTTTGAGCAAAAATACTTGTTTGATAACGATACAAAATTTATTTCTGGAAACAGCTTAATGTTGTCTGAATATGTTCATTTCAGAATATATAATGTAAGAGGATGGATATAAACAATTGTTAATACATAATGAGTTCTACAAAATTATGTTGTGATCTCGTACAACCCTATGGGTTTGGTCCGATTCCATGGTCAATCAGGGTTCAACCGATTATTTATTATTTCATTTTTTGTTTTCCTTAAAAGAACAACCATAATATTACAAATTACATACTCATCAACCATGCTACATTGAGCCAAACTATGAACACTAATATATATCAAATATAAATAAAGATAAGATGAAATAGAAATGCACACTTGCTAAAAGCAACAAACTAGAAAAAAGAATATGCAAGGCGAGGGAATAAAGGTGAGTGGCAAGGCGAGTTAAGAGAAGCTGGCTACGAGGTGAGCAAGCAAGTGAGGCGAGTGAAGAAGGTTTCTTTCTTTTCTTGGTCAAATTAAGGTAAGGTTTCGTTCTACTTTTAATTTATACAGTTAATTGAGTTGAGAAGAGAACATGGGAAGAGGTGCTAGGGTTTTGAGTAGACAAAAATTTATAATATATAATATATTAGATATATAATATATAATACATCTAATATATATTATATAATATATAAAATGTATAAAGTTGGTCCGGGTTAGACCAACCGTAAACTCCTATGACGAAGGATCAACTCGCACAGTACAAGGTCTTGAGGTCCCAAGATTAAGGATCGACCTAGTGCCCTTTGGAACTAGACAAAGACCGGCTGGGTTGAGCTAGTCCAAAGCTGGTCTAGGGTCAACTCTAGACTGATGCTCACCCTAACTTGTTGTTTCCCTTTTTTACTGTATGACTTTTGGCCAAGTTTTCTCCAATTTATAAAGCTCCACTTCGAATGTTGCACATGAATCAAGTAGGCGTTATGTCATCTAATTCTCTCCATAAAAATCTTGGCAAAAATTTCTTAAAAACATGTGTAGAATCTTCCCTCAAACTAGGCTATTAATCAAATTTTCTATTGGCTATCTTTTATTAATGGCAAGTTCTCGTCATGCCATCTCACCAATTTCTTGAGCGAATTAGGCTAAATAATCTTGGAATGTCATACCTTTTCGTTTTGAGATGGGTCTTCAATTTAGAAACTCCAATGATCTTCGAATCCATATATGAAAAGTGCCCGTTGATTAGGTCTAATTGTTTTGCAGAATCAAGATTTTGCTTTCAAACTCTTTCTTTTGTAGATTTACACACTTTTGTGAAATTTAGCTCAAATGCTCCTACAATCAAAACTAAGTATCAACATAATTAAGATGTGATCCTCAACACATTTAAATGAACTCGTTAAATATTTGGATAAAAACTATCAAAAAAATCCACTACGGATATATTCCAACATTAACAAGGCCTGACAAATGACAATATAACACATGTAATAAGGGGTCGTCTTTTGTTTATTGACATATGGCATTTGCCATACTAGTGTATTGTGTAAATTTCCTCAAGAATATGAGTAGTACTAAAGAGTGTTTTAAGGGCACTTATTATGAATACTCAGTAAGGGAAATTCTGGCTTACTGTCAGTTGCCCATATTACAAAAGTGTTGCTATATTGAGAGATGCAATATTGTCTTATTTGAATACTGAACTTGTGCACATTTTCTATTTCAAGAAAGTTTAGTTTCAATGAGGTTGAATGCTTGATCTTGGTCCCATGAGATTTAGAGCTTTGAAATAATCTAATTTATTAGTAATAAATAGTGTTCATCTTTATTCTAAAAGAATTTCATAAAGTTCGGAGCAAATGTTGAGGGCCATAATTTATTTTAGAAGGAAGAACTTTCAAATATAAAACATAGCTCTAGTTATGTCAAACACGTCTTGCGAGGTTCAGAGTGTTCAAATCATCTATTAGTAGGCATTCAAAAAATATATATGCAAAAGATGGAGGCGCTTTTAATACTATTATGTTTTTAGAATTCCACTACTATTGTCCTAAAGGTTCAGAATTTATCCTGCCTTAAGGAGTTCAGACCCATTTCATGCTGCAATGTCCTATACAAGATTATAGCTAAACTACTTGCAGAATATATATGTTGTGTGCTTCCTTCTATCGTTGGTCTCGACTAAATTGTTTTTATCACTCAACGACATGTCTTAGAGAATATCCTATTGTGCCAAGATCTATCACACAACTACCATAAGGGGGACAAAGTAAACGTTTGACCATAAAGATTGATCTCATGAAAGCCTATGACATGATTAAATGGGGTGTAGTCATCAAGGTCCTAAAAGCCCTGAATATACCTTAGTACTTGGTTGATTTGATAACCAAGGGTGTCACTAATCCAAGGCTTACAATGAACTTTAATGGAATATAGGTTGGCTATTTCAATAGCTCAAATGGGCTGCAACAAAGTTACTTTCTTTCTCTATACCATTTTGTCCTGGTTATGGAAATTTTCAATAGACTGTTAGTACGAAGTTGCTGCATCTTCTTTCAAATATCACTGGCACTGCAAAATGCAAAGGGTTACTCACTTATGCTTCATAGATGACTTGTTCTTATTTGCTTATGGAGATGTAGACTCCATCTTTTGCCTCATAGATGCTCTTGAAGAATTCGCTACCATCACAAAACTTCAGTTTAATCTTTGACAAATGTCAAATCTCTTTCTAAATTGAATAAGGATGAGAAGCTCCTTATACTAGACCACAAGCCTCTTTCCATAGGTACCCTCCTTATCAATGGGTGTTCCCTTTGTTACTAGAAGAGTCACTCGCATAGACTATAGTACTAACGAGATCTTAAAGAAAATTGAAAGTTGGGGCATGAAGCATATGAGTTATGCAGCGTTACAGCTAACTAAATTAGTCATTGTCTCCATTTGCACCTATTGGATGCAAATGTTCATATTTCTAAAATAGGATGCAAATGTTCATACTTCCAAAGAAAACGGTATACGAGGTTGGGAAAAGGAATTGACACTTCTAATTATTTGGTTCTACAACAAATCATGGATTGCATCGGGTTGCATGGCAAATAATTTGCTCACCTAAAAGGGAAGGAGGATTAGGATTGCCTGAGGTGAACATATGGAACAAAGTTTTGTTAGGCCGCACGATGTAGAGCCTCAATGTCCATGATGGAAATTTCCGATATGCTAAGATATGTGAAATCTCGAGTAGCCTTTTAAATTAGAAATCTTCCTAATTTCGCAACGTGCATATGATTGACGATCCGATTTCATGCTCAAATACGACTCGTATTCGCACGCATTGCTTTCGTTGCTTGGAGGTAAGTTTTTGCAATTTATTTATTGTTTATCTGAGTGTTAAATTGGTGGTTTGTGCACGCGCATGATAACCTCACATGTTAGGGAAATAGATTTAAAATAAACCCAAGCTGCTTGCAAAAAAAAACATTTTTTCAAAATAAAAGAAATGGCACCGAAAGGGAGTTAGAGAAATTTAGCGTAACCAAGTCCCCGTACCCATAGTCTCTGGTTCGTAGGAGTAAAATAATTCTCCTGTTATTTTACTTGGGTTTCTAATCGACCCACCAAAAATAGATTAGTGGCGACTCCTAATAAAAAATTTGCATGTTAAGAACTTAAATCGAAAGTCGTGAATTGGTATGGGCTTGGGAGAGCCCGAGTTAAGTCTAGGTTTAACAATCCATTAGCCAAACCCTAGGAGGTTTACACCCGAAAAATTGGTCGCGACAGCTTGGCGACTCCACTGGGGACTTGAGTTAAAACTCTTAGTGGACTTAGGCCAATTTTTTTTTCTTTTGAAAATGTTTTTGTTTGGCAACGGGATCCCAGGTACGTCCCTAACATTTAAGGTGTTAAATGTTTTTGCAGGATGGGAGGTATAAGGGGAAGTGTTTGCTGACCTTTGTTTTGCAGGAAGGTGTAGGAATGTATGGTTTATTTTTATATATGAAGTGTTGCTTGATATAAAATGTTGCGCCTGCCTTGCATCTAGCACTACACTATTGCACACACAACCTGCCGCCAGACCTGGGCCGCATTAGGATCATCTAGGATGGTATAGAGATGTTTGCCACTCCGACCGCATGCTCGCGGTATGAGTTCGGTCTGCATGCTCGCGACCCAGGTCGGCTCTTTGACCAAGCCGAGTCATGAGGACCCGACATAATTCTCGCCCATTAAATGAGGGGCAAGTTAAAAGAGGATCATTCATCTATCATTCATCTTTGGTGAAAGAGGTACATCTCGTCTTTGAACATAAATATTTTGGGAGATGACGCTTTGTTCTTTTCCTTGCAGATGACGAATTGGGGGCACTACAGATTCTAGTAGTGACATAATTGAGACAGAATCTCGATCTGAGCCAAAATGGTTGTGCAATTTGAATTTACTTTAATGTTGCGTAGTATCCTATTCATGCACGTTGTTTTGTGCAGGGGCAAAAGCAAGATTTCATCAAATAAAAGATCGGATTTTCATCATTGATCGATCAATTTGTGTGTTTGTTCCCTTTCAATAGGGGCAATCCAAGGACACCCATTGCCGAGATAGTCCATTCGTGGGACAATTCCTTGAATAAATGCTTGAAATCATGTTTTTCATGCTTATGATAGCATTTTTTAGTGTAGTAAATTGTTTGTTAAAATGTCTCTTCAAATTGTGACATAATCTGACCTTAGTTATATCTAACTCAAGGTACTACTGCTGTGACATATATGATGAACTCAGACATGGGGTCCAGTTCTAGAGTGGTACAACCTAATTTGGAGCAATGGCATTAGCAAACACAATTTTATTGATTGGCTAGTTTACAGAGATAGATTACAGAGGACATATATCATAGAACAATGGATGACCTTGTTGACATCTAGTATAACTTTTGCAAAGCTAATGTAGAAGATAGAGCACATCTATTCTTCTAGTGTGAATGGACAAGCATCATTTGGTGAGTATCTTTATGCAATGTGGGATTAGGCATTTTTTAGAAGGATGATTAGGGTAACAAAGGGCAAATATTTGGCATTGAGACTTTTCAAGGATTTTTTCCCTAGCAACCATATATTACATTTGGATGAAGCGAAGCCATAGACAATTTCAAAACAAGTCAACTAAGATCCATATTATTTTGGCCAAGGTGTGTAAAAATATAAGAGGTAGAGCTTCGCTCCATTAAAAAATTAGACTTTCCACGACAAATTTTATATTGGCTATAATGTGGAGAGTTCCTATCTTCATCTTTTTGAATTATTAGCTCTAATTGTAATGTTGAGGAATGCCCCTAAACTGTTGTACTTCAGTTGCTCTATGATATTTACATTTTCAACCAAAAAAAGAAAAGAATGATGGATAAATTGTTGGTTTCTTTGTTATAGAGATGGTGGCAATTTCTAAGACATCCATAGGATAAGTTACCTTCCTTTTTTTTTTTTTTTTTTTTTCACACGGCCTCTCCTTTAGCTTTTAGCTTTCACTTTTAAGACTTAACACTTGTTTATATATATTCTAGACAACAAATTGAAAATAGGATCTAGAAAGAACTACCAAGAGAGTGTAAAGTTATAGGCCCTTTTAACTCAATGGTAGAGTAACGCCATGGTAAGGCGTAAGTCATTAGTTCAAATCTGATAAGGGGCTTTTTTTTTTTTTTTTTTAATAAAACTCCATCGCTATTATTCATATATGATTGGAAAATAGATATATTGTCGATATTTGTAATAAATAATAAAAAAAAGAGCTAACTCTATCATTTTTATTATGATAAGTTCTCATTATCGATAAGTTATCATTATCATGAGTTATAGTAATTATAGTTATAAAATAAAGTGGAACACTTGTTTATATTTATTATAATAAATAATCATAACATAAGCCATCTCTTGAATTGCCAAATATTCCTATTGTCCATTATTCCAATCAAATCAATTCTAAAAATGAGAAATCATCCCTCACCAAAAACCAATTTAAAAAGAAGCATATATTACTATTAGCTAATTGCAAGCATGTGTCATCTTTTCTACTGTCATGTATACATTTTCTTGATTGCAAAAGACAGTTGACGGAGCTATCATAGCTCCTTTCGTAAAAATTATGCTTGAAATTGTACCAAAGGCAGAAAATCTCATTCTTCAAAAGAATTATTAAGATTTGATTGCACAAAAAGATTAGTAGATGTCTGGGTTAGTAAAATAGAGGAGATCCATTTGAGGATTGCGTGCATATTGTGATTATATGAAGCTATTCCTTCCTAAGAAACTTTTTGATGGATTCACTTATTCTTCTTAAAAAGTTGAGCTATCTTTGATTTATACATTGGTACTGAATGGAAATTCTAGTCAAGATTGACGATGCAAAAGATATGCTGTAAACCGTTGGCCAAATATGATTTGTTCTCTCGACCCATCAAAACAGGTGCGTGGCCAATTGTTCGACTATTAGAAAAGGATGTAAATGGTATTATGTATAATAATTATAAGACCGCATAACACATATAATGACAATAAACAAACAATTTCGGAAAACATATAGGTTGTTCTATTAGCAGTATTCAAATAGCCGTCAAAACCAATACGGTGAGAAAAATGAATTTTGTGAAAATGATTGGACAACATATATATCCCACAAGAGTCCTTAAACAATTGGAGAATTTTGTGGTATGTAATTTACATTTTGAGGTGATAAGTACATATCCAAGCTACTGATATTTCTGATAAATGTAATTATAGACAACAGTAGAAGGACACTGAAGGGTTAGTGCAAGAGTCAATTAAATAACCGCCCGACCTACTACCGTCACCCAACGAACGGCTTACGTGACAGCCGGAATTTGACCAAATCTCCAACATTTGATAGCCACTGAGTGTCCTCTTCAACCTTTTTGCTTTTCAAGATCATGTATCCTCTGTGGACCTTGGTACTATGATCACACATTTGACTTCTCCGATTCGGCCCTCCACTGATAGAATTAACGTCCATTATGCAATGAATGGACCTCTGATAAGAGAGGGGCAATATATGTGTGTGCGCCTGTGTGTGTTAGAAAAAGCTTCCAAAACGGCATGGAATATTTAACTGGATATTCCGAAGGCATGAATTTTGACAATCCCATCTTTCTTGAAATTCGATACTTGAGCTTCTTGAGCTTGACAAGTACTTGGCCAACTTGAGTAGTCAGTTGACCGTGCTCTTGAGGTAGATTGCATGGAGCTTGGCCTAGTCCAATGCATCTTATAGTTCAGTCACTAAGATCAAGCTTATTTATCGTTTCTTCTCCTCTTCGTATATTCCTAATGTGCATATATATGCATCCTAACATTCACAAATCACCCATAAACAATAGTTTCAAGTTTAGATCCTATATTTAGTTTTATGATATTATGAGACATGATCCATGATGATAGTAACAAATTATTGGTTCTGGCAATAAAAATCTTGATATTTTCACTTAGGAAGGTCACCAAAAGGGAGTTTAAGTTTGGGCTCATTAATGTATCCAACTAGAACAATCTTCATTTAAAAGTTTGAGCCAATAATTATTGTTTAACTAGAATATATTAACTATTTCACTTTACACCACATGTCCGATGTGAAATTTTTTTTTGCCAAACACCCTCAAACGCATGCTTAAGAAAACCCCTCCCTCACTTGTGAGCCATCTCAATTTGAATCTCCACTTTAACTCAGCCTGATATAGCAGATGTTGGTGAGCAAAACATCTACCCTTGACTCTACTTCAATCACCTTGGACTAGCCAAGATCAATTGGAAGCAAGGGACGCCATTTATTATTTCAATTGGGGAATTACATCCAAGATTCATCTTTTGATATATTTCTTTAAACGTTGATGCACATCAAAAGTGGCCTACCAACAACCGACTACTCTAATATCACTAGTTTGATCACATAGCAGAAGTAAGCTTCACTTGGAGAGATCATTAAGAGAAATTCGCGTTCGACCTAGTCAACATATCCATTTGGATTCACATTTATACATTATATGAATGTGGTCAAGGTCCAATTGATAGAGATAATGAAAGTCTATTTACATTTTACTAAATCAAACAAATTAATTGAGTATTTTAGAGATTTTACCAATCAATTTTGTTTGAGACAATTTCATAAATTATAACTAATTTATTCTAAACTTTTGGTGTGAAAATTTTAAGTTCACCTTTTGGCCCTTCTCAAGTGGAAGTTTGAGTTTCCAAACTTTCTTTTCTTAGTCCAATTCATTACTCGGGATTATCGACCCTTGTTAAGTACTCTCATTCACTATTTATCCATGGCAATTAACAAAAAAAAAAAAATCCAATTGCATATGAGAAATTGAACTCTTGCTTTCAATGGAGCAACTTTCTTCAGAAAAATATCCCAAAAATATGAGAAAAAGTTGCCAAATTAGTATCACGAAAGCACCTTCACAATCATTTTACAAAATCTAATAGGGACAGCAATCTCTAGGAAAGGAAAAGGCCAAGGGTCAAATGCACTGCAACCATCAAACTTTCAAAAGAAAAAACCCCACCACTCCTCTTTGTCACAACGAGATCAATGTTCTATATTATTTAGTCCTTCACAACTTAGTCAAATGGACCAAATAATGAGCCTCCAAATTGGGATTCTCTTGCCCTAGCAACCGTCCAATCAAAATGGAACTCCGCTTGTCCAGTTAGCAAATTGATATATATATATATATATATATATATATATATATATATATATATATATTACTGAAGAACATGGCGTGGTTGGCTCCTACACCGGCGGAACCCTCCCGACCGCCCGCCACTAACATTTTATAATCCACAAATTGAAGACAAAAACATTTTCACTTTGCTGATTTATCAGTTTAGTGCGCATGGAATTTCGGTGGAGTCAACTAAACTATAATAGAGTCGTCCAGGACTGGTTTGATGGTGACCTTTGACTCTTCAAGACAGAATTTTCTAGAGATTCTATCGGTTGTTGACGGATTGTTCCACGTGTCGCATCCCTCGGACCAGTTGAAACTAAGAAGAGCAAAAGCAGGATTTTTCTTTTCGATATATGAGCCAAAAGTCGAATTATCTTAAAATCTAGAAAATACTATGTAAATTTCATAAATCAACTAAGTCTAAGTCTTTAAATTGTGTTGTTGATCCTAATCACAGAACAATTTGCAAGGCGTGGTTTAATTGATCATCTCTAAATCTTGTGTTGAAAATCCCTTGACATTTTATCAACCACACCAACTCTGAAGGATTGACAATAAAAAATAATCCAATTATAATACAGAAAACATATAAACTTCATCTATTTAGTATGAGGTCTTCCAAGGCCCTTTAATGGTTTTGTGCATGGTGCTTGAGTTCATTTATCATAAAGAGTTGGGGTAACATTTACTAAATACTAATTATATGCATTTTGCTGATACTTTGGTGACAAAATGTCCATGAGTGTCTATAATGGCGCATTTGGTAATATTTTTGTTTCCCAGAACAATTTATAAGCATTTTAACTCAATTGGTAACTGTCCAAAATTTCAATTCCCGAAATAGAATTGTGTTTGATACCATGCTCAAAATTTCAACTCCAAAACATTTTCTTTTAATTTTTAAATAATTTTATTACTTTTTAAAAAAATTCTTCATTTTTTTTCCTTTCTTCTATTCTTCTGCTTCAAGTGGCCAGTCGTTGGCTTTGGGATGATCAGCAATCGACAACGACCTCACCGAAGCATTGTCAGCCGAGCCTCGCTGGGTGAGGCTATTTGCCTAGACATGGCTCGGCGAGGTTGGCTGAGCCTCAGTGGGGCTGGGCGAGGTCGAGCCTCGTTGGTGGCTGGGCTTGCACCAAGCGAGCTCACCGAACCTCGCCCTAACCTGGCGAGCCTCCAGCGAGCTTGCCAGACCGGTTGCTGACGACCAACGACGGTAAGCGGCAGACAGCAATTGTGGCAATGACAGAAGATGAAGAAGAAGAAAAGTGAAGTAGAACAACAAGAAAAAAAAAAAAAAGAGAAAATTTGGGCTTATTCTAAAATTGTTCCCGGAACCAAGAATTAACTTTTTTTTTTTTAATTCTTGATTTTGTTGCAAATCTACTTCTTGGAACAAAACAATAGAAATTTGTTCCTATGAATAAATTTTTTACCAAACACAATTTTGTTCCAAAACTACTCTTGGAAACAAAAGAATAGAAATTTTTACTATTTGGCTAGTTACCAAATAGAGCCTGATTGTCCTTTTCAAGAAGAATTGAAGAAGTAAAATTGAAAGCATGGAGATAATAGAATTTTATAGCAAGTAACAAAGTCATTCCACAATTCCAAGTAAAGGCCGAAATGATTACTTGCAAAGGCAAGAGAAGTCATTGCTATTTTAAAATTCTATCAGTGTAAGGGGAATAAGCAATTTTTTGTAAGTATGTATAAGTTATAACAAAATGAGAAGAAAGACACACAAAGATAGTGTAACGTCCCAAATTTTTAATTCTGTTTTCTATTAAATAAATTGGGCATTTCATCGACGCGCCTATAGGGCTATTCTCAGAGCTGATCACTCTTAAGATAACTAAACTATCCATGGAAGCCATTATGGAATTTTAATACGATAAACTTGAGAATTCGACTAGGAATTGACTTCTCAACCATGCTTATCTTTAGAGGCCATTACGACATAGTTAAATCAGGTTAGTTCAACTAAGCTGTGTGGCTAACGTGGGTGACTACACTAATTTGAAAAATTCTCGTCAGTCGGCACTTGATTGATTTTTCTATCGTTTTGGTACCATGTGTCCGTATTTGAATCCTCAAGATTCTCACGACAACTTAGAGTCACCAATGTGTCAAGTGGATTTATTGTGGCTTGAAGAAAATCGACCACATGTCATTTGCGCTAAAAATTTCGAAACCCTACTCGGTAGTCTAGGTAACGCTAAAAACATGCCAGATTGAAATTAACTACGAATTTGAGTTCGATTTCATAAATTAAAAGTTCCGTCGTGTCACAATTAATTCTAAGATTGTCAACTCAGTCTTAGAAGATTTTTCTGCAAACTGAGACTTTTTGGGAAAAAGTCATCCTAGAGTCGTTTTTGTCCAAAAAAAGTCAGGGATCATTTTTTATCACAAAATTAGGAAGCGAGTGGGTGGTGATGGTGAAGAAAAATACCATTTGGATCGGTGTGGTGTCCATTGAATTTATTGAGGCCGAATTGTTTTGATTCAAGGAATGATAAATGTCCAATTGAAGCCAAATCATTTGAAATTCATAGCACCCCCATGGCTGTGACTCTTGGACCTCTTCAAGCTTCCAGAAGAGGGAAATTGGGTCTAAAAATCATGGGTGGACACCAGCTGGTGGTGGGAGACCAAATGGATTGAGACAAATCGGTCAAAGGGACCAAAACAGTCCCACTTGTTAAACCGGTCTCCTCCCACCTTCAAGTAGTCGAGCAACTCCTTTCCCATCTCCATTACTATTGCTTGAAGTCCAAAAGTCTAGTAGAAGAAGCCAACAGGCGTTGCAGCCACTGTCGGAACCAGGGATGCCGCTCGCTACTCAGTGGAGTTGCGCGCAAGCCCACGCAAGCTGCAACATCCTCTGCCACCTCATCTATTTGTTCAACCTTGCTCACCATCTTTCGAAGCTCCTGGACCATTGCTGGAGCTCAGCTCCTGCTGCCGCCGTCTCCCTTGTCTAAGAGCTACTGTCCCCGCAACCTTCCCTTATCGTTTTCGAGCAAGCAACAACTACCAATCCACCTTGCTCGCCCAAGAACAGCAATGGATAGAGAGTAGGAAAAGTGGGTCTTTCAGTACTGTGTAGGCTCGTTTTGGCCTGCTTCCCGGCCCCCAAAACTAGGCTCGCTTTGGAGAGTATCGAGCCTTGTTGTGTCCCCATCGATTTGAATCAATAGACTCGCTGAACAAGTGAGTTTAACTTACTAATCCTCGCTTAGTAGGTTAATTGCACTTAAGGGTTGATTAATTTAGACTAAGATGGATTAGGTGGTTAGTTAGATTATATTAATGAAATTTAATTGATTGCTTATGCATGTTAGGTGGTTAGTTAGTGCAATTAGCGAGTAGACACATTCTAATATTTATTTAATGAACCTTGAAATTTTTCCGGGGCCGTTTTGACATCCAATTAGACATTATGGGCTAAGTTGGATTTGTTAGCATTTATTTAATATTTTCCGTAATTATTTAATTATTTTCCGAAAATTAGGCTGCGATAGCCAACGACCGGAATTTTGTGCTGGTTATTATGGTGCAATCTATTTATTTATTTCAGCTCTAATCCGTGCTAAATTGATTTAATTGCAATTTTAGGATTTTATTCCTAAATTAATTATTTTGGTAATTGTTTGGAAAATAACCGAGCGTCAGTTTACAACGCTAAAAATATTTTGATGGACTATATAAAATGGTAGGAATTGTGAAAGTGAAATTATGGTATTTTAGCTAAGGCCGACTATGTACTCACGCACGACAATTTTTATCGGATATGATAAAAATAAGAAATTGGCTATATAAGTGGAGTAGTATACTATTTTGGCTATGGGCCAAAAATTATCAACTTTGGGCTAGCATATTATATCAGCTTTGGGCGAGCATATATATAGTATACCATATTATTGTTGGAGAAATCTTCTTAGAGTATTTTGAAGCTGACAAAACGTTTCCATCAGTCTAGTCTGAAGATTTGCAGACTCTACTATTTAAAGTCTGAAGACCTTCGGACTGCTAGAATCAAGATTTAAAGTCTATTCTCATTGACAGTTTCTAATCCGTTGAAAAAAGGCTATCCAAAACTGGGTGTTTCATTAAGGATTTGACCTTATCGACTGGAGAAAATCTCTTGCCTGGATATGACATAATGGAATCCTTTATTTGATCATGATTTATTTAGAGATTAAGGATCCGATGATTGGCAAAGTATACTTGGAAGGTTCTACTTATGGAAACCGAGATCTTGATTGTATGGGCGAGCAGGATTGATGGGCTATCGACATGTTCCTTAAATAGCTCGAATGATCTTCCTAATTGATTCCGTCTAACGGATAGATTGGAGGAATTCCTTTGGTAAGTGCCAACTAGTATAATGGCATAAAGGAGTATATAAGGAAGACGTTCCAATTGTTCGAGTATGTGCGCGATAGAAGAATTCCAAAGTCTGAAGCTCTTTGTTCTTAGTCAATTCATTTGTTAAGTGAAATCTTGTACGCAAAAGAGAGTCTATATATTTGAAAAACCTTGAGGAAGTGTGGTAGAGTATCTACACTGTGGAATCAAGGGAGAGCTTTGCTGTAACAACTCTTTTGTTCATAGTGAAATCTAGCCGAATAAAAGTGCGGAAAGTGGACGTAGACTTGGAATAAGCCGAACCACTACAATCTCTGTGTTCATTTTCTCTTTCTTACTCTTTTTACTTTGATCATAATTCGTTTTTGCTAACAAAAGGCGAACTTCTTTTCTATTATCTATTTCGTATTGCTCACTTATCACGAGAAATTATTATACACCTATTCACCTCCCTCTAGGTGCTTTTACTAGCTATCTCAATTGGTATCAGAGCACTCGTGTACTCACTTTGTTTGAAGTGTTTTACTTTACAACATATGGAGTTAAAGATCCATGGCTAGTATGTTAGCTCCAAGTCTGGTAGAAGGGCAAAATAATACATATTACCTATGAAGGAAAATCAAGGTTAACCAATTTCGATCCTATGAAAGTAAACGAATGATTGTAATCACATAAAAACCTCGATAAACCGGACCGCCTTACTTTGATGGATTCGGAACTGTAAAAATTGGAAACCTCATAATCAGCAATGTTTCCTTAGTGGAAGGAGTATCGCTGAACTTCAAATAAAGATGTAGTCTCGCTTTGAATGTAAGAAAAAGAGACACATCAGCTGTGATACCGGTTTCAAAATCAACTTTCAAGAGGGAATATGTCAAAAAGGAAAACTGAACCAACAAAAAAATGTTTTGAAAAAAGATTCTATTCAAAGAAAATCATTCATAGGTTGAAGACATGGAAATATCTATCTCTTGGATGTGAAACCGATGAACCGCAATGTCTAATCTCAATTCAAGACGAAAATATGCTAAAGAAAGCTTAACTTATGGCACTATCAAGAAAAATGCTTGGACATATCAATATGAAGCATACAAGTAAATTGATAGCCAAAATTTCAGCAAAGAAGTTTGTTTGTGGTTTACCCAATCTATCATACCAAAAGTCTGATCTATGTACACCATGCATATTGGAAAAGCAGGTAAAAAATTCCTTTAAACCAATAAATCAAGTTTCCACTAATCATGTACTGCAGCTTCTACATATGGATCTATTTGGACCAACCAGAACTCAGAGCATTGGAGGTAAGAAATATTGCCTAGTAATTGTGGATGACTACTCACGATTTACTTGGGTATATTTCCTAGCAAGTAAGTCTGAAGCCTTTTCTTACTTTGAAAAGTTTGCTAAAAAGGTCCAAAATGAAAAAGGATATGTTATTTCAAGTATAAGAACAGATCATGGAGATGAATTTGAAAATCAAAATTTAACAAAATTTTGTGATGAATCTAGTTTTCAGCATTTGTTCTTCTCTCCATATACTTTAGAGCAAAACGGAGTAGTGAAAAGAAAGAATAGGCCGCTTCAAGAAATGGCTAGAATTCTTTTAATTGAAAGTAACATCTCTTCACAATTTTGAGCTGAAACAGTTTCTACAACATGTTATATTATTAATAGAGTTTTTCTAAGTCCTATTCTAGAAAAAACCCCTATGAGTTATTCAAAGAAAATAAGCCTATTGTTTCATATTTTCATGTGTTTGGATGTAAATGCTTTATATTGAAAAATGCAAATGATCAAGTTGGCAAGTTTGAAGAGAAATCAGACGAAGGCATCTTCCTTGGATATTTAACCACAAGCAAAGTGTATAGAGTCTACAACAATAAGACTCAATCTGTGGAAGAATCAATGATGTCAAATTCTAAGATTCTATGCAAAATGAATCTATTCAAACTCATCTTGAAGAATCTGAACCTGCTCCAGACTCTACAAAGTCTAAATCTTAGGAAGCAGCTTAGACTTCGAAAGACCAGCAACAAATGACTGTTGAAGATTCAAATGAAGGAAGTGATCATCAACCTGACAAATCAACCAGCAACTTGAAGCATAAGTCCAGTCATCCCAAAGACCTTATTATTGGAGACATTAATGAAGGAATTCGCACAAGATCCAAAAGGCACAAAGAGTCTAGTGCTGTGGATCTTATTTCTGAAATAGAACCCAAAAGTATAGAAGAAGTTTTATCTGATAAAAGATGGATTGAAGTTATGCAAGAAGAACTTAGGAAATTTAGTATTAATGATGTTTGGAAATTAACTCCTAAACCAAAAGGTAAATCTATTATTGGAACTAAATAGGTTTTCAGGAACAAGATGAACGAGAAAGGAAAGGTTGTAAGAAACAAAGCAAGACTCGTGGCCAAGGAATAGACTATGACAAGACTTACGCACCAGTAGTGAGAAGTCTATGTGGAACAACCACCTGGGTTGTAAGACCCAAGGAAACCAAACTCAGTATTCAAACTGAAAAAAACCTTATATGGTCTAAAGCAAGCACCTCAAGCTTAGTATGACAAGCTGAGTAAGTTTTTAATTCAAAACGGCTTTGTAAAAGGTAAAGTAGACACTACTCTGTTTATCAAAAGAGAAAGCAAAAGTTTTATGCTTGTTCAAATATATATTGATGATATTATTTTTGGATCCCCTAATAAAAGTCTGTGCAAGAGATTCTCTAAGTCTATGCAGGATGAATTTGAAATGAGCATGATGGGTGAGTTAACCTTCTTTCTTGGGCTTCAAGTGAAACAACTCAAGGAAGGAACTTTTATTCATCAAGAAAAATATGCTAATGATCTTGTCAAAAAGTTTGGAATGGAAAATTGCAAAAAAAGCTAATATACCAATGTCAAGTTCTTTAAAGATAGACAAAGATGAAGGAGGAAAGAAAGTTGATCAAAAGTTATATAGGAGTATCATTGGCTCACTTATTTATCTTACTGCTTCTAGACCTGATATTTTGTTTAGTATTTGCGTTTGTGCTAGATTTCAAGCAGACCCTAAAGAATCTCATCCGAATGATGCAAAGCGTATTATCAGATATATTGCATCAACTTCAAACTTTGGTCTTTGGTATCATTAAAAAGGGAGACTTTACTCTTCTTGAATACTTAGACACAGACCTAGCTGGATGCAGAGTTAATAGAAAGAGCACCTCGGGTACCTGTCAACTACTTGGAAACAGGACAGTATCTTGATTTTCAAGGAAGCAAAGTAGAGTAGCTCTCTCTACAGCAGAAGCAGAATATGTAGCTCTTGGGAGTTATTGTTCACAAATTCTGTGGATAAAACAACAGTTAAGATACTTTGGAATTGAAGATTTATGCACGGAAATCAAGTGTGATAACACCAGCGCAATCAATCTCACTAGGAATCCGATTCTTCACTCAAGAGCAAAACATATAGAGATTCGACATCACTTTATTAGAAATCATGTTCAAAATGGAGAAGTTTCAATTCAGTTTGTTGACTCAAAGAACCAGTTGGCGAATATATTTACAAAGCCTTTGGAGAAAAATCACTTTGAAGCTATTCGTTCCAGACTCAAAATCTTAAAGTCTGAAGAAATTCAGACTCAAGACTGAAAGTCTAAAGATATTCAGACTCAGACGATCAAGTTTTTCTTTCGTAAGTCATTTTACTTTATTATCTCTCAAACCTCATCTTGAAAAGGTATGATCATCAATCATGTTTGATTATTGCTATCTTTAATTGACGTGATTATTGCATCGTTTCCTTTTTAAAAAGGAAGTTATTTTTGAAATGACAATTATCTAATTTTTTGAAAAAGGTAGTTATTTTTTTGAAAAGGCATCTTTTTACTTTCTTTTATGATGTTCCGTATGCCACTCTTCAACTATCTTATATACTGCTGTTTCTTCTTCGCTTTACTCTCAAAAACCCTAAGAGAGCACCAATCTTCCATTTCTATCTTCTTCTCTTATTTAATTTTCGAAAAGTTGTCATCTTTCTTGGGAAAGTCAAGTTTGGAATCTTTCAAAGACTGTGAAAGATGTCGTCTCAAAGGAAGTCTTCGAGGATTACCAAACAGGGGACCACAACAAATGCGTGAGGGGCCTACGTACTTTGATCTCACTGAGGAAAAAAAGTCTCCTAGTCAGCAGCAAAGCCCACAACATTCTCAGCAGCGTCCATCTTCTCCATCTAGACAACAGGAGGTTGCTCGACGAGAAGAGGAAGAAATAATCGAAGATACAGAACCTGTAAGAGTTTCTAAACCCTCTTTTATCTACAAGCTTTATCGCGCTTTGAAAAGGGATGGAACTCCTTTGAACTACATTGATGAATTTCTGAAAGACAAATGGTACAAAAATGAAACCTTCTTTTTACGCACAATGGAACGGTTGGGAATTGCCCCTGCTGGGTCGGCAGAAGAGGCAATGTCAAATATTCCAATCGATCCACGTGTTGGAGTGCTGAATCAGTTAGATGGGAATGATGATGACAAGTTGTACAGTCAGTTTCAACCAAGAATTCGTGTTGCGGCAAAAATTCAGGGAAAAAGGACAGACTTGTTTCGATTGAGGAACAAAAGCATTTGTACTCTAAGTTGTTGAAGCGTGGGGTGATAAACCCTAGAAGTGTGGATTTTGATTTCCTTGACGCTGTGAATGTTAATTTGAGGAAAAAATTTAGTCTTCTTCAACTTGAACAATTTTGTCCTGACTCTACAGAAGCCTATGATGAACTCACTGCATATTTCTATTCGAATCTCAGTTTCTTGGATGCGAATAGATTCTCTTTTAGTGTCTGAGATCAGGATTATGTGGTGGATGTAGATATGTTGGCTGATGTGATTTGGGTTGAGAGAAGAAGATATCAACCTATCAATGTCTCTATTGCTCGTGCTACGTTGGAACTTGTTAAGAATAGAAAGACAGAGGAAAAGATTTCCTACTCGAGGATGAGTGCATTGAACATTCTGCTTCACAAGATTGTGAATAATTGCCTCAAACCAAAATCTACTTCAAAGACTGATGTTTCAAACTTAGAGGCAAAGCTGATGTATGCCATCAATGCTGGGAAAAAGTTTTATCTTCCTCACACTATTATGTTCCACATGTATAGAGCAGTGGTGAAGGACAAGGGTCAACTTTCTTATCCATCTCTTATGACAAAGTTATTCAGACATTTGAATGTTCAGTCTCCACGAACTCTCTGTGTTCGATCTTATGATCAAATGGTGGTGGGACTGAAAATGGCCTCCAAAATGCATCTAACGAAACTCAACAAGGCGTTGGAGAAATTCAAGAAGAAAACCTCTATCAAAACTCATCAAATCTCTTCGGCTGCAAAAAGAAAAGGGAAGGAGTCCATGGTTGCTTCATCCAAGAAAAGAAGAGTTCTCATCGTTGAAGATGAAGAAGATGAGGAAGACATCACCATTTCTGCTATGGCATTAAAGAACCTGAGTCGTTCTGTTCCAGAATCAACGGAACAACAAGAGAAAGACTCAGAACAGAGGACTAGAGAAAGAGAAGAGAAAGAAGTAGAGGAGAAAGAAACAGAGGAGAGAGAAGCTAAAGAAAGAGATGTAGAGGAGGAAAGATTTGAAGAAGAAGAAGAAGAGGCAAGAGGAAATCAAGAGAAAGGAGAGCATGAGGAACTTTCTTCTCCACCTGAAGGCATGTAAATAGGGGGAGATAATGAGAAGAGAGGAATGTCCTCATATCCTGCTACCAGTGAAGGAGTTAGCCGCTCTCCAGCAGATCCAAAGGACATCTATGCCTCTCAATTTCCTAAGAGGGACATGATGTTTCATCACCCAATCTGCGTGACTATGCTGATTTGCCATCATCTAGTCTGAAGACTTGTAGACTCTACTATTTAAAGCCTGAAGACCTCCGGAATGCCAGACTCAAGATTCAAAGTCTATTCTCATTGATAGTTTCTAATCCGTCGAAAAAGGGCTATCCAGAACTGGGTGTTTCATTAAGGATTTGACCTTATCAACTGGAGAAGATCTCTTCGCTGGATATGACATAATGGAATGCTTTATTTGATCATGATTGATTCAGAGATTAAGAATCCGATGATTGGCAAAGTATACTTTGAAGGTTTTACTTATGGAAACCGAGATCTTAATTGTGTGGGCGAGCAGGATTGATGGGCTATCGACATGTTCCTTAAATAGCTCGAATGATCTTCCTAATTGATTTCGTCCAACGGATAGATTGGAGGAATTCCTTTGGTAAGTGCCAACGGGTATGATGGCATAAAGGAGTATATAAGAAAAATGTTCCATTTGTTTGAGTATGTGCGCGATAGAAGAATTCCAAAGTCTGAAGCTCTTTGTTCTTAATCAATTCATTTGTTGAGCGAAATCTTGTATGCAAAAGAGAGTCTATATCTTTGAGAAACCTTGAGGAAGTGTGGTAGAGTATCTACACCGTGGAATCAAGGGAGAGCTTTGCTGCAATAACTCTTTTGTTGATAGTGAAATCCAGCCAATGGGTTGTCAATGCGGAAGAGTGGACGTAGGCTTGGAATAAGCTGAACCACTATAATCTCTGTGTTCATTTTCTCTTCCTTACTCTTTTTACTTTGATCATAAGTCGTTTTTGCTAACAAAAGATGAACTTCCTTTCTATTGTCTATTTCGTATTACTCACTTATCACGAGAAATTATTATACACATATTCACCCCCTCTAGGTGCTTTTACTAGCTATCTCAACTATTAGTTTTGGGTAAGCAATATATTATCCGCTTTGGGCAAGCATATATAATATACTATGATGGTCTAGGGGCCCTAATCTATCAACTTTTGGGCGCACATATACTATTTTTTTTATTAGCTTTGGGTGAGCAATCCTAATTTGTATCAACCAGGAGAAGGTCGTGATAACATGTAATCGACTGAGTTGATTGATTGATAGTTCGATCTGATTGGGTGACATAATGTGATTTGAGACATTTGTAAATGATATTGATTTGCAGGGTGGAATTGAGGTTAAGGTAAGTTCTCTGACCCGTGTTGTGCTTAAGCAGCCCTTAGAGCGTATTTGCTTCCTAATAAGGTCTTAGGAGGGTAGAACTTGCTGAAAAGTAGTCTCAATCCGTTGTGGGACAACATTTCAAGTCCCTAGATGACTGTACCTCCACCTCCTCCCATGTATTTTGGTATACTTAAAGAGATCACTAAAATAGGTTATCACATTCCAATACATTATAACCTTAAAGGCTTGGAGTATGTATTAGTGAAATCCACTATCTAGGTTGATGTAGGTGAACCCCAAAAGGTGCCCCACTAATATCGGTCGTGGTATCGCCATTACAATGATGGATGAAGGGTGGGCCCTATGCTGAAATTTGATAAACCTATGTACATTTTAGAGGTAGCGTTCGGGAAGGGACAGCATATCCTAAGGGTGGATCGGTGACTGATGTGAAGGATCCCAAGCTCGAGGGTGATTTTAACTCTCCAGTGAACTCAGTAGTGGACTCCAACTAGAGCATGAAAGAAGGAGAGATAGCTAAGGAGGAAAAGGACCCGGAGGAGGACTCAGAGGAGGATCTAGATGAGGATTGAAATCCCACCCCTATTTGTAGACTTTGTTGGGAGCTTGTTGTTTAGAACTTAGTTTAGTAGTTTACCTTGTATATATATGCATTATGGTTTGCATTGTATATAAGTGTGGTTGTCTTTAAAGTTCAAAATTTGGTCATACTTTTCTATCCCATTATTTTATTATTTGGAAAATATTTATACGCTTTCGCATGTGTATTAAAATGAAAGGGTTGGTGATGCATCCTGGAACGTCACTATTTAATCGACCAATTGAGGGATGGGCGCGTGCCCGAGGATCGAGACATGACATCCCTATTTAGTGGTATTAGAGCAATGGTTAGGGATTGGAGTGATAAGATGTGATGGTTCATGGGATAGTAGTAGGAAAGACCTTTAATTTCATGATGGTGCATGTCTATGATAGTTGTTTGGTAGAATTGCTTATTGTTTGGATCACTCTGTTTCTAATTCTGTGTGGAATTGGAAGTAGGTTTCAGTATTTAAAGCTGAGCCATGAGTGATAAGGAGCCAAGAACTCCTACCAAGAGGACCGGTAGGGTCATAACTCAAGGTAGGATGCCGACCAGGGTTGGTACCCAAGGAGGTCGAGGTCAAGCGCCAACATAGGCTAGCGTGAGTGATGTAGCACCACCTCTTATTGGTGCTAGAGTTGTAGCCCTTAATGATTCGGGATCCATTGGAATCACGCAAGCCCTGGATACCGTGCAGGAGATGACAAAGTAGTAGGCCTAGAGTCAAACTGCCGCCTTTACTGTTGCTATTGAAGTCGTCGTGACTGCCGCTGCAAACGCTTTCGTTGTTGCCGCAACTGTTGCCGCACCTATTGCTGCACCTGCCACCGCACTCATCGATGTTCCAGTTGGGAACGTAGTTTTAGACAGAGAGAGACTGATCCACAAGTTGGTGTAGCAATTTTTAAAGTTGAGCTCGCCAAGATTCATGGGTACTAAAGGCCCTGAGGCCGCCTCACTGTGGATACAAGATCTGGAGAAGGCTTTTGCACTTTTGATGTGCATAGAGGCAGAGAAAGTAACCCTGGCAGTTTACCAGTTGCAGGGTAACGCCAACACCTAGTGGAGAGCTACCAGAGAGACAGTGTTTCCAAATGGAATGGTCTCACTGTGGGATGCATTCCTTAGGGTGTTCAATGAACAATATTTCTTGAGGAATGTAAGAGAGCAGAAGATTGAAGAATTTCTACGACCCCGTCAAGGGTTAATGACTATTGACCATTATGGGATCAAGTTTGCGAAGCTATCTCAGTATTTGAATCATCGAGATTCTCACGATAACCGAGAGTCGCCAATGTGTCAAATGGGTTCATTGTGACTCGAAGAAAATCGACCACATGTCATTTGCACTAAAAATTTCGAAACTTTACCCGGTTGCTTAAGTCAGCTAAAAATGTGCCAGATTGAAATTAACTGTGAATTTAAGTTCAATTTCATAAATTGAAAGTTCCGTCATGTCACAATTAATTCTAGAACGTCGACTCAGTCTCAGAAGATTTTTCTGCAAACCGAGACTTTTTGGAAAAAATTGTCATAGGGCTGTTTTTGTCCAGAAAAAGTTAGGGATTGTTTTTATCGCAAAATTAGGAAGCAAGTGGGTGGTGATGGTGAGGAAAAATACTGTTTGGATCGGTGTGGTGTCGATTGAATTTATTGAGGCCGAATTGTGTTGATTCAAGAAAGGATAAATGTCCAATTGAAGCCAAATCACTTGAAATATATATAGCACCCCCATGGCTAACTCTTGGACCTCTTCAAGCTTCTAGAAGAGGACAATTGGGTCTGAAAATCATGGGTGGACACTAGCTGGTGGTGGGAGACCAAATGGACTGAGATAAACCAGTCAAGGGGACCAAAACCGGTCCCACTTGTTGAATCGATCTCCTCCCCCCTTCAAGTCGCCGAGCAACTCCCTTTCCCATCTCCATTACTACTACTTGAAGCCTAGAAGTCCAGTAGAAGAAGCCAGCAGTTGTTGCAGCCACTGCCATGCCACTCATTGCTCGACAGAGTCGTGCGTAAGCTCGCACGAGCTGCACCCTCCTTCGCCACCTCATATGTTCGTTTAGCCCTGCTCGCCATCCTTTGAAGCTCTTGGACCACTTTCGAAGCTCCTGTAGCCATCGTGAGCCGCCATCTCCCCCATCCAAGACCGCTACCATCCCTACCGGCCTTCGCTCACCGTTTAAGAGCAAGCGGCAGCCACTAATCCACCTTGCTCGCCCAAGAATAGCAGCGGACAAAGAGCAAGAAAAGTGGGTATTTCAACACTGTGTAGGCCCATTTTAGCCCGCTTCCCAGCCTTGAAAGCTAAGCCCGCTTTGGAGAGTATCGAGCCTCGTTGTGTCCCTATTGATTTGCACCGACTGGCTCGCCGAATAAGTGAGTTTAACTCATTAATCCTCGTTTAGCAGGTTAATCATGCTTAGGGGTTGATTAGTTTAGACTATGATGAATTAAGTGATTAGTTAGATTAGATTAATGAAATTCAATTAATTGTTGACGCATGTTAGGTGGTTAGTTAGTGTAATTAACAAGTAGACATGTTCTAATATTTATTTAATGAACCTTGTAATTTTTCCGGTCCATTTTAACGTCCAATTAGGCATTATGAGCCTAAGTTAGATTTATTGGCATTTATTTAATATTTTCCATAATTATTTAATTATTTATTTATTTTCTGAAAATTAGGCCGGGATAGCCAACGACCAGAATTTTGTTCTGGTTTTTGTGATGCAATCTGTTTATTTATTTGAACTCTAATTCGTGTTGCATTGATTTAATTATGATTTTAGGATTTTATTCCTAAATTAATTATTTTGGTAATTGTTTGGAAAATAATTGAACACCGGTTTACAACGCTAAAATTATTTTGGTGGACTAAATAAAATAGTGAAAATTGTGAAAGTGAAATTATGGTATTTTGGCTAAAGCCAACCGTGTAACCATGCACGGCTATTTTTATCGGGTATAATAAAAATAAGAAATTGGCTATATAAGTGGAGTGGTATACTATTTTGGCTAGGGGGCCCTAGATTATTAGCTTTGGAAGAGCATATATATAGCATACCATATTATCAGTTTTTGGCGAGTTATACTATCTATTTATTAGCTTTGGGTGAGTAGTCCTAATTTGATAGGACTTTATAGATAATATTAAATGTACCAACCAAGAGAAGATCATGATGACATGTAATCAATTGAGTTGATTGATCGATAGTTCGATTTGACTTGGTGAATTAATGTGATTTGAGACATCTGTAAATGATATTGATTTGCAAAGTGGAACTGAGGTCAAGGTAAGTCCTCTAACCTATGTTGTATTTAAGTAATTAAGTCTTAGGAGGGTAGAACTTGTTGAGACGTAGTCTCACCTCATTGTGAGACAACATTTTAGGTCCCTAAATGGCTGTACCTCCACCTCCTCTCATGTATTTTGGTATACCTGAAGAGATCACTGAAATAGATTATCACATTTCGATACACCATCGCCCTGAATACTTGGAGTATGTACTGGTGAATTTCACCATCTGAGTTGATGTGGGTGAACCCTAAAAGGTGCCTCACAAATACCAGTCATGGTATCGCCATTACAATGATGGACGAAGGGTAGGCCCTTTGCCGGAAGCTGATGTACCTTTGTACATTTTAGAGGTAGTGTTCGAGAAGGGGACAATAGATCCCAAGGGTGGATCGGTGATTGATAAGAAGGACCCCAAGCTCGAGGGCGATTTTGACTCCCCGGTGAACTCAGCAGTGGACTCCAACTAGAGCGTGGAAGAAGGAGAGACCGCTGAGGAGGAAAAGGACCCAAAGGAGGACTTAGAGGAGGATCCGGATGAGGATTGAAATTGCACCCTTGTTTGTAGACTTTGTTGTGAGCTTGTTGTTTAGAACTTGGCTTAGTAGTATATAAATGCATTATGGTTTGCATTATATGTAAGTGTGGTTGTCAAAGTTTGAAATTTGATCCTACTTTCCTATCCCATTGTTTTATTATTTGGGCATTATTTATATACTTCCGCATGCGTATTAAAATAAAAGGGTCAGCGATGCATTATGGGACGTTTCTATTTAATCGACTAGTTGAGGGATGAGTGCGTGCCAAAGGATTAGGGTATGATAGATAGCATATCAGACATCTCTATTTTCCATTGTAGCTTTTCCTAGAATTTATGTTTCCTTTGTATTTTTGTTTGATTTAGTTCAATTAGTTCAATTTTTCACAATTTCTTAATATTAAGGGCCTGCATGGTTGTGTTCTTTTTTTTTTTTTAATGAACAAAAATTTTGTTTTTTTGTTCTCGAGAAAAAAAAAGAATAGAAACACATTTGTTTACATTTTTCTTCCAAATCTATTTTTTTTGTTCCCGGGAATAAAAAAAGAACAGAAATAAGAAACAAAAAAAAGTTGGTTTTTTGTTCCAGAAACACTTTTTGAAGAATTGAAAGAACAGAAACACAAGAAACACCATTTTCTCTTTTTTTTCTTCTTCTTTTCTTCTTCTTTTTTCTAGGGTGTCAGGGAAGGCCAAGAAAAATGGACGAATGACACCGAGGAAGGTCGAAGGCACGCAAGCTCCAAAAGCTTCCCATCAAGAGACTTTGGGGGAGGTCCGAGAGCGAGTGAGCCCAAATCTAAACAGAGTTCGGTCAGAGAGGGAGAGGTTTGGGTTTGAGTGAGTAGGCCGGAGAAGGAGGACATCCCGGTGCCATATTTAGGGGTGAGGGTTGACAGAAGGGCTAGATTTGACCAGATCTAGGAGTCGCCGTTGCCTACGGCTACGCTGTCATCGCCCACCTGACGTTGTGCTGTTGTTGCATCACTGTCCCTCCACCATCACATCGACCCAACTCCTAGGCTAGATGTCATCCCTTGAGCTGCACCACTCCATCAGATCTCCGTTGAGTTGTGCAACCGCTCGTCCCAACGACTACTGCTAATCTTGTCCTTGCCGTGCCAAGACATTGCGAGATCCAGCCCCGTCGCAACACCAGCCCAACGCCACCGTGCCATGGCAACGTCAAGGACAAGTGACGACGAACCTTGCTCATGCCATCCTCGTCACTACTTTGCCTTTGGAGACCTAATTGCCGCTGTCCTCTACGTCAATACCATTTTCGATGCGAGCCATCGCCCTAGCCCCTCCTTCAGCACCGCGAATAGAGAGAGGGAGGAGGTGCCACAAAATCGGGTGGAATCGAGACGGGCGCGTGACCCGGTTCCCCTAGGGTTTTCCTCAAGTGGGTTGGGTCGTCGAGCCAGTTTAGGAACTCAGGCCGAGCATTCCATTTTTAATTAAAATAAGCCCAATTCCGGCGTATAGCTAAGCCCCTTTCTTTTAAGCAAAACAAAATCCCGAGCCGAGCCTGCATTGCAGGCCCATCAGGATCTTAGGCTCGCGGCTTGGGTCGGACCCACCCTAAGATCCAACCTAGTTCGTTTTTATGATAATATAATATTTTAATAAATAAAAAATTATTTTCCCAAAAAATCAAAAAGTAAAAAATATTTCGTATCTTCCCAAAAAAGCCAAAAAAGTCAGAAAAAACCAAAGAATAATTTATATATTAAGAAAAAGATAAAAAAATCCAAAAATGTTTTTTATGTTCAAAAATAGAAAAATGTTCAAAAAAATGTATTTTCCTTTACAAATGTATGGAAAACCTCTCAAAAATCCAAAAAGCCTTAGGGCTTAAATAAGATTAGGCACCGGAATGGCATTGGTGATTAACTAGTGTAATCAAGTCCACGAATCTAGTTTCTCTGGTTGCGTAGGAGCGAGTATTTTTCTTGATACTTCACTTGGGTTTCTAATCAACTCATCTCAAATTGATTAGTGGCGACTCCATTTTAAAATTAAGTTACAGATTAAAAACTTGGACTATTAAGTCATAACCCAGGCTGAGCCTAATAGACATAACCGAACGACTAGCCTTTGCAAGCACTCGCCCCAATCAGGTGCCGAAAAAAAAGGTCGTGATAGCTTGGCAACTTCGCTGGGGACACTTGAGGACTTAGGCCGTTTTATCTTATTTAAGCACTTTACTAACTTGTTTTTATTTTTTATGCAAGTCAATAACTTAGAGGTTTATTTTTTAGAATGTTTTGTGATTATTAACTACTAACAATTCTTTACTGTTTTAGCACTACACATAGCACACATGACTCGGCCGCAAGACCTAGGCTACCATAGGATATCTAGATGGTATTAAGAAAGATATGGCTTCGAACGGGAGATTGCATTGTAGAGATTGCTTTTGTTTTCCCCAAATTTCTCTAACTAAGGTTAAGAGGGTACACTACCAACGTGAGACTACGACAAGCAGACTCCCTCTTAATTTCTCTAAACCTTCTTAGTTAGAAATTGAGCCACACATATTATGCGCATGTCTATGTGAGTGTCATCAATTTTCTTGCGTGAAGTAAGTTTTTCATGTACTTTGTGATTCACTTACCTTCCTATATATTGAGCAGTCTATGATTAGTCTAGGATTTGATACCATGATCATTTAAATTTGGAAGTAATTACCATAAAGTTGAAAAAAATTGCAAATGAAATTACTTTCAGTTGATATTTTTATTCTCGAGCATTTTACAAAGTTCTTTTCCGCAAGAAATTTCATTTGCCTCAAAAAGGGATATAAGTCTTTTTCAAACAATTGTCGCAATTCATGCTTTCCTCGCCTTTCAAATTGAATATCTTCTTAGCCCATGCTAACATGTGACATCCCAGATTTTCAATTATGTTTTCTATTGAATAAATCAAGCATTTCATTGACGTGCCTATAGGGTTATTCTCAGAACTGATCACTCTCGAGTTAACTAGACTATCCATGGAAGTCATTAAGGAATTTTAATGCGATAGACCTAAGAATTTGACCAAGAATCGACTTCTTAACCGTGCTCATATTTAGAGGCCACTACGGCACAATTAAAAAATCAATTAGAGGTCAGAGATAGGTCAGTTCGACTGAGATGTGTGGCTAAACGTGGGTGACTCCACTAATTTGGAAACTTCCCGTTGACTAATACTAGACCAATTTTTCTATCATTTTGGTACCTTGTGTTTATATTTGAATCCTCGTGATTCTCATGACAATGGAGAGTTGCCAATATATCGAGTGAGTTCATTGTGGATTGAAAAAAATCAACCACAAGTCATTTGCACTAAAAATTTTAGAATCCTACCCGGTAGCCTAGGTCATGTTAAAAACGCACCAGATTGAAATTAATCACAAATTTGAGTTCGATTTCATAAATTGAGAGTTCTTTCTTGTCACAATTAATTCAAGGAATGTCGACTCAGTCTTAGAAGATTTTTCTGCAAACTAAGACTTTTTAGGAAAAAGTCATCCTAGGGCCATTTTTGTCCAGAAAAAGTCAGGAATAGTTTTTTATCACAAAATTGAGAAGCATGTGGGTGGTGATGGTGAGGAAAAATACCATTTGGATCGGTGTGGCGTCGATTGAATTTATTAAGACCGAATTGTGTTGATTCAAGCAAGGATAAGTGTCCAATTGAAGCCAAATCACTTGAAATTCATAGCACCCCCATGGCTATGACTATTGGACCTCTTCAAGCTTCTAAGAGAGGGCAATTGGGTTTGAAAATCAAGGGTGGACACTAGTTGGTGGTGGGAGACCAAATGGATTGAGACAAATTGGTCAAAGGGACCAAAACTGGTCCCACTTGCTGAACCGGTCTCCTTCCCCCCTTAAGTAGTCGAGCAACTCCCTTTCCCATCTCCATTATTGTTTCTTGAAGTCTAGAAGTCCAGCAAAAGAAGCCACTAGTCATTGCAGCCACCATCGAAGCCAGGGACGCCGCTCGCTGCTCATCGGAGTGATGTGCAAGCTCGTGTGAGCTGCACCCTCCTCTGCCACCTCATTTGTTCATTTAGCCTTGCTCGCCGTCCTTCAAAGCTCCTGGACCACCGCCGGAGCTCCTTATTGCCACCATCTCCACCGTCCAAGACCGCTGTTGTCCTCGTTGGCCTTCCCTCATCGTTTCCGAGCAAGTAGCAGCTACCGATCCACCTTGCTTGCCCAAGAACAATAGCAGACAAAGAGCAAGAAAAGTGGGTATTTCAGTACTATGTAAGCCCGTTTTGGCCCGCTTCCCAACCCTGAAAGCTAGGCTCGCTTTGGAGAGTATCAATCTCGTTGCATCCCCATCGATTTGAACAGACCGGCTCACCAAACAAGTGACTTTAACTCACTAGTCCTCACTTAATAGGTAATCACAGTTATGGGTTGATTAGTTTAGAATAAGATGGATTAAGTGGTTAGTTAGATTAGATTAGTGAAATTTAATTAATTTTCGATGCATGTTAGATGATTAGTTTGTGCAATTAGCGAGTAGACACATTCTAGTATTTATTTAACAAACCTTGAAATTTTTCGAGTCCATTTTCGTGTCCAATTAGGCATTACGGACCTAAGTTGGATTTATTGGCATTTATTTAATATTTTCCGTAATTATTTAATTATTCATTTATTTTTCAAAAATTAGGATGGGATAATCGACGACCGGAATTTTATACTGGTTATTGTGGTGCAATCTGTTTATTTATTTAAGCTCTAATTCGTGCTAAAGTGATTTAATTGTGATTTTAGGATTTTATTCCTAAATTAATTATTTTGGTAATTGTTTAGAAAATAATTGAGCGTCGGTTCACAACGCCAAAAATATTTTGGTGGACTATATAAAATGGTGGGAATTGTGAAAGTGAAATTATGGTATTTTGTCTAAGACCGACCGTGTACCCACGCATGGCTATTTTTATCGATTATGATAAAAATAAGAAATTGGCTATATAAGTGGAATGGTATACTATTTTGGCCAAGGGGCCTTAAATTATTAGCTTTAGGCAAGCATATTATATCAGCTTTGGGCGATCATATATATAATATATTATATTATTAGTTTTGGATGAGTATATATAGTATACTATGATAGCCTGGGGGCCATAATCTATCAGTTTTAGGCGAACATATATACAGTATACTATATTATTAGCTTTGCAAGCTATATTATTTATTTATCAACTTTGAGTGAGTAGTCTTAATTTGATAGGACTTTATAGATGATATTGAATATACTGACTAAAAGAAGGTCGCACTGACATGTAATCGACTGAGTCGATTGATCAATAATTTGATTTGACTAAGTGAATTGACGTGATTTGAGACATCTGTAAATGATATTGATTTGCAGGGTGGAAATGAGGCCAAGGTTAGTCCTCTGACCCGTGTTGTGCTTAGGCAGCCCTTATCGCATATTTGCTTCCTAATCGGGTCTTAGGAGGGTAGAACTTGTTAAGACATAGTCTCATTTCCCGTTGTGGGACAAATTTCAGGTCCTTAGATGGCTGTACCTCCACCTCCTCCCTTGCATTTTGGTTTACCCGGAGAGATCACCGAAATAGGTTATCATATTCCGATACACCATCACTCTGAAGGCTTGGAGTATGTATTACTGAAATCCACTGTCTAGGTTGATGTGGGTAAACCCTAAAAGGTGCCCCACAAATACTGGTCATGGTATTGCCATTATACTGATGGACGAAGGTTGGGCCTATATCGGAATCCAATGTACCTTTGTCAGTTTTAGATGTAGCGTTTGGAAAGGGGATAGCAGATCCTAAGGGAGGATCGGTGATTGATGTGAAGGACGCCAAGCTCGAGGGCGATTCTAACTCCCCGGTGAACTTAGCAGTGGACTCCAGCTAGAGCATGGAAGAATGAGAGATCGCTGAGGAGGAAGAGGACCCGGAGGAGGACCCAAAGGAGGATCCGGATAAGGATTGAAATCCCACCCATCTGTAGACTTTGTTATGAGCTTGTTGTTTAGAACTTGATGTAGTAGTTTACCTTGTATATAAATATGTATTATGGTTTGCATTGTATATAAGTGTGGTTGTCTTTAAAGTTCAAAATTTGGTCCGACTTTTCTATCCCATTGTTTTATTGTCTAGGGATTATTTATATGTTTCTGGATATGTATTAAAATGAAATGGTTGGCGATACGTCCTGGGACATCGCTATTTAATCGACCAGTTGAGGGATGGGCGCGTGCTCGAAGATCGAGGCGTGACATAACATGTCACATTGCCTCTTTCAATCCATGCTTAGGAAATCCTCTATCTTTTCATGAATAAACAAAAGAGCAAGATTAGTCGTCATCGTGGACTGACTCCCTATCTACGCCTTGTCTTCACACATGCTTGTTTATTCATGGCTAGGTAATCATAGAGCATTAACATTTGCTGATCCAGACTCGCTCAAAAGCAAGAGCAAGAATGGCTAAAGAGAATGTACCAAGTCGTGTTGCGGTCATGGAAAGCAAATGAAGCAAGTCTTCAATGTGCTTCAACAACTCTTGAAGCAGATAGACTCCATCCAGAGCAAACTTACTCTTTCCCCAGCCTCGATCGAGGTATTGTTACCACAATCCTCCATCAGGGGTGATCAAGGTGGAGATACCGACGATAACATGCCTAACTTGTCTAAAACTGAGCATGACAAATGCCTTGAAAAGCTTGAGGAGAGGCTGAAACAATTGCAAGGCCTCCAAGACCCTAATTTGATGGACCTCTCCATTTATTCCAATGTCAAAATGCCAAAAAAATTCAAAATGTTTGAGTTTGAGAAATATGATGGCACAACTTGCCCGATGGCTCATTTGCAAACGTACTTGGTTCAGATGACCCAGTACGTTAATAATGCACCATTAATGATTTAGTTGTTCTAATCAAGTCTAGTAGACTCAACCCTGAGGTGGTACATCACAAAGAACATGAACCTCCTCGAAATATGGAGTGAAGTGAGTGAGGCATTCCTCAAGCAGTATAGTTCACAATGGACATTACCTTTTCTCTTGAAGATCTTCAGCGTACCAAAAAGAAAAAAAAAAAATGAATCGTGCAAAGAATATACTATTAGATGGAGGAATTTGGCTTCCCAAATCAGTCATAAACCAACCAATTTCGAGCTAAGAAGGATGTTTATCAAAACCCTCGCCTACAAGTACTGCAATCAAATGTAACCATGATCGCCAAATCGTTTAATCAACTCATTCCAGTAGGGGAGCAAATCGAGATAGGGTTGAGGGATGGTTGGTTCATTGACCTGCACCCACAGGCAGGTTCAATATTAAGAAAGATAAAGAACCCCTAGTAGATGTTAATGCAACCTATAATCATCCTTCAACAATTCAGACAAGTGCTGGACAGCAATAGACCACCAGCCGTCAGCCGTCCCAGCGTTACAGCAACAAGAGACAATTTACTCCTCTTCTTGGATCTCTATCACAGGTACTTGTAGTCCTCCGAAAGAAGAACCTCCTTTCAATTGAGCCAAAACAACATAACGTTAAAAGTTTTTCCAACTACAACCTATCAAAGATATATGACTATCACATGGGAGAAGTGGGGCACTCGACTAATGAGTGCTTCGCCCTCTAGAGTCAAATCCAGAAACTATTAGATACTAAAGCTTTCTCATTCCAGAGCAATCCGCTTCTTGATCACACCAATAAAGTAAATGTGGTATACAGTTTTGAAGTCGGTCAAATCAGAATTGTCGAAGCACATACTGCTAACATTTATCAAGGGTTAGTAGAGGCCGAGTATTATTCAGGCAATGAAGTACCACCCTTAGCAACAAAGAAAGAAGGGCCAGATGACATAACCACCATGTTTGGAGACCTTTTCGTGGGCACTATTGACAAAGGACCATCAGGGGAGGGGTGCAGGCCCGCTCAAGTAGAACTCTTTTTAAATTCATTGCATATTCCCCTATGTGGGAACTTGTATATTTTTCCTAAGTTTGGCTTTTTTTTTTTTCAACATCAGTTCCACTTAAATAACTAACTTTTGAAATCACTATTCCAAAATGTAAATCCACCTATTACTAAATAAAGTTGAAGACATTTTAAGGGCATGAGGAGACACACCAAACTAGTCTGGTGATGCTGTGACATCCAGATTTTTCAACTTGTTTTCTATTGAATGAACCGGGCATTTCATTTACTCGCCTATAGGGTTATTCTCAGAACTTATCATTCTTGAGATAACTAGATTATCTAGAGAAATTAATAAGAGATTTTAAGGCAATAGACTTGAGAGCTCGACCAGGAATCGGCTTCTCGACCGTGTCCATCTCTAGAGGCCATTACGGCATGGTTAAAAATCGATTTGAAATCAGAGATAGATTGGATCGACAAAAATGTGTGGCTAATCGTGGGTGACACCACCAAATTGGAAAATTCTCGTCGACTAAAACTAGATTGATTTTCTTATTGTTTTGGTATCTTGTGTCCATATTTGCATCATCGAGATTTTTACAACAACTGAGAGTCAAAAATGAGTCAAGTGGGTTTATAGTGGCTCGAAGAAAATCGACCACGAGTCAATTGCACTTAAAAATTTTTGAAAGTTACCCGGTAGCCCAAGTTACGCTAAAAACGCGCAACGTGAAATTAATCGCCAATTCAAGTCCGATTTCATAAATTATTTCTATCATGTCACAATAAATTCTAGGAGTGTCGATCAATCTTAGAAGATTTTTCAAAGATTCCAAGATGTTTACGGAAAATTGGTTCGGACGCCGCGGAAAATCAACAGAAATTCGGATAGGCCAAATTAAATGAAATTTCAACTTCCAAGCTAAGCCTTTGAGTGTTAGAGACTGGTAGAAAATGATACGGGATTTTCCTTTGACTAAATCAGGCCTCAATTTGGGGAATTGGGTGAGGAGTTGAAGCTAATTTAAGTGAAATTCGGAATTATGCTTGGACAGCATTTTTTTGACTTCATTTTGGATTAGTTGTTGAAATTACAGTGGTACAAAGTATTAAGGGCAAGAAGATATTTATGTGGGTTGTGAGTGGGGACCAAACATTTAATTTTTGGCTAAGGGTTTAAGACTTTTGCTCCCCCTTAGCTGTCTTCTCCAACTGCGTACGCCACCCCCTCCTTTGGATGTCTTCTCTTCACTCATCAGCCCGAAACAGCCCCATCCAATCTCTCTCCTCTTTGCTTCATTTCGTGCGACACCTACAGTTGAAGAAGACCGAGCGAAATTCCACTGCCAACAGTCGCAACTCCTTTCATCCGTGTGTCCCTCAGCTCCACGCCAGCACGCCCACATCTCAGTCAAATTCTCCACCAAGCGAAGCACTTGTTGACCAGCAACGTTGCTTGAAGAAGCCACGTCTTCACCGGGTTCTGCCATCCACTGCTACCACTTGGCAGCACCTGCATTTGGTTCGGTCAACAAACCGGCGTTGAAGACCATCGAGCGAGCTTCGATCCTCACGTCTTCAACTTCGGTCCAAAGCCAGTGAAGCAGCGCCAAACAAAGCCTCCATTGCCTTCTGCACCCACGCGTCGAAGGCTACAAGCTTCTTCGTGTTTTCAATTTGCTGGTCAACATCTCCTTCCACTGAAGAAGTCGCACATCCGTGGACTTCAGCGACTTGAAGACCCCAGCGAAGTCCACGTTTCTCCTCTTGCGCGTGTCTTCAGCGCTGTGGATTCCAGCTGCATGAAGGCCTTCGTTCAGCCTTTTGGGCTCGGTTCAGCAATTGTTTCTTCTTCAGCCCAGTGAATTTCTGTTGGACCGCAAGTTAGGCTAGAATTCAGCCCAGCAATTTCAGTCGTTTGGGCCTAGAAAAGCCCGGTTCAATAGTTCACAAATCATTAAATTTTGGCCCATCTTCAACAATAATAGCTCAGTCTTTTTTAGGCCTAGTTTCCAGCAATCAATTGAAGTCCGACCTACAAATTTGAAGCTCAAGTGAAATCAGCCTGAAATTTCAGCAGGCCCAACCCAACTTGGGTCCAACCCAAAGCAAGAACAAATCTCAATTGGGCTAAGATTTGTTAGGCCAAGGTCAAGGCTCGGTCCAAGCCCGCCGGTGTTGTCGAAAGCCCGATTTCGGCCGTCGTCGCGGTGATTCGGTCTCCGCTTTTACCAAGTGAGTTTTACTCACTAATGTTTTCTTAGTTTGCTAATTATGCTTAAAGGTTGATTAGATTTATTTAAGTGCAATTAGGTGGTTATATTAGTTTAGAACAATTAAATTAGTGATTGAATGATGCATGTTAGTTGGTTAGACCTAGTCTTTAGCAAGTAGAAAGGTTCGGTTATTTATTGAATGCATCTCGGGATTTTTCCTGACCCGTTTCGGGCTCCAATAAGGCATTACGGGCCTAAATTGGATTTTTAATATTTATTTATTTTATTTTCAAAATTAATTATTTAATTAATTATTTTTTTGGAAATTCAACCGAGATGGCTGGTGACCGGAACTTCGTGCTGATTGTCGTGATGCAATCCATTTATTTAATTGAGCTTCAATTTATATGGAATTGATTTAAATTGTGAAATTTGAGGATTTGTCCTAAATTGTTTGTTAATGAATATTTGATTGGTAGATGGTCGAGTATGAGTATATAACACCATTTACGTTGATGGGCTATATAGTAGAGAGAATGATGAGAACTAATTGAGAATATCATTGGCTGAGACTAATCAGGTACAATGTTTTTGGACATACATGGTTTGGTGATTAGAAGTATCACTAACGAAAACGGCGCCTTAAAGAACGCACATGAATGACTTATGGACAAACGTGGTTCGGTGATTAAGGAAATATCATTGGTGAAAACGACGATTTAAAGAACCCACAATGTTGTCTATTGCCGATGTCACCTTGGCGAAAACGGCGCCCTAGAAAGGACACGTGGTTTAGTTATCGAGGATATCACTGGTGAAAACAGCGCCTTAAAGAATGCATGATGTTGGTGATTGATATATCATTGGCGAAAACGATGCCCGAGAAACACATGTGATTTGGTGGATGAGTACACCATTTGAGAATTATGGTATGAGTGGGAATGACCTAGAGATGGTCTGACTGACATGTAATCGACTAGGTCGATTGATTAATGCTTGATCAAATGTCGTGAATTGTTTGAATATCTATGTTTAACCTTGAACTATAGGTTGGGACTGAGGCCAAGGTAAGTCCTGAGACTCGTGCTGTGCTTAGGCAACCGTTTGGCGTATTAGTTTACTAATCGGGTATTAAAGGGTTGAACTTGCTGAGACATAGGCTCATCCCGGTTGTGGGATAATATTTCAGGCCCTTAGATCACGTAAGGATGAGCCGACATCTGGAGCCAAGGATGAGCTTAAAGAAGAAGATGAAGAGCTTAAAAGAAACGAGCTGAGTGGAAAAGAATTGAAGGAGGATCAATATGATCTTGAGTATGATCTGGATGAGGACTAAGAACCCATCCTCTATTGTGAACCCTGTATATGAGTGGATAGAATGAGACTAAAATGTTGTGAATAGTTTTGTGAAGCTCTTCGAATTATGCTCTGTATAAAAGTGTGGTTGTGAAGTTCAATATAGAAAATATGGCCTGCTTTTCAACCTCATTGTTTTATTGTTTGGAGATTTATAACTGCTTCCGTGTGTGCAAATAAAAATGAAAGGGTCGGTGATACATAGTCCTGGGATATCGCATAATAAAATCGACCAAGTAGAAGGATGTGTGCGTGCTCGAGGATCGTGGCATGATAGATGCTATCCAACCATAAAAATAAAATATCATCCAAGGAGAATACTGAGGGCTGGGCTTCCTCATGCTTTCTCCCTCCCAAAGATATATACTTTTGAAAACAAAAAATATTTCATTATCAAAAGCTTCTGTCAAAACAATCATGTTTACTTTTCTGACTTTTTACTTCATGTCTTAGAGTATCGCCCCCATCCCCTTCGACTTAGCATGACATGGGGCATTTGAAGCTGGCACATCATGTGAACTTGTCGAGTTCAAAAACACTCTTTCAAGAAAGCAAGGGCAAAAAAAGAAAAAGAAAAAGGATCATCCTGCTTCATAGAGGGGAGGAAATCCAAACAATCGAAGTAGGTCTCTAGCCCCTATTTTTGATGATAACGTTAGGGCTTGGAAATCTCACTTCTTGCTCTGGATGCGTGCTCTCCCCAAGAAATGATTGCCATCAGAGAATTGGAGGTTTTGATTGTCCATCTTAGATTCCATGTAAGCTTGAGGTACATGACTTTGCCAAATGCTGTTAATGTTATATGGTCAAAGACATAAGAAAAATTCCATAGAAGGAAAGCGTTGAAGAGAAATCAACAACCATCAATCATGCATACATGGCCATGAATGAGAAAGGTCAATCAAAAGAGATGTTGAACTAAGTCAAGATGAAGAGGCTATCATCGACATTCAAATATCCCTAGGAATCAGCAAATACAAACTTCTGGGAAGAATAACTTGGTATCGTTTCCAATACTCTCTCTTTGAACTCACTTTTGACATATTTTCTCCTATTGACAAGAAGCATAAGATTCAAAAATCAAGTTTAATGGTTAATTTGGGCAAATCAAGTGACCCATATCAATTTACCTAACTTGGTATGAAATGACATGTCATCCGAGAGTCGGTTCGGTTAAATGAAAAAAGAAACGCCCTATAGACACCACCAGTGCCTTAGCTTAGTGGTATGGGGGATGAAGCGGTCCAGACGTAACTGAGGTTCGAGCCTTGGGAGTGGCAACTAGTTGCCATATGTAAAAACTAATTAAAAAAAAAAAATTTGTGCTTCTCTTGCACCTACAAATTATGAGAGAGCAAGTGACCTAACGGAATAAAAAGTGCAAGACTTCATATCCTCCTCATACCTCAAGTCTATCCAATCATTTGCAAACTAATGGAAGGTAATGTTGTATCATTCCCAATTGTCTGATTTCTGAAAGAGTTCGTGACTAACATGTTCCCTCTTGTCTGTTGTAGGATCACTTGACCGTCAAAGATGTGGAAAATAAATCAATAAAAGGCATGTCAAACTCTGATAAGCTCTCCCAAGCAAAATGGCATCTCAAGTATCACCAAAGCAAATGACAAAGATCCTTCAGGCCTCAATTCACTTTTAATTTTGGCCCTGCTGATCAATCCATTTACATCTTCTCTTCTACAGGGGCAAAAGCAGAAACGCCCATCAAATCGATAATCAGATTCCCAACCCTGGCTAATCCTTCTTGTGTCATCTCCCTATTCATTAGGGATGATCCATTGACAACCCTTTGTGAATAACCCTTTTGATAATCAAGATTAACATATTTAACAACACTATTCTGTTGATCCTTAAAGCTACCAACAAGGTCTTTTTGAGCTAAAACCATTATTTGTTCTAAGAGTACAAACTCCATCACATTTAAAATGTTGCATGCTTTTTCCAAATGGATTTTGCATGATGATTTTATCTGTCTAAATCACTGATTCTACAAAGATCGTTAGAATAAACAGTTAAGTGAAGAATACAAAATTGACTGAGTATGCTGGATGAGGCATATCAGAATGATGAAAGGCAAACAATATCCTACACATAGTCCCCCATCCATACACTTATGAGATGAGTGCATAAGATTCCATATCTGCAGGGCAAAGGGTGTTCTCACGAATAGTACGATAACCAAAGTGATGAGGGGCATTTCATTGCTCTCCCTTCTTGAGCCTCATACATTGGTGAAGCTTCACTCATACCCTCGTCAAGAACCACCCCACACTAGGGCAGATCGGAGGCGAAGCAGCATAGCAAGGTGAGAAGGGGGATAGAAATTTTCTTGCTCGCACTTGCATCAATCTTCCAGTGTGTTTATTGCATATGAACACTCGTGTTAATTTAAGTGCACTAGAATGATGAAGAGCAATTATTTCTCTACACACTTGTATTCATTGTACAACCTAATTGAGTCTATAATTTCACCCTTACATGGAGACAAAATAGAAGTTACAGCCATTCAAGCAACATAACCAGGAGCACTGGCAAAAGATAAAGACTTAAGAGTCTAACAAAATAGTTTCATGCTTAAACTTGTCTATATCAGTTCCTCAAGCAACAAGAATGAAAAAATCGGGGGCATGAAAAAGTAGTGTACCTGGTAAAAGTAATCAATGCCAATAGATGAGAAAAATTGGGATAAAAACTAGGGGGCATGAAAAAAACAATATGCCTTATAAAAGCAAGGTTGATGCCTCTAAACAAAAAGTACAACCATTTGTATTCCCAAGAGAAGTTGCTGTTGTGGTTCGATTAATGGAGCCTCCATCTGACAATGAGAAGAAAGATCGGTGACTAATGCCGGGGCAATCACCAGCTCTCACCCTTTTACACATGAGTCAAGCCTAAATTGCATCCCATTGTAAAAATCTCTTCAAGACTGGGGGCACTTCAATTAATGTAGGATTTCATATGTTTATAAGCATCGCTCGAAGAAGTACAAACAATACTATTCTATCTCTTTTCACAGGATTCCTGACTTGTAAACCGGAGATGATTGTGTAGTGTTCTATGCATAAGCCTTGACCTTGATGGTCCCTATTGATGAGCCAATAACCAAGCCTACATCACATCATCGATAAAGACCTCTCATATTGGTAAAGTCATACTATTTGTAAGAATACTCAAACCATTGCTAACATGATGACAGCTAGATAGTATGGTCCTCATAAATCCTACATCAATGGTCAAGATAAAATAGCATTTCTCATGAGAGTGAGTGGAAAGTCCTTTTAGATCAAAAGCCTCTCATTTGGCATGCTCAAAACATCTACATTCAAAATGAAGGTTATCTTTCAAAATTTTCTCAAATGGAACTCAGATGATGCAAAACTGATAAAATTATCATGCATAAATCCCATTTGAACTAATGAATTTATAGGATATACAATCATGTGTGCATATTGTGCAAATAATAGACATACTTTTAAAGATCAGAGATATTGCCAGGTAAGTATATCCCTATCCCCATTGGTCTTAAAGTACCTACCACTATCTGGGTACTATTTTCTTGACACTCGACCTATTCAAGTCATCCCTTGAGTTTGGGTGCTTACAACTGTCTAAGTATCCTCTTGTCTTTGAGTACTCACCACTTGTCGGGTACTCCCTCTTATCAACACTTGACTTATTCGAGTTGTCCCCAATGTATTGATATTTGCGACTATTTAGGTATCCCCTTGTTTTTGAGTGCCTGCTGTTACTCAAGTGCTCCATCTATTGACACTCAACATGTTCGAATTGTCTTTAAAGTTTGAATGCTCGTGAATGTTCAAGTATCCTCTTGTCTTTGAGTATCAACAACCATTTGGATACTCTCTTTCCATGACACTTGACCTGTCCGAGTTGTCCTCAAAATTGTATCATTGAATACTAGTAGCCATTCAAGTATTCCATCGCATTGTGCGCTTGTGATTACCCAAGTATGCTTTCTTACACTTGGACTAGAATATTTGTATTCATTCAAATATTCCACTACTTTGTACACTTGTGACTACCCATGTGTTTTGCCATTTTAAGTGCCTACGGCCATCCAAGTAAATCTTGTGCTACATTCAAATTCTCAATTACCAGAAGGTAGGAGACCTTCATGAATATGCAAGGTGCATCCTTGATATTCCAACTATCAGGAGGTGGGAGACCTTCACGAATATGCGCATCCTCGATATTTCATTTATTGAGAGGTGAGAGACCTTCACGAATATCTTAGGTACGTTATTGATATTCCACCTACCAAGAGTTTGTACTTGTAACCCTCTAGGTACTCCTTTGATACCTGCGAATGTCTAGGTATCCTCTAAGAGTTTGTACTTGTGATCATCCAAGTACTCTTTCGATACCTATAAGCAATCAGGTATTCTTTAGAATTTCGTACTTGTGATCATCCAAGTACCCCTTCAATACCTGTGAACAACTAGGTATTCTTCAGGTTAGTACTTGTGAATTTCCAGATACTCTTTCAATGCCTGTGGATGTTTAGGTATCCTCCAAGAATTTGTACTTATGATCATCCTTGCAAATGTCTAGGTATCCTCCAAGAGTTCATACTGGTGATCATCCAAGTACCCCTTTAATACCCGTGATCAGCCAGGTACCCTTTTGACGCCTGCAAACGTCCATGCACCCTCAAGAGTTTGTACTTGTGATTATCTAAGTACCCCTTCAATGCCAACGAACAACTAGGTATCCTTCAAGTTAGTACTTGTGAATTTCTAAGTACTCTTTCAATGTCAGCAAATGTACAGGTATCCTCCAAGATTTTGCACTTGTGATCATCCAAGTATCCATTCGATACCTATGAATGTCTAGATATCCTCCAAGACTTCATACTGGTGGTCATCCAAGTACCCCTTCATACCTATGATCAACTAGGTACCCCTTCAACACCTCCGAACGTCCAGGCACCCTCCAGAGTTCCTACTTGTGATCATCCAAGTACCCCTTCAATGCCTATGAACAACTAGGTATCCTTTAGGTTAGTACTTGTGAATTTCCAAGTACTCTTTCAATGCCCGTGAATGTCCAGGTATCCTCCAAGAGTTTATATTTATGATCATCCAAGTACCCCCTTCGATACCTACGAACGTTTAGGTATCCTCCAAGAGTTTGTACTTGTGATCATCCAAGTACCCTTTCAATGCTTATGAACAACTAGGTATCCTTCAAGTTAGTACTTATGAATTTCCAGAAAATCTTTCAATGCCTGTGAATGTCAATGTATCTTTTAAATCGATGCCCTTAGAAAGGTCGATACATCTCCTGAGAAAGGTTGGGTAACGACTAGTGTTCTTGACAAAGATTAGACACCAACAAACAAATGCCCTAAAAAAGGTCTGCGCATCCTTTGAGAAAGATCGGTAAACAACTTATTGCTCTAAACAGGCGATAGAGGAAAGGTTCGGGTCTTGGAAAAGTGATTCCTCATCAAGGCAACTGAAGAAAGGTTCAGGTCTTGAAAGGCAATTCCTCGTCAAGGCGACTGAAAAAAGGTTCGGGTCATAGACAAACCACTTATTGCTCTAACAGGCGACCGAATAATGATTCGGGACCTTCTCATGCACTAGGTAAGATGATGCCTTGATACTTGCCAAACTCGGGATTCACACCCTATCTCACTCATTCCCGGTAAGTTACTACAGGTATCTTCTTATTTGTCTTAATATGTGTAATGTTATATAGCTCATTTTTTGCATAGAACACTAGGTCCCAAATAAGATATAATCCATTGCATATGCATGGACAAAATTTAGGTATCGGTTTGTTTTTAAATGTAACCTCTACGAACTCATCTTCAAAGAGGGACAATTGTTGACACCTAAATTTTGATTAGGTTTTTAATTAGGCCTTAGTTTCTTTATTTATTTTTCCTCTTTTTCAAATAAAAGAATAATTAATAAAAACAACAACAAAAAGTAATAAAAACTAAAAGAACAACAAAGAAAACAGAAGCAGCAGCCACTAGGGCTGGGCCTACGAGCCAAGGCCCTTCTTTTTTCACGTGGGCCCAAAGGGCCCGGCCCACATGACCTCGCCATTTTTCCCCATCATTTTCTTCCTTCTTCTTCTTCTTCCTCACTCCTTCCTTCTCTGCCTCTGCAGGCCATGCGTAGCAACGACGACGTGCTCAAGGATGCCTATGATGAAGAGGGGAAGAGTAGCAGCGATGGGACACCGATTCAGCCCTGCCCAGGGTTGGTCGGCGTGCATCGACCAGTGGCCAAACCTCCACTGACCAACCTTCCCCCCGCCTATAAATAAGGCATCAAGGAAGGCCAAGAAAGACGAATGAACAACACTAAGGAAGGTCAAAGGCACGCAAGCATGAAAGCTTCCCATCGAGAGACTTCAGGGGAGGTCAGAGAGCGAGCGAGCCCAAATGTGAACGGAGGTTGGTTGGAGAGGGAGAGGTTCAAGTTTGAGTGAGCACGCCAGAGAAGGAGGTTGTCTTGGTGCCAAATTTAAAGGCGAGGGTCGACAAAAGGGCCAAATCTGGGAGTCGCGGTTGCCTTCTACTGCTGTCACTGCCCACCTAATGTTGTGCCGTCGTTGCGTCGCCCTCCCTCCACCATCACGGTGACCCAACTCCTAGGCCAAACGTCATCCCTCGAGCTATGCTAGCACATCAAATCTCCATCAAGCTATGCAGCCGCTCGTCTCGACAACTGCTGCCCATCCTGTCCTTGTCATGTTGAGCCATTGCGGGATTCAGCCTCGTCATAGCACTAGCCCAGCGCCGCCATGCCATGCCAATGCCAAGGACAAGTGACGACGAACCCTACTCACACCATCCTTGTCACCGCTTTCCCTTTTGAGACCTAACCGCCGTTGTCCTCTACATCACTGCCACTGTCAACGCGAGTCGCCACCCTAGCTTCTCTTTCGGAGAGGGAAGAGGTGCCGTGAAACCAGGTGGAATTGGGTCGGGCGCATGACCCGATTCCCCTAGGTTTTTCCTCAAGCAAGTTGGGTCATCGAGGCCAATTTAGAAACTTAGGCCAAGCATCCCATTTTTAATAGGCCCAATTCTAGCATGTAGGGCTAAGCCCCTTTCTTTTAAGCAAAAGAAAAATCCCGGGCCAGGCCTGCAACACAGGCCAATCCGAGTCTTGGGCTCGCAACCGAGTCAGACCCAACTCGGGATCAAACCCAATTTGTTTTTATAATAATATAATATTTTAATAAATAAAAAAATCAAAAATAATTTATTTTCCCAAAAAGTAAAAAATAAAAAATAATCCATATTTTCCCCCAAAAAAGCCAAAAAAGTCAGAAAAAGCCAAAAAAATAATTTATATTTTAAGAAAAAGATCAAAAATCCAAAAATGCTTTTTATGTTCAAAAAATATAAAAATGTTCAAAAAAATGTTTTTTCCTTTACAAATGCATGGAAAATCTCTTAAAAAAATCCAAAAAGCCTTAAAATTTAAATAAGATTAGGCACCGGAAGGGCATTAATGATTAACTAGCGTAATCAAGTTCCCGAACCTAGTTTCTTTGGTTACGCAAGAGTGTGTATTTCTCTTGATATTTTGCTTGCGTTTCTAATCAACCCACCCGAAATTGATTAGTGGCAACTCCGTTTTAAAATTAACTTACGGGTTAAAAACTTGGACTATCAAGTCGTGAATTGGTGGACTTGGGAGAGCCCAGGTTGAGCCTAATAGACATAGCTGAACCATTAGCCTCTATAGGCACTCGCCGTGATCGGGCGCCAAAAAAAGAGGTCACAACAAATAGATGTCAAAATCTGCCCACACGTTAACAATCTATTTTTTTTATTAAACCACATGCTAACCTGAGGAGATGGTCATTTTGAATCTTGAAATATGTGAAGTCTCAATCAGGTTTGTTACATGGTAGACTCACTTGGGGTTGGGTTTTAGTAAGTAATTTGATGAATCCTCTATTCTCGCCGTGGATGGCATATCTCTAATTGAATTCGAGAAATATACTTAGTCCGATGTGTAAAAATTAGGGTGATCAAGTCCAGGGTGGGTGGGGTCTAGATTGGACCCTGTACCCAACCCTGTTATAACGGGTTCCTCTTTTCTGGACCCTAAATCCGACCCTGTTTGTATTGGACCTTGTACCCGACCTACCTTGTTTTCCTAATCCAATTCTAGGGTCAACCCTATTTCCACTAGAACCTATTTTGCAATATTTCGATATCCTATACGACTTCGAATTTTATATTAATATGCAAGAAAATAACGTGATCCTGTTAATTTGTATTGAAACATTAAGCACTTGTAATAAATAAATACATAAACTTTTTGACTAAACAAAAAATTAAGAATCCACAAGGCTAATTATAATAAATAAAATCATAAGGCAAAGAATTAGCAATAAATATGGGTCTAATATTAGTCTTATTCCCACAACCACTACATGAAGCTATTCATTTATGTAAGCACAACTCCTCCTACAAAAGAGAAATTAGTTGAGCCAATCTATGTGATACACAAGAATTTGGCGGCAACGAACACTGTCCATCCATCGGATGGTGTGAGAGGGAGCCGATGAGGGAGGGAAGTAAGTAAGGAAGATGAATGACAAAGGAGGAATGTTGTGCGTATTTGAAAGAGCCAAGATGAAAAACGTTATGTGATTACGAGAGTAAGAATAGAAATTAGGGGAAAAAAAGGGTTTTGAACCTTTACTTACAAAATCGGTCCAGGAACCGGTTCGAAAACCAGTCTATGAACCGGTTTTCGGGTGGGTAATCACTCAGAACCTATTCCTGAACTGGTTTAAATTAGTTCCGAATTTTGGGAATTAGTTCCCAGATCGGTTTCAAAGAGAACCGGTTCCCAACCCTATTTTTCAAGTGGGCTAATTTGAGAACCAGGTATACCCGATCCGATTGCACACCCCTAATGAAAATTGATTCATGATATCACCTAATCGCTATTTTAAAAGAAAGGGAAATAAAATAGAAGTTACGCGGATGGGCCTAAGATAGAGTAGAGTTTGTTTGGAAGTAATTTCAACAATTCAAATAGGGACAAAAGGTATGACTGTAAAAGTCTTTTCGTTGCCCTTGAGGCATATATTATGGTAATCCATCGATGCAGAACAACACCATCAAAGCCAATGGGTTTTGCGTGAGATTAATCATATTTGCAAACATATATTCAGTTTAGTATGTTAATTATAATAATCAAATAATTTCTCGTGAATTGACTATTGGCCATTGTGATATATTTCAAGGGAGCATGGGCAATCACAAATTTCTTAAACAAGAAAAGTTTGAGGTTGAATAGAAACCGCTCATTTGCTGTATATACAAGCGAAATTGCATGGGTTACGTGTACGCAAATTTGACATGTAAAATATGTTGAGCTTTTATAATGAAACATATATATTATTAATTAATTTGCAGTAATTATTGACATAATTTTCTGCTTTAGAGAGGACGAGAGATGGATAAGATTGTTGTGGAATCTGACTGCTTGACCATTGTGGAAGCCGTTCGTCATCCTGCTTGACGGCCGTGGGAACTCAGATCGATTTTCGAAGAAACTCTGGTGTTGCTGATTCAGTGCCATAATCTCCAACTAGTACACTGCCATAGAGAAGCTAATGCTGTTGCGGACCGAGTTGCAAAGGCCCATCAGGCCTCCTTACTCCCTCTGAATTGGGTTTTTCAGCTTCCTCCTTTTTTGCAGGATCTTGTGTATTCTGAACTTAATGTATCTTCTATGCTGAGATCTTAATATATGTGCTGTTTCTGACCCCAAAAAAAAAAAAAATACATGATAAGACAGAAAGAGTTTCAAATTTTAAAATTGGAGTATGTGATAGATAAAATAAAAATATTAATTTATGTTTGTCCATTGATATAACATCCATAAAATAGCTAATTGAAGATATTTTCGGAAAGATGGAAATCTTTGAATTTTATAATAGAGATGATGGAAGTAAGCAATCCTAAATTACAAATACTACATGCTAATATAATGGCTGAAATTGTGGATATGAAAAATGAAAATCAATATAATAGGCGACTATTTGAACTCTCTTTATTTATTTTCTTGCGCTGCACGAGGATTGCAACCAAGGAAGAATTTGTCGAATTTTTCAATTACTTTTTCCTCAAGTTATTAATTATTAGTCAATGAAAGAGCTTATGCATATTATAGACATGACGCGTTTTCAAATTTCTAGTAAGAGTAGATCATGACCTCATCTTTCAAACTTTAAAAAACTATGTCATAGGAAAAAAAAATCCTAATTCTACTGGAAAGACTCCTTGTATTGGAAGCAATCTATATATAATTACACTACAAGAATTGCAATTGACCTTTTTTAGTCTGCCAGAATCAATCTTTTTAGTCTATTGAGCTTACTGAAATTTCCCAAAATTCACGAAGGAAAAGAATGCTGAAAAGTTTGAGATCAGTCGAGTGGTTTATGGCTCGGAAAGGATACTTTACAGTATATATGGATGAAGAGGAGAAACGTCATTCGGTTCCTCTGGCATATTTAGATTGTAAGATCTTCCGAGCTTTGCTTGATAATTTTGAAGACCATATTCATTTTTGAGAGAGCGATCGATCTGGCCAAGGTGGAATATAAAGAGGCTAAGCGTATGTCACACGAGAAAGGTTTTAGGACCATGCTACAATTTCAATGAATTTTTTTTTGGTAGATGCAGAATATGAATGCAATTATTGATATTTTTCCTTTTCATTCTTTCTTTTTGTTGAAGTTATTTTATCTATGTGTAAATTTTTGGATATGTGAGGAGTAGTTTAGTCAATAGAAAATAATAGTTAGTATTACTTGTGAAGGTTTTGTAGCAAAATTTTGTCCATATAATTTTTTCTTTCCCAAATTTTTATTTGTCCACTTGAAATAGAATAATTTCCGTGAATTAGTTACTTGCATTGTGGTCACGCTAAAGTTCCCAGCGATTCCTGAGAAGCAAAGAAAAAAAAGTGTTCTATAGGAATTACAAGAATGCTTCAGATGATCATCGCAAGGTTGAAGCACAAATCGCCAAGACTGGCTCCAATAGTATATTTTGCCATATATGTGGACAAAGGGAAGGTACGTTACTAGGTTCCTTAGGAATTTTTGGAATCCCAAAATTTTCAAGATTTGCTTCGATACGACATGGTTTCGGCGTGTGATCGTGTCAAGCTGCTTTGTTCACAGGAGGATTTTGCTGAGGTTCTTGATCGGGTGAAGGCGAAGCACGAAGAGGCCAAGCGTATGTCGCGAGTAAAAAGCAAACGTATCACAAGCTTCTTAATTAAATGAATTGTTTTTGAGCAGATGAAGAATCCAAAGAGTTTAGCCAAGTAAATTGACTATTTCTTTAATTTGGTGTTAGTTCCTAGCTACCTATATTAACTTTTTATTGAATAGTAGAGTGGTTTGATTGAAATAAACAATTGTAATCTATTTCATTTTGATGATAGTCCAAGTGACGTCATGCTATTTTCAAGGTTCGAATCTCACCCAATTTGACTACAGAAGGCAACTCGCCCGCCCTCAATGCGAGGCTTATCCCTAATTAGCCAAATTAAAATATGTAAAAGAAAAATTCAAACCGCAATAGCTCGGCTCATTTCAAATTCACTTGCATAATATGCGCAGCAATCTTTAATTTGATGGTCAAACTTATAAGACTAGATAGGACAAGATAAAAAAATCATATCCAAGAATTCAAACTGCAATAACATATAATTAGCCAAATTATAATATCGAAAAGAAGAATTTAAACCGCAATAGCTCAGCTCATATCAATTCACTTGCATTATCCATAGTAATTTTTAATTTGATGGCCAAATAGATAAAGATTGGATATGATAGGATAATAAATCATATCCAGTGATTCAAATCACAAATATATATAATCAGCCAAATTAAAATATGGAAAAGAAGAATTCAAACTGCAATGGCTTGGCTCATATCAAATTCACTTGCATTATTTGCAGTAATTTTCAATTTGATAGCCAAACATATAAGAACAGATAGGATAGGACAAGAAATCCTATCTAGGGATTCAAACCACAATAACATGTGATTAGCCAACTTAAAATATGGAAAAGAAGAATTCAAACTGCAATAGCTTGGCTCATATCGAACTAAATTGTGATCACACGATAACGAACCGTTGGTGGACAAATAAATGGATTGGAATTTTAGGCCTCATAAGAAACTTGAGGTCTCAAGTTCAATTTAGTGCAATAATTCGAGGTCATGTTATGGCAAAGTAATTTCTTATAAATGTCCTTATTTAGAATGTGAACGACCTGTATGATGTTAACACCTAACTTTTTCCGAAGGTCCTTATTGCCTATTTTTTTAAAATTGAGATTTAGTTCCCTATAATTGAGAATTCAAGATTTAGACGGACGATTGGATTCGTGATCACCTTGGTTTGCTATTTTGCGGTTGTGATGAATATATGGATTATATGGGGTAGTTATATTACATGTCTTTAATTTAAAAAAATTTGCTATCTTGAATATACAAAAAAATTGCATTGCATAATAGGATAGATTGCATTCATATTAGTTTGATATGCATTGATTGGTTTGACTCTTTAGCATCCTAGATTTCTCAGGATCTGCAGTTTTAGAATTCAGCATTACTAAGATCTAAAAATCCTCCATTTAAATAAGATCGCAATAGACTGTTCTAATTTCCTGTTGTGGTGGCAACAGATCTCTTATTCATATACTAAATTTTCTCATCTTAATTACATTAAATGTGTCTCTAATCAACTATTGCAGTTACAACAACAGGGGCTAATTGTAGCGTTCAATCCAGTATTGCATCCTTACAAATCAAGAGTGAGCTTGAAGTTGCTTAGTTCAACCTAATCACATAATTAAGTGTCATTGGCTCAAGAAATGGCAACAACATAGGCTATATGAAGACAGAAGAAAACATGATCTCCCAATATACAGTCTAAAGGGGTAATTTTCCCTGCTTAAGATTGCCAAAGCAAGCAAATAATAAAATAATGCATGAACCAGAATAATGCTCTTAGCAAGGGCCAAAGGCATGTGAAGGATTAACTTGACATTTGAAATAGAAATAGAGAGGATAACCAATTGCACTTGCACTGCATGCTGGAGTGAGATGTACTCAGATCTTATGATATCTTCTTCACTTTATCATTTGCCATGAGATAAGTGACCTGGTTTTCTTCGTTATGCACCAATAAATACTACTACATATGCATGAATGACTCACGTGATTATAGTTGAATGTTTACCACATAACAAGACCCAGTAAAATGTTGGTGAAATTACACCAAATTAGATAGGACAACATTAGCTAGTGAAGTGATTGAATGGCCATTCATCAAGCAGGGATCTAACCTACATCTGGTGAGGATAGAGTACTGAAAGCACAATGAAGTTACTAAAAATGACCAGATCTTATAATAGACTCCCAACACTCTTTGTTTCTTCTTCAAAATTCACAAGATCATTCAACGGCTCAAGATGGCTAGATCTCCCCCAAAAAGGTAAACTAGAAAGAAAAGGTTAAAACCAAATAAACTAGAATGACTCTAAAAGGCTTTAGTTTCTTGATGGCTGACCACCAAGATAGGCAGAAAGAAGAGTTTCCAAATATATTGCATATCCAATAGCGCAGTCCCTATGTATAGGATATTCCTTCCAAGTATTATCCTCCGGATTGAACAGAATCATCTGATCTGAATTCATCCGAAAAACGATTTTTCCGCTCCTTGTGTACGCAAGGGGTTTCTTCATGAGTGATGTATTCCAATCTACAAAGGTAGGTATGCGATCAACGCTGAACCATTTTGTCCACGATCCTCGTCTCCCATGCTCATCCATTATCCATGCCTCGATGCAGGGATCTTGGCTGCTCCTGTATATGAGCAGACTGGCCCCGTGAATTCCAAGTCCCGCGAAATCTATTTCCCCATCAACTTAGGGACCAGAAATTCCTAATGGAATTTCTCTTCCAACAAATCAAATGACATAATCACCCCCTCTATCTTAGGTTTTCATCTAATACGCACCAGCGTAAGGCCCCATTCCAATAAACTCCTTCCATGCGGAAAACCTCAAGATGGCTTTCTTCCTCAAATTGGACTTGTATCCTTCTCCAAGAATCGGACTTGAGCGAAAGTATTGCCACATCCCAATCTACTCCACCAAGACTAACGCCCTCTACTATTTTATAGTCATGAGATTGAGAGTCATATCCGAATCCACAGAATAACCCAGATCTGAATGCACAAAATAATTCGTTTTGATCAACAACATCGGAACCGGGCAACTCAACATACTCCCTAGTGGTCGGGTTATATATGAGAAAACTGCAGGGGCCAATTAAACATACAAGGCCATTGCAGGAGCCCACGACACGGGGATTCCAGAAAGGTTTGATCCTATGAGGTACCACCACGCAACCCTCGCTAACGCCGTCGAGCGCTTCGTAGTCCACGGTCTTAGTCCACGGTCTCTCGGGGGCTGTAGCGGCCGCCAACAATGATTCCCTGGCTAGGAATCGAATCCCCTGCCTTCAGCCTCTGCAGATGCGACTGGACGAAGCCCAGGTCGGAGATCAGAGACCGCCACCGCTTGCAGACGCATTTGAATCGCACCAGCGACGGGGCCGGTAGCCTCAAGAGTATGTCGATGATGATCTCCTCGGAGAAACTCTCGGTCATTGTTGCAAGAGTAGGTGGCTTTCTCGAGGAGATGTCCCAAGGCCGTTGCCGGAGCCGAGCGGAGGAGGGCTGGCCGGCGGTGTGGCCAGCGGTCGCGCGGTGGAGGCAAGGCGGAGGGAGAAGGAGAGAGCAGGCGTGGAATTTTCGAATGGTATTCACAACCCTCCCGAATTTTATGAAACCCTAGAAATTCGGACCGTTGAATTTCTTATATTATATATTATATGCTGGCTGACCTGGTGCATTTCCCATAATATCCTCCACGGAACAAAGTGTCGCGTCTTGACATAGAAGGGCGATAACGTACATTCACACTCCGTATCTTTTTTCCTTAGTGGGGATCTTGGGATCGACATTGACAATAGCGTTTATTCATTATTTACATTATTTTGAAAGAGACAAAATAAATGGTAGGTAACCCAAAAAACAGAAAAAAGAGCTCAAAATTTGGATTAGTGATTTCTTCCTCTTATGGATAAGAGGGTTATGGAATTCTGGACCATCTTACTTAAATTTGGGCTAAGGATTAGTAACTAAACTAAAATTAGTCTCACTTATCTTGTATTTTCTTAATTGATTCGCACTTGATATCAAAGTCAATACTGGTGTAAAAAATAGATCTAGATGATTAACATGTGCAAAAATGCATTTACATAACCAACTTAAAACACACAAATCACTCATCCCGCAATAAATGGGCCAAGAATATATGTATCCTTACCTTGGATCTACCAATAATCCAAAGAATTGATTTTATTTAGGATATTACCAACCAACTTCTTTGTTTGTTGTGTTGGCTAATATGTCAAATCGAGTATATAATGGATTGAGATCTTGAATTTCATTGACAAGTAAGCATAAATTTGTACACTAAAAAAAAAAAAAAACATTTTGTGTCTTGATATCGATTAGAGCTCGATCTTCGAACTAAAAACTCAATTTATCAAAATTTGCATTCATTGCATTTCATTAGCATTTACTTTCCATTTCATAAATAAGTAAAAGTTTCACTTTCTACGGTGGACTTTTTGTAACCAAACCAAGGCATCACCTTTCTCTTGTTTATCGCATAACAGCCACATTGGAGTGGAATGATAACAAATATTAGAAGCATTTTAACTTGATAAGACTCTCCAAATTCGTGCACTACACTTGAAAGCCGAATAGTCACCTTAGAAGATAAACAAACAGCGTTGCTATGCAATCAATTGGAAGCCTCGAAGTTGACAACAAGTCTTGTAGATTAACAACTATACTGCATAATCAACAACTTCATCCTTGAATCCAAATAATTAAATTGCATTTGCATTATCTTGCACTACTAGCGACTGGATTGGTTCAATTAACAAAACATGATTTGAGCTTCAGAACTGATTGATAAAGCCCAATGTTCTCGCATCACTAAGTATTTTCACAAAAGTAATAGTGATATTAATTTTTATATAGATACTCTCTTTTTTTATGGTAATCTAAATTATGTTTCTAATCTTTTAGATAGATAAGTTTTTTTGACCTTTTGTATTTCGTGTTTTCTTAAATCAAATTTAGTGGAACTTGTGATTTTGGGTTCTACAGCTTGTGATCCAAAAATAAAAATAAAAATACATAGATTCAATTTAATTCAATTACAAAAATACGAAACACCAAAGCTTGAAAATAGTTATTTATCTAAAAAAATTAGGAACAAAAATTAGATTGATATACTTACCAAAAAAATTAGACTGATACAAGTACAAGCATCTATAGATCAATATGTCTATTTTTTAAAAAATAATAAATTGGAAATAATAGGAAGATCAACTCGACCCAAACCTATATGAAGTTATACTTTTACTATTATAAAACATCATAAGCTAAAGTATATTGAATAAAGACAATAGTAATTCTCACAAAGACCAAAAAGATCATAAAAAAGATAAATTTTTTTGCTTAATTCAGGAAATGAATCGAAATGAAAAGATATTCTAAAGTCCGGTGAATAATTAAATTTCCATTTCTTGGAATCAACGTTCTCGCCAAAGCTGAGAAACAGAGGCTGGGCATAATAAAATTTTTTTTCTTGATTTCTCTGTTTCTCTGTTTCCTGAAACAGGTTTGGAATAGAAATCCATTTGGTAACGCAATTTAATTTCTCTATTTCTGAAACAGATTTCTATTCCAGAAATAGATTTGAAGAAGAAATCATAAACTAAAATTTTTAGCTTTTCGGTTTCTGAAATAGAAATTGAAAAATCAATTTCTGGTCAGAAATCAATTTCTATTTCAGAAATTTTGTCATGCACACCCAGAGCAAGCCCTGAAAATGGCGAATCAAGCATGACATTCAGCTCGAAGACTCCCATATGGCCGACGACGAAGATTTCGAGAGATACCAATTACATGCCCAGACAAACACAAATCGCCTCTCTCTCTCTCTCTCTCTCTCTCTCTCTCTCTCTCTCTCTCTCTATATATATATATATATAGCCCTTTCTGTTCGCTTCTCCACGTGGAGCACTTTAATAATCTCAACAAGATTCTTCTTCTTGCTCTTCCTCTTCAGCGAGCACGATGACGACGAACGCTTTGACATCAAGCTTCACCACCGCTCCTTGCCATCACGTCTACAGCTCCGGATTAGCCTTCTCTTGCCGTTTCGGCTCAAACACAGCGAAATTTTGCTCCAGAAGATGCTGCAGAGGCCGAATCCTGCTTTTTCCTAGGCGGGTGCTTCACGTTTTTTGCCAGGTAATTTCTTTAGGATTTTCTGGAAATTCAATCTTGTGGGTTTTAATCTGCTCGAGTTCGAGATTCTAATGCTATTCTGATGGCTTGACCGTGGAATCTCTTGTTTTGATGGTCTCTGTAGTTCATTTACAATGATCAGTCTGCTTTTGAACGTTTTCATTTGCGCCAAAGATGGCAGGGGAAGAAAACTGTTGGATTTATGTTGTTCTATCTTTTAGTCCTTAAATATTGAATACTGATGTTTAAATAATGGTATTGAACTCTGTAAATATCTCATAATCAGTGAATACATGTTGATGGATTCTCAGACCCAAACTTCCACTGTGTGAGTGAGATGCCATATTAGATGCTGTCCCGGTTCCTTTGATCGGTCTGACAGAATAGGCAAATGACGCAAATTTGGTTGCTTTATATGTTGGGTATGTATATGATGGCATCCTAATGGCAATCTTTGAGGATTTTACTTGTTCCTTCAGATTCTTGGCTTTATTGTTTGAGCTCTCTGATAATTGGATCAGATTAAAAGATAATAACCATAGAAATTCCTGTTCTTAAACTGTGATGCTGAGACAATAAGCATGCTGAAGACCAAGACTGAATGTAGTTGGATTCTCTAGGGTTGGTTTGGCTTTTGTAAACTTCTGAGTATGGTACAGACATGCCCACCCTTTTCATTTTGTGCCATTAGAAAGCATGTCCAAGTACTAAAGTTTGAGGAAGTTCTCTATATTCATAGTACCCTGCTGCTACCTTTTGTTAAATCCTCACGTCAATGATCTTTCTGCACCGTGTAGAGAGTGATTGATTTTAGGAGGATTCTAGTATTCAACATTCCCCTAGCTCTACGTTCCCCTCGTGGAGGAATTCACATTGTGAAATGAGGGTGCAATTCCAGTCCCTTGCAAAATGATCTCCAGCGTCTTTTCTTTCTTTCCGTACGGCTCCTCTCTCGGCGTGGACGTGCAAGCACTTCTTACGTGCAGCTTCCTTTCTCCTGTAGGGCTGCCGCGGCTCTGTCTTCTTTTAGACCTGTTTTATACGTGTGCGCCCAGAGGTCAAAGTTTGACCTGGGCCCACCACCTTTTGCCTCCACGTCCAGAGACTCCTTTCTCTTATCTCCATCGGCTAAAAAAAAGTAATAAGGCAGCCTTGGAATTTTGTATGCCCAGAGTCAAATATTTGACTTTAGGCCCCACATGGATAACTTGCAGAGAGATTCGGCTCCTCCAAAGCAAAGAGGAAACTTTTGATTATTTTATTTAATTTCTTTTTTTATGCAGCTATAACGAGTCCAAAAAACTAAAGACTTCTTCATCCAATTTGAAATCTACAAAAGAAATCTTTATTAACAAATTTGATTTAACAAATCGTTATCCAAATTCAAACTTAAAGAATTAATTTAACAGATTTTCCAATAGGACCTATCTTCATGGCATTCAGTTAAAGTTGTCTAACTTATGTTGCTTAGAGTTATTGTCTTTTCAAATTATTGAAGCAAGCTTCCTTCTCTTTAATGTGCTGTAAAGCACATTGTAGCACTTCCATCATGAAAATCCAAGCCTAAAGTCCATTAGTTCGGGTGGTACTACTAACATCAGATCCTTAGTTCCAATATACTACAAGCAAAAACAATCAAAGGAAAGGCTTCACTTAATAAGCTAGTTCATCTATAGGGGTATTCCTAAGCCTTCACTACTGATTCATTACAATGTAGGGAATAAGTTAGATGAAGAAAATTTTTTAATACTTTTATTTAGTCTACGAATTCTTGCTGAAAATAAAAGAAACAAATTAAATTCTTAGTAATCAATATTTAGTGAAAAGAGCTGCACTTAAGTTTCAGACTTTCAGTATAAGACGGATATTTTGCAGGGTAAATATCTGACCAGAGATCCCAAGCAACCCGCCTTTCTTGTTTCAATGTTGGATTGCTTGTGGGCAAAATTTGCTGCTGCCATATTATGGCCAATGCACGTGTTAGCCGAGACGATAGTTTACAGTAAGATTCGTTCAACCATTGGAATATCTAAGGTACTTCTCTTCAAATCTGGTGTTATGACATCAAAGAGAAGTCATTGTAAAGATTATTCTAGCAAGTACTTCTACGGTCTGCTGCAGTGCCGTAGGAATGATCAAAATAGATATATATTGTTTTTGTCTTGGTTATTAAGGATGCTATCTTTCTTCATTCAGTCTCAAACAAGTGCATCCTGTGTCCTATTACATAAAGGAGCATAGGTTTGCAAGTGAATGATCTTTTTTTTTTTTTTTTTTTTTCCTGGAATATGCAGGCTGGCGTCAGTGGAGGTAGTCATTTGCCTATGTTTGTGGATAAATTCTTCGAGGCTGGACGTTCATTTGGTTAAGACGTTTTAATTTTTTTTTTTTTTTTTTTTTACAGATTTTACTCTCATTTGAGACATGTCTTTTGTAGACTATTGGTGTGAAAATACAAGTTGGGTTTGGCATGACAGAAACTTCACCAGTTGTTGCTTGTCAAATACCTTCCTGCATTGTAAGGCAGACGTCTGTTTAAAGTGAGATTTTTGGATGTACATTCATTTAGTTAAAACAATACTAAGCAATTTTCGGTGACAAACAACAAATTTGGACTTTCCAATGGTCCACCTTTAAGTCTTGACCGAAGCTTCGCCTCAAATGCCGTGTTTCCATGCTTTGCATCTGTCTAGAGGCGTTTGGAGAAGGAAGAAACAAATAATAGGAATTAGAAGAAGATTAGACGGTACAATAGGAGTACCTATTACCATAAGAGTATTCAAGAACATGTATCAAACCTTCACTGACTTTAGCAACTGGAGTGAGATATTGTGCATGGCATGATTTATTTGTAAGTATTTATCTTTGAAGGTTCTTGGCTCAAGTGGACATCCAATTCGATATACTGAACTCAAACTTGTGGATCCTGATACTAATGAGACTCTCCCTCCCATTACAAAGGGCATTATCAAAGTGAGGGGGTCGCAAGTAATAAAGGATCCCCTTTAGACAAGACAGAGAAAGTCATGATGTCCAGTGAAACCTCCCATAATCTCATGGAGAATACATGTTTTGGAATAGGCAGCCGAATAATTATTTCTTTAGTATGAATGTGTAATTCATATTTGGAACTTTGTAGGCCACCAGAGTACAGGTTTGGACATATTGGTCCAATTGACCCTACCATCTGAAGCGCTCTCTGTTTTAGGAGTGGGAATAAACTGGATATCATCTCCTCCCATCGCACATAAATTGAGACTCGAAAAACTGACCTAAATTGTAATGGGCCAATAAAAAAAAGACTGAGTAAAGAAAGTAAAGAAATTACTTTACTTTTAAAGAAAATAGCAAGCACAGAAACATGTGCATGGTACGTGCTGCTCGATGTCTAACTAAGAAGGTTTGTTGAAATTAAAAAGGGTGTCTGGCCATTGCAGTCTCACGTTGGCAGCATACCCTCTTAATCTCAGCTCTAACTAAAAAAATTCAAGGAAAAGAAATGCAACATCTATATTGCAATCTTGTGTTTAAGGCCGTATCTTTCTTAACACCATCCTGGATATCCTATAGCGGCCTAGGTTCGGCGGTCGGGTTATGTGTGCCATGTGTAGTGTTAAAATAATAAAGCATGCATAGTAGTTTATGATCACAAAGCATTTTATTAAAATAGATTTCTAAACTACTAACTTGCATAAAAAGAAAGAAAGAAAGAAGAAAAAAAACCAAGTCAGTAAAATGCTTAAACAAAATATAATGGCCTAAGTCCTCAAAAATGTCCTCAATAGAGTCACCAAGCTGTCACGACCTCTTTTTTCGGCGCTCAATTAGGGCTGACACCTACGGAGGCTAATGGCTCGTGTGACATCCTGAAATTCGAGTCCTCTAAAGGACGAGTGGATGTGAATTTCGTCAATGCATTGTTGGTTGATCTCACTCAGAATTGATCATTCCTGAGATACTGACCTTGAGGGGAAAGGCTAATGAGGATAGAACTCGTACGACTAAAGGACTCGACCTGGGAAAACGACTTGACCGTAAGACTTGCGTGAGGATGATCCTGTAGATAGGCAGGCCGATTCTAAGGACGACTAAAAGTCTATTCGTGGACAGAACATAATAAAACGACGAGTGATTCCGTTTACTGTTATCGAATCCACGAACGACCCTATGTCGATCCTCAATAATCGTGTACTTTGAAATAAGAATCTATCCTCCGTAATTTCATGCAGTTAAGGCCGTCCATGCGTCGAGATGTCTTGAACGTGGTTTGGCATGAGTCGGTCACTCGTGAATCCTCACAGCCACCCGTCAGTCTGAGTTGTAACCGAAATGGCATTTGGCGAAATTGACATAGCAAGAGAACTTATTATTGGACTTCGAATTATCGGGAATGTCCGGGATGGACTTTGGATGAAGCTACTTCAGACAGTCGACAGAGCCAGTTAAGCCGAGCAATTGGAAAAAGGGATTTTCGGACCGAGGAAGCAAACCCATGAGGTCGTGGGCCGGGCCAAACCAACTATTTCTCTTTCAAAGCCCATGGTCCAACTTTGAGCCCAATCAAGCCCAACCAATTTCCAAGCCCACTTCTATTCATGGCCAAGCCCATTTCTTAGGCCCATCCACCAATTTCAGCCCAAGGTCAGATTTGTAATTTGTGCAAGGTGAAATGACCAAAATACCCCTAGTTGTAGGGAGAAAAGGCTAGAGAAGAGAGAGAAAATGATGATGGCTTGGCATGGGGACTTGAAGCAAGCATTGATGGGGGTCTTGACAGCCCTCACTTCACTCTCTCTCTCCCCCATTCGGCCTCCCTCGAACGGAGCTCTCTCTCTCCTCGTTTTCCCTCTCCTTCAGTTTCTGCTCCAGCTGACCCTTCAGTGAAGAATCAAGTCAAAAGTGGTCTTCCCGGATGAATCAGCCAACGATCCACCTATCACCGTGACCGGGAGAGACAGACCGTTCCAACGAGCCCAATTTCGTCCCAAACTGAGCCTCCGTGCGGCCTGGGCGCTGCCGTGAAGGAACCGGTCGCCGGTCCGTCGGTCCGCCTGCAGCCTGCACTGTTTCGCGTTTTCGGCCATTTTTCTCCCGTTCCGGTCCTTCCTCCACCCATCCCAACCTCCAGAAAGATCCCCTTGACCCCCGGGAGCCACCGGTTGCCAACCACCCGCTCGCTGGAGCTCCGATCGGCCCGTTTTCGCTGTTGAAGTTGCTGGTTTCTTCTCTGCAGTTCAGCCCAGATCAGAAGCAGAAGACAGCAAGAAGTTCCAGACTTCGAGGCCCGTTTTCAGTGTCTTCCCGGCCTCCGTTGGTGTCACCGCTTTGGGGTTTATCGACCGCCTTGGTGTCGTGGTCGCCGTGAACTCACCGGCGCGCAAAACCGGTGAGTTTATCCTCTAATTCTTGCTTAGTGAGTTAATGACGCTTAAGGGGTGTTTAGATTAGTCTAATTAGGTTTATGTGATTAAATTAGATTATTTTAATGTAAATTAGATTAGTTGTATGATTAGTTTAATGGATGTTTAATTAGGGCTAATTATATGATTAAATTAGTGTAAATCTTGTTTAAGCCCTAATTAATTATTTTTAAATAATTAATTATTTCGAATTTATAATTATTATTTTATTAAATTATATTATTATAATATAATATTTAATTATTTAATTTTCGGAATTAAATTTAATTATTTAATAATTTCAAAAATTATGCTGGGATGGCCGGTCGTTAGAATTTCGCACTGATCGCAGCAGTGTGGTCGGTTTGTGTTAATTGTATGTTTAAATTGAGAAATTGAGTGATTGATGATTATGATTAATTATTCCAAAAGTGTGAAATTGAGTGATATTGATGAAGTTGTGGTATTTAACTTGAAAATACCCGGTGTTGGCTTTTAGCACCGTAATTGCTTTGTATGACTAGTTTGAATCGTTGGTTATTATTGGATTGAATATCCAGTCCTATGGTTTATTATTGAATGAATAGCTTTGGCGAGCATTGGTTTATATATATGTATCTGCTTAGGCGAGTAATTATGATATACATATATATATATATATATATATATATATATATATATATATGGCAGCTTCTGGTGAGCTAAGATCGTTTTATCAGCTTGTGCGAGCACGATCTATCTATACAGCTTGTGCGAGCTATCTATCAGTTACAGCTTTGGTGAGCTATTATATTAGTTACAGCTTTGGTGAGCTATCTATCTATACAGCTTGAGCGAGCTACCGTATATATATTACAGCTTTGGAGAGCATTTGTCGTATTAACGACTGGTTTGATAGACGGTATGGAAAGATAGATAATATGATTGAATTGAATCATTGTGAATGATCGGATTTGGTTGAATTATGAAATGTACTGACGTGCAGGAAAGGGACTGAGGCGAGGTAAGTCCTCCATCCTCTTTGTGTGGCTAGAGCACCCTGAGGTGTATTTTCTTCCTAATTGAGTTTTAGAGGGTAGGACTCGCTAAGACGTAGTCTCATACCGGTTGTGGGATAATATTTCAGGTCCCTAGATGACAGTCGTGGAGGACCGGAAGTCCTGGAGTTCGGAAGGTGGAGGCTGAAGAATCGACGAACGTGTCTGACAAGTTGGTCATAGGACAATTCCCTAGTTGTTGAGCCTATATATTTTGTAGACAATCCAGTGTTGTATATAAACCTATGTGTTTATAAGAAAGCTTGTTTGGTTGTGATTGATTGCTTGCTTTTCTATCCCAAGTTAAATGTTGTTAGGGGATTTTTTTTGCTTCCGCATGCATAATAAAATTGAATGGATCAGCGACGTGTCCTAGGAAGTCGCATTTGTATCGATCAGAGGGGGATGTGCGTGCGCTCGAGGTTCGGGGCGTGACAGCTCGACTATGTCTATTAGGTTTAGCTTGGACTCTCCCAAATCCACCAATTCACGACTTAATAGTTTGATATTTTTAACTTATAAATTAATTTTAAAAAGGAATCACCACTAATCGATTTGGGGTGGGTCAATTAGAATTCCAAGTGAAATATTGAAAGAAATATTGGCTCCTGTGCAATTAGAGAAATTAGCATCGGGGACTTAGTTACACTAGTTTACTAATGCCCTTTCGATACCCCCATCTTGTTTAAACTCTAAGAATTTTTGGATTTTTGAGTGATTTCCCATGCATTTGCGGAAGAAAAACATTTTTTCGGCTCTTTTTCTATTTTTTGAACATAAAAGCATTTTTATTTTTGATCTTTTTTGGGAATATTAATTATTTTTGGTTTTTTTTTCCTGATTTTTTGGGCTTTTTGGGAAAATATGGGACATTTTTCGATTTTTTAAAATAATTTTATTTATTTATTAAAATATTTATTATTATTATATAATATATTTAAAAAGACCCGAGTCGGATCCTCGGGTCGAGTCTGACCCATTTCGCTGGCCTCCGGCCCGATTGGCCAACCGTCGACCCAGCGGCCCACATGCGACCGGGCCCGGTTGATCCAAACCGACGACCCGGATCCGACCCAATTCCATCCCGACTCCTTCTTCGCGAATCCGGATTTCTAGAGTCTTAGAGTGTGGCGCGAAGGGGGAGATTGGCTAGGGCATCACTGGGCGGTGACTTGACAACGGCTAGGGTTTAAAGTGGGGTGGGAAGCGACGACGACGACATGACGTGTCGGGCGGCTGTTGGTTTCTCGGAAAAAGCAATGGCGACGGAGAGGTTCCCACCTAGTACGGTAGCGGCGAGAGTGTGTAGCTGCAGGCGATGGCAGCGCTCGACAGAGATCTAGTGCAGCGACGACGTCAGGGGGTGGTGGTGGCACAGCTCGGTAGAGACCTGGTGCAGTGACGACGTCGAGGGGGGGTGACGGTGGCACGGCTCGGCACAGCGTCGGGTGGTAGCAACAGCAGCAGCAAGAACGGCGTTGAAACGGTGGCACAGCTTGGCACGGCTTCGGGGTTACGGCGAACCTAGATCAACCCCCCTTGGATCAGGATCCCTCTCTCTGACCAGATCTGGATCTCTGACTGGCCGGGTCTCAGACCTCCTCCTATGTCTCCCGGGGGAGGTGATCAAAGCCTTGGATCATCTCTTGGCCATGGTTTGGGCTTCCCCCGACGCCCTATTTATAGGCACGGGAGGGCCAATCGACGGAGGCTAGGCCAGCGGTCCTTGATGCGCCGACTAACCTTCCTCCGCTAGCCGAACCGGCGTTAGTCCTTTCCCTTCCACAAAGGCCTCCTCACCATCAATGCTGCATCCCCACCACCTACGCCGTACATCCTTGTCTCCTCCCGCGTCTGGCCTCCTTCGTGTGCTGCATATTCGGTCGGGGAAGTAGACAAACAAGGTAAGAAGATGAGGAGGGGAAAGCGAGTTGGGCCTGGGGAAAAAAAAAAGGTCGGGTTGGGCCTTGGGGGCCCATGCGTGGATAAAAAAGGGAAGGGGCTGGGCTTGAAGGCCCAGCCCCCTTTGGCTGCTGCTTTTTTTTTTTTTACTAGTTTTCATCCGAAAAAGAGGAAAATTAAAAAAAAAAAGGAAATTAATGCCAAATTTATTAAAAAAAAAAACCTAATCAAAATTTAGGTATCAACAAATACTTCTTAGGAATTCTAAAGTAATTATCCAAATCAATAGACAATGACTAATGTTTTAAAAAGAAGAATTTAAAGGAAAAGGTATAGAATTTGCCGAAGTTCGGACGTTATATTTCAATGTGAAAACACCATGTATCCTTAACCATCATATGATACAAAGCTTTTTTTTTTTAAAAAAAAAAAAAGCGGCCTAGCTTGTCCCTTGAGAAAAATTTCTTCATCAACCTCACCCTCTACTTTAGGTATGAAAGAAACTATATCATTTTGAGTCATTAGTATTTTTCCTTTATAAAAATTTATGCTTTTTTAAATAGTAGACCTAGGTTTTAATCTTCAGTTATATTTTTATCTATAAAATGTTGTGTTTTAGCATAGGATGACAAGCGTAGCACACGGGTAATGTGATTGATTGATCCCACTACCTCAGTTGTTCGACCAACACATAAAATACTTTTCTATAATCCAAGCACATGTTACTTCTATCTCCATGGATGAAAGCTATTTGGTCAAATCCTGCTTTGTATATCAAAATCACAAGATAGGGGGAAACCAGATTAAATGAATGACTATTGCATTTCAACGACAATACAAAGAACTCAACTTCGTTCGAACTTGTTGCTTTGGTTCTATGGCTCATATTATAAACTCAAAACCACTTTGTCTTAAGAAAACAGAACCCAAGTCCAAACCACCTTGTGGAGGTAGCAATTGCAATGAATAAAACCCTCACACACTAGACGGGGAAAGTGAAAAGGAATAAAGTCCATGAAAGGGACTTACCTCAACGGTGCAAACCCCTAGCACCACGTACTCCCAAAATCAACATCGGCAAATCTTTTTACCCAGGAATCATGAAATAGAGCAATTGTTTGTATCTATCGAGACTACAAAGGCCGCCTAGTGTTTGTGGTTGAGGATGTCTACGGTCGAGGAGGTTATGTTCGAGAATCCTTGTGGAGTAACTAAAGGTGCAGATGGAGTTGGTGTTTTAATGAGACCCTCAGTTATAGTGATGTTCCGACCTGACTTGGCCTTGGACTTGAAAGTTTTCTCTCGTAATTGATCCCATGAGAGGATGTGGGAAGAGTAGCAGTGAAGTTCAAATTCCAGCAAAACGATTGTGACTTGACTCAAACAATAAGCCAATATGAAGATGTTGAAAATTTTTCTGAAAATTGAACCCATAAAGGAAACTCCATCCAAGTAGGCCTCCCAATTTGTATGGGTTTCCTATATTGGATCCAAAATTTGTTGATTGTTTGAGGTAGATTTTCTTTGTGAAGAGCATCCAAGAGATGACTTCTTTGTGAATTACACTTTGAAGCAGTCCAATAGGAGCTTTAAGTATTCAAGTCAAGCAAAATCTTGTTGGTAAGATTTTTGAATTCTTCTGTGAGATTGAGAGATTGTTTCTTGAGGAATTATGGGTGCTATATACTATGTGAATGTAATTGGGAGCTAGGACACACAAAGTGTGTTTGAGTGTCTCGAGTATTGTTGAAATCTCGATTTTATCACTTAATTTATAATAAAATCGTGTGTTGCTTTCCCCTTTAAGGAATAGGTCCTATTGACTGAATCGCATAAATCAATTGTCTATTTATTTCCTTATTTTGTTATCATTTGTTGTTAGAACGATGATAAATAAGTTGTTGGCCAACTATACGTGTAATAAGATGCACGATTAAGTTAAGTGTCCATATTCCAAACTTTCTGAACTCAATTTAACAAGCAATGATTGAGTAAACAAAAGCGTGCCTATAACCGGCGAGAGGGTGGCGGCTTGAGTAAAAGAGATGGTCATTAAAAAAAATATGGATGAGACCACTTTCCGAAGAAGTAACGGCACTTAAAACTTACCATAACCCATATAGGCTTTTTATGGAGTTTATTGGTCTAAGTTTGAGGTTAAGACTATCTATTTTGGGTTCGCTTTACTGTGTAAAGAGATTATGTATATGGTCAAAGCATCGGTCACAAGTTCCATTAATGTGCTTCCTTTTTTTCCTTTACATCGTTTCGCTGCTATTATTATTCGGTTTGTTTTCCCGTCTATTATCACCAATTTGATTTGGATACATTCATGTTCTATCATGCATTTGTAGGGCACTAGTTATATGCAAAGAGAACTCTGAAAGAATAGATGACGTAGGCCAGTTTCAATATTTAAGTTCTTTCCAGAAACATATAAAAATTGGTACAGTATACCTTATGCAACTTCCAAGTCAAAAGTGGTCGATGTCGTTTCTGTACGAGGTTTAGCCATTTTTATGTTAAATCTCTGCCCATCATTCATGTGGTTATTTCCATTTAAAATCTGAATATAACACAAAAAACTTCCGTCTTAATACTTGTCCTGGCCTCAACATGACATTGGGGAAGATCGAGAAGAAACAAAGGAAAACTGGAATATCATACAACATCCAACGTGTATGATATAGCGGGTAATTTCTAAAGAAACCTCGTTATTTTTCATTAAATAATTGTATTGTTCAATACCAAATTGACAGATAATTTTACACACACCAAGCAAAACCATGTCCGGAGGAACTGAAGAATAAGATTTCGGGACATGAGACCTAACTGAAGCAGAATTGACTAGACTTACATAACACAGCTTTGACTTTCTATTTTGAAGTATTTAGGCTTTTGGTTCCTCATTCTGAAAATCATGGCCGACACCGGGGCTGTGACCCGGTCTTGTGCCTTCGAAATCATTTGGTTGACCCGCAACGATTAGCCTTTCCTCATCACCACTCGGAGCTTCCGGTCGAACAGCTTCCTTCTTTAAGCCAGTGAAAGAATGGCCCAATCCGGGGCTGCGCCCAGGGGCTGTGGGGCGGAAATCATCCTTGTACACTGCTTCTGACTCGCCCAAACTGGCCGCCTGATCATGTGCTATAGGCGAAGGAACCATCTCCTCCCCTTCATCAAAATGATCATCGTTCATAGGAGACTGATTCAGCGGGAGAAATTGTGATGCTTGTTTGTCCATTTGGTCGTAATTAATTGCACGGAGTTCGTCCTCCTATGCCGATTTTATCGACCTTCCCTCAGAAGTTAGAATTGCATCGAACGCAATGAAGGTGAAAATGATCACAAATATCGATATGACTTGGAGATCAGCCATAGCCAGAGAAGTGTGGAAACGGAAGTTTGATTTTCTACTTTGAAGCAAGCACTGAGAAGAAATAGGTAAGACAGAATATAGTCGACCGAATGAGAAGCACTTGAACTCCGCATTGCTATTTATAGGCCTGAGAAAGTGACTTTTGGAGAATCTTAACCACTGACCAATTACATATAAAACTATGTACGTGGACTTCATTTTGGTTCTTCTTCGTGGATGGTGATAATTGCCACTTCTAATACTTATGAAGACTCGAACGGACAGGAACTCGCGCCAACTTTGTTGATTTTAACTACCATCGTAAAATTTCCAACTAAAAATAGGCCACTGCTCGCTTTGACCTTTTGATTGTGGTGAAGAAAACTATTGTAGTTTTGAATCATGCATGTAATATGACAACGACTGTTCTTCGTTGACCTCGTTCAATTGTTTCGAAAATCATTTTGAGTGCTTACATAGTAACCACAAAGTATGGCTAATAATTACCACCCTACCATGGAATTAGGTTGTGAGAAGGATACGTCAGGTTCAAGCCCACGTTGAAATGATCAAATGCCCCGTCTGACTTAATTAATAGAAGAGTCCTCGCTGATATATTATGGATCGGGTGAGACATGACCAAGAAGATTTAATTTCACTTTCCTTCAAGGTTTAAGAATACATTGATCCAATTAAAAGATTTGTGACTTGATTGATTTTCATACAGTAGGCTTAGAATTGAACGTGCAATTTTTCTCATGAACTTTTTATATGTGTATCCTAGTTGTTTTGATAATTTCTTTAGAATACTTGTTAAAGAGACCCTCATAATATGGAGGAAATATCAAGAGATGAAGGGCTTAGCATATAAATGACCATATGATGAGGCCACTCTTTCTTTTGTAGATGTGAAATTTAGCTCAAATGCTTGTACAATCAAAACTAAGTATCAACATGATTAAGATATGATCCTCAACACATTTACATGAACTCGTTAAATATTTGGATAAAGTTTAACTATCAAAAAAATCCACTGCGGATTTATTCCAACATTAATAAGGCCTAACAAATGACAATATAACACATGTAATATAGGCTCGTTTTTGTTTATTGACATATCGCATTTGCCATACTAGTGTATTTTCTAAATTTCCTCAAGAATATGAGTAGTGCTAAAGAGTGTTTTAAGGGCACTTATTATGAATACTCAGTAAGGGAAATTCTGGCTTGCTATCGGTTGGCCTTATTACAAAAGTGTTGCTATATTGAAAGATGCAATATTGTCTTATTTGAATATTGAACTAGTGCACATTTTCTATTTCAAGGAAGTTTAGTTTCAATGAGGTTGAATGCTTGATCTTGGTCCTATGAGGTTTAGAGCTTTGAAATAATCTAATTTATTAGTAATATTGTTCATCTTTATTCTAAAAGAACTTCATAAAGTTCGGAGCAAATGTTGAGGGCCATAATTTATTTTAGAAGGAATAACTTTCAAATATAAAAAATAATGTCAAACACATGTCCTGCGAGGTTCAGAGTCTTCAAATCATCTACTAGTAGGCATTCAAAAAATATATATGCAAAAGATGGATGTGCTTTTAATACTATTAAGTTTTTAGAATTCTACTACTATTGTCTTGAAGGTTCAGAATTTATCCTGCCTTAAGGAGTTTAGACCCATTTCATGCTGCAATGTCCTATACAAGATTATAGCTAAACTACTTACAGAATATATATGTTGTATGCTTCCTTCAATTGTTGGCCTCAACTAAATTGTTTTTATCAATGAACGACATGTCTTAGAGAATATCCTATTGTGCCAAGATCTATTACACAACTACCATAAGGGGGACAAAGTAAATGTTTGGCCATAAAGATTGATCTCATGAAAGCCTATGACATGATTAAATGGGGTGCAGTCATCAAGGTCCTAAAAGCCCTGAATATACCTTAGTACTTGGTAGTTGATTTGATAACCAAGGGTGTCACTAATCCAAGGCTTACAATGAACTTTAATGGAATATAGCTTGGCTATTTCAATAGCTCAAATGGGCTCCAACAAAGTTACTTTTCTTTCTCTATACCTCTTTGTCTCAGTTATGGAAATTTTCAATAGACTGTTAGTACGAAGTTGCCGCATCTTCTTTCAAATATCACTGGCATTGCAAAATGCAAAGGATTACTCACTTATGCTTTGTAGATGACTTGTTCTTATTTGCTTATGGAGATGTTGACTCCATCTTTCACCTCTTAGATGCTCCTGAAGAATTCGCTACTATCATAGAACTACGGTTTAATCTTGACAAATGTCAAATCTCTTTCTAGATTGAGCAAGGATGAGAAGCTCCTTATACTGGACCACAAGCCTCTTTCCACAAGCAACCTCCTTATCAATGGGTGTTCCCTTTGTTACTAGAAGAGTCACTCACACAGACTATAGTACTAACGAGATCTTAAAGAAAATTGAAAGTTGGGGCATGAAGCATATGAGTTATGCAACGTTACAGCTAACTAAATCAGTCCTTGTCTCCATTTGCACCTATTGGATACAAATGTTCTTACTTCCAAAGCAAATGATATACGAGGTTGAGAAAAGGATTTGACATTTCTTATGATTTGGCTCTACAACAAATCATGGATCACAGTGGGTTGTATGGCAAGTAATTTGCACACCTAAAAGGGAAGGAGGATTAGGATTGCCTGAGGTGAACATATGGAACAAAGTTTTGTTAGGCCTGCATGATGTAGAGCCTCACCAATCATCCATCCTCTCCCCTTTGGAGCATTTGGGTTCACAACACAAAATGTAGAGGCACTCCAATTATGCAGTTCAACATTAGTAGTATGGTTTGTTGGCAATGTCTCTTCAAATCGTGACCTACTCTAATCTCAATTATATTTAACTCAAGGTACTGTTGTTGTGACATATATGATGAACTCAGACATGGGGACTAGTTCTAGAGTGGTACAACCTAATTTGGAGCAATGGCATTAGCAAACACAATTTTATTGATTGGCTAGTTTGTAGAGATAGATTACAGACAATAGATATCATAGAACAATGGATCACCTTGTTGACATCCAATATAACTTTTGTAAAGCTAATGTAGAAGATAGAGCACATCTATTCTTCCAATGGGAATGGACAAGCAGCATTTGGCGAGTATCTTCGTGCAAAGTGGGATTAGGCATTTTTTAGAAGGATGGAATGAGAAACTTCAATGGATGATTAGGGTAACAAAGGGAAAATATTTGGCACCGAGACTTCTTGAGGTATCTTTCCTAGCAACTATATATTACATTTGGATGAAGCGCAACCATAGACAATTCAAAACAAGTCAACTAAGATCCATATTATTTTGGCCAAGGTGTCTAAAAATATAAGAGGTAGAGCTTCACTCCACCAAAAAATTAGACTTTCCACGACAAATGTTGTATTGGCTATTATGTGGAGAGTTCCTATCTTCATCTTTTTGAATTATTAGCTCTAATTGTAATGTTGAGGGATGCCCCTAAACTGTTGTACTTTATTTGCTCTATGATCTTTACATTTTCAACCCAAAAAAAAAAAAAAAAGGATGGATAAATTGTTGGTTTCTATGTTACAAAGATGGCGGCAATTTCTAAGACATCCATAGGATTAGCTACTTTTTTTTTTTTTTTTCACATGGCCTCTCCTTCAGCTTTTAGCTTTCACTTTTAAGTCTAAACACTTGTTTTTTTTTTTTTTTTTAAATTCTAGACAACAAATTGAAAATAGGATCCTGAAAGAACTACCAAGAGAGGGTAAAGTCCCTCACCAAAAACCAATTTAAAAAGAAGCATATATTACCATTAGCTAATTGCATGTTAGATTAAATATAAACTAAAACCTGACAATCCCGATTTATCAATCATAGATAAATCCGCACAAAAGTTGGGATTGATTTGCAGAACCATAAAGATCAACATACCTCTAGTCATTGATGAAATTCGCAAAGCAGAAAACTCCAAAATCTTGGACGGATCCACGTAGCACGATCAATTTGTAATACGGGAACACCGGATTTATACGTCCTGTTCTACTAGTCAATACCCCTCAAACCTGATGGTGTGTTTTCTGTAGTGATAGGGTTTGAACTAGACGACCTGACATTTTATTCCATTTCGTATGTTATTGACATCTTCCATCAAGACCATTATGGTAACATAGTAATGGGTAAATATCACATAATAGAGGTGGGTGATAAATTAAGCAATAAATTGGAACTAAATGGGAATACAATATTGGGATCATATTTAGAATAATAAATATATTATAACATTGCAAGCATGTGGCATCTTTTCTATTGTCATGTATGTCTTTTCTTGATTGCCAAAGACATTTGACGGAGCTATCATAGCTCCATTCGGAAAGATTATGCTTGAAATTGTACCAAAGAGGCAGAAAATCTCATTCTTCAAAAGAATTATTAAGATTTAATTGCACAAAAAGATTAGTAGATGTCTGGGTTAGTAAAATAGAGGAGATCCATTTGAGTATTGCGTGCATGTTGTGATTATATGAAGCTATTCCTTCCTAAGAAACTTTTTGATGGATTTGCATATTCTTCTAAATAAAGTTTAGCTATCTTAGATTGATGTATTGGTACTGAATGGAAATTCTAGCCAAGATTGACGATGTAAAAGATATGCTGCAAACCGTGGGCCAAATATGATTTGTTCTCTCGACCCATCAAAACAGGTGCGCGGCCAATGGTTCGACTATTAGAAAAGGATGTAAATGGTATATATGTATAAGAATTATAAGACCGCATAACACATTAAATGACATTAAACAAACAGTTTCGGAAACACATATGGGTAGTTCTATTAGCAGTATTCATATAGCCGTCAAAACCAATACGGTGAGAAAAATGAATTTTGTGAAAATGATTGGACAACATATGTATCCTACAAGAGTCCTTAAACAATTGGAGAATTTTGTGGTATGTAATTTACATTTTGAGGTGATAAGTACATATCCAAGCTACTGATATTTCTGATAAATGTAATTATAGACAACAGTAGAAGGACACTAAAGGGTTAGTGCAGGAGTCAATAAACTAACCGCCCGACCTACTACCGTCACCCGACGAACGACTTATGCAACAGCCGGAATTTGACCAAATCTCCAACATTTGATAGCCACTGAGTGTCCTCTTCAACCTTTTTGCTTTTCAAGATCATGTATCCTCTGTGGACCTTGGTACTATGATCATATACTTGACTTCACGGATTCGGCCCTCCACTGATAGAATTTACGTCCATTATGCAATGAATGGACCTCTGATGAGAGAGGGGCAATATGAGTGCGCGCGCGCGCCTGTTAGAAAAAGCTTCCAAACCGGCATGGAATTTTTAACTGCATATTCCGAGGTCATGAATTTGACAATCCCATCTTTCTTGAAATTCGATACTTGATCTTCTTGAGCTTGACAAGTACTTGGCCAACTTGAGTAGTCAGTTGACCATGCTCTTGAGGTAGATTGCATGGAGCTTGGCCTAGTTCAATGCATCTTGTAGTCCAGTCACTAAGATCAAGCTTATTTATCGTTTCTTCCCCTCTTCGTATATTCCTCATGTATATATATGCATCCTAACATTCGCAAATCACCCATAAACGATAGTTTCAAGTTTAGATCCTATATTTAGTTTTATGATATTATGAGACATGATCCATGATGATAGTAACAAATTATTGGTTCTAGCAATAAAAATCTCGATACCTTCACTTAGGAAAGTCACCAAAAGGGAGTTTAAGTTCGAGCTCATTAACGGATCCAATTAGAACAATCTTCATTCAAAAGTTTAAGCCAATAATTATTGTTCAACTAGAATATATTAACTATTTCACTTTACACCACATCTCCCATGTGAAACTTTTTTGGCCAAACACCCTCAAACATGCACTTAAAAAAACCCCTCCCTCACTTGTGAGCCATCTCAATTCGAATCTCAACTTTAACTCAGCCTAATATGGTAGATGTGGGTGACCAAAACATCTACCCTTGACTCTGCTTCAATCACCTTGGACTAGCCAAGATCAATTGGAAGCAAGGGACGCCATCCATTATTTCAATTGGGGAGTTACATCCAAGATTCATCTTTTGATATATTTCTCCAAATGTTGGTGCACATCAAACGTGGCCTACCAACAACCGTCTACTCTAATATCACTAGTTTGATCGCATAGTAGAAGTAAGACACCTTCACATAGAGATCATTAAGAGGAATTCACGTTCGACCCGGTCAACATATCCATTTGGATTCACATTTATACATTATATGAATGTGCTCAAGGTCCAATTGATAGAGATAATGTAAGTCTATTTACATTTTATTAAATCAAAAGAATTAATTGAACATCTTAGAGATTTTAAGAGTCAATTTTGTTTGAGACAATTTCATAAATTATAACTAATTTATTCTAAAATTTTGGTGTGAAAATTTTAAGTTCACCTTTTGGCCCTTCTCAAGTGTAAGTTTGAGTTTCCAAACTTTCTTTTCTTAGTTCAATTGATTACTTGAGGATTATCGACCCTTGTTAAGTACTCTCATTCACTGTTTATCCACGGTAATTGACTAAAAAAATTCCAATTGCATATGAGAAATTGAACTCTTGCTTTTCAATAGAGCAATTTTCATCAGAAAAATATCCCAAAAATATGAGAAAAAGTTGCCAAAATAGTATAACGAAAGCACCTTCACAATCATTTTACAAAATCTAATAGGGACAGCAAATCTCCAGGAAAGAAAAAGGCCAAGGGTCAAATGCACCGCAGCCATCAAACTTTCAAAAGAAAAATCCCACCACTCCTCTTTGTCACAACAAGATCAAAGTTCTATTTTGCTTAGTCCTTCACAACTTAGTGAAATGGACCAAATAATGAGCCTCCAAATTGGGATTCTCTTGTCCCTAGCAACCGTCCAATCAAAATGGAACTCCACTTGTCCGGTTAGAAAATTGATGTTTTTTAATTTAAATACTTAAAGAATCTGACTGAAGAACATGGCGTGGTTGGCTCCTACACCGGCGGAACGCTCCCGACCGCCTGCCACTAACATTTTATAATCGACAAATTGGAGACAAAAACATTTTCACTTTGCTGATTTATCAGTTTAGTGCGCATGGAATTTCGGTGGAGTCAATTAAACTATAATAGAGTCGTCCAGGACTGGTTTGATGGTGACCTTTGATTCTTCAAGACAGAATTTTCTAGAGATTCTATCAGTTGTTGACGCATTGTTCCACGTGTAGCATCCCCCGGACCAGTTGAAACTAAGAAGGGCAAAAGCAGGATTTTCCTTTTCGAAATATGAGCAAAAAAGTCGAATTATCTCAAAATCTATACAATACTATGTAATTTTCAAAAATCAATTAAGTTCAAGTCTTTAAATTGTGTTGTTGATCCTAATCACAGAACAATTTGCAAGGCGTAGTTTAATTGATCATCTCTGAATCCTGTGACAAAAGTCCCTTGAAATTTTATCAACAGCACCAACTTTGAAAGATTGACAATAAAAGATAATTAAAATAATACAGGAAACATATAAACTTCATCTGTTTAGTATGAGGTCTTTCAAGGCCCTTTTAATGATTTTGTGCATGGTGCTGGACTTTATTTATCATAAAGAGTTGGGGTAACATCTACTGAATACTAATTATATGCACTTTGCTAACACTTTGGTGACAAAATGTCCATGAGTGTCTATAATTGTCCTTTTCAAGAAGAATTGAAGAAGTAAAATTGAAAGCATGAAGATGATAGAATTTTATAGCAAGTAACAAAGTCAGTTCACGATTCCAAGTAAAGGCCAGAATATGATGATTATTTGCAAAGGCAAGAGCAGTCATTGCTATTTTAAATTCTTGTCAGTGTACGGTGAATAAGCAATTATCCATAAGTACATATAAGTTGTAACAAAAGGAGAAGAAAGACACACAAAGATAGCATACTAGACATTTCTATTTTCCATGAGGCTTTTCCTACAATTTATGTTTCCTTTGTATTTTTGTTTGATTTAGTTCAATTAGTTCAATTTTCCACAATTTCTTGATATTAACTTTCAAATCCAAAATTGAATGGCGATTATTTCCGCAATTGTCAGTCATCTTTTTAAAATGACCATTTTGTCTGTTTCGAGTACTTCAAAAATGTTAGAGCAATCAAATTGGAGAGAATAGAACCTCCCAATTATCTCTAAGGAGATATGGCTGTCTTCAGTTATTTTTTCTTTCCTCCATATTGAAATTAATCAAGTTCCATCGGGTGAAGCAATATGAACATTAAATTAAGTTTGTTTTATGCCCCAGTTCATTGATTTAATTGCTGAAATGCCTCGCCATTGTTCATCTGTTTGGGAATGTAACAAAATGGTTCGATTGAAAGCCAAATCATGTCGGGCTACTTGATTGAACCAAAAAAAAAAAAAAAAAAAAAAAAAATACATTGACCTACATGAAATGAGGAATAAATTTACCTCGATTTGGTGCAAATGCAACGGTGAAAGTGACCGCAACCCAATTACTCAGGAAGATTAACTTCAACGCACTTCATTCTAGTTCCATTAAGCTTGCTACTTGTTTGGCTGAAAAAAGGCTTTCTCAGTTCATATTGAACGCAGAGAAAGATATGTCATGTTTACCTCGACAACATATAGTAGTTTATTAGGTTTTCTGAAATACATAGAGGGTATCAAATGTAGCACGACTTAAATAATTCAGACAAACTGATGTTAAAACTCATAAATTTAATTCTTCTTGTAACATTCGATTATTCCTTCTTTACAAGACAATATTAGATTGTTTTTCACCAGATTTTTTCTTACCAAATTTTATACTTCAGATTAGCATTGTATTTATATGAGATAGTTTCTTCAGGTCAGCTCTGGTCCTCTGATTGATAGCTCAGCTTGCTTAATTACAAGTCGTGGTTGTCGCTAAAGGATCTCTAGTCTGCAATATATCCACCATTTTATATTAATAAGAATCTAGAAAAACCTACATTCTGTTAATTGATATTTTTCAATAGGTATTACACTGTAACCTTGTTGATTAGAAGTTTTCAAGGAGTGCAAATGCGTTATCTGCCTCGAAATAATTTCTCTCCGCAATAATTAGCTGACTAGATGTTTTCAGTACGTCATGTTAATTAGGACGAAGGGATTGATTGTTTAATGTTCAAATTAGGGTCAATAAGCAAGGAGAAACCCGGAAAAAATTTTCATTACAGAAACAATTGGTGACCAAAGAACTACAACCAGTAGTTGCATTATCATTATTATGATGCATGTCGCATGTACATACACTATTACTGACACTCTACTCCAGCAATAGCTAGAAATTATAAACTTGACCATCACATGAACTATAAGACGGGCGTGTGTGATATGTAGTACAAGAGGATCATTTGGTGAGCAATGACCTCTAAGTTACATTGAACTTGACAAACCCTAGTTATGAACCCCATGTCCGACGCTTGGGCTGTGGCCCAGAGACATGGACCCTAGACTGCTCGGAGGCGATGGCTGTGAGTCTTGTGACTCGGCCTTAACTTTGCGCACAAAAGGATTTTGCCAAGGTTCTCGATCGGGCAAAAGCAAAGCGCGAAGAGGCCAAGCATATGTTGCGGAGGAATAAGCAATGGGATTATGTACTTCTCAATTAAATGAATTGTTTTAGAGCATGTAAAGAATCTGAATTGTGACATCCTGAAATTCGACCCGTTCCGATAAAATGAAATGTGCATATCGTCGGCGTGCCTACGGTCCTTTTTCTCTGAGCTGCTCACTCATGAGTTAACTAACTTATTGGGTGAAGCCATTAAGGGATATATTCGCGGTAAAATCCCTAAAAGCTACCTAATTTGTTGGATTGGATTAAATCACGTCCGGTCGATTTTAATCATGGAATTTGATTTGGTTTCGGGAATCGAAAAATTCGAGCGTGTCACAATTCAAATTTTTGGACCTCGTCTCATCGTCCGTCAAATTATCGGCGAGTCCGAAATTTCAAGAAAGAAATTATCGGAGGAAAAATCGAAGACCGGAAGAAATTAGAAAGGGAAAGAGAAAAGAAAAAAATAAGAAAAATGTAATTTTTAGATTTCTTTTCTCTCTCTCCCTTTTCTCTCTTTCTTCTCTCTCTCTTTTCTCTCCTCCCTCCCCCACTCGTGCGACTCCCCCAGCCGACCACCCCTTTTTGCTGTCTTCCACTTGCTTTATTTTATTTTATTCTTTTTCTTTTGACCAGTCAAAATCTCTCTCCTCTCATCCCTCTCTCTCTCTCTCGGTCACTCTCTTCTTCGTTCTTCTCTGTGCAAAACCGAACCGAAGTTGCAGGAGATCGGAAGCCCAAGCCAGCCACCGACGCCGCCTGTCCTGCCCGCCGCACTGCACGCCCGTTCGCCGCCCCGCACGTCCGCCGTTCGCCGCCCGTGCGCCGCCCGCGCTTGCCGATTCTCCCGCGCGGACCAGCTCCCGTTCGGCCTCTGTTCAGCCACCGTGAGCGGCTGAGCAGGCCGCCGGAGCCGCCGTTCGGCCTCACCGGAGCTCCGCCCGCTCTCCCGACCTCTTACCGCCCCCAACCCTCTCTTTTTCCCTCTGTTTTGCAGCCAATCCAGCAAACCCATGAGTGGGTTTCAGCCGGTTCGTGGGCCATTTCGGGCCGTTTCCGGGCCCCAACCCGAGCCGTGCTTTGGGAAGTTTCGTTCCTCGCGTCGCCGCCGTCGGATTGATCCGATTTGCATGCGATTTGGTGAGTAATCTCACTAATCCTTGCTTAGTGGACTAATTACGCTTATTGATTGTTTAGTTGTAATTAATTTGGTTTATGTGTTAGATTAGTATAAATTAGTATTTATTAGTCAATCGTGATACAAATTAGATAAATTAAATGTGTATTTAGCAAGTAGACATGGTCTACTATTTATTGAGGGTAGCCGGGATTTTTCCCGACCCTAATCGGGCTTCAATTGGGCTTTTCAAGTCTAAGTGTAATTTTTGGTATTTAATTATTAATTTTCGGAATTAAATTAAATAATTATTTATTTTCCAAAAATGCAACTGAGATGGTCTGGAACCGGAATTTTATGCTGATGACCATGGTGAAGTCCGTTTATGTATTCGGGCTTTATTTTTGTGCTAAATTGAATTTTTAATATTTATTAATTAATTTTCGAAATTAATTAATTAATTAATTATTTTTCGGAAATTAAGATTTTGATGGCCGAGGACCGAAATCTCGTGCTGATCGTCGTGGTGTGGTCCGTTTATTTATTTGAGCGCTACGTTGCATGGAATTAAATAAATTGTGATATTTTAGGGATTTACCCTAAATTGATTGAAATTGAGTGAAATTGAATTATTGATTGATAGATGGCCGAGTATAGCTAGTTAACATTTGTAATGCCTTGTTGAGCTGTAAGTGGAGAGAGTGGGGAGAGCTAACTGAGAAATTTTACTGGATGAGACTGATCAAGTACGAAGTATAGACAGGCGTGGTTCGGTGATAAAGTACATCACTGTGCGAAAACGACGCCTTAAAGAACGCACGTAGACTGTCTATGACTTATGGTAGGCGTGGTTCGGTGATTAAGGATATCACTGTGCGAAAACGGCGCCTTAAAGAACGCACGTAGACTACCTATGAATCGTGACAGGCGTGGTTCGGTGATGAAGGACATCACTGTGCGAAAACGGCGCCTTAAAGAACGCACGTAGACTGTCAGTGATTTGTGACCTATGACGGGCGTGGTTCGGTGATTAAGGAATATCACTGTGCGAAAACGGCGCCTTAAAGAACGCACGTAGACCGTCTGTTACTTATGTCACCTTGGCGAAAATGACGCCCGAGAGCATTGATGGAGCTCGTGACTAAGTGTATTATTGGAGGTTATGTGGGATGGAGTGAATGACCTAGAAATGATTCGATTGACTTGTAATCGACTAGTTCGATTGATCAATGATTGATCCGATTGTTGTGGTTTGATTGACTGTTCATTATGATTTATGAAGTGTCTATATATAACCTTGAATTGCAAGTTGAGACTGAGGCCAAGGTAAGTCCTCTGACTCGTGCTGTGCTTAGGCAATCGAGTAGTGTATTGGTTCCCTAATTGAGTCTTAGTGGGGTAGAACTCGCTGAGACATAGTCTCATCCCAGTTTGGGGAAAACATTTCAGGACCCCGTTGAGGAGCTGAGGAGGAAGAGTCTGTGAAGAAGAAGTATTTTTGGAAGAAGATAATCCTGAGGGGGATCTTGAGTACGATCCAGGTGGACGAAATGTCATCTTCTTTTGTGATTCCATTTTGATGTGAATAGAGTAAAGTAAGGAGTTGTGAAGAGGGTGGAGTACTTTGGTTTATGTCATGTATAAAGGTTTGGTTGTGGATTTCAATATGAAAGATATGGCCTACTTTTCTATCACAATGTTTTATTGTCTGGGGATTTATAACTACTTCCGCATGTGCTTAATAAAAGAAAAGGGTCGGCGATACATAGTCCTGGAATATCGCATTTTAAAATCGACCAAGTAGAGTAGAAAGATGTGTGCGTGCCCGAGGATCGGGGCGTGACATGAATAGCTTCAGTAGCTGTGTTAATCTATTTGATTGAATAGCAGAGTGGTAAGATTGAAAAACAAACAATTTGAATCTGTTTTTTTTCAATGAATTTCGGAGCGATGTCATACTATTTTCAAGGTTCAGCGGTTTACAATTTTTTAGATGGTAATCACTAACTGAAAGCATGAAATAAATAATCTTTAGTATATATTTTGTCCTAAGGATTTCTGCAACTATGATAAGTTAATTTCAACGTTTGACAACGGCGATAAGCAATTTGTATCTTCTGAACCATAAGATGCACTTCGACCGAAAAAAAAAACCATGAGATGCGCATATTAATCTCCAATTTAGTATTCTCACCTAATCCTACATTTATCTCATAAGGTTTGAGCTAAATATGATACGCACAATTATTAATTATTCACTTGATTACCGGTTATTTGAAGAATCTGACAGCGCATTTATTTATTTTTTTTTTTAAAAAAATCACTCGCAAGGGTGCTTGGATAAGGTGAAGGCATGGTGTTCAATAGATTAGAAAAAGAATCAGAAAACAAAACTCAAAACCCTAGTAGCTCAGCTTATGATGAATTTATATGTGGGATGCGCATTAATGATTAATTGGCCTCATATATAACCAAGACAAGAAAAAAATGAAGAATAATCATCCAAAAATTATGAAAGTCCATAAGCATTTGCATCAGACAGACGTCAAAATCTTCCCACATGAACGGATATGGTCATCTTGAATCTCAAATGCGGACTCTCAAGTTCATTCCTTGCTTAGTGCACTTACATTGAGTTAGATTACAAAAAAATAATTTCTTATGAATCCTCTAGTCTCGTCATGGATGAACTTTTTTTACTAGATTGGAGAGATAGACTTACTCTAATGCGTGAAAACTAATTCAAGATATTATTTGATCGCTATTTCAAAGAAGGGGAAAAACGTTGCGTGTGCAAGTTTGCTCCAAATTGGCCTAAGAAATAGTAGAGTTTGCCATGGGAGTAATTTTAAGATAACAGGGGGAAAAGGTAAGACTGTGAAAGTCTTTTCTTCGACATTTAGGCATATGTTAAGGTAACTCATTGGTGCATAACAATGAAATCCGTGGGATGTTCGTGAGATCATTCAAATTTAAAATTCAGATTCAATTTAGTATGTAAATTATGTGCATCTATAAGTTCCCATGAATTGGCTATTGGCTATTATGATTAATTTTAAATGAAGCACGCGCAATCACTAAATTTCTTAAACAAAAAAGATTGAGTTTGAAAAGCAACCACTGAGTTTGACATGTATAGCACCAAAAGTGCATATGCTGCATCTATGTAAATTTAACATTTTTATTATGATATTTTTGAATTACTAATTACTATAGAGTAATTATTGACACATGTATGAAAAAAAGAAAATATTTCAAAACTGTAAATTTTATTTTAAAGTTTTCTATAAGATAAAAAAAAGATTTTAATTTTAAAACTGGAGCACGTGACAGGTAAAATAAAAAAAAATATTAATTAACGCTTGTTCATGGGTAAAATATTCATAACATAACTAACTGATGATATTTTGGGAAATAACCAAAAAAAAAAATAAAAAATACTGTGATCCCTTAACTGTTTGAGATCCTCTTTGCGTTATACAATAGTTACATGAGGGAAATTAGCAATCTTCAAATACCATCCTATATTCTAATATAGTGAATGAAATTGTCATTACTAAGATTGAAAAACTATATAATAAGTGACTAATTTGCAAATTTCGTCCTAATGTATATTCTTGCGCTGCATTAGAATTGCACCTAAGGAAAAGTTTCTTGAATTTCCTTTTTTTGTTCTTGAAATTATTGATTAATAGTCGACGAAAGAGCTTATCAATATGCCTAGTTAGAGTAGATCAAGACCTCATCTTTTAAATCTTAGAAACAACCTATCCCAAGATGCATATGCTAACTAGTTTCATCTTTTAAATCTTGAAATATCCCTGAAAGTATAAATTTTATACCTACAAAAAAAAAAGAAGGAAAAATGGGTTTCTCAACTTAAAAAAAAAAATGAGCTAATCTTTAACTTTTACCGAAGCTAATTTCTAGTTTAATTTATATAAAATTTGGATTAAAAAAATCAGATATAGACCGAAACAACATTATTTGGGGCTTATGCTTCATATTTGTAGCCATGTCATCACCACATAAAAAAGAAGAAAGAAGAAAAAATAATAATAAATAAATAAAAAAAAGTCATCTTTTCTGTTAGCTAAAATAGATGGAGTTAAAGAGATGACATTGCACCAATTTAACAAGTTTAAAAACTTGATTTTCCTTTTTGTAGGTTTTACAGCTTAATTATCCTTTCATAATAAATTTTAGGACTTTTAGTATATTTATTTCAATCTAATCTAAATACAAATCCATAAGCACTTGACTAGTCTAGAGCAATTCAAATGAAACATGTTATATATTGTGGAGTCTAAGTCACTTGTTGTTCCTAAGAACTCATGTATAAAAAATCATTGTTTCGTTCTCTCAACACTATCCATGGCTTCGATACATGGAACTTGAAGATGCTAAGTACTAAATTTGCCCCTCCTTTGCTCGTCCACCCACTTCAAGATGACACTCGGATCTATATCTATATCCTATGCTAAAGATAATTATGATATTTCATATAAATTATTTGTACATTTCAGATATTACTTATTGCACATATATTGCCATTTGATTATGCATAATCTTAATCAAGATATTATCATAAAATAGTTATCTAATAAATTCTATAAATATATTATATACTTCATTAATATACATGTTGAAATATATACAAATTTCATTCGCCGATTATCAAAGGAAGTCATGAAGAAGGCCTATCTTTCATACACCTAGCATTGACATATTTAGCAAACATAGTCCCCCTCTCACTTCAATCCCTCTCTCACTTACTCCAGCTCCCGATTTGTTCACTACCCTCGCTTCAGCTCCCTCTATCGCTTAAATTGCTCCAGCTCCCACTCTCTCGCTCTTGCGCCCTCACCAAATGGACAGAAAGGTGAGCTTTTCTACTCACAAGATAACTTGCTTTACTGATTTTCTTCTTGCTTAGTCATGTATTACCTGTCATATGCAAATTAAAATAAAGGCAAGCCTAACATTAAAAAAAAAAGAAAAAGGAAAATAGTGAAAATAGATAGCAAAGTTGCTGTTGTTAGAGTGTGGATTTGGGGAGGGAATTTTTATAGCTTCGGGTGAAGGTGTGGGGGGAAGAGAGTTTAAGAGGAAGAAGATCCGCATAGGGAAAGTAAAAAGCAAAGAAAAAAAGAAAAATAAATTGAAAGAAAGAAATAGTAAAAGGGTTTATAATGGAGGCTAGGCTGAAAAGTCGTAGGTGAGGTAGTTGTGGGCTTAATTGGGTTAGGCCCTTTTTAGCCAAATTGGATTGGGCCTTGTCCACTTTTGGACCCAACCCGAATTGTTAGGGTCAAGGTCAAACCAGCAACTGACACAGTAAGAAGTCTATCTTCAATATTTAAAGATGATAAATAATAAATAAAAAATAAAGAATAAAGAAAATTGGTAAAAAGAAATCAGAAAATTTATAAATTGCATAAAAAATTATAAAAGTCTAGAAAAATAAGAAATATTTATAAATTACAAAAATACCCTCAAGACTTAGAAAATTGACTAAATGCTCCCCTCCCTCTAGCTTAAAGTAATTATCAGAATGCCCTCAAACTCAGTTTTATGGGTGATGATACTACTCGCATATGAGAATGTGAAATATAAAAATCGTAACAAGAGGGGAATATTTATGAATCCAATTTGTAATTCAAGAATATGCATACTCAAATGGTAAATATATGCAAAAATAAACCCTATCCCTAAGGACATTTGGTTTATTGGGTTACTATTCACGATTCTCTCTTCTTGGGTGATTGGTTATTGTTTCTCCTGCAATCCGAGCTGCTAATTCCAGATGCGATGGCCGTTCATTGGGCTAACTTTTTGGGGGAAAGAGGCGCCTCTTGCCTCTCTTTCAAACCCCCAGCATCATCTCCTGGTACGTATTCTCTCCTCGATTCGCATGGCTATCTATGGCTAGGGTTCCGCCCGCCTGCTTGCTGCTGTGATTCATAAGTTGAGATGGATACGAGTCGATGGGGGCTCGAAATGAGGAGAAGGGGACAAGTTCCCATGGCGGTCTTCCTATTCTGACTGAGGAACCTTCATTGCTGATTGGTATGGGAGGATATTCGAGTTCGGACATTGCTTCGTCTGGTCCGAACGAACTGCGAGCTCCTCGCACAAGTGGTGGGGCGCGACCTGTCCAGCGAGGAAGGTCCCGCTTAGCTAAGCCTCAGGGTAGGGATACCGCTAAGAATTCATCAGGGAAATCGTGGGTTGCGGTGGCAAGAACCGTGGCCAAGGGCTATGATTTGGTGTATACTCCACCGACTATGGTTAACAATAGACCTGTGATTGAGATCACTAATCAAGATCTGGAAGTTGCAGATCCCAAGATGTTTGAATGATTAATAGGCTACTTCATTGGTCGGCGAATGCCTTTTAAGGTAGTTGAGGAGGCTATGAAGAAAGTGTGGGGGCCGAACCTTGCTGAAGTCATGTCAAATGGCAAAGGTCTCTTTATGTTTCGCATTCCTGATAGGGAATTCCGTTGAAGTGTGCATGAAAGTGGTCGGATGACGGTTGCTAGAATACCACTTGTTCTACAGCAATGGACCCCTAGTCTTGAGCTGAGAAGGGAGACCCACCGTGTGGTTCCTGTTTGGGTTAGACTATCGAATATTCCCTTTTCGTATTGGTTTGCCCACTTCATCGGGAGAGTTGCAAGTGCGCTTGGCAAACCCTTTTATGTGGATAAGAGAACAGAGCAGGCGAACAGCCTTACTTTTGCTAGGGTCTGCATCGAAATTACTACTAATCAACCTGATTGTAAACTAATTGAGATAACCCATAATGGTACAAAGTGTGAAATAGGAGTGGAGTTTGAGTGGCAACCCACTGCCTGTGCTGGATGTGGCATATGTGGCCACAATTGTGCAACGACTATTAGGCCTGGTAGACCTGGAACAGAACGTGCTGATGCTGGTCCTTCTTCAAAGGAGTCTAAACCTCTTAGTAAGGCTGCAAGTGGGAATATCTCATAGCAAACTAGACCATCTTCGGTGGCGTCTGAGGATCAAGGGGGAATATCTTCGGGTGCGCCATTGGTCCCTTTTATGGAATCCGCAATTGATGTAGGACAGACCAGGAGCTCCTTTAGTGGTTCCTCTCCTCTTGTTCAGCAAGTTGCGGATCTGGAGGTACCTCTTCCATCGCACCAAAGTGACCTTGCTCAGCATGGGAATCAGGTCGAAGGCAAAGAGAAGGAGCAAAAGCCGCAGAATTTGAATGCCTCGTTGTTACCATACTCGGAGGAGGTGCAGCCTTGCAACCTGAAGGAAGTTGTACCTGGCCAAAAGCCTCCTAAAGTCCCTGCAAAAATTAGTTCTGGCCTCTCCTCTCAGGCTTCTGACTTGGCACCGGATTCTGTTATGCCGTCTGGAGACCAGGAAGATGAGACCATCAATATTTCGTCTAATGAAGACGGTGGCCACATGCCTAGACCCACTCCTTTGAGTGGCCTTTCGGAACCTATTGGGGCTGGTTCGAGCCAAGATCAGCTCCTCCTTTTGCTGCCTGACCCGCTGGGACCTTCTCCTACGGAGGGCTCGAAAGCGACTAGAGGTAGGCGCAGGATCGCTAAGCGGAAGTAATTCTCTCCTTTTGCTTTCTATGTTTTTTGGGTTTTGGAATGTTAGAGGTATTATGAACCCTGTCGAAGGGCGGAGATTAAGAAGTTTGTTGTTGCAAATAAGCTTTGCCTTATTGGGCTTTTTGAAACTAAAGTTTTAGAGCCTTTGTTTGGTTCCATATCTTCCAATATTTTGAGAGGATGGAATTGGATTGCGAACTATGATTTTGCTCCACATGGTAGAGTCTAGATTGGATGGGATCCAGCTACCGTCAGTTTTGAGTTGATCTCTTCGAATGACCAAGCCAAGGGGTTATCTTCTAATTTTACTTGCTGTGTTTCTGCTATCTATGGAGAGCATTCCTTTGTGCGGCGAAGGCCTCTTTGGTCTGATCTTATCCATTGTGACGATCTTTTTCAAGACTATGCCTGGATAGTAGCGGGAGATTTCAATGCAATCAAGGACCCTTCTGATCGCTTTGGTAGCTCTAATGCCTGGATCCCCTGTTTTGATGATTTCAAGCTTTGTCTGGACCAAACGGAACTTGAGGATCTCAGGTACTCTGGCCTTCGGTTTACCTAGTCGACTTCGGCGGGTGCGAATAGGAAGATGCGAAAAATTGACAGAGTTCTTGTCAACTCTAAATGGAGAATGGACTTTTTATACTCGGAGGCATTGTTTCTCAATCCTAGAATTTCTGATCATACTCCTATGGTTGTTAGGGTTGTGGATCCGCGTCCAAGGAGGAAGCCTTTTAAGTACTTTGATTTTTGGGTTGATCACCCAGACTTCCATTCTACGGTCTTGCGGTATGGGATAGTCAAGTTTGGGGAGTTCCCATGTTTAAACTAGTTTCGAAGTTGAAATTGTCGAAATCTCGCCTCAAGGATCTTAATCTGGAGGCTTTCTCGGATATTTCTCTGAGAACTCTTGAAGCGAGGGAAGCCTTGTGTTCTACTCAGCATCTCCTTCAGTTGGATCCTGAAAATATTCCACTAGCTGATCTTGAAAAAGGGCAGCAACGTGCTTTTATAGACCTTCGTGGTCAAGAGGAATCGTTCTATAAGCAAAAATCAAGAATTAGATGGCTGAAGGAAGGAGATCGCAACACGAGATTCTTCCACAATTGTGTTAAAGCTAGACATCTCAATAACCATATCCTCTCTGTCAAAGACACTGCAGGTACGGTGATCTCGGATCTTGATTTGGTGCCCCAAGTTTTTCTATCTTTCTTTTCGGATCTACTTTCTCCTCGAGTTGGCTTAGCTAAGCCTGATCTTCAAGAGCTTACTTCTCTTATTCGAAAGCCGCTTTCCGATAGCTAGGTATGTTCCCTAGCTTCGCCTGTCTCTTATTTGGAAGTGAAGAAGACCTTGTTCTTTCTTGTGAAGGGAAAAGCCCCGGTCCAGATGGGTTTACAGCAGAATTCTTTAAAAGTAACTGGGATGTCGTGGGCTCTTTAGTTATAAAGGCTGTGAAAGATTTTTTTCTCCTCAGTTGTCTTCTTAAAGAAGTTAATGCGACTATCCTAGCTCTAATTCCCAAGGTCCCGAATGCTTGTGAAGTAAACGACTTCAGACCGATTGCCTGCTGCAATACTATCTATAAACTTATCACCAAGATCTTGGCCAATAGAATTGCGCTTATACTTCAGGATATTATTAGTCCGTCCCAGAATCCGTTTGTAAAGGGAAGAAGAATAAGGGATAATATTTTATTGGCTCAAGAGCTGTTTGTAGGCTTTCACCTAGACCTATGCCTCCCAAGATGTGCGGTCAAAGTGGAATTTTGCAAGGCCTATGACACTGTGGACTGGGATTTCCTAGAGCTCACTCTTACTGCCTTCAAGTTTCCTCTGTGGATTATTCGTCGGATTATGGCTTGTGTACGCACACCCAGGTTCTCTATCTTTATTAATGGGGAGCTTCATGGCTTCTTCCCAGGAGGCAGAGGCCTTAGGCAGGGTGACCCAATGTCTCCTTATTTATTTACATTGATCATGGAAATCTTCTCGGGAATCTTGAACCAAAGGTCTTCGGCTAAAGAGTTTAAATGTTATTGGAGATGTAAGTCTCCCAAGCTTACTCATCTATTTTTTGCATACGATGTGTTCCTCTTTTGCCAAGCAGATTGGAAATCGGCTGTGATCCTTAAAAGAAGCCTCGACATTTTCTCTTCATGGAGTGGTCTTCTCCCCAACAAAAATAAGAGCGACATCTTTCTTTCGGGAGGCGATCTTGCTTTGTGCAACAGAATCCTCCTAGCATTTGGTTTTCAGGAAGGTAAACTCCCGATTCGGTATCTTGGAGTGTTGATAATCTCAAAGAGGTTGAGTAAGGCTGACTGTCCTCAGTTAATTGACCGCATTACCGCGCGAGCCCGCTCCTGGTCCCACAGGTTCCTCTCTTTTGCTAGGAGACTCCAGCTCATAAGGTTAGTGCTTCACGCTATTCAATCTTTTTGGGCTAGTGTCTTCACCTTGCCCTCCTCGGTTATCCTGGGGATTGAAAGCATTCTTTGTAGATTTCTTTGTAAAGGCACCTCCTTGGATAAGGGAGGTGCTGAAGTCTCATGGGCGGATGTTTATTTGCCTAAGGAGGAAAGGGGCCTGGGTATTTGGTCTATCAAGGATTGTAACAGAGCCTCAATGATGAAATTAATTTGGATCCTTTTTACGGATAAGGAATCTCTGTGGTGACGTTGGATCCACTCCAACTTTTTAAAGAAACATAACCTCTGGGTTGCCCCTCAGCCTTCGGTTTGTGCATGGAGTTGGAAGAAGATCCTTCAACTTCGGGGCGGTTGTAGACAATCCTTTGGTTGGAAGGTCGGTGACGGCCAATCTGTCTCATTGTGGTTCGATAGCTGGTTGCCTTCCGGCCCTCTTCATCTACAAGTTCCTCAATCTTTTTTGTTGGACCCCGACGTTCCTGCAAAGGCGACTGTGGCTTCTTTATATTCTTATGCTGGAAGATCCTGTAAATTGCGGTTGGAGAATTGTGGTTTCTCACTTCCTCCTCTTTCGGTTGATAGCGATCGTTTTGTGTGGCGTCAAGATTCTTCGGGGGCCTTCTCCATAGCTTCTGCTTGGAACGCCATCAAGCTTCTAAAGCTAGAGCACCTTGGACTTCTTTTGTGTGGGATAAGGATTTAGCCCCTCGGTTTCAATTCCTTTTGTGGCTTATTACTAAAAACCGCTTGCCAACACAGTCACTTCTTATCTCATATGGAAGGATTGATTACTCGGTTTGCACTTTTTGTAATACTCAGCTAGACTCGACTAACCATTTGTACTTTAATTGTAATATTTCAAATACCATTATTTACTTTTGGGCAACTAGGTGCAATTTGCCGTGGAGGAACGGCACTTGGGCGGAAAACCTTGCTTGGGCTATGAAATTCCTTGCTGGTAAGGACTTCTTTCATAGTCTTTCCCACTATTCCTTTGGAGCTCTTTGCTATCTAATTTGGAAGAAGAGAAATGCTATGATCTTCTGAGGGGAATCTCTTGATATTCCCGCTTTGAAGATCCATTTGATAAAGATGGTTAAAGAAAAAGCAATTACCTACAAGGATGTCCCTGACACTCCAAGGAATCGGCGTCCTCAGAGGGGTTGGGATCTTGACCCAATTATCTTCACTTAACCCTTGGGGGTTTCTATCCTTTGATCCTGCTCGATCGTCTCCAGCACGGATGTTCTGGGCTTCATCCATGGAGGGATGGTTGCTGAATCTAATGGCTGGGCTGTCTCTGGTGTTTGCACTCTTTCTGTCCTTGCCCTTTATGGCTTTTGCGCGGCTCCCTTCCACTCTTTTGTTCACATTTAGAGTGTAAGTTTTGGTGCCGTTTGTGTACATTTGTCCTAAGCTTATCAATATATTCTTACCTTTACCAAAAAAAAATGGTAAATATATGCAATATATGTGCAATTTTGAGAGATTCAAATAATTAGTAAGAAAGATCATAATTATCTTTGACATAGGAAAATATCCTATCAAAAGTGCTAAATATCCTTTATCAGTTAACAATAATAATAATAATAATAATAAAGAAATATGAAATTTAAGTATATTTCAAAGTACATATTAATGAAAAGTACATCATCCAATTTATAAACTATTTCATATAACTATCCTAAGATAATATCTTAATGAAGCTTATGCATGATATACATACAATATATGTGCAATATATGTGCAATTTTGAGAGATGTCGATAATCGAAAGAAAGCATGATAATTATCTTTAACATGGGAAATAATGTAGTTTGTCTCTCACCAAGGCTGGCTTGGACCACCTTGGGCCAATCTCATGACAATAACCAAAATACCCATAGGCTTGAAAAATGACCAAAATACCCTCAACACTTACAAATTGACTAAATGCTCCCTCTAGCTTAAAGTAATTATGGAAATGCCATTAAACTCAGTTTTATGGATCACAATACTACTTTCTTGCGAAAAACATGAAATGCAACACAGGGGAATATTCATGAATCTAATTTGAAATCTAGTCTTTATATCTTAAAAAATGCTCGTTCCTCGAACAACAATATTTCTTTCAAAACATCATGCATCTAAAGAACCTACATTTTTGTTAGTACCTTGGTGTGTGGAGACTTTGAAAGTTTTCAATGAAAAATTGAAATTTAATCTTTTGGGATATAGTTCCTCAAGGACCAATAGAATTTTCTTGGTAGAATGCTTGATTTTATGAATAATTCAAAACAAATAAATCATATAGTTACTAGTTTTCACATTGTCCATAATAGTAATGGTCCATTTATTTTACGAAAAATGAATGATTTAGAAAATATTTTCCTAAAATTAATCATTTATAATGCTTGAAATATTAGACAAATATTAGTCAATGAAAAATATTTCCTTTATGAATAATAATTTATGTCTAAATATTTTTGTGGATAATCAAAATATTTTTATTTATTTATTTTTTTAAGTACTACAAGCAATCATTTTTTGCTAAATAAACGAAGCCAAAATAAGTTCTCCATTCTAATCATTGAGGTGATTTGAGACACCTCAGCCAAGTTACAAAACGGCAATTCACATCTATTAAGTAGCAACATTTCCTTATGGTTAAACTTATACAATAAGCTTAACGGTCATTTCATCTTTGAATATTTACAAAATCAGTATTTTTCCTGTTTTATGCATTAGTTTTGTATTGAATTGATGTCCTTTCAAATTTTATGTATTAGGAATTGTAAATTTTCTAAGATATTACATTTTTATTAAATGATATGGGTTTAGTTTCATCCACTAGTTAACACCAATTGATGATTAATGCAATGTAACTAATATAGGTTACAAGTTTATAATACCACACGCACACACTTCTTTGTATGATAAAGAGAACCCACTACTATTTCAACACAAATAATAATCAAAAGAGTTTCAACATGATACGTGAAATGGTAATAAAAAACCGGCATAATAATCATATTAAGTATCTTATGAATTTCCAAATTCAATTCAAATCAAATAAAATTATAATTTCTATTCTTTATTGCACACATGACAATGCCATTTTCTCTTTTAATTTTCAGGTATAAAAGAATTGGGTTACAAGTTTATAATACTATGCATATATGTACACATACAGTTCTTTGTATGATAAAGAAAACCCACTACCATTTCAACACAAATAATAATCGGAAAAATTTCAACATGATGCATGAAATGGTAATTAAAAACAAAGATGGCGTCATAATCATACTAAGTATCTTATGAATTTCCAAATTAAAGTTGAATCAAATAAAATTATTATTTCTCTTCTTTGTTGCACACATGAGAATGCCTTTTTTTTTTTTTCGGTATAAAAGAATTGGGGTAACAAGTTTATAATACCCCCCCCCCCCCACACACACATACTTCTTTGTATGATAAAGAAAACTCACTACTATTTCAACACAAATAATAGTCAGAAGAATTTCGACATGATGTGTGAAATGGTAATTAAAGAAGACCAGCATAATAATCATATTAAGTATCTGATGAATTTTCAAATTTAAGTTGATTCAAATAAAATTACAAGTTCTCTTCTTTTTTCTTCACAAATATCTGTTTTTAGCTTAACCGCCAAAATGTGATCCTCTGCTAGCTCAAGGTGGCACACAGCATCCTAAAGTTTTTCCATAACTTGGTTAAAAGCTTTTAGTACTTCTTATTTTCTATCACATATTAAATTTTTTTGTTCAATATCTCATAATTCTCGTTGTCCAATTTCTCATCTTTGTCCAGTTCAGCCATTATGTTCTTAGAAGCGAAATCCAATGTATCTGAACAAATTGGACATATTTACACAAATTATTAATGCTTTACATTTACGCACTATTTTGCATAAAATAATAATATTAATGAATAAAATCAAATAAGGCTTTAGAGTCGAAAGGTTATTTCCAATCATCATCCAAAAATTCTGATTTGAAATTATCATTGATATGGTCATTTTTGCAAAAATAAGTTCAGTAAAGTCACTAAAAATTTCTTGAACTTCCCACAAATAATTATAAATTTAAACAATAATTTACGACAATAAATAACATTGAACTTACATCAACTAAATATATCATTTACATGAAGTAATATATTTAGTAGAAGTATGTCAACATCAACATGAAAAGAAAGATTTACGCCTAAAATATCTCAAACTAATCAAAGGAAAAGTAATAAATAAATAAATTCAAAGATACTCATCAATCTCATCAATGGGGAATGTCTCTTCTAATCTCTTAAAAAATTCCCCTGAGAATTCTAAAGGCACATTGGGCAGCCACGGAAAGACTTTCGGAGAACCCTTACAACTCCTCCAAGGTGCATTCATTCTGCACCAAGTTGCATCCAACCTGAGGGCCATTTTAATGGAAGAGTGTTCATTAGGGCCAACCTCTTTTGAAAATCCGGTATTAGGTAACCATTCCGGATGATTCTTTGTATCATCTTGTTGACCTTGATCATATGTGACACTATATCACTGTCATTCCACCGATAATCAGTTAATTCCTCTATTAGCCCTTCAAGTCTCACCTTTTGTTCATGAGTTCTCGATAATATAAGCATACATATGCAATGCATCATTAGAACAAATGTAGAACAAAAATGGTAATGAACATAATTGAAAAACACATTCTCCTCCTTTTTCTTTGGGTCATACGTCAACGGTGGTCGACGACAGTCAACGGATGACTAGGTCAAGTCAACAGTCATCATGGTCATGTCAAGGGGCAGTAGGTCAGTGAGGGGCAAAATATTAATATCAAAGAATAAATAATGGCATAATTGTAAAAACAACTAATAGGGGTAAAACCATAATTTCATGAAAAATTAAGAGGCAAAAGCGTAAATTCTTGCCTCACACATGCCACACGTGCACTAGCAGTTGTTGCACGTATGCAGTGTACGTGCCTAGGAACTTCCTCGACACGTACAGTGCACACATCGATGACCTAGTCTTCTTCTAGCCATATATAGGGGAGTGTCCAATGCTCCACTGATCGTTTTCTCATCTTGACGAGAACTACGACCTTGTCCTATCAAAAATAATTTTTAACTAAAAAAATCAAAAAAAAGGATGAATAGTACGCGGGTGTTGGGATTTTTGTTCCCAAGCATCCAACAGCAATGTTTCTCAAAAATTCGGGCAAAAAACCAATTATAAACGTCAACAATGATTGGAAAACATGAACAACATCGCTTTGATACCAATGTCTAAAATGGATTCCTCAAAAAGTGAATCGATACTCGAACTATTAAATACCAAAACGAAAGCAAAAACGTGTCCAAGAAACATGTAACACTGATCAAAAGGCATTTCACAAATACGGACATACCTTGTTTGCCACAAATTAAATACTTGTTGTAATCTCAAAGGCATCAATCAAAACCTTTAGAGTTCCATTCGTCGAGAGAGTTTACTGTTGTCAAAAGGGGAACCCTACATTCTGTCTATTATAGTTTTCAACATTCTCTTTTTTCTTTTATATATTGCGGTAATTTTCACTTAAGAAATAACTACTATTTCTCTTATGTACCCTTCCTTTATAGGCGGATTTGGCCCAACATGGGCGGATGAGCCTGGCTTGGCCCAGCAAATAAAAAATATATATTAGCCATTGTGCCTGAGCCTCTTTATTTCAGTTGTGACAGAGCTTGAGGCGGCCAATGATGGGAGTTTGATGGTGGCTGTTGATGATCAGAGATGGCGCATGGTGTCTAGAGACCGTGGATGGTGGATGCTATTGTTGGTTAATAGTGAGGGATCTCCACTTCATGCCCTTGCTAGGCTTGGATCGTTTGTGGGCTATGTGAGTGGAACCAAAACCAAATTGGCTTCTTTCTTCTTTTCTTTTTATTTGTTTCTAATTTTTTATTTGTTTATATGCTTATTGTTTATTTATTTGCTACTAGCCTTCATTTTTTTGTTAAAAAAAAATGTGTGCCTAGTGTTATCAACAAAAACAATATTCAGATGTGGATGGACACCCCTTTTTGAAATGGTGATCGAAACGGTCATTTTAAATACTAAAATGATACTTGAAATTTGTCAACAAACCTAGCCTGATGAAAAGATATGAGTTATTTGAAAAATAAATTTAAATAAACATATATAGAAATGTACTTACATCGCAGGTATTCAAGCAACTTAAAGTATTTTTAATTATTTCATAATGACCTAGTTCACATTGTTGTTAACGTCTTAATTTGCGACATATCTCTGAATACAAAACCCTTGGAAAGCGGAGTCCTATTCTATAAATGTGACATTCTGATTTTCAAGTTCTGCAGCAAATTTTGATTGAATAAGTTAGGCTTTTTTCATCGACACTCATATCTTTTCATAGTTTTGTTGACACATTTCAAGTATCATTTTAGTATATAAAATGACCGTTTCGATCACCATTTCAAAAAGGGGTGTCCATCCACATCTGAATATTGTTTTTGTTGATAACACTAGGCACACATTTTTTTTTTTAACAAAAAAATGAAGGCTAGTGGCAAATAAATAAACAATAAGCATATAAACAAATAAAAAATTAGAAACAAATAAAAAGAAAAGAAGAAAGAAGCCAATTTGGTTTTGGTTCCACTCACATAGCCCACAAACGATCCAAGCCTAGCAAGGGCATGAAGTGGAGATCCCTCACTATTAACCAACAATAGCATCCACCATCCACGGTCTCTAGACACCATGCGGATCATCAACAGCCACCATCAAACTCCCATCATTGGCCGCCTCAAGCTCTGTCACAACTGAAATAAAGAGGCTCAGGCACAACGGCTAATATATATTTTTTATTTGCTGGGCCAAGCCAGGCTCATCCGCCCATGTTGGGCCAAATCCGGCCTATAAAGGAAGGGTACATAAGAGAAATAGTAGTTATTTCTTAAGTGAAAATTACCGCAATATATAAAAGAAAAAAGAGAATGTTGAAAACTATAATAGACAGAATGTAGGGTTCCATTTTTGACAACAGTAAACTCTCTCGACCAATGGAACTCTAAAGGTTTTGATTGATGCCTTTGAGATTACAACAAGTATTTAATTTGTGGCAAACAAGGTATGTCCGTATTTGTGAAATGCCTTTTGATCAGTGTTACATGTTTCTCGGACACGTTTTTGCTTTCGTTTTGGTATTTAATAGTTCGAGTATCGATTCACTTTTTGAGGAATCCATTTTGGACATTGGTATCAAAGCGATGTTGTTCATGTTTTCCAATCATTATTGACGTTTATAATTGGTTTTTTGCCTGAATTTTTGAGAAACATTGTTGTTGGACGCTTGGGAACAAAAATCCCAACACCCGTGTACTATTCATCCTTCTTTTTTGATTTTTTTTAGTTAAAAATTATTTTTGATAGGACAAGGTCGTAGTTCTCGTCAAGATGAGAAAAACGATCAGTGGAGCATTGGACACTCCCCTATATATGGCTAGAAGAAGACTAGGTCATCGACGTGTGCACTGTACGTGTCGAGGAAGTTCCTAGGCACGTACACGCATACGTGCAACAACTGAATGTGTGAGGCAAGAATTTACGCTTTTGCCTCTTAATTTTTCATGAAATTATGGTTTTACCCCTATTAGTTGTTTTTACAATTATGCCATTATTTATTATCTGATATTAATATTTTGCCCTCATTACGACCTACTGCCCATTGACATGACCATGATGATCGACTTGACCTAGTCATCCGTTGACTGTCGTCGACCACCGTTGACGTATGACCCAAAGAAAAAGGAGGAGAATGTGTTTTTCAATTATGTTCATTACCATTTTTGTTCTACATTTGTTCTAATGATGCATTGCATATGTATGCTTATATTATCGAGAACTCATGAACAAAAGGTGAGACTTGAAGGGCTAATAGAGGAATTAACTGATTCTCGGTGGAATGACAATGATATAGTGTTACATATGATCAAGGTCAACAAGATGATACAAAGAATCATCCGGAATGGTTACCCAATACCGGATTTTCAAAAGAGGTTGGCCCTAATGAACACTCTTCCATTAGAATGGCCCTCAGGTTGGATGCAACTTGGTGCAGAATGAATGCACCTTGGAGGAGTTGTAAGGGTTCTCCGAAAGTCTTTCCGTGGCTGCCCAATGTGCCTTTAGAATTCTCAAATTTTTTAAGAGATTAGAAGAGACATTCCCCATTGATGAGATTGATGAGTATCTTTGAATTTATTTATTTATTACTTTTCCTTTGATTAGTTTGAGATATTTTAGGTGTAAATATTTCTTTTCATGTTGATGTTGACATACTTCTACTAAATATATTACTTCATGTAAATGATATATTTAGTTGATGTAAGTTCAATGTTATTTATTGTCGTAAATTATTATTTAAATTTATAATTATTTGTGGGAAGTTCAAGAAATTTTTAGTGACTTCACTGAACTTATTTTTGCAAAAATGACCATATCAATGATAATTTCAAATCAGAATTTTTGGATGATGATTGGAAATAACCTTTCAACTCTAAAGCCTTATTTGATTTTATTCATTAATATTATTATTTTATGCAAAATAGTGCGTAAATGTAAAGCATTAATAATTTGTGTAAATATGTCCAATTTGTTCGGAGACATTGGATTTCGCTTCTAAGAACATAATGGCTAACCGGACAAAGATGAGAAATTGACAACGAATTATGAGATATTGAACAAAAAAATTTAATATGTGATAGAAAATAAGAAGTACTAAAAGCTTTTAACCAAGTTATGGAAAAACTTTAGGATGCTGTGTGCCACCTTGAGCTAGCAGAGGATCACATTTTGGCAGTTAAGCTAAAAACAGATATTTGTGAAGAAAAAAGAAGAGAACTTGTAATTTTATTTGAATCAACTTAAATTTGAAAATTCATCAGATACTTAATATGATTATTATGCCGGTCTTCTTTAATTACCATTTCACACATCATGTTGAAATTCTTCTTACTATTATTTGTGTTGAAATAGTAGTGAGTTTTCTTTATCATACAAAGAAGTATGTGTGTGTGTGTGTGTGGGGGGGGGGGTATTATAAACTTGTTACCCCAATTCTTTTATACCGAAAAAAAAAAGGCATTCTCATGTGTGCAACAAAGAAGAGAAATAATAATTTTATTTGATTCAACTTTAATTTGGAAATTCATAAGATACTTAGTATGATTATGACGCCATCTTTGTTTTTAATTACCATTTCATGCATCATGTTGAAATTTTTCCGATTATTATTTGTGTTGAAATGGTAGTGGGTTTTCTTTATCATACAAAGAACTGTATGTGTACATATATGCATAGTATTATAAACTTGTAACCCAATTCTTTTATACCTGAAAATTAAAAGAGAAAATGGCATTGTCATGTGTGCAATAAAGAATAGAAATTATAATTTTATTTGATTTGAATTGAATTTGGAAATTCATAAGATACTTAATATGATTATTATGCCGGTTTTTTTTTTTATTACCATTTCACGTATCATGTTGAAACTCTTTTGATTATTATTTGTGTTGAAATAGTAGTGGGTTCTCTTTATCATACAAAGAAGTGTGTGCGTGTGGTATTATAAACTTGTAACCTATATTAGTTACATTGCATTAATCATCAAGTGGTGTTAACTAGTGGATGAAACTAAACCCATATCATTTAATAAAAATGTAATATCTTAGAAAATTTACAATTCCTAATACATAAAATTTGAAAGGACATCAATTCAATACAAAACTAATGCGTAAAACAGGAAAAATACTGATTTTGTAAATATTCAAAGATGAAATGACCGTTAAGCTTATTGTATAAGTTTAACCATAAGGAAATGTTGCTACTTAATAGATGTGAATTGCCGTTTTGTAACTTGGCTGAGGTGTCTCAAATCACCTCAATGATTAGAATGGAGAACTTATTTTGGCTTCGTTTATTTAGCAAAAAATGATTGCTTGTAGTACTTAAAAAAATAAATAAATGAAAATATTTTGATTATCCACAAAAATATTTAGACATAAATTATTATTCATAAAGGAAATATTTTTCATTGACTAATATTTCAAGCATTATAAATGATTAATTTTAGGAAAATATTTTCTAAATCATTCATTTTTCGTAAAATAAATGGACCATTAGTATTATGGACAATGTGAAAACTAGTAACTATACGATTTATTTGTTTTGAATTATTCATAAAATCAAGCATTCTACCAAGAAAAGTCTATTGGTCCTTGAGGAACTATATCCCAAAAGATTAAATTTCAATTTTTCATTGAAAACTTTCAAAGTCTCCACACACCAAGGTACTAACAAAAATGTAGGTTCTTTAGACGCATGATGTTTTGAAAGAAATATTGTTGTTCGAGGAACGAGCATTTTTTAAGATATAAAGACTAGATTTCAAATTAGATTCATGAATATTCCCGTGTTGCATTTCATGTTTTTTGCAAGTAAGTAGTATTGTGATCCATAAAACTGAGTTTAATGGCATTTCCATAATTACTTTAAGCTAGAGGGAGCATTTAGTCAATTTGTAAGTGTTGAGGGTATTTTGGTCATTTCTCAAGCCTATGGGTATTTTGGTTATTGTCATGAGATTGGCCCAAGGTGGTCCAAGCCAGCCTTGGCGAGAGACAAACTACATTATTTCCTATGTTAAAGATAATTATCATGCTTTCTTTCGATTATCGACATCTCTCAAAATTGCACATATATTGCACATATATTGTATGTATATCATGCATAATCTTCATTAAGATATTATCTTAGGATAGTTATATGAAATAGTTTATAAATTGGATGATGTACTTTTCATTAATATGTACTTTGAAATATACTCAAATTTCATATGGCTTGAAAATAATCGACCACGAGTCAATTGCACTAAAAATTCCTAAGCTACCCGATAGGTTAGGTCACCCTAAAATCGCGCCTAATTGAAATTAACCACGAATTTGAATCCGATTTCAAAAATTGAAAATTCTGTCATATTATGATTTATTTTAGGAATGTCGACTGATCCTTCAAAGAATTTTTGGTGAGCCGAGATTTCTACGGAAAATCAATATGGACGATTCGGAAAAGAGTTGCAAATTCGGATGAGCATTATTAGAGGAATTTTGGTCACCAAATTGAAGTAAATGGTGAGGAGATGGTGCAAATTCGTAGGGGTGATGGGCTACTGCAGTTTGGTCCTCAATTTGGCTTCATTTGTTGTGGATTTGTTAAGAATTTGGCCCTTGGGTGATCCATTGGAAAGGTTGGCTGAAAATGGGCATAATTATCTACACCAAAATGACTTAAATTTGGTGAAATTGGAGCAAATTCTCCATTGGATGGGCTGAAGACTTTTGTGGTTTGCTAATCATGAATTAGGATATTTATTTTTTACTTTCAAGGCTTGGTTCTCTCTCTCTCTCTCTCTCTCTCTCTCTCTCTCTTCCTTCCTTCCCCTCTCTCATCTTCATTCGACTAGCTTCTCTTCCTTGACCCCCTTCGGTTCTACTTCTCTTTTCTTCAACGCCCACCCGTGCTCCTTTTCCTTCACCCATTTCCCCTTTGCCATCCCACCGAAGGAACCTCCACCAATGTTTGTCTCCCTCCACCAAGCCTTCCTTCCGTAGCCACTCGTCTAGCTCACCAACGTCAACCCTAGCGAACTACGGCCACTTACTTTGCAGCACGTCCTCCTCCAAATTTGCTACTCCCTCATTGCCTATCCCATCGATAGCCCAACTTCCATCCTTGTGTCTCCATCTCGTTGCAACATCTCACCCTCCACCAGTCAACCACTAGCAAATCCCTTCCCTAGAGTTGACTCTCCTTTGCACCCCTGCAGCCCAACCCATACGCCAACCATCCCTCATGATTTCAGCCCATGCCAATCCAACCCAGTCCAGCGTCCACACCCCTATCGTTCCTCCACGCTAGCCCCAACGAACAGCCATCAAAGCTAGCAATGTTTCTCCAAGCAACTCAGCCCAGCCCAAATCGAGCCGAGCCCAGCCCACTCAAAGCCGCGACCAATAGCCCCTTCGAGATCGGTAGCAACTATGAGCTTCCTTAAACTGTTTTCAACCCGATCTGAACTCCCGTTGGCACCGCCATAAGCTTGAGTTTCAGCCACCATCGCGTCGTCATCGCCGTGGACTCACCGATCCATAAAACCGGTGAGTTTAATCACTAGATTTTGCTTAGGGAGTTAATGATGCTTAATAGTTTATTAGTTTAGGCTAAGTATAGTTTATGTGATTAGTTAGAACGGATTTTGATTTAATTATTCTTTTTTGCATATTAGGTGGTTAGAACGGCTCAATTAGAGACTAGATAAGTTGTATTATTTATCTAAATAGGTTGGAAAATTCTCCGGGCTTGTTTCGGGGTTTAATTTGGTATTTCCAGCCTAGGTTTCTATTTTTGGCATTTAATGGTATTTATTTAATTATTTTTTGTATTTATTTAATTATTTATTATTTTCTCGAAATTATATCGGGTTAGTCGATGATTGGAATTTCATGCTGATTGCAATGGTAGGCTTAGTTTATTCAATTGAGTATCGATTTGTGTAAATTGAGTGGTAATTGTAATTTTGGGTATTTATCCTAAAATTGAGTAATTTGGGCATTTAATTAAAAATACCGGACGTCGATTTATAACACAAAAAATGTGTTTATGGACTATATTAAATGGTAGGATTTTTTAAAAGAAAGATATTGCATTTTTGGCTCAAGCTGACAGTATACCCACACATGATTATTTTTATCAAGTATTTTTAACACGGTGAAAATAGGCCAAGTTTGTTATTTTAATTGAGGAATTGGTGTGCAAAGTACAAGGTCCTTGGCCGGGATTGAGTGATTATGTGATGGTTAAGAGAATCCGTCACCCGATGTGTGTCAAGTGAGCAATGTTCCTATGTGGAAGTCCATCTATGAAAGACGTAGCCGTGCTCAATGGGATGAGATGATGCCTGACTATACCGAAAGACCGCTGTGTGACGGTAAGATCATGCTTGTATGGCCATAATAAATTGAAACGCATGATAGGCCGTGCCTATGTGGATGTAATCACTTGGAATACATGATTGAATGAGTTAAACGTGCTGAATTATTGGACGAAATTGTGTGACACGGTATGAGACATGTCATAATGATTTTATCTTATAATTGGGACCTCTGTGGTAGATTGATGGATGGATTGATTGATTGAGATGTGGTGATTGATGGAGATGTCATTCGAGACGTTCCACTTAATTGAGTGTTATTACTGCGCATATGTGATATATGAATTGTATTGACGTGCAATATGGAACTGAGGCAAAGTAAGTCCTCTGTACTGTGTGTATATGTGTCCTCTGTACTGTGTGTATAGGCCACCCCTAGGTGTATTTTCTTCCTAATAGGGGTTTAGGGGGTGAACTTGCTAAGACATTGTCTTACTTAGTCATGGGCTTAACTTTTTAGGTCTCTAGTGTGAAGAACCCGAAGCTTGAGGTGGAAGGGTCAAGAGCATGAGTGGCTTAGAAGTTCTTGTTGGAGATAGACCCTTGTACTTAGATCATAGAATTGGTCTCTGTTTGTAAACCGCATTTGTTTATAAAAGCTATGTTGATTGATTTGAAATTTGTTGTCCTACTTTTCTATCACACATTTATTGTGGTCAGGGGATTAGTAATTTGCTTTTGCATATGCATTAAAATGAATGGTTCGATGACGTGTCCTAGGATGTCACAAATTTTATTGACCATCGAGGGGTGGACACATGCTCGAGATTCGAGGCGTGACAATAAATACAAGAAAAAAAAAAGCATTGTTCAATAGGCGAGCGAGGTTATCTAGGTTATTCAACATCGACTGCAAAAGGTGGCAACTGAACGTGCAAACTATGTAGTTCCTTTATGAAGGCAATCACGATACCAACAATCAACCACCTTGGAATCAACTTCTATAGAATGGAATAACAATGAAGAAGTTATCACTACTTGATCAGTAACTTGTCATGGACATAACTTAGAAGTAGCAACACTTCAAATTCATTATATATTTCATCATAGCCTATAGTTAGGATTGGAGGATAGTGCTGAAATCTGCGCCTTTGTCCACCAATTGGGAGGTAGAAGACAACATCCATAGTCACCCCATTTTCATGCTGAAAGACTTCTCTCTACAACGAAACCACCAATGTCACGCCCCGACCCTCAGGCACGTGCACATCCCTTACCTTTGGTCGATTTTAAAATGCGATATCCCAGGACTATGTATCGCCGACCCTTTCATTTATATATATGCACATGCGGAAACAGTCATAAAATCCCCAGACAATAAAGCAATGGGATATACAAGCAGGACTAGGAAATTGAACCTGAAAACCAACACCCTTATGCTCATATACAAGCCATACTAAAACGATTGGTTTCTACTCAAATTGATTCTATAGCGATCGTCATCAGGATCCTACTCTGGATCATCCTCGGGGTTCTCCTTCATGTACTCCTCTTCAAGTTCCTCCACAAGGATCTCCTCGTTAGATTTCTCCTCCTTAGGCTCCTCATCCGGGTCCTGAAATGGTTATTTAATAACCACTGAAACCACGTCTTAGCAAGTTCTACCCCCTAATACCCGATTAGTAAACTAATACACCTTAGGGCTGCCTATGCACAACATGGGTCAGAGGACTTACCTTGGCCTCAGATTCCACCTGCATATTAACACAAATCAATAGGCACCCAAGCAATCACATCACAGATCGAAACATCGATCAATTCGACCTAGTCGATTACATGTCAACAAGACCACTCACGGTCATTTCCATCCAATCAATCAATTCACAGCATCATATCAAAGCAATGATTAATCGACCTAGTCGATTACATGTCATTCGGACCACCTCTCGGTCACATCAACACCATACTTTATAATCTCCATTCGGGTACTCAGTCACAGAGCCAGATGAATGCTCTCGGGTGTCTTTTTCGCCAAGGTGACGTACCAATTATCGATCACGATAATCTCCAGCAGTACACTTAGTCACAGAGCCTCATTAATGCTCTTGGGCGTCTTTTTCGCCAAGGTGACGTGTATAATGGACAGCACTCGTGCGTTCTTTAAGGCGCCGTTTTCACCAGTGATATCCTCCATCACCGAACCACGTATGTCCATACTGCTGCATGTAATAGACAGCACTCGTGCGTTCTTTAAGGCGCCGTTTTCACCAGTGATATCCTTTAATCACCGAACCACGTATGTCTCATTACATCGTTCTTGATTGGTTTCAGCCGAGAATTTTCCCAATTCACTTTCACTTTTCCCTCTGCTTTGCAGTTCATTATAGCATTATCGATGCTAAATAATAACACTCGGCTATTAACCAATCAATCATTCAATCTCAATCAATTCCAAATCAATTTAGGGTAAATTCCTAAAACATCACAATTTATTTAATTCCATACAACGTAGAGCTCAAATAAATAAACGGACTACACCACGACAATCAGCACGAAATTCCGGTCATCGGCCATCCCAGTTGAATTTCCGGAAAATAAATAATTAAATAATTAATTTCCAAAATTAAATAAATAAATACAATAATTCCAATTTTGCACAATATGAAGTTCAATTAAATAAATAGTCTGCACCATAATTATCAGCATAAAATCTCGGTCTCTGGCCATCCCGGTTGAATTTCCGGGAAATAAATAATTAAATAATTAATTTCGAAAAATAAATAAATAAATGCAATAAATTAAATTTAGCACAATGTAAAGCTCAATTAAATAAACGGACTGCGTCACGATCATCAGCATAAAATCTCGATCACTGGCCATCCTAATTGAATTTCCGGGAAATAAATAATTAAATAATTAATTTCGAAAATTAATATTTAATTCCTAAAAATTCCACCTAGGCCCGATTTGCTTAATTAACACCCGATAAGGGACGGGAAAAATCCCAAGAAGCTTCCAATAAATACTACAGGCAATTCTCTATCTAATTACACTAATCACACAATTAATATGCCAAGCAATTAACTAATAATCACTAATCAATTCTAATCTAACAGCCTAATTACATTTAATTAACACTAATCAACCTTTAAGTATAATTAGCGCACTAAGAAGGCATTAGTGAGTAAAACTCACTCAAAACGACGGGCTCGACACGAGGATTGACTTTCCTCAAAGCGGGCCGAGCATCCGGGCTCGGGAAGGCGGCCAAAACGGGCTAAAACCCTCTGTGATACCCATTTTTCCAACCCTCTGTGCGCTGCTGGAACAGGCGGTTCCGAGACTGATTCGAGCTGGACAAGGGCAGCTAGGGTCGGGTGGAGCTCCGGTGGGTCGAGTTAGCGGCGCACGGTGGTCGAAGGGAGCTCCGGCGGGCCTCTACAGCCCCTCACGACCATCGAACAGCAGCTGGCTAGACGGGGTCATGGACAGCAACTCGATTGGACGAGGCCAAATGGCACGGCTGGGCGGTCGCGGAGCTGTGACGGTGCGTGGCGTGAGGCGGCAACAACGGCCTTGGCTCCGATTTCGGTTGCTGGTTGTGACAGCAAGCTGCTGTCTCTGTTCTGCCCTTGCTGGTTCGAACGGCCGAGAGGGAGAGGAGGAGAGAGAAGGGCGAAGGGCGTTCAAGCGGGCGAGAGAGAGAGAGAGATGGACGGCGGCGGTACTCCAGCACGACGGCGACGGCAGCTTCGTCCTGCCGCTCCTTCAACCGACGCTGATTGCTGCTTCTGTTCTGCTTCTGCTGTCTTCGAATAGACCAAGCGGGAGGAGGAAGAGAGAGTGCCGAGAGAGAGTACCGAGGGAGAGAGATAAGGATAAGAGAGAGACTAGATAAGTTTGAAAAGTCAAAAATTAAAAGTGAAGGGGAAGCAAAGTGGAGGACAGCCGCGCATTCGGTGGAAGGGGCTCACGCACGAGGGAAAAGAAAAAGAGAGGGAGAGAGAGAGAAGGAAAAGAGAGTGTTTGGTTAATAAAATGGAAAAGAAATGGGAAGTTTACAAAATAAAAGGATTTCCTCAAATAGAAAATCCTAATCCCAATTTCTTTTAAATAAGCTCATACACTCTCAAAAGGATTTTCCAATTTAGAGTTCTTGATCCCCACTTGCATATTTGCATTCAATTTATCTCTTAATTTCTCTCAAATAACTCTCACAAAAATCAATTGATATTTCCATTATCAAATTGATTATTTTCTTCATTCAAGAATCTCTCATGCTTCTCAATTTCACAATCCCCGGCTTCAATTGAACGAAAACGGCCCTATTTATCCAGTCGAAATTAGAACTCAAAAATCTGGATGTCACATCCAGTGTTGTGCATACCATGAAACTCGATATATGTTTGTATGTTAACTTAATATGCAAAAATGTCTTCTTAAGGACATGACTTAGTGGTAGTAGCGGCACTTCAAAGTCATTTATATTTTGTCGTAGCCTATAGTTGGGATTAGAGGATGGTGTCGAAATCTACACCTTTGTCAGCTAGTTGGGAGGCAAAAGATAGTAGCAAGGTTGCCCCATTTCATGTTGAAAGACTTCTCTTTGTAACAAAACAGCCAGTGATGTGCATACCATGAAACTCAGTATATGTTCGTATGTTAACTGAATTTGTAAGAGACAACGGCAAAAATGTCTTTCTCGATCTGCTTCTTAGAGTTCTTCTAGTCAATCTCTTGTTTTGCATAGCTTTGATTATGTAAATCTTCTTATGCTTTTGGTGATAGATAATGGTAAAAATTGCATCATACTCTCGATAATTAAATCTAGCTTATTGAGACTACTGATCCTTGTTTTTTCGGGTGCTACTATGTCCACATCTATTTTTGACAGTTCTATTTTGTTCTTTCATTCACAAACCACAAAGAGAGATGAGGAAGAAGAAGAAAAGAAAAAGGAAAAAAAATGATTTAATTCTCAAAATTATTTTAAGAAACAAGAAGCTATTATTTTCTAAGTTTTGTTTTTGTTCCAAATCTATTCTCCGGTTACTTTTCACTTCAGCAAAATAGAAAAATCAGTTAATATTATCAAACGAATTTATGTTCTTTTTTTATTCCGGGAAACAAAAGAATAAAAGAATAGAGGAATTAACAAGTTACCATGCAATGTCTTTATAGATGGAGAATAACGCTTTGTTGTTGTGCCTAAGCCTCTCTATTTTAGTTAGGATCGAGCTTGAGGTGGTCAGTAATGGGAGCTCGACGGTAGTCGTTGATGATCAGAGTCGGTGAATGGTGCAATCATAACACTGGGCATCCTTAGCATCCTTACTATTAAAGAAGGTGATCACCCTAAGCGGGGCTGCCTTCTTGTTCACTATGGTCATGTGCATGGCTGCTCTTCTTCATTACATTGTCGGAGATGTTGGGGCAGACACTGGAGGAGATAGGCCAATTTTTCGATGAATGCATCTAGTGGAAGTCTGTGGCAAGTGAGATTGACATGCAACGGTCCACAGTGAGGAATTAGAGTTGGTGAGATTGAGGCGATGACAATTGGGGGAGTAATTATTGTTGGAAAAATATTAAATAACAAAAAAATTAATAATTATTGTTGGAAATATATTTAAAAAGAACAGAAAATAAAATCAATTATATGATACACGCAAGCATTGTCCTTAAGGAAAATTTTACCCATTGGAGTACGAAACTCGGTGTATAAGATTTTAGCAGCTATCCTACCAAGATACAAAATGCCTTCTTCTTTATTCTACATTGAACAATAGGACACAAGAACTATGTATAACCCAATAAAGAAAAGAAAAGATATGAAAAGAAAAATAAGAATATTCTAGTTTTTTATGTACCTATATAACTTTGCAATCATGTTAAAAGTAACTATCTCTACGTAAAAGGAAGAGAGAGCAGTTTGAAAACTATTATAAATAAATTTGGAAATTTTTTAAAAAAAAATATGACAATTTTATAGCTGTCATAAAATAATGAAAAAAATAAATCAAATGTTATAAAGCCATCATGAAGTAGTTAAAAAGCCATTAAAAGCTATTATATGACCGTTAAAAAGCTGTGATATGACCGTTACAATACCATTGCAAAAACTATGGCTTTCATGGTAGTCATAACTTCTAATAAATATTTCAAAACTGCTAAAATATCCAACAAATACAAGATAGGGGTGTTTGGTAAAAATAAATGTCTTTTTTAGGCTATTTCTCTTTCAAAGAGGTTATGTTCGTGATTGATTATGGACTATGGTAGGTAAGTGGGCTGTGTAAAGATTAGCGACACAACTTTCCCAGCATGCACTCAATCGATCTTGGATTTAATCTTTTAGGGTTATTGTTGCTATACAATTCCCATACACGGAGTACTCATTATGAATCAACTAATGCAAATTTAGCTTTGGGCGATGCATATTATCTTCCTCCACCATAAATTAGAGATATAGTTGATGCTCTGCCGCTTCCCGCATTATTTTACTCCCCACAAAGGATAAAATACTATTTTTGAAGCAGAGAGTTTTGCAACCTTTAGCTAAGCTTTCAAGACCGAAAGAAAGGCTGGCTCAAGGTGTACCATTTAGGGATTCAGTTAATGGATTATTAAGCCTATACCCAGCTTGGGCTCCCCAAGCCCATATTAATTTGCAACTTATGGTTGAAGTTGTTAACATGCAAGTGATTTTCAATATGAAATCGTCACTATTATGGGGGGTCGATTAGAACCCAAGCAAAGTCAAAGGAGTTTTACTTTACTCCTACAAACCATAAATTTTACATACAAGGACTTCATTACACTAGATTTCTTTCGACACCATTCTTTTTATGAAAAAAATGTCTACTAGATAGCTTGAATTCATTTTATTAGACACTCGAACCCCTAGAGTGCAGAGATATTTAAGTGCCAAAAGTTAAGAAAGTGACACTTAAATACTAAAATCAAAACAAAATATATCAATTAAGTCCCAACGGCGAGAAAGTTTGACCAAAATGCTGACATGGCGATTTTTTGATGAGACAAGTGAAAAACGATATTATTTTGCATGCTAATGTGGCTAAACAAATGCAAAAATAACGTCATTTTGCTAACGTGGCTAGATAATTAATATGAATATTAATTAAATTAAATTTAAAACTAATTTTTTTAATAAAAAATGATGAAGGTGAAAATTGCAAAAGGTGAGGGCTTAGCCCTTGCCTTCTGCCTCCTCCTCTTTTTTTTTTTTTTCAAATAGATATAAATATATTTAATTTAATTAATATTTATATTAAAATTATATAATTAAAAAAAAAAGACAAAACGACATCATTTTAGTTATGTATTGCTAACTCAGCTTCCGGCATGCCACGTATGCAAGTTATATTATTAAAAAGTTGCTACATAGGATTTCTGGTCACCTTCACCAGACTTGGCACTTTTGTCCCATTTTTCAAAGAAAGTAATATCACTTTTGTCACTTTTTTTTGCTCAAGTGTCTTCTCATGTCAAATTTTGGTATTCCAGGTGTTCTTTTGCCCATTTTATTACTACCTAACATATGAGATGTTCATATTGCTAAACAAACCACCAATGTACGCCCAATAAAGTAATAAATAAATTGTAGGACTTACCTCAGAGTAACGAAATCATTTGCGATATTAGTTTAAAAATCACATCAACATTCCTAGATATGATTATTAACACGTAATCTCTTAATTCTTAGGATTTTCACTTATTTAATAAAATCTAATCTACTACAATGCAATGCAATTATTCGAAATGCAATGACCGACATGTGAGATGCAACATAATGTGTAAACTATATGACATAATTTTAATGATGGACAATAAATAATCTAATAATCCTAATATGTCACACATTTCAATTTAATGACACTAAACATGCAACTAATAAATGACGTGCAATTGATGAATTAATTTTATGTGACATGCACATGATATTTTTTCTATTTTTTTTTAATTAAAATTCGTAACTAAGAACATGCAATTTAAATTAAGAAAAAGAAATTTGATCTATTTTAAGCAATTTTTTTTATATTTTTTATTCTTGAAATTCATAATAAAGAAATTACATAATCTAAAACAGGCAATGCTATTAACAAAAATTAAATCAAATTCTATCTAATTGTTTTTTTAATTTTCTTTTTGAAATAATCAAGCAACATGATGACTATTCAATCAAATAATGCAATCCACAAAACTTATTTAGGAATCGGAATAAGCTAACGATCATATCAAAGTGGTTAAGAATATGGATGAAAGATTTTCCGTGCCGCCAAGTATCATATCTCGTAGTTAGAAATCAGATAGCCATACAAGCACGTTATTAAGTTAGGAAAGTGGGGTGCTTTTTGGATTTAGTGGATATGCATATTTAATTCAATATTCTACAAAAAAAATAGCAATAGATCAAAATTGGCAATCAAATATTTCGAATCAATTAAGGATAAGGTAATTACCTAATTTGAAAATTAACTTTCCCAATTTGAACTCGGGTGATCAGACCGGAATCAGGGCAGCAGGCTCCAGTCACGGCGCAGCTGGCTGCACGGTCACGGAGCTTGGTGGCGGCGGTTTCACATGGTGATTCGGAAAACCTGCAAAAAGGAAAAGGAACGACAATGGGGTCTCTTGGCCAAGTGCGTCGCAACGTCGTGGATGAAGAACAACGACAGGAGGAGGAAACCTAGCAAAGCGGGTTCGATTCCTGTGGGGTGTGGAATCGGGAATCGCCTGGAAGAGCGTCAGAGCAACGGAGCTAGCTAGTGATTGCAAGATGGATGGAGCAGCGATAGTTCAGCGGCAGTGGGAGGGAAAATTCTGCCCGGGACTTTGCCTTCTTTCTTGTCGTCTCCTTCTCCCTTTTTCGTGAAAAGCAATTCTCTCTCTCTCTCTCTCTCTCTCTCTGGGTAAGTGAAGCTCAGAGAGATGACCCACTCGCGATTTCTCTCTCCCTCAGTGCGGCCGTCTCCTCTCAGTTTCGCTAAGTAAATTGCTGTGAGAGCCAGCAAAATCTAATTGTCGAGGGCTTTCAATCGTCATCGTCAGCACAGGAGGCTCCTTGGTGGGTGGTCGTCGTCAGATATCGTGCCTCGGCTGGACAGCAAAATCGTCGTGGAGTCTCGGGACAGCAGGGGCAGAGATAATTCAGTCGTGTTGGCTTGACACAGCAATGGCGGAACAGGGACAGAAGAAACCGCTCGTCAATGGCGAGGAATTGACAAGGCCGGGACTTTATCATTATTTTCTGGTCAGGAGGGATCGCGGTAAGGCTGATCGTTGTTGGTGCAGCGAGCAACGACGGGAAGCAGCAGTAGATGGCATCTTGGTCGCAGAACAGCCAAAGGGCGGCACCGCCAATTAAGCGGCTCGGCCGTAGGAGGGTCGGCCAAGATTCCTCCCATAGATTTCTCTTTTCTCGCGTACTGAGTGTGCCCCCAGCTTCTCTCTTTTTATACTGTCTGCTCCCCTTGATGACCATGTTTTCTTGCATTACAGAAGCGGAAGTTGAATATCATTAAGAAACAACGATCATCATATGCCTCGTTGGTTATATCTAGGTTGTTGTCAAACCTCTGGCGTGGTGATTTCACGAGGAAAAAGAAAAGAAATTCAATGGCGGCAGCGATCGCGGGAAAGCTTTGCTCGATCATCCAAATGCCGAAACACGAAGAGTCGAAGGGGACTCCAAGAGGATGTTTTGCCGTGTATGTGGGTGAAGAGGAGATGCGTTCCGTCATTCCTTTGGAATATTTGAAATGCCGAAAGTAATAAGAATTGCTTCCAGATCAAATTTGAAATGCCGAAAGTCATCAGAATTGCTTCAAGATCAAATTGTCTCGGAGCATGACCGTATCGAGCTACTTTGTTCGAAAGAGGATTTCGACGAGGCTATTAATCAAGCGAAGGCAGAACTTGAAGAGACTAAAAATGCATGTGAGGAAAAAGTAATGGGATTATGTGCTTCTTAATTCCGCAGGTGAATAGCTTTGGATGTTGGTCGATTTTGATTTTGTGTTGTCCTTATGCAACTATTAGACTTGGGCCTGAATTCATGAATATCTTCGAAATCTGGCTCTATAATGTAAGTAGTTTGATTGTAAGAAACAATCTTTAGTATAAATTTTGCACTAAAGGTTTTTGCAATGACAATAAAGTAATTTCAAGGTTCGGCAGAAGAATATTATTATGAAACTTGATATGCAATTTCTATCTTTCTAGTAGATACATAAAAAGCATAGATTAATTTCAAATTGAGCATTTTCACGTAATCCTACAGTTATTTCATGCGGTTTAATCTAAGTATTGGATATACCTGATCATTAAGTACTCACTTAATTATCAGGTACTCGAAGAACCCAACTATCCGTTTAGAAAAAAGAAAACTAATCACTCACAAGGGCGCCATGATGCGAGTTGATGATTAATTCGCCTCATGTATGACCAAGACAAGAAGAAAATGAAGAATAATCATCCAAAATTATAAAAGTCCCAAAGTATCTACATTGGATAGATGTCAAAATCTGCCTACATGTTAACAATCTTGTTTTTCATTAAACCACATGCTAACCCGAGGAGATGGTCATTTTGAATCTTGAAAAATGTGAAGTCTCAATCCAGTTTGTTACATGGTGCACTCACTTGGGGTTGGGTTTTTAGTAAGTAATTTGGTGAATCCTCTATTCTCGTCATGCATGGCATATCTCTAACTGAATTCGAGAAATAGACTTAGTCAGATGTGTGAAAATTGATTCATGATATCACCTAATCACTATTTCAAAAGAAAGGGAAATAAAATAAAAGTTACACGGATAGGCCTAAGATTGTGACATCCCATATTTTCACTCTTGTTTTCTACTGAATAAATCGGGCATTTCATTGACGCGCATATAGGATTGTTCTCATAGCTGATCACTCTCAAGATAACTAAACTATTTAGGGAAGCTATTAAGAAATTTTAAGGCAATAGACTTGAGAATTCGATCAGGAATCGGCTTCTCGACCGTGCTTATCTTTAGAGGCCATTACGGAACAGTTAAAAATCGATTTGAGATCAGAGATAGGTCTGTTTGATTGAGATGTGTGGCTAATTGAGGGTGACACCACTAAATTGAAAATTCTCATTGACCAACCCTAGATTGATTCTTCTATTGTTTTGGTACCCTATGTCCGTAATTGAATCCTCAAGATTTTCATGACAATCAAGAGTCGCCAATGTGTCAAGTGGGTTCATAGTGGCTCGAAGAAAATTGACCATAGGTCATTTGCACTAAAAATCTCTTAAAGCTACCCAATAGCCTAGGTCATGCTAAAAACGCATCGAATGGAAATTAAGCGCAAATTCAAGTCCGATTTTAGAAATTGAAGATTCTGTCATGTCTCAATAAATTTTAGGAGCGTCAACTCAGTCTCAGAAGATTTTTTTGCAACTCCAGACTTTTTGGGAAAAAGTTGTCGCAAGTCCATTTTTGTACAGAAAAAGCCGGGGATCGTTTTTTATTGCAAATTTGGGGATGCAAGATGAATCTATGAGTGAGGAAAAATGCCAAGATGACCATGGTGGGTAGATTGATTTGATTAAGGCCAAATGAGATAGAATTAAAGAGGAAATGGTGTCCAATAGTTTGGAAAATGCAAGAATTCGTAGCTCCCCCTCCTACTAGCCATTTTGGACTATTTGAGAAGTCATGGGGAGTGTAATGGTGGACCATTGTGAGCCAAGAAAGAAAGGTTGGCTAGGAAAGGCTAAAGGAGATATTTTTGTGGAAATTTTGGACTAAGTGGCCTCCTCCATCTCTCCCTCATCTCTATCTTCTCTCTCTCTCTCTCTCTCTCTCTATGACCAGCCAAACCCTCACCTTCTCCTCTCCATTTCGACCAGCAGTAAGCCAAGGAGATTGCCGGGGACAACCACCCTCACGCTGTTGCACGCTGGAGCTACACGCCTAGCCGAATTACCGCCACCGTTCACGCGAGCCACCGTTCACGCCTGACTGCTCTCGCTCGCCCCTCATCTTGTTCCAACTACTGTTTCAAATCTATTGCAACTCACTTGGAGCTATCCCGAGCCCGTTCAACCCTCGTGAGTCCACATCTAGGCCCGATTTAGCCTATTCCCTCTTTCCCGATCAATTCTTGCTTTGAATCAAGTTGTTTGGCTTATGTTTCCAGTAAGATCAAATAAGGTTTTTGTGGGTTTCCAGCAGGTTTCTAGGCTTGATTTGAGGTGTTTCCAGGCCTTGGACCTTAGGCCCACTTTGGAGAAAAACGTCCCCTGCGATGTTCCCGACATTTCAATCGAGCAGATTGTTAAAACGGATGAGTTTAGCTCACTAATCCTTTCTTAGTTTGCTAATGATGCTTAATAGTTCATTAGTATTAATTAAACATGATTAGGTGGTTAGATTAGTTTAGAACAATTAAATTAGTGACCTAACGATGCGTGTTAGGCAGTTAGACTTAGTTATTAGCAAGTAGAGAGCTTCTAGTATTTATTGAGCGAACCTCGAGATTTTTCCTAGTTTTTCTTGACCTCCAATTAGGCATTACGGGCCTAAGTTGGACTTATTGTATTTATTTAATAATTTTTGGAATTATTTAATTAATTATTTATATTATGAAAATTAGGTAGGGATAGTCGACGACCGGAATTTTATGCTGATTATCGTGGTGTACTCCATTTATTTATTTGAGCCTTCAATTGTGAGAAATTGATTTATTGGTGATTTTAGGATTTATTCCTAAATTAAATAATTTTGGTTATTAATTGAAAAATAACTGGGCGTCGGTTGATAATATCAAAAATGTTTTAGTGGACTACATAAAATGGTGGGATTTATGGAAATGAAACATATGGTATTTTGGCTTAGGCCGACTGTGTACCCACACATGATATTTTATCGAGTATGATAAAATAGTGAGAAGAAATGTTGTATGACGTGGCTCGGTGACCAGATAGGTCGCCTTGAGGTATAGGTCGCCTTAAAAAATGCACATGAATCGTTGAGTATATACATCACCTGGATAAGCACATGGCTCGGTGTTTAGTACATCGCCTTAGAGAATGCATGTGGCTCGGTGATTAAATATACTATATTGGAGATTATATAGTTTGGATTAGGATGATTGAGGAGTGGTCATGTTGACATGTAATCGACTAGGTCAATTGATCAATGTATCGATTCATGATATTATGATTGGGTGCCTATTGAACTGTACTAATCTGTAGGTGCAATCTGAGGCCAAGGTAAGTCCTTTGACCCGTGTGTAATTAGGCAGCCCAGTAAACATATTGATTTACTAATCGAATCTTAGGGTAGAACTCGCTAAGACATTGTCCAATGGTTATTGCATAACCATTTTAGGTCTCTAAATGGCAGCACCTCCACCTCCTCGTCCTCCTATGCATTTCAGTACACCTGAGGAAGTCATCGAGATAGAGACCCACTTCCCGATTCACCCCCACTTGGAAGGACTAGAGTACATTTTAGTTTAGTCGAGTGTTTAGGTTGATGTGGGTAAAGATGCCCTGAGGTCCCACAAGTATCGATTGTGGTACCGTGAATACCATGATGGGCGAAGGGAGGGTCCCATGCCAGAAGGTGATGTGCCTATGTTTGTTTTGGAGGAAGCGTTTAGAGAGGGGACGGCTGATCATAAGGATGGGTCAATAGTGGATGCAAAAGACTTTATGCTCAAAAGTGACACCAACTGTCCTAAGCCATCAGTAGTAGACTCAGATGAGCATGCCGGAAGAAGAGGTCGATCAAGAAAAGGTGTACCCAAAAGAGAATTGGGAGGAGGAACCTGAGGAGGAGGAGCCCGAGATGAATTTTGAGGAGGAGGAACTAGAGGACGAACCTAAAGAAGAAGAAGAAGAATCTGAAGAAGATGAGGATCCAGAGTATGACCCGGATGAGGACTGAGATCCCATCTTGTTTGCAAACTTGAGTTATGGACTGATGTATGATAGATTAGACTTCTGTGAATAGTATTGTAATACATAATATGTGGTTTGCTTTGTATAAAAGTGTGGTTGTAATTTTTCAGTTGTGAAAAATATAGCCTTACTTTTCTATTCCATTGTTTTATTATCTGGGGATTATATTATGCTTTCGCATGCGTATTAAAATAAAAGGGGTTGGCGATGCATCCTAAGACGGCGCTATTAATCGACTAGGTGAGGGATGGGCACACGTTCGAGGATCGAGGTGTGACATCTCACTTAAGTGGTATCAAAGCATGGTCGTTAAGGATTGGAGTGATAAGGTGCGATGGACCATGGGATAGTGGTAAGAAAGACCTTTAATTTTCTAATTAGTGCATGTGAGTGGTAATTGATTGGTAGATTTGTTTGTTGTTTAGATTACTCTATTTCTAATTCAATATGGAATTGAAAATAGGCATCAGTAGATAAAGACTAAGCCATGAGTGGTCTGGAGCCAAGAACTCCTAGTAAAAAGGCCGGTAGGGCCGTGACTTGGGGTAGAACGCCTACCGAGGTCGGTGCACCACCTCCTGTTGGTGTTAGGGTAGTAGCCCCTGGTGATCTTAGGATCAATGTGATCATGCGAGTACTTGAAGTCATGGGTAACAGAATGGAATAGCAAGCACTGAACCAAGCCGCCTTTCAAGCCATTGCTGTTGCTGCTACTGCTGAAGCCGCCCCTGCTGCTGCACCTACCGTCATACCTGTTGGAGATCCCCTAGGAATTGTGGTCGCAAAGAGAGTAATTCACAAGCTAGTGAAGCAATTCTTAAGATTGAACCCACCTTAGTTCACCAAGATAGGAGACCCCGAAGCTACTGCCTTATGGGTTCAGAAATTGGAGAAAGTTTTTGCACTACTGATGTGCAATGAAATTGAGAAAGTGGTCCTTGCAACTTACCAACTAGAGGGAGTTGCAAATACTTGGTGAAGGACTAACCAAGGAGCATTATTTCCAGAAGGTGTCACCCCAGAGTGGAATGCCTTTCTAGAAGCTTTTAATGACAAGTACTTCTCCGAGATAGCTAGAAAGGTGAAGATGGTAGAATTTCAACGTCTTCGCCAAGGTTCCCTAACGGTGGATCAATATGAGGCGAAGTTCATTGAACTTTCGCAATATGCTCCAAAACTGATTGAGAATACGGCAAACCGAGTGAGGAGGTTTAGGGACGGGTTTAGACTGGACTTGAGAAGCACATTAGTTTCTCTAGATCTGAGAACTTACAACGACCTCTATGGGAGAGCTCAGAAGATTGAGAAAGATTAGAACGAAAGAGTCACCTTATCAAGGCCAAGGTTTAATTTCCACAAAGAAGCAATCCGGCAGGGAAAGAGACTTATGCCTGGAGGTAGCTCTCATGTTCCACCTAGCAAGATGAGTGGATTTAGTAGATCAATGCCCAGTAGGAATGATGCATGTTGCTTTTTTGGAAGGTGACACGGGTCAGCCCCATGCCCAGCTAGGTCGGGAGCATGTTTTGAATGTAGTCAGTAGGGCCACCTAGCTTGAAATTATCCTAAAAAGCCTAGAGGACAACCACAATTACCGCTGCCGCTGCCAATGGGATAGATGAGAGGGTATGCCCCTCAGAACGTGCCACAGGGAGGACAGCTGAGACCTCTAGTTGAGGGCATAGTTTATGCTATCACATAGGGTCAGGCAGAAGCTGCGCCTGACGTGATCACAAGTATGGTTTCTTTGAACGACGAACCTTCTTATGCTTTATTTGACTCAAGAGCAAATCATTCCTTTATTGCCAAGCAGTATTTTAAGTTGTTAGGATTAAGTCCTCTATTGTTGGAGTCGGCAATTTGCATATATCTACACCATTGAAGGATAAAGTGACTGCTGCTTTGGGTTGTTATGATAGCAAGTTAGCGATTGGTGAGCGAGAGGGGAAAATAGACTTGTTAGTCCTAGCCATGTATGATTTTGATTTGATAATTGGCATAGAGTGGCTCACCAAACAATGAGCTATAATGGACTACTATCGCAAAGTGATTCAGTTTGACTTGTTAGAGGGTTGTTGACGCCTCAATTTTAATTAGGTTTATTTATTTAATTAATTTTTTTATTTATTTTGTCTTTTTCGAAATAATAAACAAATAACAAAAAAAGAAAAAACAGAAAAAAAAAGAAGTAGCCCTCGAATGGGCCCTTACGGCCCATTTCCCTTTCAGCCTGGTCCCACTAGTAATCTCCTTCCTCGCGCCTTTGCAGCACACACGTAGAGGACTCGACACCGGAGAGCCAGGCAGATGGCGACCCACGTGGGAGGGGCAGCTAGCGTCGAATGGGACGCCGGTTCGGCCGGTGGAGGCCGCTTGGCGCACGGGGACTGGCGATCGAAGCTCCGTCGACCAACTGCCCCCTCGCCTATAAATAGGCCCCCATTTCCGTCATTGAGAAGGGACACCGAGAGAATCACAAGCTTGGAAACCTCCTCTTGAGAGACTTTGGAGGAGGTTGAAGAGCAAGCGAGAGAGAGACGAGTGAGCGAGCTTCGAGATCTTCTCACTAAGAGACTTCGGGGAGGAATCGAAGAGCGAGCAAGAGAGAAATCGGGTCGCAAGCTCGGCCGACCTCCCACTGAGAGACTTTGGGGGAGGCCGTTGGCGAGCGAGTTCAAGGAGGTCAGATCTGGCCAGTGGAGGCTCGGATCTGACCGAAGTGAGAGAGAGAAGCGAGGTCGGAGGAGGCGAAGGAGTTTTGGATTCGCGAAGAGGGGCGGAAGAAGAGGTCCCACCCCCCGACGCCGCTGCTGTGCTGAATCCCGCCGTGTCGCCGTCTCGTCGTCGACCGCCAACCGAGCCTAGACGCCGCAAATAGGTAGCAAATGCCTTCTAATGCATTGTCCTCGTCGATCCATCGTTGATGCCCTGTTGGAAACCCCGGTAGCCGTTCGCCGTGTCACTGCCTTGAGCCACCATGAGATCCAGTCCCCAGTCGCTCTCTATCCGCCGTTCCCCTCGGCATCACCATCCGTCGCCGCCATCGTGCCGCCGCACCGCATCCTCCTGCCACTGTTGTCCTCTGTTCGTGTCACCGCCGTGATACTTCAATCCCTTTCCTTAGTGCCGTAGATTGTCAAACCATAGGCTTCTCAAAATTCGGGTTTCGTTAAAAGGGATTCAAGTCATTAGATCGGGTAGGGTTTTCGCGAATTTGGGGTGACCGGAGGTCGGGTCGTCGGAGTCGGGCGTGTGACTTGGTGCCCTAGGGTTAGGTAGGGCCGGCTTCTCCGTGGGCCGGGCATCCCCTTTTTTAAATAAACCTAATTCCGTCTGTGTGGGCTAAGTTTTTAAGAAAAAGCAAAAAATCCAAGTCGACCCGGGTTTGACCGGGGTCGGACCCAACCGCGGATCGACTCGGTCGGTTTTTATAATATTTTAATATAAAATAATATTATAATAAATAAATAATTTATTTTCAAAAAAATCAAAAAATTATTTATTTTGGAAAAAATATTAAAAAGCATTTTAATTTCCAAAAAATCGAAAAATATTTAAAAATGTTCAAAAATGTTTTATTTTTCGAAAAAAATCAAGAAAAATAAAAAATAATTTATTTTCCAAAAATATTATGAAATATTAAAAAATATTTTATTTTCCAAAAATAAGAAAATAAAAATATTCCATATTTTCCAAAAAATGCCAAAAAAATCCATTATATGTCCAAAAAATGAGAAAAAGACTTAAAAAATGTTTTTCCTCCCCAAAATGCATGGAAAATCCCTCAAACATCCAAAAAACCTCAAGGTTTAAGCAAGATTATGTACTTAAAGGGCATTAGTGATTAACTAGTATAATCAAGTCCCCGATCCTAATTTCTCTAGTTGCGCAAGAGTGAGTATTTCTCCCGATACTTCGCTTGAGTTTCTAATCAACCCACCCCAAATTGATTAGTGGCGACTCCGTTTTAAAAATCAACTTGCAGTTAAAAACTTAGACTATTAAAGTCGTGAATTTGTGGATTTGGGAGAGTCCGGGCTTAACCAATTTCAGCTAAGCCATTAGCTTCCTTAGGCGCTCGTACCCGATTGCGGGCACTGAAAAAAAAGGTTGCGATAGCTTGGCGACTCCACTGGGGACTTTGAAGACTTAGGCCATTTTGTCCTTTTTAAATTCTTTACTGACTTAGGTTTTTTTCTTTATGCAGGTCAAAAGCTTAGAAATTTATTTTAATTTTGCTTAAAATAATTATCTTGTGATTATAAATTGTTGTGCATGCTTTACTGTTTTAAACAATACACATGGCACACATAACCCGACCGCCGGACCTGGACCGCCATAGGATTTCTAAAATGGTGTTAAGAAAGATACGACCTCGAACGCGAGACTGCGATGCAGAGGTTGCCTTTCTTTTCCCCGAATTTCTTAGTAGAGACTGCGACGGGCGAATACCCTTTTAATTTCATCAAGCCTTCTGAGTTAGAAATCGAGCCGCACGTCCCATCTGTATGTCTTTGTGCTTGTCATTTTATTTAAAAGAAAAGTGATTTCTTTACTTTTACTTAGTCTTTTTATTTGGCCCATGGCAATTTAGGATAAACTTTTCAAGTCCCAGTTTATATGCGATGGGGAAAGACGATATCTAGTTCATTCCTGCTCCCAAGGCGGAGCTCTTCAGATGGTGGGGTCAACTGGACCAGTATGCCCAAGAGCGCGTAAAAGCCAAAGTCGGTCATCTCCTATCGTTGATTCAAATCACTGTTTGTCCCGAAGTCATACAGGCCATGGCACATTTCTGGTGCCCGAAGACGACTACTTTTATGTTTGGTGGATTTGAGCTAACCCCAACACTGGAAGAATACAACATCATCACTGGAATGCCTCTCGAGAAAAAGCTTATTAGGCCATCAACAAGCATTATCCCATTGGGTGGGTTAGCACGACTTTTAGGAACTGAAATCCATGTTATGAGGCAAATTCTTAAAAACAACCATAATACTTGCCCACTAGAATTTATAAATGCCTGTTTTCAAAATCAGCCTATGACTCAAAAAAATGAGATTTTCCTCCTGGCCTTTTTTGGGTTCATCATTTTCCCCCATCAAAGAAATGTCATAAGTCCTAAGATAGCATGCATAGTTGATCAGATCTCGAGGGGGCAAAATTATGTCAACATGATTTTAACTGAAATATTTTTTTCCTTTAATCGTTTTAAAGAAAACACGGAGAAAATCATGCGGGTCTCTCCGGAAATTTTACAAGTCTGGTTCTTTTCTCACTTAAGTGAATTCCGAGGCTTCATGCAATCATCTGAAATGAATGATTTCGAAAATCCATTACAAAATTTTATGGTTTTAGGACCATACATTCCTAATCAAAGCTGGTTAAATTGGATAAACTTCCTAAGAGACCCAGCTCCTAAGGCATTCCAATGGTGTGCTGGTTGGTTCTATGAAAAGAGAGCTTGCTTTGCTTTCAAGCGCCGCTATCCAATTCCGTTACTCAGCCTCACCGATGCCACTTCCTATTTCCCACATAGGGTGGCACGACAATATGAAGCCCTTCAGGAGATCCCGCCATCTTTCAAGAAGAGAGTCCCTCCACTCATTTTCACCCATCAAAGTTTTGAATACACATTCGGATTGACATTATCGAGGAAGCATGGAACAAGTGCCATCGCAAAAGAATCATGGTACCTGAAGGGCTTGAGGGAGAAGAAAAAGCCCACCATGCCTCCATGTCCTACATCCACAACCATCGTATCCCGACAAGATGGAAGCCATCAGTCCCTCACTCAATCAACGAGAGCAGCCAGCACGAGCAAGCAGAGCTCATGGAGAGGGATTTGGGAATGGACTGGATACACACCTCAAAGCCGGTCCAAGAAAGCAAGCCTCTGCGCAAGCGCAAGACTCCCCGTCGCATATAAATTGGCAATCATGTGCCCCTTAGCATTAATAGTGTGAAAGTTTTGTCTCATTGTTTAGGAACTTTTGTTTAATATTTAGTATTTTATTCTATCATTTCAATTTCAAGTTTTAAATGTCAGAAGTCTGCGGTCTATAAAATCCTCTTTTGGTAAATAAAAAAGTAGTTAGGCCATTGCCATCGGTCAATCTTTGTTTACTTTCATGCTCATTTATTATTTTCGCAATGAACAGGTAATTATGAATCGCCGGCCACCAATCGCCCGCGAATGGCCTCATACAATAGGGCCCAATTAGAATGATGTATAAAATCGCCTCATCAATATTGAAGATGGCATAGGATAGATGTCCATTGTCCTTCAACAACCCTCGAGACAAATGAAATCCACTCAAGCTGAGCCCAACTCTGTATTTGCCTTAAACACCATCATGACACTCGCAAATTTGCCAGAAAATAACCAGTACCATAGACAACTTGAAAGGATCATGAAAAAGTTAAGCCAGCTGCAGGAGCAGAATCCCATGGACCTATCCAATTATGCCGGCATTGAGATCCCTTAAAAACTCAAAGCACCTGAATGCGAAAAGTATGCTGATACCTCCCGCCCAGAGACCTACTTGTAGGCTTACCTGGTTTGAAGGATGATTCAATCATACCAATCAAGCTTGACTGGCCTTGCCTTGCGATGGTACATTGTCAGGAAGATTAGTCCCCTTAAAACATTGAAGGAATTAATTCATGTTTTTCACCAAGAGTATAATATTGACATCACCCCTAACATTACCTTGTCCTATGAAGAGCCGATGATCGCGGAGCAAGGGGAGCCATTAGTCGATGAGATAGGAGAAGAGTATGTCGATGAAGCTTTGCATGATAAATAGGCAGCTAAGCAACATTATGTTACTGGAAAATTTCCCACTAGGAAAGGCAAGGAGCCTTTGTATGAGATCAAAGACACAGAGCCTGTTCAAGAGTGGGGCACGATTGGACAACTCCCCAAGCTTACTCCAAAAGCTAGGGTCCAAAAAATACCAACCCCTATCAACATGGAAAATGAATCAGACAGTGAAACTCTAATGTCTCTCACTTCCCTTGACAGAATCGAGCTGGCAAAACGAAGGGCCCTACTCAAAAGGTCTGGACCAGAAGCCAAGAAAAGAAAGCCTAAGCAAATCAATGCAGCATCTGCTGGTGAGCCATCGCACCAAAGCTTCAACCACCCCCTAGAATACAACCCTGAAGACTTCCTGGCCCTAGAATACAATCTCAAGGACTTCCAGTGTTATTTCAATAATGAAACCGAGGATTCATCGTATAACTATTTCTTACTCTCACCCGGGGATGAAGGCCCGTTAGAAGAGGAAACATACGTCTTTATCCGCTATGATCCTAACGAAGTACTAAGCTCGACCTTTGACCATGAGGATAGCTTCAATACTTCATCCTCATTCGGAAATTTTGACCAAGAAGAAAGCAATGGGGTAATTTCGATAGAGTCCAACTTCCCTAAGATAGAAAAATTCACCACTACAACGAACATGCAGTGGGAAAACTAGTGGCCTAACCAAGACATACCAGGCTCGTCTTGCCCTCATAAGATCATGACCCCTAGAGAGATGTGGATACCTAATCTCCACAAGTATAATGGCACGACTTGTCCCGTGGCTCATTTGCAATATCTCCATGCTGAAATGAGTCGATACTATAGCCCAATGTCATTCACAACTCGGGCCTTCCAAGAAAGTCTTACAGGGCCTGCATTATAATGGTTCATCACAGTAGATGTCTACCTCATGAGAGATTGGAATGAGCTGTCTTTTGCATTCCTGCTTTAGTATCAAAGCCAGATTGGAACTGAACTACCTTGCGAGAACTTGGTTCACTTTAGAAGAAGACCAATGGAGGATTTCCGAACATATGCAAGGAGGTGGAAGGCTTTTATGATGCAAATCTACCCTCAACTGGCCGAAGAAGAAATGATAAAGCTATTCATAAGAGCTTTACTTGGCAAGCATTGTTGTTGGTTACATGGTTTGCACTTCCGTAACTTCAATGAAGTGGTCATCTCATGCGAATACTTTGAGTCTACTGGAGGCGAAGAACTCTCAGGCACTTGATTTCAGAACTAACACTATCAAAGCGCTCCTTTACATAGGAGTCTTCATGGGTTTTACTTGTTTTTATAATTTCATATTTCTTATCTTGTCTAGTGTGCTACTGTTGTATTTTCCATTCCAAGTACTTTAATGAATGGTTCTAGTATTTTGTTTTGAAAGCATAAGGCGGTATTCCAAACTAGCCTAGTGATGCTATCCAACCATGAAAAGAAAATATCATCCAAGGAGAATACTGAGGGCTAGGCTTCCTCATGCTTTCTTCCCTCCAAAGATATATACTTTTGAAAACAAAAAATGTTTCATTACCAAAAGCTTTTGTCAAAACAAGATGTTTAATTATATTTGTCTTTCCGATTCACTCACTTTGTGTCTCAGAATATCATCCCTATCCCCATTGACTTAATGTGATAGGGGGCATTTGAAGCTGGTGCATCATGTGAACTCGCCGAATTCAAAGATACTCTTTTCAAGAAAGCGAGGGCAAACAGAAAGGAGCATCCCGTTTCAAAAAGGGTAAGTCTTATTCCCTTAACATAATATTGAAAATGACAACCCCTCTCTTCTATTTATAGGATAGAAAAGATGGGACGTAATAGGTACACGCATACAGTTGAAATCGAAGCATCCATGACACGCCTCGCTCCTGCCCAGCTCCATTCTAAGCCAAAGGACTATCTTGTCGCACGATGCGCCCAAATACCTAGATGTTATAGCTTCAACTTCGATAAGCTTAGAAACATAAGAAAGAAGCTCCTTCTCTTCCTTTAAAGTGATTACTGTCAACAGGGAGAAAATCTAAACAGTCAAGGTGATCTATAGCCCAACACGCTGGACAATGACTTTGGAATCTAGAAGCTTCACTCCAAATGCATATTCTTCCAAGGAGTAATTGCCATTAGAAAGCTTGAGATTTTTTATCTCAGATTCTATAAAAGCTTGAGGTACATGACTTTTGCCCAATGATACTATAGTTAAAGACAGAAGGAGAAATTTCACAGAAGGAAGGCATTGAAGATGAATCAACGACCAACAATCATGTATACATAGTCATAATGAGAAAGGCCAATTGAAGGATACATTGAACTATGCCAAGATAAATGGTAATCATCGACATTCAAATATCCTTAGGAGCTAGCACAAACAAACTATGGGGAAGGGTAATTAGGTATCGTTTCCATTACTCCCACTATGAACTCGCTTTTGACGTATTTTCCTTATTGACAGGAAACATTGGGAATCAAAAACCAAACTTGATGATCAATATTGGCCAAGTGAGGTTCATGAGAATGACTTGTATCGAATTCACCTGACTTCGTGTAAAGAAGGACGCGCCATCCATAAGCCAGTTAAGGAGAATAATTGACCTAACGAAGTGGAAGACATGAGATTTCATGTCCTTCTCGTACTCCAGGTCCACTTAATTGTTTGCAAACCAGTGAATGGTAATGTTGTATCGCTTCCAGTTGTTTGACCTCTGAAAAAGTTCATGACTAACATGCTCCCTCTTGTCTTTTACAGGATTACTTGACCGTCCAAGATACGGAAAACTGGTCAATGAAAGTCATATCGGACTCTAATAAGCTTTCCCAAACAAAATAGCATCTCAAGTATCATCGAAGCAAATGATAGAGACCCTTCAAGCCTCAAGTTACTTATAATCTTGGCCCTACTGGTTGAACCATTTCCACAGCTTCTCTCTGCAAAAGGCAATGGTAGAAATTCCTGATTAGATTCTCAATCCCAGGCTGATTATTCATATGTCATGTCCCTAATCAATAGGAGCAATCTATCGACACTCATTTGTGAATAACCCTTTGTAAATAACTCTTTTGATGTTCAAATTTCAACACATTTGTGAATATCATTTCACCAAGCAAACACCCCCAAAGCTGTTGATAAGCTTTTCTTGAGTAAAAAGCCATTCATTTATTTTGAGAGTGCAAAATCTATCACATCATACACTGCATGCCTTTTTCCAGGTGAATTTTGCATGATGATTTTATTTGTCTAAATCTTTGATTTTATTAAGGATTATTAGAATAGAAAGCTAAGTGAAGAATATAAAATTAATTGAGCATGCTGGATGAGGCGCGTCAGTATGATGACAGACAAGCCATATCCTACACACAGTCCCCATCTATACACTTGTGAGATGAGTGCAGAAAATTCCATGACTACAGGGTAAAGAGTTCTCTCGCGAATGGTACGATGACCAAAGTAGTGAGAGGCATTCCATCACTCACTTTGAGCCCCATACATTGACAAATTTCTGCCATACTCTCATCAAAGAACCACCCCCACACTGGGGCAAATCGAGAGCAAGTCAGCATCACAAGGTGAGAAAGGGGATAAAAATTTTCTCGCTTGCACTTGCATCAATCTTCGAGTGTCTTTATTGCATATGAATACTCGCGTTAATTTAAGTATCCTAGAGTCATGAAGAGCAATTCTTTCTTTACGCACTTGTATCCATTGTACAACTCAATTGAGTCTGTAAATTCACCCTCACATGGAGGCAAAGCAGAAGCTACTGCCGTTTGAGCAGCATAATCAGAAGTGCCGGCAAAAGATGAAGACTCAATAGTCTAAACAAAGGCATTTTCTTGAACTTGTCAAGATCAGTTCCTCAAGCAACAAGAACAAAAACTGGGGCATAAAAAAGTAGTGTACTTGATAAAAGTAAGGTCAACGTCCATGAATGAAAAATTGAGATGAGAAATAGGGGTATGAAAAAAGTAGTGTGCCTGGTAAAAGCAAGGCCGATGCCCCAAACAAAAATACAGCTATTTCTATTCCCAAGTGAAGTCGCTGTTGTGGTTCAATTGGTAGAACCTTCATCTGACTACGAGAAGAAAGACCGGTGACAAATGCCAAGGCAACCACCAACTCTCACCTTTTTACACATGAGTCAAGCCTACATTGCGTCCCATTGTAAAAGTCTCTTCAGACTAGGGGCACTTCAATTAACTAGGATTTCATATGTCTATAAGCATCACTCATAGAAGTATAAACAAGATTATTCTATCTCTTTTCGCAGGATTCTTGACTTGCAAACCTGAGGATGATCGTGCGGCACTTCGTTCAGGAGCCTTGACCTCAACAGTCCCATTTGATGAGCCATTGACCAAGTCTTCATCGCAATTTCAACAAAGACCTCTCACATTGGTAAAGTCGTACCATTTGCGAGAATACTCAGACCCCTATTGACATGATGACAGTGAGATAGTGTGGTCCTTATAAATCCTACATCAATGGTCAGGATAGCCTTTTCCATGAGAGTGAGTGGAAAGCCCTTTCAGACCGAAAGTCCCTCATCTGGCATGCTCAAGACATCTATATTCTAAATGGATGTTGTCTTTCAAAATCTTCCCTAGTGGAATTCAAATGATACAAAACTGACAAGATTGTCATGCATGAATCACCTTTGAATTTATGAATTTACAGCATATACAATCATTGTGCACATGTGTGCATATTGTGCAAATAGTAAGCATACTCTTAGAGATCAGAGGTATCACCAAAAAAGCATACCCCCATCCCTACTCCCAAAGCTTTATAATCTTTGAGTATTTACCGTTGTCTAAGTACTCTCTCTTATTAACACTCAGCTTGTTCAAGTTGTCCCCAAGTAATGATATTTGTGATTGTCCAAACATCCCCCCGTTTTCGAGTGCCCGCCACCACTCAAATGCTCCCTCTGTTGATTCTTAACCTACTCAAACTGTCTTTAAAATTTGGATACTCATGACTATCCAAGTACCCTCTTATATTTGAGTACTGACCACTATTCGAATACTCATTTTTCATGACACTTGACCTATCTGAGTTGTCCTCGAAATTACATCATTGAATGCTAGCAGCCAATTAAGTATTCCACCACATTATGCGCTTGCGACTACCCAAGTATGCTTTCTTACACTTGGACCAGTTGAGCGGTCCTTGATCATTAAATATTTGTGTTCATCCAAATATTCCACTACTTCGTACACTTGCGACTACCCAGGTGTCCCAACCCTTTTGAGTGCTTGTGGCCATCTAGGTAAGCCTCGTACCACATTCTCAATTATCAGAAGGCGAGAGACCTTCACAAATATGCGAGGTACGTCCTCGATATTCTCATTGCCAGAAGGTGGGAGACCTTCACGAATATCTAAGGTACGTCCTCGATATTCTCATTGCCAGAAGGTGGGGGACCTTCATGAATATGCAAGGCACGTCCTTGATATTCCCAATTACCAGGAGGTGAGAGACCTTCAGGAATATGTGAGACCCATTCTCAATATTCCCCATACCAAGAGGTGAGAGACCTTCATGAATATCTAAGGTACGTCCTCGATATTCCCAATTATCAAGAGGTGAGAGACCTTCACGAATATCTTAGGTATGCCCTCGATATTCCCAATTACCAGGAGGTGAGAGACCTTCATGAATATTCGGACACGTCCTCGATATTCCCCATACTAGGAGGTGAGAGACCTTCACAGATATCTCAGGTACGCCCTCGATATTCCCAATTGCCAGGAAGTGAGAGACCTTCATGAATATTCGGGGCACGTCCTCGATATTCCCCATACTAGGAGGTGAGAGACCTTCACGAATATCTCAGGTACGCCCTCGATATTCCCAATTACCAGGAGGTGGGAGACTTTCATGAATATCTCAGGTACGTCCTCAATATTCCCTTTTACCAAGAGGTGAGAGACCTTCACAAATATGCGAGGTACGTCATCGATATTCTCATTACCAGAAGGTGGGAGACCTTCACGAATATCCAAGGTACGTCATCGATATTCTCATTGCCAGAAGGTGGGAGACCTTCATGAATATGCGAGGCATGTCCTTGATATTCCCAATTATCAGGAGGTAAGAGACCTTCATGAATATGTGAGACCCATCCTCGATATTCCCAATTACTAGGAGGTGAGAGACCTTCACGAATATCTTAGGTACGCCATCAATATTCCTAATTACCAGGAGGTGGGAGACCTTCATAAATGTCTCAAGTATGTCCTCGATATTCCCTTTTACTAGGAGGTGAGAGACCTCCATGAATATGCAAGGTACGTCCTTGATATTCTCATTGCCAGAAAGTGGGAGACCTTCAAGAATATGCAAGGCAGGTCCTCGATATTCCCAATTACTAGGAGGTAAGAGACCTTCATGAATATGTGAGACCCATCCTCGATATTTCCAATTACCAAGAGGTGAGAGACCTTCACGAATATCTCAAGTACGCCCTCGATATTCTCAATTACTAGGAGGTGAGAGACATTTATGAATGTCTCAGGTACATCCTTGATATTCCCTTTTACCAGGAGGTGAGAGACCTTCATGAATATGCAAGGTACGTCCTTGATATTCTCATTGCCAGAAGGTAGGAGACCTTTGCGAATATCTCAGGTACACCCTCGATATTCCTAGTTACTCGGAGGTGGGAGACCTTCATGAATATCTCAGGTACGTCCTTGATATTCCCACTACCAGGAGGTGAGAGACCTTCACGAATATCCTAGGTATGCCATCGATATTTCCCAAATTACCAGAAGGTGGGACACCTTCACAAATACCCAAGGTATGGCCTCGATACTTCCAAATATCAAGTACCCCTTTGATACTTGTGAATGTCCAAGTATCCCTTAAGAATTCGTACTTGTGATCATCCAAGTACCCCTTCAATGCCTACAACCAGCCAAATACCCCTTTTGACGCCTGCAAATGCCCAAATATCCTTCAGGTTAGTACTTGTGAATATCCAGGTACTCTTTGATATACTTGTGAATGTCTAGGTATCTTCCAGAACAGATGCCCCGAGAAAGGTCGGCTTCCAACTAGTGTCCTTGACAGAAGTCAGACACCCCAACAAAGCTGATGCCCTGAAAAAGGTTGGCGTATCCTCTCGAGAAAGGTCGGATTCCAACTGGTGTCTTTGACAGAGGTCAAACACTCCCACAAAACAGATGCCCTGAGAAAGGTCGGCGCATCTCCCGAGAAAAGTCGGGTACCAACTGGTGTCCTCGATACAAATCAGGCATCCACAAATGAGATGTCTTGAGAAAGGTTGGTGAATCTCCCGTCAAGGCGACCGAAGAAGGTTTGGGTCTTAGACAAATCATTGATTGTTTTAACAGGCGATCGAAGAATGGTTTGGGTCCTAGAGAAGCAATTTCCCATTACGGCGACCAAAGAATGGTTCGGGTCCAAGACAAACCACTGATTGCTCCAACAGGTGACCGAAGAATGGTTCGGGTCCTAGAGGAGCAATCTCCCATCAAGGCGACCGAAGAAAGGTTCGAGTCCTAGACAAATCATCGATTGTTTTAACAGGCGATCGAAGAATGGTTCGGGTCATAGACAAATCATTGATTGTTTTAACAGGTAACCGAAGAATGGTTCGGGTCCTAGAGAAGCAATTTCCTGTCACGACGACCGAAGAATAGTCCGGGTCCAAGACAAACCATTAATTGCTCCAACAAGCGACCGAAGAATTGTTTGGGTCCTGGAGGGGCAATTTCCCGTCAAGACGACCAAAAAAAGGTTCGGGTCTTAGACCAATTATTGATTGTTTTAACAGGCGACCGAGAATGGTTCGGGTCCTGGAGAAGCAATTTTCCGTCACAGTGACCGAAGAATGGTTCGGGTTCAAGATAAACCACTAATTGCTCCAATAGGTGACCGAAGAATGGTTCGGGTCCTGGAGGAGCAATTTCCCGTCAAGGCGACCAAAGAAAGGTTCGGGTCCTAGAAAAATCATTAATTGCTTTAACAGGCGACCGAAGAATGGTTCGAGTCCTGGAGAAGCAATTTCCCGTCAAGGCGACCGAAGAAAGGTTTGGGTCCTAGACAAATTATTGGTTGTTTTAACAGGCAATCGAAGAATGGTTTGAGTCCTGGAAAAGCAACCTCCCCATATCACCAAGTAAGATGACACCTTGATACTTGCCAAATTCGGGGTTCACACCCTATCTCACTTACTCCCGGTAAGTAACTACAGGTATCTTCTTATCCGTCTTAGTATATATAAAGTTATGTTGCTCTTTTTCTACATAGAATAATAGGTCCCAAATAAAATATAATCTGCTATGCATGCATAAAATATAGGCATCAGTCTGTCTTTGAATGCAACATCTGCGAGCTTACCTTCAAAGAGAGGCAGCTGTTGACGCTTCAATTTTAATTAGGTTTATTTTATTAATTAAGTCTTTATTTATTTTGTCTTTTTTGAAATAATAAACAAACAACAAAAAAAAAAAAGAAGTAGCCCTCGAATGGGCCCTTACGGCCCCATTTCCCCTTTCATCCCGGTCCCACCGTTCATCCCTTCCTTGCGCCTCTGCAGCACACGCGTAGAGGACGCGACGCCGGAGAGGCAGGCAGACGGCGACCCAAGTGGGAGGGACAGCTGGCGTCGGATGGGACACCGGTTCGACCGGCGGAGGCTGCTTGGCGCACGGGGACCGGCGATCGAAGCTCCGTCGACCGGCTGTCCCCTCGCCTATAAATAGGCCCCGTTTCTGTCATTGAGAAGGGACACCAGAGAATCGGAAGCTTGGAAACCTCCTCCTAAGAGACTTCGGAGGAGGTTAAAGAGCGAGTGAGAGGGAGACAAGCGAGCGAGCTCTGAGATCTTCCCACCGAGAGACTTCAGGAGAGGAATCGAAGAGCGAGCGAGAGAGAAATCGGGTCGCGAGCTTGGCCGACCTCTCACCGAGAGACTTCGGGGGAGGTCGCCGGCGAGCAAGTCCGAGGAGGTTAGATCTGGCCGGTGGAGTGAGAGAGAAGTGAGGTCGGAGGAGGCGAAGGAGTTCTGGATCCATGAAGAGGGGCGGAAGAAGAGGTCCCACCCCCCGGCGCCGCTGCTGTGCCGAATCCCGCCGTGCCGCCGTCTCGTCGTCGACACCGCCAACCGAGCCCAGACGCCACAAACAGGTAGCAGATGCCTTCTAATGCATCATCCTTGTCGATCCGTCGTTGATGCCCTATCGAAAACCCTAGCCGCCATTCGCCGCGTCGCTGCCTTGAGCCATCGTGAGATCCAGTCCCCGGTTGCTCTCTATCCGTCGTTCCCCTCGGCATCACCATCCGTCGCCGCCGTCGTACCGCCGCACCGCGTCCTCCTGCCATTGCTGTCCTCTGTTCGTGTCGCCGCCGTGACACTTCAATCCCCTTTCTCGGTGCCGCGGATCGTTGAACCCTAGGCTTCCGAAAATTTGGGTTTCGCGAAAAGGGATTCAGGTCATCAAATCGGGTAGGGTTTCCGCGAATTTGGGGCGACCGGAGGTCGGGTTGTCAGGTTAGGCGTGTGACCCTGTGCCCTAGGGTTACGCAGGGCCAGCTTCTCCACGGGCCGGGCATCCCCTTTTTTAAATAGGCCCAATTCCATGTGTGTGGGCTGAGTTTTTAAGAAAAAACAAAAAAATCCAAGTCGGACCCAACCCGCAGATTCGACCCGGGTCGGTTTTTATAATATTTTAATACAAAAAAATATTAAGATAAATAAATAATTTATTTTCAAAAAAATATTAAAAAGCATTTTAATTTCCAAAAACCAAAAAATATTTAAAAATGTTGAAAAATGTTTTATTTTCCGAAAAAATCAAGAAAAATAAAAAATAATTTATTTTCCAAAAAATATTAAGAAATATTTAAAAAATATATTTTATTTTCAAAAAAATAAAAAAATAAAAAATATTCCATATTTTCCAAAAAATGCCAAAAATCCAAAAAAAATCCATTTTATGTCCAAAAAAAAATGAGAAAAAGACTCAAAAAATGTTTTTCCTCCCCAAAATGCATGGAAAATCCCTCAAACATCCAAAAAAACTCAAGGTTTAAATAAGATTATGTACCAAAAGGGCATTAGTGATGATTAACTAGTGTAATCAAGTCCTCGATCCTAATTTCTCTGGTTGCACAGGAGTGAATATTTCTCCCAATACTTCACTTGGGTTTCTAATCAACCCACCCCAAATTGATTAGTGGCGACTCAATTTTAAAAATCAACTTGCAGGTTAAAAACTTAGACTATTAAAGTCGTGAATTGGTGGACTTAGGAGAGTCCGGGCTTAACCAATTTCAGCTGAGCCATTAGCCTCCTTAGGCGCTCGTACCCGATTGCGGGTGCCGAAAAAGAGGTCACGACAAGGGTAAAAGCTTCGAGTTTGTCGGGAATCAAGGAGGACCGTCGATTGTCTCGATCTCGTCACCATAGGCAACTCATCTGTTAGACGAGGGTTGTCAAGGTTACCTAGCAATTATCGTGGATACAACAGTTGTGGAGCTAAAGGTGGAAGATATTGTTGTGGTGCAAGAATTTCCAGACATGTTTCCAAAGGAATTGCCAAGTCTACCGCAAGAAAGAGAGATAGAATTTGTGATAGAGCTAGCACCTGGGACAAAGCCAATCTTTAAAGCTCATTACCAGATGGCGTTATCTGAGTTGAAGGAATTGAAAGTGCAGATGCAAGAACTATTGGATAAGAGATTCATTCATCCCTGTGCATCACCTTGGGGAGCACCAGTTCTATTAGTAAAAAAGAAAGATGGTTTGTTACGCCTGTACATCGACTATTGGCAACTCAACCAGGTAACGATCAAGAACAAGTATCCACTACAAGGATTAATGATTTGTTTGATCAGCTTTAAGGAGCGTCGATTTTCTCAAAGATCAACTTAAGGACAGGATATCATAGCTGAAAATTTGGAAGGACATTCCTAAGTCAACATTTCGTACTTGGTATGTTCACTATGAGTTCACATGATGCCATTTGAGTTGACGAATGCTTCGACTGCTTTCATGGATTTAATGAATAGGGTATTTAAGGAATATCTAGATTAGTTTGTGATCGTGTTCATCGATGATACTTTGGTATATTCAAGAAGTGATGAAGAGCATGAGAGTCATTTAAGACTAGTGCTACAGAAGCTAAGAGTCTATCAGTTGTACGCTAAGTTTAGCAAGTGCGAGTTTTTGTTAACTTGTGTTGTTTTCTTAAGGCATGTGATTTTAGGCAAAGGAATTTCAGTGGATCCGAGCAAGATTGAAGTTGTGATCAATTGGCCAAGATTGACTACAATAATAGAGATTAAAAGTTTTCTGGGTTTAGCAGGGCATTATAGACGATTTGTGGAAAGGTTCTCATCATTAACATCCCCTCTAACAAAACTCCTGAAAAAAAAAAAAAAAAAAAAAAAAAAAAAAGAAATTTGTGTGGACAGACAAGTGCGAGAGTAGTTTCCAAGAGCTTAAGGAAAAACTGACTACCGCACTTGTGCTAACTATTCCATCTGGTCCCCGAGGATTCGAGATCTATAGTGATACGTCATTCAGAGGATTGGGTTGCATGTTGATGCAACATGGTAGGGTTGTTGCTTACATCTCCCGTCAGTTAAGGACTCATGAATAGAATTATCCGACGCATGATTTAGAACTCGCGGCAATTATCTTTGCCCTGAAGATTTGGAGGCACTACTTGTGTGGGGAAAAGTTTCAGATTTTCACGAACCATTAGAGTCTCAAGTACTTGTTCTCTCAGAGGGAGTTGAACATGAGACAGTGCCAATGGATGGAATTGCTGAAGAACTACGATTGTGATATCCTGTATCACCCGAGAAAGGCGAATAAGGTCGCCGATGCTCTGAGTCAAAAGTCTTTAATTGCTTATATACTGATTAAGGAGTGGAACTTAATCGAAAGAACTCAAGATTCGGTATTCAAGTTTAAGGTAGGCCACCTTTTGAGTCTTATGGCCACCCTCCGGATTGAACTAGATGTCCAGGTAAGAATCAAGCTACTCCAACTGACAAATCAAGATGTATAGAAGATATTTCAAGAGGACACTGAGAAAAGAAAGGCTGACTTTCAAGTTTCTGATGATGGAATACTAAGGTTTCGAGGATGTTTGGTTGTACCTGATGATGTAGAGCTTAAAGAAGATATTCTATTAAAAGCGCATCGTAATAGTTACAGCATTCATTCTAGTAGTACCAAGATCTATTAGAATCTACGTCAACACTATTGGTAGTCAGGTATGAAAGAGGATATCGCTAAGCATGTCGCCAAGTGTTTGACATGTTAGCAGGTAAAGGCTCAGCATTACAAGCCAAGAGGACTGCTACAGCCTCTCGCGATCCCAGAATGGAAATGGGAGCATATCACAATGGACTTCGTGACTGGACTACCAAGGAATCAAAAAGGAAATGATTCAATTTGGATAGTAATCGACAAACTGACGAAGTCGGCTCACTTCATTGCAGTTTGAAAGGACCTGAGTCTGGATAAACACGCAAACTTGTATGTTCGTTAGGTGGTTCGTATGCATAGAGTGCCGGTTACGATAATCTCAGACAGAGACCCAAGGTTTACTATAGCTTTTTGGAAGAGCTTACAAAGTGCCTTAGGTACCAAGCTTCAGTACAGTACTGCATATCATCTTTAGATGGATAGTGAGTCTAAGAGGACAATTCAAACCCTCGAAGACATATTGAGAGCTTGTGTACTGGACTTCAAAGGAAGTTGAGAAGATCAACTACACCTGGTAGAGTTTGTTTACAACAACAGTTATCAACAGAGTATCAAGATGGCTCCATTTGAAGCATTGTATGGGAGAGTGTGTAGAACACTAGTGTGTTGAGATGAAGTTGGGGAAAGAAAGACTATAGGCCTAGAGTTGGTCTAGCAATCAATGGAAGCCGTGGCAGTGATTAGAGGTAGATTAAAGATCGCACAGAGCAGACAGAAAAGCGACGCAGATATGCACCAGAGATCTTTGAAATTCCAAGTTGGTGATCACAGTTTTCTAAACATGTAACCAATGAGGGGAACTTCACGCTTTGGAAAGAAAGAAAAACTGAGTTCGAGATACGTAGGTCCGTTTGAGATTCTTGAGAGAATTGGGAACCTAGCTGATTGTCTTGTGTTGCCACCGAGATTGGCGTAAGTGCATGATGTCTTTCAAGTGTCGATGTTAAGGAAGTATAAGCATAACCCGACCCACGTGCTAAATTTCGAGAAATTGGATGTGGATGACTGTGTGTCATACGTTCAAAGCCCGATTTAGATAGTAGATTGAAAAGAACAAATTCTACATTCAAAGACCATTCTGTTGGTCAAAGTGATCTGACAACACCATAGAACTGAAGGAGCAACATGTGAGACTAAAGAGTCGATGAGATAGTTGTACCCCCACATTTTTGAAGAAGCTTGTAATGGTTTAAATTTTGAGAATAAAATTTTTATAAGAGGGGAAGAATTGTAGCATCCCAAATTTTTCAATCATATTTTCTATTGAATAAATTGGGCATTTCATTGACACGTCTATAAAGCTGTTCTCAGAGCTAATCACTCTCGAGATAACTAGCATTTCATCGACATGCCTATACGCCTATAGGGAAGCTATTAAAGAATTTTAATGCAATAGACTTGATAATTCAACCGGGAATCGACTTCTTGATCATGCTCATCTTTAGAGGCTATTAGGCATAGTTAAAAATTGATTTGAGATCAGAGATAGGTCTATTCGACTGAGATGTGTGGCTAATCGTAGGTGACACCACTAAATTGGAAAATTCTCGTCAACCGGCCCTAAATTGATTCTTCTGTCATTTTGGTATCTTGTGTCCATATTTGAATCCTCGAGATTTTCACGACAACCAAGATTTGCCAATGCGTCGAGCGGGTTCATTGTAACTTGAAGAAAATTGACCACGGGTCATTTGCACTAAAAATTTATGAAAATTACCCGGTAGTTTAGGTTACGCTAAAAACGCGCTTGAGTAAAATTAATCGCGTATTTGAGTCTAATTTCAGAAATTGAAATTTCTGTCATGTCACAATAAATTCTAGGAGCATCAACTCAATCTCAGAAGATTTTTCTGAGACTCGAGAATTTTGGGAAAAAGTTGACATGAGAACGTTTTTGTCCAGAAAAAGGACGGGATCATTTTTGATCACATAATTGGGATGCAAGATGGTTTGAGTGATGAGAAAAAATACTAATTTTAGTATTGAATCGATAAAGCAGTTTATGGAGGCCAAATGGGAATGAATTGAGTAAGAAAATAAGCCAATTGAGGGAGAAACCTATGAATTCGTATACCCCCTCCCCTAGCCAAAATGGACCGATTCAAGGTTGTGGAGGAAGCCTTGGTGGCTCATGGACAGCCAAGGAAAATGGCTTGGCTGAGGATGAGTCAAAGGAGGATAATCTTGTGGAAAATGTGACCATGGTGGCTCCCAACCTCATCTATTCCATCTCTCTCCCATAGCATCCGGTGATCGGCTCCATTTCCCCCTCCTCTTTGCCGTTCGAAGACCACCAACCAAAGAGAAAACCACCAAAGCAAGCCGCCACACCACCGCCTGAACCGGAGTCACCGTCGGATCGCCGTTCCTACACGCGCAGCCCGCACATGAGCCTTCGCCTTGCCGCCCCCCTCACGCCATCCAGCAGTCATATTCCACCGTCTAGCTTGCTTTTTAGCAGCCGTGAGTGGCTATGGAGGCCCACCGAATCTCGTTCGACCGTCATAGATCGCCCCTTCAAGCCACCGAAGTCTCCGCCTATCATTGCCACCCTAACCAACCTTGTTTCTTCAATTTTTTGCAACTCAGAACATAGGGCTGTTTTGTGGGTTTTATAGTGGCTTCAAGGCCCATTTTGAGGTCGATCCCGACTTGAAAACCTAGGCCCACTTTGGAGAGAATTGTCTCCCATTGTGTTCCTGTTGGTTTGATCCGACCTGCTCATTAATTAAGTGAGTTTAGCTCACTAATCCCTTATTACTATGCTAATGATGCTTAGGGGCAATTAGATTTAATTAAATGCAATTAGATAGATGGATTAAATTAGAGTAATTAAATTAGAGACTTATTGATGCATGTTAGGCAAATGGTTAGTATAGTTAGCAAGGAAATAGGTCCTAGTATTTATTGAACGAGTCTCGGTAATTTTCTGGGCTCGTCTCGGCTTCTAATTAGGTATTACAGGTTTAAATTGGATTTATTGCATTTATTTAATATTTTTAGTAATTAATTAATTAATTAATTATTTTCCGAAAATTAGGCTGGGATAATTAACGATCGGAATTTTATATTGATTATTGTGATGCAATCCATTTATTTATTTGAGTGTTAAATTGTGTTGAATTGATTTAAATATGATTTTAGGGTTGTATTCCTAAATTATTTAATTTCAACAATTGATTGGCAAATGACCGAGCGGAGGTCTATAGGCTATATAAAATGATGAGAAAGAAAGTTGTATTACATGGCTTGGAGACCAAGAGTGTCATCCTAGAGGATGCACATGACTTGTAAATTAAATAAATCACCTGTGAATAGCACGTGGCTCGGTGATTAGTACGTCACCTTAGATAATGTACGTGGCTCGGTGATTTGGTATATCGCCTTTGATAATGCACGTGGCTCGGTGACTAAGTATGTTGCATTAGAGAATGCACGTGACTCGGTGACTAAGTATGTCACCTTAGATAATGCACGTGACTTGGTGACTAGATATATATTATCTTGGAGATTGCATAGTATGGGTTAAAATGACCGGGTAATGGTCAGAGTGACATGTAATCGACTAGGTCGATTGATCGATAATTCGATCTGATTTGATTGGGTGCTATGTCTATCAGTATTTATGAAATGAACTGACTTACAGGAATGGAAGTGAGGCCAAGGTAAGTTTTCTTACTCGTGTTGTACTTAGGCAGCCTCTAGAGTGTATTGGCTTCCTAATCGGGTTTAAGGGGTAGAACTTGTTGAGACATAGTCTCATCCTAGTTATGGGACAACATTTCAAGTCCCTAGATGGCAGCAACTCCACCTCCTCATCCTCCAATTCATTTTGGTATACCCGAAGAAGTCACCAAGATAGAAACTCACTTCCCGATACACCCTCACCCGGAAGGACTAGAGTACGTTCTGGTTAAATCGACTGTTTGGGTTGACGTAAGTAGAGATGACTTGAGGCCCCACGAGTATCGGTCGTAGTATCATGAATATCATGATAGGGCAAAGAGAGGGTCCCATGCTAGAAAGTGACATACCTTTGTTCCTTTTAGAGAAAGCATTCAGAGAAGGAACTGCAGATCCCAAGGATGGAGCGATGACTGATGTTAAAGACCCAAAGCTCGAGAGTGAAACCGTCTCTCCCAAACAATCAGCGGAAGACCCCAATTGGAGCATGGAAGGAGAGATCGAGCAAGAAGAGATGTACCCACGAGAACCCAAAGGAGGAACCTAAGGAGGAAGAACTCGAAGAGAAGGACCCTGATGAGGAACCAGAGGAGGGGTTCGAGGAGGATCCTAAGGATGATCCGGGAGTATGACTCGGATGAGAACTGAGACCTCACCCCATTTTGTAAACCCTGAGTGTGAACTGTTATGAAATAAATCAGACTCTTGTTAATATTATTGTAATATATACTATGAGGTTTGCCTTGTATAAAAGTGTTATTGTGGTTTTTCAATTGTGAAAAATATAGTCCTATTTTTTTATCCCATTATTTTATTGTCTGGAGATTATTTTATCTATTTTTGCACACGTATTAAAATGAAAGGTTCGGCGATACATACTGGAACGTCACTATTAATCGAACAATGAGGGATGGGTGCGTGACATATTGTGTCCTTCCTTTTTTGTTATTGTGTATTCCCAACCTCTGTCATTGTATTTACTCCGTAGAAGTGGAAGCCGAGCCAAAGGAAGAGGGTACATGATGTTTATTTTATAAACTCTACCTTAATTTCCTCTTTTGCTTCCCTGCGTATCTTTACAACTACCTTCTTGTTAAAATTACAAAAGTGGATGCATACAAGGGAGGGGTTAAAGAATAGAAAAGATTATCCTTCAATCTCTCATTTCCCCTTTTCTCTCCTTTGTGCACTTGCATATTCTCTTTCCTTTTCCTTTTTGTTGACCAACTCTTTGCCATTAGTCCAATTTCTACTTTGTTTTGCTCCATTCACATGTCATTAAGGGTAATCAATTTTCGATCCGGTCCGATTCCAAGGTGGAACCAAGAACAAGATCGAGAGGACCCATTCCCAAAAATTGGAACCAAGTACCAGACCGGTTGGTTCTAGGACCGAGGACTCGACCAATGATCCCGTCAGGTCGCGGTCCAATGGAACCAATCACCTTTTTTTTAGTACTATATATTCCCCATTACCTTTTACCCACAACTTGAAACTAGATGGAGATAGTGCTTAGTTCACATTTTACTAATTTTTTTTTGAAGAAATAATAAAATAAAAAGTATATTTATTAAATCTAGTTCTATTCCCCATTGGAATCAGGAATTGAACTGCTAGGATATCAATTCCACTTTTAAGAATCTGTAACTAAACCAAATGGGCTGATCCAAGCAATTTTTAGTTCAGGCGATCCGTTTTGCACACCTCTACATGTCATTCCATTCTTTTATCTACGATAGGCATTTTAGTCAATTAAATTCAAGAAGGCGTGAATTAAGCCATTAAGGTATGGTAGCAACACATTTTTTTTATTGATTAGGGTTAATACCTTGAAAAACCCCAAACTAGTCACTTGTAACAAATTTGCTCCAAACCAATTTTTGGATCAAGAAAAACTTTAAACTGGCACACCCGTGATAAATTTATTCAAAATAATTGCAAAAAATCCTAAATCAATATCCTTGTAACAAATTTACCCCAACTGCCAAAAACCCCAAAATGGTGTGTTCGTAACAAATATACTCTACATTAAATTGGATTAATGCCACAAAGAACACAAAAATGGTACAACTGTGATAAAGAGAGAGTAAAATCTCAAACTAATATATCAGTTAACTGTCATGTTTAATCTAACTTAGTAATTTGATAGTAAAATTTAACAAAAACTAATAGACGGTAAATTCGCCACAAATGTACCAATTTGAAATAAATTTATCGTAGATATACCAATTTTAGATTTTTTGTTGTCAAAAAATTAGTTTGGAGTATATTTGTCACAGGTATAGCAATTTGATGTTTTTCAAGATATTAACCCTATCGATTATGAATATGAATTTAGTTAAGTGGTTAGTAATAAGTCAAATACGAAGTGCTTCCCATTCAAAGAAACAGTTCCGGATTGGCCAGGCTACCGGCCCAACGAATAACTAATTGTAAGAGTGTCATTTCTTCGTAATAAAGAAAAGATGAAACTAAATCTCGTGGTTTGTAAATTGTTTCGAAAAGGTATCAACAATTGTTTTTATGATTTACGTCGGGGTGTGGTCATCATAGCGCTCGAGATTAGGGTAAGAGTTCTTCATCGTCTTCTTCTTTGGCGCTGCGCAAAGCGAAGGCGCGAGCAATGCAAGTGGGGGACAAGATCGTTCTAGTTACGACAAATCTCCACGGACTGACAAATGCCTCCAAAAACATACAAACGTCTAAAGGGAGGTCTCGTGAGGATCTCCATCAGCAGCGCTTTCGGAAGATCGCCAAAAACTTCAGATGCCTCAGATTTTATGCTCTCTCTCGGCTGGAGAAGTATATTATTCACACAAGGTGGCATGCTAAATAACCAAAGATATATATATATATATATATATATATATATATATATATAGGTGAGGCTCATTTTGTGCATGATTGCAATCCTAATTTACACGATTCTCGTTATCCTAACTAAGATAACTACAAACCGTTTCATCAAAAAGGCTTTAGTGAATCATCTTTCGAATCAAAGAGTAAATTGATAAAGGTTGTGGATAGCCCATTTATTTATTGTTGGGTAGGAAATATAAACAAGAAGAAAAAGTAGAGGTCTCGAGGCTAGGAACAATCGTTGAGGGTCATGTAAAGCTACTGGAAATATCCAGATAAACCGGTTGATAACTTTGAACTTATACAAATTACAATTCAAGTATTTATATGTATAATCTACTATTAACATACAGGTACTGAGAAATAATGTTAGTTCTACATGCTTCATTCAATTCAACAATCCTTATTCACATGTTTAGAATCATAGATTCCACCATCTGTGGGTTATGCTCCTTCCACCAATGGTTACTTCCTTTAACGTTACACCTAAGTCTATGGACTCCATTACTAGATAATTACTTCTCTGATGGTTGCATCCAAGTCATTTGTTTTCACTACCTGATAATTACCTCTTTGATAGTTGCATCCATATCAATTTCCATGGGTTATATCCGACTTTATCAGCTCCGTTGCTTAGCGGTAACACCATCTCCACTTCGTCGATGGTTACGTGGCTTACTATCAGCTATCTCAATCTTCTTTTGTCTACGATTCACTCCAAGACTAAGTTATTTTTCGCCTATATTTGCTTGTACTTCGTCCTCAGCCCATCCGGAGTAGACAAGCTGAGCAACAAATGGCATGGAGATTGGATTTGGGGGGAACCGGAAATAGGAAAATATAGGATGGACATAGGAATGTGAAGAAATTGGAAACTTCAGTTTTTATACTTGGTTATGATATTGGAGTGAGATGGGAATTCATGAGTCAATCTATGGACGTGTTTCCCATTCCATGTCCATTTCCTATTTTAATGTCAAAATGACATGTAGAAATGGTTTGTAGCAACCAAGATTGTTTCAACCAACTGATAAGTACCCGTTGGTCATCTGGCAAATTGCATTTTACCTTTGTGGAGGTTGTTGGATCAAGATATATTCAGGGGAGAAATATGATAATTTCCTTTTGCCTTGAATAGTGGTCCTTTCTATGGTAAAATTGCATACTGATCCAAGCAAAAAAGATGATAAAAGAGCAAAACTACATTTGATATGCATTGACTGGTTTGACTCTTTAGCATCCTAGATTCCTCAAGATATGCAGTTTTAGAATTCAGCATTATTAAGATCTAAAAATCCTCTAGTTAAATAAGATCTCCATAGACTGTTCTAATTTCCTGCTATGGTGGCAAAAGATCTCTTGTTCATATACTAAATTTACTCATCTTAATTACATTTAATGTGTCTCTAATCAACTATTGTAGTTATAACAACAAGGGCTAATTGTAGCGTTTAATCTAGTGCTGAATCTTTACAAATCAATAGTGAGCTTCAAGTTGCTCAGTCCAACCTAATCACATAATTGAGTGTCATTGGCTCAAGAAATGGCAACATAGGCTTTATAAAGATAGGAGAAAACATGATCTACCAATATACAGTCTAAAGGGATAATTTGCCCTGCTTAAGATTGCCAAAGCAAGCAAATAATAAATTAATGCATGACCAGAATAATGCTCTTAGCAAGGGCCAAAGGCATGTGAAGGATTAACTTGACATTTGAAACAGAAATAGAGTGGATAACCAATTGCACTTGCATTGCATGTTGGAGTGAGATAGATGCATATTGTGATCACTAGACAATTCATGAATAAAGGGCTCTTATGAAATTGAAAAATATGTGTTAAACAAGAACTTCATGTGAAGAGTTCCATAATCCCCACTTAGACAGTATCTTAAATTGCATCACCTGAATTTCACACAGGATACCCATGTACTCAAATCTTATGATATCTTATTCACTTTGTCATTTGCAGTGAGATAAGCGACCTGGTTTTCTTCGTTACGCGCCAATAAATACTATTACATATGCATGAATGACTCACATGATTATAGTTGAATGTTTACCACATAACAAGACCCAATAAAAAGTCGGTGAAATTACACCAAATTAGATAGGACAACATTAGCTAGTGAAAAGATTATTCCAGCAAAACAAAGATGATTGAATGGCCATCCATCAAGCAGGGACCTAACCCTACATCTGGTGAGGATAGAGTACTGAAAGCAAAATGAAGTTACTAAAGAATGACCAGATCTTATAATAGACTCCCAACACTCTTTACTTCATCTTCAAAATTCACGAGGTCATTCAACAGTTCAAGATGGCCAGATCTCCCCCAAAAAGGTAAACTAGAAAGAAAACAGTAAAACCAAATACACTAGAATGACTCTTAAAGTTTCTTGATGGCTCATCACCAAGATAGGGAGAAAGAAGAGTTTCCAAATATGTTGCATATCCAATAATGCAGTCTCTATGTATAGGATATTCCTTCCAAGTATTATCCTCCATAGTGAACAGAATCATTCGATCCCAATTATTCGAAAAACGATTTTTCCACTCCTTGTGTACGCAAGGGTTTTCTTCCTGAGGGGTGTATTCCAATATACGAAGGCAGGTATGCAATCAACGCTGAACCATTTTCTCCACGATCCTCCTCTCCCATGCTCATCCATTATCCATGCCTCGATGCGGGGATCTTAGCTACTGCTGTATATGAAAAGACTAGCCTCGTGAATTCCGAGTCCTGCGAAATCTATTCCCCATCAACTTCAGGGACCAGAAGCTCCCGATGGAATTTCTCTTCCAACAAATCAAATGACATAATCACGCCCCTCTGGCTTAGGCTTTCATCTAATACGCACCAGCGTAAGGCCCCATTCCATAAACTCCTTCCATGCGGAAAACCTTTCTTCCTCAAATTGGACTTGTATCCTTCTCCAAGAACCGGACAGCGAAAGTATTGCCACATCGCAATCTACACCACCAAGACTAACACCCTCTACTATTTTATAGTCATCAGATTGAGAGTCATATCCGAATCCATAGAATAACCCAGATCTGAATGCACAAAATAATTCATTTTGATCAACAACATCGGAACCGGTCAACTAAACATACTCCCTAGTGGTCGGGTTATATATGAGAAAACTGCAGTGACCAATTAAACATACAAGGCCATCGCAGGAGCCCACAACGCGGGGATCCCAGAAAGGTTTGATCCTATGAGGTACCACCATGCGACCGTCAACGCCGCCGTCGAGCGCTTCATAGTCCACGGTCTCGAGGGGGCTGTAGCGGCCAATGACGATGATTCTCTGGCTAGGAATCGAATCCCCTGCCTTCAGCCTCTGCAGATGCGACTGGACGAAGCCCGGGTCGGAGATCAGAGACTGCCAACACTTGCAGACGCATTTGAATCGCACCAGCGATAGGGCCAGTAGCCTCAAGAGTATGTCGATGATGATCTCCTCGGAGAAACTCTCGGCCATTGTTGCAAGAGTAGGTGGCTTTCTCTAGGAGATGTCCCAAGGCCGTCGCCGGAGACGGTCGGAGGAGGGCTGGCCGGTGTGGGCGGCGGTCACACGGCGGAGGCAAGGCGGAGGGAGGTGGAGAGATCGGGCGTGGAATTTTCAAATGGTATTCACAACTCTCCTGAATTTTATGAAAGCCTAGAAATTCGGACCGTTGAATTTCTTATATTATATTATATGCTGGCCCACTTAGTGCATTTCCCATAATATCCTTTACAGAACAAAGTGTCGCATGTTGATGTGGAAGGGGCGATAATGTACATTCACACTTCGTATCTCTTTCTCCTTAGTGGGTTTCTTGGGATCGACATTGACAATAGCGTTTATTCTCTATTTACATTATTTTGAAAGAGACAAAATAAGTGCTCGGTAACCCAAAAACAGAAAAAAAGAGTTCAAAATTTGGATTAGTGATTTCTTCCACTTAAGGATAAGATGGTTATGGAATTATGGACCATCTTATTTAAATTTGGGCTAAGGATTAGTAACTAAATTAAAAGTAGTCTCACTTATCTTGTATTTTCTTAATTGATTCGCACTTGATATCAAGATCAGTAATGGCATAAAAAATAGATCTAGATGATTAACATGTGCAAAAAATGTATTTACATAATCAACTTAAAACACACAAATTACTCATCTCACAATAAATGTGCAAGAATATTTGTACACTTACGATGGACCTACTAATAATCCAAAGAATTTATTTCATTTAGGATATTACAAATGAACTTCTTTGTTTGTTGTGTTGGCTAATGTGTCAAATTGAGTATATGGTGAATTGAGATCTCGAATTTCATTGACAAGTAAGCAAAAATTTATACAATTAAAAAAAAAAAAAAAAAGCACTTTGTGGCTTGATATTTGTAAGAGCTCGATCTTCAAACAAAAAAGTCAATTTATCAAAATTTGCATTCATTGCATTTCATTAGCATTTACTTTCCATTTCATAAATAAGTAAAAATTTCACTTTCTACGATGGGCTTTTTGTAACTAAACCAAGACATCACCTTTCTCTTTTTTATCACTTAACAACCACATTGGAACAAAATAATGACTAATATTAGAAGCATTTTAACTTGATAAGACTCTCCAAATTCGTGCACTACACTTGAGAGTTGAATAGTCACCTTAACAGATAAACAAACAACATTGCTAGGCGCATGAAATTAGAATGTTTAACTCGGGAATCCTCTCCCTCGCTTGGAGCTCTCCTCTACCGTCTGTGTAGCCATTGCGGCCTCCATCCTCATCTCTTCAAACCCTAAACACCCACCATAATATAGCCCACACTCCCATAACAAGTAGATCGTCAATCATTCCACACTTCATAACTCCTCTTCACTATTTTATTTGTTTCCCATAGAGATTCATCGTGCGTGAGAGGTGCCCTTCACGAGGGAGTTTTGCCCATCATTTTAGCGAGTTTTCCATCTCGCTTTCTGGGTTCAGTGAGATTTGCATTTCTCATTCTGGGTGGTGTCTCTCGGATTGGAAGATCGGTACAGAGTCTTGAATCAAAAAACCCTAGAAGCTGAGCTTAGAGTCCATGGCAAGGGAGGAAGAAGCAGTTGGTCATCTCGCTCATCTCTGTAATAAATTGGGTAAGCTGATGTATGAGAATGATATGATTGTTCTGGATGAGGAATTTTCTAAAGAAAAAAAAAATACAAGAATGCCATTTCTCCATTGTGGGGCAACTATACAAAAACCCTAGTGTTAATTTTCAAGCACTTGCAACAGCAATGAAAAAAGCCTGGAAAAATGATAATATAGAAGTGAAGCCATTAGAGAATGGGAAAATTAGCTTTCTCTTTAGTAATGAAGGGGATAAGAACCGAGTACTTGAGGGAGGTCCTTGGTCATTTTCTAATCATTTGCTGATGTTGAAGACTTGGGAGCCAGATACCACTCTACACTGTTATGAATTTAAAACTTGTGCCTTTTGGGTTAGAATCTTTGGCCTCCCTTTGGAATGGAATTCTAAACGGATGATAAAGAAAATAGCCAGTTCAATGGGGAAAGTGTTGGAGGTAAAAACAGATGCTAGAGGCCCTGCTTTTTAGAAAATTGGGAAGGAAAGAGTGAAGATAGGTGTTGAAGCTGAATTGAGAGTGGGACAATTGATGAGTCATGGGGATAAGAAAGTTTGGCTGGACTTTGAACAATTGCCATTTTATTGTTACTCTTGTGGCAAAATTGGGCATTATGCCAACTACTGTCAAGACATACCTTATGATGAGGAAAAATTTACAGCTGAGCTGGGAGGATGCCTTGGAAGCTGGATGAAAGCAGAAACTTTTGAGCACAACCCATTCTGGAAAGTGTTCTATCATGAAGTACCGTTGGTAGCAAATGTAGAAGAGGTTGTTCCTGAAACCCCTGAACAACAAAGACAAAATGATGTTATGGAAGTTGGTCAGCCGATTACTCCCATTATCAATTAGAATTTTCAGCAAGGAGGGCTTAATCACAGCATCGCAACTGAGGTGCCTATGCACAGCTCTGGGAAAAGAATACTTATGCTTACTGGGCCATTGCATGTGCATAATATAGATTTACAGCCAGCAACTACCTCTGAAAGTAGCAAAAATAAAAACATATCCCAACATAAAACTCACTCTTTCAAGAAACAAAGAAAAGGCAGTGCTCAGATTACAAGTACTCTAGTTCAAAAACTACTGGATGAGACGTAACTTCTGGAGACTCCCATTCTGATAACTGAAGAAGCGGTAGCATGGGCTGTGGTGGCTAGCCTTAATAAGCCACCACATGAAACATGAATATACTAAGTTGGAACTATCAAGGGTTGGGCACACCTTTGATAGTTCAAGAATTGAGAGCCATCATGACTCATTTCAGGCCCTCTTTGGTTTTTTTAATGGAAACAAAAAAACAAAACTGAAGTTGTGCAGAGAGTGAGGAGAAGACTTCAATTTCAGAAATGCATAGAAGTTAATCCAGTGGGTACGACGGGTGGTCTGGCTCTTATGTGGGATGATCGGATTACAATGGAAATAGATTCAATGGCGGAGACCATTATCAATCTAAAATGTCAAGAGGGGGTCAGGGGGAAAAAATGCAGATTACCTTTGTTTGTGCACCATATACATACTCCAAGAGGTTACAATTGTGGGATAGCTTGCGACAGATAAGTTATATTAATACTCTACTTTGGGTGTGCTTGGGAGATTTTAATGAAGTTCTTTTTTATTGGGAAAAAATGGAGAAAAGGATAGCTGAAAATTTCAGAATGACATTGTTTCGGGATTGCTTGGATGCATGCTCTTTAATGGACATAGAAAAAAAGGGATGTGCATTTACTTGGTCCAATAACAAGGAAGGACAAGAATATGTGAAAGAATGACTTGATAGAGTGGTGAGTACCTTGGAATGGCGGCTGCTATACCCTGAAGCTGAAGTTTTTGCCCTTCCAGCAGTCAGATTAGACCATAGTCCCATTATCCTGTCTCTCTAATCGAATCAAAATAGAAGGAAACGGAGATTCAGATTTGAGGCTTTTTGGCTTGAAAGTGTAGAATGCAAGGAAGTGGTGCTACAATCATGGTCATCTACAACTCAGCACCAAACCAAATTAGTTGGTAAACTTCAGGCTATTCAAAAGGGACTCTCCAAGTGGAGTAAGCAGAAATTTATGAATGGCAAGGAGCGAATCAGTATATTAAAGTAGGAACTAGAAAGCCTTACTAATAATAGCTCTACTGTCTATAACAAGGTACTCTTTAAAAAGTTACTAAGCGAAATTGATGAGCTTGGAAGGCAAGAGGAAATGTATTGAGGGTTAAGATCGAGAATTAATTGGCTGAAATGGGGAAACCGGAACACCAAATACTTTCATGTGATGACTATAAAGAAGGCAGAGAAACATAATTTCTATGTTGCAAAACACAGAGGATACATGATTGGTTGAACAAAATCAGTTGAAAGAACATACTGTGCAATTCTTCATGGAATTATATCAATCCAATGGACCCTAGAATTTTGAGCCAGTGATAGACCAACTAATTGCAAGAGTAATAGATGATATGAACAGACAATTACTTGCTAAAATCACTATTGAAGAAGTTAGTGATGCTACATTTCAGCTAGGAGCTACTAAAGCCCTTGGCCCAGACGGTCTCAATGGTCTCTTCTATCACCATCATTGGGAAGATATAAAATGGGACATATTCAAGGAGGTGGAGGAATTTATGGCCACTACATATTTTTCACTAGCACTAAATAAAATAAACATCTCCCTTATCCCGAAAGTCCAGCACCCGGAGAGATTGGATCAGCATCGTCCAATTAGTTTATGCAATTTTGCCTATAAGATTATTTCTAAGGTGCTAGCTAATCAACTCAAACCTCTCCTAATAGAAATTATAACCCCAGAATAGAGTGCTTTTGTTGGAGGGAGGCAAATCCAAGATAATATCTTTATTGTCCAGGAAGTATTGCATCAAATCAGAATCAGGAGCGGAAAAAAGAAGTTTCAAGCAGTTTTGAAATTAGATATGAAGAAGGCATATGATCAAGTGGAATGGGATTTTTTGGAGGCGTGCCTTTTAAAAACTGGTTTCGATGAGAAATGGGTGAAATTGGTGATGTAATATGTTACTACGGTCACATTTAGTGTCATATTTAATGGCGAATCCCTACAATACTTTCAACTTTCAAGAGGACTTAGGCAAAGGGATCCCTTATTTCCATATGTTTTTATTATTGTAGCAAATGTTTTATCCTCTTTGATGAAGCAAGCTGTAGAAAATGGCAGCATTATAGGAATCGAGCTAAATAGACATTGTCCTACACTTTCTCGCTTATTATTTGCCAATGATTCGATCTTTTTTATGAATGGTACCATCCTAGAATGTCAGGACCTGGCTATGATTTTGAATCAATATTGTTTAGCTGCTGGACAAGAGATTAATTTGAACAAATTAGGCATATACTTCAGTAAGGGATGCCCTCAAACATTGAAAGACAATATGGCAAGGGAATTGAGGGTTCCTATTATTGATAAAACCGGCAAATATCTGGGTATTGCCCTCGGATTGGGGAGAGACAAAAAACAAATGTCTGTATGGGTACTTGGAAGAATCTGTTCAAAATTAGAAGGCTGGAAGGAGAAGTTATTATCTAAAGTTGGAAAAGAAGTCCTGCTGAAAACAGTCATTCAAGCACTTCCTTAATACACCATGTCAGTATTTAAAATCCTTGTATCTATTTGCAATACTATTGAATAGAAAATTGCTTCATTATGGTGGAAAACTAATGAGAATAAAGAAGGCATTCATTGAAAGCGATGGGAACTATTGAAAACAAGGAAAGATAGAGGTGGTATGGGCTTTAGAGATCTTCTCTCCTTTAATAGAGCAATGTTAGGGAAACAGGCATGGCGACTGGCACAACAACCAGATTCTCTTCGGGGCAGATTATTTCAGGGGTTATACTATCCAAAAATAGATATTTGGCATGCAGCAAATGGCACCCGACCTTCATGGGGATGGAGAAGCCTAGTCCTAGGGAGAGAGGCTATAGCACCTAAAATCATGTGGAAGGTAGGGGATGGATCTAAGATCAAAATCAAGGAGGATAAATGGCTGCACATAGGTATTATTGAGGGTCTAGTGCATGTTAATGAACCTGCCCTAGTCTCAGAACTCATAGATAAAGAGCAAGGGAGGTGGGATGAAGTTAAAATAGCAGCACACTTTGATGAACAGTTAGCTGAAGAAATTCTTACCATTCCTATCAAGCCCCAAACATAAATGGATCATCTTGTATGGACTGGCACGCAGGCAGGCAAATATACAATGAAAAGTGCGTATAACTACATCAAGGAGGACAAAGCACACATTCAAGAGAATCAGGCTACAACTTCTTTTCAACCTCCCCCCTCACTTTGGAGAGATATCTGGAAATTGCACACCCCACCCAAAATAAAAAATTTTATGTGGAACTTATGCAACAATGCTCTCCCAACAAAAGATAACATGTATGGAAGGAAAATATCACCTGACCCTATGTGCCCATTGTGCAACTTGGAGAGGGAAACGGTTGAACATTTGTTCTTGCTGTGTCCATGGACAAGACAAATTTGGGACACTGAGCTGAAAATCAAAACTTCACATCAGGGCTTGACAAGAATCAAAATATGGTTTTGTCAACTCAAAGAGGAGACCACGAACCCTTCATTCCTGCAGATGGTGGCTGTAACGCTATGGAATATGTGGAAGGCCAGAAATCAGGTAGTCTTTTGAGGTAGAAAACCAGAGGCGTCGGCTATCATTGATGCAGCACAAGCGCTCCTTACAAGCTATCATAGATGGAATCCAAAAAAGGGCGGGTCAAGAGATGAAGGAGAAGTCGAACCTAAAAATAGAGTAATCGGTACAGCAATAAGCAAGATCAATGCAGAGCAGAGACAGGGGAATAGAGAATCGGGTGAGGAACAACATCATATGATGTGTATACAAGAACACAATGCAGATGATGGTTCACGGAATAGGGGAAAGGAGTGGAGAGGAAACCTAAGCTCAAGGTCTGGAATAGGAGTGGTAGATAGCAGTGCATGATAGCGAGACAAGTACCCTTGGCCCAACACCTCTAACCCTTGAAATGGTGAGAACGAGCACAAGGTAGGGGACTTGCTGCAATTCCAAGCTCGAAGGGAGGACGCCCAGAAATTGACCCTGGGAGTGCGATCCCTTCAAAGATCTGATACTCGAGGAGCCACATGTTGGAAGGCCCACGAAGAAGACGGCTCTGAAGCTTGAGAAATCAACCTCTCCCAACTCGGAAGCGATAACATCATTGAAGCAAAGAATGCAGCAGCAGACTTAATGACCAGTGGGCCGAACCCTCGACTAGAGGAAGCTGGGCAAAACGGTGGATCTAGAAGAAAATCAAGTTCAGAGCATGGAGAGTGGTGGCCTAAATAGAGAGATGAGATGAGACAGCCCTACCAAATGCTGGAACCGAACGAAAATGCTGGTGCAGGGGGCAGCGTTAGAAGCTCTGAAAGTCAAGAACAAGCTCAAACTCAAATGAACACCAGATTTGCAACTCGAGAGACTACACCACCTTTGAAATGGAGAAGTACACTGAGACAGCCCTACCGAACGCTGGAACCGAATGAAAACACAGGTGTAGGGGGCGGCGTCAGAAGCTCTAAATGCCGAGAACAAGCTCAAATGAACACCAGATCTGCAACTCGAGAAAACACACCACCTCTGAATGGAGAGATGAGCCGAGACAGCCCTACTGAACGCTAGAACTGGATGGAAACGCTGGTGCAGGGGGCGGTGTCAGAAGCTCTGAAAGCCGAGAACAAGCTCAAACGAAAACCAGATTTGCAACTTAAGAGAACACACCACCTCAGAAATGGATTCCAACGAAAGAAGGAGTCTTGAAGATAAACATAGATGGAACATTCTTACCTGGTTTGGTGAAGCATTCGATAACCTACATCTACCGCGATTCGGAGGGGAGGATGGTGGGTGGAGTGGCTAAAGAAATCAGAGCCCCCTCCCCCTTAATGGCCCAAACCCTAGCACTTTTGGAAGCCATCAACTTTTTCTACCCTAAAAGACATGAAGTACTTCTCTTTGAGTCAGACAGTTCGTAACTTGTCAAAGCAATGACTAGTTCTCAGTAGTTTATTTGGGAAGTTCAACCTATTGTCAAAAATGCAAGGAATATATGCAGGCCTTTTCCAACGTGAAGATAGCCCATTGCTCTAGAGAGGCTAATTGTGTTGCAGATTGGGTTGTTAAAGCCCACAAGAATAATTATTTATCTCTGAATTGGGTTTCATCACCTCCACAAACTTTATGGGATCTGTTATGTAATGATGTCCATATAACAGGCCTCTCATCTTTGATCACTTTAAAAAAAAAAAAAAAAAAACAATGTTGCTAGGCAATCAATTGGAAGCCTTGAAGTTGACAACAAGTCTTGTAGATTGACAACTATACTGCACAATTGACAACTTCATCCTTCAACCCACATAATTAAATCACATTTGCTTTTAGTTGCACTACTAGTGACTAAATTGGTTCAATTGATAAAACATGATTTGAGCTTGAGAACTGATTGAGAAAGCCCAATGTTCTCGCATCACTAAGTATCTTCATAAAAGTAATAGTGATATTAATTTTTATATAGATACTCTTTTTTATGGTAATCTAAATTATGTTTCTAACATTAGATAGATAATTTTTTCGACCTTTTGTATTTCGTGATTTCTTAATCAAATTTAGTGGAACTTGTGATTTTGGGTTCTACAGCTTGTGATCCAAAAATAAAAATAAAAATACATAGATTCAATTTAATTCAATTACGAAAACACGAAACACCAAAGCTTGAAATAGTTATTTATCTAAAATATTAGGAACAAAAATTAGACTGATACAAGTACAAGCATATATAGATCAATCAATGTCGTTACTATATGTATTTTTTTTTAAATAAATTGGAAATAATAGGAAGATCAACTCGACCCAAACCTATATGAGGTTATACTTTTACTATTATAAAATATCATAAGCTAAAGTATATTGAATAAAGACAATAGTAATTCTCACAAAGACCAAAAAGATCATAAACAAGATAAATTTTTTTGCTTAATTTAGGAAATGAATCGAAATGAAAAGATATTCTAAATTCTGGTGAATAATTAAATTTCCATTTCTTTGGAATCAACGTTCCCGCCGAAGCTGAGAAACAGAGCAAGCCCTGAAAATGGCGAATCAAGCATGACATTCAGCTCGAAGACTCCCATGGCCGACGACGAAGATTTCGAGAGATACCAATTACATGCCCAGACAAACACAAGTCGCCTCTCTCTCTCTCTCTCTCTCTCTCTCTATCTATATATATATATATATATATAATGGCCTTTCTGTTCGCTTCTCCATGTGGAGCACTTTAATAATCTCAACAAGATTCTTCTTCTTGTTCTTCCTCTTCTGCGAGTACGATGACTACGAAGGCTTTGACATCAAGCTTCACCGCCGCTCCTTGCCATCACGTCTACAGCTCTCGATTAGCCTTCTCTTGCCGTTTCGGCTCAAACACAGCGAAATTTTGCTCCAGAAGATGCTGTAGAGGCCGAATCCCGCTTTTTCCTAGGCGGGTGCTTCGCATTTTTTGTCAGGTAATTTCTTTAGGATTTTCTGGAAATTTAATCTTGTGGGTTTTAATCTGCTCGATTTCTAGATTCTAATGCTATTCTGATGGCTTAACCGTAGAATCTCTTGTTTTGATTGTCTCTGTTGTTCAATTGCAATGATCAGTCTGCTTTCGAACGTTTTCATTTGCGCAAAAGATGGCGGGGGAAGAAAACTGTTAGATTTATGTTGCTCTATCTTTTAGTCCTTAAATCTTGAAAACTGATGTTTAAATAACGCTATTTAACTCTGTAAATATCTCATAATCAGTGAATACATGTTGATAGATTCTCAGACCTACAAACTTCCACTGTGTGAGTGAGATGCCATATTAAATGTCGTCCCGGTTCCTTCGATTGGTCCCGACAAAATAGGCAAATAACACAAATTTGGTTATTTTTTAGGTCGGGTATGCATATGATGGCATCCTCATGACAACCTTTGAGGATTTTACTTGTTCCTTCAGATTCTTTGCTTTATTGTTTCAGCTCTCTGATAATTGGATCAGATGAAAAGATAATAACCATAGAAATTCCTGTTCTTAAACTGTGTGCTGAGACAATAAGCATGCCGAAGACCCAGACTAAATGTAGTTGGATTCTGTAGGGTTGGTTTGGCTTTTGTAGACCTCTAGGTATGGTACAGACATGCCCACCCTTTTCGTTTTGTGCCATTAGAAAGCATGTCCAAGTATTCAAGTTTGAGGAAGTTCTCTATATTCATAGTCCCCTGCTGCTACCTTTTGTTAAATCCTCAGGTCAATGATCTTTCTGCACTGTGTAGAGAATGATTAAATCAGGAGGATCCTAGTATTCAACATTCCACTCGTGGAGGAATTCACATCCTGAAATGAGGGTGCAATTCCAGCCCCTTGCATATTTGTAAAATGTTAACATTATTTAATGGTTTCAAAATTTATAGTTCAAACATGTAAAGTTTCTAAAAGAAATTTGTGGAGAACCTATTGTTCCACATTTGTTATCATTTTTCCCCACATATGCGAATCCTAATAGACAATTTGATAGTGATGAACATATAATTTTTCAATTAAAGAATTACTACACTCACTACTTTCTCGAATAAATGGAATTCATGGATTTGATGTGATTATCAAGTTTGCCCCCATTAGGAAAAAATTTTCATGATCTGTACCTGATACCCCTGATTTTTGTATAGACAGATGAAAAGCCGATAAGGCGATATTCACCAATTTTTGAAGCCACTTTACTGTCGAGCGGTGGTCATTTGGGATCGGATGATTGGCAAGCTGTTCCTGACATTTGGAGGTCTTCCGCAGAAAAGTATGGAGATCGAATTGCACTGGTTGATCCATATCATAAACCACCTTCAAACATCACCTATAATCAGGTAGGTGTTTAGATTTTTCACTAAGATGTAATATATAGAAGTTATTCAATGATGCATTTGAAGTGTTAACATGTCTTTCGTAAAAGCATTGCCGAATCTAACTCTTGACATCATTTTATTTGCCCGAGCAGAGTGGATACCTTCTACTTCATCTATCCATTCTATACTCTCAAACTTGCCTTTGGCATTGGATGACCCTTTTATGGCTGCTTGCTTTAAATCCTAGAGTAGTTATTCTCTTGGTTTATACCCTTTTCTGCATAATTTTTTGTGAAGTATTCTCTAGAGCTAGTCATATAGATTGCAACATTTTTACTGTGTACTCTATGTGTAAAGTTCCATGCTATCTGAGCAATGCCCTTCCGGAAAAGTATCAATTTAGTTTGGTTGATTATAAATGTGTGTTGTTAACTTATTCTTAATTTATTTGGTTATCTCTGTCCATCTTTTTCCCCTCATATCACAAATTCACTTCTCCCTTTTTAATTTTATCAAAGTGCTCTCTCTTTTTCTCTCTGTCTCTGATTGTGGACACATGCGTGTGCACGTGCGTGAAGACGTATTTATATCCATCAATACTCATAAAACTGTATTTGTCCTGGAGTGATAAATTTAAAACCTAGATTTTCAAGAAACTAACAGCGATCCTGCATACTGAACATGGCTTAGGTATGCATCTCACTCATCAGTGAATAAACATAATGACAAAAACTAAACAGGAAGTACGTCGAACTATGCAAATGTGGTGGACTGGGATGTAGCGGAATAAATTCTTCTATTGGATCTTCCTTTTCATTCGAGCTATTCCACCTTATTCCAGCCAACTGGATGTATAAAGAACCCCAGCTGATTATTGATAGTGATTTTTTTTTGGTTCATATAGTGATGTTGATATTGTTAGTGAGATTTCCGAACGGATTCTGATAGGCTTATGTATTGAAAACTTGCAGCTGGAGCAAGAAATTTTAAACTTCTCTGAAGGCCTTAGAGTCGATGGAGTGAAACCAGATGAAAAATTAGCACTCTTTACTGATAATTGATGCCATTGACTAATTGCTACCAAGGCATGCAATGTTGTAGCACAGCTCTCCTTGTCAGGCAACTATAAAAACTAGACAAAGCTTCTTTAACCTATGACTGCACATCCCTTATTTCTGATAGAACTTCTTTTTGTGATCAATGTGTCTAGTTGGATGAATGTTAAACCCTTTGCAGAGTTCAATTGCAGTGTATTTTATCCTTTACAAGTTAAAGATTCGTCTATAAAGGCGATGGTGTATGTCTATGACATTATTTTGTGGCAGAACCAGAAAAATGGTCTTTCTTTATTCATCAATTCTGAATATGAATTGAGTTAGCTGTCCAACAAGTAATGACTCAAATATGAAGTGCTCCCCACTTATAGAAAGTGTATATCTGAGTCTTGTGCTTTGAGATTGTTTCGTACAAGACTGAATATCTTCTCTTTTGTATGGGTCTGTACCCTGCTCCCTTCATTTCTTAAAATTTCTTGTCTGATATACCAATTGTGCTGTTGATTTATGATAACTATTGACTAATATATCTTGTAAATTCGTTACCAAATATTTTTGGCCGCTTCTTTCACTACATGTTTGGAAGGATGATGGGATCTTTTTATTTCTTCGCTTTACCAGGGAAAACAAACTTACAGGCGATAGGCCACCCTAATTATCCATCAGATTGACCTAACTATATTTTTCTAATTTCCTCATGTTCTGGGTTATCAGATTAATTATTCATGAGGCTGCTATATGACTATTGGATTTCCTTCTAGTGGAACCTCTCTACCATGTACTTGCCGGGATGTCTATTGTTCCTTCAAGGAAAGTTTTCTGCTCACTGATAACTTTTTGTTGCCGTATTTTCATATATTTTGTTCCTTGACTGTTCAGATATCTCAGTATGCCCATTTATCTTGTCCTCTTTAATTTGTTTTGCTAAAAACCTAGTAATTTTCCTCATGCTCTTAGTCTTGACCAACTGCTCATATATCAAGACTCAGTGCTAATTAGTTAGAGATGTATTATTACTTTTCAGGGTTACAAAACCTATCTCAATTCCAAAGAATGAATAGAAGACTGCTTTTTCGTATAATAACATGAGTAGTCTGCATTTCCTAAGATTTTCTTTATACTATCAATAGCTTACTCTAGAAAGTACTCTGCTACCGAATGAAATGGAGTTGTCCCCCTAGGTGGGTTGGTGTCTCGTGCTTCTGGTGTTTTGTGTAGCTTCTTTTTTAAAGTTGCAATGCAAAAGAGTTTCATGCCCATCTTCCCAAAAGGTACTTATGAAACGGCAATTTTCAGAAAAGCTTATAGCATGGGATTTATTCTACTAATTGTACAATAAGAGGATGGGGCGTGTGCTCGCTCAATCTTCATCTGTATGTCATTCTTTTGCATGTGTAGATGTTCGTCAGCTTTCAACTCATTGTTTCTGTTATTCTGGCTTGGTATAATAACCACGGAAGCTATAAATGTGGTTAGGGGATTGTGATCATCTGTTGAAGAGCTATTACTTATATACCAGCATTCTGAGAGGTTAGGAGGACATATCTTGCCATCAGTTTGCATAAAAGCCTTCCTTATTCTGTTAAGAGTTATGCAATGTGCAAGCTCTTCCACAAAAAACTAGGCCAGCTCTTTCACAAAAAACTAGGGCAGACTTTTGGTAATATAGTATAGTATGAAGATAGGTCTGCATACCTTTGCCTAGACTTTTGCCCCCCACCCCTACCCCTACCCAAACTTCTATCTTTTGCTCAAAATGTAATGAAGTTGTGTGAATTGATATGTGGCATAAATAAAAGAAGCATAAGTATGTTAGGTTATATTTATAGGGCTTTAATTGTTAAAAGAATATTCGTAAATATTTGTTTTCGCTTCTACACGTTAAAAGAAAGTAATAATATGAGAAACACATGTCAAGTGATGTTCTGAGATGTCACATTATCAATCCCCTTATGGTAAACAACACATTTGCTAACTACTATCTAGCCATAGTGAACTAGACGAGCTTATGATAGGTATTGAATTTATAAATAATACCAAAGAATCATTAATTACCAGCTCACACTTGGACAACTAAGTTTTATATATTTGCTACAGTTCATGTTTATGTGACATTTCTTTCTAAAAAGAAGTAACAATCATCAATCATTCTTGAAAGATTCTATCTTAAGACCCAAGTTGTCAAAATGATCAGTGATTTCATGAGTTCTTTTATGAGTATGATTTTTCGACATCATATGTACCATTCTTAGGATGTAATCCCTAACCTCATATGTCATGGCCCGAACCCTAGGCATGCAACAACCTATTCCTTGGTAGATAGAAAGCGATGTCCTAGGACTCATTGCCGACCCTTCATTTTTAATCTTTTATTATGCACAAGCGGAAAACAAACCATCTCCCCTCAACAAACAATCAAACAATCAAATAGGGATAGTGAGATGAACAACAGCACAACCTCTACTCATATATATACATTTTTACATCGGATTAACCTACGGGGGATCGTTTTCAATTTAGAAGCCCAACAGAGGAGCCGATCCATCCTCTAAGCCAAACCAAAAAGAGATTAGTATAGGCTAACCTAACTGTACACCAAAAAGAACCATCGGGCTCGAGACTGCAGTCACTCAGAGCTGGTGGACTTAAACTTCATCGATTCAGAGTTGGAGCTGTATGGGTCATTTGCTAGTGAAGAGGGGCCATGATTCTCCACTGCACCATCAAGAGAGTCCAGCTAAATGGGATCCCAGTCAGCATCTTTGGGGCCCCTACCAAGAGGTCCGTCAAAACCTCTTAAAGGACCGAGCAACATATCTCCATCCCATATGAATCACGCCAATAACCTATGGGGTATCCATTGCCTTGGTCCCTCATCTACCCAAATAGTGGAAAGATACTTCTTGTACAGATGTGGTCGTCCCAAAAAGTAGTGGTGCGTCATGACAGTATCCCAATCCTTAGGATACCGAACCTCATTGGCGGAAGTGCCATCCTAAGGACCTGAAAGTGGTTATGCAATAACCAGTGAGATATAAATCTTAGTGAGTCCTCCCCTAAGCGCTTGATTAGAACACTAACTTAACTCAGGGTATCTCTCCAAAACCACCCCACAAAGAAACCACGACTAACAACCAACAAATCACAACAACCAAGGTCAACCGCTAACTACATAGTCAGTTCGCATGCAACCTTACCTAGTATGCCATACCCTGCATGTTGAATCTTGGCACAATACACGTAATGCACATGGCCATTAGATGATGCAGATCATCAATCACATACGAGTCGTATCACAAGCGATCTCACTTGGCCTTTGCCACACCCTACACGTTATCGATTCATGCGCACGTGCCATAAACAATGTGCTTCACTCATGCATAGTCAAAACCAACGATGCCATGATTCTCATACTCTTTCTTGCACTTTAGTGCACCACCTATCATGCATTAATCGACCACACGGTCTCAATTATAAGGTAAAATCATTATGACACGTCCCATACCGCACCACACAATTTTACCTCATTATAAGGCCCAACCAACTCATCCATCATGCGTGCTCCAGTTACTAATGATCTATCGGCCATAGCTAACTTTCCAATTAGTGCTCATCCACCTTAACACTCATGCGTGCTCTAGATAATAATGACCTCCCAGCCATGGCTAACTTTCTAGTCAATGCACATTCGACTCCCACCGGGCTACTAATAAAAAGATTGCACTTCGTCCCACCCTGTCAGGCACAGCTTCATCTAACACTCCCGTTTAGACGGTATCCCAAAGTGGGTCATCGGTCCATAATCTATTGCGACTGGCTTCCGACTCTTGCCAGGTATGCCCCTAAACTCCCGTTGGGTGACGGTCCAACATTTGATCATGCAAACATACCTCCTCAATTCCTTTTCTCATAAAAGCAATCCATATTCAATGTCCCTCGGACAATCCATTTTTCCCTTTTCTTTTGTGAAAATCACTCAATGCATGCAAATGTCCATATATTTATACATTCAAATCACCTCATAAGATCAAATCACATGAAATTAGACATTTTTCATTCTCTGGTGAACAATGCTCGTGAACAATAACTCGTGAATAGTGTTCGTGAACAGTAACTCGTGAACATTATGAATAGTGAAGTTCCAGAATTCAATAATTAATAAATTAAATCCAAAAAATCATTAAAACAATACTTAAATTAAAGAACCAATCAATTAAAGCTAAACATGTTTAATTAACCACATAAGCCACATTAGAAAATAAAGTGAGATTAAGCTAAACTAATCCTAACCATTAGAACTAACACTAATTAAACCAACCCTAAGCAAGTTTAGGCTCTAATTGGTGGATTAGGAGCTAAACTCACCCGTTAAACGGGCCGGAGAGATGGACGTGGTGGCAACGATGAAGGCTACGCACCGGGACCTCAACCATGATGATCCAAGGTAGTCCTGGGGCCAGAATAGTAGCCACAAGCTCTGCTTCCCATAGCAACTCTAAAAACCAAACAGCTAGAGGAGGAGAGAGGTTGAACGGCTTGGCCGGAGCTCTGGTAAGGGGTTCGTTGACAATCGGCGGCACTAAGGGGTCAAGGGGGAGTGACTGGTAGCGAGGCTAGGTAAAAGCTTGGTCGAAATGGGAGAAAACGTGCTGAAAACGTGAAATAGGCAAAACCGGGCAGACTCCAAGCGGTCTGGCAAGCGACGGCTTCTCGGCAGCTAATGGATCGGGCCGACAGCTCTGTTTGGCAAGTGGCTGAGCTCATCCGTACAGTCTGGGCCTCCTGGACATAGTGATGGGTGGAGAGTGAGCTGATTCTCACAGTAAGGCAATGAACAACTTAAGTTTTCGCAAGAAGGTCAATCGGAGCAGAATAGGGCTAGGCAATTAGACTGCCGCTGGCTTTTGGCCGGCCAGCGAGTCATCCAGCGGCTCCAACCAGCAAACGGCCAAGTCAAGGCGGACGGTCTAGGTGTCCTAAGCACTGTGGTGGGTGGCATAGAAGTTGGTTCGTACGGGAAGGCAAGAATCAACTCAGCTTTTCCCAAGAAGGTCTACTAGAGCAAAAGGAAGAAGAAAGGGAAAACAAGGAGAGAGAGAGAGAGAGAGGTTGAGAGAGGGCCAAAGGAGGGGAGAGAGAGAGAGGGCCAAAGGAAGGGAGAGAGAGAGTGATGTGAGGCTACTGTATTCTTCTAGAAGGCCAAAAAGCATGCCCCAAATCCCCATGTACATGACCTCATCTTTCTCTCTCTTCCTTTGCCCTTATCCAAATACTTTTAGGGGCAATTTGGTCATTTCTACCTTGCACAAATTACCAATATGTCCTTGGCCTGAAATTGATGGGCAGGCCTAAGAAATGAGCTTGGAAATGAATAAGAATGGGCTCGGGAATTGATTGGGCTCAAATGGGCTTTAGGCTAGGTAATGGGCTTGGAAGAGAAAATAATGGATTGGGTCCAATGGGCTCATTTTCTTGCCTTAGGCCTTCCATGGTGGTTGTCCCACCTTGTGCCTAAGGCCCACACTAGCTTTGCTCGGCCCACGTCCTCATAGGCTCGCTTTTTTAGACTATAAGTCCTTTTTCCCTGCACTTGGCTTACCTAGCACTGCTAACTATCGAAGTCGCATCATCTAAAGTCCGTCTCGGATATTCTCGATAATTCAAAGTCCAATCTTGGGTTCTCATGCCATATCAATTTTGCCCTAATACCATTTTGGATACAACTCAGACTAACAAGCGACTTTGAGGATTCATACATAATCAACTCATGCCAAACCACGTTCAAGACATGTCGACACATGGACGTCCTTGACTACATGAAATTGCAGATGATAGATTCTTATTTCAAAGTACACGATTATTAAGGATCAACCTAGGGTCATTCGTGGGCTCGATTTAAATGGAATCCGCCGTCATTCCATTATGTTCTATCCGTGAATCGACTTCTAGTCATCCTTGAAATCAGCCTGCCTATCTATAAGATTATACTCATGCAAGTCTTACGGTCAAGTTGTTTTCTCAGGTCAAGTTTTTTAGCCGTACGAGTTTTGTCCTCATTAGCCTTTCCCTTTAAGGTCGGTATCTCAGGAGTAATCAATTCTCAGCAGATCAATCAATAATGCATTGACGAAATTTACATTCATTCATCCCTCAGAGGGCTTGAATTTCACGATGTCACATCATAAGTACCATAATACCTTATATTAAGAAGTCTCTGTAGATGTGTCCTAATTTCTATATTAAACAAGACACAATTTCAAACCACCAAGGATTCCATCAATGTTTTAGTAGTGCAGTCGGCTGGTAAATCACTTTTCAAGTCTTCTTAAATGGAAAGTTTTATGGATAACAAGCAAATCCGATTGCTATCTTTCCAAATAGTAAAATGTGCTTTTTGGAATTTTGTACCATCAGTGGTGTGATCTACCTACCTATCCTTTATAAGAGCAATTTGAACTTCTACCAACTCCATCTCAAATAGAAAATCCTCTTTCCACTACTTAAAGTTTGAACCTCAATAGTTATTGAGCTATTGATTACAGATAACGTGACTAAAATAACAAACAATGTATATGATTAGTATTATGTGAGAATCATGCAACTTGAAATTGTACAAGTACACATCCAGAGAGTTACATACATCATCACATAATAATCTTTCGACATAATACATAATATGCAATTCCACATGACAACGGACATGAGAACTTGTTCCAACATTTGTGAATTATCACCTTTTTGGTGTATGAATCATTAGGATTAGTTATTCCTCAACCATTTATTGTACATGTATCCCTTCATGAACTAATACACAATCATCTTTTTTGGGATTATAACAATGCATTAGTACATGAGACATCCCTTTATTATATAAGACCGATATTTCTCAAAAAATATGCCACTTTGGCAGTTATAACTCGATTGAATCCTTGAAACTCTCTCATACTAGTGATATAAACTTTATGTCTCACATTTACTGTATACATGTAATTTTAGATATGATGATAGAAGCAATTTGTCACTATAATTACATGTCATGCTAATTACATTACTCAATTCATTGACACATGTTGAACTTTATCTATGTTATTAATGAATCAATGTTCTACGCATTCTTTTTGTGATGATATTCATGTGAGCTATAGAATATCTTTGTATGAGCACACAACCGTCGACCACACACCGAGTGGAGGGCGCAAGCACCCACACACAGCACCTAAGTGTGCAGCACGTGGAGCATACGTGTGGGCGTCCCTAGGCGCATTTTCTAGTTTGAGCGGTAACAGTTCGACCAGTTCACCGGCCTAATCAAGGGTAAACTAGTTCGGGTGGATGAATGGGTCGAATTTCGAGTCAGGTCACTGGGTCAATCGAGTTAGGTAGTTGGATTCAGGTCGTTGAATTACTAACATCATCATGACGTCAACTCTAGCGCGTGTAGTGTATGCAGTAGCTTTGCCCATGCATGAGGGTGCGTTGGGGTGTGTGCTTGATGCACACCGCCACCTAGTGGCGCCTAGCCACGCGCGGCTTACCCTGAGAACACGCCACCTATGATTTTTCTCATCTTAATGAGCTCTTTCTATTTATATAATTAAAATCGATTTTTGCTATACAAAAAATCACGAAAGAGGGCAAAAACTATACATCCATGTTTTAGTCATAGAAACTCTATTACCACATGTAAGATGCGAAAACGCAATCCCACGATTTCCATAATTAGATAATAATACATATAATAGAGTAGAAAGATTAATGCTTTTGTGTCGGAATCCATCGTTCTTGATGCAAAAAAGTAACGATCTAAGTACAAGTACTTCTCTTCAATTATCTATGCATCACTGGCTCAATGAGACTGTCCTTCATCTTTAGTGTTTAGTAAACACTCCTTATGTAAGAATAATTATGTGTATTGGGGTTAGAAGAGAGACTTGAATACTATTTATAGAGTTTTCAACGAGACTATCTCATTACAAGCCAAGCTCAACTCGGCTTACACTAACTAGCCTCATATTCATCTATTTAAGAATTTTCTATCTCACCTTATTAGACCAATTCCATAAAACGGTAAGTTATTATATCAATTAATGTAGTTCACATTAGAAAAACTCTTACAAAGTAGTCGTGTTGTTTTTGTACAAGGTTCAGCCATTTTTATGCTAAATCTTTGCCCATCATTCAACTGGTTATTTCCCATTTAAAATCTGAATATAACACCAAACACTTATGTCCTGACACTTTTCCTGGCCACAACATAACGTAGGGAAATATTGAGAAGAAAGTAGCACAACGGAGAACTGGAATATCATCCAACATGCAACGCATATGATATAGCAGTTAATTTCTAAAGAAACCTCATTATTTTTCATTAAATAATCACATAGTTCAATACCAAATTGACTGATATTTTTACACACACCCAGCAGAACCATGTCCTGAGGAACTGAAGAATAACATTTTGGGACATGAGACCTAACTGAACTAGAATTGACAGGACTTACATAACACAGCTTTGACATTCAATTTTGAAGTATTTAGGCTTTTGGTTCCTCATTCTGAAAACCATGGCCGACACCGGGGCTGTGACCCTTGCCTTCGATATCATCTGGTGTCGTTGTAACGATTAGCGTTTCCCTCGGAGCTTTCGGTCGAACAGCTTCCTTCTTTAAGCCAATGAAATAATGGCCCAATCCGGGGCTGCTCCCAGGGGTTGCGGGGAGGAAATCATCCTTGAACAGTGCTTCTGACTTGCCCAAACTGGCCGCCTGATCATGTGCAATAGGCGACGGAACCATCTCCACCCACTCATCAAAATGATCATCGTTCGTAGGAGACTGACTCGGAGTGAGAAATTGTGCTGCTTGTTTGTGCATTTGGTCGTAATTAATTGCACGGGGTTCGTCCTCCCATGCCGATTTTATCGACCTTCCCTCAGAAGTTAGAATTGCATCGAACACAATGAAGGTGAAAATTATCACAAATATCGATATGACTTGGAGATCAGCCATAGCCAGAGAAGTGTGGAAAAGGAAGTTTGATTTTCTACTTTGAAGCAAGCAATGAGAAGAAATAGGTAAGACGGAATATAGTCGACTGAATGAGAAGAACTTGAAATAAGCATTGCTATTTATAGGCCTGAGAGAGGAAGATTTTGAGAATCTTAACCACTGACCAATTACATATAAAACTATGTACGTGGACTTCATCGCGGTTCTTCTTCTTCGTGGATGGTGATAATTGCAATGAGATCACTCAAAGCTAATCATTCCTCTCTCTCTCTCTCTCTCTCTCTCTCTCTCTCTCTCTCTCTGTGTGCCACTTCCATCATTAATGAAGACCCGAACGGAAAGGGGCTCGCCCCACCATCGATGATTGTGGCATACCATTGTAAAATTTCCAACTAAAACTGGCCTCTGCTCGCTTTGACCTTTCGATTGTGATGAAGAAAACTCCTCTCTAGCTCTGAATGAGGCATTTGATATGCCAACGACTATTATTTGTTGACCTCGTCTCATGGTTTCGAAAATAATTTTGAGTGCTCAGATAGTAACCACGAATTATAGCTAATAATTACCGCTCTATCATGGAATTAGGTTGTGAGAAGGATACGTCAAGTTCAAGCACATGTTGAAATGATCTTGCACATTGCTCTTAACTTGCCCTACTATCAAATGCTTCATCTGACTAAATTAAGAGAAGAGTCCTTGATGATATATTATGGATCAGGTGTGACATGACCAAGAAAATTTAATTGCACTTTCCTTTGAAGGTTGATCCAATTAAATGGTTTATGACTATTAATTTTCATATGGTAGGTTAGGAACTGATCGTGCAAATTTTCTCATGAACTTATTATATGTGTATGCTAGTTGATTTGATGATTTCTTTGGAATTCTTGTTAAAGAGACTCCTTTTAATAAGGAGGAAATATCAAGAGATGAAGGGTTTAGCATACAGATGACCACATGATGAGGTCACCACAATTCACATGCACCAAACATTTAGGGATTCTCTGTACTCTCCACTTGGAGGAGAAGAGTACAAATGTTGACGGCTCGTGTGCAAGCTCGTACCAATAGCTTTGGCCGACAAAGTGAAATACCAAATGTCTGTCCTTTGTTGTTTGACCCTTCAATTTCTCCATGGTTGTCACATTAAGCTTTAAAAATTGGTTTAGAATGGGCGTGCTTAGCCGCCCAAAAGGCACATAAGATTCTTTTGTTTCATTGCTAATAAAATAAGGATGGTCTTACCGATTGTTTTTGGGACACATAAGACCCTTCAATTTCTTGATATATTTCTCCATACATCGATGCACATCAGAAGTGAGCTACCAACAATTCTCTACTCTAATATCACTAGTTTGGTCATGTAGCAAAAATAAAATACATTCACTTGAAGAGATCATTATGTGACTCAAGTTTGACCTTGTCAATATATTTATTTGGATTGACATTTACACATTGATGAATGCGGTCAAAGTCTAATTGATAGAGTTAATGAAAGAGTCTATCTACATTTTATTAAATCAAAATAATTAATTGAACATTTTAGAGATTTTAAGAGCCAATTTCATTTGAGAGAATTTCATAATTATAAAGAATTTATTCTAAATTTATAGTGACAAAATATTAAGTTCACTTTCTGGCCCTTGTCACGTAAAAATTTGAGTTTCCCAACTTTCTTTTCTTAGTTCAATTGATTACTTGAGGATTATCAATCCTTGTTAAGTACTCTTGTTCACTGTTTATCTACGGTAATTGACAAAAAAAAAAAAATCATCCCATTGCATATGAGAAGTAGAACTCTTGCTTTTCAATAGACCAACTTTCTTCAGAAGAATTTCCCAAAAATATGAGAAAAAGCTGCCAAAATGATATCACGGATGCACCTTCCGCAATCATTTTGCAAAATCTAATAGGTACGGCAGATCTCCAGGAAAACAAAAGGTCAAAGGCCAAGGCCCTGCATGGTAACACTTCTGGAAAGTGTTTATAAACACTTTTTCTGTTTTTTTGTTCCAGGGAACAAAAAAAGAACAGAAACGCGTTTGGTTGCGTTTCGTTTTTTTTTTTTTTTGTTCCCGAAACGAAAAAAGAACGTAAACGAGAAACAACAAAAAGTTGTTTCTCGCTCCGTAAACAATTTTCAAGAAACAATTTTTTGTTTTTGTTTCTTCTTCTCTCTCTCCTCTTCTCTTCCTCTTTCTTCTTTCTCTTTGGCCCGTCGCCGGCCTCGGCCTCGGCCTCGCCATGGCCGGCCGTCGAGGGCCGGCGACGCCGTCGAGGGTCGGCGACCTCGCCGGAGCGTCGCCGCCCCTCGGTGAGGCGAGGCGTCGCGGCGGCGGCGAGGCCGAGCCTCGCCTTGGCTGGGCGAGCTCGGGCTCGCCGCGGCGAGCTCGAGCCTCGCCGGATCCGGGCGAGCCCGAGCTCGCCCGGCCAAAGGCGAGGCTCGGCCTCGCCCGCGCGGCGACGCCGAGCCTCGCCTTGGCCGGGCGAGCTTGGGCTTGCCCAACCGGCGAGACTCGAGCTCGCCGCGCCGGCGAGGCCGACGTCGCCGGATCTCGGGTGAGCTCGAGCTCGCCAGATCCGGCGAGCTCGAGCCTCGCGGGGCCGGCGACGCTCGGCCTCGCTAGGGCCGGCGAGCCTCGCTCGTGGCCGGGCGAGGCCGCCGAAAAGAAAAAAAGTAAAAAATAAAGGAAAAAATGAAAAATGAAAATAAAAATATAAAAATTAAAAGAAACAAAAAAAGAACAAAAATGTACCAAACGTATTTCTGTTTATTTTTTATTCCTGAACAAATTTACCAAACGCATATTTTTGTTCAAAAAGTGTTCCCGGAACAAAACACTTTTTTTTGTTTCTGTTCCTAGAACAAAAAAAGAACAGAAACGTTACCAAACGCAAACCCAAATGCACCACAGCCATCAAACTTTCGAAAGGAACCCCAAGCCTCGTCTTTGTCTCAATCAGATCAAAGTTGTATTTTTTTTAGTCCTTCACAACTTAGTGAAATGGACAAAATGATGAGCCTCCAAATTGGTATTCTCTTGCCCCTAGCAACCCTCCAATCAAAATGGAACACCGTTTGTCCATTTAACAAATTGACATTTTTTTTCCATTTAAATAATTAAAGAATCTGACTAAAGAAAATGGCGTGGTTGGCTCCTACACCGGCGGAACCCTCCCAACTGCCCCCCACTAACATTTTATAATCCACAAATTGGAGACAAAAACAATTTCATTTTGTTGATTTGCCACTTAAGTGCGCATGGAATTTCGGTGGAATTAATTAAACTGTAATAGAGTCGTCCAGGACTGGTTTGATGATGACCTTTTGACTCTTCAAGACAGAATTTTCTAGAGAATCTATGAGTTGTTGACCGATTGTCCCACGGACAGCATTCCCAGGGCCAGTTGAAATTAAGAAGGGCAAAGCATGATTTTTGTTTTCGAAATATGAGCACAAAAGTTGAATTATCTTAAAATCTAGGAAATCTTTGTAAATTTTTTATAAATCGATTAAGTCCAGATCTTAAGACTGTGTTGATGATCCTTATTACAGAACAGTTTGCAAGGTGTGGTTTAATTGATAATCTCTAAATCCTGAGCCAAAAATCCCTTAACACCTAATCAAATACAGCAACCCTGAAAGATTGGCAATAAAAAATAATTCAATCATGACAAAAAAAAAATATAAATTTCATTTGTTTAGTATGGGGTCTTCCAAAACCCTTTAATGATTTTGCGCATGATGATTGACTTCATTTATCATAAAGAGTTGGAATAACATCCACTGAATACTAATTTTATGCATTTTGCCGATACTTTGGCCACAAAATGTCCATGAGTGTCTATAATTGTCCTTTTCAAGAAGAATTGAAGAAGTAAAAATGAAAGTATGGAGATGATAGAATTGTTGGCACATAAAAATACATTTTAGCTAAAGGCCTGTTTCTAAGTAAGGACATATTTCGGAAACAAAATATTACTGTTGATGTTGTTGTTGTTGTTGCCATTGATAAATTTTATAGCAAGCAACATGATCAGTTTACAATTCCAATTAAAGCCAAAATATGATGATTACTCGCAAAGGCAGGAGCAGTCATTGCTATTAAATATTCCATCGGTATATGGTGAATAAGCAGTTATCCGTGAGTATGTATAAGTTGTAGTAGAGAGGAGAAGAAAGACAAATGGACAGCATATTAGCCATCTCTGTTTTCCACGATTTCCTAATATCAACTTCACGAGCCCAATATTGAGTGGTGATTATTTTTCTCGATTGTCAGTCGTCTTTTCATGATGACTGTTATTGTTTGTTTCAAGTTCTTCGAAAAAGCTAGAGCTATCAAATTGGAAAGAACAAAACCTCTCAATTATCTCTGGGGAGATATGGCTACCTCCTAGGTTGAAATTAATATAGGGTTCCATTGTGCGATGCGACATGAATATTAAATTAAGTTGTTTGTTTTATGCCCCATTCCACTGATTTAATTGCCGAAATGCCTCGCAAGAATGAATGGAGATCATGGGGGTAAAAAAAAAGAAACCGTGAAGCCATTGTTCACCTGTTTGGGAACGTAACAAAATGGTCCAATTTAAAGCCAAATCATGTCGCGCTACTTGATCAAACAAAAAACTAAAAAGCCATTGACCTACATGAAATGAGGAAAACATTTACCTCGATTCAGTGCAAATGCAACAGTGAAAGTGAGCACAACCCAATCACTCAAGAAGATTAGCTTGAACATACGTCATTCTGGTTCCATTAAGCTTGCTTACTTGTTTGGCTGAAAAATTCTTTCTCAGTTTATATTGAACACAGAGAAAGATATGTTGTGTTTACGTCGCCAACATATAGTAATTCATCAGGTTTCCTGAAATAGGTAAGAGTGGTAACCAAAGAACTACAATTGGTTACCAAAGAACTACAACCAGTACTTGCATTATCCTTATTACGATGCATGTTTCATGTATATACACTATTACTGACACTCTTTACTCCAGCAGGAGCTAGAAAATATAACCTTGGTCATCACATGAACTATAAGACGCGCGCGTGATATGTAGCAGAAGTGGATCGTTTGGGGAGCAATGTCCTGGGAGTTGCACTGAACTTAACAAAACCCTAGTTGTGAAACCCACGTCCGACGCTCGGGCTGTGGCCTGGACACGTGGACCCTAAACTGTTCGGAGGCAATTGCCGTGAGTCTTGTGACGCCGCCCCAACTTTGCGCGCAAGAGGATTTCGCCGACGTTCTCGATCAGGCAAAAGTAGAGCGTGAAGAGGTCAAGCATTTATTGCGGAGGAAAAAGCGATGGGATTACGTACTTCTCAATTAAATGAATTGTTTTAGAGCCTATGGAGAATCTGAATAGCTTCAGTACCTCTATTAATCTATTTGATTGAATAGCAGATTCAATTTAGTATGTAAATTATGTGCACCGAATAATTTTCCATGAATAATTTCCCATGAATTGGCTATTGGCTATTATGATTAAATTTAAATGAAGCATGGGCAATCACGAAATTTCTTAAACGAAAATGTGAGCTTGAAAAGCAACGTCTGAGTTTGATATATATATATGAGCAAAAGTGCATATGTTGCGTCTATGCAAACTTAACATGTAAAAGATATTGCGCTTTATTATGGAATTTTTGAATTACTAATTAATATAGAGCAATTATTGATGCGTGTGTGTAAAAAGAGAATATTTTAAGATCGGAAATTTTTTTCTTTAAGGTTTTCTATAAGATAAAAAAAAAAATTGAAATTTAAAACTGGGGTACGTTCGAAGTGAAGTAAAAAAATATTAATTCACCCTTGTCCATGGATAAAATATTCATAACATAACTAACTGAGAATATTTTGGGAAAGAGCCAAAAATATTTGTGATCCCTTAAAAATGTGAGATTGTCGTTGCGTTATACAATAATTAGATGACGGAATTAAGCAATCTTAAAATACAAATCTATACACTAATATGGTGAATGAAACTGTCATTACTAAAAATGAAAAACTATATATTAAGTGACTATTTTGCACTCTCTCATCGTAATGTATTATCTTACGCTGCTTTAGAATTGCAGCCAAGGAAGAATTTTTTGAATTTCCTTTTTTTTTTCTTTAAATTATTTATTGTTATTCAACGAAAGAGCTTATCAATGTCTCTAGTTAGACTAGATTAAGACCTCATCTTTTAAATCTTGAAAAACTACTTATCCCAAGATGCAAATATTAACTAGTTATTATAGCAAACCAAATCCTAATTCTTCTGCAAACCTTTCATTTTAAGCAATCTATATATAGTTACGGTAGATGAATTGCAATTTGCTCTTTTCTAGTTTCTGTAATCAATCCCTCTAGCCTAGTAAGCTTACTGAAATTTTCAAGCATTCAAATTGGAAAAAAATGCAGAAAAGTTTGAGATTAGTTGAGTGGTTAAGGGTGGCTCAAAAGGGATACTTTCAAGTATATGTGGATGAAGAGGAGAAAGGTTATTCGGTTCCTTTGGCAGACTTAGATTGCAAGATCTTCCAAGTTTTGCTTAATAACTTTGAAGACCAGATCCATTTGAAGCATAGGCGCATCAAGCTACCATGCTCGCAATGGTTGTTCCAGAGAGCGATCGATCTTGTCAAGGCGGAACATGGAAAAGCCAAATAAGAAAGGTTTTTGGACCATGCTAGAACTTTGATGAATTTATTTTTTGTAGATGTAGAATATGAATACAATCCCCAATATATTTCTTTTCCATTCCTTTCTTTTTGGATATGTTATTCTATATATGTGGAAATTTGTGGATACGTAACGAGTAATTTAGTTGATAGAAAAATTTATTTAGTATTTCTCGTGAAGGTTTTGTAGCTATATATTGTCCAGAGAGAATTTTCTCTTCCTAAAGTTTTTATTCGCCCACTTAAAATCTAATAATTTCTGTAGGTGATATGGGTTATTAATATTGGGTTTATCTTCAGCACATTGTGGTCTCATTATTCTTTTACGTGTACAACTCACTTTCATCGGCACTGATTTCAGCAAATAGCATTTCTTAGGAATTACCGAAGTAATTATCCAAATCGATAGACAATGACTTATGTTTTAAAAGGAAGAATTTAAAGGAAAAGCTATAGAATTTGCCGAAGTTCGGAAGTTATATTTCAATGTGAAAACACTATGTATCCTTAACCATCATATGATACAAACCTTAAAAAAAATAAAAAATAAATAAGCGGCCTTGCTTGTCCCTTGAGAAAAATTTCTTCATCAATCTCTCCCTCTACTTTACGTATGAAAGAAACTAGATCATTTTGAGTCATTAGTATTTTTCCTTTATAAAAATTTATGCTTTTTTAAATAGTAGAAAGCTAGATTTTAATCTTCAGTTATATATTTATTTATAAAATTTTGTGTTTTAGCATAGGACGGCAACCATAGCACACAGGTAATGTGATTGATTGATCCCACCACCTCAGTTGTTCGACCAACACATAAAATATTTTTCTATAATTCAAGCACATGTTACTTCTATGTCCATGGATGACAGCTATTTGGTCAAATCCTGCTTTGCATATCAGAATCACAAGATAAGGGGAAACCATATTAAATGAATGACTACTGCATTTCAACGACAATCCAAAGAACTCAACTTCGTTCGAACTTGTGGCTTTGGTTCTATGGCTCATAGTATAAACTTGAAACCACTTTGTCTTAAGAAAACAGAACCCAGGTCCAAATCACCTTGTGGAGGTAGCAATTGCAATGAATAAAACCCTCACACACTAGACGGGGAAAGTGAAAAGGAATAAAGGCCATGAAAGGGACTTACCTCAACGGTGCAAACCCCTTGCACCAATTACTCCCAAAATCAACATCGGCAAATCTTTTACTGAGGAATCATGAAATAGAGCAATTGATTGTATCTATTGAGACTACACAGGCCGCCTAGTGTTTGTGGTTGAGGATGTCTACGGTCGAGGAGGTTATTTTTGAATTCCAGCAAAACGATTGTCACTTGACTCAAATAACAAGCAAATATGAAGATGTTGAAAATTTTTCTTAAAATTGAACCCAAAAAGGAAACTCCATCCAAGTAGGCCTCCCAGCTTGTGTGGGTTTCCTATATTGGATCCAAATTTTTTCATTATATGAGGTAGATTTTCTTTGTGAAGAGCATCCAAGAGATGACTTCTTTGTGAATTACACTCTGAAGCAATCCAAAAGGAGCTTTAAGTATTCGAGTCAAGCAAAATCTTGAGGGTAAGATTTGTGAATTCTTTTGTGAGATTGGGAGATTGTTTCTGAAGGAGTTATGAGTGCTAAATACTGTGTGAATGTAATTGGGAGCTGGGGCACACTAAGTGTGTTTGAGTGTCTCGATTGTTGTTGCAATCTCAATTTTATCACTTAATTTATAATAAAATCATATGTTGCTTTTCCCTCTAAAGAATAGGTCCTACTGACTAAATCGCATAAATCGATTGTCTATTTTATTTCCTTGTTTTGTTATCATTTGTTTTTAGAACGATGTAAATAAGTTGTTGGCCAACTATACGTGCAATAAGATGCACGATTAAGTTAAGTGTCCATATTCCAAACTTTCTGAACTCAAGTTAACAAGCAATGATTGAGTAAACAAAAGCGTGCCTATAACCGGCGAGAGGGTGGCGGCTTGAGTAAAAGAGATGATCATAAATATATATATATAGGCTTTTTATGGAATTTGTTGGTCTAAGTTTGAGGTTAAGACTATCTATTTTGGGTTCGCTTTACTGTGTAAAGAGATTACGTATATGGTCAAAGCATCGCTCACAAGTTCAATTAATGTGCTTCCTTTTTTAACTTTACATCATTTGGCTGCTATTATTATTCGGTTTGTTTTCCCGTCTATTATCACCAATTTGATTTGGATACATTCATGTTCTATCATACATTTGTAGGGCACTAGTTATGTGCAAAGAGAACTCTGAAAGAATAGATGACGTAGGGCAGTTTCAATATTTAAGTTCTTTTCAGAAACATATAAAAATTGGTACAGTATACCTTATGCAACTTCCAAGTCAAAAGTGGTCAATGTCGTTTTCTGTAGGAGGTTTAGCCATTTTTATGTTAAATCTCTGCCCATCATTCATGTGGTTATTTCCCATTTAAAATCTGAATATAATAACACAATAAACTTCCCTCTTAATACTTTTCCTGGCCTCAACATAACATTGGGAAGATCGAGAAGAAAGTAGTACAACGGAAAACTGGAATATCATACACCATCCAACGTGTATGATATAGCGGGTAATTTCTAAAGAAACCTCGTTATTTTTCATTAAATAATTATATAGTTCAATTGTCACGCCCCGATCCTCGGGCACGCACACATCCTTCTACTTGGTCGATTTTTAGAATGCGATATCCCAGGACAATGTATCGCCGACCCTTTCATTAATTAAGCACATGCGGAAGCAATTATAAATCCTCAGACAATCAAACAATGGGATAGAAAAGCAGGCTATATTTTTCATATTGAAATCTACAACCAAACTTTTATACATGGCATTAGGCAAAGCATTTCACAAACTATTCACATCACAAAACTTCGAAGTCTCACTCTATCTACACATAAACAAAGGCTTCACAAAGAGATGGGATCTCAATCCTCATCTCGGGTCATACTCGGGTCATCCCGATCCTCCTCTCGACTCCTCTTCACTCACATCATTCTCCTCCAAATCATCATCCTCTTCCTCGGCTTCGTCCTCCGCTTCAGACGCCAACTCATCTTTAGGCATCTCCTCAGCTGCTCCCCAGTCTTCGTCCTCTTCTAGTCCTCCCACCTCTTGTTGTGGCATCTCTCCGTTACCTTCATGCTCATTGTCCTCTTCAGTCAAATATACGGACCACTAGTCTCGGCCTCCCGTTGTGGGTCCCTCGCGTCCACTACCGATCCATCCACTCGATCGGCTGTTCCCTCTCCGAATGCCTTTTCCATCACATCAAAAGGTACATCCTCTTCCGGAATAGGACCTTCCCTACGTCCATCAAAGTAATCACGGTACCAAGACCGATACCCGTGGGGCCTCTGATCTTCCACTCCCACATTAACCCAAATAGTCGACTGAACTAATACATACACTAATCCTTCCGGATGAGGGTGGACATGGAAATGGGTCTCAAACTCCGAAATAGCCTCAGGGACACCATAGTGCATACGAGGACGAGGAGGTGGAGGTCCCGCATTCTAAGGGCTCTGAAATGATATCCCACAACCGGGATGAGACTACGTCTCGCCGAGTTCTACCCCACTAAGACTCAATTAGGGAACCAATACACCACAAGGTTGCCTAAACACAAAGCACGAGTCGAGGACTTACCTTGGCCTCGATCCTACCCGCATGTTAGCACGAGATCAAATAGACACCCAAGCAATCACGTCACAGATTGAAACATCGATCAAATCGTCCTAGTCGATTTCAAGCCAACAAGACCACTCACGGTCATTCCCATCATCAATCAATTCACAACATCCAACCCGGCAATGAATCACATCAAATCATACTCAGATCGAATCATCGATCAATCGACCTAGTCAATTACATGTTATCACGACCCATTCTTGGTCGGCTCATTCAATACTATCTATAAGTCCGACCATAGTCCAAGACTGCTCACTCTAAGCTGATATATATATAGTATAGCTCACAATAAGCTGATAGGGTTAAGGTATACTGCTCTCGCTAAGCTGACATATCGCCCGTAGGCGGATATAGTATACCGGTATACTGCTCTCGCTAAGCTGACATATTGCCCGCGCTAATATAGTATACCCCGACGCTCACACTAAGCCGATAAAGTGTATCGTCGCGCTAGTGACATATCACCCGTAGGGCCGATATAGTACACTAGTATATCGCTCTCGCTAAGCCGACATATCGAGCCCGTAGGATGATATAGTATACTATCCGACCGTTCAATCCATTCCATCTCGATATCCTTCTCGATAAAATAGCCGTGTGTGGGGACACGGTCGGCTTAGCCAAAATATTATAATTTCCTTTTTCATAATTCCCACCATTCTCTACAGCCCACCAAAACACTTTTGGTCTTTAACCGACACCCGGTTATTTTCCAATCAATAATCAAAGATTATTCCATTAAAGGAAAATTCTCGATTTCATAAATAATTCAATTCAGCACAAACTACAACTCGATTAAATAAACGAATTGCGCCATGACAATCGGCGCAAATTTCGGTCGTCGGCCACCTCAATCTTAATTTCTGAAAAATAATTAATTAATTAATTAATTTCGAAAATTAATTATTTAATATTAAAAATTCTGTTTAGCTCAAAATAAGGTCCAATTAAATAAACGGACTTCACCACGGTCATCAGCATAATTTTCCGATCACGTGCCATCCCAGTTGAATTTTCAGAAAATAAATAATTATTTAATTAATTTCGAAAATTAATTAATATTAAAAATTCAATTTAGCTTAAAATAAAGCCCGATTAAATAAATGGATTTCACCACAGTCATCCGCATAATATTCCGGCTCCAGACCATCTCCCTTGAATTTTCGGAAAATAAATAAATAATTAATTAATTTCGAAAATTAATTAATATTAAAAATTCAATTTAGCTTAAAATAAAGTCCGATTAAATAAACGGACTTCGCCACGATCATCAGCATAATTTTCCGGTCGTTAGCCATCCCAATTGAATTTTTGTAAAATAAATAATTTATTTATTTAATTCCGAAAAATAATATTTAAATGCCAAAAATTCCACTTAGGCCCGAATCATCAAATTGAAACCCGATTAGGGGTCCAAAAATTTCCGAGATGCCTTCAATAAATCGTAGGCCCGTCTACTTGCTAATTGCACAATCAATTTATCAAATTCACATCACAATTGACTAATAAATACTAATCAATACTAATCTAACAACCTAAACCTAATTAATCAAGACTAACCAACCCTTAAGCGTAATTAGTTCACTAAGCAAGGATTAGTGAGATTACTCACCGGAATCGCGCGCAAAAGGTATCAATCCGACGGGACGACACGAGGAACGATTCCTCCCAAAGCGGCTCACGGATCCGGGCCCGGAAACGGCCCGAATCAGCCACGAACCGGCTGGAAACCCACACGACGGGGTTGCTGGTTCGCTGCAAAACAGAGAGAAATAGAGAGGGATGGGCCGGCAAGAGGTCGGGAAAGATGGGCGGAGCTCCGGAAGGCCACACGGCGGCCGATCGGAGCCGGGCGGCGGTCCGGCAAGGTGGCTGAACAGAGGCCGAACGTGGTTGCGAGGTCGGGTTGCGAGGAAAGTGGCACACGCGGCCAGGGCGGAGCACGCGGCGTCCGCGCGGGTGGCGGCGCGGCAGCTCCGGCGCGACGGCGAGCGGCTCGACCTTCGGACGACGGTGGTTGCTTCGCTTCGCTTTGCCGTCTTCGGCGGTTCGCACAAACAGGGAGAAGGAGAGAAGAAGGACGGCAACACCGGGCCGAGGGGGCGGCCCGAGAGAGACGGAGGCGAGGGCGGAGCGGCGGACGGCGCAGCGCGAGCGGCGCGCGGGTGGCGGAGCGCGGGCGGCGACGGCGAGCTTCTACGGTTCCGGGTTTGCTGTCTCTGTTTCGTCTTCTCGCTTGAACCGTGAGGAGGAAGAAGAGTCGAGAGAGAGAGAGAAGGAGGGATGAGAGAGAAGAAAGAAAAGATAAGTATGAGGGGTTTGACTGGTCAATGAAGAAAAGTAAAGTGGAAGCCAGCAGAAGCAATCGGTTGGGGTTCACGCATGAGGAAAGAAAAAGAAAAAGAGAGAGAGAGAGAGAGAGAGAGAGAGAGAGAGAGAGAGAGATAAAAAAAGAAAGAAAGAAAGAGAGGGAGAAAGGAAAAAAAGGTGTGTTTGGCTACCAAGGGAAAAGAAATGGGAATATCACAAAAATAAAAGGATTTCCTCAAATAGAAAATCCTAATCCCAATTTCTTTTTAAATTGGCTCGTAGAAAATTCAAGAAAATATCAACTTAGATTTCTTGATCCCCACTTGTCATTGCATCCAAAAATCCCTCTTAAATCTCTCTCAAATAGCTCTCCCAAAATCAATTGATATTTCCATTATCAAATTGATTATTTTCTTCATCCAAGATTCCCCCACACTCATTGATTTCACCATCAAAATTAATCCGTGACTTCAATTGGATGAAAACGGCCATAACCTGACTTTTTCCCAAAAAGTCTTGGTTGTCAGAAAATCTTCTGAGACTGAGTCGTGGATCCTAAAATTTATTGTGACATGACAAAACCTTCAATTTCTGAAATCGAACTTGAATCGACGGTTAATTTCCATTTGGCGCGTTTTTAGCGTGACCTAGATTACCGGGTGGCTTTCAGAACTTTTTAAGGCAAATAACCCGTGGTCGATTTTCTTCGAACCACTATGAACCCATTCGACTCAATAACGACTCTCGATTGTCGTGAAAATCTCGAGGATTCAATCACGGACACAGGGTACCAAAACGATATTAAAATCAAATTAGTGTCAGTCGATGAGAATTTTCCAATTTAGTGGAGTCACCCACGATCGGTTATACATCTCAGTCGAACAGACCTATCTCTGATCTTAACTCGATTTTTAACTGTGCCGCAATGGCCTCTAGAGATGAGCACGGTCGAGAAGCCGATTCTTGATCGAACTCTCAAGTTTATTGCCTTAAATTTTCTTAATTACTTACCCAAACAGCCTAGTTATCTCAAGAGTGATTGGCTCTGAGAATAACCCTATAAACGCATCAACGAAATGCCCGATTAATTCAGTACAAAACAGGTTGAGAAATTCAGGATGTCACATCAATACCAAGTTGACAGATATTTTTACACACACCAAGCAGAACCATGTCCGGAGGAACTGAAGAATAAGATTTCGGGACATAAGACCTAACTGAAGCAGAATTGACAAGACCTACATAACACAGCTTTGACTTTCTATTTTGAAGTATTTAGGCTTTTGGTTCCTCATTCTGAAAATCATGGCCGACACTGGGGCTGTGACCCGGTCTTGTGCCTTCGAAATCATTTGGTTGACCCGGAACGATTAGCCTTTCCTCATCACCACTCGGAGCTTTCGGTCGAACAGCTTCCTTCTTTAAGCCATTGAAAGAATGGCCCAATCCGGGGCTGCTCCCAGGGGCTGTGGGGCGGAAATCATCCTTGTACACTGCTTCTGACTCGCCCAAACTGGCCGCCTGAACATGTGCTATAGGCGAAGGAACCATCTCCTCCCCCTCATCAAAATGATCATCGTTCGTAGGAGACTGACTCAGCGGGAGAAATTGCGATGCTTGTTTGTGCATTTGGTCATAATTAATTGCACGGAGTTCGTCCTCCCATGCGGATTTTATTGACCTTCCCTCAGAAGTTGGAATTGCATCGAACGCAATGAAGGTGAAAATGATCACAAATATTGATATGATTTGGAGATCAGCCATAGCCAGAGAAGTGTGGAAAAGGAAGTTTGATTTTCTACTTTGAAGCAAGCACTGAGAAGAAATAGGTAAGACAGAATATAGTCGACCGAATGAGAAGCACTTGAACTCCGCATTGCTATTTATAGGCCTGAGAAAGTGACTTTTTGAGAATCTTAACCACTGACCAATTACATATAAAACTATGTACGTGGACTTCATTTTGGTTCTTCTTCGTGGATGGTGATAATTGCCACTTCTAATACTTATGAAGACCCGAATGGAAAGGAACTCGCGCCAACTTTGCTGATTTTAACATACCGTTGTAAAATTTCCGACTAAAAATTGGCCAGTGCTCGCTTTGACCTTTCGATTGTGGTGAAGAAAACTATTGTAGTTTTTGAATCATGCATGTAATATGACAACGACTGTTCTTGGTTGACATCGTTTAATTGTTTCGAAATTATTTTGAGTGCTTACACAGTAACCACAAAGTATGGCTAATAATTACCACCCCAGCATGGAATTAGGTCGTGAGAAGGATACGTCAAGTTCAAGCACAAGTTGAAATGATCTTGCGCACTGCTCTTCACTTGCCCTACTATCAAATGCTTCGTTTTACTTAATTAAGAGAAGAGTCATCGATGATATATTATGGATTGGGTGAAACATGACCAAGAAGATTTAATTTCACTTTTCTTCGAAGGTTTAAAAATACATTGATCCAATTAAAAGGTTTGTGACTTGATTGATTTTCATACAATAGGTTTAAAACTGATCGTGCAACTTTCTCATGAACTTATTATATGTGTATCATAGTTGTTTTGATAATTTATTTAGAAATCTTGTTAAAAAGACCCTCCTTATAATAAGGAGGAAATATCAAGACATGAAGGGCTTAGCATATAAATGACCATATGATGAGGCCACCACAATCGACATGCACCAAACATTTAGGGTTTCTCTTTACTCTCCACTTGGAGGAGAAGAGTGTAAATGTTGACGGCTCGTGTGCAAGCTTGTACCATTATCTTTGGTCGACAAATTAAAGTGAAATACCAAAAGTCTCTGTCCTTTGTTGTTTAACCCTTCAATCTCTCGACGGTTGTCACATTAAGCTCTTAAAATTGGTTTAGAATGTGCGCGCTTTGCCGCCCAAAAGGCACATTAGATTCTTTTGTTTCATTGCTAATAAAAAAAAGGATCGTCTGGCCGAAATGTTTTTTAGACACCGATCAAGTATACTTAATTTAGTTTCTTAATGAGTGTGTCCCAAGAGTACATTTACAAAACTCATAAAATAAAAAAATTATTCTTGGTATACTAAAATTCATTTTTAAGTTGTGAGGCGATGATAGCATTTTAGTAAATGGGTGGTTCATATATAATATCCGACAAAACTCTGCCGCATCACTTTGTGTACTGTTTTGTAGACCATTCTTAGTAAATCTAGATTTATTCTAACAACAGAAACTTCTCTAGCAGTGGTAATCGTGACTCAATATTCGCTTTAACAGGTTCGGGGAGTGAGTCATATTTAAAGGACATTTCACTAGGAAATAAGTATTTGATGACGATACAAAATTTATTTCTGGAAACAGCTTAATTTTTCCCAATTGCATTTTTTTACTTAAGCAAGCACTTCAAGGAAACAGCTTAATGTTGTCTGAATATGTTCATTTCAGAATATATCATGTAAGGGGATGGATATAAACAATTGTGAATACATAATGAGTTCTACAAAATTATGTTGTGATCTCGTACGACCCTATGGGTTCAATCCGATTCCATGGTCAACCGGGGTCCAACCAATTATTTATTATTTTATTTTTTTGTTTTCCTTAAAAGAACAAACATAATATTACAAATTAAATACTCATCAACCATGCTACATTGAGCAACCAAACTATGAACACCAATATATATCAAACATAATAATAAGATAAGATAAAATAGAAATGTACACTTGCTAAAAGCAACAAACTAGAAAAAAAGAATATGCAAGGCGAGGGAATAAAGGAGAGTGGCAAGGTGAGCTAAGAGAGGCTGGCTATGAGGTGAGCAAGCAAGCGAGGCAAGTGAAGAAGGTTTCTTTCTTTTCTTGGTCGAATTAAGGTAATGTTTGTTCTACTTTCCAATTTACACAGCTAACTGAATTGAGAAGAGAACATGGGAAGAGGTGCTGGGGTTTTGAGTAGACAAAAATTTATAATATATAATATATTAGATATATAATATAGAATACATCTAATATATATTATGTAATATATAAAATGTATAAAGTTGGTCCAGGTTAGACCGACCCTAAACTCCTATGACCAAGGATCAACTCGCACAGTACAAGGTCTTAAGGTTCCAAGACTAAGGATCGACCTAGTGCCCTTTGGAACTAGACAAAGACCGGTTGGGTTGAGCTAGTCCAAAGCTAGTCCAGGGTCAACCATAGACTGATGCTCACCCTAACTTATTGTTTCCCTTTTTTACTTTATGACTTTTGGCCAAGTTTTCTCCAATTTATAAAGCTCCACTTCGAATGTTGCACATGAATCAAGTATGCGTTATGTCATCTAATTCTCTCCATAAAAATCTTGGCAAAAATTTCTTAAAAACATGTGTATAATCTTCCCTCAAACTAGGTTATTAATCAAATTTTCTATTGGCTATCTTTTATTAATGGCAAGTTCTCGTCATGCCATCTCACCAATTTCTTGAGCGAATTAGGCTAAATAATCTTGGAATGTCAGACCTTTTCGTTTTGAGATGGGTCTTCAATTTAGAAACTCCAATGATCTTCGAATCCATATATGAAAAGTGCCCGTTGATTAGGCCTAATTGTTTGCAGAACCAAGATTTTGCTTTCAAAATCCTTCTTTTGTAGATTTACACTTTTTGTGAAATTTAGCTCAAATGCTCGTACAATCAAAACTAAGTATCAAGATAATTAAGATGTGATCCTCAACACATTTAAATGAACTCGTTAAATATTTGGATAAAAACTATCAAAAAAATCCACTACGGATATATTCCAACATTAACAAGGCCTGACAAATGACAATATAACACATGTAATATGGGGTCGTCTTTTGTTTATTGACATATGGCATTTGCCATACTAGTGTATTGTGAAAATTTCCTCAAGAATATGAGTAGTGCTAAAGAGTGTTTTAAGTGCACTTATTATGAATACTCAGTAAGGGAAATTCTGGCTTACTTTCAGTTGCCCATATTACAAAAGTGTTGCTATATTGAAAAATGCAATATTGTCTTATTTGAATACTGAACTTGTGCACATTTTCTATTTCAAGAAAGTTTAGTTTCAACAAGGTTGAATGCTTGATCTTGGTCCTATGAGGTTTAGAGCTTTGAAATAATCTAATTTATTAGTAATAGTGTTCATTTTTATTCTAAAAGAATTTCATAGAGTTCGGAGCAAATGTTGAGGGCCATAATTTATTTTAGAAGGAAGAACTTTCAAATATAAAACATAGCTCTAGTTATGTCAAACAAGTCTTGCGAGGTTCAGAGTGTTCAAATCATCTATTAGTAGGCATTCAAAAAATATATATGCAAAAGATGGAGGCGCTTTTAGTACTATTAAGTTTTTAGAATTCTACTACTATTGTCCTAAAGGTTCAGAATTTATCCTGCCTTAAGGAGTTCAGACCCATTTCATGCTGCAATGTCCTATACAAGATTATAGCTAAAGTACTTGCAGAATATATATGTTGTGTGCTTCCTTCGATCGTTGACCTCGACTAAATTGTTTTTATCACTGAACGACATGTCTTAGAGAAAATCCTATTGTGCCAAGATCTATTACACAACTACCATAAGGGGGACAAAGTTAACGTATGGCCATAAAGATTGATCTCATGAAAGCCTATGACATAATTAAATGGGGTGTAGTCATCAAGGTCCTAAAAGCCCTGAATACACCTTAGTACTTGGTTGATTTGATAACCAAGGGCGTCACTAATCCAAGGCTTACAATGAACTTTAATGGAATATAGCTTGGCCAATAGCTCAGATGGGCTGCAACAAAGTTACTTTTCTTTCTCTATACCATTTTGTCTTGGTTACGGAAATTTTCAATAGACTGTTAGTATGAAGTTGCTGCATCTTCTTTCAAATATCACTAGCACTGCAAAATGCAAAGGGTTACTCACTTATGCTTCATAGATGAATTGTTCTTATTTGCTTATGGAGATGTAGACTCCATCTTTTGCCTCATAGATGCTCTTGAAGAATTTGCGACTATCACAGAACTACGGTTGAATCTTGACAAATGTCAAATCTCTTTCTAAATTGAATAAGGATGAGAAGCTCCTTATACTAGACCACAAGCCTCTTTCCACGGTACCCTCCTTATCAATGGGTGTTCCCTTTGTTACTAGAAGAGTCACTCGCATAGACTATAGTGCCAACGAGATCTTAAAGAAAATTGAAAGTTGGGGCATGAAGCATATGAGTTATGCAGCGTTACAGCTAACTAAATCAGTCATTGTCTCCATTTGCACCTATTGGTTGCAAATGTTCATACTTCCAAAGCAAACGATATACGAGGTTGAGAAAAGGATTTGACATTTCTAATTATTTGGTTCTACAACAAATCATGGATTGCACCGGGTTGCATGGCAAGTAATTTTCTCACCTAAAAGGTAAGAAGGATTAGGATTGCCTGAGGTGAACATATGGAACAAAGTTTTGTTAGGCTGCACGGTGTAGAGCCTCATCAATCATCCATCCTCTCCCCTTTGGAGCATTTGGGTTCACAACACTCCAATTATGCAGTTCAACATTAGTAGTATGGTTTGTTGAAAATGTCTCTTCAAATTGTGACCTAATCTAACCTTAGTTATATCTAACTTAAGGTACTATTGCTGTGACATATATGATGAACTCAAACATGGGGTCCGGTTCTAGAGTGGTATAACCTAATTTGGAGCAATGGCATTAGCAAACACAATTTTATTGATTGGCTAGTTTACAGAGATAGATTATAGACAACAGATATCATAGAACAATGGATGACCTTGTTGACATCTAGTATAACTTTTGCAAAGCTAATGTAGAAGATAGAGCACATCTATTCTTCCAGTGTGAATGGACAAGCGGCATTTGGTGAGTATCTTTGCGCAATGTGGGATTAGGCATTTTTTAGAAGGATGATTAGGGTAACAAAGGGCAAATATTTGGCACTGAGACTTTTCAAGGATTTTTTCCCTAGCAACCATATATTACATTTGGATGAAGCGCAACCATAGACAATTTCAAAACAAGTCAACTAAGATCCATATTATTTTGGCCAAGGTGTGTAAAAATATAAGAGGTAGAGCCTCGCTCCATTAAAAAACTAGACTTTCCACCACAAATGTTGTATTGGCTATAATGTGGAGAGTTCCTATCTTCATCTTTTTGAATTATTAGCTCTAATTGTAATGTTGAGGAATGCCCCTAAACTGTTGTACTTTAGTTGCTCTACGATATTTACATTTTCAACCCAAAAAAGAAAAGAATGATGGACAAATTGTTGGTTTCTTTGTTATAGAGATGGTGGCAATTTCTAAGACATCCATAGGATTAGTTACCACTTTTTTTTTTTTTTTTTCACACGGCCTCTCCTTCAGCTTTTAGCTTTCACTTTTAACACTTAACACTTGTTTTTTTTTTTTTTTTTTTTTTTTAATTCTAGACAACAAATTGAAAAAGATCTGGAAAGAACTACCAAGAGAGTGTAAAGTTATAGGCCCTTTTAACTCAGTGGCAGAGTAACGCCATGGTAAGGCGTAAGTCATCACTTCAAATCCGATAAGGGGCTTTTTTTTTTTCATAAAACTCCATTGCTATTATTCATATATGAATGGAAAATAGATATATTGTTGATATTTGTAATAAAAAAAGGAAAAGGAGCTAACTCTATCATTTTTATTATGATAAGTTCTCATTATCGATAAGTTATCATTATCATGAGTTATAGTAATTATAGTTATAAAATAAAGTGGAACACTTGTTTATATTTATTATAATAAATAATCATAACATAAGCCATCTCTTGAATTGCCAAAGAGTCCTATTTTCCATTATTCCGATCAAATCGATTCTAAAAATGAGAAATCATCCCTCACCAAAAACCAATTTAAAAAGAAGCATATATTTCTATTAGCTAATTGCAAGCATGTGGCATCTTTTCTACTGTCATGTATACCTTTTCTTGATTGCAAAAGACAGTTGACGGAGCTATTGTAGCTCCTTTCGGAAAAATTATGCTTGAAATTGTACCAAAGGCAGAAAATCTCATTCTTCAAAAGAATTATTAAGATTTAATTGCACAAAAAGATTAGTAGATGTCTGGGTTAGTAAAATAGAGGAGATCCATTTGAGGATTGCGTGCATGTTGTGATTATATGAAGCTATTCCTTCCTAAGAAACTTTTTGATGGATTCGCATATTCTTCTTAAAAAGTTGAGCTATCTTTGATTGATGTATTGGTACTGAATGGAAATTCTAGCCAAGATTGACGATGCAAAAGATATGCTGTAAACCGTTGGCCAAATATGATTTGTTCTCTCGACCCAACAAAACAGGTGCGTGTCCAATGGTTCGGCTATTAGAAAAGAATGTAAATGGTATTATGTATAATAATTATAAGACCGCATAACACATAAAATGACATTAAACAAACAGTTTCGGAAAACATATAGGTTGTTTTATTAGGAGTATTCAAATAGCCGTTAAAACCAATACGGTGAGAAAAATGAATTTTGTGAAAATGATTGGACAACATATATATCCCACAAGAGTCCTTAAACAATTGTAGAATTTTGTGGTATGTAATTTACATTTTGAGGTGATAAGTACATATCCAAGCTACTGATATTTCTGATAAATGTAATTATAGACAACAGTAGAAGGACATTGAAGGGTTAATGCAATAGTCAATTAAATAACCGCCCGACCTACTACCGTCACCCAACGAACGGCTTATGTGACAGCCGGAATTTGACCAAATCTCCAAACATTTGATAGCCACTGAGTGTCCTCTTCAACCTTTTTGCTTTTCAAGATCATGTTTCCTCTGTGGACCTTGGTACTATGATCACATATTTGACTTCTTCGATTCGGCCCTCCACTGATAGAATTAACTTCCATTATGCAATGAATGGACCTCTGATAAGAGAGGGGCAATATATGTGTGTGTGTGTGTGTGTTAGAAAAAGCTTCCAAAACGGCATGGAATATTTAACTGGATATTCCGAAGGCATGAATCTTGACAATCCCATCTTTCTTGAAATTCGATACTTGAGCTTCTTGAGCTTGACAAGTACTTGGCCAACTTGAGTAGTCAGTTGACCGTGCTCTTGAGGTAGATTGCATGGAGCTTGGCCTAGTCCAATGCATTTTGTAGTTCAATCACTAAGATCAAGCTTATTTATCGTTTCTTCTCCTCTTCGTATATTCCTCATGTATATATATGCATCCTAGCATTCGCAAATCACCCATAAACAATAGTTTCAAGTGTAGATCCTATATTTAGTTTTAGGATATTATGAGACATGATCAATGATGATAGTAACGAATTATTGGTTCTGGCAATAAATATCTTGATATTTTCACTTAGGAAGGTCACCAAAAGAGAGTTTAAGTTTGAGCTCATTAATGTATCCAACTAGAACAATCTTCATTTAAAAGTTTGAGCCAATAATTATTGTTTAACTAGAATATATTAACTGTTTCACTTTACACCACATGTCTGATATGAAACTTTTTTGGCCAAACACCCTCAAATGTGCGCTTAAAAAAACCACTCCCTCACTTGTGACCCATCTCAATTCGAATCTCCACTTTAACTCAGCCTGATATGGTAGATGTTGATAAGCAAAACATCTACCCTTGACTCTGCTTCAATCACCTTGGACTAGCCAAGATCAATTGGAAGCAAGGGATGCCATCCATTATTTCAATTGGGGAGTTACATCCAAGATTCATCTTTTGATATATTTCTCCAAATGTTGATGCACATCAAAAGTGGCCTACCAACAACCGTCTACTCTAATATCACTAGTTTGATCACATAGCAGAAGTAAGATACCTTCACTTGGAGAGATCAGTAAGAGAAATTCACATTCGACCTAGTCAGCGTATCCATTTGGATTCACATTTATACATTATATGAATGTGGTCAAGGTCCAATTGATAGAGATAATGAAAGTCTATTTACATTTTATTAAATCAAACGAATTAATTGAACATTTTAGAGATTTTAACAGTCAATTTTGTTTGAGACAATTTCATAAATTATAACTAATTTATTCTAAACTTTTGGTGTGAAAATTTTAAGTTCACCTTTTGGCCCTTCTCAAGTGTAAGTTTGAGTTTCCAAACTTTATTTTCTTAGTCCAATTCATTACTCGGGATTATCGACCCTTGTTAAGTACTCTCATTCACTGTTTATCCACAATAATTAACAAAAAAAAAAAAACCAATTGCATATGAGAAATTGAACTCTTGCTTTTCAATAGAGCAACTTTCTTCAGAAAAATATCCCAAAAATATGAGCAAAAGTTGCCAAATTAGTATCACGAAAGCACCTTCACAATCATTTTACAAAATCTAATAGGGACAACAAATCTCCAGGAAAGGAAAAGGCCAAGGGTCAAATGCACCGCAACCATCAAACTTTCAAAAGAAAAACCCCACCACTTCTCTTTGTCACAACAAGATCAAAGTTCTATATTGTTTAGTCCTTCACAACTTAGTGAAATGGACCAAATAATGAGCCTCTAAATTGGGATTCTCTTGCCCCTAGCAACCGTCCACTCAAAATGGAACTCCGCTTGTCCAGTTAGCAAATTGATATTTTTTATTATTTAATTACTTAAAGAATCTGACTGAAGAACATGGTGTGGTTGGCTCCCACACCGGCGGAACCCTCCCGACCGCCCGCCACTAACATTTTATAATCCACAAATTGAAGACAAAAACATTTTCACTTTGCTGATTTATCAGTTTAGTGCGCATGGAATTTCGGTGGAGTCAACTAAACTATAATAGAGTCGTCCAGGACTGGTTTGATGGCGACCTTTGACTCTTCAAGACAGAATTTTCTAGAGATTCTATCGGTTGTTGACGGATTGTTCCACGTGTAGCATCCCCCGGACCAGTTGAAACTAAGAAGAGCAAAAGCTGGATTTTTCTTTTCGATATATGAGCCAAAAAGTCGAATTATCTTAAAATCTAGAAAATACTATGTAAATTTCATAAATCAATTAAGTTTAAGTCTTTAAATTGTGTTGTTGATGCTAATCACAGAACAATTTGCAAGGCGTGGTTTAATTGATCATCTCTAGATCTTGTGCCGAAAATCCCTTGACATTTTATCAACCACACCAACTCTGAAAGATTGACAATAAAAAATAATTCAATTATAATACAGAAAACATATAAACTTCATCTGTTTAGTATGAGGTCTTCCAAGGCCCTTTAATGGTCATGTGCATGGTGCTTGAGTTCATTTATCATAAAGAGTTGGGGTAAAATTTTGCTTAATACTAATTATATGCATTTTGCAGATACTTTGTTGACAAATGTCCATGAGTGTCACTACCCGTGGTGGCCGCGTAGTGGTTGAGCGCAGGTTTCTTTCGGGAGAGGTCCTGAGTTCGAATCTCTGCGTCATCTGCATTGCGAGAAAGGAACCCACGACTTATCTAGGGCAACAAGGGTGGTGGTGACTCTACTGCTCTTTCAAGGTTTATTCCACCGCGAAGTGGCGCACGGAGGTTCCCTAGGTACCAAAAAAAAAAAAAAAAAAAAATGTCCATGAGTGTCTATAAAAGCACATTTGGTAATACTTCTATTCCCCAAAACAATTTATAAGCATTTTAACTCGTTTGGTAACTGTCCAAAATTTCAATTCTCGGAATAGAATTGAGTTTGATATCGTGCTTAAAAATTCTACTCCAAATTATTTTCTTTTAATTTTTAAATAATTTTATTACTTTTTTCATTATTTATTTTTTTCTTCATTTTTTTTCCTTTCTTTCTCCTATTCTTCTTCTTCTTCAAGTGGCCAGTCGTCGGCTTTGGGATGATCATCAACTAACTAGATGAGGGCCGGCGGCCTCACCGGAGCATTGTTGGCCGAGCCTCGCTAGGTGAGGCTGCTTGCCCAACCATGGCTCAGCGAGGCTGGCTGAGCCTCAGCGGGCTTGGGTGAGGCCAAGCCTTGCCGGTGGTTGGGCTTGCATTCAACGAGCTTGCCAGACCTTGCCCTAGCCTGGCGAGCCTCTAGCAAGCTCGCCAGACCGGTTGCCGACGACCAACGGCGGTAAGCGGTAGACAACGAATGGCGGTGGACAGCGATCGGCGATGACAAAAGATGAAGAAGACGAAAAGGGAAGTAGAACAAGAAAAAAGAAAATAAAAAGAGAAAATATGGGCTTGTTCTAAAATTATTCCCAGAACCAAGAATCAACTTTTTTTTTTTTAATTCTTGATTATGTTTCAAATCTACTTCTAGGAACAAAAACATAGAAATTTGTTCCCGAGAATAAAATTTTATCAAACACGATTCTATTCTAAAACTACTCTTAGGAAAAAAAAGAATAGAAATTTTTACTATTTGGCCGGTTACCAAATAGAGCCTGATTGTCCTTTTCAAGAAGAATTGAACAAGTAAAATTGAAAGCATGGAGATGATAGAATTTTACATTAAGTAACAAAGTCATTTCACAATTCCAAGTAAAGGCCAAAATAATTACTTGCAAAGGCGAGAGAAGTCATTGCTATTTTAAATTCCTATTAGTGTAAGGTGAGTAAGTAGTTATTTGTAAGTACGTATAAGTTGTAACAAAAGGAGAAGAAAGACACACAAAGATAGTGTGACATTCTAGATTTTCAATCCTTTTTCTATTGAATAAATCAAGCATTTCATCGACGCGCCTATAAGGTTATTCTCAGAGCTGATTACTCTCAAGATAACTAAACTATCTAGGGAAGCCAATAAGGAATTTTAATGTGATAGACTTGAGAATTCGACTAGGAATCGACTTCTTGACCATACTGATCTTTAGAAGTCATTACGACACAGTTAAAAATTGATCAGAGGTCAGAAATAGATCAGTTCGACTGAGATGTGTGGCTAAATGTGGGTGACTATACTAATTTGGAAAATTCTCGTCGACCAGTACTTAACTGATTTTTCTATCATTTTGGTACCTTGTGTCGTATTTGATTCCTCAAGATTATCATGACAACCAAGAGTTGTCAATTGTCAAGTGGGTTCATTGTGGCTCGAAGAAAATCGACCACGGTTCATTTGCACAAAAATTTCGAAACTCTACCCGGTAGCCTAGGTCACGCTAAAAACACGCGAGATTGAAATTAACCTTAAATTTGAGTTCGATTTCATAAATTGAAAGTTTTATCATGTCACAATTAATTCTAGGAATGTCAACTCAGTCTCAAAAGATTTTTCTATAAACCGAGAATTTTTGGGAAAAAGTCGTCCTAGGACCCTTTTTATCAAGAAAAAGTTAGGGATCGTTTTTTATAGCAAAATTGGGAAGCAAGTAGGTGGTGATGGTGAGAAAAAATACCATTTGGATGGGTGTGGTGTCGATTGAATTTATTGAGGTCGAATTGTGTTGATTCAAGCAAGGATAAGTGTCCAATTGAAGCCAAATCAATTGAAATTCGTAGCACCCCCATGTCTGTAACTCTTGGACCTCTTCAAGCTTCTAAAAGAGGGCAATTGGGTCTGAAACTCATGGGTGGACACCAGCTGGTGGTGGGAGACCAAATGGATTGAGACAAACCGGTCAAAGGGACCAAAATGGTCCCACTTGCTGAACCAGTCTCCTCCCCCCTTCAAGTAGTCGTGCAACTCCCTTTCCTATCTCCATTGCTACTACTTGAAGTCCAGAAGTCTAGTAGAAGAAGCTAGCAGTCGTCGCAGCCAACGCCGAAGCCAGGGATGCCGCTCGCTGCTCGTCGGAGTCGCGCGTAATCCCGCCCGAGCTGCACCCTCCTCCGCCACCTCATCTGTTTGTTCAGCGTTGTTTGCCATCCTTTGAAGCTCTTGGACCACCGCCGGAGCTCCTGCTATCGCCATGAGTTGTCGTCTCCCCCATCCAAGACCGCTGCTATCCCCGACGACCTTCCTTCACCGTTTCCGAGCAAGCGGCAACTACCGATCCACCTTGCTCGCCCAAGAATAGTAGCGGATAGAGAGCAGGAAAAGTGGGTCTTTCAGCACTATGTAGGCTTGTTTTGGTCCGCTTCCAGGCCCTGAAAGCTAGGCCTACTTTGGAGAGTATCGAGCCTCATTATGTCCCCATCGATTTTAACCGACCAACTCGTTGAACAAGTGAGTTTAACTCATTAATCCACATTTAGTAGGTTAATCACGCTTAGGGGCTGATTAGTTTAAACTAAGATGGATTAGGTGGTTAGTTAGATTAAATTAATTGCTGATGCATGTTAGGTGGTTAATTAGTGCAATTAGTGAGTAGACACATTTTAATATTCATTTAACAAACCTTGAAATTTTTCTAGGTACGTTTCAACATCTAATTAGGTGTTACAGGCCTAAGTTGGATTTATTGGCATTTATTTAATATTTTTCGTAAGTATTTATTTATTTATTTATTTATTTATTTTCCAGAAATTAAGCTAGGATAGCCAATGACCGGAATTTTGTGCTGGTTATTGTGGTGCAATATGTTTATTTATTTGAGCTCTAATTAGTGCTAAATTGATTTAATTGTGATTTTAGGATTTTATTCCTAAATTAATTATTTTGGTAATTGTTTGGAAAATGACTGAGCATCGGTTTACACCGCTAAAAATATTTTGGTGGACTATATAAAAAGGTGGGAATTGTGAAAGTGAAATTATGATATTTTGTCTAAGGCCGACCATGTACCCAAGTATGGCTATTTTTATGGGGTGTGATAAAAATAAGAAATTGGCTATATAAGTGGAGTGGTATACTATTTTGGCCAGGGCACTCTAAATTATCAACTTTGGGCGAGCATATTATATTAGCTTTGGGCAAGTAATATATTATCCGCTTTGGGCAAACATATATAGTATACTATGATGGCCTAAGGGCCCTAATCTATTAGCTTTGAGCGAGCATATATAGAGTATACTATATTATCAGCTTTAGGCGAGCTATACTTTCTATTTATTAGCTTTGGGTGAGCAATCCTGATTTGATAGGACTTTATAGATAATTTTGAATGTACCGACCATGAGAAGTTCGTGATGACATGTAATCGACTAAGTCGATTGATCGATAGTTCAATCTGACTAGGTGAATTAATGTGATTTGAGACATATGTACATGATATTGATTTGCAGGGTGAAACTGAGGCCAAGGTAAGTGCTCTGACCCATGTTGTGCTTAGGCAGCCTTTGGGGCATATTTGCTTCCTAATTAGGTCTTAGGAGGGTAGAACTTGCTGAGACGTAGTCTCACCCCGTTGTGGGACAACATTTTAGGTCCCTAGATGGCTGTACCTCCACCTCCTCCTATCCATTTTGGTATACTTGAAGAAATCACTGAAATAGGTTATCACATTCCAATACACCATCACCCTGAAGGCTTGGAGTATGTACTGGTGAAATCCACTGTCTTGGTTGATGTGGGTGAACCCCATAAGGTGTCCTACAAATACCAATCGTGGTATCGTTATTACAATGATGGACGAAGAGTGGGCCCTATGTGTGACATCTAGATTTTTCAACCTTGTTTTCTACTGAATAAATCGGACATTTCATTGGCATGCCTATAGGGTTATTCTCAAAACTAATCATTCTTGAGATAACTAGACTATCGGGGGAAATTATTAAGGAATCTTAAGGTAATAGACTTGAGAACTCGATCGGGAATTTGCTTATTGACCGTGTCTATCTTTAGAGGCCATTACGACACAGTTAAAAATCGATTTGAAATTAGAGATAGATTGGATCGACGGAGATATGTGGCTAATCGTGGGTGACACCACTAAATTGGGAAATTCTCGTCGACTGGCACTAGACTGATTTTCTTATTGTTTTGGTACCCTATGTCCGCATTTGGGTCATCGATATTTTCACAATAATTGAGAGTCACCAATGAGTTGAGTGGGTTCATTGTGGCTCGAAGAAAATCGACCACAGGTCATTTGCCCTTAAAAATTTCTGAAAACTTCCCAGTAGTTTAAGTCATGCTAAAAACGCGTCAAATGGAAGTTAACCGCCAATTCAAGTCCGATTTTAGAAATTGAAGATTCTATCATGTCACAATAAATTCTAGGACCCATGACTTAGTCTCAGAAGATTTTTTTGACAATTGACATTTTTTGGGAAAAAGTTGTCGCTAGGCAGTTTTTGTGCAATTGAAGCCGGGGATTTATTTTGGTTATAAAATTGAGAAGTATGAGAGATTATTGGATGAGGAAAATTATCAATTTGGTAAATGAGACATCAATTGATTTTATAAGAGCCAATTGAGAGAGAATCAAGAAGGAATTATTGCCAATTGAATTTTATTCTTAAAAATTCGTAATCCCCCACACCCTAGTCAATTTTGGACCAGTGGGAAGGTTATGTGGGGTGTTGGTGTGGCCAAATGAGAGCCAAGAAAGGATACTTGGTTGAGGTTGAAACTTCATGAACAAGTTGTGGAAATTCGAGGCCAAATGGCCCACCTTCCCTCTTATCTCTTCATCTCTCTCTTTCCCCCTCATTTCCTCTTTGTTGCCGTCCAAGAACCATCCTCCTCTCTCTCTATTTGCTGTGTGCGACCAGCATACCAAGAAGATCGCTGGAAGTAGCCTTGCCGTCGCACCGGAGCCGGGACCGCCTCACGTGCGTGCGCGCCCGCCTCACCGTGCACCGCTATTCCCCTTGGCCATCTTTCCCTCTCTTGCTAAGCTGCTGTCCAGCCACTGTTTCTGGTTTGTAGAAGCTCCACAAGGGCTGGTTTTGGGTGTCTCTTTGCAGCCAAGAACAGAAGGTTTTGGTGTGGGTATCGCAACGGCTTTTAGGCCCTTTTTTGGTGTGTTTCGGGCCCTGAACCCGAGGCCTACTTTGGGAAGAAACAACCCTCACGTCGTCCCCGTCGGTTTGATCCAACTTTCGCGAAATTCCAGTGAGTAATCTCACTAATCCTTGCTTAGTAGACTAATTATGCTTAAGGTTTGATTAATGTTAATTAAATAGGATTAGGTGATTAGATTAGAATGGATTAGTAATTATTAGTCAATTGTATTACATATTAGTTAGGTGGTTAGTGTAATTAGCTCGAGGATATCTTATACTATTTATTGGATGTCTTCTCAAGATTTTTCCTGACCCTTATCAGGCTTCAATTAGGTATTACGGGCCTAAATTGGATTTTTAATATTTATTTATTAATTTTCGAAATTAATTAATTATTTATTTATTTTTCAAAAATTAGACAGGGATAGCCGATGATCGAAATTTCGTGCTGATTGTCGTGGTGTATTCCGTTTATTTATTTGATCTCTACATTGTATTAAATTTAATTGATTGTGCAATTTGAGGATTTACTCTTAAATCGATTGAAATTGAGTGGAATTGAGTGATTGATTGGTAGATGACTAAGAATGGTTATTTAGCATTGATAATGCCTTGATGAGTCGTAAAGTGGAAAGAATCGTGAGAGTAAATTGGGAATACTCTTGCCCGAGATGAATCAAGTATGAGGTATAAACATACGTGTTTTGGTGATAAGGAAATCATTGGTGAAAACAGCGCCTTAAAGAACGCACAAGTGTTGTCTATTGCATACGTCACCTTGGCGAAAATGATGCCTGAGAGCATTGATGAAGCTCTGTGACTAAGTGTACAATTGGAGATTATATGGTGTGAAGTGAAATGACCCAGAAGTTGGTTTGTCTGACATGTAATCGCTAGGTCAATTGATCAATGATTTGATCCGATTGTTGTGAATTGATTAATTGTTCGATGTGAATTATGAAGCATCTGTGTGTATCCTTAAATTACAGGGTGGGACTAATGCCAAGGTAAGTCTTCTGACTCGTGCTGTGCTTAGGCAACCATGTGGTGTATTGGTTTCCTAATCGAGTATTAGTGGAGTAGAACTTGCTAAGACGTAGTCTCATTTATTATTGAATAACCATTTCAAGCCCTTAGGTGGAAGATTCCAAAGAGGAGGAACCCAGGAATAGCCTAGCGAAGAATCAGAGGAGGGTCTAGAGGAGGATCACCTGAAGAAGGATTGAGACCTCCCCCATTTTGAAAACCCTGTGAATATTTGGATATTTGTTAAATTAGACTTTGGTGAATAGTATTATGAAGTATAATGAAAGCATGTTGTGATATGTATAAAAATTATGGCCTTGCTTTTCTATACCATTGTTTTATTGTCTGGGGATTTATAACTGCTTCCATATGTGCAAATAAAAATTAAAGAGTCGACGATATATAGTCCTGGGATATCACATTATAAAATCGACTAAGTGAGAAGGATGTGTGCGTGCTCGCAGACGAGGGTGTGACACTATGTCGAAATTTGATATACCTTTGTAAGTTTTAGAGGTAGCATTTTTTTTTTGGACAGATTTAGAGGTAGCATTTGAGAAGGGGACAACAGATCCCAAGGGTGGATCAGTGATTGATGCGAAGGATCCCAAGCTCAAGGGCAATTTTGACTCCCCGATGAACTCAGCAGCAGACTTCAGCTAGAGCATGGAAGAAGGAGAGATCATTGAGGAGGAAGAGGACCCGGAGGAGGACCCAGAGGAGGATCCAGATGAGGATTGAAATCCCTCCCCTATATGTAGACTTTATTGTGAACTTATTGTTTAGAACTTGGCTTAGTAGTTTACCTTGTATATATAGCATTATGGTTTCCATTGTATATAAGTGTGGTTGTCTTTAAAGTTCGAAATTTGGTCCTACTTTTCTATCCCATTATTTTATTGTCTAGGAATTATTTATATGTTTCCGCATACATATTAAAATGAAAGGGTCGGCGATGTGTCATGGGACGTCGCTATTTAATCGAACCAGTTGAGGGATGGGTGCGTGCTTGAGGATTAAGGCATGACATCCCTGTTTAATGGTATTAGAGTAATGGTTAAGGATTTGAGTGATAAGGTGCGATTGTTCAGAGGATAGTAGTAGGAAAGACCTTTAATTTTATGCTGGTGCATGTTTGTTTGATAGAATTGCTTGTTGTTGGGACCACTCTATTTCTAATTCGGTGTAGAATTGGAAGCATGCTTCAGTAGTTAAAGTTGAGCCATGAGTGATTAGGAGCCAAGAACCCCTACCAAGAGGATCGATAGGGCCATAACTCGGGTAGAATACTGACTGGGGTTAGTACCCGAGGAGGCCGAGGTCGAGTGCTAACACAGGCTAGCACAAGTGGCATAACACCACCTCCTCTTGGTGCTGGGGTTGTAGCCCTTAATGATTTGGGATCCATTGGAATCACACAAGCCTTAGATGCCATGTGGGATATGATGGAGCAGCAGGCCCAAAGTCAAGCTGCTGCCTTTACCGCTGCTGTTAAAGCCACCGCCATTGCCGCTACAAATGCTGTCGTTGTTGTTGTAGCCGCTGTCGCACCTATTGCTACACCTAGCGCCGCACTCGTAGATGTTCCAATTGGGAATGTAGTTTTAAACAGAGAGATCGATCCATAAGCTAGTGGAGCAATTTTTAAAGTTGAGCCCGCCAAGATTCATAGGTATCAGAGACCCCAAGGCCACCTCACTGTGGATACAAGATTTGGAGAAGGCTTTTGCACTTCTCATGTGCACAGAGGCAGAGAAAATAACCCTGATAGTTTACCAGTTGCAAGGTAACGCCAACACTTGGTGGAAAGCCACCAGAGAAACAGTGTTTCTAGATGGAGTGGTCCCACTATGGGATACATTCCTCAGGATGTTCAGTGAACAATATTTCTCAAGGAATGCAAGAGACCAGAAGATAGAAGAATTTCTGTGACTCCGTCAAAGGTCAATGACTGTTGACCAATATGAGGTCAAGTTTGCGGAGCTATCTCAGTATGCTCTGAAACTGATTGAAGACCCTAAGGAGAAGGCTCGAAGGTTCAAGAATGGCCTTCGACAAGAGTTGAAGCAGCCACTAGTGCCGCTCGACTTGGTTGATTATCAAGAAATCTATCGTCGAGTACAGCTGCTTGAAAGGAGCTTTAATGAACGAGTCACCTCGTTTGGATCATGGTTTACTTCACATCGAGAAGGAATCTGTCATGGGAAGAGGCCCATACCTAGAGGAAGATTCCAGGTTCCGCTTAAGAGGAAGGGTGGAATCGAAAAATCAAGGTCGAGTCAAAATGGCCTGTGTCACGTCTGTGGAAGGCGACATGGTTCAACGCCGTGTCCCCAAAGGCCGAGTGTTTGTTTTGGATGTGGCCAACGGGGCCACATAATTAGGGATTGTCCTAACAGACCAAAAGGACAACCGCAGTTGCCACCGCCACTTATGGGTCAGATTAGAGGGTATGCGCCTTAGAATGTGCCATAGAGAGGACAGCTGAGACCACTAGTTCAGGGCACGGTGTATGCCATCACACAAGGTCAGGCAGAGGCTACGCCTAACATGATCACCGGTATGGTTTCGCTAAATGACCATCCTACTTACGCTTTATTCGACTCAAGAGCAACTCATTCCTTTATTGCCGAACAATATATTAAGTTGATAGGAGTTAGTCCTATATTGTTGGAGTCGGCAGTTAGTATATCTATACCATTGAAGGATAAAGTTATTACTACTTTGGGTTGTTCTGGTTGCAAGTTTGTTGGAGAAATCTTTACAGAATATTTTGAAGCTGACAAAACGTTTCTTTCAGTCTAAAGTCTGGATGTTCGGAGACCGTCAGTTTAAAGTCTGAAGACTTTGTTCTCCCAAGACTCAAGACCCAAGACTCAAGACTCAAGACTCAAGACTCAAGACTTAAGACTCAGGACTCAAGACTTAAGTCTATTCTCACCGACGTCTTTCTAATCCGAAAGACGAAGGACATCCAAAGCCGAGGTTTATGGTTGAGGATTCGATCCTATCCTCTGGAATAGATTCTTTGGTTGGATAATCATTTCGGATTCTTTAATTCTTATCTAAGATCGATTGAAGATCCGATGGTCGACGAAATAATCTTGGAATATTCTATTCTTGGAAACCGAGATCCTGATTGTATGGGCGAACGATTGATGGGCTATCATCGATTCCTTAAATAGCTCGGATGATCTTCTTGATTGATTCCGTCCAACGGGTAGATTGGAGGAATTCCTTTGGTAAGTGCCAACGGCTATGATGGCATGAAGGAGTATAAAAGGAAGACGTCTAGTTGTTTTAAGTGTGTGATCGATAGAAAAATTCCCGAGTCGAAGATCCTTGATTGTTAGATCGAGCGATATTGTACACGAGAGAGTGTTTATACTTGGTGACGCCTTGAGTGAGTGTGGTAGATCATCTACACCTAGAAATCAAGGAAGATCAACACCGTAACATCTCTTTGATCATAGTGGAATCCAGCCAATCGGTGTCGTGCGAAGAGTGGACGTAGGCTTGAATCAAGCCGAACCACTATAAACCGAGCGTTCAATTCTCTCTTTCCCTTACTCAGTCTTGCGATTGAATTTTTAACTGTTGCAAATCCTCTAATTGTTTAAATATCGTGCAAGCTTCGAGAAATTTTTTGTATACCTATTCACTCCCCCTCTAGGTACTCATACTAGCTATTTCAATTAGTATCAGAGCTCGTGTTCTTACTTTGTTTGAAGTGTTTTACTTCAGAGTAAAAGATCCATGGCTAGTATGCTAGCACCAGGGCTGATGGAGGGGCAGAGCAATACCAGACCTCCCTACTTCGATGGAAAGGATTACAACATCTGGAAGAACAAGATGAAAGCTTTCCTACGATCAAAGGATCCTCCGGAATGGGACGTTGTGGAAAGAGGAATCACTCCTGCTGCTGCATCAATCTCGAAAGAGGAAAAGAAACTGTTGAAGCCAGCGGAATGTCTCAAGAAGAAATAAACAAGAGACAAGCACTCGATGCTAAAGCAATTTATTCTTTATATTGTGTTTTGTCACCAACCGAATATAACGAATATCTTCTTGTGTTACAGCAAAAAGAAGTCTCGGGACAGTTACATATCACTTATGAAGGGACAGATCGAGTGAAGGAGACCAGAATTAACATTCTACTTGGTCAATATGAATCCTTCAAAATGAAACCAGGAGAATCTATAACTGACATGTTTAGTCGTTTTACAGATATTGTCAATGGTCTTGAGAACCAAGGACAAAAAATTTCTGATCCCATGAAGGTGAACAAGCTTCGTGGACTCTCCAAGGATTGGAATCATATAAAGACTTCAATAAGAGAGACGCAAAGAATCATGCCATTATCTCGTAGACGAACTGATTGGAACCCTTCGGTCTTACGAAGTGGAACGAATTAATGAAGACGAAGATCCAAGAGGTAAGAAATCTATTGCACTAAAATCAAATGATGATTCGATGATGCAGATTCCAAGATGATATGGATGATGAGGAGCTCGCCCTCATGATAAGAAGATTCAGAAAACTGAATAGAAAAGGCGAAGGTTCATTCCAAAGAAACGAGTTTTCGAGACAGCGACCAAGTCTCGTGATGATGTGGAACCAAACAAAGATGTAGTTTGCTTCGAATGTAAAAAGAAGGGACACATCGGACCCAACTCCCTCTTCGAAAAAGAAAAGAGGAAAAGCTGAGAAGTCTCGAAAAGCTCTTAAAGCCGAGACCCGGAGCGATCTGAGTGTGAAGAGAGTGATGAGGAATATGCCAACTGTGTCTCGATGGCACAATCGACTCGACTGGATCGACTACTGGATCGGACTCGACGCTGAATTTGAGGTAAGTGATTATAAAATCCCTGTCAAAGTCTCTAAATATATTGATGAGTTATGTTTCAGTCTTAAGACTTCTCTTAAAAAGATTTCCGAACTTAAAAAGGAAAACTCAGTTTTAAAACAAAAGGAAAACATTTTAGAAGAAAAGGTAAAAAATTTAGACTTGAATGTTTCTACTCTTAAAGAGAGTGAAGACAATCTTTCAAAAGAAAATGCTTTCTTAAAAACTGATTTATCAAATATTTCAAAGAAATTTTCAATAGGATCTGAAAAACTTGAAAAAGTTCTTTCAATCCAAAGACCTTACTTCAATAAGTCGGGTCTAGGTATGACAGATGAAACAATTCCTTTGATTGATTTTCCGAAAGTAAAAGAAAGAATTAAGAAAAGACCATCGAGAGAGGCTTATAAAAATCATTTCAAAAGAGTCTTTGTAAAGCCTGTAGGTCGAAATGCTTTAAGGTGTTCTAAGTGTAATAGTCAGGATCATTTTGAAAAAGAGTGTCCTATGGTTTGGAAGCCTGTTAAGAGAGTATGGCCTAATAATGCTCATCCTACTAACACCAAAGGACCCAAGAAAATTTGGGTACCAAAGAAAGCTTGAGACTCTCTTTTGAATGCGGTCTCTCAAAAGAAGGTAAAGTGGTATCTTGACAGCGGATGCTCAAGACACATGACAGGAGACTCAAATTGTTTCATAAAGCTTATTCAAGCAAATGGTGGAAAAGTTTCATTCGGAGGAAATAGCAAAGGAAGTATTGTGGGAATCGGAACTGTGAAAATTGGAAATCTCACAATAAGCAATGTCTCTCTAGTGGAAGGACTCAACTACAATCTACTCGATTAGCCAACCGTGTGATACGGTTACAAGATCTCCTTTCAAGAAGGCATATGTTCTGGAATTAGCAAAGATTCGACTCGGTCTTTCATGGGTCGAAGGCATGGAAACATCTACCTCCTTGATGTAAAGCCAAATGAAGAACAATGCTTAATCTCAATTCAAGATGAAGCAATTCTATGGCACAGAAAACTTGGCCATATCAACAAGAAGCAATTAGCCAAAATCTCTTCAAAGCAACTTGTTCGTGGTCTACCTAAATTGCCTTACCAAAAGTCTGATTCATGCACTCCATGCATTCTGGGAAAGCAGGTAAGAAATTCATTTAAGCAAATAAATCATGTATCAACTAATCATGTACTGCGCTTGCTTCATATGGATCTCTTCGGACCAACAAGAACCCGAGCATTGGAGGTAAGAAATATTGTCTAGTAATTGTAGACGATTACTCTCGTTTTACTTGGGTATATTTTCTTGCAAATAAATCAAAAACCTTTTCGTACTTTGAGAAGTTTGCCAAAAAGGTTCAAAATGAAAAAGGATGTGCTATTTCTAGTAGAAGAACAGATCATGGAAGTGAATTTGAAAATCAAGATTTTACGAGATTCTGTGATCAATCTGGTGTTAATCACATGTCTTCCTCTCCGTATACTCCAGAGCAAAATGGAATTGTGGAAAGAAAGAACAGATCTCTTCAAGAAATGGCTAGAACACTTTTAATTGAAAGTAAAATTTCTTCACGATTTTGGGCTGAAGCTGTTTCAACTGCTTGCTATATTATAAATAGAGTCTTTCTAAGACCTATTCTTGAGAAAACCCCTTATGAATTGTTCAAAGGTAAGAAGCCTATTGTTTTATACTTTCATGTATTTGGTTGCAAATGCTTTATTTTGAAAAATGCAAATGATCGAGTTGGTAAGTTTGAAGAAAGATCGATGAAGGCATCTTCCTTGGATATTCTACATCAAGCAAAGCCTACGAGTCTACAACAAGAAAAGCCGTCTATGGAAGAATCAATGAATGTCAAATTCCAAGACTCGGTGCAAGATGAATCCAGCAAGACTCGACGAAGAGACCGAACCCGCTCTAGACTTTCAAATGTCTACATCTCAAGAAGCATCTCAGAGTCTGGAAGTCTATCATCAATACGCTCATGGAGAATCAAATAAAGAAAGAGATCATCAACCTGGCAAATCAACTAGTAACTGGAAGCACAAATCCAGTCATCCCAAAGATCTTATTATTGGCGAACTTAATGAAGGAATCCGTACCAGATCAAAGAGGCATGAAGAATCTAGTGCTGTGGCTCTCATCTCTGAAATTGAACCAAAAAGCATAGAAGAAGCTTTATCCGATGAAAGCTGGATCGAAGCTATGCAAGAAGAGCTCGAACAGTTCAACATCAATGATGTCTCGGGAATTGACATCTAAACCAAAAGGTAAAACTGTTATTGGAACCAAATGGGTATTCAGGAACAAGATGAACGAAAAAGGAAAAGTCGTACGGAACAAAGCAAGACTCGTGGCCAAAGGTTATACGCAAGAAGAAGGAATAGACTATGACGAGACCTACGCACCAGTTGCAAGGTTAGAAGCTATTCGACTATTACTTGCATTTGCTTGTTACAAAAATTTCAGGTTATTCCAAATGGACGTCAAAAGTGCTTTCCTAAATGGATTTATCCATGAGGAAGTTTATGTGGAACAACCGCCTGGATTTGAAGACCCAAAGAAGCCAGACTCAGTCTTCAGACTGAAAAAGGCTCTGTATGGTCTAAAGCAAGCACCTCGAGCTTGGTACGACAGACTAAGTAGTTTTTATTACAGAATGGTTTTGTCAAAGGTAAAGTAGATACTACTTTGTTTATCAAAAAGGAAAACAAAATCTTTTTACTTGTTCAAATATATGTTGATGACATTATTTTTGGATCCTCTAATGAAAGTCTTTGCAAGAAATTTTCTAAGTCTATGCAGGATGAATTCGAAATGAGTATGATGGGAGAGTTAACATTCTTTCTTGGACTCCAAGTGAAACAAATGAAGGAAGGAACTTTCATCCATCAAGAAAAATATGCGAATGATCTCGTCAAAAGGTTTGGATTGGAAAAGTGCAAAAAGACCGACATACCAATGTCATGTTCTCAGAAGATAGACAAGGATGAAGAAGGGAAGAAAGTAGATCAAAAGCTGTACAGGAGCATGATCGGTTCACTTCTTTATCTTACTGCTTCTAGACCTGATATTTTGTTTAGTGTTTGTATCTGTGCTAGGTTTCAATCAGATCCTAGAGAATCACATCTCATTGCCGTGAAACGTATTATCAAATACGTCGCTTCATCTTCAAGCATCGGTCTCTGGTATCCAAAGAGGGGAGACTTTAATCTTTTAGGATACTCAGATGCAGATCTGGCCAGTTGCAGAGTCGATAGAAAGAGCACTTCCTGGAACTTGTCAACTGCTTGGAAACAGGGACGGTGTCTTGGTTTTCAAGGAAGCAAAGCACCGTAGCTCTCTCAACGACGGAGGCAGAGTATGTAGCTCTTGGAAGCTGCTGTTCGCAAATTCTATGGATAAAACAACAGCTACAAGACTTTGGCTTGAAGACTCATGCACAGAAATCAGATGTGACAACACCAGTGCGATCAATCTCACCAAAAATCTAATCCTTCATTCAAGAGCAAAGCATATTGAGATTCGTCATCACTTCATTAGAGATCATATTCAAAATGGAGAAATCTCGATTCAATTTGTTGATTCAAAAAGTCAACTAGGGGACATATTCACAAAGCCTTTGGAGAAGAATCAATTTGACTTCATCCGATCAAGACTCAACATTTTGAAGCTTGAAGAAGTTAAAGTCTAGAGACTCACCAACTCTAAGACTCTGATCTCTTAGACTTTAAATCCTGAGACTCAATCATTCATCGCTAAAGACTGTAAGTTGCTATTCTATCTAAAAGGTACGAATTCTCGTAAAGGTACGTTCTTTTATTCAGATATAATTCGTGCGAAATTTGAAAACTTCTCTTTTTTTTTAGAGGAAGTTATTTTTGGCAGTTATTGATTTTGAAAAGAAGTGTTCGTACACTTTCCTTGTGCCGTTTAAACTTCTCTTTTCAAATCCGAGGCATATATAAATACACAGTCATTCTACCCCCAATTTTCGAAACCCTAAAAAGACACTCTCCTCCCGATACTGTCTCTACTCTTTGTTCATCGTCGAGAAAGTGGTCATTTTTCTTGGGAAAAGCAAGTGAAGGAATCCTCCAATAGACAAAGAAAGATGTCGTCTTCGAGGAAATCATCAAGAATCGCAAACGGGGGACCACAAAGAATGGAGAAGGGACCGACTCACTTCGATCTTACTGAGGAAGAAGACTTTCCAAGTCAGCGACAAAGTCCGATTCGCTCTCCTCCACGTCATTTAGCATCTCCTGACCCACAAGGTGCAAGTCAAAATCTGGAAGATGAGATAATCGAGGATGCCGACCCTGTAAGAGTCCAAAAACCCTCTGTTATCTATAAGCTTTATCGTGCGTTGAAAAGCACCGGTTCTTCGTTAAAGTATATAGATGACTTTCTTAAAGACAAAAATTATGGAAATGAGTATCTTTTTCTGCGGAAAATGGAAGAGTTGGGAATTGCTCCGAAAGGAAGAGCAGAGGAGGCTCTTGCGAACATTCCAAGTGATCCTCGTATGCCGGGACAAAATCGATTGACGGAACGATGATGACAAAATGTTCCTTGAATTTAAACCTAGAATGGGTGTGGCAGCAAAGGTGAAAGGGAATCGGATGGATTTGTTTAAATCCAAGGATCGGGAAAAAGTGTATTTCGTTGTTGAAAAGAGGGGTAATCAACCCTAGAAGTGTCGACTTTGACTTCCCGGATTCCATCAACTTGAACTTAAGGGAGAAGTTGAATTTGCTTCAACTTGAGACTTTTTGCTCGACTCTGACGATGGGTATGATCAACTAACCGCTTATTTCTATTCAAATCTTAGCTTTTTGGATGCGAATAGAATTTCATTCAGTGTCCGAGACCAAGTCTATGTGGTAGATGTGAATATATTGGCGGACATAATTGGAGTTGAACTGGGACGCTATCTCCCAATCAAAGTCTCACCTGCTCGCACTACTCTGGATCTTGTCAAAAATAGGGATGTAGATAAGAAAATTATCTATTCCAGGATGAATGCCATCAACATTGTGCTTCATAAGATTGTGATCAATTGTCTCAGACCGAAGTCTACTTCAAAGACTTCTGTGTCTTTCTTTGAAGCAAAGTTGATGTATGCGATCAACTCAGGACGAAAATTTTCTCTCCCGCACACTATTCTTTTCCATATGTACGAAAGCGGTGTCAAAAGACAAAGGACAATTGCCTTATCCCGGTCTCGGTGACCAAGATCTTGACATCGAATATTGAACTGCCACATACTTTTTGTGTTCGACCGTGTGACAAGATGGTGGTAGGGTTAAAAATGTTAATGAAGATGCGTCTGAAAGAACTCTCTAAGGCAATGGAGAAATTCAAAGTGAAATCTCCAGTCCAGTCTGCTTCAAAAAGGAAAGGAAAGGAGGCCATTGGTGTCTCATCGAAAAAGATGAAAAGAACTCTTATCCTGGAGGATGAGGATGATGATGAAGATGATGAAGATCCCACTATCCCAGCACTGACAAGAACAAGACGTTCTGTGTCTTATCCGACAGAACTTCAGCAGAGCAGAGAAGAAGAACAGAGAGAGAAGGAGAAAGAAGTTGAGGAAAAAGGAGAAGAAGAAGAGGAACAGTTTGCTGATAAATCTGGAGAGAAGGGAAATCAAGAGCATGATCATCTTTCTTCCCTTTTCGATGTCATAGAGACAGGGGGAGTTAGCGTGCAAGAGAGGTCTCCACCTCATGCTGCTGAAGATCTAAGACAATCTCCGAGAAGACCCGAAAGAAGTTCGGGTTTCTCAATTGCACGAAGAAGGTGATACATCGATTCCAAATCTGCCGCACCGAACAAGCACCATCGTCGCATACACACCATCCGAGAAAGCCAATGCCGGTACACGAGACGGATGATTCTGCAGATCTTCGTAGTATTATGAATATTCTTCTGGAAATGCGTAATCAGATATATATTCTGGACTGTGAAATCCAAGCTTTGAAGCATGCTGGACAAGCATCTTCGGTCTCTCTGGAAGATAAATTCAAAGACCTCGCTCGGCAACTTCAAGCCAATGCCAAGGGAGAAGAGGTAGCTCATCTGTGAGAAGACCTGAAGAAGCTCGAAGGAGTAGTCCAGTCCATTGGGGATTTCCGGATCGTGCGCATTCCCAAGCGAGACATGACTCCTTTCTCACCCTTTTCAATGCGACAAAAAGGGGAGAACCAATTTGAACTTTTCATTTTTTAATCTTTGACCTTTGTGGTTATGTTTATTTATTTTTGAGTATGACTTGAGAACTTGAACTTGGGTGTGAATTTGACTGAATTGATCGTGGATTATGAACTTGACTGGTTGCATTTATTCAAGTGTTGTTATATGGTGTTTCTCATGAAAGACTAACCAATTTTTCTGTGGATGCAGAGTCTGGTTGTTTTATTAATCTTTATGAGTTAGCCATATTGCTTGAGAAATGTTTTGCAGGTCAAAGTTGTTCAAATCTTCAAGAAAGTTTTGTCACCATCAAAAAGGGGGAGATTGTTGGAGAAATCTTTCCAAAATATTTTGAAGCTGACAAAACGTTTCTTTCAGTCTAAAGTCTGGATGTTCGGAGACCATCAGTTTAAAGTCTGAAGACTTTGTTCTCCCAAGACTCAAGACTCAAGACCCAAGACTTAAGACTCAGGACTCAAGACTTAAGTCTATTCTCACTGACAGTCTTTCTAATCCAGTGACGAAGGAAATCCAAAGCCGAGGTTTATGGTTGAGGATTCAATCCTATCCTCTGGAATAGATTCTTTGGTTGGATAATCATTTCGGATTCTTTAATTCTTATCTAAGATCGATTGAAGATCCGATGGTCGACGAAATAATCTTGGAATATTCTATTCTTGGAAACCGAGATCCCGATTGTATGGGCGAACGGGATTGATGGGCTATCATCGAGATTCCTTAAATAGCTCGGATGATCTTCTTGATTGATTCCATCCAACGGGTAGATTGGAGGAATTCCTTTGGTAAGTGCCAACGGCTATGATGGCATGAAGGAGTATAAAAGGAAGACGTCTAGTTGTTTTAAGTGTGTGATCGATAGAAAAATTCCAGAGTCTGAAGATCCTTAATTGTTAGACTGAGCGATATTGTACACAGAGAGTGTTTATACTTGGTGACGCCTTGAGTGAGTGTGGTAGATCATCTACACCTAGAAATCAAGGAAGATCAACACTGTAACATCTCTTTGATCATAGTGGAATCCAGCCAATCGGCTGTCGGTCTGAAAAGTGGACGTAGGCTTGAATCAAGCCAAACCACTATAAACCGAGCGTTCAATTCTCTCTTTCCCTTACTCAGTCTTGCGATTGAATTTTTAACTGTTGCAAATCCTCTAATTGTTTAAATATCGTGCAAGCTTCGAGAAATTTTTTGTATACCTATTCACCCCCCCTCTAGGTACTCATACTAGCTATTTCAAAGTTATCAATTGGTGAGCGAGTGGGGAAAATAGACTTGTTAGTCCTAGCCATGTATGACTTTAATTTGATAATTGGCATGAACTGGCTTACCAAGCAACGAGCTAAAATGGACTATTATCACAAGTTGATTCAGTTTTACCCGTTAGAGGGTGAGAGTTTCGAGTTAGTCAAGAATCAAGGACCCTCGATTATCTTGATCTCGTTGCTAGAGGCAACTCGTTTGTTAGACGAGGGTTGTCGAGGGTACTTAGCAAATATTGTGAATACAATAGTTGAGGAGCTGAAGATGGAAGACATTGCTGTGGTACAAAAATTTCTAGATGTCTTTTCAAATGAATTACTAGGATTACCACCAAAGAGAGAAATTGAGTTCATGATCGAGGTAGCACTCAGGACAAAGCTAATCTCCAAAGCTCCTTACTAGATGGTGTTATCTGAGTTGAAGGAATTGAAGGTGCAGATGTAAGAGTTATTAGATAAGGGATTCATTCGTCCCAGTGCATCACCTTAGGGGGCAGCGGCTCTTTTTGTAAAGAAGAAAGATGGTTTGTTGCGTTTGTGCATCGACTATCGCCAACTCAATCAGGTAACGATCAAAAACAAGTATCCACTCTTGAGGATCGATGACTTGTTTGATCAACTGCAAGGAACGTCGATATTTTTGAAAATCGACTTGAGAACAAGATATCATTAGTTGAGAATTAGGAAGGAGGACATTCCTAAGTCAACATTTCATACTCGGTATGATCATTATAAGTTTACTGTAATGCCATTCGAGTTGACAAATGCTCTAACCGCCTTCATGGATTTGATGAACCGAGTATTCAAGAAATACCTAGATCAGTTTGTGATCATGTTCATCGATGACATTCTGGTGTATTCGAGAAATGATGAAGAACATGAAAGTCATTTGAGATTAGTGCTACAGATGCTGAGAGTTCATTAGTTGTACACCAAGTTCAGCAAGTGCGAGTTTTGGTTGACTCGTGTTGCTTTTTTAGGTCACGTAATTTCAAGCGAAGAATCTTTATGGACAAGCAAGATTGAAGCTGTGATTAATTGGCCAAGACCGACTACAGTGACAGGGATCATAAGTTTTCTGGATTTGGCAGGCTATTATAGACAATTTGTTGAAGGGTTCTCATCATTAGCATCGCCGTTGACAAGACTTTTGAAGAAAAAAGAGTGAGAGGTTGTCGTTAGATATCATGCCTTGGCTGGACAGCAAAATCATCATGGGGTCTTGGGACAGCAGGGGCAGAGATGATTCAATCGTGTTAGCTTGACACGGCAACGGCGGAACAGGGACAAAAACCGCTCGTCAATGGCGAGGAATCGACAAGGCCGAGACTTTATTGTTATTTTATGGTTGGGAGGGATCGTGGCAAGGCTGATCGTTGTTGTTGCAATGGGTGACGTCGAGAAGCCGCAGTGGACGGCATCTGGGTCACAAAACAGCCAAAGGGAGGCACCGCCGATGAAGCGACTTGGCCGTAGGAGGGTCAGCCAATATTCCTCCTAAAGATTTCTCGTTTCTCACGTACTATGCCCCAAACCTTTTTCTTTTTATACTATCTTTTTTCCTTGATGACCACGTTTTCTTGCATCACAAAAGCGAAAGTTGAATATCATTAAGCAACAACGATCATCATATGCCTCATTGGTTATATCAAGTTTGTTGTCAAACCTCTGGCGTAGTGATTTCATGAAGAAAAAGAAAAGAATTTCAATAGTGACAACGATCGCAAGAAAGCTTTGCTCGATCATCCAAAGTCTTTTTCAAAAAATTGTCGCAATTCATGTTTTCTTCACCTTTCAAATTGAATATTTTCTCAGCCCATGCTAACATGTGACATCTCAAATTTTCAATCCTTTTTTTATTGAATAAATCGAGCATTTCAGCAACGCGCCTATAGGACTATTCTCAAAACTAATCACTCTTGAGATAATTAGACTATCTAGAAAAGCCATTAAGGAATTTTAATGTGATAGACCTGAGAATTCGACTAGGAATCGGCTTTTCGACCGTGCTCATCTTTAAAGGCCATTACAACATAGTTAAAAATTGATCAGAGGTCAGAGATAGGTCGGTTCGACTGAGATGTATGGCTAAACGTGGGTGACTCCACTAATTTGGAAAATTCTCATTAGCCGGTACTAGACCGATTTTTCTATCATTTTGGTACCTTATGTCTGTATTTGAATTTTTTAGATTCTCACGACAATCGAGAGTCGCCAATGTGTCGAGTGGATTCATTGTAGATCGAAGAAATCGACCATGGGTCATTTGTACTAAAAATTTCGAAACCCTACTCGGTAGCCTAAATCATGCTAAAAACGCGTCAAATTGAAATTAACCACGAATTTGAGTTCAGTTTTAGAAATTAAAAATTCTGTCATGTCACAATTAATTCTAGAAACGTCAACTCAGTCTCAGAAGATTTTTCTATAAATCGAGACTTTTTGGGGAAAAGTCATCCTAGGGCCGTTTTTGTCCAAAAAAAAGTTAGGGATCATTCTTGATCACAAAATTGGGAAGCAAGTGGGTGGTGATGGCGAGGAAAAATACCAATTGGATCGATGTGGCATCGATTAAATTTATTGAGGCTGAATTGTGTTGATTCAAGCAAGGATAAGTGTCCAATTGAAGCCAAATCACTAGAAATTCGTAGCACCCCCATGGCTGTGACTATTGGACCTCTTCAAGCTTCTAGAAGGGGGCAATTGGGTCTGAAAATCATGGGTGGACACTAGCTGGTGGTGGGAGACCAAATGGATTGAGGCAAACCGGTCAAGGGGACCAAAACCAGTCCCACTTGTTGAATCGGTCTCCTCCCCCCTTCAAGTAGTCGAGCAACTCCCTTTCCCATCTCCATTGCTGCTACTTGAAGTCCAGAAGTTCAGAAGAAGAAGCCAGCAATCGTCGCAGCCACCGCTGGAGCTCGGGACGCGGCTCGCTGCTCCCTGGGGTCGCGCACAAGCTACACCCTCCTCTGCCACCTCATCTGTTCATTCAGCCCTGCTCGTTGTCCTTCGAAGCTCCTAGAGCATCGCTGGAGCTCCTGCTGCCGCCGTGAGCCACCGTCTCCCCCATCCAAGACCGCTATTGTCCTCGCCTGCCTTCCCTCACCGTTTTCGAGCAAGCGGTAGCTACCAATCCACCTTGCTCACCCAAGAACAATAACGAACAGAGAGTAGGGAAAGTGGGTATTTGAGCACTGTGTAGGCTCGTTTTAGCCTGCTTCTCGTCCCCGCAAGCTAGGTCCACTTTGGAGAGTATCGAGCCTCGTTGGGTCCCCATCAATTTGAACCGACCGGCTTGCCGAACAAGTGAGTTTAACTCACTAATCCTCACTTAGTAGGTTAATCATGCTTAGGGATTGACTAGTTTAGACTAAAATAGATGAGGTGGTTAGTTAGATTAGATTAGTAAAATTTAACTAATTGTTGATGCATGTTAGGTGGTTAGTTAGTGCAATTAGCAAGTAGACACGTTCTAATATTTATTTAATGAGCCTTGAAATTTTTCTGGATCCGTTTTGGTGTCCAATTAGGCATTACAGGCCTAAGTTGGATTTATTGGCATTTATTTAATATTTTCCGTAATTATTTAATTATTTATTTATTTTTCGAAAATTTGGTTGGGATAGTTGTTGACGGGAATTTTGTGCTGGTTATTGTGGTGCAATCTATTTATTTATTTAAGCTCTAATTCGTGTTGAATTGATTTAATTGTGATTTTAGGATTTTATTCCTAAATTAATTATTTTGGTAATTGTTTGGAAAATATCCGAGCGTCGATTCACAACGCCAAAAATATTTTGGTGGACTATATAAAATGGTGGGAATTGTAAAAGTGAAATTATGGTATTCTAGCTAAGGCCGATCATATACTCACGCATGGCTATTTTTATCAGGTATGATAAAGATAAGAAATTGGCTATATAAGTGGAGTGGTATACTATTCTGGCCAGGGGGTCCTAAATTGTTAGCTTTGAGCAAGCATATTATATCAGCTTTGGGGGAGCATATACGTAGTATACCATATTATCAGCTTTAGGCGAGCATATATAGTATACTATGATAGCCCGATGGCCTTAATCTATCAGTTTTTTGTGAACATATATACAGCATACTATATTATCAGTTTTGGGTGAGCTATACTATCTATTTATTAGCTTTAGATGAGCAGTCCTAATTTGATAGGACTTTATAAATAGTATTGAATGTACCAACTAGGAGAATGTCACGATGACATGTAATCGACATCTGTAAATGATATTAATTTACAGGGTGGAACTGAAACCAAGGTAAGTCCTCTGATCCATGTTGTGCTTAAACAGCCCTTATGGCATATTTGCTTGCTAATCGGATCCTAAGAGAGTAGAACTTGCTAAGACGTAGTCTCACTTCGTTGTGGGACAACATTTCAGGTCCCTAGATGATTGTACCTCCACCTCCTCCCTTGCATTTTTGTATACCCGAAGAGATCACTAAAATAGGTTATCACATTCCTATACACCATCACCCCGAAGGCTTGGAGTATGTACTGGTGAAATTCACCGTTTCGGTTTATATGAGTGAACCCCAAAGGTGCCCCACAAATATCGGTTGTGGTATCGCCATTACAATGATGGACAAAGGGTGGGCCTTGTGCTGGAATCTGATGTACCTCTATAAGTTTTAGAGGTAGTGTTTGGGAAGGAGGCAACAGATCCCAGGGGTGGATCGGTGGTTGATTCAAAGGATCCCAAGCTCAAAGGCAATTCTAACTCCCTGAACTCAGTAATGGACTCTAGTTGGAGCATGGAAGAAGGAGAGATTGCTGAGGAGGAAGAGGACCTAGAGGAGGATCCGAATGAGGATTGAAATCCCACCCCTGTCTATAGACTTTGTTGTGAGCTTGTTGTTTAGAACTTCGCTTAGTAGTTACGTTGTATATATATGCATTATGGTTTGCATTGTATATAAGTGTGGTTGTCTTTAAAGTTTGAAATTTGGTCATACTTTTTATTCCATTGTTTTATTGTTTGGGGATTATTTATATGCTTTTGCATATGTATCAAAATGAAAGGGTCGGCAATGCATCCTGATACCTCACTATTTAATCGACCAGTTGAGAGAGTGGGCGCGAGCCCAAGGATTAGGGCATGACATAACATGTCACATGCCCTCTTTCAATCCATGCTTAGGAAATCCTCTACTTATCATGAATAAACAAAAGAGCAAGATTAGGTCGTCATCATGGACTGACTCCCTATTTTTCGCTTTGTCTTCACACATGCTTGTTTATTCATGGCTAGGTAATCACAAAGCATCAACGTTCGTTGATCCAGACTCGCTCAAAAGCAAGAGCAAGAATGGCTGAAGAGAATGTACCAAGTCGTGTTTCAGTCGTGGAAAGTGAAATGAAGCAAGTTTTCAATGTACTTCAACAACTCTTGAAGCAGATGACTCCATCCAAAGCAAACTTACTCCCACCCCAGCCTCGATCGAGGTATTGTTACCACAATCCTCCATCAGGAGTGATCAAGGTTAAGATACCGACGATAACATGCCCAAATTGGAGGATGATCTGCACCAAACTGCGATTAAGAAAGCTGAGCCAAATAGTTTGTCTAAAACTGAGCATGACAAATGCCTTGAAAAGCTTGAGGAGAGGCTGAAACAATTGCAAGGCCTCCAAGACCCTACTTTAATAGACCTCTCCATTTATTCTAAGGTCAAAATGCCGGAAAAATTCAAAATGCTTGAGTTTGAGAAGTACGATGGCATGACTTGCCCCATGGCTCATTTGCAAATGTACTTGGTTTGGATGACTCAATACGTTAATAATGCACCATTAATGATCTAGTTGTTTCAATCAAGTCTAGTAGGCCCAGCTCTCAGGTGGTACATTACGAAGAACATGAACCTCCTTGAAATATGGAGCGAAGTGAGTGAGGCATTCTTTAAGTAATATAAGTTCATAATGGACATTACCTCTTCTTGTGAGGATCTTAAGCGTACCAAAAAAAAAAAAAAAAAAAAAAAAAAAAACACAGATCGTTCAAAGAATGTACTATTAGATGGAGGAATCTAGCTGCCCAAATCAGTCCTGAACCAACCGATTTTGAGCTGAGAAGGATGTTTATCAAAACCCTCCCCTACGAGTACCGCAATCGAATGGTAACCACGATCGTTGAATCATTTAATCAACTCATTCCAGTAGGGGAGTAAATTGAGATAGGGTTGAGGGATGGTTGGTTCACTTGAACCTGCACCCACAGGCAAGTTCAGCATGAAGAAAGATAAAGAACCCCTAGTAGATGTCAATGCGACCTATAATCATCCTCCAACAATTTAGACAAGTGCAAAACAACAATAGACCACCAGCCGCCAGCTGTCCCAAATAAGCATTACAGAACAAGAGACAATTTACTCATTTTCCTAAATCTCCATCACAGTACTTGTAGTCCTCCGGGAGAAGAACCTCTTTTCGATTAAGCCAAAATGACCCAACGCTAAAAGCTTTTCCAACTATGACCCGTCAAAGATATGCGACTATCACATGGAAGAAGTGAGGCACTCGACTGATGAGTGCTTTGCCCTCAAAAGTCGAATCCAGAACCTGTTAGACACTAAAGCTTTCTCATTCTAGAGCAATCCACTCCCTAATCACACCAACAAAGTAAACGCGGTATTCAATTCTGAAGTTAGTCAGATCAGAAACATTAAAGCACATACCATTGACATTTATCAAGGGTTGGTAGAGGCCGAATATTATTCAAGCAATAAAGTACCACCCTTAGCAACAAAGAAAGAATGGCCAAATGACATAACCACCATGTTTGGAGACCTTCTCATGGGCACTATCGACGAAGGACCGTCAAAGGAAATGGGTGCAGGCCCCCTATGTGGGAACCTATACATTTTTCTTAAGTTAGGATTGTTTTGTTTTCAACATCAGTTCCACTTGAAGAACTAACTTTTGAAATCGCTCTTCCAAAATGTAAATTCACCTATTACTAAATAAAGTTGAAGACATTTTGAGGGCATGAGGAGACATACGAAACCAGGCCGATGATGCCATCCAACCATAAAAAGAAAATATCATCCAAGGAGAATACTGAGGGATGGGCTTCCTCATGCTTTTTCCCTCCCAAAGATATACTTCTGAAAACAAAAAATATTTCGTTATCAAAAGCTTCTATCAAAACAATCATGTTTGTTTTTCTGACTTATTCACTTCATGTCTTAGAGTATCGCCCCCATCCTCTTCGACTTTGTGGCATTCTAAAATTTTATAACAACCCATGGATATACCATGACCCATGAATAGGTGATGGAAGTGCAATCGGACTGTATTATGGTCATTAGACTAATGGATTACAATTAACAAGGCCAAGCATTTAATGGACAATTGTTTTGTTGGAAATTTATCCTATGTCCATGTATGATCTAGGTTATACTAAATGATAAATTGATAGGGAAATTTCTTGGCCGTGTACTCAATAAGTCGGATTTCTATCGATTAATATTGCGAAATTTTAGGACCATGTGAATATTTGTAATTAAGTAATTATGAGTGAGGATTAAAGTGGAAAAATGGGAGCAAGTGTAGGCTAGACATTTAAGGCTGAACCAGCCCAAAGCAGCAGCCCACCATCCCCCCATTCAGTCGACTAAGGCCTGGCTCAAGCCCGGCCCATTAAGGCCATCTCTTTGCATGAAAGTTGACAAGTGGCAAGAGAGATCAACCAAGTGTCTATTTCCATGCAAAACCTCATGATTACTAGCTAATCATGAGGGTGAAAGAAAGAAAAGGGGAGAGAGAGGGGCAGAATGGATGAGGCAGCTATCAAGAAAGAGAGAGTGAGATCGAGCAGGCAAGCGAGCGAGAGAGAGAATTTGAGAGAGAGAGAGAGAGAGAGAGAGAGAGTTTGAGAGAAAGAGGGAATTCGTGAGGGTGCATTAGTGAGGGAAGAAGGAGACCAGCCTCGCCGTGCATGCACCAGCTGCCACTGTCAACGCCGCCTAGCTCCACCATTGGTTGAGCCACCCCTGAAGTCCCCGAGTCGTCATTTGCTTGCTGTGTTTGTGTGAACTTGAGGCAAGTGAAGGCCATTGATCTACTTGATGTTGTGTTATGATAGTCTAGTGAAATGTGGTAGATCTTAGAAATGCTTGTATCTTGATGCCAGATGTTGAAATTTGAATGAATGGTAGTGGTTTACCTAGAACAAGCAAGCTGTTTCATGTAAAAACAGTCCGACCCCTTGTGACTCCGTGAATTTTATAAAATTATCCAGTTGGAGTTGACTTTGTATCCTTAATGAAAGTTGTATATGACATCTTGAGGAGTAACATAGTAAACTTTAAGAAGAAGCGGACGAGTATTGGTCGGTGAAATGATTTTTCTCTGAAATTGTTAAATCTGGAAATCGTTACCAAGGGTTAGGAAGAGTTATGGTGGTTATAACTTTTGATCTATCATGAATCTAACTTCGAGTTCTTCATGAACCTTTTATCTCTAGGTTTTATCTATAATATATCAAAATTTCAGAATTTTCTGAGTTGATTTATGGTTTATACCGAATTTGTGAATAAAGCTGTGCAATGGTGATGTTTGAAATTTTGAGGCTGGGATGCATGGACCATAGCGACTCGTACGAAGTTCTTTTGACATGATTCTTCATGAAACCTTTTTCTTTAGATCTCTTTTATAACATGTTAAATTTTCAGAATTTATTAAGATTGTTTACTAATTTTTTTAGAATTTTAATTAAAGAAGTGCATTCTGTTTTATCCGAAAATTATTTTATTTTCAAGAACAAATAAGTTGCTCTATGAGATGTGATATCTTGGGTTGTTATTTATACAGTATTGTGGTGACATTTAGCATATCATATAACATCAAAAAGTTGATTTAAACCTTTGACATTATTGTATCAAATGTTAATTTGAAAATGAGACGTGTATGTGAAAATAAATTATGATGTTGATGATACTGTCAGACCCTTGAGTCGACGATGCCCCGGGAGTGTTTGGATGCTCAGAGGTGTGTGCCGGATGGCCTCGTGATGCTAGTTGGGGTGCGGGATGCCCCGAGGTGTGTGCTGGAGGTCTTGCGATGCCAAGTTGGGTGCGAGAGTTACGAAAGATGCAATGATTGATCCTTGGAGAAAAATGAGATCCTTTTGAATACAAAAATGGGAAATGAATCATGCGTGTGTGTGCATATGGCATGATACATGAATTACCTATGAAATTGAGTTGATACTATGTGGCATTGAGAATGCGATCATGAAGCCGTTGAATGGATTTCATGGGGACATATACATGAATGTATGGATGATATGAATCATGCGCATGTATGTGCATATGGCATGGAACATAAATTGCCTTAAAGAATGAATCTTGTGGAAATATAAGCATGATTGCATGGATGATATGTGCATTTCACATGAAATTGCGGTTGTCTTGCGTGTTGATAGTTTGGGGACTAACATTTCAAATTGAGAGATGCCTTTATTACCGGTCACGCGTGATACTTTCTATGGCTTACCATCTGACTTTGAGGTTGAGTGTTCGGAGCATTCCTATGTGGGTGTTCGTGGTCTAGTGTTCCTCCGTGTTTGAGTTTTAGTTATGTATGATGTGGGTCTACCTGATGGCCCTGTAGTCCAGGAGTTCTTGTCCGTGCATGTCCGTCGCGATGGGGTTATGATAGAGATGCTGTCGCCGCCACCAGTCGATGCACTGGGCTGGGTGTGATTGCACGTGTGACTGGTAGCGGATGACAATTTTTGGATAGCCGACACTAGATTGGTGTACATGACTAATGAGGAGTCGGGTTCTTTTGAGTTATAGCCGAGCTTAGTAAAGCCTTGGCCTTTTGTTGTACCGACTCGTGATGTCCATCAAAGTTATGTAAATAAAAGAATAAAAGTGTTTTGACTTTAATGTGTGTGTGTGTGTGTGTATATATATATATGAAAGGTGTGGTTGGATGTGCATTGCATTGTATTATTTAGTTTGTGTATAGGTTAGGGAGATGTCGAATGTGCTTTCGTTATATGAACTGCGCTGGGACCGATTGAGATAATATAAACCCCCGGGATATTTAGACCCACTATAATTCAATGGTATCAGAGTGATGTGTTATTAGGGCAAGTGTAAGGTAAGCGAATTGTGGCGACCTTAACGGATCGGGGGCATTTCGGGGGTGCCACAGACTTAGCATGACAGGAGGCATTTGAAGCTGGCACATCATGTGAACTTGTCGAGTTCAAAGACACTCTTTCAAAAAAGCAGGAGCAAAAAAAAGGATAATCTTATTTCAAAGAGGGGAGGAAATCCAGACAATTGAAGTAGGTCTCTAGCCCCCTAGTTTTGATGATGACGTTAGAGCTTGGAAACCTCACTTCTTGCTCCGGACGCGTGCTCTCCAGAAGAAATGATTGACATCATAGAATTGGAGGTTTTTATTGTCCATCTTAGATTCCATGTAAGCTTGAGGTATATGACTTTGCCAAATGCTGCTAAGGTTCATATGGTCAAAGACAGAAGAAAAATTCCATAGAAGGAAAGCGTTTAAGAGAAATCAACAACCATCAATCATGCATACATGGCCACGAATGAGAAAGGTCAATCAAAAGAGATGTTGAACTAAGTCAAGATGAAGAGGATATCATCGACATTCAAATATCCCTAGGAATCAGTAAATACAAACTCTGGGGAAGGGTAACTCGATATCATTTCCAATACTCTCTTCTCTCTCTCTCTTTGAACTCGTTTTTGACATATTTTCTCCTATTGACAGGAAGCATATGATTCAAGAATCAAGCTTAATGGTTAATTTGGGCAAATCAAGTGACCCATATCAATTTACCTAACTTGGTATGAAAGGACATGTTGTCCAAGAGCCCATTCGGTTAAATGAAAAAAGAAACGCCCTATGGACACCACTGGTGCCTTAGCCTAGTGGTATGGGGGATGAAGCAGTCCAAACGCGACTGAGGTTTGAGCCTCGGGAGTGGCAACTAGTTGCCATATGTAAAAACTAATAAATAAATAAAAATTGTGCTTCTCTTGCGCTTGCAAATTACGAGAGAGCAAGTGACCTAACGAAATGAAAAGTGCAAGACTTCATATCCTCCTCATACCTCAAGTCTATCCAATCATTTGCAAACCAATGGAGGGTAATGTTGTATCATTCCCAATTGTCCAACTCCTAAAAGAGTTCGTGACTAACACATTCCCTTTTGTCTGTTGCAAGATCACCTAACTGTCAAAGATGTGGAAAACAAATCAATAAAAGGCATGTCAGACTCTGATAAGCTCTCCCAAGCAAAATGGCATCTCAAGTATTACCAAAGCAAATGACAAAGATCCTTCAGGCCTCAATTCACTTTTAATTTTGGCCCTGCTGATCAATCCATTTATATCTTCTCTTCTACATGGGCAAAAGCAGAAACGCCCATCAAATCAATAATCAGATTCCTAACCTTAGCTAATCCTTCTTGTGTCATCTCCCTATTCATTAGGGATGATCCATCGACATCCCTTTGTGAATAACCCTTTTGATATTCAAGATTAACATATTTAACAACACTATTATGTTGACCCTTAAAGTTGCTAACACGGTCTTTTTGAGCCAAAACCATTCATTTATTCTAAGAGTACAAACTCCATCACCTTTAAAATGTTGCATGCCTTTTCCAAATGGATTTTGCATGGTGATTTTTTCTGTCTAAATCACTGATTCTACAAGGATTATTAGAACAGACAGTTAAGTGAAGAATACAAGATTGACTGAGCATGTTGGATGAAGCACGTCAAAATGATGAAAGGCAAGCCATATCCTACACACAGTCCCCCATCTATACACTTGTGAGATGAGTGCAGAAGATTCCATGTCTGCAGGGCAAGGGGTGTTCTCGTGAATGATACGATAACCAAAGTGATGAGGGGCATTTCATTGCTCTCCCTTCTTGAGCCCCATGCACTTGTGAAGCTTCTCTCATACCCCCGTCAAGAACCACCCCCACACTAGGGCAAATCAGAGGTGAAGCAGCATAGCAAGGTGAGAAGAGGGATAGAAATTTTCTTGCTCGCACTTGCATCAATCTTCTAGTGTCTTTATTACATATGAACACTCGTGTTAATTTAAGTGCCCTAGAATGACGAAGAGCAATTCTATCTTTACGCACTTGTATTCATTGTACAGCCCAATTGAGTCGGTAATTTCACCCTTACATTGAGGCAAAATAGAAGTTACTGCCATTCAAACAACATAACCAGGAGCACCAGCAAAAGATGAAGACTCAAGAGTCTAACAAAATAGTGTCATGCTTAAACTTGCTTATATCAGTTCCTTAAGCAACAAGAATGAAAAAATTAGGGGCATGAAAAAGCAATGTACTTGATAAAAGCAACGTCAATGCCAATAGATGAGAAAAATTGGGATAAAAACTAGGGGCATGAAAAAGCAGTGTACTTGGTAAAAGCAAGGTCGATGCCCCTAAACAAAAAGTACAACCATTTGTATTCCCAAGAGAAGTTGTTGTTGTGGTTCGATTAATGGAGCCTCCATCTGATAGTGAGAAGAAAGACCAGTGACAAATGCTAAGGTGATCGCCAGCTCTCACTCTTTTACACATGAGTCAAGCCTACATTGCATTCCATTGTAAAAACCTCTTCAAGACTAAGGGCACTTCAATTAACGTCGGATTTCATATGTTTATAAGCATCTCTCAAAGAAGTACGAGCAAGACTATTCTATCTCTTTTCACAGGGTTCCTAACTTGTAAACCTGGAGATGATCATGTAGCATTCCATGCATAAGCCTTGACCTTGATGGTCCCCATTGATGAGCCAACAAAGCCTACATCACAGCCTCGACAAAGACCTCTCATATTAGTAAAGTCATACTGTTTGTGAGAATACTCAAATCCTTACTGACATGATGACAACAAGATAGTATGGTCATCATAAATCCTACATCAATGGTCAGGATAAAATAGCATTTCCCATGAGAGTAAGCGGAAAGCCCTTTAAAATTGAAAGCCCCTCACCTAGCATGCTCAAGACATTTACATTCAAAATGAAGGTTGTCTTTCAAAATTTTCCTCAATGGAACTCAAATGATGCAAAACTGATAAAATTATCATGCATGAATCCCATTTGAACTCATGAATTTATAACATATACAATCATGTGTGCATATTGTGCAAATAACAAACATACTCTTAGAGATCAGAGATATTGCCAGGTAAGCATATCCCTATTTCCATTGGTCTTAAAGTACCTACCATTGTCTGGGTTCTATTCTTAACACTCGACCTATTCGAGCCGCCCCTTAAGTTTGGGTGTTTGCAACTATCTAAGTATCCCCTTGCCTTTGAGTACCCACCACTTGCCAGGTACTCCCTCTTATCGACACTCAACTTGTTCGAGTTATCCTCAGTGTATTAATATATGTGATTGTCCAGGTATCCCCTTGTTTTTTAGTGCTTGCCATTACTCAGGTGCTCCATCTGTGACACTCGACCTGTTCGAGTTGTCTTTAAAATTTGGATGCTTGTGAATGTTCAAGTATCCTCTTGTCTTTGAGCACCAACCACCGTTCGGATACTCCCTCTCCGTGAAACTTGACCTATCTGAGTTGTCCTCAAAACTGTATCATTGAATACTAGTAGCCGTTCAAGTATTCCATCGCATTGTGCGCTTGTGATTATCCAAGTTTTTATTGAGAGTCGAGAAGGGCCCTCGACTTCTTTAATCTCGTATTTCGAGGCAATCCGTTTGTTAGATGGAGGTTGCCTAGGTTACTTGACGATTGTCAAAAATAAGATAGATTGAAGAATTGAAAATTGAGGACTCCTCAGTAGTCCAAGAATTCCTGGAAGTGTTGCCAGAAGGATTATCAGACCGTCACCAGAGAAAGAAAAGGAATTACGATTGAGTTAGCAACTAGAACAGAACCATTCTCTAAGGTTTCTTACCAGTTGTTGTTGTTTGAATTTATAGAACCAATGGTGCAGATGTGAGAACTGATTAATGTGGAATTCATGGATATCGGTGCATTACCTAAGGGAATCATCAGCCTCATAGTGAGAAAGAAAGAAAGATAGTTCATTGCAATTATGCATCAACTATAGTCGACTCAATCAAGTGACAATCAAGGATACGTGTTCCTTGTCAAAGATTGACGAATTGGGTAACTTGTTATAAAGAGTATTGATGTCTTCAAAGATCGACTTGAGGATAGGTTATCATCAGTTGAGAACCAGGAAGGAGGTTGTACTGAAGACAATATTTCGCACTTGATTTAGCCCTTGTGAGAATAATGTAAAGCCATTTGATATAACAAACGCTCTAGCCGTTGTCATAGATTTGACAAATCGAGTATTCAAATAATATCTAGATCAATGGTGATCGTGTGGTGTAATGACATTCTAGGGTATTTATTAAGTGATGAGGATCACAAGAGCCCTTAAGAATGGTCATGTGATTACAGGTTAAGGAATCTTTATGGACCCAGCCAAAGATCGAATCAGTTGTTTATGGACCGAAACCGACATCAATGTCAGAGATCAGAAGCTGTGGGGATGGGACTAATTACTACAGAAGGTTTGTGAAAGAATTTTCAGCATTAGCATCATCGTGAGGTTGACCTCTTAAGAAAGAAGAGAAATTCATCAGCATAGACAAGTACGAGGATAGTTTCCAGAGCTTAAGTAAGAACTGACTATCGTACTTGTGCTAAACTTTTCATTTGGCTCTGGAAAGCATGGAATCTTTAGTGATGTGTCTTGCAGAGGATGAGGTATGCATTGATACAACATGAGAAGATTGTTGCATCACCGTTCCACCAGTTGAGACCCAATAAGTGGAATATGAAGCGGTGTCATGAACCAGAATTTTGGCAAAACTATAATAGTGATATCGGGTATCACCTTGGAGGAACGAAATAAGTCATTAATGTGTTGAGCCGAGAGTTTTCAATTATACATAGATTGGCTAAAGTATAGACTTTATTTGAAAATGGTTCGAAATTTGGTTTTCAAAATTGAGGCAGGCTACCTTTTGAATTTTATAGCCACTCTCAAGATTGAACCAAATGTTCAAGTTAGAATCGGTGCCTAGTTGACAAGCAAAGATGTTCAGAAGATCTTATAAGAGGATACTGGCAAGAAAGAATCTGTCTTTAAGATTTATGAGAATGGAAAGTTCAAGTTTCATGAGTGATTGAATACACTTGACAGTGTAGCACTCAGGGAAAAGATCTTGTCGGAAGTTCACTATAGTATTGCAGTTTTGACCAGATGGTGCAAGTAAATCAGAATCAGCATAAGCTAGATTAGTAAGTTGATATGAAGATAGATACTACTGAGCAGGTTGCAAGTGTCAGAAGTGTCAATAAGTGGAAGTTCGGTAATGCGAATCGGGAGAATTTTTACCATCACTTGAGAGTCCCAAGTGGAAATGGAAATATATGACTTACTAAGGATTCAGGGGATTACTGATACCATTTGAGAATAGTGGTTGATCGATAGATAGAGTTGGTCCACTTTGGTACAATACGAATGGATCTTGTTTTGAGTGTGTAACATCCAAATTTCAGGCTCTGATTTTGATTAGATAAATTGAGCATTTCATCAATGCAATTACAGTGTTTTTCTCTGAGTTGGCCACTCATGAGATAACTAGACTAGCTGGGCGAGTTATTAAGGACCTTAAGGCAAATAGACTTGAGAATTCGACTAGGGATCGACTTCTTGACCGTGCTCATATTTACATATCATTGCAGCACAGTATAAAATCGATTTGAAATTAGAGATAGATCGGTTCGACTGAGATGAATGACTGATCGTGGGTGACTCCACTAAATTGGAAAATTCTCATCGACCAATACTAATTTGATGTTTCTATCGTTTTGGTACCCTGTCTCCGTATTTGAGTCCTTGAGATTTTCACAACAATCAAGAGTCACCAATGGGTCGAGTGGGTTCATTGTGGCTAAAAAAAAAAATTGACCACGGGTCATTTGTCCTAAAAAGCTCTGAACATTACCCAGAAGCTTAGGTCACATTAAAAGCGTGTCGGAGTGAAATTAACCGCCAATCTAAGTTTGATTTCAGAAATTGAAGATCATATCTTGTCATAGAGTGGGTATACCGAAGTGTGTGTCCATTAGATAATTCGCATGCCTGGAGTGCTGGGGATGAATTTTTATTTCGAATCTAGATCAGAGATTATAAATTTGACAAAGTTTTCAGAGGGTTCTTTCTTAAGATGTGTATAGCAGATGGTACAGAATTTCAATGGTGAAAAGACAGTGAAGAAAGATTACAGGCCATAGTCGCCGAATCGGTGTTTGCAAATGTCGATTAGTGTTAGAGTAAAGACTGCACAGAACTGCCAAAAATTTTGAATCGTTGCGGTTTGAAGGTTTATTAGGGAGTCGAGAAAAAGAGATCGGATGTGGATGACATGGTGTCTTATGTGAGAAGCTCAGTCCAGTTGTTGGTTCAGAAAGAGCAGAGTTTGTGTACCAAGATGATTTCCTTAGTCAAAATGGTCGGACAGCACCTCAAAGACCGAAGGATTAGCGTGGGAAAAAGTGAGACTTGATGAGATGACAATACCCCCACCTTTTGTATAAGGATTGATAAAAGTTTAAATTTCGAGGATGAAATTTTTATAAGAGGGGAAGAGTTGTGACATCCAGATTTTCGGGTTCTAGTTTCAACTGGATAAATAGGGCCGTTTTCGTTCAATTGAAGCCATGGATTGTGAAATTGGGATACAAGTGGCCTACATTGGTAAGGAAAAATACCAATTGGAACGATGACATATTGAATGAAATTATGGGGGTCAAATTGATTTGATACAAGTGGGATTAAGGTTCAATTTGGGAAGAAAACCTAGCAAAATTCGTATGCCCATAAACCCAACTCTTTGAACTACCTAAATGCTTCTAGAAGGGGGCATATTTGTCAAAAATTGAAGAGTGGGAGACAGCTGGTGGTGGCCCATGTGTGGCTGACCTAAGAGAGAGAGAGAGAGTGAGAGAAAAGAAAGGGAAATTGATTTCTTCTTCCTTCCCTCTCTCCTCCGTCGACGTATCCTCCCCCATCTTCTTCTTTTTCTTCAAAAACTCCATGGGAGCCGAAGACCAGCGAAGACTGAGCTGCAGTCATCGCCTCTCGTCGTTGTCGTCGCACGCCCACCAGCACTGGAGCTGCTCGCGCAACCGAGCCCGCCGCCGTGTTGCCGTCTGCACATCTCCACCCCCTCTCCCTCCTCTAGTTCGAACAGAACCGAATAGCAGAAGCAGAAGCAACGTCCAGCGTCGTTGGAAGGAGCCGTGACCAGCTGCTTGGACGCCGCCGCACCGGAGTTGCCGCACCGCCACCGCGCGCTCCGCCGCCTCACGCTCGCGCCTGCCGTCCCCGCTATGCGACCCAGCCCCTGTTCCGCCTCTATTTAGCTTCGTTTTAGCCATCACAGGCCATGGTCCGACCACCTCCGACCACCGTCAGCCTCGCTGGAGCTCCGCCTTGCCCTCCGCCGCCCTTGGTCACCTCAACTGACGCCGGATCCGCCCCTTCCAGCAGCGAACAGAGAGGGCATAAAATGGGTATGATAGTGAGGTTTTGGCCCGTTTTGACCGTCTTCTCGAGCCCGAATGCTCGGCCCGCTTTGAGGAAAGTCGATCCTCACATCGAGCCCATCGTTTTGAGTGAGTTTTACTCACTAATGCCTTCTTAGTTTGCTAATTATACTTAAATATTGATTAGTGTTAATTAAGTGTAATTAGGTGGTTATATTAGAATTGATTAGTGATTATTAGTTAATTGCTTTGCTTATTAGTTGTGTGATTAGTGCAATTAGATAGAGAATTGCCTATAGTATTTATTGGATGCTTCTTGGGATTTTTCCCGACCCTTATCGGGTGTTAATTAAGCAAATCAGGCCTAAGTGGAATTTTTAGGAATTAAATATTAATTTTCGAAATTAATTATTTAATTATTTATTTCCCGGAAATTCAACTAGGATGGCTAGTGACCGGGATTTTATGTTGATGATCGTGGCGCAGTCCATTTATTTAATTGAGCTTCATATTGTGCTAAATTGGAATTATTATGTTTATTTATTAATTTTCGAAATTAATTATTTAATTATTTATTTTCCATAAATTCAACTAGGATGGCCAATGACCAGAATTTCGTGCTGATTATCGTGGAGTAGTCCATTTATTTATTTGAGCTTTAATTCGTGTTGAATTGATTTAATGGTGCATTTTTTAGTTATGTTATTAAATAATGAAATTTTGGCCTTATGATTGAAAATTGGTCGGGTATCGGTTGTCAGTATTGAAAGTGAGTTGGTAAATCACCTAGAGAATGCACGTGGCCCAGTGAATTGGAATGTCATTTGGGAAAGACATGTGGCTCGGTGATTAGATATGTCATCTTGGCGAAAAGGTCGCCTTAGAGAATGCACGTGGCTCGGGGACTCGGTATGTCTTCTTGGAGAATGCGCGTGGCTCGGTGAGAGGGTCGGGTGGGACCATAAAGCCACTAAATCTTGGAAAGGTCGGGTGGGACCGTAAAGCCACTAGATCATGAGAGGGTCGGGTGGGACCATAAAGCCACTAAATCTTGAAAAGGTCGGGTGGGACCATAAAGCCACTAAATATATGACCTACTTTTCTATCCCATTGCTTTATTGTCTGGGGAATTATAACTGTTTCCGCATATGCATATATAAATGAAAGGGTCGGCGATACATAGTCTTGGGATATCGCATTTTAAAATCGACCAAAAGTAAGGGATGTGTGCGTGCCTGAGGATCGGGGCATACATCAAAAAGGGGATGTAGTGGCTTTATGGTCCCACCCGACCTTTTCAAGATTTAGTGGCTTTATGGTCCCACCCGACCCTCTCATGATCTAGTGGCTTTACGGTCCCACCCGACCTTTCCAAGATTTAGTGGCTTTATGGTCCCACCCGACCTTTTCAAGATTTAGTGGCTTTATGGTCCCACCCGACCCTTTTTACGATGCCATACTCTGTCATCGAGCCACGTGCATTCTCCAAGAAGACATACCGAGTCTCCGAGCCACATGCATTCTCTAAAGCTACCTTTCCGCCAAGATGACATATCTAGTCACCGAGCCACATGTCTTTCCCAAGTGACATTTCAATTCACTGGGCCACGTGCATTCTCCAGGGTGATTTACCAACTCATTTTCAATACTGACAACCGATACTCGACCAATTCTCAATCATAAGGCCAAAATTTCATTATTTAATAACATAACTCAAAAATGCACCATTAAATCAATTTGACACGAACTAAAGCTCAAATAAATAAATGGACTGCTCCACGACAATCAGCACGAAATTCTGGTCACTGGTCATCCCAGTTGAATTTCCGGAAAATAAATAATTAAATAATTAATTTTGAAAATTAATAAATAAAAATAATAATTCCAATTTAGCACAATATGAAGCTCAATTAAATAAACGGACTGCGCCACGATCATCAACATAAAATCCCGGTCACTAGCCATCCCAGTTGAATTTCCGGGAAATAAATAATTAAATAATTAATTTCAAAAATTAATATTTAATTCCTAAAAATTCTACTTAGGCCTGATTTGCTTAATTAACACCCGATAAGGGATAAGAAAAATCCCAAGAAGCATCCAATAAATACTATAGGCAATTCTCTATCTAATTGCACTAATCACACAACTAATAAGCAAAGCAATTAACTAATAATCACTAATCAATTCTAATATAACCACCTAATTACACTTAATTAACACTAATCAATATTTAAGTATAATTAGCAAACTAAGAAGGCATTAGTGAGTAAAACTCACTCAAAATGACGGGCTCGACACGAGGATCAACTTTCCTCAAAGCGGGCCGAGCATTCGGGCTCGAGAAGACGGTCAAAACGGGCCAAAACCTCACTATCATACCCATTTTATGCCCTCTCTATTCGCTGCTGGAAGGGGCGGATCCGGCGTCAGTTGAGGCGACCAAGGGCGGCGGAGGGCAAGGCGGAGCTCCGACGAGGCTGACGGTGGTTGGAGGTGGTCGTACCATGGCCTGTGATGGCTAAAACGAAGCTAAACAGAGGCGAAACTGGGGTTGGGTCGCATAGCGGGGACGGTAGGCGCGAGTGTGAGGCGGCGAAGCGCGCGGTGGTGATGCGGCAGCTCCGGTGTGGCGGCATCCAAGCAGCTGGTCACGGCTCCTTCCGATGACGCTGGACGCCGTCTGCTTCTGCTATTCGGTTCTATTCGAACCAGAGGAGGAAGAGGGGGCGGAGATGTGCAGACAGCAGCACGGCGGTGGGCTCGGGTGCGCGAGCAACTCCGGTGCTGGTGGGCGTGCGACGACAATGGCGAGAGGCGATGACTGCAGCTCAGTCTTCGCTGGTCTTCGGCTCCCATGGAGTTTTTGAAGAAAAAGAAGAAGATGGGGGAGGATACATCGACGGAGGAGAGATGGGAGGAAGAAGAAATCAATTTCCCCTTCTTTTCTCTCACTCTCTCTTCTCTTAGGTCAGCCACACATGGGCCACCACCAGCTGTCTCCCACTCTTCAATTTTGACAAATATGTCCCCCTCTAGAAGCATTTAGGCAGTTCAAAGAGTTGGGTTTATGGGCATACGAATTTTGCTAGGTTTTCTTCCCAAATTGAATCTTAATCCCACTTGAATCAAATCAATTTGACCCCCATAATTTCATTCAATATTTCATCGTTCCAATTGGTATTTTTCCTTACTAATGTAGCCTACTTGTATCCCAATTTCACTATCCATGGCTTCAATTGAACGAAAACGGCTCTATTTATCCAGTTGAAATTAGAATCTGAAAATCTGGATGTCACATAGGAAGATCAACTCGACCCAAACCTATATGAGGGTATACTTTTACTATTATAAATCATCATAAGCTAAAGTATATTGAATAAAGACAATAGTAATTCTCACAAAGACCAAAAAGATCATAAAAAAGATAAAAAAAAAAATTGCTTAATTCAGGAAATGAATCGAAATGAAAAGATATTCTAAATTCCGGTGAATAATTAAATTTCCATTTCTTTGGAGTCAACGTTCCCGCCAAAGCTGAGAAACAGAGCAAGCCCTGAAAATGGCGAATCAAGCATGACATTCAGCTCTAAGACTCCCATGGCCGATGACGAAGATTTCGAGAGATACCAATTACATGCCCAGACAAACACAAATCGCCTCTCTCTCTCTCTCTCTCTCTCTCTCTCTCTCTCTCTCTCTCTATATATATATATATAATGGCCTTTCTGTTCGCTTCTCCATGTGGAGCACTTTAATAATCTCAACAAGATTCTTCTTCTTGCTCTTCCTCTTCTGCGAGCGCGATGACGACGAACGCTTTGACATCAAGCTTCACCACCGCTCCTTGCCATCACGTCTACAGCTCCCGATTAGCCTTCTCTTGCCGTTTCGGCTCAAACACAGCGAAATTTTGCTCCAGAAGATGCTGTAGAGGCCGAATCCCGCTTTTTCCTAGGCGGGTGCTTTGCGTTTTTTGCCAGGTAATTTCTTTAGGATTTTCTGGAAATTTAATCTTGTGGGTTTTAATCTGCTTGATTTCTAGATTCTAATCCTATTCTGATGGCTTAACCGTGGAATCTCTTGTTTTGATGGTCTCTGTTGTTCATTTACAATGATCAGTCTGCTTTTAAACGTTTTCATTTGCGCCAAAGATGGCAGGGGAAGAAAACTGTTGGATTTATGTTGTTCTATCTTTTAGTCCTTAAATATTGAATACTGATGTTTAAATAATGGTATTTAACTCTGTAAATATCTCATAATCAGTGAATACATGTTGATAGATTCTCAGACCCAAACTTCCACTGTGTGAGTGAGATGCCATATTAGATGTTGTCCCGGTTCCTTTGATTGGTCCGACAGAATAGGCAAATGACGCAAATTTGGTTGTTTTATATGTTGAGTATGTATATGATGGCATCCTAATGGCAACCTTTGAGGATTTTACTTGTTCCTTCAGATTCTTGGCTTTATTGTTTCGGCTCTCTGATAATTGGATCAGATTAAAAGATAATAACCATAGAAATTCCTGTTCTTAAACTGTGATGCTGAGACAATAAGCATGCTGAAGACCAAGACTCAATGTAGTTTGGATTCTCTAGGGTTGGTTTGGATTTTGTAGACCTCTAGGTATGGTACAGACATGCCCACCCTTTTCGTTTTGTGCCATTAGAAAGCATGTCCAAGTACTAAAGTTTGAGGAAGTTCTCTATATTCATAGTACCCTGCTGCTACCTTTTGTTAAATCCTCACGTCAATGATCTTTCTGCACTGTGTAGAGAGTGATTGATTTAGGAGGATTCTAGTATTCAACATTCCCCTAGCTCTACGTTCCCCTCGCGGAGGAATTCACATTGTGAAATGAGGGTGCAATTCCAGCCCCTTGCATATTCGTACGCCAAAAAATAAAGAAAGATCTCCAGCGTCTTTTCTTTCTTTCGTGCGGCTCCTCTCTTGGCGTGGACGTGCAAGCACTTCTTACGTCCAGCTCCCTTTCTCCTGTAGGGCTGCCGCGGCTCCTTCTTCTTTTAGACCTGTTTTATACGTGTGCGCCCAGAGGTCAAAGTTTGACCTGCGCCCACTACCTTTTGCCTCCACGTGCAGAGACTCGTTTCTTTTATCTCCATCGGCTAAAAAAAAAAAAAAAAAGTAATAACGCAGCCTTGGAATTTTGTATGCCTAGAGTCAAATATTTGACTATGGGCCCCACATGAATAACTTGCAGAGAGATTCGGGTCCTCCAAAGCAAAGAGGAAACTTCTGATTATTTTATTTAATTTCTTCTTTTATGCAGCTATAACGAGTCCAAGACTTCTTCATCCAATTTGAAATCTACAAAAGAAATCTTTATTAACAAATTTGATTTAACAAATTATTATCCAAATTCAAACTCAAAGAATTAATTTAACAGATTTTCCAATAGGACCTATCTTCATGGCCTTCAGTTAAAGTTGTCTGACTTTTGTTGCTTAGAGTTATTGTCTTTTCAAATTATTGAAGCAAGCTTCCTTCTCTTTAATGTGCTGTAAAGCACATTGTAGCACTTCCATCATCAAAATCCAAGCCTAAAGTCCATTAGTTCGGGTGGTACTACTAACATCAGATCCTTAGTTCCAATATACTACAAGCAAAAACAATCAAAGGAAAGGCTTCACTTAATAAGCTAGTTCATCTATAGGGGTATTCCTAAGCCTTCACTACTGATTCATTACAATGTAGGGAATAAGTTAGATGAAGAAAATTTTTTAATACTTTTATTTAGTCTACGAATTCTTGCTGAAAATAAAAGAAACAAATTAAATTCTTAGTAATCAATATTTAGTGAAAAGAGCTGCACTTAAGTTTCAGACTTACAGTATAAGACAGATATTTTGCAGGCTAAATATCTGACTAGAGATCCCAAGCAACCCGCCTTTCTTGTTTCAATGTTGGATTGCTTGTGGGCAAAATTTGCTGCTGCCATATTATGGCCAATGCACGTGTTGGCCGAGACGATAGTTTACAGTAAGATTCGTTCAACCATTGGAATATCTAAGGTACTTCTCTTCAAATCTGGTGTTATGACATCAAAGAGTAGTCATTGTAAAGATTATTCTAGCAAGTACTTCTACGGTCTGCTGCAGTGCCGTAGGAATGATCAAAATAGATATATATTGTTTTTGTCTTGGTTATTAAGGATGCTATCTTTCTTCATTCAGTCTCAAACAAGTGCATCCTGTGTCCTATTACATAAAGGAGCATAAGTTTGCAAGTGAATGATCTTTTTTTTCTCTGGAATATGCAGGCTGGCGTCAGTGGCGGTAGTCATTTGCCTATGTTTGTGGATAAATTCTTCGAGGCTGGACGTTCATTTGGTTAAGACGTTTTATTTTATTTTTATTTTATTTTTTCAGATTTTACTCTCATTTGAGACATGTCTTTTGTAGACTATTGGTGTGAAAATACAAGTTGGGTTTGGTATGACAGAAACTTCACCAGTTGTTGCTTGTCAAAGACCTTCCTGCATTGTAAGGCAGACGTCTGTTTAAAGTGAGATTTGTGGATGTACATTCATTTAGTTAAAACAATACTAAGTAATTTTCGGTGACAAACAACAAATTTGGACTTTCCAATGGTCCACCTTTAAGTCTTGACCGAAGCTTCGCCTCAAATGCTGTGTTTCCATGCTTTGCATCTGTCTAGAGGCGTTTGGAGAAGGAAGAAATAAATAATAGGAATTAGAAGAAGATTAGACGGTACAATAGGAGTACCTATTACCATAAGAGTATTCAAGAACATGTATCAAACCTTCACTGACTTTAGCAACTGGAGTGAGATATTGTGCATGGCATGATTTATTTGTAAGTTTTTATCTTTGAAGGTTCTTGGCTCAAGTGGACATCCAATTCGATACTAATGAGACTCTCCCTCCCGTTACAAAGGGCATTATCAAAGTGAGGGGGTCGCAAGTAATAAAGGATCCCCTTTAGACAAGACAGAGAAAGTCATGATGTCCAGTGAAACCTCCCATAATCTCATGGAGAATACATGTTTTGGAATAGGCAGCCGAATAATTATTTCTTTAGTATGAATGTGTAATTCACATTTGGAACTTTGTAGGCCACCAGAGTACATGTTTGGACATATTGGTCCAATTGACCCTACCATTTGAAGCGCTCTCTGTTTTGGGAGTGGGAATAAACTGGATATCATCTCCTCCCATCGCATATAAATTGAGACTCGAAAAGCTGACCTAAATTGTCATGGACCAATAAAAAAAAAAAAGATTGAGTAAAGAAAGTAAAGAAATTACTTTACTTTTAAAGAAAATAGCAAGCACAGAAACATGCGCTCGATGTCTAACTGAGAAGGTTTGTTGAAATTAAAAGGGTGTCTGGCCGTCGCAGTCTCACATTGGCAGCATACCCTCTTAATCTCGGCTCTAACTAAAAAAATTCAAGGAAAAGAAATGCAACATCTATATTGCAATCTCGCGTTTAAGGCCGTATCTTTTTTAACACCATCCTGGATATCCTATAGCGGCCTAGGTCCGGCAGTCGGGTTATGTGTGCCATGTGTAGTGTTAAAATAATCAAGCAGGCATAGTAGTTTATGATCACAAAGCATTTTCTTAAACTAGATTTCTAAACTACTAACTTGCATAAAAAGAAAGAAAGAAAGAAGAAAAAAAACCAAGTCAGTAAAATGCTTAAACAAAATATAACGGCCTAAGTCCTCAAAAATGTCCTCAATGGAGTCACCACGCTGTCACGACCTCTTTTTTCGGCACTCAATTAGGGCCGACACCTGCCGAGGCTAATGGCTCGACTATGTCTATTAGGTTTAGCTTGGACTCTCCCAAATCCACCAATTCATGACTTAATAGTTTGATATTTTTTACTTATAAATTAATTTTAAAAAGGAATCACCACTAATCGATTTGGGGTGGGTCAATTAGAATTCCAAGTGAAATATTGAAAGAAATATTCACTCCTGCGCATCGGGGACTTAGTTACACGAGTTTACTAATGCCCTTTCCATACCCCCATCTTGTTTAAACTCTAAGACTTTTTGGATTTTTGAGTGATTTCCCATGCATTTGCTGAAGAAAAACATTTTTTCGGGTTTTTTTCTATTTTTTGAACGTAAAAGCATTTTTTTATTTTTGATCTTTTTTGGGAATATTAATTATTTTTGGTTTTTTTTCTGATTTTTTGGGCTTTTTGGGAAAATATGGGACATTTTTCAATTTTTTAAAATAATTTTATTTATTTATTAAAATATTTATTATTATTATATAATATATTTAAAAAGACCCGGGTCGGATCCTTAGGTCGGGTTTGACCCGTTTCGCTGGCCTCCGGCCCGATCGGCCAACCGTCGACCCGACGGCCCACACGCAACCGGGCTCGGTTAATCCAAACCGACGACCCGGATCCGACCCAATTCCGACCCGACTCCTTCTTCGCGAATCCAGATTTCTGGAGTCCTAGAGTGCGGCACAAAGGGGGAGATTGGTTGGGACATCACTGGGCGGTGACTTGACAACGGCTAGGGTTTAAAGGGGGGTGGGAAGCAACGGCGACGACGGGTCGGGCAACTACTGGTTTCTCGAAAAAAGCAATGGCGATGGAGAGGTTCCCACCTAGTACGGCAGCGGCGGGAGTGTGCAGTGGCAGGGGATGGCAGCGCTCGATAGAGATTTGGTGCAGCGACGGTGCCGGGGGTGGTGGTGGCACGGCTCGGTAGAGACCTCGTGCAGCGACGACGTCGGGGGGGTGACGGCGGCACGGCTCGACACAGCGTCGGGTGGTAGCAACAGCAGTAGCAAGAACTACGTTGAAACGGTGGCACAGCTCGGCACGGCTTCGAGGTTACGGCGGACCTCGATCGACCCCCCCGGATCAGGAACCCTCTCTCCGACCAGATCTGGATCTCCGACTGGCCGGCTCTCGGACCTCCTCCGATGTCTCTCGGGGGAGGTGATCAAAGCCTTGGATCATCTCTTGGCCGTGGTTTGGGCTTCCCCCGACGCCCTATTTATAGGCATGGGAGGGCCAATTGACGGAGGCTAGGCCAGCGGTCCTTGATGTGCCGACTGGCCTTCCTCCGCTAGCCGAACCGGCGTCAATCCTTCCCCTTCCACAAAGGCCTCCTCACCATCAACGCTGCATCCCCACCACCTGCGCCATACATCCTTGTCTCCTCCCACGTCTCGGCATTGCGCGCGTCTGGCCTCCGACACGTGTGCTGCATATTCGATCGGGGAAGTAGACAAACAAGGGAAGAAGATGAGGAGGGGAAAGGGAGTTGGGCCAGGGGAAAAAAAGGTCGGGTTGGGCCTTGGGGGCCGTGCGTGGATAAAAAAGGGAAGGGGCTGGGCTTGAAGGCCCAGCCCCCTTTGGCTTCTGCTTTTTTTTTACTAGTTTTCATCCAAAAAAGAGGAAAATTAAAAAAAAAGGAAATTAATGCCAAATTAAAAAAAAAAAAAAACCTAATCAAAATTTAGGTATCAACAAATACTTCTTAGGAATTACCAAAGTAATTATCCAAATCGATAGACAATGACTAATGTTTTAAAAAGAAGAATTTAAAGGAAAAGGTATAGAATTTGCCGAAGTTCGGACGTTATATTTCAATGTGAAAACACTATGTATCCTTAACCATCATATGATACAAAGCTTTAAAAAAAAAAAAAAAAAAAGCGGCCTAGCTTGTCCCTTGAGAAAAATTTCTTCATCAACCTCTCCCTCTACTTTAGGTATGAAAGAAACTATATCATTTTGAGTCATTAGTATTTTTCCTTTATAAAAAAATTTATGCTTTTTTAAATAGTAGAAACCTAGGTTTTAATCTTCAGTTATATTTTTATTTATAAAATGTTTTGTTTTAGCATAGGATGACAAGCGTAGCGCACGGGTAATGTGATTGATTGATCCCACTACCTCAGTTGTTCGACCAACACATAAAATACTTTTCTATAATCCAAGCACATGTTACTTCTATCTCCATGGATGAAAGCTATTTGGTCAAATCCTGCTTTGCATATCAAAATCACAAGATAGGGGGAAACCAGATTAAATGAATGACTATTGCATTTCAACGACAATCCAAAGAACTCAACTTCGTTCGAACTTGTTGCTTTGGTTCTATGGCTCATATTATAAACTCAAAACCACTTTGTCTTAAGAAAACAGAACCCAGGTCCAAACCACCTTGTGGAGGTAGCAATTGCAATGAATAAAACCCTCACACACTAGACGGGGAAAGTGAAAAGGAATAAAGTCCATGAAGGGACTTACCTCAACGGTGCAAACCCCTAGCACCACGTACTCCCAAAATCAACATCGGCAAATCTTTTTACCAAGGAATCATGAAATAGAGCAATTGTTTGTATCTATCGAGACTACAAAGGCCGCCTCGTGTTTGTGGTTGAGGATGTCTACGGTCGAGGAGGTTATGTTCGAGAATCCTTGTGGAGTAACTAAAGGTGCAGATGGAGTTGGTGTTTTAATGAGACCCTCAGTTATAGTGATGTTCCGACCTGACTTGGCCTTGGACTTGAAAGTTTTCTCTCGTAATTGATCCCATGAGAGGATGTGGGAAGAGTAGCAGTGAAGTTCAAATTCCAGCAAAACGATTGTGACTTGACTCAAACAACAAGCCAATATGAAGACGTTGAAAATTTTTCTGAAAATTGAACCCATAAAGGAAACTCCATCCAAGTAGGCCTCCCAATTTGTATGGGTTTCCTATATTGGATCCAAAATTTGTTGATTATTTGAGGTAGATTTTCTTTGTGAAGAGCATCCAAGAGATGACTTCTTTGTGAATTACACTTTGAAGCAGTCTAAGAGGAGCTTTAAGTATTTGAGTCAAGCAAAATCTTGTTGGTAAGATTTGTGAATTCTTTATGAGATTGAGAGATTGTTTCTTGAGGAATTACAGGTGCTATATACTATGTGAATGTAATTGGGAGCTAGGGCACACAAAGTGTGTTTGAGTGTCTCGAGTATTGTTGTAATCTCGATTTTATCACTTAATTTATAATAAAATCATGTGTTGCTTTCCCCTTTAAGGAATAGGTCCTACTGACTGAATCGCATAAGTCGATTGTCTATTTTATTTCCTTATTTTGTTATCATTTGTTTTTAGAACAATGATAAATAAGTTGTTGGCCAACTATACGTGTAATAAGATGCACGATTAAGTTAAGTGTCCATATTCTAAACTTTCTGAACTCAATTTAACAAGCAATGATTGAGTAAACAAAAGCGTGCCTATAACCGGCGAGAGGGTGGCGGCTTGAGTAAAAGAGATGGTCATTAAAAAAAATATGGATGAGACCACTTTCCGACCAAGTAACGGCACTTAAAACTTACCATAACCCATATAGGCTTTTTATGGAGTTTATTGGTCTAAGTTTGAGGTTAAGACTACCTATTTTGGGTTCGCTTTACTGTTTAAAGAGATTATGTATATGGTCAAAGCATCGGTCACAAGTTCAATTAATGTGCTTCCTTTTTTTCCTTTACATCATTTCGCTGCTATTATTATTCGGTTTTTTTCCCGTCTATTATCACCAATTTGATTTGGATACATTCATGTTCTATCATGCATTTGTAGGGCACTAGTTATATGCAAAGAGAACTCTGAAAGAATAGATGACGTAGGCAGTTTCAATATTTAAGTTCTTTCCAGAAACATATAAAAATTGGTACAGTATACCTTATGCAACTTCCAAGTCAAAAGTGGTCGATGTCGTTTCTGTACGAGGTTTAGCCATTTTTATGTTAAATCTCTGCCCATCATTCATGTGGTTATTTCCATTTAAAATCTGAATATAACACAAAAAACTTCCGTCTTAATACTTCTCCTGGCCTCAACATAACATTGGGGAAGATCGAAAAGAAACAAAGGAAAACTGGAATATCATACAACATCCAACGTGTATGATATAGCGGGTAATTTCTAAAGAAACCTCGTTATTTTTCATTAAATAATTGTATTGTTCAATACCAAATTGACAGATAATTTTACACACACCAAGCAGAACCATGTCCGGAGGAACTGAAGAATAAGATTTCGGGACATGAGACCTAACTGAAGCAGAATTGACTAGACTTACATAACACAGCTTTGACTTTCTATTTTGAAGTATTTAGGCTTTTGGTTCCTCATTCTGAAAATCATGGCCGACACCGGGGCTGTGACCCGGTCTTGTGCCTTCGAAATCATTTGGTTGACCCGCAACGATTAGCCTTTCCTCATCACCACTCGGAGCTTCCGGTCGAACAGCTTCCTTCTTTAAGCCAGTGAAAGAATGGCCCAATCCGGGGCTGCGCCCAGGGGCTGTGGGGCGGAAATCATCCTTATACACTGCTTCTGACTCGCCCAAACTGGCCGCCTGATCATGTGCTATAGGCGAAGGAACCATCTCCTCCCCCTCATCAAAATGATCATCGTTCATAGGAGACTGATTCAGCGGGAGAAATTGTGATGCTTGTTTGTCCATTTGGTCGTAATTAATTGCACGGAGTTCGTCCTCCCATGCCGATTTTATCGACCTTCCCTCAGAAGTTAGAATTGCATCGAACGCAATGAAGGTGAAAATGATCACAAATATCGATATGACTTGGAGATCAGCCATAGCCAGAGAAGTGTGGAAAAGGAAGTTTGATTTTCTACTTTGAAGCAAGCACTGAGAAGAAATAGGTAAGACAGAATATAGTCGACCGAATGAGAAGCACTTGAACTCCGCATTGCTATTTATAGGCCTGAGAAAGTGACTTTTGGAGAATCTTAACCACTGACCAATTACATATAAAACTATGTACGTGGACTTCATTTTGGTTCTTCGTGGATGGTGATAATTGCCACTTCTAAAACTTATGAAGACTCGAATGGACAGGAACTCGCGCCAACTTTGTTGATTTTAACTACCATCGCAAAATTTCCAACTAAAAATAGGCCACTGCTCGCTTTGACCTTTCGATTGTGGTGAAGAAAACTATTGTAGTTTTGAAATGCATGTAATATGACAACGACTGTTCTTGGTTGACCTCGTTCAATTGTTTCGAAAATCATTTTGAGTGCTTACATAGTAACCACAAAGTATGGCTAATAATTACCACCCTACCATGGAATTAGGTTGTGAGAAGGATACGTCAGGTTCAAGCACACGTTGAAATGATCAAATGCCCCGTCTGACTTAATTAATAGAAGATTCCTCGCTGATATATTATGGATTGGGTGAGACATGACCAAGAAGATTTAATTTCACTTTCCTTCGAAGGTTTAAGAATACATTGATCCAATTAAAAGGTTTGTGACTTGATTGATTTTCATACAGTAGGCTTAGAATTGAACGTGCAACTTTTCTCATGAACTTTTTATATGTGTATCCTAGTTGTTTTGATAATTTCTTTAGAATACTTGTTAAAGAGACCCTCATAATATGGAGGAAATATCAAGAGATGAAGGGCTTAGCATATAAATGACCATATGATGAGGCCACTCTTTCTTTTGTAGATTTACACACTTTAGTGAAATTTAGCTCAAATGCTTGTACAATCAAAACTAAGTATCAACATGATTAAGATATGATCCTCAACACATTTAAATGAACTCATTAAATATTTGGAAAAGTTTAACTGTCAAAAAAATCCACTGCGGATATATTCCAACATTAACAAGGCCTAACAAATGACAATATAACACATGTAATATAGGCTCGTTTTTGTTTATTGACATATGGCATTTGCCATACTAGTGTATTTTCTAAATTTCCTCAAGAATATGAGTAGTGCTAAAGAGTGTTTTAAGGGCACTTATTATGAATACTCAGTAAGGGAAATTCTGGCTTACTATCGGTTGCCCTTATTACAAAAGTGTTGCTATATTGAAAGATGCAATATTGTCTTATTTGAATACTGAACTAGTGCACATTTTCTATTTCAAGAAAGTTTAGTTTCAATGAGGCTGAATGCTTGATCTTGGTCCTATGAGGTTTAGAGCTTTGAAATAATCTAATTTATTAGTAATATTGTTCATCTTTATTCTAAAAGAACTTCATAAAGTTCGGAGCAAATGTTGAGGGCCATAATTTATTTTAGAAGGAATAACTTTCAAATATAAAAAATAATGTCAAACACATGTCTTGCGAGGTTCTCTTCAAATCATCTACTAGTAGGCATTCAAAAAATATATGCAAAAGATGGATGCGCTTTTAATACTATTAAGTTTTTAGAATTCTACTACTATTGTCCTGAAGGTTCAGAATTTATCCTGCCTTAAGGAGTTCAGACCCATTTCATGCTGCAATGTCCTATACAAGATTATAGCTAAACTACTTGCAGAATATATATGTTGTATGCTTCCTTCGATCGTTGGCCTCAACTAAATTGTTTTTATCACTGAACGACATGTCTTAGAGAATATCCTATTGTGCCAAGATCTATTACACAACTACCATAAGGGGGACAAAGTAAACGTTTGGCCATAAAGATTGATCTCATGAAAGCCTATGACATGATTAAATGGGGTGCAGTCATCAAGGTCCTAAAAGCCCTGAATATACCTTAGTACTTGGTAGTTGATTTGATAACCAAGGGTGTCACTAATCCAAGGCTTACAATGAACTTTAATGGAATATAGCTTAGCTATTTCAATAGCTCAAATGGGCTCCAACAAAGTTACATTTCTTTCTCTATACCTCTTTGTCTTGGTTATGGAAATTTTCAATAGACTGTTAGTACGAAGTTGCCGCATCTTCTTTCAAATATCACCGGCATTGCAAAATGCAAAGGATTACTCACTTATGCTTCGTAGATGACTTGTTCTTATTTGCTTATGGAGATGTTGACTCTGGCTTTCACCTCTTAGATGCTCTTGAAGAATTCGCTACTATCATAGAACTACGGTTTAATCTTGACAAATGTCAAATCTCTTTCTAGATTGAAGAGGGATGAGAAGCTCCTTATATTGGACCACAAGCCTCTTTCCACAAGCAACCTCCTTATCAATGGGTGTTCCCTTTGTTACTAGAAGAGTCACTCACACAAACTATAGTACTAACAAGATCTTAAAGAAAATTGAAAGTTGGGGCATGAAGCATATGAGTTATGCAGCGTTACAGCTAACTAAATCAGTCCTTGTCTCCATTTGCACCTATTGGATACAAATGTTCTTACTTCCAAAGCAAACGATATACGAGGTTGAGAAAAGGATTTGACATTTCTTATGATTTGGCTCTACAACAAATCATGGATCACAGTGGGTTGTATGGCAAGTAATTTGCTCACCTAAAAGGGAAGGAGGATTAGGATAGCCTGAGGTGAACATATGGAACAAAGTTTTGTTAGGCCCGCATGATGTAGAGCCTCATCAATCATCCATCCTTTCCCCTTTGGAGCATTTGGGTTCACAACACAAAATGTAGAGGCACTCCAATTATGCAGTTCAACATTAGTAGTATGGTTTGTTGGCAATGTCTCTTCAAATTGTGACCTACTCTAATCTCAATTATATCTAACTCAAGGTACTGTTGTTGTGACATATATGATGAACTCAGACATGGGGTCTAGTTCTAGAGTGGTACAACCTAATTTGGAGCAATGGCATTAGCAAACACAATTTTATTGATTGGCTAGTTTGTAGAGATAGATTACAGACAATAGATATCATAGAACAATGGATGACCTTGTTGACATCCAATATAACTTTTGTAAAGCTAATGTAGAAGATAGAGCACATCTATTCTTCCAATGGGAATGGACAAGCAGCATTTGGCGAGTATCTTCGTGCAAAGTGGGATTAGGCATTTTTTAGAAGGATGGAATGAGGAACTTCAATGGATGATTAGGGTAACAAAGGGCAAATATTTGGCACCGAGACTTCTCGAGGTATCTTTCCTAGCAACTATATATTACATTTGGATGAAACACAACCATAGACAATTCAAAACAAGTCAACTAAGATCCATATTATTTTGGCCAAGGTGTCTAAAAATATAAGAGGTAGAGCTTCACTCCACCAAAAAATTAGACTTTCCACGACAAATGTTGTATTGGCTATTATGTGGAGAGTTCCTATCTTCATCTTTTTGAATTATTAGCTCTAATTGTAATGTTAAGGGATGCCCCTAAACTGTTGTACTTTATTTGCTCTATGATCTTTACATTTTCAACCCCAAAAAAAAAAAAAAAAGGATGGATAAATTGTTGATTTCTATGTTACAGAGATCGTGGCAATTTCTAAGACATCCATAGGATTAGCTACTTTTTTTTTTTTTTTTTCACATGGCCTCTCCTTCAGCTTTTAGCTTTCACTTTTAAGACTTAACACTTGTTTTTTTTATTATTATTTATTCTAGACAACAAATTGAAAATAGGATCCTGAAAGAACTACCAAGAGAGGGTAAAGTCCCTCACCAAAAACCAATTTAAAAAGAAGCATATATTACCATTAGCTAATTGCATGTTAGATTAAATATAAACTAAAACCTGACAATCCCGATTTATCAATCATAGATAAATCCACACAAAAGTTGGGATTGATTTGCGGAACCATAAAGATCAACATACCTCTAGTCATTGATGAAATTCGCAAAGCAGAAAACTCCAAAATCTTGGACGGATCCACGTAGCACGATCGATTTGTAATATCTTGGACGGATCCACGTAGCATGATCGATTTGTAATACGAGAACACCGGATTTGTACGTCCTGTTCTACTAGTCAATACCCCTCATACCTGATGGTGTGTTTTCTGTAGTGATAGGGTTTGAACTAGACGACCTGACATTTTATTCCATTTCATATGTTATTGACATCTTCCATCAAGACCATTATGGTAACATATTAATGGGTAAATATCACATAATAGATGTGGGTGATAAATCAAGCAATAAATCGGAACTAAATGGGAATACAATATTGGGATCATATTTAGAATAATAAATATATTATAACATTGCAAGCATGTGGCATCTTTTCTATTGTCATGTATGCTTTTTCTTGATTGCCAAAGACAGTTGACGAAGCTATCATAGCTCCTTTCGGAAAGATTATGCTTGAAATTGTACCAAAGAGGCAGAAAATCTCATTCTTCAAAAGAATTATTAAGATTTAATTGCACAAACAGATTAGTAGATGTCTGGGTTAGTAAAATAGAGGAGATCCATATGAGTATTGCGTGCATGTTGTGATTATATGAAGCTATTCCTTCCTAAGAAACTTTTTGATGGATTCGCATATTCTTCTAAATAAAGTTGAGCTATCTTAGATTGATGTATTGGTACTGAATGGAAATTCTAGCCAAGATTGACGATGTAAAAGATATGCTGTAAACCGTCGGCCAAATATGATTTGTTCTCTCGACCCATCAAAACAGGTGCGCGGCCAATGGTTCGACTATTAGAAAAGGATGTAAATGGTATATATGTATAACAATTATAAGACCGCATAACACATTAAATGACATTAAACAAACAGTTTCGGAAACACATATGTGTAGTTCTATTAGCAGTATTCATATAGCCGTCAAAACCAATACGGTGAGAAAAATGAATTTTGTGAAAATGATTGGACAACATATGTATCCTACAAGAGTCCTTAAACAATTGGAGAATTTTGTGGTATGTAATTTACATTTTGAGGTGATAAGTACATATCCAAGCTACTGATATTTCTGATAAATGTAATTATAGACAACAGTAGAAGGACACTAAAGGGTTAGTGCAGGAGTCAATAAAATAACCGCCCGACCTACTACCGTCACCCGACGAACGACTTATGCAACAGCCGGAATTTGACCAAATGTCCAACATTTGATAGCCACTGAGTGTCCTCTTCAACCTTTTTGCTTTTCAAGATCATGTATCCTCTGTGGACCTTGGTACTATGATCATATATTTGACTTCTCGGATTCGGCCCTCCACTGATAGAATTTACGTCCATTATGCAATGAATGGACCTCTGATGAGAGAGGGGCAATATGTGTGCGCGCGCACGCGTGTTAGAAAAAGCTTCCAAACCGGCGTGGAATATTTAACTGCATATTCCGAGGGCATGAATTTGACAATCCCATCTTTCTTGAAATTCTATACTTGAGCTTCTTGAGCTTGACAAGTACTTGGCCAACTTGAGTAGTCAGTTGACCATGCTCTTGAGGTAGATTGCATGGAGCTTGGCCTAGTTCAATGCATCTTGTAGTTCAGTCACTAAGATTAAGCTTATTTATCGTTTCTTCCCCTCTTCGTATATTCCTCATGTATATATATGCATCCTAACCTTCGCAAATCACCCATAAACAATAGTTTCAAGTTTAGATCCTATATTTAGTTTTATGATATTATGAGACATGATCCATGATGATAGTAACAAATTATTGGTTCTAGCAATAAAAATCTCGATACCTTCACTTAGGAAGGTCACCAAAAGGGAGTTTAAGTTCGAGCTCATTAACAGATCCAATTAGAACAATCTTCATTTAAAAGTTTAAGCCAATAATTATTGTTCAACTAGAATATATTAACTATTTCACTTTACACCACATCTCCTATGTGAAACTTTTTTGGCCAAACACCCTCAAACATGCGCTTAAAAAAACCCCTCCCTCACTTGTGAGCCATCTCAATTCGAATCTCAACTTTAACTCAGCCTAATATGGTAGATGTTGGTGACCAAAACATCTACCCTTGACTCTGCTTCAATCACCTTGGACTAGCCAAGATCAATTGGAAGCAAGGGACGCCATCCATTATTTCAATTGGGGAGTTACATCCAAGATTCATCTTTTGATATATTTCTCCAAATGTTGGTGCACATCAAACGTGGCCTACCAACAACTGTCTACTCTAATATCACTAGTTTGATCGCATAGCAGAAGTAAGATACCTTCACATAGAGATCATTAAGAGGAATTCACGTTCGACCCGGTCAACATATCCATTTGGATTCACATTTATACATTATATGAATGTGGTCAAGGTCCAATTGATAGAGATAATGTAAGTCTATTTACATTTTATTAAATCAAAAGAATTAATTGAACATCTTAGAGATTTTAAGAGTCAATTTTGTTTGAGACAATTTTATAAATTATAACTAATTTATTCTAAACTTTTGATGTGAAAATTTTAAGTTCACCTTTTGGCCTTTCTCAAGTGTAAGTTTGAGTTTCCAAACTTTCTTTTCTTAGTTCAATTGATTACTTGAGGATTATCGACCCTTGTTAAGTATTCTCATTCACTGTTTATCCACGGTAATTGACTAAAAAAATTCCAATTGCATATGAGAAATTGAACTCTTGCTTTTCAATAGAGCAACTTTCATCAGAAAAATATCCCAAAAATATGAGAAAAAGTTGCCAAAATAGTATAACGAAAGCACCTTCACAATCATTTTACAAAATCTAATAGGGACAGCAAATCTCCAGGAAAGAAAAAGGCCAAGGGTCAAATGCACCGCAGCCATCAAACTTTCAAAAGAAAAATCCCACCACTCCTCTTTATCACAACAAGATCAAAGTTCTATTTTGCTTAGTCCTTCACAACTTAGTGAAATGGACCAAATAATGAGCCTCCAAATTGGGATTCTCTTGTCCCTAGCAACCGTCCAATCAAAATGGAACTCCACTTGTCCAGTTAGAAAATTGATGTTTTTTAATTTAAATACTTAAAGAATCTGACTGAAGAACACGGCGTGGTTGGCTCCTACACCGGCGCAACGCTCCCGACCGGCTGCCACTAACATTTTATAATCGACAAATTGGAGACAAAAACATTTTCACTTTGCTGATTTATCAGTTTAGTGCGCATGGAATTTCGGTGGAGTCAATTAAACTATAATAGAGTCGTCCAGGACTGGTTTGATGGTGACCTTTGATTCTTCAAGACAGAATTTTCTAGAGATTCTATCAGTTGTTGACGCATTGTTCCACGTGTAGCATCCCCCGGACCAATTGAAACTAAGAAGGGCAAAAGCAGGATTTTCCTTTTCGAAATATGAGCAAAAAAGTCGAATTATCTCAAAATCTATACAATACTATGTAAATTTCATAAATCAATTAAGTTCAAGTCTTTAAATTGTGTTGTTGATCCTAATCACAGAACAATTTGCAAGGCGTGGTTTAATTGATCATCTCTGAATCCTGTGACAAAAGTCCCTTGAAATTTTATCAACCACACCAACTCTGAAAGATTGACAATAAAAGATAATTCAAATAATACAGGAAACATATAAACTTCATCTGTTTAGTATGAGGTCTTCCAAGGCCCTTTTAATGATTTTGTGCATGGTGCTGGACTTCATTTATCATAAAGAGTTGGGGTAACATCTACTGAATACTAATTATATGCACTTTGCTAATACTTTGGTGACAAAATGTCCATGAGTGTCTATAATTGTCCTTTTCAAGAAGAATTGAAGAAGTAAAATTGAAAGCATGAAGATGATAGAATTTTATAGCAAGTAACAAAGTCAGTTCACGATTCCAAGTAAAGGCCAGAATATGATGATTATTTGCAAAGGCGAGAGCAGTCATTGCTATTTTAAATTCTTGTCAGTGTACGGTGAATAAAGATAGCATACTAGACATTTCTATTTTCCATGAGGCTTTTCGTACAATTTATGTTTCCTTTGTATTTTAGTTTGATTTAGTTCAATTAGTTCAATTTTCCACAATTTCTTGATATTAACTTTCAAATCCAAAATTGAATGGCGATTATTTCTGCAATTGTCAGTCATCTTTTCAAAATGACCATTTTGTCTGTTTCGAGTACTTCAAAAAAGTTAGAGCAATCAAATTGGAAAGAATAAAACCTCCCAATTATCTCTAAGGAGATATGGCTGTCTTCAGTTATTTTTTCTTTCCTCCATGCTGAAATTAATCAAGTTCCATCGGGTGAAGCAATATGAACATTAAATTAAGTTTGTTTTATGCCCCAGTTCATTGATTTAATTGCTGAAATGCCTCGCCATTGTTCATCTGTTTGGGAATGTAACAAAATGGTCCGATTGAAAGCCAAATCATGTCGGGCTACTTGATTGAACCTAAAAAAAGAAAAATACATTGACCTACATGAAATGAGGAATAAATTTACCTCAATTTGGTGCAAATGCAACGGTGAAAGTGACCGCAACCCAATTACTCAGGAAGATTAACTTCAACGCACTTCATTCTAGTTCCATTAAGCTTGCTTACTCGTTTGGCTGAAAAAAGGCTTTCTCAGTTCATATTGAACGCAGAGAAAGATATGTCATGTTTACCTCGACAACATATAGTAATTTATTAGGTTTTCTGAAATACATAGAGAGGAATGTATGCATTTGAACCTCTCGTCTTGTCGAGATCCTCTCGTCGTTGTCGAGTTCCTCTCTATCGGCAGGATAGAGTTTTCTTCTTCGCCCCTTCTTAGCTCTTTCTTCTCTGCAATCTTCACCCACTCTCGACGGAAATGCGAATGGCAATCTTTAAGTACTTCGTCCTCGTCTTCCTACCCAGACCACGCTAGTTAACCCTCCACACATCATAATCCTTTTCCCTCTCCAAAGGGTTTCTGTTTTCCCATAAACTTCCCTCCTCTTCTTCTGCATGTCGATAATTTTGATGCCACTAACATTCACCGGTTAAGTCAACCCTCCCTTTCCACCGATGGCCACTGACGATGATCCTGATGCATCCAGGATTGCTGCACTTTGTCAAAAACGGGTCGATTATCTACAGAAAAAGCAATCGAAGAATGGTGTGTTGAACCCGCACCTGGTGCAATTGAGGAATGTAAGTTACTGCTAGTTGGTAAAGTCCACTCCAACCCTTCCTTTAATTTCCAAGCTTTTCAGTCTGTCTTGAAGCGGGCATGGCGGCTGGACCAAGTGGAAATCACACAGAGAGAAGCTGGAATTTATTTAGCCAAATTCAAATCTCAAACTGAAAAATAGAGAATTCTTGACACAGGACCTTGGCAATTTTCAGGTCATCTAATAAATTTTAAACCATGGGTAACTAATACCCCTCTCCACTGTTACGACTTTGCTACCTGTGCATTTTGGGTTCAGGTGATAGGGTTACCTCTGGAATGCTGTACTGATGATATGATCCGTAAAGCTGTTAGTTTGGTAGGCTCTGTTCTACAAGTAAAATCTGAGTTTGCCACTGGTTCCGCCCTAAAGGCATGACGTGCTCGTGTTGAGCTGGATTTATCTGAACCATTGAAGGTTGGTCGACTCATTAAACTTACAAATTGAACTTTGTGGTTGGATTTTCGGTATGAAAGATTACCTCATTACTGCTATTCTTATGGACGTCTGGGCCATTATACTGATTCCTATCCTTCTATTCCCTTTGAGGAGAAAATGATCACTGAATCTGACTCTACTCCTTACGGCCCCTGGCTAAAAGCTGAAGTTCAAAAGTACAGCCCTTACTGGCAGTGTTATTATGGCCCAACTATTTTGGAGGAGGATAGAGATGAAACCATACTTGAAACCCCTCCCTCTGAGATTCGTCCTCTTCCTCTTCTTTTACCACCAATTCCTGTTACAACCACTTAGCCACATCCTATTATTCCCACCTCAACTCAGACCAGAACTGATTCATCTACCATACCTCCCTCCGAGCCACGCACCTTAACCACTGCTTTAATCCCTGTGATAGAGAAGATGAAAGGAGTGCAATGGCCATTATTATCTAATCAGACAAAAAAAGGACAAAGTACATGACTAGTAAGCAAGATTAGTCCTTCAAAGAAACCCAGGCGCTATAATCCCTATGACTTACCAGGAGGGCATTCGGGGGTCTATGATGACTCGCTTTTGTTGGACACGCCAATTATGAAGGCGTCTGAAGAAGTGTTTCGGGCGACGGTGGCTGGCCCTAAACAGTCACCAGATCAAAGATGAAACTTATAGGTTGGAACTATCAGGGTTTGGGCGATCCCTTGATAGTCCTATCCTTAAAAGCCCTTTTGGCTAAGGAAAAGCCTGACCTTTTATTTTTGATGGAGACGAAAAATGTTGATGAAGTTCTCCTTCGGTTGAAAAGGTCTTCGGGTTTTTTGCATCATAAGCTAGTCACCCCTGTTGGATCAGCTGGTGGCTTAGCTCTTTTTTTGGAATGCAGGGCTCACTCTGTCAGATTTCTTCTCCTCACCACATTTATTGGATTTTACTTGTTTTGATATCTCTGATGCCAGATCCATGCGGATTTCTTGTATTCATGCACCTGCAGTCTATCAAGATCGTCAGTATCTTTGGCAAACCTTGCGCCATTTTAGCAACTTCAATGTCTTACCTTGGGTGTGCTTTGGTGATTTTAATGAAATTCTAAACCGATGGGAGAAAGTAGGCTCTAGACCAGCGGACTCTTATCGCCTTTCTTCTTTTAGAGAAGTCCTAAATGACTACAGATTGATGGATTTGCCCTCTCATGGTTGTGCCTATACGTGGTCAAACAACAGAGATGCCGAAGCCTTGGTGAAGGAACGCTTGGATCGAGCTGTCTGTACTTCTGATTGGCGTGTCTCTTACCCCAACGCCCAAGTGATAGACCTACATGCAGTAGGTTCAGATCACAGCCCTCTGGTTATTCATACAAATCCCCGCTTAACTCGGCGTAAGAGATTCTTTACCTTTGAGGCTTTCTGGAACCAGGATCCTAGCTGTCAATTAGTGATCAAGTCCTCTTGGGACTCTATCTCACGAAGGGACTCTCCTCTCCCAATCAAACTTCGTGCAGTCGTCATTGCTTTATCTCGTTGGAGTCACCAGGTTTTCTCCCATAACAGGCAAAAGGCAATGGAATTAGAACAACAGTTATAATCTTTATCAAATCAACAACCTACTTCTCTGAACCAATCTCAGCAACAGAGGATTAAAGAAGAACTTCAACAAGCGTGGCAGAGGGAAGAGCAATATTGGGCAATGCGATCGAGGATAAACTAGTTACAATGGGGAGACCATAACACTAAGTTTTTACATGCTTCTACTCTTCAACGGAGGCAACACAATCAGATTGCTATATTGAAAGATGAAAATCAGCAATGGGTTAGGGATCGTGATCAGATCAAACATATGACTACCCTTTATTACTCACAGTTATACACCACTTCCGGATCTAGACCTTATGCACAGATCTTAGAACAATGTCCACGGCTAGTGGATGCAGAAATGAATGCAGGCCTTCTCGCTCATCCCACTCTTGAAGAGGTTCGCACTGCTACTTTTCAACTAGGTGCTTCAAAGGCACTAGGACCCGACGGTTTAAACGGATTATTCTACCGATCGCATTAGGAAATTATTAAAGTGGACATTCACAGGGCAGTACAGCAGTTTTTTCAAAGTGGCACACTACCCCCATCCCTAAACAGTACAGCTATAACCCTGATTCCCAAAACTCCTAACCTGGAATGCTTAGATCAGTACCGCCTTATTAGCTTATGCAACTATGTCTACAAAATTTTCGCTAAAATGCTTGCTAATCGATTGAAACCTCTGCTGCCTCTACTGATCACCGAAGAACAGAGCGCCTTTGTTGCTGGAAGACAGATTTAGGATAATGTTCTAATAGTACAGGAAATCATTCACCAGCTCAAAACAAGGCAACGGAAGCGTCATTTTAAAGCCATTATAAAGGTAGACATGCAGAAAGCTTATGACCGTGTTGAGTGGGACTTTCTCCGAGATTATTTACTTCGATTGGGATTTCATTCACATTGGGTCCATCTAATTATGCAGTGTATCTCAATGCCTTCTTTCTCTATTAAAATGAATGGGGAGTTTTTACCAAGATTCCAACCATCTCGTGGACTGAGGCAGGGAGATCCCTTATCCCCTTACTTGTTTATTATCATTGCAAACCTCTTATCCATCCTAATTACAAATGCCATGAATATGGGCTCTCTCAAAGGGATAAAGTTGAACCAATGGTGTCCTACTCTATCACATCTTTTTTTCGCCGATGATGCTGTGTTTTTTCTGGATGGTACCCTCTTGGAGTGTCAGCACGTCTCTAACATTTTAAATCAATATTGCTTGGCATCAGGACAAACAATCAATCGTAATAAATCTGGAATTTTCTTTAGTTCCTCTTGTCCTATTGAACTTCAGGAAAATTTAGCTGCTGAATTACGGGTACCAGTTTTACAGCGTTGTGGGAAGTACCTAAGGATACCTACTGATTGGGGAAGATCTAAAAGAGACATGTTTTCTTGGCTGCTGAGTAGAGTTCAATCGAAACTAGAAGGATGGAAGGAGAAGCTTATATCTAAGGAGGCAAAAGAAGTTCTCTTAAAGGCGGTTATTCAATCTATCCCTCAGTATGCAATGTCTGTGTTCAAAATCCCTATATCCTTATGTAAAGTTATTGAGAAAAGAATGGCTAAATTCTGGTGGAGTAATGACACAAGCAGATCTGGAGTGCATTGGCAGAGCTGGAAACATCTACAGAACCGAAAAGATCTTGGTGGATTAGGATTCAAGGATTTAGTGAGTTTTAATCTCGCCATGCTTGGTAAGCAAGCATGGCGTCTACTGAATCAGCCATCATCTTTGTGGAGTAAGCTTTTTAGGGGATTATATTTCCATTCTTCCACTTTTTTAAAAGCAAACAAGGGTTCTCGCCCATCATGGGGCTGGCAAAGCTTATTATGTGGAAGGGATGCAATATCACCTCACATTAGTTGGTCTGTGGGAGATGGATCAAGCATCAAAATAAGAGAAGACAGATGGCTTCCTATGGGAATTCTAGGTGGTCCTAAAGCCCCTGAAGAACCTACTCTAGTAGCTGATCTTATTGACTAAACTACCAGTCCATGGAAAATTGATTTGTTATCCAGATTTTTTGATATGCCAATTATTCAACAGATCACAGACATTCAACTTAGACCTAACTTTACCACAGATACACTCATATGGACAGCAACCAAGCAAGGCATATTTACGGTGAAATCTGCATATCATGCACTCATTCACACTCAATCGGCCATCACAACCTCAACTGCATCAACATCTCACCAAATTCCTACCTGGTTATGGCGCTCTATCTGGAAAATGCCTGCCGCTCCCAAAATCCGAGTATTTCTTTGGTCCATCTGCAATGATGCCTTGGCGATGAGAGAAAACCTACATCGACGACATATATTAGATAGTCCCTGCTGCACGTTGTGTAAAAGAAAGACCCCAGAAACTTTGGAGCACTTACTATTACTCTGCTCGTGGACTTGACAGGTGTGGAATCATCCCCAGATTCGGATTTCAATCCTTCCTATTAATATCAACCGTTTGGATTCATGGATCGCTTCAACAATTGGGACAGGAAATCGTTTACCTCGGCTGGCCTTTATTTCTCACATATTGTGGCAGATCTGGCGTGCTCGGAATGCCTTCGTCTTCCGAGGTACTTATCCCAATTCATATCAAGTTGTAGAAGCAGCTCTAACTGGCGCTCAAGCGGATCGATCATCTTCAGCCTCAAATTTGCACCAAAATAGTTTCGTCACAAATCGATCCCATCTATGGCGTCCTCCAGATCTTGGGGTATTGAAAGTCAATATAGACGAATCATTTCATCAGGGCAATAACAAAGGATCGATAGCTTGTATTTGTAGGGATCATCAAGGCCGGCTTACCGATGGGTTTTCTGTAGGGGTAGCAGCCATCTCTGCTCTTCAGGTTGAGATTCAAGCTCTATCATTATCGCTTCAGCATCTTTTGCACCAAGGACTCCAATCGGCAACAATCGTCGTTGAATCAGATAACCTTACTCTGGTCGAAACTCTGAACAGCCACTCACAGCCGCCATGGACGGATCGTTCTCTATTCGCAGAGGCAGCTTTCCTCCTAACCCTATTTCCCAACCTCACGCTAGGGTTTTGCCGAAGAGAGGCGAATTCCGTCGTTGACTGGGCTTGCAAGGCCCATAATCACACCTCTTTGAATTGTAATTGGGCCCTTAATTCCCCCCCCCCGGTCTCTCGAACTTATTATGCGCGGATGCTCTAGCAGCGGGATGTAAGGGCTTTTCCTCTTAATACTATGAGGGTTTCCGTTCAAAAAGAAATACATAGAGGGTATCAAATGTAGCACTACTTAAATAATTCAGACAAACTGATGTTAAAACTCACAAATTTAATTCTTCTTGTAACATTCGATTATTCCTTCTTTACAAGACAATATTAGATTTTTTTTCACCAGATTTTTTCTTACCAAATTTTATACTTCAGATTAGCAATGTATTTATATGAGATAGTTTCTTCAGGTCAGCTCTGGTCCTCTGATTGATAGCTCAGCTTGCTTAATTACAAGTCGTGGTTGTCGCTAAAGGATCTCTCGTCTGCAATATATCCACCATTTTATATTAATAAGAATCTAGAAAAACCTACATTCTGTTAATTGATATTTTTCAATAGGTATTACACTGTAACCTTGTTGATTAGAAGTTTTCAAGGAGTGCAAATGCGTTATCTGCCTCGAAATAATTTCTCTCCGCAATAATTAGCTGACTAGATGTTTTCAGTACTTCATGTTAATTAGGACGAAGGGATTGATTGTTTAATGTTCAAATTAGGGTCAATAAGCAAGGAGAAACCCGGAAAAAATTTTCATTACAGAAACAATTGGTGACCAAAGAACTACAACCGGTAGTTGCATTATCATTATTACGATGCATGTCGCATGTACATACACTATTACTGACACTCTACTCCAGCAATAGCTAGAAATTATAAACTTGACCATCACATGAACTATAAGACGGGCGTGTGTGATATGTAGTACAAGAGGATCATTTGGTGAGCAATGACCTCTAAGTTACATTGAACTTGACAAACCCTAGTTATGAACCCCATGTCCGACGCTTGGGCTGTGGCCCAGAGACATGGACCCTAGACTGCTCGGAGGCGATGGCTGTGAGTCTTGTGACTCGGCCTCAACTTTGCGCACAAAAGGATTTTGCCAAGGTTCTCGATCGGGCAAAAGCAAAGCGCGAAGAGACCAAGCATATGTTGCGGAGGAATAAGCAATGGGATTATGTACTTCTCAATTAAATGAATTGTTTTAGAGCATGTAAAGAATCTGAATAGCTTCAGTAGCTGTGTTAATCTATTTGATTGAATAGCAGAGTGGTAAGATTGAAAAACAAACAATTTGAATCTGTTTTTTTTTCAATGAATTTTGGAGCGACGTCATACTATTTTCAAGGTTCAGCGGTTTACAATTTTTTAGATGGTAATCACTAACTGAAAGCATGAAAGAAATAATCTTTAGTATATATTTTGTCCTAAGGATTTTTGCAACTATGGTAAGTTAATTTCAACGTTTGACAACGGTGATAAGCAATTTGTATCTTTTGAACCATGAGATGTGCTTCGACCGAAAAAAACCATGAGATGCGCATATTAATCTCCAATTTAGTATTCTCACCTAATCCTACATTTATCTCATGAGGTTTGAGCTAACTATGATACGCACAATTATTAATTATTCACTTGATTACCGGTTATTTGAAGAATCTGACAGCGCATTTAAATTTTTTAAAAAAAAAAATCACTCGCAAGGGTGCCTGGAATAAGGTGAAGGCATGGTGTTCAATAGATTAGAAAAAGAATCAGAAAACAAAACTCAAAACCCTAGTAGCTCAGCTTACGATGAATTTAAATGTGGGATGCGCATTAATGATTAATTGGCCTCATATATAACAAAGACAAGAAAAAAAATGAAGAATAATCATCCAAAAATTATGAAAGTCCATAAGCATTTGCATCAGACAGACGTCAAAATCTTCCCACATGAACGGATATGGTCATCTTGAATCTCAAATGCGGACTCTCAAGTTCGTTCCTTGCTTAGTGCACTTACATTGAGTTAGATTACAAAAAAATAATTTCTTATGAATCCTCTAGTCTCGTCATGGATGAACTTTTTTTACTAGATTGGAGAGATAGACTTACTCTAATGCGTGAAAACTAATTCAAGATATTATTTGATCGCTATTTCAAAGAAGCGGAAAAAAGTTGCGTGTGCAAGTTTGCTCCAAATTGGCCTAAGAAATAGTAGAGTTTGCCATGAGAGTAATTTTAAGATAACAGGGGGAAAAGGTAAGACTGTGAAAGTCTTTTCTTCGACATTTAGGCATATGTTAAGGTAACTCATTGGTGCATAACAATGAAATCCATGGGATGTTCGTGAGATCATTCAAATTTAAAATTCAGATTCAATTTAGTAGATAAATTATGTGCATCTATAAGTTCCCATGAATTGGCTATTGGCTATTATGATTAATTTTAAATGAAGCACGCGCAATCACTAAATTTCTTAAACAAAAAAGATTGAGTTTGAAAAGCAACCACTGAGTTTGACATGTATAGCACCAAAAGTGCATATGCTGCACCTATGTAAATTTAACATTTTTATTATGATATTTTTGAATTACTAATTACTATAGAGTAATTATTGACACGTGTATGTAAAAAAAGAAAATATTTCAAAACTGGAAATTTTATTTTAAAGTTTTCTATAAGATAAAAAAAGATTTTAATTTTAAAACTGGAGCACGTGAGAGGTAAAATAAAAAATATTAATTAACGCTTGTTCATGGGTAAAATATTCATAACATAACTAACTGATGATATTTTGGGAAATAACCAAAAAAAAAAAAAAATACTGTGATCCCTTAACAGTTTGAGATCCTCTTTGCGTTATACAATAGTTACATGAGGGAAATTAGCAATCTTCAAATACCATCCTATATTCTAATATAGTGAATGAAATTGTCATTACTAAGATTGAAAAACTATATAATAAGTGACTAATTTGCAAATTTCGTCCTAATGTATATTCTTGCGCTGCATTAGAATTGCACCTAAGGAAAAGTTTTTTGAATTTCCTTTTTTTGTTCTTGAAATTATTGATTAATAGTCGACGAAAGAGCTTATCAATATACCTAGTTAGAGTAGATCAAGACCTCATCTTTTAAATCTTAAAAACAACCCATCCCAAGATGCATATGCTAACTACTTTCATCTTTTAAATCTTGAAATATCCCTGAAAGTATAAATTTTATACCTACAAAAATAAAAAATAAAAAGAAGGAAAAATGTGTTTCTCAACTTTGAAAAAAAAAATGAGCTAATTTTTCACTTTTACCGAAGCTAATTTCTAGTTTAATTTATATAAAATTTGGATTAAAAAAATCAGATATAGACCAAAACAACATTATTTGGGGCTTATGCTTCATATTTGTAACCACGTCATCACCACATAAAAAAGAAAAAAGAAGAAACAATAATAATAATTAATAAAAAAACATCATCTTTTTATGTTAGCTAAAATAGATGGAGTTAAAGAGATGACATTGCACCAATTTAACAAGTTTAAAAACTTGATTTTCCTTTTTGTAGGTTTTACAGCTTAATTATCCTTTCATAATAAATTTTAGGACTTTTAGTATATTTATTTCAATCTAATCTAAATACAAATCCATAAGCACTTGACTAGTCTAGAGCAATTCAAATGAAACATGTTATATATTGTGGAGTCTAAGTCACTTGTTGTTCCTAAGAACTCATGTATAAAAAATCATCATTTCGTTCTCTCAACACTATCCATGGCTTCGATACATGGAACTTGAAGATGCTAAGTACTAAATTTGCCCCTCCTTTGCTCGTCCACCCACTTCAAGACGACATTCGGATCTATATCTATATCCTATGCTAAAGATAATTATGATATTTCATATAAATTATTTGTACATTTCAAGATATTACTTACATTGCACATATATTGCCATTTGATTATGCATAATCTTAATCAAGATATTATCATAAAATAGTTATCTAATAAAGTCTATAAATATATTATAGTCTTCATTAATATACATGTTGAAATATATACAAATTTCATTCGCCAATTATCAAAGGAAGTCATGAAGAAGGCCTATGTTTCATACACCTAGCATTGACATATTTAGCAAACATAGTCCCCCTCTCACTTCAATCCCTCTCTCACTCACTCCAGCTCCCAATTTGTTCGCTACCCTCGCTTCAGCTCGTCAGCTCCCTCTATCGCTTAATTTGCTCCAGCTCCCACTCTCTCACTCTTGCGCCCTCACCAAATGGACAGAAAGGTGAGCTTTTCTACTCACAAGATAACTTGCTTTATCGATTTTCTTCTTGCTTAGTCATGTATTACCTGTCATATGCAAATTAAAAGAAAGGCAAGCCTAACATTAAAAAAAAAAAAAAAAAAAAAAAAAGGAAAATAGTGAAAATAGATAGCAAAGTCGCTGTTGTTAGAGTGTGGATTTGGGGAGGGAATTTTTATAGCTTCGGGTGAAGGTGTGGGGGAAGAGAGTTTAAGAGGAAGAAGATCCGCATAGGGAAAGTAAAAAGCAAAGAAAAAAAAGAAAAATAAATTGAAAGAAAGAAATAGTAAAAGGGTTTATAATGGAGGCTAGGCTGAAAAGTCGTAGGTGAGGTAGTTGTGGGCTCAATTGGGTTAGGCCCTTTTTAGCAAAATTGGATTGGGCCTTGTCCACTTTCAGACCCAACCCGAATTGTTAGGGTCAAGGTCAAACTAGCAACTGACACAGTGCGAAGTCCATCTTGAATATTTAAAGATAATAAATAAAAAATAAAAAATAAAGAATAAAGAAAATTGATAAAAAGAAATCAGAAAATTTATAAATTGCATAAAAAATTATAAAAGTCTAGAAAGATAAGAAATATTTTAAATGACCAAAATACCCTCAAGACTTAGAAAATTGACTAAATGCTCCCCTCCCTCTAGCTTAAAGTAATTATCAGAATGCCCTTAAACTCAGTTTTATGGGTGATGATACTACTCGCATATGAGAACGTGGAATGTAAAAATCGTAACAAGAGGACAAGAGGGGAATATTTATGAATCCAATTTGTCATTCAAGAATATGCATACTCAAATGGTAAATATATGCAATATATGTGCAATTTTGAGAGATTCAAATAATTAATAAGAAAGATCATAATTATCTTTGACATAGGAAAATATCCTATCAAAAGTGCTAAATATCCTTTATGAGTTAACAATAATAATAATAATAATAATAATAATAATAATAATAATAATAATAATAATAATAATAATAATAATAATAATAATAATAATAATAATAATAATAATAATAAATGGAAGAAGAAAATATGTAATTTATATATTTTCAATGTATAGAGTAATGAAGAATACATGATCATATTTATAAACTATATTAGATAACGATACAAAGATAATATCTCAATCAAGATTATGCATAATATACGTGTAATATATGTGCAATCTCGAGAGATATAAATAATCACAATGAAGTATCATAATTATCTTTAACATGGGAAATAATGTACATTGTCTCTTGCCAAAGCTAGCTCAAATCCCCTTGGGCCAATCTCATGATAATAACTAAAATACCCTCAAGACATAGAAAATTGCCTAAATGCTCCTATTAATCAAAATGCCTCTAAAATGGGTGATGATGCTACTCACATATAGAAACACAAAATGCAACAAGAGGGAAATGTCTATGAATCCAACTTGTAATTCAAGGTTATGCATAATCAAGTGGTAATATATATGCTATATACATATTATCTTGAGAGATGTAAATAATTAATAGAAAACACCATAATTATCTTTAACATTGAAAAATATCCTTAACAATAATAATAATAATAATAATAATAATAATAATAATAATAATAATAATAATAATAATAATAATAAAGAAATATGAAATTTGAGTATATTTCAAAGTACATATTAATGAAAAGTACATCATCCAATTTATAAACTATTTCATATAACTATCCTAAGATAATATCTTAATCAAGATTATGCACGATATACATACAATATATGTGCAATATATGTGCAATTTTGAGAGATGTCGATAATCGAAAGAAAGTATGATAATTATCTTTAACATAGGAAATAATGGAGTTTGTCTCTCGCCAAGGCTGGATTGGACCACCTTGGGCCAATCTCATGACAATAACCAAAATACCCATAGGCTTGAAAAATGACCAAAATACCCTTAACACTTACAAATTGACTAAATGCTCCCTCTAGCTTAAAGTAATTATGGAAATGCCATTAAACTCAGTTTTATGGATCACAATACTACCCACTTGCGAAAAACATGAAATGCAACACAGGGGAATATTTATGAATCTAATTTGAAATCTAGTCTTTATATCTTAAAAAATGCTCGTTCCTCGAACAACAATATTTCTTTCAAAACATCGTGCATCTAAAGAACCTACATTTTTGTTAGTACCTTGGTGTGTGGAGACTTTGAAAGTTTTCAATGAAAAATTGAAATTTAATCTTTTGGGATATAGTTCCTCAAGGACCAATAGACTTTTCTTGGTAGAATGCTTGGTTTTGCGAATAATTCAAAACAAATAAATCGTATAGTTACTAGTTTTAACATTGTCCATAATACTAATGGTCCATTTATTTTACGAAAAATGAATGATTTAGAAAATATTTTCCTAAAATTAATCATTTATAATGCTTGAAATATTAGTCAATGAAAAATATTTCCTTTATGAATAATAATTTATGTCTAAATATTTTCGTGGATAATCAAAATATTTTCATTTATTTATTTTTTTAAGTACTACAAGCAATCATTTTTTGCTAAACAAACGAAGCCAAAATAAGTTCTCCATTCTAATCATTGAGGTGATTTGAGACACCTCAGCCAAGTTACAAAACGGCAATTCACATCTATTGAGTAGCAACATTTCCTTATGGTTAAACTTATACAATAAGCTTAACGGTCATTTCATCTTGGAATATTTACAAAATCAGTATTTTTCCTGTTTTACGCATTAGTTTTGTATTGAATTGATGTCCTTTCAACTTTTATGTATTAGGAATTGTAAATTTTCTAAGATATTACATTTTTATTAAATGATATGGGTTTAGTTTCATCCACTAGTTAACACCAATTGATGATTAATGCAATGTAACTAATATAGGTTACAAGTTTATAATACCACACGCACACACTTCTTTGTATGATAAAGAGAACCCACTACTATTTCAACACAAATAATAATCAAAAGAGTTTCAACATGATACGTGAAATGGTAATAAAAAAAACCGGCATAATAATCATATTAAGTATCTTATGAATTTCCAAATTCAATTCAAATCAAATAAAATTATAATTTCTATTCTTTATTGCACACATGACAATGCCATTTTCTCTTTTAATTTTCAGGTATAAAAGAATTGGGTTACACGTTTATAATACTATGCATATATGTACACACACAGTTCTTTGTATGATAAAGAAAACCCACTACCATTTCAACACAAATAATAATCGGAAAAATTTCAACATGATGCATGAAATGGTAATTAAAAACAAAGATGGCGTAATAATCATACTAAGTATCTTATGAATTTCCAAATTAAAGTTGAATCAAATAAAATTATTATTTCTCTTCTTTGTTGCACACATGAGAATGCCTTTTTTTTTTTTTCGGTATAAAAGAATTGGGGTAACAAGTTTATAATACCCCCCCCCCCACACACACACACATACTTCTTTGTATGATAAAAAAAATCACTACTATTTCAACACAAATAATAGTCAGAAGAATTTCAACATGATGTGTGAAATGGTAATTAAAGAAGACCGGCATAATAATCATATTAAGTATCTGATGAATTTTCAAATTTAAGTTGATTCAAATAAAATTACAAGTTCTCTTCTTTTTTCTTCACAAATATCTATTTTTAGCTTAACCGCCAAAATGTGATCCTCTGCTAGCTCAATGTGGCACACAGCATCCTAAAGTTTTTCCATAACTTGGTTAAAAGCTTTTAGTGTTTCTTATTTTCTATCACATATTAAATCTTTTTGTTCAATATATCATAATTCCCGTTGTCCAATTTCTCATCTTTGTCCAGTTCAGCCATTATGTTCTTAGAAGCCAAATCCAATGTATCTGAACAAATTGGACATATTTACACAAATTATTAATGCTTTACATTTACGCACTATTTTGCATAAACTAATCATATTAATGAATAAAATCAAATAAGGCTTTAGAGTCGAAAGGTTATTTCCAATCATCATCCAAAAATTCTGATTTGAAATTATCATTGATATGGTCATTTTTGCATAAATAAGTTCAGTAAAGTCACTAAAAATTTCTTGAACTTCCCACAAATAATTATAAATTTAAACAATAATTTACGACAATAAATAACATTGAACTTACATCAACTAAATATATCATTTACATGAAGTAATATATTTAGTAGAAGTATGTCAACATCAACATGAAAAGAAATATTTACACCTAAAATATCTCAAACTAATCAAAGGAAAAGTAATAAATAAATAAATTCAAAGATACTCATCAATCTCATCAATGGGGAATGTCTTTTCTAATCTCTTAAAAAATTCCCCTAAGAATTCTAAAGGCACATTGGGCAGCCATGGAAAGACTTTCGGAGAACCCTTATAGCTCCTCCAAGGTGCATTCATTCTGCACCAAAGTGCATCCAACCTGAGGGCCATTCTCATGGAAGAGTGTTCATTAGGGCCAACCTCTTTTGAAAATCTAGCATTAGGTAACCATTCCAGATGATTCTTTGTATCATTTTGTTGACCCTGATCATATGTGACACTATATCACTGTCATTCCACCGATAATCAGTTAATTCCTCTATTAGCCCTTCAAGTCTCACCTTTTGTTCATGCGTTCTCGATAATATAAGCGTACATATGCAATGCATCATTAGAACAAATGTTAAACAAAAATGGTAATGAACATAATTGAAAAACACATTCTCCTCCTTTTTCTTTGGGTCATACGTCAACGGTGGTCGACGACAGTCAATGGATGACTAGGTCAAGTCAACGATCATCATGGTCATGTCAAGGGATAGTAGGTCAGTGAGGGGCAAAATATTAATACCAAAGAATAAATAATGGCATAATTGTAAAAATAACTAATAGGGGTAAAACCATAATTTCATGAAAAATTAAGACGCAAAAGCGTAAATTCTTGCCTCATGCATGCCACACGGCACTAGCAGTTGTCGCACGTATGCAGTGTACGTGCCTAGGAACTTCCTCGACATGTACAGTGCACACATCGATGACCTAGTCTTCTTCTAGCCATATATAGGGGAGTGTCCAATGCTCCACTGATTGTTTTTCTCATCTTGACGAGAACTACGACCTTGTACTATCAAAAATAATTTTTAACTAAAAAAAGTCAAAAAAGAAGGATGAATAGTACGCGGGTGTTGGGATTTTTGTTCCCAAGCATCCAACAGCAATGTTTCTCAAAAATTCGGGCAAAAAACCAATTATAAACGTCAACAATGATTGGAAAACATGAACAACATCGATTTGATACCAATGTCTAAAATGGATTCCTCAAAAAGTGAATCGATACTCGAACAATTAAATACCAAAACAAACGCAAAAACGTGTCCAAGAAACATGTACCACTGATCAAAAGGCATTTCACAAATACGGACATACCTTGTTTGCCACAAATTAAATACTTGTTGTAATCTCAAATGCATCAATCAAAACCTTTAGAGTTCCATCCGTCGAGAGAGTTTATTGTTTTCAAAAAGGGAACCCTACATTCTGTCTATTATAGTTTTCAACTTTCTCTTTTTTCTTTTATATATTGTGGTAATTTTCACTTAAGAAATAACTACTATTTCTCTTATGTACCCTTCCTTTATAGGCCTGATTTGACCCAACATGGGCGGATGAGCCTGGCTTGGCCCAGCAAATAAAAAATATATATTAGTTGTTGTGCCCGAGCCTCTCTATTTCAGTTGTGACAGAGCTTGAGACGGCCAGTGATGGGAGTTTGATGGTGGCTGTTGATGATCGGAGATGGCACATGGTGTCTAGAGACCATGGATGGTGGATGCTATTGTTGGTTAATAGTGAGGCATCTCCACTTCATGCCCTTGCTGGGCTTGGATCGTTTGTGGGTTGTGTGAGTGGAGCCAAAACAAAATTGGCTTCTTTCTTCTTTTCTTTTTATTTGTTTCTAATTTTTTATTTGTTTATATGCTTATTGTTTATTTATTTACTACTAGCCTTCATTTTTTTGTTAAAAAAAATGTGTGCCTAGTGTTATCAACAAAAACAATATTCAGATGTGGATGGACACCCCTTTTTGAAATGGTGATCGAAACGGTCATTTTATATACTAAAATGATACTTGAAATGTGTCAACAAACCTAGCCTAATGAAAAGATATGAGTTATTTGAAAAATAAATTTAAATTAACGTATATAGAAATGTACTTACATCGCAGGTATTCAAGCAACTTAAAGTATTTTTAATTATTTCATAATGACCTAGTTCACATTGTTGTTAACATCTAATTTGCTGAATACAAAAGGAAAGCGGAATCCTATTCTATAAATGTGACATTCTGATTTTCAAGTTCTGCTTTTGATTGAATAAGTTAGGCTTTTCATCAACACTCTTATAGTTCTTTTTTTCTAAGTTGGACACTTACGAGATAACTAGTCTATCAGGTGAAGCCGTTAAGGAGTATAAACGCAATAGACATGAGAATTCGACCAGGAATTAATTGCTCGACCGTGCCAAACTGCAAAGGTCATTACGGCACAGTTAAAAATTGATTAGAGACCAGAGATATGTCGATTCAACTTTGATATGTGATCAAAGTGTGGGTAATTCCACAAGATTGCATAATTCTTGTCGATTGATACTAGACCGATTTTTCTATCGTTTTGGTACCCTATCCCCATATTTGAAACCTCGAGATTTTCACGACAACCAAGAGTCACCAATGTGTTGAAGATGCACGATGTGTCTTGAAAATAATCGACCACGAGTCAATTGCACTAAAAATTCCTAAGCTACCCGATAGGTTAGATCACGCTAAAATCGCGCCAAATTGAAATTAACTGTGAATTTGAACCCGATTTCAAAAATTGAAAATTCTGTCATATTATGATTTATTTTAGGAATATCGACTGATCCTTCGAAAATTTTTTGGCGAGCCCGAGATTTCTACAGAAAATCAATATGGACAATTTGGAAAAGAGTTGCAAATTCGGATAAGCATTATTAGAGGAATTTTGGGTCACCAAATTGAAGTAAATGGTGAGGAGATGGTGCAAATTCGTAGGGGTGATGGGCTACTGCAGTTTGGTCCTCAATTTGCCTTCATTTGGTGTGGATTTGTGAAGAATTTGGCCCTTGGGTGATCCATTGGAAAGGATGGCTGAAAATGGACATAATTATCTACACCAAAATGACTTAAATTTGGTGAAATGGGAGCAAATTCTCCATTGGATGGGTTGAAGACTTTTGTGGTTTGCTAATCATGAATTAGGATATTTATTTTTTACTTTCAAGGCTTGGTTCTCTCTCTCTCTCTCTCTCTCTCTCTCTCTCTCTCCCTCCCTCCCTCTCTCTCTCTTCTTCTCTCTCTCTCTCTCTCCCTTCCTCTCTCTCTTCTTCGTTCGACCAGCTTCTCTCCCTCGACCCCCTTCGGTTCTACTTCTCTTTTCTTCAACGCCCACCCGTGTTCCTTTTCCTTCGCCCATTTCCCCTTTGCCATCCCACCGAAGGAACCTCCACCAATGTTTGTCTCCCTCCACCAAGCCTTCCTTCCGCAGCCACTCATCTAGCTCACCAACGTCAACCCCAGCGAACTACGGCCACTTACTTTGCAGCACGTCCTCCTCCAAATTTGCTACTCCTTCGTTGCCCATCCCATCTGTTGACACCTAATTTTGGAAAAATAAAATTGCATTTTGAAAAGAAAAAATAAAAAAGGGGAAAATTGATTTGATTGATTATGCATGGAAGTTTGAAATTCTGATGAGTATTCAGATTTTGATAAATGTAGAAAGAATTGAAAAATCAGGCGAACAAAGGGCAAGATTTTGACAATATGGAAAGAATGGACACTCACTCCAATATTGGGCGTTCATGCGCAAGTGAATGAATCTGGACACGTTCACGGCAATATAAGTGAATCAGAAAAGGAAAAGATTGCGAAAGAAGATGAGGGACGCATACTTGAGAGATTTACGGTGACAAATCAGGGATAAGATTTGGCAATCCCCACGATCAAAGGAGCACTGATTCTGACTTTCCAATGTTAAGTGGAAGTCTTATGCTATAAAAAGAGACATGTCGAGTCATGAAAAAAAAAAAAAGGAGAGACACACCCTCAAACGTGTCATGTCCACTATCCCGAGAATTCGCCGAATTGGACTATGGCGTTGGCAGTCCTCTCGACGTGCCGCGTTCATCTCGCTTTGTGGATATTGACGACAAGCGTAAAGCTAAGTCAAGCATTTTTTTAGTTTGATCACGTGAAATTCCGTTTCGCTATTTAAATCTTTTAACTCATTTATTTTCGTGTTTTCACTTGCTGTCTAGGTTCAATTTCTCGGTCACCGTGGGCTTTCACGCCTAATCTACATCAACATCTCACTGCCATTCTTTTTTACTCTGCGAGAATTCATGCACAAGTCCACACTTGGGACACCGCAGAGAGGGGGGACCGAAGAAATTTGAGAGAAAAATTCAAGAGCGGAGAGCAAAAAGGAGGAGGCCACATTTATTGAATACACGGCCACGATTGAGAGCATAGAGAGAGAAGAAAGCGTGAGAAAGAGAGCGGTGGTCGGCCAGCCCTGGATAGGTGACAAAATCCTGAAGAAAGAGATTTTGGATGCTCATCTCGCAGACACGAAGGTCACCCGCAAAGAGAAGAACGGCCCGGCTTGTCGCCGAAACGGTTCCCGTCAACGGACCTCCTGGGCTTAAATTAAGCGAGGGCTAAATTTTCTAGCGACGTCTTTGCATCGCGTGTTGAGGCAACGACGTGTGGTTTCCTCGTTCGATCCGCGGCATCACTACGTGTGCTTGCTCCGAACTTGCTACGACTTGCTGTCCCCGAGTCCACTTCGAGCAACCAGAACCGACGTCCCAGCTTTCAGACAACGTCCAATCGTTGCATCCCAAAACGCCACCACCACCATTCTTGGTGTGCCGTTAGTCCTTCAATTGAGAAAGCAAGTTTTGGGGCATCGATATGCAATACGAAGCCAAGGAAAGAACGTGATCATGGGGGTTCAGTAAGTCAAAGCTTGGGAATTAGTGAGGAGACCGAAGGGAGCAGATTTGTTCCTTGGGTCAAAGTGAAACTGAAGCGGAGCACCTGGACAACCGGGCAAGCACTCAAGCACGCCCACTTCTCAGCGCACGGTCAAGGAAAAGATGGACACCTGGAGAAAAGGATATAACATGCAACTCAGCAGAAATTCTCTTTAATCTCCCTCGGCGCCACGAAGAATCCAAGCATTATTGCTTTTGTTTCGATTTCTATTATTGCAGGTCTTTCTGGTGAGACGTCACCGCGAAGTAGTCCTTTCTCAGTCGCATATCACCCTGAATCGCCGGTCATTGCTGTCCGAATCATCGATCGTGATCCGCTGCCCTATTTGAATTTGGAAATCATATCCTTCGGGTTAGGTGAAATTCTCATCCCAAGTTGATTTGAGTATCTCATTGTCTATTTGATGCTGTTGATATCTAATTAAATATTTTCGAGTGATAGACATTCTCATTTAAGATTTATTTCATGATTCGCAACCGCACCTAAATTTTTTATTTCATCTATCAGGCTTTAGATGAAATAATTAATTAAGCGGGAATAAAATTGATATTTTTGATCTTTAAGGCTTAAGATCAATTTATTGATTTTACTAGCGAAATATTATCCCTCGATCTAAATAATGTATGATATCTTTGGTTTGGTTTGTCTTGATTGCTTTGTTTATTTTGAAATATGTTTGAATTAGAATATTGCATGATTTAGGGTTATCTTGCATGTTTAGGATAGGAGTTTTATTTTTTCGAAATTAAATTAAAAAAAATCATTATGCATATGTCGTGTAGAATTAGGGCATATCATTGCATATTAGGGTAAAATTGCACTTAATTTAGTTTTAGATAATACTTTTCTTAATTCATTATAAGTTTAAGTATTTTCTTGAATAGATTGCATTTTAAGATTATTTGGATTAAGATAATATTTTAGTTTAAATTAGGATTTATCTTTACCTAATTCCTAATGCAAATTAAATAGAATCTTAATCTAGTTAAGTAATTTTCACATTTCACCAAATTTTGAGTTTCATGAAAAAATACAAAAAATGTCATAGAATAAATGAGTTTCAATCTTTAGGATAGATTGTATTCTTTTAAGAAAAAGAAAATAAAAAATGTCATGTGCATGTCATTAGGATTAGGTTCATGAAATGCATGCCATTTAGTGGTTGTTGCTAGGTCCTTTCAATTAGAAATTGCATTGCATTAGAACTATGTCATTTAGTTAATATTGCATTGCATATTGCATGATTCTCATTAAACAAGTGAAAAAAAAAACAGAGAGAAATTGCGTGTTAATTAAAAATCATATCTAGGGTTGATGATGTGAGTTCTGATCTAACGACGCAGATGCTTTCGTTTCTACAAGGTAAGTCTTCTAATTTATTCATTGCTTTCTTGGGTGTTAAATTAATGGATTGCGTAACCGCATGATCAACCTCACATGTTAGGGAAATAAATTTAAAATCAATTTAAGCTGCTTGCAAAAAAAAAAAACATTTTTCAAAATAAAAGAATGGTACCGAAAGGGTATTAGAAAAATCTAGTGTAACCAAGTCCCCGTATCCATAATCTCTGGTTCCCAGGAGTAAAATAATTCTCCCGTTATTTTATTTGGGTTTCTAATCGACCCACCAAAAATAGATTAGTGGCGACTCCTAGATAAAATCCATTTGCATGTTAAGAAATTTGAACTTAAGTCGCGAATTGGTATGGGCTTGGGAGAGCTTGAGTTAAGTCTAGGCTTAACAATCCATTAGCAAAACCCTAGGTGGTTTAAACTCGAAAAATTGGTCGCGACACCATCGATAGCCCAACTTCCATCCTCGTGTCTCCATCTCGTTGCAACGTCTCACCCTCCACCAGTCAACCACTAGCGAATCCCTTCCCTAGAGTTGACTCTCCTTTGCACGCCTACAGCCCAACCCATACGCCAACCGTCCCTCACGATTTCAGCCAATGCCAATCCAACCCAGTCCAGCGTCCACACCCCTATCGTTCCTCCACGCTAGCCCCAACGAATAGCCATCAAAGCTAGCAATGTTTCTCCAAGCAACTCAGCCCAGCCCAAATCGAGCCGAGGCCAGCCCACTCAAAGCCGCGACCAACAGCCCCTTCGAGATCGGTAGCAACCATGAGCTTCCTTAAACCGTTTTCAACCCGATCTGAACTCCCGTTGGCACCGCCATAAGCTTGAGTTTCGGCCGCCATCGCGTCGTCATCGCCGTGGACTCACCGATCCGCAAAACCGGTGAGTTTAATCACTAGACTTTGCTTAGGGAGTTAATGATGCTTAATAGTTTATTAGTATAGGCTAAGTATAATTTATGTGATTAGTTGAATGGATTAATGATTTAATTATTCTTTTTTGCATATTAGGTGGTTAGAACGGCTTAATTAGAGACTAGATAAGTTGTATTATTTATCTAAATAGGTTGGAAAATTCTCCGGGCTTGTTTCGGGGTTTAATTTGGTATTTCCAGCCTAGGTTTCTATTTTTGGCATTTAATGGTATTTATTTAATTATTTTTTGTATTTATTTAATTATTTATTATTTTCTTGAAATTATACTGGGTTAGTTGGTGACTGGAATTTCATGCTGATTGCAATTGTAGGCTTAGTTTATTCAATTGAGTATCGATTTGTGTAAATTGAGTGGTAATTGTAATTTTGGGTATTTATCCTAAAATTGAGTAATTTGGGAATTTAATTAGAAAATACCGGACGTCAGTTTATAACACAAAAAATGTGTTTATGGACTATATTAAATGGTGAGATTTTTTAAAAGAAATATATTGCATTTTTGGCTCAAGCCGACAGTATACCCACACATGATTATTTTTATCAGGTATTTTTAACACGGTGAAAATAGGCCAAGTTCGTTATTTTAATTGAGGAATTGGTGTGCAAAGTACAAGGTCCTTAGCTGGGATTGAGTGATTATGTGCTGGTTAAGAGAATTCGTCACCCGCTGTGTGTCAAGTGAGCAATGCTCTTATGTGGAAGTCCATCTATGAAAGACGTAGCCGTGCTCAATGGGATGAGACGATGCCTGGCTATACCGAAAGACCGCTGTGTGACGGTAAGATCATGCTTGTGTGGCTGTAATAAATTGAAACGCATGATAGGCCATGCCTGTGTGGCTGTAATCACTTGGAATACATGATTGAATGAGTTAAACGTGCCGGATTATTAGACGAAATCGTGACACGGTATGGGACATGTCATAATGATTTTGTCTTATAATTGGGACCTCTGTGGTAGATTGATGGATGGATTGATTGACTGAGATGTGGTGATTGATGGAAATGTCATTTGAGACGTTCCACTTAATTGAGTGTTATTACTGCGCATATGTGATATATGAATTGTACTGACATGCAATATGGAACTGAGGCAAAGTAAGTCCTCTGTACTATATGCATAAGCCACCCCTAGGCGTATTTTCTTCCTAATAGGGGTTTAGGGGGTGAACTTGCTAAGACATTGTCTTACTTCGTCATGGGCTTAACTTTTTAGGTCTCTAGTGTGAAGAACCCAAAGCTTGAGGTGGAAGGGTCAAGAGCATGAGTGGCTCAGAAGTTCTTGTTGGAGATAGACCTCTTGTACTTAGATCATAGAATTGGTCTCTGTTTGTAAACCGGATTGTTTATAAAAGCTATGTTGATTGATTTGAAATTTGTTGTCCTACTTTTCTATCACACATTTATTGTGGTCAAGGGATTAGTAATTCGCTTTTGGCAATCAAATATTTCGAATCAATTAAGGATAAGGTAATTACCTAATTTGAAAATTAACTTTCCCAATTTGAACTCCGGTGATCAGACCGGAATCAGGGCAGGAGGCTCCAGTCACGGCGCAGCTGGCTGCACGGTCACGGAGCTTGGTGGCGGCGGTTTCACATGGTGATTCAGAAAACCTACAAAAAGGAAAAGGAATGACAATGGGGTCTCTCGGCCAAGTGCGTTGCAACGTCGTGGATGAAGAACAACGACAGGAGGAGGAAACCTAGCAAAGCGGGTTCGATTCCTGTGGGGTGTGGAACCGGGAATCGCCTGGAAGAGCGTCAGAGCAACGGAGCTAGCTAGTGATTGCAAGATGGATGGAGCAGCGATAGTTCAGCGGCAGTGGGAGGGAAAATTCTGCCCGGGACCTTTGCCTTCCTTTTTGTCGTCTCCTTCTCCCTTTTTCGTGAAAAGCAATTCTCTCCTCTCTCTCTCTCTCTCTCTCTCTCTCTCTCTCTCTCTCCTGGGTAAGTGAAGCTCAGAGAGATGACCCACTCGCGATTTCTCTCTCCCTCAGTGTGGCCGTCTCCTCTCAGTTTCGCTAAGTAAATATTTGTGAGAGCCAGCAAAATCTAATTGTCGAGGGCTTTCAATCGTCATCATCGGCGTAGGAGGCTCCTTGGCGGGTGGTCGTCGTCAGATATCGTGCCTCAGCTGGACAGCAAAATCGTCGTGGAGTCTCGGGACAGCAGGGGCAGAGATAATTCAGTCGTGTTGGCTTGACACAGCAATGGCGGAACAGGGACAGAAGAAACCGCTCGTCAATGGCGAGGAATCGACAAGGCCGGGACTTTATCATTATTTTCTGGTCGGGAGGGATCGCGGCAAGGCTGATCGTTGTTGGTGCAGCGAGCAACGACGGGAAGCAGCAGTAACGGCATCTCGGTCACAGAACAGCCAAAGGGCGGCACCGCCAATCAAGGGGCTCGGCCGTAGGAGGGTCGGCCAAGATTCCTCCCATAGATTTCGCTTTTCTCGCGTACTGAGTGTGCCCCCAGCTTCTCTCTTTTTATACTGTCTGCTCCCCTTGATGACCACGTTTTCTTGCATCACAAAAGCGGAAGTTGAATATCATTAAGAAACAACCATCATCATATGCCTCGTTGGTTATATCTAGGTTGTTGTCAAACCTCTGGCGTGGTGATTTCACGAGGAAAAAGAAAAGAAATTCAATGGCGACAGCGATCGCGGGAAAGCTTTGCTCGATCATCCAAATGTCGAAACACGAAGAGTCGAAGAGGACTCTAAGAGGATGTTTTGCCGTGTATGTGGGTGAAGAGGAGACGCGTTCCGTCTTTCCTTTGGAATATTTGAAATGCCGAAAGTAATAAGAATTGCTTCCATATCAAATTTGAAATGCCGAAAGTCATCAGAATTGCTTCAAGATCAAATTGTCTCGGAGCATGACCGTATCGAGCTACTTTGTTCGGAAGAGGATTTCGACGAGGCTATTAATCAAGCGAAGGCAGAACTTGAAGAGACTAAAAATGCATGTGAGGAAAAAGTAATGGGATTATGTGCTTCTTAATTCCGTAGGTGAATAGCTTCGGATGTTGGTCGATTTTGATTTTGTGTTGTCCTTATGCAACTATTAGACTTGGGCCTCAATTCGTGAATATCTTCGAAATCTGGCTATATAATGTAAGTAGTTTGATTGTAAGAAACAATCTTTAGTATATATTTTGCACTAAAGGTTTTTGCAATGACAATAAAGTAATTTCAAGGTTCGGCAGAAGATTATTATTATGAAACTTGATATGCAGTTTCTATCTTTCTAGTAAATACATAAAAAGCATAGATTAATTTCAAATTGAGCGTTTTCACGTAATCCTACAATTATTTCATGCGGTTTAATCTAAGTATTGGATATACTTGATCATTAAGTACTCACTTAATTATCGGGTACTCAAGAACCCAACTATCCATTTAGAAAAAAGAAAACTAATCACTCACAAGGGCGCCATGATGCGAGTTGATGATTAATTCGCCTCATGTATGACCAAGACAAGAAGAAAATGAAGAATAATCATCCAAAATTATAAAAGTCCCAAAGCATCTACATTGGATAGATGTCAAAATCTGCCCACATGTTAACAATCTCGTTTTTCATTAAACCACATGCTAACCCGAGGAGATGGTCATTTTGAATCTTGAAAAATGTGAAGTCTCAATCCAGTTTGTGACATGGTGCACTCACTTGGGGTTGGGGTTTTTAGTAAGTAATTTGGTGAATCCTCTATTCTCGTCGTGGATGGCATATCTCTAACTGAATTCGAGAAATAGACTTAGTCAGATGTGTGAAAATTGATTCATGATATCACCTAATCACTATTTCAAAAGAAAGGGAAATAAAATAAAAGTTACATGGATGGGCCTAAGATTGTGACATCCCATATTTTCACTCTTGTTTTCTACTGAATAAATCGGGCATTTCATTGACGCGCCTATAGGATTGTTCTCAGAGCTGATCACTCTCAAGATAACTAAACTATTTAGGGAAGCTATTAAAAAATTTGAAGGCAATAGACTTGAGAATTTGATCAGGATTGGCTTCTCGACCGTGCTTATCTTTAGAGGCCATTACGGAACAGTTAAAAATCGATTTGAGATCAGAGATAGGTCTATTTGATTGAGATGTGTGGCTAATTAAGGGTGACACCACTAAATTGGAAAATTCTCATTGATCAACCCTAGACTGATTCTTTTATCATTTTGGTACCCTATGTCCGCAATTGAATCCTTAAGATTTTCATGACAATCGAGAGTCGACAATGTGTCAAGTGGGTTCATAGTGGCTCGAAGAAAATTGACCACAGGTCATTTGCACTAAAAATCTCTTAAAGCTACCCAGTAGCCTAGGTCACGCTAAAAACGCATCGAATGGAAATTAAGCGCGAATTCAAGTCCGATTTTAGAAATTGAAGATTCTGTTATGTCTCAATAAATTTTAGGAGCGTCAACTCAGTCTCATAAGATTTTTTTGCAACTCCAGACTTTTTGGGAAAAAGTTGTCACAAGTCCATTTTTGTACAGAAAAAGCCGAGGATCATTTTTTATTGCAAATTTGGGGATGCAAGATGAATCTATGAGTGAGGAAAAATGCCAAGATGACCATGGTGGGTAGATTGATTTGATTAAGGCCAAATGAGATAGAATTAAAGAGGAAATGGTGTCCAATTGTTTGGAAAATGCAAGAATTCGTAGCTCCCCCTCCTACTAGCCATTTTGGACTATTTGAGAAGTCATGGGGAGTGTAATGGTGGACCATTGTGAGCCAAGGAAGAAAGGTTGGCTAGGAAAGGCCAAAGGAGATATTTTTGTGGAAATTTTGGACCAAGTGGCCCCCTCCATCTCTCCCTCATCTCTATCTTCTCTCTCTCTCTATGACCGGCCAAACCCTCACCTTCTCCTCTCCATTTCGATGAGCAGCAAGCCAAGGAGATCACCGGGGACAACCACACTCACGCTGTTGCACGCTGGAGCTGCACGCCTAGCTGAATCGCCGCCACCGTTCACGCGAGCCACCGTTCACGCCCGACTACTCTCGCTTGCCCCTCACTCCTATTCGAACTGCTGTTTCAAATCTATTGCAACTCACTTGGAGCTGTCTTGAGCCCGTTCAACCCTCGTGAGTCCACATCTAGGCTCGGTTTGGCCTATTCCCTCTTTCCTGGTCAATTCTCGCTTTGAATCAAGTTGTTTGGAATCTGTTTCTAGTAAGATCAAATCAGGTTTTTGTGGGTTTCCAGCAGGTTTCTAGGCTCGATTTGAGGTGTTTCCAGGCCTCGGACCTTAGGCTCACTTTGGAGAAAAATGTCCCCTGAGATGTTCCCGACATTTCCATCGAGCGGATTGTTAAATGAATGAGTTTAGCTCACTAATCCTTTCTTAGTTTGCTAATGATGCTTAATAGTTCATTAGTGTTAATTAAACATGATTATGTGGTTAGATTAGTTTAGAACAATTAAATTAGTGACCTAACGATGCATGTTAGGCAGTTAGACTTAGTTATTAGCAAGTAGAGAGCTTCTAGTATTTATTAAGTGAACCTCGAGATTTTTCCCGGTTTTTCTTGACCTCCAATTAGGCATTACGGGCCTAAGTTGGACTTATTGTATTTATTTAATAATTTTTGGAATTATTTAATTAATTATTTATATTATGAAAATTAGGTAGGGATAGTCGACGATCGGAATTTTATGCTGATTATCGTGGTGTATTCCATTTATTTATTTGAGCCTTAAATTGTGAGAAATTGATTTATTGGTGATTTTAGGATTTATTGCTAAATTAAATAATTTTGGTTATTAATTGAAAGATAACTGGGCATCGGTTGATAATGTCAAAAATGTTTTAGTGGACTACATAAAATGGTGGGATTTATGGAAATGAAACATATGGTATTTTGGCTGAGGCCGACTGTGTACCCATACACGATATTTTATCGAGTATGATAAAATAGTGAGAAGAAATGTTGTATGACGTGGCTCGGTGACCAGATAGGTTGCCTTGAGGTATAGGTCGGCTTAAAAAATGCACGTGAATCGTTGAGTATATACATCACCTGGATAAGCACGTGGCTCGGTGTTTAGTACATCGCCTTAGAAAATGCACGTGGCTCGGTGATTAAATATACTATCTTGGAGATTATATAGTTTGGATTAGGATGATCGATGAGTGGTCATGTTGACATATAATTGACTAGGTCAATTGATCAATGTATCAATCCGTGATATTATGATTGGGTGCCTATTGAACTGTACTAATTTGTAGGTGGAATCTGAGGCCAAGGTAAGTCCTCTGACCCGTGTGTAATTAGGTAGCCCAATAGGTGTATTGATTTACTAATCGAATCTTAGGGGTAGAACTCACTGAGACGTTGTTTCAATGGTTATTGTATAACCATTTTAGGTCTCTAAATGGCAACACCTCCACCTCCTCGTCCTCCTATGCATTTCAGTATACTTGAGGAAGTCATCGAGATAGAGACCCACTTCCCGATTCACCCCCACTCGGAAGGACTAGAGTACATTTTAGTTTAGTCGAGTGTCTAGGTTGATGTGGGTAAAGATGCCCTGAGGCCCCACAAGTATCGATTGTGGTACCGTGAATACCATGATGGGCGAAGGGAGGGTCCCATGCCAGAAGGTGATGTGCCTATGTTTGTTTTGGAGGAAGCATTTAGAGAGGGGACGGCTGAGCATTTAGAGACCCACTTCCCGATTCACCCCCACTCGGAAGGACTAGAGTACATTTTAGTTTAGTCGAGTGTCTAGGTTGATGTGGGTAAAGATGCCCTGAGGCCCCACAAGTATCGATTGTGGTACCGTGAATACCATGATGGGCGAAGGGAGGGTCCCATGCCAGAAGGTGATGTGCCTATGTTTGTTTTGGAGGAAGCATTTAGAGAGGGGACGGCTGATCATAAGGATGGGTCAATAGTGGATGCAGAAGACTTTATACTCAAAAGTGACACCAACTGTCCTAAGCCATCGTAGTAGACTCGATGAGCATGCCTAAGAAGAGGTCGATCAAGAAGAGGTGTACCCAAAAGAGAATTGGGAGGAGGAACCTGAGGAGGAGGAGCCCGAGATGAATTTTGAGGAGGAGGAACTAGAGGACGAACCTAAAGAAGACGAAGAAAAATCTGAAGAAGAGAAGGATCCAGTGGAGGATCCAGAGTATGACCCGGATGAGGACTAAGATCCTATCCTGTTTGCAAACTTGAGTTATGGACTGATGTATGATAGATTAGACTTCTATGAATAGTATTGTAATATATAATATGTGGTTTGCTTTGTATAAAAGTATGGTTGTAATTTTTTAGTTGTGAAAAATATAGCCTTACTTTTCTATTCCATTGTTTTATTATCTGGGGATTATTTTATGCTTTCACATGTGTATTAAAATAAAAGGGGTCAGCGATGTGTCCTAAGACGTCGCTATTAATCGACCTAGTGAGGGATGTGCACACGTTCGAGGATCGAGGTGTGACATCTCGCTTAAGTGGTATCAAAGCATGGTCGTTAAGGATTGGAGTGATAAGGTGCGATGGACCATGGGATAGTGGTAAGAAAGACCTTTAATTTTCTAACTGGTGCATGTGAGTGGTAATTGATTGGTAGATTTGTTTGTTGTTTAGATTACTCTGTTTCTAATTCAATATGGAATTGAAAATAGGCATCAGTAGATAAAGACTGAGCCATGAGTGGTCTAGAGCCAAGAACTCCTAGTAAAAAGGCCGGTAGGGCCGTGACTCGGGGTAGAACGCCTACCAGGGTCGGTGCACCACCTCCTGTTGGTGTTAGGGTAGTAGCCCCTAGTGATCTTAGGATCGATGTGATCATGCGAGTACTTGAAGTCATGGGTAACAGAATGGATTGGCAGGCATTGAACCAAGCCGCCTTTCAAGCCGTTGCTATTGCTGCTACTGAAGCCGCCCCTGCTGCTGCACCTACTGCTGCACCTGTTGGAGATCCCCTAGGAATTGTGGTTGCAAAGAGAGTAATTCACAAGCTAGTGGAGCAATTCTTAAGATTGAACCCACCACAGTTCACCGAGATAGGAGACCACGAAACTACTGCCTTATGGGTTCAGAAATTGGAGAAAGCTTTTGCACCACTGATGTGCAATGAAATTGAGAAAGTGGTCCTTGCAACTTACCAACTAGAGGGAGTTGCAAATACTTGGTGAAGGACTACCCAAGGAGCATTATTTCTAGAAGGTGTCACCCCAGAGTGGAATGCCTTTCTAGAAGCTTTTAATGACAAGTACTTCTCCGAGACGGCTAGAAAGGTGAAGATGGTAGAAATTCAACGTCTTCGCCAAGGTTCCCTAACGGTGGATCAATATGAGGCAAAGTTCGTTGAACTTTCGCAATATGATTCAAAATTGATTGAGAATTCGGCAAACCGAGCGAGGAGGTTTAGGGACGGGTTCAGACTGGACTTGAGAAGCACACTGGTCTCTTTGGATCTGAGAACTTACAACGACCTTTATGGGAGAGCTCAGAAGATTGAGAAAGATCGAACGAAAGAGTCACCTCATCAAGGCCAAGGTTTAATTTCCACAAAGAAGCAATCCAACAGGGAAAGAGACCTGTGCTTGGAGGTAGATCTCATGTTCCACCTAGCAAGAGGAGTGGATTTAGTAGATCAATGCCCAGTAGGAATGATGCATGTTGCTTTTGTGGAAGGTGACATGGATCAGCCCTATGCCCAGCTAGGTCGGCAGCATGTTTTGAATGTAGTCAGTAGGGCCACCTAGCTTGAAATTGTCTTAGAAAGCCTAGAGGACAACCACAATTACTGCTGCCGCTGCCAATGGGACAGATGAGAGGGTATGCCCCCCAGAACGTGCCACAGGGAGGACAGCTGAGACCTCTAGTTGAGGGCATAGTTTACGCTATCACACAGGGTCCGGCAGAAGCTGCGCCTGATGTGATCACAAATATGGTTTCGTTGAACGACGAACCTACTTACACTTTATTCGACTCAAGAGCAAATCATTCCTTTATTGCCAAGCAGTATTTTAAGTTGTTAGGATTAAGTCCTATATTGTTGGAGTCGGTAGTTTGCATATATCTACACCATTGAAGGATAAAGTGATTGCTGCTTTGGGTTGTTTTGATAGGAAGTTAGCGATTGGTGAGCGAGAGGGGAAAATAGACTTGTTAGTCCTAGCCATGTATGATTTTGATTTGATAATTGGCATAGATTGGCTCACCAATCAACGAGCTATAATGGACTACTATTGCAAAGCGATTCAGTTTGACTCGTTAGAGGGTTGTTGACGCCTCAATTTTAATTAGGTTTATTTAATTAATTAATTTTTTTATTTATTTTGTCTTTTTCGAAATAATAAACAAATAACAAAAAAAAGAAAAAACAGAAAAAAAAAAAGAAGCAGCCCTCGAATGGGCCCTTACGGCCCATTTCCCCTTTCAGCCTGGTCCCACTAGTAATCTCCTTCCTCGCGCCTTTGCAACACACGCACAAAGGACGCGACGCCGGAGAGCTAGGTAGATGGCGACCCACGTGGGAGGGGTAGCTGGCGTCGAATGGGACGCCGGTTCGGCCAGGTGGAGGCCGCTTGGCGCACGGGGACAGGCGGTCGAAGCTCTATTGGCCAACTGCCCCCTCCCTTATAAATAGGCCCCCGTTTCCGCCATCGAGAAGGGACACCAAAGAATCACAAGCTTGGAAACCTCCTCCTGAGAGACTTCAGAGGAGGTTAAAGAGCAAGTGAGAGAGAGACGAGTGAGCGAGCTTCGAGATCTTCCCATTAAGAGACTTCGGGGGAGGAATCGAAGAGCAAGCGAGAGAGAAATCGGGTCGCGAGCTCGGTCGACCTCCCCCTGAGAGACTTCGGAGGAGGCCGTTGGCAAGCGAGTTCAAGGAGGTCAGATCTGGCCAGTGGAGGCTCGAATTTGACCGGAGTGAGAGAGAAGCGAGGTCGGAGGAGGCGAAGGAGTTTTGGATTCGCGAAGAGGGGCGGAAGAAGAGGTCCCACCCCCCGACACCGCTGCTGTGCTGAATCCCGCCGTGCCGCCGTCTCATCGTCGACACCGCCAACCAAGCCTAGATGCCGCAAATAGGTAGCAGATACCTTTTAATGCATCATCCTCATCGATCCGTCGTTGATGCCCTGTCGAAAACCCTAGTCGCCGTTCGCCACGTCGTTGCCTTGAGCCACCGTGAGATCCAGTCCCCAGTCGCTCTCTATCCGCCATTCCCCTCGGCATCACCATCCGTCGCCGCCATCGTACCGCTGCACCGCGTCCTCCTGCCACTGATGTCCCCTATTCGTGTCACCGTCGTGACACTTCAATCCCTTTCCTTAGCGCCGCGAATCGTCGAACCCTAGGCTTCTCAAAATTCGGGTTTCGTGAAAGGGGATTCGAGTCATCAGATCGGGCAGGGCTTTCGCGAATTTGGGGCAACCGGAGGTCGGGTCGTCGCGTCGGGCATGTGACTCGGCGCCCTAGGGTTACGCAGGCTAGCTTCTCCACGGGCCGGCATCCCCTTTTTTAAATAGACCCAATTCCGTGTGTGTGGGCTGAGTTTTTAAGAAAAAGCAAAAAATCTAAGTCGACCCGGGTCCGATCGGGGTTGGACCCAACCCGCGAATCTGACCCGGGTCAATTTTTATAATATTTTAATATAAAATAATATTATAATAAATAAATAATTTATTTTAAAAAAATCAAAAATAATTTATTTTCGAAAAAATATTAAAAAGCATTTTAATTTCCAAAAACCGAAAAATATTTAAAAAATGTTGAAAAATGTTTTATTTTCTGAAAAAAATCAAGAAAAATAAAAAATAATTTATTTTAAAAAATATTAAAAATATTTAAAAAATATTTTATTTTCCAAAAAATAAAAAAATAAAAAATATTCCATATTTTCCAAAAAATGCCAAAAATAAAAAAATCCATTATATGTCCAAAAAATGAGAAAAAGACTCAAAAAATGTTTTTCCTCCCCAAAATGCATGGAAAATCCCTCAAACATCGAAAAAACCTCAAGGTTTAAACAAGATTATGTACTGAAAGGGCATTAGTGCTTAACTAGTGTAATCAACTCCCCGATCCTAATTTCTCTGGTTAGGAGTGAGTATTTTTCTCGACACTTCACTTGGGTTTTTAATGAACCCATCCCAAATTGATTAGTGGCGACTCCATTTTAAAAATCAACTTGCAGGTTAAAAACTTAGACTATTAAAGTCATGAATTTATGGATTTAGGAGAGTCCAGGCTTAACCAATTTGAGCTGAGCCATTAGCTTCCTTAGGCACTCGTACCCGATTGCGGGCACCGAAAAAAGAGGTCGTGACAGCTTGGCGACTCCGCTAGGGACTTTGAAGACTTAGGCCATTTTTGTCTTTTTTAAATTCTTTGCTGATTTAGGTTTTTTTCTTTATGCATGTCAAAAGCTTAGAAATTTATTTTAATTTTGATTAAAATAATTATCTTGTGATTATAAACTGCTGTGCATGCTTTACTGTTTTAAACACTACACATGGCACACAAAACCCGACCGCCGGACCTAGACCGCCATAGGATTTCTAAGATGGTGTTAAGAAAGATACAACCTCGAACGCGGGAATGCGATGCAGAGGTTGCCTTTCTTTTCCCCGAATTTCTTAGCAGAGGTTAAGGGGATATGCTGCTAACGCGAGACTGCGACGGGTGAATACCCTTTTAATTTCATCAAGCCTTCTGATTTAGAAATCGAGCAGCACGTCCCATCTAGTATGTCTTTGTGCTTGTCATTTTATTTAAAAGAAAAGTGATTTCTTTACTTTTACTTAGTCTTTTTATTTAAAAGAAAAGTGATTTCTTTACTTTTACTTAGTCTTTTTATTTGGCCCATGGCAATTTAGGATAAACTTTTCAAGTCCCAATTTATATGCGATGGGGAAAGACGATATCCAGTTCATTCCTGCTCCCAAGGTGGAGCTCTTCAAATGGTGGGGTCAATTGGACCAGTATGCCCAATAGCGCATAAAAGCCAAAATTGGTCATCTCCTATCGTTGATTCAAATCACTATCTGTCCCAAAGTCATACAGGCCATGGCACATTTCTGGTGCCGAAAAATGACTACTTTTATGTTTGATGGGTTTGAGCTAACCCCAACACTGGAAGAATACAGCATCATCACTGGAATGCCTCTCGAGAAAAAGCTTATTAGCCCATCAATAGGCATTATCCCGTTGGGTGGGTTAGCACGACTTTTAGGAATTGAAATCCACGTTGTGAGGCAAATTCTTAAAAACAACCATAATACCTGTCCACTAGAATTCATAAATGCATGTTTTCAAAATCAGCCTATGACCCAAAAAAATGAGATTTTCCTCCCGGCCTTTTTTGGGTTCATCATTTTCCCCCATCAAAGAAATGTCATAAGTCCTAAGATAGCATGCATAGTTGATCAGATCTTGAGGGGACAAAATTATGTCAACATGATTTTAACTGAAACATTTTTGTCCTTTAATTGTTTTAAAGAAAACATGGAGAAAATCATGCGGGTCTCTCCGGAAATTTTACAAGTCTGGTTCATTTCTCACTTAAGTGAATTCCGAGGCTTCATGCAATCGTCTAAAATGAATGATTTCGAAAATCCATTACAAAATTTTATGGTTTTAGGACCATACATTCCCAATCAAAGTTGTTTAAATTGGATAAACTTCCTAAGAGACCAAGCTCCTGAGGCATTCCAATGGTGTGCTAGTTGGTTTTATGAAAAGAGAGCTCGCTTTGCTTTCAAGCGCCACTATCCAATTCCGTTACTCGGCCTCATCGGTGCCACTTCCTATTTCTCACATAGGGTGGCACGACAGTATGAAGCCCTTCAGGAGATCCCGCCATCTTTCAAGAAGAGTCCCTCCACTCATTTTCACCCATCAAAGTTTTAAATACACGTTCGAGATTGACATTATCGAGGAAGCATGGAACAAGTGCCATCGCAAAAGAATCGTGGTACCTGAAGGGCTTGAGGGAGAAGAAAAAGCCCACCATGCCTCGATGTCCTACATCCACAACCATCGTATCCTGACAAGATGGAAGCCATCAGTCCCTCACTCAATCAGCGAGAGCAGCCAGCACGAGCAAGCAAAGCTCATGGAGAGGGATTTGGAAATGGACTGGATACACACCTCAGAGCTGATCCAAGAAAGCAAGCCTCTGCACAAGCGCAAGACTCCCCGTCGCATATAAATTGGCAATCATTTGCCCCTTAGTATTAATAGTGTGAAAGTTTTGTCCCATTGTTTAGGGACTTTTGTTTAATATCTAGTATTTTATTCTGTCATTTCAATTTCAAGTTTTAAATGTCAGAAGTCTGTGGTCTATAAAATCCTTTTTAGATGAATAAAAAAGTAGTTAGGCCGTTGCCATGGGTCAATCTTTTTTTACTTTCATGCTCATTCATTGTTTTCGCAACGAACAGGTAATTATGAATTGCCAGCCACCAGCCGCCCGTGAATGGCCTCATACAATAGGGCCCAATCAGAATGATGTACAAAATCGCCTCATCAATATTGAAGACGGCGTAGGATAGATGTCCATTGTCCTTCAACAACTCTCGAGACAAATGAAATCCACTCAAGCTGAGCCCAACTCTGTGTTTGCCTTAAACACCATCATGACACCCGCAAATTTGCCAAAAAATAACCAGTACCATAGACAACTTGAAAGGATCATGAAAAAGTTAAGCCAGCTACAGGAGCAGAATCTCATGGACCTGTCCAATTACGTTGGCATTGAGATCCCTTAAAAACTCAAAGCACCTGAATGCGAAAAGTATGCTGATACCTCCTACCCAGAGACCTACTTGTAGGCTTACCTAGTTCGAAGGATGATTCAATCGTACCAATCAAGCTTGACTGGCCCTGCCTTGTGATGGTACATTATCAGGAAGATTAGTCCCCTTAAAACTTGGAAGGAACTAATTCATGTTTTTCGCCAAGAGTATAATATTGACATCACCCCTGATATCACCTTGCCCTACGAAGAGCCGATGATCGCTGAGCATAGGGAGCCATTAGTCGATGAGATAGGAGAAGAGCATGTCAATGAAGCTTTGCATGATAAATGGGCAGCTGAGCAACATTCTGTTACTAGAAAATTTCCCACTAGGAAAGGCAAGAAGCCTTTGTATGAGATCAAAAACACAGAGCCTGTTCAAGAGTGGGGCACGATTGGACAACTCCCCAAGCTTACTCCAAGAGCTAGGGTCCAAAGAATACCAACCCCTATCAACCTGGAAAATGAATCAGACAGTGAAACTCCAATGTCTCTCACTTCCCTTGACAGAATCGAGCTGGCAAAACGAAGGGCCCTACTCAAAAGGTCTGAACCAGAAGCCAAGAAAGGAAAGCCTAAGCAAATCAATGCAGCATCTGCTGGCGAGCCACCGCACCAAAACTTCGACCACCCCTTAGAATACAACCCTGAAGACTTCTCGGCCCTAGAATACAATCACAAGGACTTCCAGCGTTATTTCAATAATGAAACCGACGATTCATCGTATAACTATTTTTAACTCTCACCCGAGGATGAAGGCTCGTTAGAAAAGGAAGCATATGTCTTTATCTGCTACGATCCTAACGAACTACTAAGCTCATCCTTTGACCATGAGGATAGCTTCAATACTTCATCCTCATTCGGAAATTTTGACCAAGAAGAAAGCAATGGGGTAATTTCGATAGAGTCCAACTTCCCTATGACAGAAAAATTCACCACTACAACGAACATGCAGTGGGAAAACTAGTGGCGTAACCAAGACATACCAGGCCCGTCTTGCCCTCATAGGATCATGACCCCCAGAGAGATATGGATACCTAATCTCCGCAAGTATAATGGCACGACTTGCCCCGTGGCTCATTTGCAATATATCCATGTTGAAATGAGTCGATACTATAGGCCAATCTCATTCAAAACTCGGGCCTTCCAAGAAAGTCTTATAGGACCTGCATTACAATGGTTCATCACAGCAGATGTCTACCTCATGAGAGATTGGAATGAGTTGTCTTTTACATTCCTACTTTAGTATCAAAGTCAATTGGAACTGAACTACCTTGCGAGAACTTGGTTCACTTTAGAAGAAGACCAATGGAGGATTTCCGAACATATGGAAGGAGGTGGAAGGCTTTTATGATGCAAATTTACTCTCAACTGGCCGAAGAAGAAATGATAAAATTGTTCATAGGAGCTTTACCTGGCAAGCATCATTGTTGGTTACATGGTTTGCACTTCCGTAACTTCAATGAAGTGGTCCTCTCATGTGAATACTTTGAGTTTACTGGAGGTGAAGAACTCTCACACACTTGATTTCAGAACTAACACTATCAAAGCGCTCTTTTACATAGGAGTCTTCATGAGTTTTACTTGTTTTTATGATTTCATGTTTCTTATCTTGTCTAGTGTGCTACTGTTGTATTTTCCATTCCAAGTACTTTAATGAATGGTTCTAGTATTTTGTTTTGAAAGCATGAGGCGGTATTCCAAACTAGCCTAGTGATGCTATCCAACCATGAAAATAAAATATGATCCAAGGAGAATACTGAGGGATGGGCTTCCTCATGCTTTCTTCCCTCCAAGAATATATACTTTTGAAAACAAAAAATGTTTCATTACCAAAAGCTTTTGTCAAAACAAGATGTTTAATTATATTTGTCTTTTCGATTCACTCACTTCGTGTCTCAGAATATCATTCCCATCCCCATTGACTTAATGTGACGGGGGGCATTTGAAGTTGGCGCATCATGTGAACTCGCCGAATTCAAAGATACTCTTTTCAAGAAAGCGAGGGCAAACAGAAAGGAGCATCCCGTTTCAAAAAGGGTAAGTCTTATTCCCTTAACATAATATTGAGAATGACAACCCCTCTCTTTTATTTACAGGATACAAAAGGTGAGACGTAATAGGTACAAGCATACAGTTGAAATCGAAGCATCCATGACATGCCTCACTCCTGCCCAGCTCCATTCTAAGCCAAAGGACTATCTTGTCATACGACACGCCCAAACACCTAGATGTTATAGCTTCAACTTTGACAAGCTTAGAAACATAAGAAAGAAGCTCCTTCTCTTCCTTTAAAGTGATTACTGTCAACAGGGAGAAAATCCAAACAATTAAGGTGATCTATAGCCCAACACGCTGGACAATGACTTTGGAATCTAGAAGCTTCACTCCAAATGCATATTCTTCCAAGAAGTAATTGCCATTAGAAAGCTTGAGATTTTTTATCTCAGATTCTATAGAAGCTTGAGGTACATGACTTTTGCCTAATGATACTATAGTTAAAGACAAAAGGAGAAATTCCACAGAAGGAAGGCGTTGAAGATGAATCAACGACCAACAATCATATATACATAGTCCCAATGAGGAAGGCCAATTGAAGGATACATTGAACTATGCCAAGATAAAGGGTCATCATCGACATTCAAATATCCTTAGGAGCTAGCACAAACAAACTTTGGGGAAGGGTAATTTGGTATCGTTTCCATTACTCCCACTATGAACTCGCTTTTGACGTATTTTGCCTATTGACAAGAAACATTGGGAATCAAAAACCAAACTTGATGATCAATATTGGCCAAGTGAGGTTCATGAGAATGACCTGTATCGAATTCACCTAACTTCGTGTAAAGAAGGACGCGCCATCCATAAGCCAGTTAAGGAGAATAATTGACCTAACGAAGTGGAAGACACGAGATTTCATGTCCTTCTCGTACTCGAGGGTCACTTAATTGTTTGCAAACTAGTGAAGGGCCATGTTGTATCGCTTCCAGTTGTTTGACCTCTGAAAGAGTTCATGACTAACATGCTCCCTCTTGTCTTTTATAGGATCATCTGACCGTCCAAGATACGAAAAACAATAATAAGCTTTCCCAAACAAAATAGCATCTCAAGTATCATTGAAGCAAATGATAGAGATCCTTCAAGCCTTAAGTCACTTATAATCTTGGCCCTACTGGTTGAACCATTTCCACAGCTTCTCTCTGCAAAAGGCAATGGTAGAAATTCCTGATCAGATTCTCAATCCTAGGCTGATCATTCATATGTCATGTCCCTAATCAATAGGAGCAATCTATCGACACTCATTTGTGAATAACCCTTTGTAAATAACTCTTTTGATGTTTAAATTTCAACACATTTGTGAATACCATTTCACCAAGCAAACACCCCAAAAGCTGTTGATAAGCTTTCCTTGAGTAAAAAGCCATTCATTTATTTTGAGAGTGCAAAATCTATCACATCATACACTGCATGCCTTTTTCCAGGTGAATTTTGCATGATGATTTTATTTGTCTAAATCTTTGATTTTATTAAGGATTATTAGAATAAACAGCTAAGTGAAGATACAAAATTAATTGAGCATGCTAGATGAGGCGCGTCAGAATGATGACAGACAAGCCATATCCTACATGCAGTCCCCATCTATACACTTGTGAAATGAGTGCAGAAAATTCCATGACTACAGGGTAAAGAGTTCTCTCGTGAATGGTACGATGACCAAAGTAGTGAGAGGCATTCCATCGCTCACTTTGAGCCCCATACATTGACAAATTTCTGCCATACTCTCGTCAAAGAACCACCCCAACACTGGGGCAAATCGAGAGCAAGTCAACATCACAAGGTGAGAAAGGGGATAAAAATTTTCTCACTTGCACTTGGATCAATCTTCGAGTGTCTTTATTGCATATGAACACCCGCGTTAATTTAAGTATCCTAGAGTCATGAAGAGCAATTCTTTCTTTACGCACTTGTATCCATTGTACAACTCAATTGAGTCTGTAAATTCACCCTCACATGGAGGTAAAGTAGAAGCTACTGCCGTTTGAGCAGCATAATCAGAAGTGCTGGCAAAAGATAAAGACTCAATAATCTAAACAAAGGCATTTTCTTGAACTTGTCAAGATCAGTTCCTCAAGCAACAAGAACAAAAACTGGGGCATAAAAAAGCAGTGTACCTGATAAAAGTAAGGTCAACATCCATGAATGAAAAATTGAGATGAGAAATAGGGGTATGAAAAAAGTAGTGTGCCTAGTAAAAGCAAGGCCGATGCCCCAAAACAAAAATGCAGCTATTTGTATTCCCAAGTGAAGTCGCTGTTCTGGTTTAATTGGTAGAACTTCATCTAACTGTGAGAAGAAAGACCGGTGACAAATGCCAAGGCAACCACTAACTCTCACCTTTTTACACATGAGTCAAGCCTACATTGTGTCCCATTGTAAAAGTCTCTTCAGACTAGAGGCACTTCAATTAACGTAGGACTTCATATGTCTATAAGCATCACTCGAAGAAGTACAAACAAGATTATTCTATCTCTTTTCGCAGGATTCTTGACTTGCAAACCTGAGGCTGATCGTGCGGCACTTCATTCAAGAGCCTTGACCTCGATAGTCCCATTTGATGAGCCGTTGACCAAGTCTTCATCACAATTTCAACAAAGACCTCTCACATTGGTAAAGTCGTACCATTTGCGAGAATACTCAGACCCCTATTGACATGATGACAATGAGATAGTGTGGTCCTTATAAATCCTACATCAATGGTCAGGATAGCCTTTTCCATGAGAGTGAGTGGAAAGCCCTTTCAGACTGAAAGTCCCTCATTTGGCATGCTCAAGACATCTATATTCTAAATGAATGTTGTTTTTCAAAATCTTCCCCAGTGGAATTCAAATAATACAAAAATGACAAGATTGTCATGCATGAATCACCTTTGAATTTATGAATTTACAGCATATACAATCATTGTGGGATAAGTACATTAATGGTGCCATAAGTTGTGTACGGCGCTCACTTTGGTGCCAAAAGTTTCCGTCGAATCACTTAAGTGCCAAAAAATTTGAAAAACGCTCACTTTGGTGCCAACTACGATGAAATTGGCCGGAAATCCGATGTGGCCTTTTTTTATTAATTTTTGACGCCGACGTGGCTTGTCGGAGACTTGAGGTTTGGCATCTTTCCCCTAATTTTGAAACCCTAATCCCCAAATTGAGAGAGTGGGAAGCTTGTCTTCGTGTCTTCTTCTTCCTCGAAGACACACACCAGCGACGGCACCGGCACGGCACCGGGACAGCACCGGCAAAGACACCAAAGAACGACACCAAAGAATGCACCAGCGGAAGAGACACCAGCAGCCCCTTCGACCCATCTTCTTCCTCCTCCTCCTCCGCCCTCGCCTTCGATTTTTCCTGCAACAATTTCAATCTCTCTTCGCTCACCTGGTCAAGCAACTACAATGGTGGCTGAGCGACGGTGGCCAAGCGACGGCGGGCGAACGACGGTGGCCGAGCGGCGGAAACCCTAATTTTTTCCCATGTGAGCTAAACGGCGTCGTTTCCATGAAGCCATCCACGTAGGACGGCAAAACGACGTCGTTTTCTTAAGGAGGACCGAAAACGACGTCATTTAAAGGCTTATCGATTTTTTTTTAAAAAAAATCATTTTGGCCGGAATCTTTCACCGGAGGCCGGAATCTTTCGCCGGTGGCACCAAAGTGAACGTTTTTCCTCCGATTTGGCACTTAAGTGATCCGACAGAAACTTTTGGCATCAAAGTGAGCGTCGTACACAACTTATGGCACCATTAGTATACTTATTCCCAATCATTGTGCACATGTGTGCATATTGTGCAAATAGTAAGCATACTCTTAGAGATCAGAGGTATCACCAAAAAAGCATACCCCCATCCCTACTCTCAAAGCTTTATAATCTTTGAGTATTTACCGTTGTCTAAGAACTCCCTCTTATTGACACTCAACTTGTTCAAGTTGTCCCCAAGTAATGATATTTGTGATTGTCCAAACATCCCCCTGTTTTCGAGTGCTTGCTGCCACTCAAATGCTCCCTCTGTTGATTCTTAACCTACTCAAACTGTCTTTAAAATTCAGATACTCATGACTGTCCAAGTACCCTCTTATATTTGAGTACCGACCACTGTTCGAATACTCATTTTCCATGACACTCGACCTATCCAAGTTGTCCCCGAAATTACGTCATTGAATGCTAGCAGCCACTTAAGTATTCCACCACATTATGCGCTTGCGACTACCCAATTATGCTTTCTTACACACTAAGACTAGTTGAGCGGTCCTTGATCATTAAATATTTGTGTTCATCCAAGTATTCCACTACTTCGTACACTTGCGGCTACCCAGGTGTTCCAACCCTTTTGAGTGCTTGTGACCATCCAGGTAAGCCTCATACCACATTCTCAATTATCAGAAGGCGAGAGACCTTCACAAATATGCGAGGTACGTCCTCGATATTCTCATTGCCAGAAGGTGGGAGACCTTCATGAATATGCGAGGCATGTCCTCGATATTCCCAATTACCAGCAGGTAAGAGACCTTCATGAATATGCGAGACCCATGCTCGATATTCCCAATTACTAGGAGGTGAGAGACCTTCACGAATATCTCAGGTACGCCATCGATATTCCCAATTACCAGGAGGTGAGAGACCTTCATGAATGTCTCAAGTATGTCCTCGATATTCCCAATTACCAGGAGGTAAGAGACCTTCATGAATATGCGAGACCCATCCTCGATATTCCCAATTACTAGGAGGTGAGAGACCTTCACGAATATCTCAGGTACGCCATCGATATTCCCAATTACCAGGAGGTGGGAGACCTTCATGAATGTCTCAAGTATGTCCTCGATATTCCCTTTTACTAGGAGGTGAGAGACTTCCATGAATATGCAAGGTACGTCCTTGATATTCTCATTGCCAGAAAGTGGAAGACCTTCATGAATATGCGAGGCACGTCCTCGATATTCCCAATTACTAGGAGGTAAGAGACCTTCATAAATATGCGAGACCCATCCTCGATATTTCCAATTACCAGGAGGTGAGAAACCTTCATGAATATCTCAGGTATGCCCTCGATATTCTCAATTAGAGGAGGTGCGAGACCTTTATGAATGTCTCAGGTACGTCCTCAATATTCCCTTTTACCAGGAGGTGAGAGACCTCCATGAATATGCAAGGTACGTCCTTGATATTCTCATTGCCATAAGGTAGGAGACCTTCGCAAATGTCTCAGGTACGCCTTCGATATTCCCAATTACCCGGAGGTGGGAGACCTTCATGAATATCTCAGGTACGTCCTTGATATTCCCACTACCAGGAGGTGAGAGGCCTTCATGAATATCCCAGGTACGCCCTCAATATTTCCCAAATTACCAGGAGGTGGGACACCTTCATAAATACCTAAGGTATGGCCTCAATACTTCCAAATATCAAGTACCCCTTTGATACTTGTGAATGTCCAAGTATTCCCTAAGAATTCGTACTTGTGATCATCCAAGTACCCCTTCAATGCCTACGACTAGCCAAATACCCCTTTTGATGCTTGCAATTGCCCAAATATCCTTTAGGTTAGTACTTGTATCCAGGTACTTTTTGATATACTTGTGAATGTCCAAGTATCTTCTAGAACAGATGCCCCAAGAAAGGTCGGCTTCCAACTAGTGTCCTTGACAGAAGTCAGACACCCCAACAAAGCTGATGCCCTCAGAAAGGTCGGTGTATCCTCTCGAGAAAGGTCGGATTCCAATTGGTGTCTTTGACAGAGGTCAAACACCCCCACAAAATAGATGCCCTGAGAAAGGTTGGCGTATCTCCCGAGAAAAGTCGAGTACCAACTGGTGTCCTTAAAATCAGGCATCCACAAATGAGATGTCTTGAGAAAGGTCGGTGCATCTCCCGTCAAAGCGACCGAAGAAAGATTCAAGTTCTAGACAAATCATTGATTGTTTACAGGCGACCGAAGAATGGTTCAGGTCCTGAGAAGCAATTTCCCGTTACGGCGACCGAAGAATGGTTTGGGTTCTGAAGGAGCAATCTCCTGTCAAGGCGACCGAAGAAAGGTTCGAGTCCTAGACAAATCATCGATTGTTTTAACAGGCGATCGAAGAATGGTTCGGGTCCTAGACAAATCATTGATTGTTTTAACAGGCGATCGAAGAATAGTTTAGGTCCTGGAGAAGCAATTTCCTGTCATGGCGACCGAAGAATAGTTTAGGTCCGAGACAAACCACTAATTGCTCCAACAAGCAACCGAAGAATGGTTTGGGACCTGGAGGAGCAATTTCCCATCAAGGTGACCAAAAAAAGGTTCGGGTCCTAGACCAGTTATTGATTGTTTTAACAGGCGACCGAAGAATGGTTCGGGTCCTGGAAAAGCAATTTCCCGTCACGGTGACCAAAGAATGGTTCGGGTTAGATTAGAGGGTATGCGCCTCAGAATGTGCCACAGAGAGGACAGCTGAGACCACTAGTTCAGGGCACAGTGTATGCCATCACGCGAGGTCAGGTAGAGGCTGCGCCTAACATGATCACTGGTATGGTTTCGCTGAATGACCATCCTACTTACACTTTATTCGACTCAAGAGTAACTCATTTCTTTATTGCCGAACAATATGTTAAGTTGATAGGAGTTAGTCCTATATTGTTGGAGTCGGCAATTAGTATATCTATACCATTGAAGGATAAAGTTATTACTACTTTGGGTTGTTCTGGTTGCAAGTTATCAATTGGTGAGCAAGTGGGGAAAATAGACTTGTTAGTCCTAGCCATATATGACTTTGATTTGATAATTGGCATGGATTGGCTTACCAAGCAACGAGCTAAAATGGACTGTTATCGCAAGTTAATTCAGTTTTACCCGTTAGAGGGTGAGAGTTTCGAGTTTGTCAGGAATCAAGAATGACCCTCGATTGTCTTGATCTCAAAGCTAGAGGCAACTCGTTTGTTAGACGAGGGTTGTCGAGGGTACTTAGCAACTATCGTGAATACAACAGTTGAGGAGCTAAAGATCGAAGACATTACCGTGGTACAAAAATTTCTAGATGTCTTTTCAAATGAATTACTAGGATTACCACCAAAGAGAGAAATTGAGTTCGTGATCGAGCTAGCACTCGAGATAAAGCCAATCTCCAAAGCTCCTTACTAGATGGTGTTATCTGAGTTGAAGGAATTGAAGGTGCAGAGAGTTATTAGATAAGGTATTCATTCGTCCCAGTGCATCACCTTAAGGGGCACCGGTTCTTTTTGTAAAGAAGAAAGATGGTTCGTTGCATTTGTGCATCGACTATCGCCAACTCAATCAGGTAATGATCAAAAACAAGTATCCACTCCTGAGGATTGATGACTTGTTTGATCAACTGCAAGGAACGTCGATATTTTTGAAAATCGACTTGAGAACAAGATATCATTAGTTGAGAATTAGGAAGGAGGACATTCCTAAGTCAACATTTCATACTCGGTATGATCATTATAAGTTTACTGTAATGCCATTCGAGTTGACAAATGCTCCAACCGCCTTCATGGATTTGATGAACTGAGTATTCAAGGAATACCTAGATCAGTTGGTGATCGTGTTCATCGATGATATTCTGGTGTATTCGAGAAATGATGAAGAACATGAGAGTCATTTGAGATTAGTGCTACAGATGCTGAGAGTTCATCAGTTGTACACCAAGTTCAGCAAGTGCGAGTTTTGGTTGACTCGTGTTGCTTTTTTAGGTCACGTAATTTCAAGTGAAGAATCTCTATGGACAAGCAAGATTGAAGCTATGATTAATTGGCGGAGACTGACTACAGTGATAGGGATCATAAGTTTTCTGGATTTGGCAGGCTATTATAGACAATTTGTTGAAGGGTTCTCATCATTAGCATCGCCGTTGGCAAGACTTTTGAAGAAAGAAGAGTGAGTGGTTGTCATTAGATATCATGCCTTGGCTGGACACAAAATCATCATGGGGTCTTGGGACAGCAGGGGCAGAGATGATTCAATCGTGTTAGCTTGACACGGCAACGGCGGAATAGGGACAAAAACCGCTCATCAATGGTGAGGAATCGACAAGGCCGAGACTTTATCATTATTTTGTGGTTGGGAGGGATCGTGGCAAGGCTGATCGTTGTTGTTGCAATGGGCGACGTCGAGAAGCGGCAGTGGATGGCATCTGGGTCACAGAACAGCCAAAGGGAGGCACCGCCGATGAAGCGACTTGGCCGTAGGAGGGTCAGCCAATATTCCTCCTAAAGATTTCTCGTTTCTCACGTACTATGCCCTAAACTTTTTTCTTTTTATACTATATGCTCCCCTTGATGACCACGTTTTCTTGCATCACAAAAGCAGAAGTTGAATATCATTAAATAACAACGATCATCATATGCCTCATTGGTTATATCAAGTTTGTTGTCAAACCTCTGGCGTAATGATTTCATGAGGAAAAAGAAAAGAATTTCAATGGCAACAATGATCGCAAGAAAGCTTTGCTCGATCATCCAAATGTCGAAACACGAAGAGTCGAAGGGGACTCCAAACGGATGCTTTGCCGTGCATATGGGTGAAGAGGAGACGTGTTGCATCATTCCTTTGGAATATTTGAAATGCCAAAAGTTACAAGAATTGCTTCAAGATCAAATTGTCTCGGAGCATGACCGCACAAGTTACTTTGCTTGCAAGAGGATTTCGACGAGGCTATTAATCAAGCGAAGGCAGAACTTGAAGAGACTAAAAATGCATGTCGCAGAGGAAAAAGTAATGGGATTATGTCCTTCGTAATTCTGTAGGTGAATAGCTTCGGATGTTAGTCGATTTTGATTTTGTGTTGTCCTTATGCAACTATTAGACTTGGGCCTCACTTCATGAATATCTTCAAAATCTGGCTATATAATGTAAGTAGTTTGATTGAAAGACAATCTTCAGTATATATTTTGCACTAACGGTTTTTGCAATGACAATAAAGTAATTTCAAGTTTTGACAGAAGAATATTATTATGAAACTTGATATGCAATTTCTATCTTTCTAGTAGATATATAAAAAGCATAGATTAATTTCAAATTGAGCGTTCTCACGTAATCCTATAGTTATTTCATGCACTTTAATCTAAGTATTGAATATACATGATCATTAAGTACTCACTTAATTATTGGGTACACGAAGAACCCCACTATCCATTTAGAAAAAAGAAAACTAATCACTCGCAAGGGCCCCATGATGCGAGTTGATGATTAATTCACCTCATATACGACCAAGACAAGAAGAAAATGAAGAATAGTCATCCAAAATTATAAAAGTCCCAAAGCATCTACATATGGTGTTGACACTTAAATTTTGATTAGGTTTTTTTATTAGGCCTTAGTTTCTTTATTTATGATTTTTTTTCCTCCTTTAATTAATAAAAACAACAACAAAAATTAATAAAAACAAAAAGAACAAAAAAGAAAATAGAAGCAACAGTCACTGAAGCTGGGCCTACGAGCCCAGCCCTTTCTTTTTCGTGCGAGCCCAAAGGGCCTGGCCCACACAACCTGGCCCCCTTTCCCCCTCATTTTCTTCCTTCCTCTTTGTTCTTCTTCTTCCTTGCTCCTTCCTTCTCCGCCTCTGCAGGCCACGTGCAGCAACAACGACGCGCTCTAGACGCCTATGATGAAGAGGGGAAGAGTATCAGCGATGGGACACCGGTTCGGCCTTGCCTAGGGCCTATCGGCGCACCCTCCGTTGACCGGCCTTCCCCCCCACCTATAAATAGGGCGTCAGGGAAGGCCAAGAAAGACAGACAGACAACACTGAGGAAGGTCGAAAGCACGCAAGCCCCGAAAGCTTCCCATCGAGAGACTTTGGGGGAGGTTCGAGAGCAAGCGAGCCTAGATTTGAACGGAGGTCAGTCGAAGAGGGAGAGGTTTGGGTTTGAGTGAGCAGGGCGGAGAAAGAGGACGGCCCGGTGCCAAATCTAAGGGTGAGGGTCGGCAGAAGGGCCAGATCTAACCAGATCTGGGAGTTGCTGTCGCCTACTGCTGTTGTCACCGCCCACCTGACGTTATGCCGTCGTTGCGTCGCCGTCCCTCCACCATCACGCCGGCCCAACTCTTAGGCCAAACGTCGTCCCTTGAGCTGTGCCACTACATTAGATCTTTGTCGAGCTGTGCAGCTGCTCATCTCGACGACTGCTACCGATCCTGTCCTTGCCATGCCAAAATGTTGCGGGATCCAGCCCCGTCGCAGCACCAGCCCAACACCGCCGTGCCATGCCTACACCAAGGACAAGTGACAACGAACCCTGATCATGCCATCCTCGCCGTTGCTTTGCCTTTCGAGACCTAACCGCCACCATTCTTTACATTACTACCGTTGTCGATGTGAGCCACCACCCCAGCCCCTCCTTCAGGACCGCAAATAGAGAGAGGGAGGACGTGCTGCGAAATTGGGTGGAACCGAGTCAGGCGCGTGACCCGGTTCCCCTAGGGTTTTCCTCAAGCAAGTTGGGTCGTTGGGCTAGGCATCCCATTTTTAATTAAAATAGGCCCAATTCCAACGTGTGGGCTAAGCCCCTTTCTTTTAAGAAAAAAAAAAAAAAAAAAAATCCCGTGCCAGGCTTGCGTTTTAAGCCCTTCCAGCTCTTAGGCTCGCGGCTCGGGTTGGACTCACCCCAGGATCCAACCCGGTTCGTTTTTATAATAATATAATATTTTAATAAATTAAAAATCAAAAATAATTTATTTTCTCAAAAAATCAAAAAATAAAAAAAAATCTATATTTTCCCCAAAAAACAAAAGAAGTCATAAAAAGCCAAAAAATAATTTATATTTTAAGAAAAAGATCAAAAATCCAAAAATGTATTTTATGTTCAAAAATAGAAATATGTTCAAAAAACTGTTTTTTCATTTACAAATGCATGGAAAATCTCTAAAAAATCCAAAAAGTTTTAGGATTTAAATAAGATTAGGCATCGGAATGGCATTAGTGATCAACTAATGTAATCAAGTCCCCGAACCTAGTTTCTCTAGTTACGTAGGAGCAAATATTTCTCTTGATACTTCGCTTGGGTTTCTAATCAACCCACCCCAAATTGATTAGTGGCGACTCCATTTTAAAATTAACTTACAAATTAAAAACTTGGACGATTAAGTCGTAGCCCAAGCTGAGCCTAATAGACATAACTGAACCATTGGCCTCTGTAAGCGCTCACCCTGATTGGGCGCCGAAAAAAGAGGTCATGACAGCTTGGCGACTCCGTTAGGGACACTTGAGGACTTAGGCCGTTTTATCTTGTTTAAACACTTTACTAACTTGTTTTTATTTTTATTTTTTATGCAAGTCAGTAGCTTAGAGGTTTATTTTTTAGAATGTTTTGTGATTATTAACTGCTGAGCTTGCTTTACTGTTTTAGCACTACACATAGCACACACGATCGGGTCGTTGAACCTGGGCCACCATAGGATATCTAGGATGGTATTAAGAAAAATACGGTTTCGAACGTGAGACTGCGTTGTAGAAGTTGCCTTTGTTTTCCCCGAATTTCTCTAGCTGATGTTAAGAGGGTACGCTGCCAATGCAAGACTACGATAGGCAAACTCCCTCTTAATTTCTCTAAACCTTCTTAGTTAAAAAGTGAGCCGCACATATTATGCGCATGTCTATGTGAATGTCATCAATTTTCTCACGTGAAGTAAGTTTATTCGTGTACTCCTGTATATATTGAGTGGTCCATGATTAGTCTAGGATTTAATACCATGATCATTTAAATTTGGAAGTAATTACCATAAAGTTAAAAAAAAAAAACTTTTGCAAAAGAAATTACTTTCAGTTGATATTTGTATTTTTAAGCATATTACAAAGTTCTTTTCCACAAGAAATTTCATTTGCCTCAACAAGGGATATAAGTCTTTTTCAAAAAATTGTTGCAATTCATGTTTTCTTCACCTTTCAAATTGAATATTTTCTTAGCCCATGCTAACATGTGACATCTCAAATTTTCAATCCTTTTTTTATTGAATAAATCGAGCATTTCAGCAACGCGCCCATAAGACTATTCTCAAAACTAATCAGTCTTGAGATAATTAGACTATCTAGAAAAGCCATTAAGGAATTTTAATGTGATAGACCTCAGAATTCAACTAGGAATCGGCTTTTCGACCGTGCTCATCTTTAGAGGCCATTACAACATAGTTAAAAATTGATCAGAGGTCAGAGATAGGTCGGTTCGACTGAGATGTATGGCTAAACGCAGGTGACTCCACTAATTTGAAAAATTCTCATTAGCCAATACTAGACCGATTTTTCCATCGTTTTGGTACCTTATGTCTGTATTTGAATTTTTGAGATTCTCACGACAACCGGGAGTCGCCAATGTGTCGAGTGAATTCATTGTAGATCGAAGAAATCGACCATGGGTCATTTGCACTAAAAATTTCGAAACCTTACTCGGTAGCTTAAATCATGCTAAAAACGCGCCAAATTGAAATTAACCGTGAATTTGAGTTCAATTTTAGAAATTAAAAGGTCTGTCATGTCACAATTAATTCTAGAAATGTCAACTCAGTCTCAGAAGATTTTTCTGTAAACCGAGACTTTTTGGGAAAAAGTCATCCTAGGGCCATTTTTTGTCCAAAAAAAAGTTAGGGATCATTCTTGATCACAAAATTGGGAAGCAAGTGGGTGGTGATGGTAAGGAAAAATACCATTTGGATCGGTGTGGCATCGATTAAATTTATTGAGGCTGAATTATGCTTATTCAAGCAAGGATAAGTGTCCAATTGAAGCCAAATCACTTGAAATTCGTAGCACCCCTATGGCTGTGACTATTGGACCTCTTCGAGCTTCTAGAAGGGGGCAATTGGGTCTGAAAATCATGAGTGGACACTAGCTAGTGGTGGGAGATCAAATGGATTGAGACAAACCGGTCAAGGGGACCAAAACCAATCCCACTTGTTGAATCAGTCTCCTCCCCCCTTAAGTAGTCGAGCAACTCCCTTTCCCATCTCCATTGCTGCTACTTGAAGTCTAGAAGTTCAGAAGAAGAAGCCAACAATTGTCACAGCCACCGCTGGAGCTCGGGACGCAGCTCGCTGCTCATTAGGGTCGCGCACAAGCTACACCCTCCTCTGCCACCTCATCTGTTCATTCAGCCCTGCTTGCTTTCCTTCGAAGCTCCTAGAGCATCGCTGGAGCTCCTGCTACCGCCGTGAGCCGCCGTCTCCCCCATCCAAGACCGCTATTGTCCCTGCTTGCCTTCCCTCACCATTTTCGAGCAAGCGGTAGCTACCAATCCACCTTGCTTTACCAAGAACAACAACGAACAGAGAGTAGGGAAAGTGGGTATTTGAGCACTGTGTAGGCTCGTTTTAGCCTGCTTCCCGTCCCCCAAAGCTAGGTCCACTTTGGAGAGTATCGAGCCTTGTTGCGTCCCTATCGATTTGAACCGATCGGCTTGCCGAACAAGTGAGTTTAACTCACTAATCCTCACTTAGTAGGTTAATCATGCTTAGGGATTGATTAGTTTAGACTAAAATAGATGAGGTGGTTAGTTAGATTAGATTAGTAAAATTTAATTAATTGTCGATGCATGTTAGGTGGTTAGTTAGTGCTATTAGCAAGTAGACACGTTCTAATATTTATTTAACGAACCTTGAAATTTTTCTGGATCCGTTTCAATGTCCAATTAGGCATTACAGGCCTAAGTTGGATTTATTGGTATTTATTTAATATTTTTCGTAATTTTTTAATTATTTATTTATTTTCCAGAAATTTGGTTGGGATAGTTGATGACCAGAATTTTGCTAGTTATTGTGGTGCAATCTATTTATTTATATAAGCTCTAATTCATGCTGAATTGATTTAATTATGATTTTAGGATTTTATTCCTAAATTAATTATTTTGGTAATTGTTTGGAAAATATCCGAGCGTCGATTCACAACGCCAAAAATATTTTGGTGGACTATATAAAATGGTGGGAATTGTAAAAGTGAAATTATGGTATTCTGGCTAAGGCCAATCATATACCCATGCACGGCTATTTTTATCGGGTATGATAAAGATAAGAAATTGGCTATATAAGTGGAGTGGTATACTATTTTGGCTAGGGGGCCCTAAATTGTTAGCTTTGGACAAGCATATTATATCAGCTTTGGGGGAGCATATACATAGTATACCATATTATCAGCTTTAAGCGAGCATATATAGTATACTATGATAGCCTGATGGCCTTAATCTATCAGTTTTTGGTGAACATATATATAGCATACTATATTATCAGTTTTGGGTGAGCTATACTATCTATTCATTAGCTTTGGATGAGCAGTCCTAATTTGATAGGACTTTATAAATAGTATTGAATGTACCGACTAGGAGAAGGTCACGGCGACATGTAATCGACATCTGTAAATGATATTAATTTACAGGGTGGAACTGAAACCAAGTCCTCTGACCCATGTTGTGCTTAGACAGCCCTTATGGCGTATTTGCTTCCTAACGGATCCTAAGAGAGTAGAACTTGCTAAGATGTAGTCTCACTTCGTTGTGGGACAACATTTCAGGTCCCTAGATAGTTGTACCTCCACCTCCTCCCTTGCATGTTTGTATACCCGAAGAGATCACTAAAATAGGTTATCACATTCCTATACACCATCACCCCAAAGGCTTGGAGTATGTACTGGTGAAATTCACCGTTTCGGTTGATATGGGTGAACCCTAAAGGTGCCCCATAAATATCGGTTGTGGTATCGCCATTACAATGATGGACGAAGGGTGGGCCCTGTGCTGGAATCTGATGTACCTCTATAAGTTTTAGAGGTAGTGTTTAGGAAGGGGACAACAGATCCCAGGGGTGGATCGGTGGTTGATTCGAAGAATCCCAAGCTCAAAGGCGATTCTAACTCCCTAGTGAACTCAGCAGTGGACTCTAGCTAGAGCATGGAAGAAGGAGAGATTGCTGAGGAGGAAGAGGACCTAAAGGAGGATCCGAATGAGGATTGAAATCCCACCCCTATCTATAGACTTTGTTGTGAGCTTGTTGTTTAGAACTTCTCTTAGTAGTTACCTTGTATATATATGCATTATGGTTTGCATTATATATAAGTGTGGTTGTCTTTAAAGTTCGAAATTTGGTCATACTTTTCTATTCCATTGTTTTATTGTTTGGGGATTATTTATATGCTTCTGCATATGTATCAAAATGAAAGGGTCGGCGATGCATCCTGAGACCTCGCTATTTAATCGACCAGTTGAGAGAGTGGGCGCGAGCCCAAGGATCGGGGTGTGACATAACATGTCACATGCCCTCTTTCAATCCATGCTTAGGAAATCCTCTACCTTATCATGAATAAACAAAAGAGCAAGATTAGGTCGTCATCATGGACTAACTCCCTATTTTTCACTTTGTCTATGCTTGTTTATTCATGGCTATGTAATCACAAAGCATCAACGTTCGCTGATCCAAACTCGCTCAAAAGCAAGAGCAAGAATGGCTGAAGAGAATGTACCGAGTCGTGTTGCAGTCATGGAAAGGGAAATGAAGCAAGTTTTCAATGTGCTTCAACAACTCTTGAAGCAGATAGACTTCATCCAGAGCAAACTTACTCCCACCCCAGCCTCGATCGAGGTATTGTTACCACAATCCTCCATCAGGAGTGATCAAGGTGGAGATACCGACGATAACATGCCCAAATTAGAGGATGATCTACACCAAACTGCGATTGAGAAAGCTAAGCCAAATAGTTTGTCTAAAACTGAGCATGACAAATGCCTTGAAAAGCTTGAGGAGAGGCTGAAACAATTGCAAGGCCTCCAAGACCCTACTTTAACAGACCTCTCCATTTATTCCAAGGTCAAAATGCCGGAAAAATTCAAAATGCCTGAGTTTGAGAAGTATGATGGCATGACTTGCCCGATGGCTCATTTGCAAATGTACTTGGTTTGGATGACTCAATACGTTAATAATGCACCATTAATGATCTAGTTGTTCCAATCAAGTCTAGTAGGCCCAGCCCTCAGGTGGTACATCATGAAGAACATGAACCTCCTCGAAATATGGAGCGAAGTGAGTGAGGCATTCTTCAAGCAATATAAGTTCATAATGGACATTACCCCTTCTTGTGAGGATCTTGAGCATACCAAAAAAAAAAAACACAAATCGTTCAAAGAATATACTATTAGATGGAGGAATCTGGCTGCCCAAATCAGTCTTGAACCAACCGATTTTGAGCTAAGAAGGATGTTTATCAAAACCCTCCCCTACGAGTACCGTAATCGAATGGTAACCACGATCGTTGAATCATTTAATCAACTCATTCCAGTAGGGGAGTAAATTGAGATAGGGTTGAGGGATGATTGGTTCACTTGAACCTGCACCCACAGGCAAGTTCAGCATGAAGAAAGATAAAGAACCCCTAGTAGATGTCAATGCGACCTACAATCATCCTCCAACAATTTAGACAAGTCCAAAACAACAATAGACCACCAGCCGCCAGCTTTCCCAGCGTTACAGCAACAAGAGACAATTTACTCATTTTCCTAGATCTCCATCACAGGTACTTGTAGTCCTCCGGGAGAAGAACCTCTTTTCGATTAAGCCAAAATGACCCAACGCTAAAAGCTTTTCCAACTATGACCCGTCAAAGATATGCAACTATCACATGGGAGAAGTGAGGCACTTGACTGATGAGTGCTTCGCCCTCAAGAGTCGAATCCATAACCTGTTAGACACTAAAGCTTTCTCATTCTAGAGCAATCCACTCCCTGATCACACCAACAAAGTAAACGTGGTATTCAATTCTGAAGTTAGTCAGATCAGAAACATTGAAGCACATACCTTTGACATTTATCAAGGGTTGGTAGAGGCCGAATATTATTCAAGCAATGAAGTAACACCCTTAGCAACAAAGAAAGAATGGCCAAATGACATAACCACCATGTTTGGAGACCTTCTCATGGGCACTATTGACAAAGGACCGTCAGGGGAAATGGGTGCAAGCCCGCTCAAGTAGAACTCTTTTTAATTTCATTGCATATTCCCCTATGTGGGAACCTATACATTTTTTTTTTAAGTTAGGATTGTTTTGTTTTCAACATTAGTTCCACTTGAAGAACTAACTTTTGAAATCGCTCTTCCAAAATGTAAATTCACCTATTACTAAATAAAGTTGAAGACATTTTGAGGGCATGAGGAGACACACCAAACCAGGCCAATGATGCTATCCAACCATAAAAAGAAAATATCATCTAAGGAGAATACTGAGGGCTGGGCTTCCTCATGCTTTTTCCCTCCCAAAGATATACTTCTGAAAACAAAAAATATTTCGTTATCAAAAGCTTCTATCAAAATAATCATGTTTGTTTTTCTGACTTATTCACTTCATGTCTTAGAGTATCGCCCCCATCCTCTTAGACTTTGTGGCATCCTAAAATTTTATAACAACCCATGGATATACCATGACCCATGAATAGGTGATGGAAGTGCCATCAAACTATATTATGGTCATTAGACTAATGGATTACAATTAAACAAGGCCGAGCATTTAATGGGCAATTGTTTTGTTGGAAATTTATCCTATGTCCATGTATGATCTAGGTTGTACTAAATGATAAATTGATAGGGAAATTTCTTGGCCGTGTACTCAATAAGTCGGATTTCTATCGATTAATATTGCGAAATTTTAGGACCATGTGAATATTTGTAATTAAGTAATTATGAGTGCGGATTAAAGTGGAAAAATGGGAGCAAGTGTAGGCTAGACACTTAAGGCCGAACTAGCCCAAAGCAGCAGCCCACCATCCCCCCATTCAGTCGACCAAGGCTTGGCCCAAGCCCGGCCCATTAAAGCCACCTCTTTGCATGAAAGTTGACAAGTGGCAAGAGAGATCAACCAAGTGTCCATTTCCATGCAAAACCTCATGATTACTAGCTAATCATGAGGGTGAAAGAAAGAAAAGGGGAGAGAGAGGGGTAGAATGGATGAGGCAGCTATTGAGAAAGAGAGAGTGAGACCGAGCGGGCAAGCGAGCGAGAGAGAGAATTTGAGAGAAAGAGAGAGAGTTTGAGAGAGAGGGAATTCATGAGGGTGCATTGGCGAGGGAAGAAGGAGACCAGCCCCGCCATGCATGCGCTAGCTGCCACTGTCAACGCTGCCTAGCTCCACCATTGGTTGAGCCGCCCCCGAAGTCCCCGAGTCGTCGTTTGCTTGCTGTGTTTTGTGAACTTAAGGCAAGTGAAGGCCATTGATCTACTTGATGATGTGTTGTGGTAGTCTAGTGAAATGTGGTAGATCTTAGAAATGCTTGTATCTTGATGCCAGATGTTGAAATTCGAATGAATGGTAGTGGTTTTCCTAGAACAAGCAAGCTGTTTCGGGTAAAAATAGTCCGACCCCTTGTGACTCCGTGAATTTTATAAAATTATCCAGTTGGAGTTAACTTTGTATCCTTAATGAAAGTTGTATATGACATCTTGAGGAGTAACATACTAAACTTTGAGAAGAAGCGGATGAGTATTGGTCGGTGAAACGATTTTTCTCTGAAATTGTTAAATCTGGAAATCGTTACCGAGGGTTAGGAAGAGTTATGGTGGTTATAACTTTTGATCTATCATGAATCTGACTTTGAGTTCTTCATGAACCTTTTATCTCTAGGTTTTATCTATAACATATCAAAATTTCAGAATTTTCTGAGTTGATTTATGGTTTATACTTTGTGAATAAAGCTGTGCAATGGTGATGTTTGAAATTTTGAGGCTGTGATGCATGGACCATAGCAACTCGTACGAAGTTCTTTTGACATGATATTCTTCATGAAACCTTTTTCTTTAGATCTCTTTTATAACATGTTAAATTTTCAAAATTTATTAAGATTGTTTACTAATTTTTTTAGAATTTTAATTAAAGAAGTGCATTCTGTTTTATCCGAAAATTGTTTTATTTTCAAGAACAAATAAGTTGCTCTATGAGATGTGATATCTTGGGTTATTATTTATACAGTATATGTGGTGACATTTAGCATATCATATGACATCAAAAAGTTGATTTAAACCTTTGACATTATTGTATCAAATGCTAATTTGAAAATGAGACATATATGTGAAAATACATTGTGATGTTGATGATACTGTCAGACCCTTGAGTCGACAATGCCCCGGGAGTGTCGGGATGCTCGGAGGTGTGTGCCGGATGGCCTCGTGATGCCAGTTGGGGTGCGGGATGCCCCGAGGTGTGTGCCGGAGGTCTCGCGATGCCAAGTTGGGTGCGAGAGTTACGAAAGATGCAAAGATTGATCCCTGGAGAAAAATGAGATCCTTTTGAATACAAAAATGGGAAATGAATCATGCGTGTGTGCGCATATGGCATGATACATAAATTACCTATGAAATTGAGTTGATACTATGTGACATTGAGAATGCGATCATGAAGGCGTTGAATGGATTTCATGGGGACATATACATGAATGTATGGATGATATGAATCATGCGCATGTATGTGCATATGGCATGGAACATAAATTGCCTTAAATAATGAATCTTGTGGAAATATAAGCATGATTGCATGGATGATATGTGCATTTCACATGAAATTGCGGTTGTCTTGCATGTTGCATTGTGTAGTTTGATGGATCTTTTACTGCTGAGTGATTGTACTCACCCCTTTTGGGGACTAACATTTCAAATTGAGAAATGCCTCTATTACCGGTCACGCGTGGTACTTTCTATGGCTTACCATCTGACTTTAAGGTTGAGTGTTTGGAGCATTCCTGTGTGGGTGTTTGTGGTCTGGTGTTTCTCCGTGTTCGAGTTTTAGTTATGTATGATGTGGGTCTACCTGATGGCCCTGTAGTCCAGGAGTTCTTGTCCGTGCATGTCCGTCGCAATGGGGTTATGATAGAGATGCTGCTGCCGCCACCAGTCGATGCACCGGGCTGGGTGTGATTGCACGTGTGACTGGTAGTGGGTGACAATTTTTGGATAGCCGACACTGGATTGGTGTACATGACTAATGAGGAGTTGGGTTCTTTTGGGTTATAGCTAAGCTTAGTAAAGCCTTAGCCTTTTGTTGTACCGACTTGTGATGTCCATCAAAGTTATGTAAATAAAAGAATAAAAGTGTTTTGACTCTAACGTGTGTGTGTGTGTGTGTGTGTGTGTGTGTGTGTGTGTGTGTGTGTGTATGTATGAGAAAGGTGTGGTTGGATGTGCATTGCATTGTATTATTTAGTTTGTGTATAGTTGTGTATAGGTTAGGGAGATGTTGAATATGCTTTCGTTATATGAACTGCGCTGGGACCGATTGAGATGATATAAACCCCTAGGATATTTAGACCCACTATAATTCAATGGTATCAGAGTGACGTGTTATTAGGGCAAGTGTAAGGTAAGCGAATTGTGGCGACCCTAACGGATCGGGGGCCATTTCGGGGGTGCCACAAACTTAGCATGATAGGAGGCATTTGAAGCTGGCACATCATGTGAACTTGTTGAGTTCAAAGACACTCTTTCAAGAAAGCAGGAGCAAAAAAAAAAAAAAAAACAGGATTATCCTATTTCAAAGAGGGGAGGAAATCCAGACAATTGAAGTAGGTCTCTAGCCCCCAAGTTTTGATGATGACGTTAGAGCTTGGAAACCTCACTTCTTGCTCCGGACGCGTGCTTTCCCCAAGAAATGATTGCCATCATAGAATTGGAGGTTTTTATTGTCCATCTTAGATTCCATGTAAGCTTGAGGTATATGACTTTGCCAAATGCTGCTAAGGTTCATATGGTCAAAGACAGAAGAAAAATTCCATCGAAGGAAAGCGTTTAAGAGAAATCAACAACCATCAATCATGCATCCATGGCCACGAATGAGAAAGGTCAATCAAAAGAGATCTTGAACTAAGTCAAGATGAAGAGGATATCATCGACATTCAAATATCCCTAGGAATCAGTAAATACAAACTCTGGGGAAGGGTAACTCGGTATCATTTCAAATACTCTCTCTCTCTCTCTCTCTCTCTCTCTCTCTCTCTGAACTCGTTTTTGACATATTTTCTCCTATTGACAGGAAGCATATGATTCAAGAATCAAGCTTAATGGTTAATTTGGGCAAATCAAGTGACCCATATCAATTTACCTAACTTGGTATGAAAGGACGTGTCGTCCAAGAGCCGGTTCAGTTAAATGAAAAAAGAAACGCCCTATGGACACCACTAGTGCCTTAGCCTAGTGGTATGGGGGGATGAAGCAGTCCAAACGCGATTGAGGTTTAAGCCTCGGGAGCAGCAACTAGTTGCCATATGTAAAAACTAATAAATAAAAAAATTGTTCTTCTCTTGCACTTGCAAATTACGAGAGAGCAAGTGACCTAACGAAATGAAAAGTGCAAGACTTCATATCCTCCTCATACCTCAAGTCTATCCAATCATTTGCAAACCAATGGAGGGTAATGTTGTATCATTCCCAATTGTCCAACTCCTAAAAGAGTTCGTGACTAACACGTTCCCTCTTGTCTATTGCAAGATCACCTAACTGTCAAAGATGTGGAAAACAAATCAATAAAAGGCATATCAGACTCTAATAAGCTCTCCCAAGCAAAATGGCATCTCAAGTATTACCAAAGCAAATGACAAAGATCCTTCAAGCCTCAATTCACTTTTAATTTTGGCCTTGCTAATCAATCCATTTACATCTTCTCTTCTACGTGGGCAAAAGCAAAAACGCCCATCAAATCAATAATCAGATTCCTAACCCTAGCTAATCCTTCTTGTGTCATCTCCCTATTCATTAGGGATGATCCATCGACATCCCTTTGTGAATAACCCTTTTGATATTCAAGATTAACATATTTAACAACACTATTATGTTGACCCTTAAAGCTGTTAACACGGTCTTTTTGAGCCAAAACCATTCATTTGTTCTAAGAGTACAAACTCTATCACATTTAAAATGTTGCATGTCTTTTCCAAATGGATTTTGCATGATGATTTTTTCTGTCTAAATCACTGATTATTAGAACAGACAGTTAAGTGAAAAATACAAGATTGACTGAGCATGTTGGATGAAGCACGTCAAAATGATGAAAGGCAAGCCATATCCTACACACAGTCCCCCATCTATACACTTGTGAGATGAGTACAGAAGATTCCATGTCTGCAAGGCAAGGAGTGTTCTCGCGAATGATACGATAACCAAAGTTATGAGGGGCATTTCATTGCTCTCCCTTCTTGAGCCCCATGCACTTGTGAAGCTTCTCTCATACCCCCGTCAAGAACCACCCCCACACTAGGGCAGATCAGAGGTGAAGCAGCATAGCAAGGTGAGAAGAGGGATAGAAATTTTCTTGTTCGCACTTGCATCAATCTTCGAGTGTCTTTATTACATATGAACACTCGTGTTAATTTAAGTGTCCTAGAATGACGAAGAGCAATTCTATCTCTACACACTTGTATTCATTGTACAGCCCAATTGAGTCTGTAATTTCACCCTTACATTGAGGCAAAATAGAAGTTACTGCCATTCAAGCAACATAACCAGGAGCACCGGCAAAAGATGAAGACTCAAGAGTCTAACAAAATAGTGTCATGCTTAAACTTGCTTATATCAGTTCCTCAAGCAACAAGAATGAAAAAATTAGGGGCATGAAAAAGTAATGTACTTGATAAAAGCAAGGTCAATGCCAATAGATGAGAAAAATTGGGATAAAAACTAGGGGCATGAAAAAGCAGTGTGGTTGGTAAAAGCAAGGTCGATGCCCCTAAACAAAAAATACAACCATTTGTATTCCCAAGAGAAGTTGTTGTTGTGGTTCGATTAATGGAGCCTCCATCTGACAGTGAGAAGAAAGACCAGTGACAAATGCTAAGGTGATCACCAGTTCTCACTCTTTTACACATGAGTCAAGCCTCTTTGCATTCCATTGTAAAAACCTCTTCAAGACTAGGGGTACTTCAATTAACGTGGGATTTCATATGTTTATAAGCATCGCTCGAAGAAGTATAAGCAAGACTATTCTATCTCTTTTCACAGGGTTCCTGACTTGTAAACCTGGAGATGATTGTGTAGCGTTCCATGCATAAGCCTTGACCTTGATGGTCCCCGTTGATGAGCCAACAACCAGGCCTACATCACAGCCTCGACAAAGACCTCTCATATTAGTAAAGTCATACTATTTGTGAGAATACTCAAATCCTTACTGACATGCTGACAACAAGATAGTATGGTCATCATAAATCCTACATCAATGGTTAGGATAAAACAGCATTTCCCATGAGAGTAAGCGGAAAGCCCTTTCAAACTGAAAGCCCCTCACCTAGCATGCTCAAGACATTTACATTCAGAATGAAGGTTGTCTTTGAAAATTTTCCCCAATGAAACTCAAATGATGCAAAACTGATAAAATTATCATGCATGAATCCCATTTGAACTCATGAATTTATAGCATATATAATCATGTGTGCATATTGTGCAAATAACAGACATGCTCTCAAAGTTCAGAGATATTGTCAGGTAAGCATATCCCTATCTCCATTGGTCTTAAAGTACCTACCATTGTCTGGGTACTCTATTCTTGACACTCGACCTATTCGAGCTGCCCCTTAGGTTTGGGTGCTTGCAACTATCTAAGTATCCCCTTGCCTTTGAGTACCCACCACTTGCCAGGTACTCCCTCTTATCGACACTCAACCTGTTCGAGTTATCCTCAGTGTATTGATATATGTGATTGTCCAGATATCCCCTTGTTTTTGAGTGCTTGCCGTTACTCAGGTGCTCCATCTGTTGACACTCAACCTGTTCGAGTTGTCTTTAAAATTTGGATGCTTGTGAATGTTCAAGTATCCTCTTGTCTTTGAGCACCGGCCACCGTTCGGATACTCCCTTTCCGTGACACTTGACTTATCTGAGTTGTCCTCAAAATTGTATCATTGAATACTAGTAGTCATTCAAGTATTCCATCACATTGTGCGCCTGTGATTATCCAGGTATGCTTTCTTACACTTGGACCAACTAGAGTGGTCCCATATCATACCATTAAATATATTTGTGTTCATTCAAATATTCCACTATTTTGTACACCTGTGACTACCCAGGTGTCTCAGCCCTTTTAAGTGCCTACGGTCATCTAGGCAAACCTCGTGCTACATTCAAATTCTCAATTACCAGGAGGTAGGAGACCTTCATGAATATGTAAGGTCCATCATTGATATTCCAACTATTAGGAGGTGGGAGACATTCACAAATATGTAAGGCGCGTCCTTGATATTTCATTTACTGAGAGGTGAGGGACCTTCACGAATATCTCAAGTACGTCCTTGATATTCCACCCACTAAGAGTTCGTACTTGTAATCCTCCAAGTACTCCTTTGATACCTACGAATGTCTAGGTATCCTCCAAGAGTTTGTACTTGTGATCATCCAAGTACTCTTTCAATACCTGCAAGCAATCAAGTATTCTTCAGAATTTTGTACTTGTGATTATCTAAGTGCCCCTTCAATGCCTGCGAAAAACTAGGTATCATTCAATTTAGTACTTGTGAATTTCTAGGTACTCTTTCAATGCCTATGAATGTCCAGGTATCCTCAAAGAGTTTGAACTTGTGATCATCCAAGTACTTATTCGATACCTGCAAATGTCTAGTTATCCTCAAAGAGTTCATACTAGTGATCATCCAAATACTCCTTCAATACTTGTGATCAGCCAGGTACCCCTTCAACGCCTACAAACGTCCATGCACCCTCCAGCGTTCGTACTTATGATTATCCAAGTACCCCTTCAATGCCTGAGAACAACTAGGTATCCTTCAAGTTAATACTTGTGAATTTCCAAGTACTCTTTCAATGTCTGTGAATGTCCAGGTATCCTCCAAGAGTTTGTATTTGTGATCATCCAAGTACCCATTTGATACCTGCGAACGTCTAGGTATCCTCCAAGAGTTCGTACCGGTGGTCGTCTAAGTACCCCTTCAATACTGGTGATCAACTAGGTACCCCTTCAACGCTTGTGAATGTTCAGGCACCCTCCAAAGTTCGTACTTGTGATCATCCAAGTACCCCTTCAATGCCTGTGAACAACCAGGTATCCTTCAGGTTAGTACTTGTGAATTTCCATGTACTTTTTTAATGCCTGTGAATGTCCAAGTATCCTCCAAGAGTTTGTATTTGTGATCATCCAAGTACCTCTTTGATACCTGCAAATGTCTAGGTATCCTCCAAGAGTTCATACTTGTGATCATCCAAGGACCCATGCAATGCCTACAAACAACTAGATATCCTTCAGGTTAGTACTTGTGAATTTTTAAAAACTCTCTCAATGCCTGTGAATGTCCATGTATCTTCCAAATCAACGCCTTAAGAAAGGTTAGCGCATCTCCTGAGAAAGGTCGGGTACCAACAGGTGTTCTTGACAGAGATCAGACACTAACAAACAGATGCCTTGAGAAAGGTCGGCGCATCCCCCGAGAAAGGTCGGGTAAACAACTTATTGCTCTAAATAGGCAACCGAGGAAAGTTTCGGGTCCTGGAAAAGCGATTCCCCGTCAAGGCGACCGAAGAAAGGTTCGGGTCTTCGAAGGCAATTCCCCGTCAAGGCGACCAAAGAAAGGTTCGGGTCCTAGAAAAACCACTTATTGCTCTAACAGGCAACCAAAGAATGGTTCGAGACCTGGAGAAGCAACCTCCTCATGTCACCAAGTAAAATGACGCCTTGATACTTGCCAAACTCGAGGTGCATACCCTATCTTACTTATTCCCAGTAAATAAATATAGGTATCTTCTTATTCTCCTTAGTATGTGTAATGTTATATTGTTCATTTTTTTGCATAGGACACTAGGTCCCAAATAATATATAATCTATTGCATATGTATGGATAAAATTTAGGTATCAATTTGTCTTTGAATGCAACCTCTACAAACTCACCTTCAAAGAGGGGTAACTGTTGGCACCTAAAATTTGATTAGGTTTTTAATTAGGCCTTAGTTTCTTTATTTATGTTTTCTTCCTCTTTTTTGGATAAAAAAATAATTAATAAAAACAACAAAAAGTAATAAAAACTAAAAGAACAAAAAAGAAAACAGAAGCAGCAGCCATTGGGGCTGGGCCTATGAGCCCAGCCCCTTCTTTTTTTTTCACGTGGGCCCAAAGGGCCCGGCCTATATGACCCGACCCCCTTTCCCCCTCATTTTCTTCCTTCTTCCTTGCTCCTTCCTTCTCCGCCTCCGTAGGCCACGCACCACAACAACGACATGCTCGAGGATGCTTATGATGAAGAGGGGAAGAGTAGCAGCGATGGGACACCGGTTTGGCCCCGCCCAAGGCCGATCAGCGTGCACCGACCGATGGCTGAACCTCCACTAACCAGCCTTCCCCCTGCCTACAAATAAGGCATCAGGGAAGGCCAAGAAAGACGAACAGATGACACCAAGGAAGGTCAAAAGCACACAAGCTCCGAAAGCTTCCCACCGAGAGTCTTCAGGGGAGGTCTGAGGGCGAGCGAGCCCAAATCTAAACGGAGGTCAGTCAGAGAGGGAGAGGGAGAGGTTCGAGTTTGAGTGAGCAGGCTGGATAAAGAGGTCATCCTGATGCCAGATCTGAGGGCAAGGGTCGGTAGAAGGGCCAAATCTAGGAGTCATCATCGCCTACTGCTGCTATAACTGCCCACCTAATGCTGTGCCGTCATTGCATTGCCCTCCCTCCACCGTCATGGTGACCCAACTCCCAGGCCAAATGTCGTCCCTCGAGATACACCGCTGTATCAGATCTCCGTCGAGTTATGCAGCCGCTCATCCCGATGAGTGCTATTTTTCCTGTCCTTGTCATGCCGAGCCATTTCAAGATCTGGCCTCATCGCAGCACTAGCCCAGCGCCGCCATGTCGTGCCAACGCCAAGGACAAGTGATGACAAACCCTGCTCACGCCATCCTCATCGATGCTTTCCCTTTCGAGACCTAACTGCAGCCATCCTCTACGTCACTGCCATCATCAATGCGAACCACCGCCCCAGCCCCTCCTTCGACACTGCGAATAGACAGAGGGAGGAGGTGCCACGAAACCAGGCCAAACCAAGTCAGGCACGTGACCCAGTTCCCTTAGGGTTTTCCTCAATTGGGTTGGGTCGTTAGGCCGATTTTGGAACTCAGGCTGGGCATCCCATTTTTAATTAAAATAGAAACAATTTCAACATGTGGGCTAAGCCCCTTTCTTTTAAGCAAAACAAAAATCCAGTCCAGGTCTTGGGTTTGCGGCCCAAGTCAGACCCAACCCGGGATCCAACCCGGTTTGTTTTCATAATAATATAATATTTTAATAAATAAAAAAATCAAAAATAAAAAATATTCCATATTTTCCCTCAAAAAAAGCCAAAAAAGTTAGAAAAGGCCAAAAAATAATTTATATTTTAAGAAAAAGATCAAAAATCCAAAAATGCTTTTTATGTTCAAAAAAATGTTTTTTCCTTTACAAATGCATGGAAAACCTCTCAAAAATCCAAAAAGTCTTTAGGGTTTAAACAAGATTAGGCACCGGAAAGGTATTAATGATTAACTAATGTAATCAAGTCCTCGAACCTAGTTTCTTTGGTTGCATAGGAGTGAATATTTCTCTCGATACTTTACTTAGGTTTCTAATCAACCCATCCCAAATTGATTAGTGGCAACTCCGTTTTAAAATTAACTTACAGGTTAAAAACTTGGACTATTAAGTTTTGAATTGGTGGATTTGGGAGAGCCTAGGCTGAGCCTAATAGACATAGCCAAACCATTAGCCTCTGCAAGTGCTCACCTTGATCGAGCGCTGAAAAAAGAGGCCACGATAGATAGATGTCAAAATCTGCCCACATGTTAACAATCTCTTTTTTTATTAATCAACATTCTAACCCGAGGAGATGGTCTTTTTGAATCTTGAAAATGTAAAGTCTCAATCCGGTTTGTTACATGGTAGACTCACTTGGGGTTGGGTTTTTAGTAAGTAATTTCATGAATCCTCTATTCTCTTCATGGATGCCATATCTCTAACTGAATTCGAGAAATAGACTTAGTCCGATGTGTGAAAATTAGGGGTGATCGGGTCCAGGTGAGTGGGGTCTAGACTTGGACCTTGTACCCGATCCTGTTATAACCGATTCCTCTTTTCTGGACCCTATATCCGACCCTGTTTATATTGGACCATGTACCCGACCCATCCTTTTTTTTTTAATCTGGTTCTAAGGTCAACCCTGTTTCCACTGGAACCTATTTTGTAATCTTTTGATATCTTATACAACTTTGAATTTTATATTAATACGTGAAAAAATAAAGTAATCCTCCTAATTTGTATTGAAAATTAAGCACTTGTAATAAATAAATACATAAACTTTTGACTAAACAAAAAATTAAAAATCCACAAGACTAATTATAATAAATAAAATCATAAGGCAAAGAATTAGCAACAAACATGGGTCTTATATTAGTCTTATTCCCACAACTACTACATGAAGCTACTCATTTATGCAAGCATAACTCCTCCTAAAAAGGAGAAAATAGTTGAGCCAATCCATGTGATACACAAGAATTTGGCGACAGTGAACACTGTCCGTCCATCGGACGGTGTGAGAGGGAGCCGGTGAGGGAGGGAAGCAAGTAAGGAAGAGGAATGACAAAGGAGGAGTGCCGTGCATGTTTGAAAGAGCCAAGATGAAAAACGTCGTGTAATTGCGGGAGTAAGAATAGAAATCGGAGGGAAAAAAAAGGGTTTTAAGCCTCTACTTACAAAATCGGTCTAGGAACTGGTTCTAAAACCGGTCTAGGAACGGGTTTTTAGGTGGGTAATCATATAGAACCTGTTCCTAGACCAATTTAAACTGGTTCCGAATTTTGGGAACTGGTTCCCGACCCTATTTTTCAAATGGGCTGGTTTGGGAACCAAGTATACCCAGTCCGGTTGCACATCCCTAGTGAAAATTGATTCATGATATCACCTAATCGCTATTTTAAAAGAAAGGGAAATAAAATAAAAGTTACACATATGGGCCTAAGATAGAGTAGAGTTTGTTTGAAAGTAATTTCAACGATTCAAGTAAGGACAAAAGGTACGACTGTAAAAGTCTTTTCTTTGCCCTTGAGGCATATATTCTGGTAATCCATCGGTGTAGAACACCATCAAATCAAATGGGTTTTGCGTGAGATTAATCATATTTGCAAACATATATTCAATTTAGTATGTTAATTATAATAATCAAATAATTTCTCGTGAATTGACTATTGGCCATTGTGATATATTTCAAGGGAGCATGGGCAATCACAAAATTTCTTAAACAAGAAAAGTTTGAGGTTGAATAGAAACCGCTCATTTGCTGTATATACGAGCAAAATTGCATGGGTTACGTGTACGCAAATTTGACATGTAAAATATGTTGAGCTTTTATAATGAAACATATATATTATTAATTAACTTGCAGTAATTATTGACATATATATGGGAAAAGAGTAAAATATTTCAAGATTTGAAAGTTTCTTTGGTCAAATACTTGATAAGATAGAAAAAGTTAAAATTTAAAATTGGAGTATCTGATAGATAAAACAAAAATATTAATTTATGTTTGTCCATTGATATAACATCCATAAAATAGCTAATTGAAGATATTTTCGGAAAGATGGAAATCTTTGAATTTTATAATAGAGATCATGGAAATAAGCGATCCTAAATTACAAATACTATATGCTAATATAATGGCTGAAATTGTGGATATGAAAAATGAAAATCAATATAATAGGCGACTATTTGAACTCTATTTATTTTCTTGCGCTGCACGAGGATTGCACCCAAGGAAGAATTTGTCAAATTTTTCAATTACTTTTTCTTCAAGTTATTAATTATTAGTCAATGAAAGAGCTTATGCATATTATAGACATGACGCGTTTTCAAATTTCTAGTAAGAGTAGATCATGACCTCATCTTTCAAACTTTAAAAAACTATGTCACAGGAAAAAAAATCCTAATTCTACTAGAAATACTCCTTGTATTGTAAGCAATCTATATATAATTACACTACAAGAATTGCAATTGACCTTTTTTAGTCTGCCAGAATCAATCTTTCTAGTCTATTGAGCTTGCTGAAATTTCCCAACATTCACGAAGGAAAAGAATGATGAAAAGTTTGAGATCAGTCGAGTAGTTTATGGCTCGGAAAGGAAACTTTATAGTATATATGGATGAAGAGGAGAAACGTTATTCAGTTCCATTGGCATATTTAGATTGTAAGATCTTCCGAGCTTTGTTTGATAATTTTGAAGACCATATTCATTTGGAGCAGAAGCGCATCAAGCTACCATTAGGGGTGTGCAACCGGACCGGATATACCTAACTCCCGAACCGGCCTACCCGAAAAATAAGGTCAGAACCGGTTCTAGTTGAAATTGGTCCAGGAACTGGTTCCCAAAATTCGGAACCATTTTAAATCGGTCCGGAACAAGTTTCAAGTGATTACCCACCCGAAAACTAGTTCCTGGACCGGTTTTGGAATCGATTCCTGGACTGGTTTTATAAGTAGAGGTCCAAAACCCTTTTTCCCCCCAATTTTTATTCTTACTCCCGCAATCACACAACGTTTTTCATCTTGGCTCTTTCAAACATGCACAACACTCCTCCTTTGTCATTCCTCTTCCTTACTTGCTTCCCTCCCTCACCGTCCGATGGACGGATAGTGTTTGTCGCCGCTAAATTCTTGAATATCACATGGATTGATTCAACTAATTTCTCTTTTGAGTAGCTTCATGTAGTAGTTTTGGGAATAAGACTAATATTAGACCCATGTTTGCCACTAATTTTTTGCCTTATTATTTTATTTATTATAATTAGCTTTGTGGATTCTTAATTTTTCGTTTAGTCAAAAAGTTTATGTATTTATTTATTACAAGTGCTTAATGTTTCAATACAAATTAGGAGGATTACGTTATTTTCTCGCGTAGTAATATAAAATTTGAAACCGTATAGGATATTGGAAGATTGCAAAACAGATTCCAATGGAAACAAGGTTGACCCTGGAACCGGATTGAAAAAACAGGGTGGATCGGGTACAAGGTCCAATACAAATAGGATTGGGTATATGGTCCAGAAAAAGGAACCGGTTATAACAGGGTTGGGTACAGGGTCTAGGTGTAGACCCCACCCACCCTAGACCTGATCACCCCTAGCTACCATGCTCACGGTGGTTTTTTTGAGAGAGCGATCAATCTAGCCAAGGTGGAATGTAAAGAAGCTAAGCGTATGTCACACAAGAAAGGTTTTAGGACCATGCTACAATTTAATGAATTTTTTCTTTTGGTAGATGCAGAATATGAACGCAATTATTGATATTTTTCCTTTTCATTCTTTCTTTTTGTTGAAGTTATTTTATCTATTTGTAAATTTTTGGATATGTGAGGAGTAGTTTAGTCAATAGAAAATAATATTTAGTATTACTTGTGAAGGTTTTGTAGCAAAATTTTGTCCATATAATTTTTTCTTTCCCAAATTTTTATTTGTCCACTTAAAACAGAATAATTTTCATGGGTAATGTTCGTTTAATCCAATTAGTTTCTTGCATTGTGATCGCGCTAAAGTTCCCGGCGATTCCTGAGAAGCAAAGAAAAAAAAAAAGAGTGTACAATAGTGAGAATTACAAGAGTGCTTCAGATGATCATCGCAAGGTTGAAGCACAAATCGCCAAGCCTGGCTCCAATAGTATATTTTGCCATACATGTGGACAAATGGAAGGTACGTTACTAGGTTCCTTTGGAATTTTTGGAATCCCAAATTTTCAAGATTTGCTTCGATGCGACACGATTTTGGTGTGTGATTGTGTCAAGCTGCCTTTTTTTTTTTTGGTTAGTCCTACTCTAATCCTATTCTAACACTTATTCTCAGACCTTTGCCTTGCCTCCTTATAGGGCATGAGAATCGAAACCCACTCCTGAAATGAAATCGTCCCCACCCCAATCCCCCCTAAGAAGGTGGGGATTTGAACCCCCCACCTCCCCCTTCCAAGTTGAAAGGGTGGCCACTGGGGCGAACCCTCAATGGTTTCAAGCGACTTTGTTCACAAGTGGATTTTGCTGAGGTTCTTGATCGGGCGAAGGCGAAGTGCAAAGAGGCCAAGCGTATGTCACGAGTAAAAAGCAAAGGGATCACAAGCTTCTTAATTAAATGAAATGTTTTAGAGCATATGAAGAATCCAAAGAGCTTAGCCAAGTAAATTAACTATTTTTTTATTTGGTGTTAGTTCCAAGCTACCTATACTAACTTTTTTATTGAATAGTAGAGTGGTTTGATTGAAACTGTCGCGACCAATTTTTCGAATGTGAGCCACCTAGGGTTCGGCTAATGGATTGTTAAGCCTAGACTTAACTCGGGCTCTCCCAAGCCCATACCAATTCGCGACTTAGGTTCAAGTTCTTAATATGCAATTGATTTTCAATTAGGAGTCGCTACTAATCTATTTTTGGTGGGTCGATTAGAAACCCAAGTAAAGTAATTGAAGATTTAATTTACTCCTACGAACCAGAGATTTGGGTACGGGGACTTGGTTACACTAGATTTCTCTAACGCCCTTTTGGTACCATTTCTTTTATTTAAAAAAAAATGTTTTTTTGCAAGCAGCTTGGATTAATTTTAAATTTATTTCCCTAACATGTGAGGCGATCATGTTGGTATGCAAACCACCAATTTAACACCCAAGTAAAGCAGTAAATAAATTGCAGGACTTTCCTCATTGCAACAAAAGCACCTGTGTTGTTAGATTAGAATTCACATCAACAGTACTAGATATGATTTCTAACTAACACGCAATTCTTTTTTTTTTCACTTATTTAATGAAAATCATGCAATATGCAATGCAATATAATAATTAACCTAATTCTAATGTCATGCAATTTCTAATTAAATTGACCTAATAACAATCTCTAAATGACGTGCATTTCATGAATCTAATCCTATATGACATTTTTTCTAAAAATGCAATCTATCCTAGAGATATGGAACCAATTTATTCTAAGACATTTTTTTTGTATTTTTCATGAAATTCGGAATTAGGAAAAATGTGAAAATTATCTAACTAGATTAAGATTCTATTCGATTTGCATTAGGAATTAGGTTAAGCCAAATCCTAATTTAAACTAAAATATTATCTTAACCCAAATAATCCTAAAATGCAATATATTTAAGAAAATACCTAAAATTATAATAAATTAAGAAAACATATTATCTAAAATTGAATTAAGTGCAATTTTACCCTAATATGCAATGACGTGCAAAATATACCCTAACTCTACATGACATATGCATGATGATTTTTTGTTGTTTTTCCTTTTTCCTTTTTTAATTTCGAAATTAATAATTGCCAAATAATTAAACATGCAATTTAAACTAGTGAAACAGAAATCTAACATCCTAAATCTATGTTTTTGGTATTTTTATTTAAGAAATTCGAAATAAATAACTTTCCTATTCTAGACATGCAAAATAACCTAAAACAAGTAATATCCTAACATGCATCTAATCTAACTCAAATATTTTTTCTTTTACGGGAGCAAACAAATAAGGCATCTAGAACAACATGGCACCAAATCAAGCAAGATGTCATCCACATCCATTTAATTTTGGGAAATAAATTGAGGAATCGTATCTCGCACTCGAGATCGGATTGGCCAATTTTTAAATAAAATCACGAATCGTATCTTGAGCGTGAGATCGGATTGGTGATTTTTCCGTACGATTGCTGGTCGTATTTCGAGCGTGAAATCGGACCGTCAATCATATGTACGTTGTGAAATTAGGAAAATTTCCCAATTCATGAGGGATCAAGAGATCTTTTGGATATGACAATATCGATCAAGCATTCAAAGAAAGATTGCGATATTACGAATTAGGCAGCGAGATATATGAAAATCAAATTGATCAAGAGTCTTACCTAATTCACGATGTCACGTGGGTGATGTCTCCAAATTCGGATGGATGATGGGTCATGGAAATCACGGTGAGGAAGGCCGGCGATCAGTAGCATGCACGGTTGGTCGGTAATCGTCGGACGTGTTCCACAAGACCAAGTACTTTGGAATTCTATCCGAGAACTTTAGCTTATCTACTGGCGACGGAATGCTCTTGGACTTCTTTATTTTAATATCCAATCCACCACTTGACTTTTGTCTTCTTCTCTTCTACCAACTCTCGACCATTTGATGGTGCCACTGTGGGGGATGGATGCTTTGATTTTCACCAGAGAAGACAAAGAGCTTGCTGGCCGTAAGAGAGATCTTCAACAAACCTGCAAAACTGAATCAAATCCCAATGGGAAGGACTGAAAGGTGATCATGGGATCGCTAGAAATTGAAGAATAGCTCTCGGAAAGGTGTCGGCTTCTTGCTGGAATCGTCTAGAACAGACACGTCGGAGATGCAGGAGTGCGCCGGGACTCCTTTAAGGTTTGCTGGATTCGCTGGCCGTCTTGGCTGAGCAGCTCTCGGTGGCAGGTCCAGCAGCAACTGGTCGTCACTGAAAGCTTGGCAACCGTGCAAGAAGGTAGTAGCGAATCACCAAGGGCTTGCGGTGCAGCAGGGATGTTTCTTTCAATGTGTTCTCCCTAAAATTGCCGACGATGGTCGGGCATTGATAATTGCAAGAACAAACATGGGGCACGGTAGCTCAGTGTTGGCCTGCAATGAAAAAAGCAAAGGAACTCTCTCTTCCCCTCTCATGTGTGTCTCTCAATGCGTTTTCAATGTGGCCGTGTATGGAACTGTGTGGCCCTTTTTTATTCTTCGTCTGCTAAGGTCCTTTATAGGGAGAGGGTTTGAACTATCATGGAAAGAAAGCATATTTTGTTTCCTTCTGTGCATGCTTTGAAATATATTCTATTTCCTTTTCTTTTCCTCATTGACCGAATGCCTTCTCTACAAGGATATATCTTTTTTGCAAATCCGTGTACCCGCAGTGTGGAACGTGCCCGACATTCCCTTCTCATGCTGATCTGTCGAATTTCCTTTGTGCATATTGTATGAATCGGACTAGAGAATCATGCATAAATTCTTTCCTCTTAAAATAATGCTGGTCAATTTCTTGCTCCCCACGTTGACCGAATTATGGCTAAGCGCATAATTTTCCTTCACGTGGATGGGCTTCTCCATGTATGATCGGTGGCCGCTTACACGCTGTCCTTCCTTTGCATTTGTTCCCTTAAATGCACAAATATGTCAGTGCCAATATGCTGGAAATTTCTTAATTGACTTTTAACAATTTAGGACACCCATGTAATATCAATCAACATGGAGGAATTATCGACTTATCCAAAGTTTAATGCTCTCGTGGGCTTCAATATTCAAAGCCATTCACCAAAATTCATTCACCGCCAGCCCAGCAAATATGCAATTAAATGAAATATGTTATGCAATTAATTATATTTTTTTAGGGGTTAAACTTAATCCCTAATTTTTTAATGCGATAAATAAATAAATGGGTCGCCAAAATTTAGGTGTCAATAAAAATAAGCAATTGTAATCTATTTTGTTTCGACGATAGTCCAAGTGATGTCATGCTATTTTCAAGGTTCAAATCTCACCCAATTTGACGACAGAAGGCAACTCGCCCGCCCTCAATGCGAGGCTTACCTAATTAACCAAATTAAAATATGGAAAAGAAAAATTCAAACTGTAATAGCTCGGCTCATATCAAATTCACTTGCATTATAAGCGCAGCAAATTTTTAATTTGACGGTCAAACATATAAGGACAGTATAAAAAAATCATATCCAAGAATTCAAACTGCAATAACATATAATTAGCCAAATCATAATATGGACAAGAAGAATTTAAACCGCAATAGCTCAGCTCATATCAATTCACCTGCATTATTCATAGTAATTTTTAATTTGACGGCCAAATATATAAAGACTAGATATGAGAGGATAAGAAATCATATCGAGGGATTCAAATCATAATAAAATATAATCAGCCAAATTAAAATATGGAAAGGAAGAATTCAAATTGTGGCTCATATCAAATTCACTTGCATTATTTGCAGTAATTTTCAATTTGATAGCCAAACATATAATAACAAATAGGATAGTGTCACAGGCCTAAAGAGAGTCAACCCGAGAGGTTCCCGAGGGACTATTGCGACTCACCCGTGGACCTCCTACTCTCACTCGGCTTCCCACCAAGCCTACTCCCTGAAGGTTCCAAAGGCAGGCGAAACCGTCATGGAGACATATTCTAGAATTCTGTTCCGTTATTTATGTCGGTAGATGGTAGTTAAATATTTATGTCGGTAGTTAAGTCTGTTCCATTATTTATGTCGGTAGATGGTAGTTGAATATTTATGTCGGTAGTTAAGGTGGTGCGATCTCGCTCGCCGGAAGTAGATCAACGGATGTAGTTCGAGGCCCTCAACTATAAAAAGGGGTGTCCTCCATTTGTAATCATCCAATCCATTTCAGAAATATCAAAACTTTACTTTCCTTTCAGAGCTCCCCTCTCCAACTTTCTCTCTCAACCATCCGGGTAAGCGAGCGGGTAGGTGTTCGATCAAGCAAGGCTTGGCTTGGGTGATTCAAAGTTGCCCGAGTCGCCGCGCAGTCATGATCCCAATCAATCAGCCCATGACAATGGGATAAGAAATCCTATCTAGGGATTCAAACCACAATAACATATGATTAGCCAACTTAAAATATGGAAATGAAGAATTCAAACCACAGTAGCTTGGCTCATATCAAACTGATTTGTATCATCTGCAGTAATTTTCAAATTGATAGCCAAACATATAAGTATCAACTGGCATCATATAAACAAGAAAAAAGAAGTAAATGAAGAAAAATCAAAAGAAATTAAAGCACACGCTAACGAACCGTTGGTGGACTGATAAGTGGATTGGAATTTTAGGCCTCACAAGAAACCTGAGGTCTCAAGTTCAATTTAGTGCAATAATTCGAGGTCATGTTATGGAAAAGTAATTTCTTATAAATGTCCTTATTCAGAATGTGAATGACCTGAATGATGTTAACACCTAACTTTTTCTAAAGGTCCTTCTTGCATATTTTTAAAAATTGAGATTTAGTTCCCTATAATTGAGAATTCGAGCTTTAGACGGAAGATTGGATTCTTGATCACCTTGGTTTGCTATTTTGTGGTTGTGATGAATATATGGATTATATGGGCTAGTTATATTACATGTCTTTAATTTAAAAAACTTTGCTATCTTGAATATACAAAAAAATTGCATTGCATAATAGGATAGATTGCATTCATATTAGTTTGATATGCATTGACTGGTTTGACTCTTTAGCATCTTAGATTCCTCAATATCTGCAGTTTTAGAATTCAATATTACTAAGATCTAAAAATCCTCTAGTTAAATAAGATCGCAAAAGACTGTTCTAATTTCCTGTTGTGGTGGCAACGGATCTCTTATTCATATACTAAATTTACTCATCTTAATTACATTTAATGTGTCTCTAATCAACTATTGCAGTTACAACAACATGGGCTAATTGTAGCATTTAGTCCAGTGTTGAATCCTTACAAATCAAGAGTGAGCTTGAAGTTGCTCAGTTCAACCTAATCACATAATTGAGTGTCATTGGCTCAAGAAACGGCAAGAACATAGGCTATATGAAGACGGGAGAAAACATGATCTACCAATATACAGTCTAAAGGGGTAATTTTCCCTGCTTAAGATTGCCAAAGCAAGCAAATAATAAAATAATGCATGAACCAGAATAATGCTCTTAGCAAGGGCCAAAGGCATGTGAAGGATTAACTTGACATTTGAAATAGAAATAGAGAGGATAACCAATTGCACTTGCACTACATGCTGGAGTGAGATAGATGCATATTGTGATCTCAGGACAATTATGACTAAAGGCTCTTATGAAATTGAAAAATATGCGTTAAACAAGAACTTCACGTGAAGAGTTCCATAATCCCCACTTAGACAATATCTTAAACTGCATCACCTGAGATACCCATGTACTCGGATCTTATGATATCTTCTTCACTTTATCATTTTCCATGAGAAAAGTGACCTGGTTTTCTTCGTGACGCGCCAATAAATACTACTACATATGCATGAATGACTCACGTGATTATAGTTGAATGTTTACCACATAACAAGACCCAGAAAAATGTCAGTGAAATTACACCAAATTAGATAGGACAACATTAGCTAGTGAAGTGATTGAATGGCCATTCATCAAGCAGGGATCTAACCTACATCTAGTGAGGATAGAGTACTGAAAGCACAATGAAGTTACTAAAGAATGACCAGATCTCCCCCAAAAAGGTAAACTAGAAAGAAAACAGTAAAACCAAATAAACTAGAATGACTCTAAAAGGCTTTAGTTTCTTGATGGCTGACCACCAAGATAGAGAGAAAGAAGAGTTTCCAAATATATTTCATATCTGATAGCGCAGTCCCTATGTATAGGATATTCCTTCCAAGTATTATCCTCCAGATTGAACAGAATCATCCGATCCCAATTCATCCGAAAAACGATTTCTCCGCTCCTTGTGTACGCAAGGGGTTTCTTCCTGAGTGGTGTATTCCAATCTACAGAGGCAGGTATGCAATCAACGCTGAACCATTTTGTCCACGATCCTCGTCTCCCATGCTCATCCATTATCCATGCCTCAACTCAGGGATCTTGGCTGCTCCTGTATATGAACAGACTGGCCCTGTGAATTCCAAGTCCTACGAAATCTATTTCCTTATCAACATAGGAATCGGAAGCTCCCAATGGAATTTCTCTTCCGACAAATCAAATGACATAATCACGCCCCTCTGTCTTAGGTTTTCATCTAATACGCACCAGCGTAATGCCCCATTCCAATAAAATCCTTCCATGTGGAAAACCTCAAGATGGCTTTCTTCCTCAAATTGGACTTGTATCCTTCTCCAAGAACCGGACTTGAGCGAAAGTATTGCCACATCCCAATCTACTCCACCAAGACTAACGCCCTCTACTATTTTATAGTAATGAGATTGAGAGTCATATCCGAATCCACAGAATAACCCAGATCTGAATGCACAAAATAATTCGTTTTGATCAACAACATCAGAACTGGGCAGCTCAACATACTCCCTAGTGGTCAGGTTATATATGAGAAAACTGCAGGGGCCAATTAAACATACAAGGCCATCGCAGGAGCCCACGACGCGGGGATTTCAGAATGGTTTGATCCTATGAGGTACCACCACGTGACCCGGCGCGGGGATTTCAGAATGGTTTGATCCTATGAGGTACCACCACGTGACCCTCGCTGCCGCCGTCGAGCGCTTCGTAGTCCACGGTCTCTCGGGGGCTGTAGCGGCCGCCAACAATGATTCTCTGGCTAGGAATCGAATCCCCTGCCTTCAGCCTCTGCAGATGCGACTGGACGAAGCCCGGGTCGGAGATCAGAGACCGCCACCGCTTGTAGACGCATTTGAATCGCACCAGCGATGGGGCCGGTGGCCTCAAGAGTATGTTGATGATGATCTCCTCGGAGAAACTCTCGGTCATTGTTGCAAGAGTAGGTGGCTTTCTCGAGGAGATGTCCCAAGGCCGTCGCCGGAGCAGGGCGGAGGAGGCCTGGCCGGCGGTGTGGGCGGCGGTTGCACGGTGGAGGCAAGGCGGAGGGAGAAGGAGAGAGCAGGCGTGGAATTTTCGAATGGTATTCACAACCCTCCCGAATTTTATGAAACCCTAGAAATTCGGACCGTTGAATTTCTTATATTATATATTATATGCTGGCTCACCTGGTGCATTTCCCATAATATCCTCCACGGAACAAAGTGTCGCGTCTTGACATAGAAGGGCGATAACGTACATTCACACTTCGTATCTTTTTTCCTTAGTAGGGATCTTGGGATCGACATTGACAATAGCGCTTCTTCTTTATTTACATTATTTTGAAAGAGACAAAATAAGTGGTAGGTAACCCAAAAACAGAAAAAAGAGCTCAAAATTTGGATTAGTGATTTCTTCCTCTTATGGATAAGAGGGTTATGGAATTTGGACCATCTTACTTAAATTTGGGCTAAGGATTACTAACTAAATTAAAAGTAATCTCACTTATCTTGTATTTTCTTAATTGATTTGCACTTGATATCAAAGTCAGTACTAGTGTAAAAAATAGATCTAGATGATTAACATGTGCAAAAATGCATTTACATAATCAACTTAAAACACACAAATTACTCATCCCGCAATAAATGGGCAAGAATATTTGTATACTTACCTTGGATCTACCAATAATCCAAAGAATTGATTTTATTTAGGATATTACCAACCAACTTCTTTGTTTGTTGTGTTGGCTAATATGTCAAATCGAGTATATGATGAATTGAGATCTTAAATTTCATTGACAAGTAAGCATAAATTTATACACTAAAAATAAAACATTTTGTGTCTTCATATCGGTTAGAGCTCGATCTTCGAACGAAAAACTCAATTTATCAAAATTTGCATTCATTGCATTTCATTAGCATTTACTTTCCATTTCATAAATAAGTAAAAGTTTCACTTTCTACGGTGGACTTTTTGTAACCAAACCAAGGCATCACCTTTCTCTTGTTTATCGCATAACAGCCACATTGGAGTGGAATGATAACTAATATTAGAAGCATTTTAACTTGATAAGACTCTCCAAATTCGTGCACTGCACTTGAAAGCCGAATAGTCACCTTAGAAGATAAACAAACAGCGTTGCTATGCAATCAATTGAAAGCCTCGAAGTTGACAGCAAGTCTTGTAGATTAACAACTATACTACATAATCAACAACTTCATCCTTGAACCCACATAATTAAATTGCATTTGCATTTACTTGCACTACTAGCAACTGGATTGGTTCAATTAACAAAACATGATTTGAGCTTAACAACTGATTGATAAAGCCCAATGTTCTCGCATCACTAAGTATTTTCATAAAAGTAATAGTGATATTAATTTTACATAGATACTCTTTTTTTATGGTAATCTAAATTATGTTTCTAATCTTTTAGATAGATAAGTTTTTTGACCTTTTGTATTTCGTGTTTTCTTAATCAAATTTAGTGGAACTTGTGATTTTGGGTTCTACAGCTTGTGATCCAAAAATAAAAATAAAAATACATAGATTCAATTTAATTCAATTATGAAAACACAAAACACCAAAGCTCGAAAATAGTTATTTATCTAAAAAAAATTAGGAACAAAAATTAGACGGATATACTTACCAAAAAAAGATTAGACTGATACAAGTACAAGCATCTATAGATCAATCAATGTCATTACTATATGTCTTTTTTAAAGAAAAAAAATTGGAAATAATAGGAAGATCAACTCGACCCAAACCTATATGAGGTTATACTTCTACTATTATAAATCATCATAAGCTAAAGTATATTGAATAAAGACAATAGTAATTCTCACAAAGACCAAAAAGATCATAAAAAAAGATTAAAAAAATTTGCTTAATTCAGGAAATGAATCGAAATGAAAAGATATTCTAAATTCCGGTGAATAATTAAATTTCCATTTCTTTGGAGTCAACGTTCCCGCCAAAGCTGAGAAACAGAGCAAGCCCTGAAAATGGCGAATCAAGCATGACATTCAGCTCTAAGACTCCCATGGCCGATGACGAAGATTTCGAGAGATACCAATTACATGCCCAGACAAACACAAATCGCCTCTCTCTCTCTCTCTCTCTCTCTCTCTCTCTCTCTCTCTCTCTATATATATATATATATATATATATATATATAATATATAAATGGCCTTTCTGTTCGCTTCTCCATGTGGAGCACTTTAATAATCTCAACAAGATTCTTCTTCTTGCTCTTCCTCTTCTGCGAGCGCGATGACGACGAACGCTTTGACATCAAGCTTCACCACCGCTCCTTGCCATCACGTCTACAGCTCCCGATTAGCCTTCTCTTGCCGTTTCGGCTCAAACACAGCGAAATTTTGCTCCAGAAGATGCTGTAGAGGCCGTATCCCGCTTTTTCCTAGGCGGGTGCTTTGCGTTTTTTGCCAGGTAATTTCTTTAGGATTTTCTGGAAATTTAATCTTGTGGGTTTTAATCTGGTTGATTTCTAGATTCTAATGCTATTCTGATGGCTTAACCGTGGAATCTCTTTTTTTGATGGTCTCTGTTGTTCATTTACAATGATCAGTCTGCTTTTAAACGTTTTCATTTGCGCCAAAGATGGCAGGGGAAGAAAACTGTTGGATTTATGTTGTTCTATCTTTTAGTCCTTAAATATTGAATACTGATGTTTAAATAATGGTATTTAACTCTGTAAATATCTCATAATCAGTGAATACATGTTGATAGATTCTCAGACCCAAACTTCCACTGTGTGAGTGAGATGCCATATTAGATGTTGTCCCGGTTCCTTTGATTGGTCCGACAGAATAGGCAAATGACGCAAATTTGGTTGTTTTATATGTTGGGTATGTATATGATGGCATCCTAATGGCAACCTTTGAGGATTTTACTTGTTCCTTCAGATTCTTGGCTTTATTGTTTCAGCTCTCTGATAATTGGATCAGATTAAAAGATAATAACCATAGAAATTCCTGTTCTTAAACTGTGATGCTGAGACAATAAGCATGCTGAAGACCAAGACTCAATGTAGTTTGGATTCTCTAGGGTTGGTTTGGATTTTGTAGACCTCTAGGTATGGTACAAACATGCCCACCCTTTTCGTTTTGTGCCATTAGAAAGCATGTCCAAGTACTAAAGTTTGAGGAAGTTCTCTATATTCATAGTACCCTGCTGCTACCTTTTGTTAAATCCTCACGTCAATGATCTTTCTGCACTGTGTAGAAAGTGATTGATTTAGGAGGATTCTAGTATTCAACATTCCCCTAGCTCTACGTTCCCCACGCGGAGGAATTCATATTGTGAAATGAGGGTGCAATTCCAGCCCCTTGCATATTCGTACGCCAAAAAATAAAGAAAGATCTCCAGCGTCTTTTCTTTCTTTCGTGCGGCTCCTCTCTTGGCGTGGACGTGCAAGCACTTCTTACGTCCAGCTCCCTTTCTCCTGTAGGGCTGCCGCGGCTCCTTCTCCTTTTAGACCTGTTTTATACGTGTACGTCCAGAGGTCAAAGTTTGACCTGCGCCCACCACCTTTTGCCTCCACGTGCAGAGACTCGTTTCTTTTATCTCCATCGGCTGAAAAAAAAAAAAAAAGAGTAATAACGCAGCCTTGGAATTTTGTATGCCCAGAGTCAAATATTTGACTATGGGCCCCACATGAATAATTTGCCGAGAGATTCCGCTCCTCCAAAGCAAAGAGGAAACTTTTGCTTCTTTTATTTTATTTAATTTCTTCTTTTATGCAGCTATAACGAGTCCAAAAAAATAAGGACTTCTTCATCCAATTTGAAATCTACATGGGAAATCTTTATTAACAAATTCGATTTAACAAATCATTATTCAAACTCAAACTCGAGATATTAATTTAACAGATTTTTCAATAGAGGCCTTCAGTTAAAGTTGTCTGACTTCTGTTGCTTAGAGTTATTGTCTTTTCAAATTATTGAAGCAAAGCTTCCTTCTCTTTAATGTGCTGTAAAGCACATTGTAGCACTTGCAATCATGAAAATCCAAGCCTAAAGTCCATTAGTTCGGGTGGTACTACTAACATCAGATCCTTAGTTCCAATATACTACAAGCAAAAACAATCAAAGGAAAGGCTTCACTTAATAAGCTAGTTCATCTATAGGGGTCTATAGGGGCATTCCTAAGCCTTCACAACTGATTCATTACAATATAGGGAATAAGTTAGATGAAGAAATTTTTTTAACACTTTTATTTAGTCTGTGAATTGTTGCTGAAAATAAAAGAAACAAATTAAATTTTTAGTAATCAATATTTAGTGAAAAGAGCTGCACTTAAGTTTCAGACTTCCAGTATAAGACGGATATTTTGCAGGGTAAATATCTGACTAGAGATCCAAAGCAACCCGCCTTTCTTGTTTCAATGTTGGATTGTTTGTGGGCAACATTTGCTGCTGCATATTATGGCCAATGCACGTGTTAGCCGAGACGATAGTTTACAGTAAGATTCGTTCAACCATTGGAATATCTAAGGTACTTCTCTTCAAATCTGGTGTTATGACATCAAAGAGTAGTCATTGTAGAGATTATTCTAGCAAGTACTTCTACAGTCTGCTGCAGTGCCGTGGGAATGATCAAAATAGATATATATTGTTTTTGTCTTGGTTATTAAGGATGCTATCTTTCTTCATTCAGTCTCAAACAAGTGCATCCTGTGTCCTATTACATAAAGGAGCATAAGTTTGCAAGTGAATGATCTTTTTTTTTTTTTCTGGAATATGCAGGCTGGCGTCAGTGGAGGTAGTCATTTGCCTATGTTTGTGGATAAATTCTTCGAGGCTGGACGTTCATTTGGTTAAGACGTTTTATTTTTCATTTTTTTTTTTTAACAGATTTTACTCTCATTTGAGACATGTCTTTTGTAGACTATTGGTGTGAAAATACTAGTTGGGTTTGGTATGACAGAAACTTCACCAGTTGCTGCTTGTCAAAGACCTTCCTGCATTGTAAGGCAGACGTCTGTTTAAAGTGAGATTTGTGGATGTACATTAATGTTTAAAGTGAGATTTGTGGATGTACATTCATTTAGTTAAAACAATACTAAGTAATTTTCGGTGACAAACAACAAATTTGGACTTTGACCGTTTGTTATTACAGCACCATCTTCAGTTGATTTATTCGCTGTATCTTTTTGTAGCGGCTTCATTCTTGCTATTATTTTTTCCAATGGTCCACCTTTAAGTCTTGACAGAAGCTTTGCCTCAAATGCTGTGTTTCCATGCTTTGCATCTGTCTAGAGGCGTTTGGAGAAGGAAGAAATAGATAATAGGAATTAGAAGAAGATTAGACGGTACAATAGGAGTACCTATTACCATAAGAGTATTCAAGAACGTGTATCAAACCTTCAGTGACTTTAGCAACTGGAGTGAGATATTGTGCATGGCATGATTTATTTGTAAGTTTTTATCTTTGAAGGTTCTTGGCTCAAGTGGACATCCAATTCGATATACTGAACTCAAAATTGTGGATCCTGATACTGATGAGAATCTCCCTACCGGTACAAAGGGCATTATCAAAGTGAGGGGTTCGCAAGTAATTAAGGATCCCCTTTAGACAAGACAGAGAAAGTCATGATGTCCAGTGAAACCTCTCATAATCTCATGGAGAATACATGTTTTGGAATAGGCAGCCAAATAATTATTTCTTTAGTATGAACGTGTAATTCACATTTGGAACTTTATAAGCCACCAGAGTACAGGTTTGGACATATTGGTCTAATTGACCCTACCATCTGAAGAGCTCTCTGCTTTGGGAGTGGAAATAAACCAGATATCGTCTCCTTCCATCGTATATAAACTGAGACTTGAAAAACCAACCTAAATTGTCATGGGCCAATAAAAAAAAGATTGAGTAAAGAAAGTAAAGAAATTATTTTGCTTTTAAAGAAAATGCCAAGTACAGAGACATGCGCATGGTACATGTAGCTTGATGTCTAACTGAGAAGGTATGTTGAAATTAAAATGGTGTTTGCTCGTGCAGTCTCGCGTTGACAACATACCCTCTTAATCTCAGCTCTACCTAAAGAAATTCGAGGAAAAGAAAGGCAACATCTATTTTGCAGTCTCGCGTTCAAGGCCGTATCTTTCTTAACACCATCCTAAATATACTATGGTGGCCTAGGTCCGACGGCCAAGTTGTGTGTGCCATGTGTAGTGCTAAAATAATAAAGCAGGCATAGCAGTTTATGATCACAAAGCATTTTATTAAAATAAATCTCTAAGCTACATACCTGCATAAAAAGAAAGAAAAAAAAACCAAGTCAGTAAAATGCTTAAACAAGATAGAATGGCCTAAGTCCTCAAAAATGTCATAACAGAGTTGCCAAGCTGCCGCGACTTCTTTTTTCAGTGCTCAATTAGGGCCGGCGCCTATGGAAGCTAATGGCTTGACTATGTCCATTAGGCTTAACTTGGACTCTCTCAAGTCCACCAATTCACGACTTAATAGTTTGATATTTTTAACTTATAAATTAATTTTAAAAATGAGTCATCACTAATCGATTTGGGCTGACTCGATTAGAAACCCAAACGACTTCTTTTTTCAGTGCAAAGAGAACTCTGAAAGAATAGATGACGTAGGCCACTTTCAATAATTAAGTTCTTTCCAGAAACATATAAAAATTGGTACAGTATACCTTTTGCAACTTCCAAGTCAAAAGTGGTCGATGTCGTTTTCCGTACGAGTTTAGCCATCTTTATGTTAAATCTCTGCCCATCATTTATGTGGTTATTTCCATTTAAAATCTGACTATAACACAAAAAACTTCCGTCTTAATACTTCTCCTGGCCTCAACATAACATTGGGGAAGATCGAGAAGAAAGTAGTACAACGAAAAAACTGGAATATCATACAACATCCAATGTGTTGATATAGCGGGTAATTTCTAAAGAAATTTCGTTATTTTTTCATTAAATAATTATAGAGTTCAATACCAAATTGACAGATAATTTTACACACACCAAGCAGAACCATGTCCGGAGGAACTGAAGAATAAGATTTCGGGACATAAGACATAACTGAAGCAGAATTGACTAGACTTACGTAACACAGCTTTGACTTTCTATTTTGAAGTATTTAGGTTTTTGGTTCCTCATTCTGAAAATCATGGCCGACACCGGGGCTGTGATCCAGTCTTGTGCCTTCGAAATCATTTGGTTGACCCGCAACGATTAGCCTTTCCTCATCACCACTCGGAGCTTTCGGTCGAACTGTTGGAGAAATCTTTCCAGAATATTTTGAAGGCGACAAAACGTTTCTTTCGGTCTAAAGTCTGGATGTTCGGAGACCGTCGGTTTAAAGTCGAAGACTTTGTTCTCTCAAGACTCAAGACTCAAGACCCAAGTCTCAAGACTCAAAGACTTAAGACTCGGGACTTAAGACTTAAGTCTATTCTCACTTTGTCGATCTTTCCGATCCGTGACGAAGGAAATCCAAAACCGAGGTTTATGGTTGAGGATTCGATCCTATCTTCTCGGAATAGATTCTTTGGTTGGATAATCATTTCGGATTCTTTAATTCTTATCTAAGATCGATTGAAGATCCGATGGTCGACGAAACAATCTTGGAATATTCTATTCTTGGAAACCGAGATCCCGATTGTATGGGCGAACGGGATTGATGGGCTATCATCAATTCCTTAAATAGCTCGGATGATCTTCTTGATTGATTCCGTCCAACGGGTAGATTGGAGGAATTCCTTTGGTAAGTGCCAACGGCTATGATGGCATGAAGGAGTATAAAAGGAAGACGTCTAGCTGTTTTAAGTGTGTGATCGATAGAAAAATTCCAGTCGAAGACCCTTGATTGTTAGTTGAGGCGAGCGAAATTGTATACGAGAGAGTGTTTATACTTGGTGACACCTTGAGTGAGTGTGGTAGATCATCTACACCTAGAAATCAAGGAAGATCAACTTTGTAACATCTCTTTGATCATAGTGGAATCCAGCCAATCGGCTGTCGGTGCGAAAAGAGTGGACGTAGGCTTGAATCAAGCCGAACCACTATAAACCGAACGTTCAATTCTCTCTTTCCCTTACTCGTCTTGCGATTAAATTTTTAATTGTTGCAAATCCTCTAATTGCTTAAATATCGTACAAGTTTCGAGAAAATTTTTTTTGTACACCTATTCACCCCCTCTAGGTACTCGCACTAGCTATTTCAATTGGTATCGAGCTCGTGTTCTTACTTTGTTTGAAGTGTTTTACTTGAGTAAAAGATCCATGGCTAGTATGCTAGCACCGGGGCTGATGGAGGGGCAAAGCAATACCAGACCTCCCTACTTCGATGGAAAGGATTACAACATCGGAAGAACAAGATGAAAGCTTTCCTACGATCAAAGGATCCTCTGGAATGGGACGTTGTGGAAAGAGGAATCACTCCTGCTGCTGCATCAATCTCGAAAGAGGGAAAGAAAGCTGTTGAAGCCAGCGGAATGTCTCAAGAAGAATTAAACAAGAGACAAGCACTCGATGCAAAAGCGATTTATTCTTTATATTGTGCTTTATCACCAATGAATATAACAGAATATCTTCTTGTGTTACACAAAAGAAGTCGGGACGGGTTACATATCACTTATGAAGGGACGGATCGAGTGAAGGAGACCAGAATTAACATTCTTCTTGGTCAATATGAATCCTTCAAAATGAAATCGGAGAATCTATAAGCGACATGTTTAGTCGTTTTACGAGATATTGTCAATGGTCTTGAGAATCAAGGACAAAAAATTTCTGATCCCATGAAGGTGAACAAGCTTCGCGTGGACTCTCCAAGGATTGGAATCATATAAAGACTTCAATAAGAGAGACGCAAAGAATCATGCCATTATCGTAGACGAACCGATTGAAACTCTTGATCTTACGAAGTGGAGCGAATTAATGAAGACGAAGATCCAAGAGGTAAGAAATCAATTGCACTAAAATCAAATGATGATTCGATGATGCAGATTCGAAGATGATATGGATGATGAGGAGCTCGCCCTCATGATAAGAAGATTCAGAAAACTGAATAGAAAAGGCGGAAGGTTCATTCCAAAGAAACGAGTTTACGAGACAGCGAGACCAAGTCGTTGATGATGTGGAACCAAACAAAGATGTAGTCTGCGCGAGTGTAAAAGAAGGGACACATCGGACCCAACCGTTGTCCTCTTCGAAAAAGAAAAGAGGAAAAGTTGAGAAGTCTCGAAAAGCTCTCAAAGCCGAGACACTGGAGCGTCTGAGTGTGAAGAGAGTGATGAGGAATATGCCAACCTGTGTCTAATGGCACAATCAGACTCAGACTCTGGATCGGACTGGGATCGGACTCGAGACAGGTGAATTTGAGGTAAGTGATTATAAAATCCCTGTCAAAGTCTCTAAATATATTGATGAGTTATGTTTCAGTCTTAAGACTTCTCTTAAAAAAGATTTCCGAACTTAAAAAGGAAAACTCAGTTTTAAAACAAAAGGAAAATACTTTAGAAGAAAAGGTAAAAAATTTAGATTTGGAAGTTTCTACTCTTAAAGAAAGTGAAGACAATCTTTCAAAAGAAAATGCTTTCTTAAAAACTGATTTATCAAATATTTCAAAGAAATTTTCAATAGGGTCTGAAAAACTTGAAAAAGTTCTTTCAATCCAAAGACCTTACTTCAATAAGTCGGGTCTAGGTATGACAGCTGAAACAATTCCTTTGATTGATTTTCCGAAAGTAAAAGAAAGAATTAAGAAAAGACCATCGAGAGAGGCTTATAGAAATCATTTTAAAAGAGTTTTTGTAAAACACAGTAGGTCGAAATGCCTTAAGGTGTTCTAAGTGTAATAGTCGGGATCATTTTGAAAAAGAGTGTCCTATGGTTTGGAAGCACTGTTAAGAGAGTATGGCCTAATAATGCTCATCCTACTAACACCAAAGGACCCAAGAAAATTTGGGTACCAAAGAAAGCTTAAGACTCTCTTTTGAATGCGGTCTCTGTCAAAAGAAGGTAAAGTGGTATCTTGACAGCGGATGCTCAAGACACATGACGGGAGACTCAAATTGTTTCGTAAAGCTTATTCAAGTAAATGGTGGAAAAGTTTCATTCGGAGGAAATAGCAAAGGAAGCATTGTGGGATTCGGAACTGTGAAAATTGGAAATCTCACAATAAGCAATGTCTCTCTAGTGGAAGGACTCAACTATAATCTACTCGGCATTAGCCAATTGTGTGATATCTTGTTACAAGATCTCCTTTCAAGAAGGCATATGTTCTGGAATTAGCAAAGATACGACTCGTCTTTCATGGGTCGAAGGCATGGAAACATCTATCTCCTTGATGTAAAGCCAAATGAAGATCAATGCTTAATCTCAATTCAAGATGAAGCAGTTCTATGGCACAGAAAACTTGGCCATATCAACAAGAAGCAATTAGCCAAAATCTCTTCAAAGCAGCTTGTTCGAGGTCTACCTAAATTGCCTTACCAAAAGTCGACTTATGTACTCCATGCATTAGGAAAGCGGGTAAGAAATTCATTTAAGCAAATAAATCATGTATCTACTAATCATGCACTGCGAGTTGCTTCATATGGATCTCTTCGGACCAACAAGAACCCGAGCATTGGAGGTAAGAAATATTGTCTAGTAATTGTAGACGATTACTCTCGTTTTACTTGGGTATATTTTCTTGCAAATAAATCGAAACCTTTTCGTACTTTGAGAAGTTTGCTAAAAAGGTTCAAAATGAAAAAGGATGTGCTATTTCTAGCCTAAGAACAGATCATGGAAGTGAATTTGAAAATCAAGATTTTACGAGATTACGTGATAAATCTGGTGTTAATCACATGTTTTCCTCTCCATATACTCCGAGTAAAATGGAGTTGTGGAAAGAAAGAATAGATCTCTTCAAGAAATGGCTAGAACACTTTTAATTGAAAGTAAAATTTCTTCACGATTTTGGGCTGAAATTTTGTTTCAACTGCTTGCTATATTATAAATAGAGTCTTTCTAAGACCTATTCTTGAGAAAACCCCTATGAATTGTTCAAAGGTAAGAAGCCTATTGTTTCATACTTTCATGTATTTGGTTGCAAATGCTTTATTTTGAAAAATGCAAATGATCGAGTTAGTAAGTTCGAAGAAAGATCGAGATGAAGGTATCTTCCTTGGATATTCTACATCAAGCAAAGCCTACGAGTCTACAACAAGAAAAGCCGGTATGTGGAAGAATCAATGAATGTAAAATTCCAAGACTCGGTGCAAGATGAATCCAGCAAGACTCGATAAGAAGAGACGAACCCGCTCTAGACCTTCAAATGTCTACATCTCAAGAATCATCTCAGAGTTTGGAAGTCCATCATCAAGACGCTCATGAAGAATCAAATAAAGAAAGAGATCATCAACCTGGAAAATCAACTAGCAATTGGAAGCACAAATCCAGTCATCCTAAAGATCTTATTATTGGTGAACTTGATGAAGGAATCCGTACGAGATCAAAAAGGCATGAAGAATCTAGTCTTTGTGGCTCTCATCTCGAAATTGAACCAAAAAGCATAGAAGAAGCTTTATCCGATGAAAGCTGGATCGAAGCTATGCAAGAAGAGCTCGACAGTTCAACATCAATGATGTCAGGAATTGACATCTAAACCAAAAGGCAAAACTGTTGTTGGAACCAAATGGGTTTTCGGGAACAAGATGGACGAAAAAGGAAAAGTCGTACGAAACAAAGCAAGACTCGTGGCCAAAGGCTATACGCAAGAAGAAGGAATAGACTATGACGAGACATATGCACCAGTTGCAAGGTTAGAAGCTATTCGACTATTACTTGCATTTGCTTGTTACAAAAATTTCAGGTTATTCCAAATGGACGTGAAAAGTGCTTTCCTAAATGGATTTATCCATGAGGAAGTTTATGTGGAACAACCGCCTGGATTTGAAGACCCAAAGAAGCCGGACTCGATCTTGGGCCGAAAAGGCTCTGTATGGTCTAAAGCAAGCACCTCGGGCTTGGTACGACAGACTAAGTAAGTTTTTATTACGAGAATGGTTTTGTCAAAGGTAAAGTAGATACTACTTTGTTTATCAAAAAGGAAAACAAAAACTTCTTACTTGTTCAAATATATGTTGATGACATTATTTTTGGATCCTCTAATGAAAGTCTCGCAAGAAATTCTCTAAGTCTATGCGGGATGAATTTGAAATGAGTATGATGGGAGAGTTAACATTCTTCCTTGGACTTCAAGTGAAACAAATGAAGGAAGGAATTTTCATTCATCAAGAAAAATATGCGAATGATCTTGTTAAAAGGTTTGGATTGGAAAAGTGCAAAAAGACCGACATACCAATGTCATGTTCTCAGAAGATAGACAAGGATGAAGAAGGGAAGAAAGTAGATCAAAAGCTGTACAAGAGCATGATCGGTTCACTTCTTTATCTTACTGCTTCTAGACCTGATATTTTGTTTAGTGTTTGTATCTGTGCTAAGTTTCAATCGGATCCTAGAGAATCACATCTCATTGCTGTGAAGCGTATTATCAAATACGTTGCTTCATCTTCAAGCATCGGTCTTTGGTATCCAAAGAGGGGAGACTTTAATCTTCTAGGATACTCAGATGCAGATCTGGCCGGTTGCAGAGTCGATAGAAAGAGCACTTCTGGAACTTGTCAGCTACTTGGAAACAGGACAGTGTCTTGGTTTTCAAGGAAGCAAAGCACTGTAGCTCTCTCAACGACAGAAGCAGAGTATGTAGCTCTTGGAAGCTGCTGTTCGCAAATTCTATGGATAAAACAACAACTACAAGACTTTGGCATTGAAGACTCATGCACAGAAATCAGATGTGACAACACCAGCGCGATCAATCTCACCAAAAATCCAATCCTTCATTCAAGAGCAAAGCATATTGAGATTCGTCATCACTTCATTAGAGATCACATTCAAAACGGAGAAATCTCAATTCAATTTGTTGATTCAAAAAGTCAACTAGCGGACATATTCACAAAGCCTTTGGAGAAGAATCAATTCGACTTCATCCGCTCAAGACTCAACATTTTGAAGCTTGAAGAAGTTAAAGTCTAGAGACTCACCAACTCTAAAGACTCTGATCTCTTAGACTCTAAATCCTGAGACTCAATCATTCATTGCTAAAGACTGTAAGTTGCTATCTAAAAGGTACGAATTCTCGCTTATTCTATCTCAAAAAGGTACGTTCTTTTATAATTCGTGTGAAATTTGAAAACTTGTCTTTTTAGAGGAAGTTATTTTTGGCAGTTATTGATTTTGAAAAAGAAGTGTTCGTACACTTTCCTTGTGCCGTTTAATCTTCTCTTTTCAAATCCGAGGCACATATAAATTCACAGTCATTCTTCCCCCAATTTTCAAAACCCTAAAAAGACACTCTCCTCCCGATACTGTTTCTACTCTCTGTTCATCGTCGAGAAAGTTGTCATTTTTCTTGGGAAAAGCAAGTGAAGGAATCCTCCAATAGACAAAGAAAGATGTCGTCTTCGAGGAAATCATCAAGAATCGCAAACGGGGACCACAAAGAATGGAGAAGGGACCGACTCACTTCGATCTTGCGAGGAAGAAGACTTTCCAAGTCGCGACAAAGTCCGATTCGCTCTCCTCCACGTCATTCAGCATCTCCTGACCCACAAGGTGCAAGTCAAAATCTAGAAGAAGACATAATCGAGGATGCCGACCCAGTAAGAGTCCAAAAACCCTCTGTTATCTATAAGCTTTATCGTGCGTTGAAAAGCACCGGTTCTTCATTAAAGTATATAGATGACTTTCTTAAGGACAAAAATTATGGGAATGAGTATCTTTTTCTGCGGAAAATGGAAGAGTTGGGAATTGCTCCGAAAGGAAGAGCAGAGGAGGCTCTTGCAAACACTCCTAGTGATCCTCGTATGCCGGGACGTAATCGATTGACGGAACGATGATGACAAAATGTTCCTTGAATTTAAACCTAGAATGGGTGTGGCTGCAAAGGTGAAAGGAAATCGGATGGATTTGTTTAAATCCAAGGATCGGAAAAAGTGTATCTAAGGCTGTTGAAAAGAGGGGTAATCAACCCTAGAAGTGTCGACTTTGACTTCTGGATTCCATCAACTTGAACTTAAGGGAGAAGTTGAATTTGCTTCAACTTGAGACTTTTTGCTCGACTCTGGACGGGTATGATCATCGACCGCTTACTTCTATTCAAATCTTAGCTTTTTGGATGCGAATAGAATTTCATTCAGTGTCCGAGACCAAGTCTATGTAGTAGATGTGAATATGTTGGCGGACATAATTGGAGTTGAAAGGGGACGCTATCTCCCAATCAAAGTCTCACCTGCTCGCACTACTCTGGATCTTGTCAAAGATAGGGATGTAGATAAGAAAATTATCTATTCCGGGATGAATGCAATCAACATTGTGCTTCACAAGATTGTGATCAATTGTCTCGACCGAAGTCTACGTCAAAGACTTCGTGTCTTTCTCGAAGCAAAGTTGATGTATGCGATCAACTCGGGACGGAAATTTTCTCTCCCGCACACTATCCTTTTCCACATGTACGGAGCGTGTCAAAAGACAAAGGACAATTGCCTTATCCTGGTGCGGTGACCAAGATCTTCAGACATCGAATATTGAACTGCCACATACTTTTTGTGTTCGACCGTGTGACAAGATGGTGGTAGGGTTGAAAATGTTAATGAAGATGCGTCGAAAGAACTCTCTAAGGCAATGGAGAAATTCAAGGTGAAATCTCCGAGTCCGGTCTGCTTCAAAAAGGAAAGGGAAGGAGGCCATTGGTGTCTCATCGAAAAGGAGAAAAAGAACTCTTATCCTGGAGGATGAGGATGAAGATGAAGATGATGAAGATCCCACTATTCCTGCCCGACAAGAACAAGACGTTCAGGTCTTATCCGACGAACTTCAGCGGAGCGAGAGAAGAAGAAGAACAAAGAGAAGGAGAAAGAAGTTGAGGAAGAAGGAGAAGAAGAAAAAGAACGGTCTGGCGACAAATCTGGAGAGAAGGGAACTCAAAAGCATGATCATCACTCTTCCCCTCTCGATGTCCTAGTGACGGGGGGAGTTAGTGAGCAAGAGAGGTCTACACCTCATGCTGCTGAAGATCTACGACAATCTCCGAAGACCCGGAAAAAGTTCAGTCTCTCCATTGCACGAAGAAGGTGGTACGTCGATTCGAAATCTGCGGATCGTACGGAAGCGCCATCGTCTGAGAAAGTCAATGCCGGTACACGACGGATAATTCTGCGGATCTTCGCAGTATCATGAATATTCTTCGGAAATGCGTAACCGAGATATATGTTACGGATCGTGAAATCCAAGCTTTAAAGCATGCTGGACAAGAATCTTCGGTCTCTCGGAAGATAAATTCAAAGACCTCGCTCAACAACTCCAAGCCAATGCCAAGGGAGAAGAGGTAGCTCGTGAGAAGACACGAAGAAGCTTGAAGGAGTAGTCCAGTCCATTGGGGATTTCCGGATCGTGCGCATTCCCAGCGGACATGACTCCTTTCTCACCCTTTTCAATGCTGACAAAAAGGGGAGAATCAATTTGAACTTTCATTTTTTTAATCTTTGACCTTTGTGGTTATGTTTATGACATGAGAACTTGAACTTGGGTGTGAATTTGACTGAATTGATTGCGGATTTGATTATGAACTTGACTGGTTGCATTTATTCAAGTGTTGTTATGTTGTTATGTGGTGTTTCTCATGAAAGACTAACCAATTTTCTGTGGATGCAGAGTCTGGTTGTTTTATTAATCTTTATGAGTTAGCCATATTACTTGAGAAATGTTTTGCAGTCAAAGTTGTTCAAATCTTCAAGAAAGTTTTGTCACCATCAAAAAGGGGGATTGTTGGAGAAATCTTTCCAGAATATTTTGAAGCGACAAAACGTTTCTTTCGATCTAAAGTCTGGATGTTCGGAGACCGTCGGTTTAAAGTCTCGAAGACTTTGTTCTCTCAAGACTCAAGACTCAAGACCCAAGTCTCAAGACTCAAAGACTTAAGACTCGGACTTAAGACTTAAGTCTATTCTCACCGTCGAGTCTTTGATCCATGACGAAGGAAATCCAAAACCGAGGTTTATGGTTGAGGATTCGATCCTATCTTCTCGGAATAGATTCTTTGGTTGGATAATCATTTCGGATTCTTTAATTCTTATCTAAGATCGATTGAAGATCCGATGGTCGACGAAACAATCTTGGAATATTCTATTCTTGGAAACCGAGATCCGATTGTATGGGCGAACGGGATTGATGGGCTATCATCGATTCCTTAAATAGCTCGGATGATCTTCTTGATTGATTCCGTCCAACGGGTAGATTGGAGGAATTCCTTTGGTAAGTGCCAACGGCTATGATGGCATGAAGGAGTATAAAAGGAAGACGTCTAGCTGTTTTAAGTGTGTGATCGATAGAAAAATTCCAGAGTCGAAGACCCTTGATTGTTAGTTGAGACTGAAAGCGAAATTGTATACGAGAGAGTGTTTATACTTGGTGACACCTTGAGTGAGTGTGGTAGATCATCTACACCTAGAAATCAAGGAAGATCAACTTTGTAACATCTCTTTGATCATAGTGGAATCCAGCCAATCGGCTGTCAGTGTAGAAGAGTGGACGTAGGCTTGAATCAAGCCGAACCACTATAAACCGAGCGTTCAATTCTCTCTTTCCCTTACTCAGTCTTGCGATTAAATTTTTAATTGTTGCAAATCCTCTAATTGCTTAAATATCGTACAAGTTTCGAGAAAATTTTTTTTGTACACCTATTCACCCCCCCTCTAGGTACTCGCACTAGCTATTTCACGAACAGCTTCCTTCTTTAAGCCAGTGAAAGAATGGCCCAATCTGGGGCTGCTCCCAGGGGCTGTGGGGCGGAAATCATCCTTGTACACTGCTTCTGACTCGCCCAAACTGGCCGCCTGATCATGTGCTATAGGCGAAGGAACCATCTCCTCCCCCTCATCAAAATGATCATCTTTCGTAGGAGACTGACTCAGCGGGAGAAATTGTGATGCTTGTTTGTCCATTTGGTCGTAATTAATTGCACGGAGTTTGTCCTCCCATGCCGATTTTATCGACCTTCCCTCGGAAGTTAGAATTGCATCGAACGCAATGAAGGTGAAAATGATCACAAATATTGATATGACTTGGAGATCAGCCATAGCCAGAAAAGTGTGGAAAAGGAATTTTGATTTTATACTTTGAAGCAAGCACTGAGAAGAAATGGGTAAGACAGAATATAGTCGACCGAATGAGAAGCACTTGAACTCCGCATTGCTATTTATAGGCCTGAGAAAGTGACTTTTTGAGAATCTTAACCACTGACCAATTACATATAAAACTATGTACGAGGACTTCATTTTGGTTCTTCTTAGTGGATGGTGATAATTGCAATGAGATTACTCAAAGTGAATCACTCGTATATATTATGTCCATGTTATTGCAAGATCAATATATTTATTTCTTCTAATTTAGAAGATCTCTCGCTCTCTCTCCCCCCTCCCCTTCTCTGTGCTGTGTGCGTGCTTATGTTAATTTTGTTCTTTGTACACTTTGCCACTTCTAATATTTATGAAGACCCGAATGGACAGGAACTCCCGCCAACTTTGATGATTTTAACATACCATTGTAAAATTTCCAAATAAAAATAGGCTACACTGCTCGCTTTGACCTTTCGATTGTGGTGAAGAAAATTATTGTAGTTTTGAATCATGCATGTAACATGACAACGACTGTTGTTGGTTGACCTCGTTTAATTGTTTCGAAAATTATTTTGAGTGCTTACATAGTAACCACAAAGTATGGTTAATAATTACCACCCTACCATGGAATTAGGTTGTGGGAAGGATACGTCAGGTTCAAGCACACGTTGAAATGATCTTGCGGCTCTTCACTTGCCCTACTATCAAATGCTTCATCTGACTTAATTAAGAGAAGAGTCCTCGATGATATATTATGGATCGGATGAGACATGACCAAAACGATTTAATTTCACTTTCCTTCGAATGTTTAAGAATACATTAATCCAATTAAAAGGTTTGTGACTTGATTGATTTTCATACAGTAGGTTTAGAACTGATCGTGCAACTTTTCTCATGAACTTATTATATGTGTATCCTAGTTGTTTTGATAATTTCTTTAGAATACTTGTTAAAAGAGACCCTCCTTATAATAAGGAGAAAATATCAAGAGATGAAGGGCTTAGCATATAGATGACCATATGATGAGGCCACCACAATCCACATGCACCAAACATTTAGGGTTTTCTTTACTCTCCACTTGGAGGAGAAGAGTGTAAATGTTGACGGGCTCGTGTGCAAGCTCGTACCATTATCTTTGGTCGACAAATTCAAGTGAAACACCAAAGGTCTCTGTCCTTTGTTGACCCTTCAATCTCTCGATGGTTGTCACATTAAGCTTTTAAAATTGGTTTAGGATGTGCATGCTTAGCCGCCCAAAAGGCACATTAGATTCTTTTGTTTCATTGCTAATAAAAAAAAGGATCGTCTTACCGAAATGCTTTTGAGACACCGATCAAATATACTTAATTTAGTTTCTTAATGAGTGTGTCCCAAGAGTACATTTACAAAACTCATAAATTAAAAAATTATGCTTGGTATACTAAAATTCATTTCTTAAGTTGTGAGGCGATGAAGATGATAGCATTTAAGTAAATGGGTGGTTCATATATAATATCCGACAAAACTCTGTCGCATCGCTTTGTGTACTGTTTAGTAGACCATTCTTAGTAAATCTAGATTTATTCTAACAACAGAAAACTTCTCTAGCAGTGGTAATCGTGACTCAATATTCGCTTTAACAGGTTCGGGCAGTGAGTCATATTTAAAGGACATTTCAGTTGGAAAATCTGTTCTAAATAACAATTTCTGTTCAAGAAATAAATTTTCTACTTCTATTCCTTGGATGAATTTATAAGCAAAAATACGTGTTTAATAACGATACAAAATTTATATTCATATATTTGAAATAGCATGTTTGTTCTTTCAAGGAAAATTTTTGTTAGGCACTATCATCTCTTACAAGAAAGAAAACTTGACATCATTTTCAACTTCAAACTTTGCCTAATATTCTAGTAATATCTATTAGTGGTAAAGATGTATAATGACCATACCCACATAACAATGATATGATTGCACAAATTTCTTGTAGATTTTAAAATTTTGAATTATATCTCCCACATCCTACAACTGCTTAAATTCATTTCGTCAAATAAGTCAAATTCTTTTGCTAGTCATAAACACAAGATTCGTGTTTCCAAGATAGTAACACCAAATCAAATGTGTAAATTTTATGTACTTCACACCAGAAGTCCATCTTCACACATTTCCCAATTGCATTTCCTTTACTTAAGCAAGCACTTCAAGGAAACAGCTTAATGTTGTCTGAATATGTTCATTTCAGAATATATCATGTAAGAGGATGGATATAAACAATTGTTAATACATATTGAGTTCAACAAAATTATGTTGTGATCTCGTACGACCCTATGGGTTTGGTCCACTTCCATGATCAACCGGGGTCCAACTGATTATTTATTATTTCATTTTTTGTTTTCCTTAAAAGAAACAAACATAATATTACAAATTACATACTCATCAACCATGCTACATTGAGCAACCAAACTATGAACACTAATATATATCTAACATAAATATAAATATAAGATAAGATAAAATATAAATGTACACTTGCTAAAAGCAACAAACCAGAAAAAAGAAAATGCAAGGCGAGGGAATAGAGGCGAGCGGCAAGGCAAGTTAAGAGAGGCTGGCCACAAGGTGAGCAAGTGAGCGAGGCGAGTGAAGACGGTTTCTTTCTTTTCTTGGTCAATTTAGGGCTAGGTTTCGTTCTACTTTCTAATTTACACAACAAACTGAGTTGAGAAGAGAATATGGGAAGAGGTGCTAGGGTTTAAAGTAGACAAAAACTTATAATATATAATATATAAAATGTATAGAGTTGGTCCGGGTTAGATCAATCCTAAACTCCCATGACCAAGGATCAATCCACAAAGTACAAGATCTTGAGGTCCCAGGACAAAGGATCGACCCAGTGCCCTTCTGGAACTAAAAAAAGACAGGCTGGGTTGAGCCAATCCAAGGCCGGTCCAGGGTCAACCCTAAACTAATGCTCACCCTAACTTGTTGTTTCCCTTTTTGATTGTATGGCTTTTGGCCAAGTTTTCTCCAATTTATAAAGCTCCATTTCAAATGTTGCACATGAATCAAGTAGGCGTTATGTCATCTAGTTCTCTCCATAAAAATCTTGGCAAAAATCTCTTAAAAACATGTATAGAATCTTCCCTCAAACTAGGCTAGTAATCAAATTTTTTGTTGGTTACTTTTATTAATGGCAAGTTCTCATCATGCCATCTCACCAATTTCTTGAGCGAATTAGGCTAAATAATCTTGGAATGTCATGCCTTTTTGTTTTGAGATGGGTCTTCAATTTAGAAACTCCAATGATCTTCGAATCTATATATGAAAAGTACCCGATGATTAGGTCGGATTGTTTTGCAGAACCAAGATTTTGCTTTCAAACTCTTTCTTTTCTAGATTTACACTTTTTTGAAAATTAGCTCAAATGCTTGTACAATCAAAATTGAGTATCAACATGACTAAGATATGATCCTCAACACATTTAAATGAACTCGTTAAGTATTTGGATAAAGTTTAACTATCAAAAAAATCCACTACGGATATATTCCAACATTAACAAGGCCTGACAAATGACAATATAACACATGTAATATAGGGTTGTCTTTTTTTTTTTTTGGTAAAGTGTAATATAGGGTTGTCTTTTGTTTATTGACATATGGCATTTGCCATACTAGTGTATTGTGTAAATTTCCTCAAGAATATGAGTAGTGCTAAAGAGTTTTTTAAGGGCACTTATTATCTAAGAAGCACTAACACTCTCCGGAAGCCTTCATGTTGTGTTCGACACGCTCCAACACACTCCAACACGTTCCGACACGTGGTCAACAAGTATCGGAAAATCCGACACGTGATCAACTTTTCCTAACACGCAAGTCCGAAATTCTGACACGCAATTCCGATACTCACGGGGTCAATTTTAAAAATTTTCAATACTTGAGGGATCAAAATGTAAATATATGAAAAAATAATGAGAATAACAAAAATAAAGGGAAAAGAAGAAAATTCTTACTCTCAAGTTTCTCACTTACAAGTTTTGATCTTCCGGTGATTGATGATGGAACGCCTCTTCTCGTTGGCATCGTTTTGTTGCCCCCACATACTTAAATTATAATTTTTTTTGCTTCTTTCCACCTCTTGCAAGCATCACTTGCGAGTTATCTCTTTTGGTCTATGTTATTGGTTTGTGAGTTATCTCTCACATTTTTTGTGGCAAATTTAGTAATTTCCTTTTCTTTTGGTCATACTTCGAGAGTTCTTGTTCTGAATTTTCATTTTTCTCGAACCTTGTTTTGTAGAGGAGCTCCAAGCTAATCTATATCATGAACTCCGAACTCTATTTAGGATTATAAGAAATCTCACTTATCTCTGACAAGTATAAGAAAACAGGACATGTTCCTTCAAGTTTACTCTTTCATGTTTGCAATTTTTGAATTTCTAGTTCAATCTTTGTCAAATTAAAACAATAAATGATATTAACAAATGTTGGATTAATATTTTTAGTATAAATTAATTATATGCTCTTTTATTATTATTTATTTATTTTTTATTTATATATAAAAATATTTATTTAATATATAACATGTTGGAATGTGTCAAAATTCTCTATTTTTTTAGAAATGACGTATCAACATGTCGTGTCGTGTTGTATCGCGCGTCGCGTATCCGTGTTGGTGCTACATAGCTTATTATGAATACTCACTAAAGGAAATTTTGGCTTACTATCGGTTGCCCATATTACAAAAGTGTTGCTATATTAAAAGATGCAATATTGTCTTATTTGAATACTAAACTAGTGCACATTTTCTATTTCAAGAAAGTTTAGTTTCAATGAGGTTGAATGCTTGATCTTGGTCCTATGAGAGCTTTGAAATAATCTAATTTATTAATAATAGTGTTCATCTTTATTCTAAAGAACTTCATAAAGTTCAGAGCAAATGTTGAGGGCTGTAATTTATTTTAGAAGGAAAAACTTTCAAATTTAAAAAATAGCTATAGTTATGTCAAACACATGTCTTGCGAGGTTCAGAGTCTTCAAATCATCTATTAGCAGGAATTCAAAAAAAAAATTATTTGCAAAAGATGGATGCACTTTTAATACTAATAAGTTCTAAGAATTCTACTACCATTGTCCTGAAGGTTCAGAATCCATCCTGCCTTAAGGAGTTCAGACCCATTTCATGCTGCAATGTCCTATACAAGATTATAGTTAAACTACTTGCAGAATATATATGTTGTATGCTTCCTTCAATTGTTGGCCTCAACTAAATTGTTTTTATCACTCAACGACATGTCCTAGAGAATATCCTACTGTGCCAAGATCTATTACACAACTACCATAAGGAGGACAAAGTAAACGTTTGGCCATAAAGATTGATTTCATGAAAGCCTATGACATGATTAAATGGGGTGCAGTCATCAAGGTCCTAAAAGCCCTGAATATACCTTAGTACTTGGTTGATTTGATAACCAAGGGTGTCACTAATTCAAGGCTTACAATGAACTTTAATGGAATATAGGTTGGCTATTTCAATAGCTCAAATGGGCTGCAACAAAGTTACTTTTCTTTCTCTATTACCTCTTTGTCCTGGTTATGGAAATTTTCAATAGACTGTTAGTACAAAGTTGCTGCATCTTCTTTCAAATATCACTAGCACTACAAAATGCAAAGGATTACTCACTTATGCTTCACAGATGACTTGGTCTTATTTGCTTATGGAGAAGTAGATTCCGTCCTTTGCCTCGTAGATGCTCTTGAAGAATTCGCTACTATCACAAAACTATGGTTTAATCTTGACAAATGTCAAATCTCTTTCTAGATTGAACAAGGATGAGAAACTCCTTATACCAGACCACAAGCCTCTTTCCACAGGTACCCTACTTATCAATGGGAGTTTCCTTTGTTACTAGAAGAGTCATTCACATAGACTATAGTATTAACGAGATCTTAAAGAAAATTGAAAGTTGGGTAATGAAGCATATGAGTTATGTAGCATTATAGCTAACTAAATCAGTCCTTGTCTCCATTTGCACCTATTGGATGCAAATGTTCTTACTTCCAAAGCAAACGATATATGAGGTTGAGAAAAGGATTTGACATTTCTTATGATTTGGTTCTACACCAAATCATGGATTGCACTGGGTTGCATGGCAAGTAATTTGATCACCTAAAAAGGAAGGAGGATTAGGATTGCCCAAGGTGAACATGTGGAACAAAGTTTTGTTAGGCCGCACAATGTAGAGCCTCATCAATTGTCACACCCCGATCCTCCGAGCGTGTGCCCATCCCTTAGTGGTCGATTAAATAGCGATGTCCCAAGATACATTGTCAACCTATTCATTTTAATGCGCATGCGGAAAAGAATAAATAAATCTCCAAATGACAACTAAATGTGATAGAAAAGCAGGGCCACAATTTTTCGAAAACCACAACACACTTATTATACATATCAAACTATATCATATACAATACTAGCCGATATCTATACAAGGTCCACAAAAAGGGGGGTAGAGTGCTACAAATCCTCTAAGCATTTGAGTCTTCAACTGAATACTTCGGGGACCCTAGATCCGACAAATTTGGGTCCACCACTGAACCACTTGGAGAGTCGACCGTCCCTTTTCCAAAAGCTACCTCCAACACCGACATAGGGATCTTAGGGCGTGCATGGAAACATTTCTAAGAAACGTTTCCGGCACACTTCTGTACGGAAAGTGTTCCCGGAAATAAAAAAGGAACAGAAACGCGTTTGGTTGCGTTTCTGTTCCTTTTTTGTTTTTTCGTTTCTGAAATGAAATAAGAACAAAAAAAAGAAACATAAAAAAGTTGTTTCTTTTAAAAAGAAACACTTCTTCGACGGAACAAAAGAACAAAAAACCAAAAGAACAAAAGAACAAAATCGGAACAAAGGCGAACTCTTCTCCTTCGTGCGTGCTCGTCGCTCCTCTCGTCGGCTGAAGCTTCGTTCTTCCTTTTCCGGCGTCTCTCCCATCTCTCCGGCGGCTCCCACTCGGCTGACTCTCCAGCGACTCCTCACTCCGGCGACTCCAGGTACATTTCTGGTGCTCCTCCTTCTCCGGTCAGCGTTGCTCCCCCTTCGGCGCGACAGATCTGGGACGGCTCGCTCGAGCCTCGAGCGAGCATTGCTCGCCCAGATCTGCGGTAGAGCAAGGAGACGAACTCGAGCTCCGGTTCTGCTTCCCCCCCTCAGGTACGTCCGCCTCGTGCACCGCCCCCCTTCGCCTCCTCCGGTCTGCTAGTTCCGGTTTCACCCATTTCATGATTCGACGTGATCGTGCTATAATTTGCATTGATTTCTTGGGTTGGGGTGTTGCAGAGGCTGGTCATGGCGGAGAAGGGAGGGAAGGGGCATTCACTGCCCGGCAAAGCGGCCAAGTCCTCGCTCAAGTCCACCACTCCCAACGGAGGTAAAAGTTAGCGCGACCCATTTTCGCTTTCTTCCGATTCTCGCGTCGTTGCTTCGTTTTTCGATTGCATTCTTGTTTTTGTGGCAATCGGCTTCTCTTGCTGTTCTTGGGTTTATGCTGAGAGAATTTTTCATGGTTGTGTGTGTGTTGACGTGTAGCGTCTGCGAAGGGCAAGGACGATGGTTCTGGGAAACCCAAGAAGGGGAGGAAGGTTCAGTTTGATTCCGAAGGTTTGCATAGCGTTTGGGTTGTTTGATTCTTTTTCGTGGTTGTTGATTATAAGTGGTTTGGAGATGTGGGTTCTGTGACTATCCGGGTTTCGCTCCGTTTCCTTGTGGTGATGTTTCTTTGTTGTGGGCGGCTATTTGCACAGGTCTCGGGGATGGAATTTTCGGGTTTTCATCTGGCAGCAAAGCAGACAGCTTGTTGAATAAATGTCCGTCTCCGAATTCATCATTTTCGGACTGTTTCTGTGGATTTATTGCTTGGCAGTTCCATGTGGCTTCGGTTGCTTGCGATGTGTTATTTGCTACTTACTGCGTGCTGATTATTTTGTCCTGGCAATCTGTGTATTTTCCTTAGTGAATTTGGGCAAAGGAGGGAAAGGAGATAAGACTGGCAGGGCTGCCAAAAGTTCCGCTCCCAAAGAACGGCCTCCTCTGGAGCTCAGAGTTGAGCAGGGTAGGTGTTTAGCTATAGTGCTCCTTTTTTTTTAGCGGCGCAGATTGAATATCTTACTTATGGGTTGCTTCAACCGCTGACTGTCGGGTATAACTACACGTGCGGAGCTTCGCTTGAATTGGTTTGTTTTAGGTATGAAAATCCAAATGAGATCAGTAATTGCCCTAAATTTTTTTATTTGAAAAATTTGGGTTCAAGCGAGATGGGCTTGGCAAGAAGGTGGCAAGAAGGCATTTAATACGAATGGAGAGACAGATGCCTTACAAATTACGTCTACCTTTAGCAGTTAATAAACTTACCCAATCATTGACTCATGCTTGTAAGCATAGGTCTGCATGTTGGCAACCTCTATGATTGTTTCGTTTCTGACTTACTAGAGTCATACAGATTGGACTTCAGCAGGTTCATTTTGGACTGTGGAGTCGTGGTTTTTCCTCTTCTGGCCAAAGAGCAGAGTTGTATTGAATTTTTCAATTTATTGGGCATATTGGTGATGATGCTACGTGTGAATAATACTTTACCTTTTCGTCAATTTAAAGGTTTGGTTTAGACTAGTTACTGTGTTGGGTATGCTCCCTGATCTTGTCAATTTATTGAATTTATAGAACTCCCAAAACATGCCAAATGTCTGATGGACTGTGAAGCTGCTGAAATCTTACAAGGAATCCAGGAGCAAATGGTTGTATTGTCTGAGGATCCAACGATCAAAATTCCTGTGTAAGGAGTACATTCTTGTGGGTCTCTACTTTATGAACATTGGTAGGATGTATCAAGCCCTTCTGGCTTCAGGAGACCTCAAGTCTGCAAGGATTGTGCTGAGCAAAATGCCCAAGGACGATCCCCACGTGCGCCTCATCATCCAAGAATCCCAAACGGTGTATGCCAAGATGGCATCTGAGAAAAAGACGGAGAAAAACCGGAAAACAAAGGGAATAAAGCATAAAAAGTCGAAGGCGAAAAAGTAAGTGCGAGGACTAACTGCATTCCTGTTCGAGTACTTTGTAGTTCCCAGGTCAATAGCCTCTTGTACATGTTTGCCTTGATGTTGTTTTTAGCGTAGCATCATCATCCTCCAACGCTCTTGTGACAAATTTTCACGGGATTCCCCCGTTCATCTAACCTAATGGTTACTAATATATCAAAATGCTGGGAATAGTAGCATGAGAAATCTTTAACTTCTTCCATTTGTGTGATATCATCTTTGAATTTATTTATTTATTTTTTTCACGAATTGGGTCCTTGGATTTTGATGATTAATTTCGTTTTGGTTCTTTCATAAAAAAAAGGGAAGTCATTGTGAAATTTATTAATTAATGGTGTGAAGCGAAGAAGGTTATTAATATATCTAAGTATTTACCTAACTTGTCATGTCTCAGCATCTACCTTTGCAGCTCTATGCTTTGTAATAATTCTGAGAATTTACTAAGGTACAGGGTATTTGCCAATGGATGCTAGTAAATGCAATTATCGGACGGAATGAAAATGTAATATTTCATTGCAAAAGTTACTCGTCAGCGGTTCTGATTTTCGAAGTTATACTTTTGTTAATCTACGTTCTGATTTACCAAATGAAACAGTAAAAAGAAAACATTCGAGCAACAAAAAGAAAATGATGGATCGTATTTATTGCAAAAAATGTCACTAGTGGTCTTTCTGTTCAAAAGGCGCTTTAATTAATTTTGGCTGTTTTGAGTTCTCTCATTGGAAAGCTCGTGTTCTCAGAGATGATATGCAATCTTGCTGAAATAAAGATGTGAAAATGATGACACGTGGGGTTTTTGCGATACGAAGTCGACAATTAAAAAAATTCAGAGCAGCAAACTTCTTCTAATGTGGTTCGATGTCGAATTTCACTAGTCATAACTTGTGATAATATATATTTTGATGAAGCGACTCTTTTAAAAAGAATACTAAATAAGCGATCATTATGGACGGATGATTACTTAGACATTGGTTTCTTTGGAAGTGACGATCGCTGGTCATCCTAATGATGATCACGCGTATGTGTTTTCGTGCAAACTCTCTGATCATGTAAGAAAAAAATATTCCGTGCAATGATCACATCCGAGGCACCTGGAATAACGAGCCTATCAGAGTAGGAAAATCTTTCCATATTGTAATCGAGAAATCACTATGTTAAACTACGTATCGATAGACACGAACCTCAAATTCGCGATATTTTTACAAATGAATTATCCGAAATTTTCACCTCACTAACATAATTCTTTGTGTCAGGACTGGGACAGTCAAAAGGAATTGGCAACGAGGATGGCCCGGCGGGCCCTCGCTGCGTCCAGCCTCTCCGCCAAAGTCTCCAGCGCACGACCGCCCTCACCATGGCCAGGTCCATCTCCATCATTGTGATGCAGTTGAACAATGAACTATATTACTTCATTATTGTGATGTCATGTATGGAAGAGTTCATGTTGAGATGTATGAAATTTTTCGTTTAAGGACACACATATGACCATGTTGAAAATATTTTTCTTCACTCACCATTTTTCAAAATTAAATTGATAAGCATTTAATGAGAATGAGAAATCAATATCAAGTTTATATGCTTTAAAACTAAAAAATAAAAAAGTACTTGAAAAAATTTGATACAAACTTTAATTACAAAATTTCCTACGAAATATGCCATATGATCATGCTAAAAATGTTTGTCTTCACTAACCATGAACAAAATAAAATTAATGAGCATTTCATAAGAATGAGAATTCAATATCAATTTTAAACTTTATTAAAAAAATGTTTTTAAAAAAAAAAAGAAATTTTTTTGTTGCGTTTACCAAACGTGTTTCTGTTCTTTTTCTATTCTAGGAACAGAAATTGACCGTAGCTTACCAAACATGTTTCTGTTCTTTTTTTATTCCAAGAACAGTTTTTTTTACACTTACCAAACACGTTCTTTTGTTCAAAAACTGTTCCCTGAAACAGAAACACTTTTTTTTGTTTCTGTTCCCAGGAACAAAAAAGAAACAGAAGTGTTTCCATGCGCACCCTTAGACTCCAGTATGGGACCTTCTCTTTGTCCATTTCGCTCACGACAGTACCACAATCTATATTGATGGGGTACCTTATAGGGTAGAGCCTCATCAACCCAGACCACGGACCTTATGAGCTCATAGACCCATCCCCTTGGGTTCCCATGAAGTGGAATGTAAGATACCTGCTCGGTGACCTTCTTCGGTTGTCCAAAACGCTCAAGAGTCACTGCCATCTAAGGACCTGAAAATATTATCCCATAATGAGGTGAGATGACGTCTCAGCAAGTTCACCCCCTAAACTCTAACTAGGAAGGAATTATGCCCCAAGGCTACCTAAGCACAAGCACAAGTTAGATGACTTACTTTTGCCTCAATTCCTTCCTGCAAGTCAGTACGATTCATATATTCAACGAATCACTTCAACAAATCAAAGCATAAAATTAGATCGAGGTATCGATCAATCAATCCAGTCAATTCCATACCATCAAGACCATCTCTCAGTCAACCCAATCAATACTATCTATCAAGTTTGATCATGTTAAGAACTGCTCACCCTAAGTTGAAGATAGATTGTATAGCTCGCCAAAAGCTAATAATTAATATAGCTCGCCAAAAAGAGATAATAGAGTATACTGCTCGCCAAAAGCTGATATATCAAAGCCCATAGGCTGATATAATATACTCATAATGCTCACCAGAAGCTGCTAAAGTATACTGCTCACCAAAAACTGACATATCAAAGCCCTCAGGCTAATATAGTATACTAGTATATTGTTCACCAAAAGCTAACATATCAAGGCCCACAGGTTGATATAGTATACTATCCTGATCATTCAACAATTTCACCACTTTTATCATACTTGATAAAAATAATTGTGTGTGGATACCCGGTCGGCCTTAACTAAAATATAATATTTTCCTTTTTGAAAATCCCACCATTTAATATGGTCCACCATTATAAACCGATGCTCAGTGTTTTCCGATTAAACATTGAAAATAACCAATTTTAGGATAAAATCCCAAAATTTCAAATATCACTCAAATTGCACAAACCAGCACTCAATTAAATAAACCAACCACACCATTGCAATCAGCACAAAATTTTGGTCACTGACTATCCCGGTCTAATTTCCACAAAATAATAATTACTTAAATAATTACGAAATTTAATTAAATAAATTCCAATAAATGCTAAAAATACAAACTTAGGCTGGAAAAACCTAAATAAATACCAAAACGGGCTTGGAAAATTTCCAAACCTATCTAGATAAATAATACGATTTATCTACTTGCTAATTGTACTACTCTAACTACTTAACATGCAATATCGAACGATTAAATTGTTAATCCATTCTAACTAACCACCTAATCCAAGTTTAACCTAAATTAATCAACTCATAAGCATAAATAACTCCCTAAGCGGAGATTAGTGAGTAAACTCATTGGTTTTGAGTTCCGATGAGTTCACTAGGAAGGCCAGGCGGAGATGGGTCACAAACTCCAAAGCGGGGACACCAAGCAAGGCCAGGAAGGGCTTGGAAACGGGCCTCGAAACTTCAAGACCCTTGCTGGGTTTTGGTTCTGTTCTTGGCCAAGAAAGGAGGAACCGATGGCTAGTTGAGGCTGAAACGGGCAAGGATAGACGGCGGAGTTGTTGTGGGTCCAGATGGCTAGTGGACAGCGGCAAGCTGAGCTCTGATGACCTCCACATTGGCTCAGGCAACCTACTGGACGGCGAGCAGGAGCGAACGACGCAGCTGGGACAATGGTGAAGCGCGGATAGGCGTGCGACGCATGCGGGCTCACGGCTGGGCATGCAAGGGCCAGCGATGGCGTTCCAGGGCTTTGTGGGCTGCTCGACGGCCAAAGGGAGCTGCTAGTTGACTTCTTTAGTTCTTGGAGGCTTCAAGCTTGCTAGAAATGGAGGAGCCAACCGAAAGGGAGAAGAGGGGAGACAACAAAGCCTGGAGGGTCCCTTATGGCTTCAACCTCACCCCGTTTGTCCCCTTGACCATGGCCCGCTGGTTGCTGGCTTCCTCAACACTCTTGTAGTCCATAAGCTTCCTTTATAAGCTATTGAGATGGTCCAAAGGTTGTGGACCAAGGGGGCTACGAATTTTGCAACATTTCCCTCAATTTGGATTCAATCTCTCTCCAATTGAAGTCGATTTCGGCCCTATAAAATTCATTGTGGTGTCCTCAATCAAATTGACATTTTTCTCGCCAATAGAACCAACTTGCATCCTAAAAATGCGATAAAATATGGTTCCCTGAATGTTCTAGACAAAAATGGCCCTAATTTATCTTTTCGCCAAAAATCTTAGTTTACAAAAAAATCTTCAGAAGATGAGTCGAAGTTTCTAAAATGACTCGTGACATGATAGAACTTTCAATTTCTGAAATTAGATTTAAATTCGCAATTAATTTCAATCTAGCGCAATTTTAGCATGATCTATTCTACTAAATAGTTTTTAGAAATTTTTGGTGCAATTGACCGGTTGTTGATTATTTTCAAGCTACAACATACATCTCTGACACATTGGTGACTTTCGGTGATCGTGAAAATCTCGAGATTTCAAATACAGACACAGGGTACCAAAACAACAAAAAAACTAGTCTAGTACCGATCGACGAGAATTTTGCAATTTGGTGGAATCACCCACATTTAGCCACACATTTCAGTCGAACCTACCTATCTCTAATCTCTAATCGATTTTTAACTGTGCCGTAATGATTTCTGCAGATGAGCATGGTTGAATAGTTGATTCATGGTCGAATTCTCAAGTCTATTGCATTAAAATCCCTTTAATAGCTTCCCTAGATAATCTAGTTATTTCAAGAGTGATCAACTCAGAGGATAGCACTATAGGCGCGTCGATAAAAGAACAGGATTGAAATTTCGGGATGTCACATCAATCATCCATCCCCTCCCCTTTAAAGCATTTGGGTTCACAACACAAAATGTAAAGGCACTCCAATTATGCAGTTCAACATTAGTAGTATGGTTTGTTGGCGATGTCTCTTCAAATTGTGACCTATTCTAACCTCAGTTATATCTAACTCAAGGTATTGTTGCTGTGACATATATGATGAACTCAAACATGGGGTCTGGTTCTAGAGTGGTACAACCTAATTTGGAGCAATGGCATTAGCAAACACAATTTTATTGATTGGCTAGTTTATAGAGATAGATTATAGACAACAAATATCATAGAATGATGGATGACCTTGTTGACATCCAGTATAACTTTTGCAAAGCTAATGTAGAAGATAGAGCACATTTATTCTTCCAGTGTGAATGGACAAGCAACATTTGGTGAGTATCTTTGCACAATGTGGGATTAGGCATTTTTTAGAAGGATGGAATGAGGAACTTCAATGGATGATTAGGGTAACAAAGGGCAAATATTTGGCACCGAGACTTCTCAAGGTTTTTGCCCTCGTAACCATATATTACATTTGGATGAAGCGAAACCATAGACAATTTCAAAACAAGTCAACTAAGATCCATATTATTTTGGCCAAGGTGTGTAAAAATATAAGTGGTAGAGCTTCACTCCACCAAAAAATTAGACTTTCCATGACAAATTTGTATTGGCTATTATGTGGAGAGTTCCTATCTTCATCTTTTTGAATTATTAGCTCTAATTGTAATGTTGAGGGATGCCCCTAAATTTCTGTACTTCAGTTGCTCTATGATATTTACATTTTCAACCCAAAAAAAAAAAAAGAATGATGGATAAATTGTTGGTTTCTATGTTACAGAGATGGTGGCAATTTCTAAGACATCCATAGGATTTGCTACTCTTTTTTTTTTTTTCACACGGCCTCTCCTTCAGCTTTTAGCTTTCACTTTTAAGACTTAACACTTGTTTTTGTTATTCTAGACAACAAATTGAAAATAGGATCTGGAAAGAACTACCAAGAGAGTGTAAAGTCCCTCACCAAAAACCAATTTAAAAAGAAGCATATATTACTATTAGCTAATTGCAAGCACGCGGCATCTTTTCTACTGTCATGTATGCCTTTTCTTGCCAAAGAAAGTTGACGCAGCTATCATAGCTCCTTTCGGAAAGATTATGCTTGAAATTGTACCAAAGAGGCAGAAAATCTCATTCTTCAAAAGAATTATTAAGATTTATTTGCACAAAAAGATTAGTAGATGTCTGGGTTAGTAAAATAGAGGAGATCCATTTGAGCATTGCGTGCATGTTGTGATTATATGAAGCTATTCCTTCCTAAGAAATTTTTTGATGGATTCGCATATTCTTCTTAGTAAAGTTGAGCTATCTTAGGTTCATGCATTGGAACTGAATGGAAATTCTAGCCAAGATTGATGATGCAAAAGATATGCTGTAAACCGTTGGCCAAATATGATTTGTTCTCTCGACCCATCAAAACAGGTGCGTGGCCAGTGGTTCGACTATTAGAAAAGGATGTAAATGGTATATATGTATAGGAATTATAAGACCGCATAACATATTAAATGACATTAAACAAACAGTTTCGGAAAACATATAGGTTGTTCTATTAGCAATATTCAAATAGCCGTCAAAGCCAATACGGTGAGAAAAATGAATTTTGCGAAAATGATTGGACAACATATGTATCCCACAGGAGTCCTTAGACAATTGGAGAATTTTGTGGTATGTGATTTACATTTTGAGGTGATAAGTACATATCCAAGCTACTGATATTTCTGATAAATGTAATTATAGACAACAGTAGAAGGACACTAAAGGGTTAGAGCAAGCGTCAATTAAAAAACCACCCGACCTACTACCGTCACCCAACGAACGGCTTATGTGACAGCCGGAATTTGACCAAATCTCCAACATTTGATAGCCACTGAGTGTCCTCTTAAATCTTTTTGCTTTCCAAGATCATGTATCCTCTGTGGACCTCCGTACTATGATCATATATTTGACTTCTCGGATTCGGCCCTCCACTTATAGAATTAACGTCCATTATGCAATGAATGGACCTCTGATGAGAGAGGGGCAACATATATATGTGTGTGTGTGTGTGTGTGTTAGAAAAAGCTTCCAAAACGGCATGGAATATTTAACTGGATATTCCGAAAGCATGAATTTGACAATCCCATCTTTCTTGAAATTCGATACTTGAGCTTCTTGAGCTTGACAAGTACTTGGCCAACTTGAGTAGTCAGTTGACCGTGCTCTTGAGGTAGATTGCACGAAGCTTGGCCTAGTCCAATGCATCTTGTAGTTCAGTCACTAAGATCAAGCTTATTTATCGTTTCTTCTCCTCTTCGTATATTCCTCATGTATATATATATACATCCTAACATTCGTAAATCACCCATAAACAATAGTTTCAAGTTTAGATCCTATATTTAGTTTTATGATATTATGAGACATGATCCATGATGATAGTAACAAATTATTGGTTCTGGCAATAAAAATCATGATATTTTCACTAAGGAAAGTCACCAAAAGGGAGTTTAAGTTCAAGCTCATTAATGTATCCAACTAGAACAATCTTCATTTAAAAGTTTAAGCCAATATTATTGTTTAACTAGAATATATTAACCGTTTCACTTTACACCACATGTCCGATGTGAAACTTTTTCGGCCAAACACCTCAAACATGTGCTTAAAAAAAAACCCCTCCTCACTTGTCAGCCATCTCAATTCGAATCTCCACTTTAACTTGGCCTGATATGGTAGATGTTGGTGAGCAAAACATCTACCCTTGATTCTGCTTTAATCACCTTGGACTAGCCAAGATCAATTGGAAGCAAGGGACGCCATCCATTATTTCAATTGGGGAGTTACATCCAAGATTCATCTTTTTATATATTTCTTCAAACGTTGATGCACATCAAAAGTGGCCTACCAACAACCGTCTACTCTAATATCACTAGTTTGATCACATAGCAGAAGTAAGATACCTTCACTTGGAGAGATCATTAAGAGAAATCCACGTTCAACCCGGTTAGCATATCCATTTGGATTCACATTTATTCATTACATGAATATGGTCAAGGTCCAATTGATAGAGATAATGAAAGTCTATTTACATTTTATTAAATCAAAAGAGTTAATTGAACATTTTAGAGATTTTAAGTGTCAATTTTGTTTGAGACAATTTCATAAATTATAGGGTTAATACCTTAAAAAACCCCAAACTAGTATACTTGTGACAAATTTACCCCAAACTATTTTTTTGACCTTCAAAAACCCCAAACTGATATATATTTGACAAATTTACCCCAAACCGGTATACTTGTGACAAATTTATCCTCGATTAGTTTTTGTTAAATTTTACAATCAAATTATTAAGTTAGCGGAGGGTATATTTGTCACAAATTTACTAGTTTGAGGTTTTTTGCGGTCAAATAAATTAGTTTGGGGTAAATTTATCATAAATGTACCATTTTAAGGTTTTTTTATGGCTAGTCGGGCTAAATTTGTCATAGGTATACCAGTTTAGGGTTTTTCATAATCAGAAAAATAGTCTGGGGTAACCACCCGTGGTGGTGGCGTAGGTGGTTGGGCAAGGGAACTTTTCACGAGAGGTCCCAAGTTCGATCCACGGCGTTGTCAAGTGATTTACCCGGTAGGCAAGGGTGGTGGTGACTCTATCTGTCCCCAGGGTTTATTTCACCGCGAAGCGGCACACGAGATTCCCTGGGTCACCAAAAAAAATAAAAATAGTCTGGGTAAATTTGTTACATGTGTACCAGTTTGGGGTTTTTTAGGGTATTAACCCTAAATTATAACTATTTTATTCTAAACTTTTGGTGTGAAAATTTTAAGTTCACCTTTTGGCACTTCTCAAGTGTAAGTTTGAGTTTCCAAACTTTCTTTTCTTAGTCCAATTCATTACTCAAGGATTGTCGACCCTTGTTAAGTATTCTCATTCACTGTTTATCCACGGTAATTAACTAAAAAAAAAAAAATCCAATTGCATATGAGAAATTGAATTCTTGCTTTTCAATAGAGCAACTTTCTTCAAAAAAATATCCCAAGAATATGAGAAAAGGTTGCCAAATTAGTATCACGAAAGCACCTTCACAATCATTTTACAAAATCTAATAGGGACAGCAAATCTCCAGGAAAGGAAAAGGCCAAGGGTCAAATGCACCGCAACCATCAAACTTTCAAAAGAAAAACCCCACCACTCCTCTTTGTCACAACTAGATCAAAGTTCTATATTGTTTAGTCCTTCACAACTTCGTGAAATGGACCAAATAATGAGCCTACAAATTGGGATTCTCTTGCCCCTAGCAACCGTTCTCTTGCCCCTAGCAACCGTCCAATCAAAAGGCATGGGTGGCTCCTACACCGGCGGAACCTGCCGACTGCCTGCCACTAACATTTTATAATCTACAAATTGAAGACAAACATTTTCACTTTGCTGATTTATCAGTTTAGTGCGCATGGAATTTCGGTGGAATCAACTAAACTATAATAGAGTCGTCCAGGACTGGTGTGATGGTGACCTCTGACTCTTCAAGACAGGATTTTCTAGAGATTCTATCAGTTGTTGACGGCTTGTTCCACGTGTAGCATCCCCCGGACCAGTTGAAACTAAGAAGAGCAAAAGCAGGATTTTTCTTTCCGATATATGAGCCAAAAAAGTCGAATTATCTTAAAATCTATAAAAATAATATGTGAATTTCATAAATCAATTAAGTTTAAGTCTTTAAATTGTGTTGTTGATCCTAATCACAGAACAATTTGCAAGGCATGGTTTAATTGATCATTTTTAAATCCTCTGCCAAAAATCCCTTGACATTTTATCAACCACACCAACTCTGAAAGATTGGCAATAAAAAATAATTCAATTATAATACAAAAAACATATAAACTTCATCTGTTTAGTATGAGGTTTTCCAAGGCCCTTTAATGATTTTGTGCATGGTGCTTGAGTTCATTTATGATAAAGAGTTGGGGTAACATCTACTGAATACTAATAATGGACCAAATAATGAGCCTCCAAATTGGGATTCTCTTGCCCCTAGCAACCGTCCAATCAAAATGGAACTCCGCTTGTCCAGTTAGCAAATTGATATATATATTTTTTATTTAAATACTTAAAGAATCTGACTGAAGAACATGGCGTGGTTGGCTCCTACACCGGCGGAACCCTCCCGACCGCCTGCCACTAACATTTTATAATCCACAAATTGGAGACAAAAGCATTTTCACTTTGCTGATTTACCAGTTTAGTGCGCATGGAATTTCGGTGGAATCAAATAAACTATAATAGAGTCGTCCAGGACCGGCTTGATGGTGACCTTTGACTCTTCAAGACAGAATTTTCTAGAGATTCTGTCAGTTGTTGACGGATTGTTCCACGTGTAGCATCCCCCGGACCCGTTGAAACCAAGAAGAGCAAAAGCAGGATTTTTCTTTTCGATATATGAGCCAAAAAGTCGAATTATCTTAAAATCTATAAAATAATATGTAAATTTCATAAATCAATTAAGTTTAAGTCTTTACATTGTGTTGTTGATCCTAATCACGGAACAATTTGCAAGTCGTGGTTTAATTGATCATCTCTAAATCTTGTGCCGAAAATCCCTTGACATCTTATCAACCAAACAAGTTCTAAAAGATTGACAATAAAAAACAATTCAATTATAATACAAAAAACATATAAACTTCATCAGTTTAGTATGAGGTCTTCCAAGGCCCTTTAATGATTTTATGCATGGTGCTTGAGTTCATTTATTATAAAGAGTTGGGGTAACATCTACTGAATACTAATTATATGCATTTTGCTAATACTTTGGTGACAAAATGTCCATGAGTGTCTATAAGGGCGAAATTAGTAATGCTTATGTTTCCAGGAATAATTTCTAATCAGAAATGATTATTTTTTATTCCGTTCTAGGGAACAATTTCTAAGCATTTTAAACTGTTTGATAACTATCCAAAATTTCAATTCTTAGAATAGAATTGTGTTTGGTACCGTGCACAAAATTTTTACTCCAAACATTTTCTTTTAATTTTTAATAATTTTATTACTTTTTTCATTTTTCTCTTCTTTTCTTTTTTTCCTTTCTTTCTCCTATTCTTTTTCTTCAAGTGGCCGGTCGCCAGACTTGAGATGATTGGCGACCGATTAGACGAGGGCCGACGACCTCACCGGAGCGTCGCCAGCCCTTATCAGCTGAGCCTCACCAGCAGCTGGGCGAGTAACCTCGCCAAGTTAAGTGGACCTCGTCGGGGCTGGGTGAGGCCCGCTTGGCCACTAGCGAGGCTCAACTTTGTCGGTGGCTAGGCTTGCTTTTGGCGAGCTCATCGGACCTCGCCTTGGCCTAACGAGCCTCTAGTGAGCTCGTTGGACCGGTTGCCGGTGACAGGTGGCAGTGAGTGATAAATGGCAAACAATGGCGAACGGCAACCGCGGAGGTGGCAATAGACGAAGAAGAAGAAAAGAGAAGAAGAACAAGAAAAAAAATAATAATAAGAGAAAATATGGGATTGATTCTAGAATTGTTCCCGGAAACAAGAATCAAAATTTTTTTTATTATTAATTCTGTTTCAAATCTACTTCCGGGAACAATAAAATAGAAATTTGTTCTCGGGAACAAAAATTTACCAAACACGATTTTGTTCCAAAATTACTCTCGTGAACAAAAGAATAGAAATTTTTACTATTTGGCCAATTACCAAACAAGGCCTAATTGTCCTTTTCAAGAAGAATTGAAGAAGTAAAATTGAAAGCATGGAGATGATAGAATTTTATAGCAAGTAACAAGGTCATTTCACAATTCCAAGTAAAGGCCAGAATATGATGATTACTTGCAAAGGCGAGAGCAATCATTGTTATTTAAATTCCTGTAAGTGTATGGTGAATAAGCAGTTATTTGAAAGTACGTATAAGTTGTAACAAAAGGAGAAGAAAGACACATGAAGATAGCATATCAGACATCTCTATTTTCCATTGTGGCTTTTCCTACAATTTATGTTTCTTTCGTATTTTTGTTTGATTTAGTTCAATTAGTTCAATTTTCCACAATTTCTTGATATTAACTTAACGAACCCAAAATTGAATGGTGATTATTTCTGCGATTGTCAACCGTCTTTCCAAAATGACCATTTTGTCTGTTTCGAGTGCTTCAGAAAAGTTAGAGCAATCAAATTGGAAAGAATAGAACCTCCCAATTATGTCTAAGGAGATATGGCTCTCTTCAGTTATTTTTTCTTTCCTCCATGTTGAAATCAATCGAGTTCCATTGGGTGAAGCAATATGAACATTTAATTAAGTTGTTTGTTTTATGCCCCAGTTCACTGATTTAATTGCTGAAATGCCTCGCGAGTATGAATGGAGATCATGTGGTAAAAAAAAAAAAATTACTATGACGCCATTGTTCATCTATTTGAATGTAACAAAATGGTCCGATTGAAAGCCAAATCATGTCGGGCTACTTGATAGAACCAAAAAAAAAAAAAAAAAAAATACATTGACCTACATGAAATGAGGAATACATTTACCTCGATTCGGTGCAAATGCAAAGGTGAAAGTGAGCGCAACCCAATTACTCAGGAAGATTAACTTCAACGCACTTCATTCTGGTTCCATTAAGCTTGCTTACTTGTTTGGCTGAAAAAAATGGCTTTCTCAGTTCATATTGAACTGAGAGAAAGATATGTCATGTTTACATCCACAACATATAGCAATTTATCAGGTTTTCTGAAATACATAGGGGGTATCAAATGCAGCACGACTTAAATAATTCAGAAAACCGACGTTAAGATTCATAAATTTGATTCTTCTCATAACATTCGATTATTCCTTCTTTACAAGAGAATATTAGATTTTTTGTCTCCAGATTTTTTCATACCAATTTTTATACTTCAGATTAGCATTGTATTTATATGAGATAGTTTCTTCAGGTCAGCTCTGGTCCTCTCATGGATAGCTCAGCTTGCTTATTACAAGTCGTGGTTGTCGCTAAAGGATCTCTCGTCTGCAATATATCCACCATTTTCTATTAATAAGAATCTAGAAAAACCTACATTCTGTTAATCGATATCTTTCAATAGTTATTACACTGTAACCTTGTTGATTAGAAGTTTTCAAGGAGCGCAAATGCGTTATCTGCCTCGAAATAATTTCTCTCCGCAACAATTAGCTGACTAGATGTTTTCAGTACTTCATGTTAATTAGGACGAAGGGATTGATTGTTTAATGTTCAAATTAGGGTCAATGAGCAAGGAGAAATCCGGAAAAGTTTTTCATTACAGAAACATTGGTGACCAAAGAACTACAACCGGTAGTTGCATTATCATTATTACGATGCATGTCGCATGTACATACACTATTACTGACACTCTACTCCAGCAATAGCTAGAAATTATAAACTTGACCATCACATGAACTATAAGACGGGCGTGTGTGATATGTAGCACAAGACGATCATTTGGTGAGCAATGACCTCTGAGTTACATTGAACTTAACAAACCCTGGTTATGAACCCCATGTCCGACGCTTGGACTGTGGCCTGGAGACATGGACGCTAGACTGTTCGGAGGCGATGGCTGTGAGTCTTGAGACTCGGCCTCAACTTTGCGCACAAGTGGATTTCGCCAAGGTTCTCGATCGGGCAAAAGCAAAGCGCCAAGAGGCCAAGCATCTGTTGCGGAGAAATAAGCAATGAGATTATGTACTTCTCAATTGAATGAATAGTTTTAAAGCATGTGAAGAATCTGAATAGCTTCAGTAACTGTATTAATCTATTTGATTGAACAGCAGAGGGGTATGATTGAAAAACAAAAAAATTGCATCTGTTTTGATTCAATGAATTCCAGAGCGATGTCATATGAGGTACGGACACCTGGAGTACCAAAACTTGGTACGAAAGAACACTTAAGTCTCAAAAGTTTGGAAAGTAACACTTAAATGCCAAAATCGGAGCAAAATATATCCTTTAAGTGCTACTCCCAACAAAATCTAGCCAAAATGCCGACGTGACGATTTTCCGGCAGAGGAAGTGCAAAACGATGCTGTTTCGGTGCTGATGGAGTAAAAAAATAAATTTAAAAATTAATAAAATTAAATTTAAAAATATATTTATTTAAAAAATAATAATATTTAAAAAAATATTTTTTATTTTTATTTTTTTACTATTTTTATTTTTAAAATAATTTAAATCAATTTAGTTTTAAATTTAATTTTATTAATTTTTTTTACCACTTTAGCACGAAAACGATGCCATGTTTGTATTGTCTAGCTACGTTAGCGCGCAAAGCAGCGTTGTTCTATACTTCCTTCGCCGGAAAATCGCCACGTCGATATTTTGGCTAGATTTTGGCCGAAGTGGCACTTAAGTAATTTATTTTGCTCCAATTTTGATACTTAAGTGTCACTTTCCAAACTTTTGGCACTTAAGTGTCCCTCCGTGCCAAGTTTTGGCACTTGGGGTGTACTTTTGCCGATGTCGTACTATTTTCAAGGTTTAGTGGTTTACAATTTTTTAGATGGTAATCACTAACTCAAACCATGAAAGAAATAGTCTTTTGTATATATTTTGTCCTAAAGATTTTTGCAACTATGGTAAGTTAATTTCAACGTTTGACAATGGTGATAAGTAATTTGTATCTTTTGAATCATGAGATGCGCTTCGACCGAAAAAAAAAAAAACCATCAAATGCGCATATTAATCTCTAATTTAGTATTCTCACCTAATCCTAAATTTATCTCATAAGGTTTGAGCTAAATATGATACGCACAATTATTAATTATTCACTTGATTGCCAGTTATTTGAAGAACCCGACAGCGCATTTAAAAAAAAAAAAAATCACTCGCAAGGGCGCCTTGAATAAGGTGAAGGCATGGCGTTCAATAGATTAGAAAAGAATCAGAAAACAAAACTCAAAACCCTAGTAGCTCAGCTTATGATGAATTTATATGTGTGATGCGCATTAATGATTAATTGACCTCATATATGACAAAGACAAGAAAAAAATGAAGAATAATCATCCAAAAATTATGAAAGTCCATAAGCATTTGCATCAGACAGACGTCAAAATCTTCCCACATGTTAAAACCCCACCAACGGATATGGTCATCTTGAATCTCAAATGCGGACTCTCAAGTTCGTTTCTTGCTTGGTGCACTTACATTGAGTCAAATTACAAAAAAAAAATAATAATAATAATAATAATAATCTTATGAATTCTCTAGTCTCGTCATGGATGACCTTTTTTTACTAGATTGGAGAGATAGACTTACTATAATGCGTGAAAACTAATTCAAGATATTATTTGATCGCTATTTCAAAAAGGGGAAAAAAGTCGCGTGTGCAAGTTTGCTCCAAATTGGCCTAAGATATAGTAGAGTTTGCCACAAGAGTAATTTTAAGATAACAGGGGGAAAATGTAAGACTGTAAAAGTCTTTCTTCGACATTTAGGCATATGTTAAGGTAACTCATTGGTGCATAACAATGAAATCCGTGGGATGTTCGTGAGATCATTCAAATTTAAAATTCAGATTCAATTTAGTATGTAAATTATGTGCATCTATAAGTTCCCATGAATTGGCTATTGGCTATTATGATTAATTTTAAATGAAGCATGCGCAATCACAAAATTTATTAAACAAAAAAGATTGAGTTTGAAAAGCAACCACTGAGTTTGACATGTATACGACCAAAAGTGCATATGATGCATCTATGTAAATTTAACATCTTTATTATGAGATTTTTGGATTACTAATTATTATAGAGTAATTATTGACACATGTATGTGAAAAAAGAAAATATTTCGAGATTGGAAGTTTTATTTTAAAGTTTTCTATAAGATAAAAAAGATTCTAATTTTAGAACTGGAGCACGTGAGAGGTAAAATAAATATATATATATATATATATATATATATTAATTTACGCTTGTTCATGGGTAAAATATTTTTTTGGTAAAGGTAAGAATATATTGATAGCTAAGGACAAATGTACAAAAAAAGGGCACCAAAAGCTTACACTCTAGACGCAAGAGCACAAGAGTGGAAGGGAGCCGCGTAAAAGCCATAAAAGGCAAAAGCACTAGCTATAACAAACGCTGCCCAGCCAAAATAACTTAGCCACGTAACCACCAAGGACGCCAGGGAAGTGAAGGGGAAGAGCGCAAAGTAGGACACGTAGAACTACCCATCCACCAGCTTCAACCATAAACCTCCAAGGACAGCCGTGAAGCAATTGTGCAAGGCAGGAACACAAAGGCCAGAAGCGACCGAGACAAGGGTCAAAAGGAAGCAAAACGGAAGAACAAAAGACCTGCATTCTTACGCAAAGATGGCTGGGTCGAATCCCCAACCTCTCTGAAGGCGCCGATTCCTTGGAGTGTCAGGCACATCTTTATAAGTAAGGGTCTTTTCCTTAACCATCCTAATCAAACAGTTCTTGAAAGTGGGAATATCCAACGAATCCCCTCGGAAAATCATGGCATTTCTTTTCTTCCAAATAAGATAGCACAGAGCACCAAAGGAATACCGAGAGAGACTATGAAAGAAGTCCTTACCAGCAAGGAACCTCCGGGCCCAATCAAGGTTTTCTTCCCAAGTGCCATTTCTCCACGGTAAATTGCATCTGGTAGCCCAGAAGTAAACTAAAGTTGCTGGAAAATTGCAGCCAAAGTACAAGTGGTCAATTGAGTCTGGCTGAGAATTGCAAAAGGTGCACACCGAATAGTCAATTCTTCCATGAGAGAGCAAAAAAGCCTGGGTAGGCAAACGTCTCTTAGTGGTGAGCCATAAAAGAAACTGAAACCGAGGGGCTAAGTCCTTGTCCCACACAAAGGAGGTCCACGGAACTCTTGCTTTAGAAATTCTAATAAAATTCCAAGCTGAGGCCACTGAGAAAGAACCCGAAGCATGTTGATGCCACACAAAGCGATCATTACTAGCCGAGAGAGATGGAAAAGAAAACCCAAGATCCTCCAGACGCCGTTTGCAAGACCCGCCAGTGCACGAATAGAGAAACGCCACAGTCGCCTTAGTAGGAACGTTGGAATCAGAGACAAAGTGCTCGAACCCGTAGATGGAGAGGGCCACCGGGCAACCAATTATCAAACCACAAGGAAATAGAGTGGCCATTACCGACCTCCCACCCGAAGGACTGCTCGAACGGGCCCCTTAATTGAAGAATCTTTTTCCAGCTCCAAGCACACATTGAAGGCTGCTGGGCAACCCAGAAGTTATGCTTTTTTAAGAAGTTGGAGTGAATCCAGCGGCACCATAACGATTCCTTATCAGTGAACAAAATCCAAATATATTTCAGCATTGAGGCCTTGTTGCAATCCTTAATAGATCGAATACCCAGCCCCCTTCTTCCCTAGGCAAACAAATATCCGCCCAAGCAACTTTCACACCTCCCGTGGCCAAAGAAGTACCTTTCCACAGAATCTACGTAGAATATTCTCAATCCCCAGATTACCGAAGCCGGCAAAGTGAAAACACTAGTCCAAAACGATTGAATTGCATGAAGCACTGACCTTATAAGCTGGAGCCTCCCCGCAAAGGAGAGAAATCTGTGAGACCAGGAGCGAACCCGCGAGGTGATGCGGTCAATTAGCTGAACACAATCTCCCTTGCTCAACCTTTTAGAAATGATCGGCACTCCAAGGTACCGAACCGGGAGTTTTCCTTCCTGGAATCCGAAGGCCAGGAGGATTCTGCTACGTAGAGAAGGATCACCTCCCGAAAGAAAAATATCGCTCTTTTCTTTGTTAGGAAGAAGTCCACTCCAAGAAGAGAAAATGTCGAGGCTTCTTTTCAGGATCGTAGCCGACTTCCAATCCGCTTGGCAAAAAAGAAAGACATCGTCTGCAAAAAACAGATGCGTGAGCTTGGAAGATTTACATCTCCAGAAGTATTTGAACTCCTTGGCCGAGGACCTTCGGTTCAAAATGCCTGAGAAGATCTCCATGATTAAAGTAAACAGATACGGTGACATTGGGTCACCTTGCCTAAGACCTCTACCTCCTGGGAAGAAGCCATGAAGCTCCCCATTAATAGAGATAGAGAACCTGGGTGTACGAACACAAGCCATAATCCGAGTGATGATCCACTGAGGAAACCGAAAAGCTGTAAGTGTGAGCTCTAGGAAATCCCAATCAATGGTATCATATGCCTTACGGAAATCCACCTTTACCGCGCATCTTGGAAGATATGGTTCAAGGTGAAAACCTGCAAACAACTCTTGGGCCAATAAGATATTATCCCTAATTCTTCTTCCTTTAATGAATGCATTCTGGGTAGGACTGATAAGATCCTGAAGTACAGGTGCTATTCGATTGGCCAATATTTTAGTGATAAGCTTGTAGACAGTATTGCAGCATGCAATTGGTCTAAAGTCATTCACTTCGCAAGCATTCGGCACCTTAGGGATAAGGGCTAGGATAGTCGCATTGACTTCCTTTAGAAGAAAACTCGAGGAGAAGAAATCTTGCACCGCCTCGAACTAAGGATCCCACAATATTCCAGTTATTCTTGAAGAATTCTACTGTAAAACCATCCGGACCAGGGGCCTTTCCTTTGGCTAGCGAGAACAAAGTATTCTTAATTTCCAAATCAGACACCGGTGAGGCTAGAGAACATACCTGGCCCTCCGTCAGTGGCCTCGAAATAAGAGAAGTCAGCTCTTGAAGATCTGGTTTAGCCAAATTGATCCGAGGGGCAAGGAGATCCGTAAAGAAGGATAGGAAAACTTTAGGCACCAAAACAGGATCCGAAACAACCACACCTGCAGAGTCCTTAACCGAGAGAATTCGGTTGTTGAGGCATCTAGCTTTGACATAGTTGTGAAAGAATGTTGTATTACGCTCACCTTCCTTCAACCATCTAATTCTGGATTTTTGTTTGTAAAAAGATTCTTCTTGACGACGAAGGTCAATAAACGCACTCCGCCGACCTCTTTCAAGTTCAGCAAGTGGGATATTTTCGGGATCCGATCAGTAGGAGCATCCGAGTAGAACGCAAGTTTTCCTCGCTTGAAGGGTTCTTTGTGAGATATCCGAGAAGGCTTCCATATTAAGATCCTTTAAGCGGGCTTTCACCACCTTTAGCTTAGACACAAGTCTAAACATCGGAACACCCCAAACCCGACTATTCCATGCATGAGAGATTGTAGACCGGAATCCGGATGATCAACCAAGAAATCAAAAAACTTGAAAGGCTTTCTCTTTGGCTGCGGATCAACAACCCTAACAACCATAGGGGTGTGATCTGAAATTCCAGGGTTGAGAAAGGACGCCTCCGAATAAGAAAAGTCCATCCTCCACTTAGAGTTCACAAGAACTCTGTCGATCTTTCGCATCTTTCTGGCTTCTCCCATCGAGGTTGACCATGTGAATCTGAGGCCTGAGTACCTGAGATCTTCAAGTTCCGTTTGATCCAGACAAAGCTTGAAGTCATCAAAACAGGGGATCCAAGTCTTAGAGCCACCAAAGCGGTCAGAAGGATCTTTGATTGCATTAAAGTCACCCGAAACTAACCAAGCAGTATCTTGAAAGAGCTCATCACAAAAGATAAGATCATCCCAAAGAGGCCTCCGACGCACAAAGGTGTGCTCACCATAAATAGCGAAACGCAGCAAGAAAAGTTGGACGAACTCATATTTAAACGACCATGGATGGCTTGGTCATTAAGGGAAATCACATCAAAATCAACGGAAGTTGGGTTCCATCCAATCCGGATTACGCCTCTAGGAGCATAGTCATAATTAGCAATCCAACGCCATCCTCTTAGAATAGAGGATGAAATAGAATCAAAAAGCTGCTCCGGGACTTTCGTCTCAAAAAGGCCAATAAGGCTCAACTTATTTACAGCAACAAGCTTCCTAACCTCGGCCCTTCGCACAGGGTCCATGATTCCTCTCACATTCCAGAATCCAAAAAACATCAAAAAAGGGATGAGAGAACCTACTTCCGCTTATGGGCTTTGCGACTTGACTTAGTCGCCTTTGAAGTCTCCGGTTGTAACAAGTCGGGGGATCGGGCGAATGCAATAGCTGCTCCGGATGGATCCCTCCGCAAGAGCCGAGGGAGCTTTAACAGACTTGACCGCAAATCGCATCTTCTCCGGGGAGAAATCGCAAATCTCATCTTCCCGAGTGGGAGAAGGAGCAGCAGGTGGAATGATCAACATCACCGCAGCTCGTGAGGAACGGCCGGTGCCATCCTTGCCCACAGCTTTCGAGGGTCGATTGGGGTATTTCTTTTGCTGCACAAACTGTGAAGGCCTAGGTTCCTTCGGATTTAGGAGTTGTCCCCCATCACCCGACGGGGACAACTCAAATGAGGCCGCATCTACTGAGAACTGTTGCTTCTTCTTCTTCGGTTTTACCCGATTCCACCGGCCTCTCTAGGGTCGGAGACGGAGGTAACATAGAATCGGGATCGCATGTAGGCTATCGCTTTATGAGATTCCAAGACACCATGAGTCACCCCCAAAGCTAAGATTCGAGGGTCCACCGCCTCCTGTTGCACAAGCTCTGCCACCAGGGGTGTTTCCTTTACAGGCACTATACTGCCGTCCACAGAGGAGTCATGTGCAGCAACCGCTAAAGACCTCGGGTCCTCATTGATCTGCTGTGAACTTCCTTCTACACGAGAACGAGGCGCGCCTCAACAACAGGATGAGCTGCCGCGGCAAAGAGAATCCTTGGCTTTTGGAAAATTTTTCCCTGCACAATTATGCCCGAAGACACCACAAATAGCGCAAGCCGAAGGTTTCCATTCAAACTCAACTCCTATCTCACATTTTTCACCGTTGTAAGTTGTCTCTATCACCTCATCAAAGGTCTGGTTTGCTGCAATTTCAACACAAACTCGAGCGAAAGAGAGGCTCTTAAGTTGTTCGGTTCGATCAACATAAACAGGTTTACCAACCGCACTTGCAACCTTTCCTATGAATTGAGCCGACCAACAGGAGAAAGGTAAATTGGAGAGTCGAATCCATACGGGGACGGTGGGATGATTTTCCTTCCTTAGCTCAAGACCTGGAGTCCACTGCTGAAGGATGAGGGGAACATTAGCAACCGTGACACGGCCACCTTCGAGGACATTCCCGCGAAAGTCTCTATCTCGGAATGTGGAACATATACAAATCCCTTGCTGTTCGACATAACTTCGAACAAGTTCGGCCCCCATAGCTTCTTAATAGCTTCTTCCACAACTCTAAATGGTAACCTACGGCCAATAAAATGACCCATAAGGCACGATGCATCTTCGGATCAACAGCTTCTAAGTCCCGATCTCGTGATTTCAATTACGGGCTTATTGTTTACTAAAGTAGGTGGTGTATAAATCAGGTCATAGCCCTTTGCAACCGTCCGAGCCCACCACCCAAGACTTCGCTGAGGATTCCTTGAATTATTTCGGCCAGCAGGCCTCTTTGAACTTGACCTTCCCCTGTTCATAGGCCGCACATCCGCAGACGCTTGGGATGGTCGCTGGACTTTTCCATTAGGAGGAGCAGCAGCATTCCGAGAATCCGAAGGCAAGGTCGAAGAGGGGCCTTCATCCCCAATCAAGGGGATTTCCCACAGAATCCATCCCCTCATCCGCAACATGGGGGTTATCCCCCTCACAATCCAACCCAGACATCAACTTCGCAGCAGATCGGCGGGCGAAGACCCTAACCAACGAAGCCATGTGAACAGAGAGGGAAGGACATACCGGGGTCAACGAAATGGGGGTTTCAAAGAGTGGTGGAAGGCGCCACTTTCCACCGCGTAGCGGCCGCAACCACCGGTTAACGAGACCCTGGGCCGGAACACGAGAATGCACGAACCAGAACAGGTACACCCGAGAGAGAAACCCTGCTGAAGTGGCTAGATCCGGACTTGAAGGCCATTCATGGGTAAAATATTCATAACACAACTAACTGAGAATATTTTTGGGAAAAAAAAAAACTGTGATCCCTTAACAGTTTGAGATCCTCTTTGCGTTATACAATAGTTAGATGAGGGAAATTAGCAATCTTCAAATACCATCCTATATACTAATATAGTGAATGAAATTGTCATTACTAAGATTGAAAAACTATATAATAAGTGACTAGTTTGCAAATTTCGTCCTAATGTATAACCTTGCGCTGCATTAGAATTGCACCTAAGGAACAGTTTTTCGAATTTCCTTTTTTTTTTTTCTTGAAATTATTGATTAATAGTCAACGAAAGAGCTTATCAATATGCCCAGTGAGAGTAGATCAAGACCTCATATTTTAAATCTTAAAAACAACCTATCCGAAGATGCATATGCTAACTATTTTCATTTTTAAAATCTTGAAATATCCCTGAAAGTATAAATTTTATACCTACAAAAAAAAAAGGAAAAATGGGTTTCTCAACTTAAAAAAAAAAAAAAAGAGCTAATTTTTAGCTCTTACCGAAGCTAATTTCTAGTTTAACTTATATAACATTTGGATTAAAAAAATCAGATGTAGACCAAAACAACATTATTTAGAGCTCTTTACCAAAAAAAAAATATATATATATTTTGGGCTTATGCTTCATATTTTTAGCCATGTCATCACCGCAAAAGAAAGAAGAAAGAATAATTAAATAAATAAAAAAAACACGTCATTTGTTTCTGTTAGCAAAAATAGATGGAGTTAAAGAGATGACATTGCACCAATTTAACAAGTTTAAAAACTTGATTTTTCTTTTTGTAGGTTTCACAGCATAATTATACTTTCGTAACAAATTTTAGAACTTTTAGTATATCTATTTCAATCTAATCTAAATGCAAATTCATAAGAACTTGATTAGTCTGCAGCAATTCAAATGAAACATGTTATATATTGTGGAGTCCGAGTCACTTGTTGTTCCTAAGAACTCATGTATAAAAAATCATTGTTTCGTTCTCTCAACACTATCCATGGCTTCAATACATGAAACTTGAAGATACTAAGTACCAATTTTGCCCCTCCTTTGCTCGTCCACCCACCTAAAGAAGCCACTCAAATCTATACATGTATCCTATGCTAAAGATAATTATGATATTTCATATAAATTATTTGTACATTTCAAGATATTACTTACATTGTCCATGTATTGCCATTTGATTATGCATAATCTTTATCGATATATTATCATAAAATAGTTATCTAATAAAGTCTATGAATATATTGTATTCTTCATTAATATATAGCGCTGAAATATATACATATTTCATTCACCGATTATCAAAGGAAGTCATGAAGAAGGACCTACGTTTCATACACCTAGCATTGACATATTCAGCAAACATAGTCCGCCTCTTGCTTCAATCTCTCTCTCACTCACTTTAGTTCCCGATCTGTTCGCTGCCTTCACTTTAGCTCCCTCTCTTGGTCAATTTGCTCCAGCTTGCTCTCTCTCGCTCTTGCGCTCTCACCAAATGGACGGAAAGGTGAGCTTTCCTACTCACAAGATAACTTGCTTTACCAGTTTTCTTCTTACTTAGTCATGTATTACCTGCCATGTGCAAATTAAAAGAAAGGCAAGCCTAACATTTAAAAAAAAAACCGAAAATGGTAAAAATAGAAAGCAAAGTTGTTGTTAGGGCATGGATTCGAGGAGGGAATTTTTATAGCTTTGACGGGTGAAGGTGCGGGGGGAAGAGAGTTTGGGAGGAAGAAGATCTACGCAGGGAAAGAATTTATAATGGAGGCTGGGCTGAAAAGTCGTAGGTGAGGTAGTTGTGGGCTCAATTGAGTTTTTAGCAAAATTGGATCGGGCCTTGTTCACTTTCGGACCCAACTCGGATCGTTAGGGTCTAAGTCGACCAAAGAATCGATGTAGTATGAAGTCCATCTTCAATATTTAAAGATAATAAATAAAAAAATTAAGAAAATTGATAAAAAGAACTCATAAAATTCATAAAATGCATAAAAATGATAAATTTTAGAAAAATTAGAAATATTTGTAAAATGACCAAAATACCCTCAAGACTTAGAAAATTGACTAAATGCTCCCTCTAGCTTAAAGTAATTATCGAAGTGCCCTTAAACTCAATTTTATGATACTACTCACATATGAGAACGTGAAATGTAACAAATCATTAACGAGGGGGAATATTTATGAATCCAATTTGTAATTCAAGATTATTCATACTTGAATGGCAAATATATGCAATATATGTGCAATCTTGAGAGATTCAAATAATTAATAAGAAATATCATAATTATCTTTAACATAGGAAAATACCTTATAGAAAGTGCTAAATATCCTTTATGAGTTAAGAATAATAATAATAATAAATGGAAGAAGAAAATATGTAATTTATATATTTTTCAATGTATATATTAATGAAGAATACATTATCATATTTATAAACCATATTAGATAACGATACAAAGATAATATCTCAGTTAGGATTATGCATAATATACATGCAATATATGTGCAATCTTGAGAGATATAAATTGTAACATCCCAGATTTTCACTTCTGTTTTCATTGAATAAATCGGGCATTTCATCGACACGCCTATAGGGTTGTTCTCAGAGCTGATCACTCTCGAAATAACTAGACTAACCAGGGAAGCCACTAAAGAGCTTTAATCCGATAGACTTGAGAATTCGACTAAGAATCAACTTCTTGACCGTATTTATCTTTAAAGGCCATTACGACACAGTATAAAGTCGATTTGAAATAAGAGATAGATCGGTTCGACAGAGTTATGTGGCTAATCATGGGTGACACCACTAAATTAGAAAATTCTCGTCGACTGATACTAGATTGATTTCTCTATTGTTTTGGTACCTTGTGTTCATATTTGAACCCTCGAGAATTTCACGACAATTGAGAGTCACTAATGTGTCGAGTGGGTTCATTGTGGCTCGAAGAAAATTGACCATGGGTCATTTGCACTAAAAATTTCTAAAAACTACCCGATAGGCTAGATCATGCTAAAAATACACCAAAGTGAATTAACCGCGAAATTGAGTCCGATTTCAGAAATTGAAGATTCTGTCGTATCACAATAAATTCTAGGAACGTTGACTCAACTCAAAAGATTTTTCTGCAACCTGAGACTTTTTGGGAAAAAGTCGGCATAGGACCGTTTTTGTTCAGAAAAAGGCCGGGATCATTTTTATCGTGACATTGGGATGTAAGATGGATCTATTGATGAGAAAAAATATTGATTGGATCAAGGACTCGACAACGGAATTTATTGAGAATGAATTGAGTTGATTTGAGAATCGATAAGTGACCAATTTGAGGAGAAATCATGCAAATTCGTACGCCCCTCCATCCCCTATGGTTTTAGACCGTTTCAGAGGCTATGAGAAGTACTTTGGTGGCTCATTGACAGCCAAGGAGCGGCTGGTAGCCATGGATGAGTCAAAGAGACAAAAAAGTGGAAAAATTGGCCAAGGAAACCTCACCAAAGCCAAACTTGCCCCTCACTCCTTCCTCTCTCTTTCCCCCTTGCCGTCCACTCCTCTAGCTCCCTCCTCTTAGCTTGTTCGACACCCACAGTTGTTGGAGAAGACCATTGGAGATAGCAAGCCACCGCACCGCCACGCGCCGTCCTCGCCTCGCATGCATGCCGCTTTCACTGCTCCGCCTCTACCCATGCGCGCTTGCCTCCCTCATGCCGTCCTAGCTCACTATTCTAGGACATAGTCTCGTTGTCTAACCGTGCCAGCCACCGCCAAAGCTTCCTTCACCACCGGTTTGCCCCGGTTTGGACTCGAGACCTTCCCCGCTACCTTTCCTGAGCCTCACCACACCAAACCAATTCTGTTTTCCCTGTTTTGTAGCCAAGATTAGAGGAGAAACCAGTGGATTTCCAGCCACCTTTGTGGCCCGTTTTGAGGTGTTTTTGGGCCTCGAAACTTAGGCCCGCTTTAGGAAAAAATGTCCCCCACAACATTCCCGTCGGTTTGATCCAACCCGCTCATTAAACAAGTAAGTTTTGCCCACTAAACCCGCTTAGTATGCTAATGATGCTTAGAGGTTTGATTAGATTTAATTAAGTGCAATTATGTAGATAAATTGATTAGAGTAATTAAGTTAAAGACTTATCAATGCATCTTAAGCAAATGGTTAGTGTAGTTAACAATGAAATAGGTCATAGTAATTATTGAACAAATCTTGGAAATTTTCCGAGTCTATTTTAGCATCCAATTAGGCATTACGAGCCTAAATTGGATTTATTGTATTTATTTAATAATTTCTGTAATTATTTATTTATTTATTTATTTATTTCCGGAAATTAGGTTGGGATAGCCTACGACCGAAATTTTATGTTGTTTATTGTGGTGCAGTCTGTTTATTTATTTGAGTGCTAAATTGTCACGCCTCGATCCTCGTGCACGCACATATCCGCCTCACTTGGTCGATTTTATAATGCGATATCCCGAGGACAATGTATCGCCGACCCTTTTCAATTTTAAGCACATGCGGAAGCGGTTAAAATCCCCAGACAATAAAACGATGGGATAGAAAAGCAGGGCCATATTTTTCATATTGAAATTTATAACCAAACTTTTATACAAACCACAAACCCTTTCAAAACTATTCACATCAAAAAGGAGATCTCAAAAGAAGACAGAAACTTAAACAAACTAAGCCGTACCCAAGGCCCCTCTCGGATTGTCTTCTTCTTCCAAAAATCCTTCTCTTCAGATCTCACCTCCGAGTTCCCTTCTCGGATTCCTCCTCCTCAGCTCTTTAGCGGGGTCCCGAAATAGTTTTCCCCAAATCTGGGATGAGACTACGTCTCGCGAGTTCTACCCCACTAAGCCCGATTAGTAAACTACTATACTAAAGGCTGCCTAAACACGCACAGGTAGAGGACTTATTTTGGCCTCAGATCCCACCTGCAAGTCAGTACAATTCTCAATAAACATCTATTCACTTCAAACAAATCGAACCGTCGATTACATGTCATACAATCAATCCCCACCGGATACTTAAAAGCTAGGCCACGTGCATTCTCCAGACGACCTTCCAAGTCTCCGAGTTCACGTGCCTTAAACCTTGGGCCCACGTGCATTCTCTCGGCGACCTTTTCGCCAAAGTGATGCATCAAGTCACCGAGCCCACGTGCCCTTTTAGATGCTCCGGGCCCACGTGCATTCTCTCGGTGCATTTCACCAAAGCGATGCATCAAGTCGCCGAGCCCACGTGCCTTTTAGATGCCCGGGCCCACGTGCATTCTCTCAGTGCATTTCACCAAAGCGATGCATCAATTCGCCGAGCCCACGTGCCCTTTTAGATGCCACCTCTATCACCGAGCCCACGTGCATTCTCCAGAGTACATACCAAGTCTCCGAGCCACGTAAACGGACTTCACCACGGTCATCGGCACAATATTCCGGTTCCAGAACATCTCGGTTGAATTTTCGGAAAATAAATAATTATTTAATTTAATTCCGAAAATTAATATTTAAATACTAAAAAATCCACTTAGGCCCGAAAAGCCTAATTGGAGCCCACTAAGGGTCGGGAAAATCCCGAGGCACTTCCAATAATTAGTAGACAATGTCTACTTGCTAATTACACATTCAATTTATCTAATTCACATCACAATTGGCTAATAATTGCTAATTAAATCTAATCTAACAACCTAAACATAATTAAATAAATCTAAACCAGCTTAAAGCATAATTAGCCACTAATCCTGGATTAGTGAGATTACTCACCAAATCGCGCGCAAATCGGATAAATCCGACGGCGGCGACGCGAAGAACGAAACTTCCCAAAGCACGGCTCGGGTTCGGGGCGGGAAACGGCCCAAAAGCGGGCCCGAAGTGGCTGAAACCCACTTCGTGGGTCTTGCTGGTCGCGGCTGAACGGAGCAGCTCCGGCGGCTAGGGCGGCGGGGGAAGGCCGACGGAGGGCGAAGGGGTTGCGGGGGTGGTCCGGCGGGGCTAGGCGGTGGCCGAAGGTGGCCGGGGATGGCTGGACGGAGCTGGAACAGAAGCGAACAGCAGCTGGGCAGAGCTGGATCGCGCGGCCTGGGCGTGCGCGGACGGCGGCGAGCGCACGGGCGCAACGCGGCGGTGCGGCGGTGCGGCGGCGGGACGAGCGGCGGGGCGGTGGCCTTCGGCGAGATGCTGTCCTTCCTCCTCCGCTTGCTGGTTTTTCACGAACAAGAAGAAAGAAAGAGAGGGTTTCGATCACGTGGGGTTGGGGAAGAAGAAAGAGGAGAGAGAAGAAGAGATAAGTGAGAGAAGAAGGGTTTGAAAAGTCAAAGAAAAAGAAAGAAAGAGGAAGCCAGCCAAGCATTCGGTGGAGGGGAGGGGATTCGCACGAAGGGGAGGGGAGAGGAGAGAAGAGAGAGAAAAAAAAAAGAAAAAGGGAAAAAGGAGAGGAAAAGGGAGAGAAAGAAAAAGGGGAGAGAGAGAAAAAGGAAGAATAAAATGCATAATGCCCTTATGAAATTTTCCTTTTCTCTTTTCCTTTTTTCTTTTTATTTTCTTTTGGTCTTCAATTTTCTTCCGATAATTTCTTTATTGAAATTTTGGACCCGTCAATAAATTGACGAGCGATGAGACAGGATCCTAAAAATAAGAATTATGACGCGCCTAAAATTCGATTCCCGAAATCGAGTTCAATTTCGTGGTTAAAAATCGATCGACGTGATTTTAGCTCAATCCAACCAATTAGGTAGCTTTTAGGGATTTTACAGCTGATACATCCCTTAACGGCTTTACCCAATAGGTTAGTTAACTCATGAGTGATCAGCTCGAGAAAAAGGCCATAGGCACGCCGACGAAATGCCCATTTCACTTTATCGAAACGGGTCGAATTTCAGGATGTCACAACTCTTCCCCTCTTATAAAAATTTCGTCCTCGAAATTTAAACCATTACGCTTTGCTCAAAAAGGCGGGGGCACAACTGTCTCATCGATTCTTCAGTCTCCCAAGTCGCTCCTTCAGTGCCGTGGTGTTGCCAGACCACTTTGACCAACGGGATGGTCTTTGTATGCAGAACTTGCTCTTTACGATCGACAATCTGAACCGGGCTTTCAACGTATGACACACGGTCATCCACGTCCAATTCCTCGAAATTGAGCACGTGGGTCAGGTCAGGCTCATACTTCCTTAACATCGACACGTGAAAGACGTCATGCACTTGCGCCAATCTTGGCGGCAACGCAAGACGATACGCTAGGTTTCCGATTCTTTCAAGAATCTCAAACGGACCTACGTACCTCGGACTCGCTTGTCTTTCTTACCAAAGCGCGAAGTTCCCTTCATTGGTGACACTTTCAGAAAACGTGATCACCAACTTGGAATTCCAAAGACCTTCGGCGCTTATATCGCATAACTCTTCCGCCTCGCTCTGCGCTGTCTTCAATCTATCTCGATCATCGCCACGGCATCTACCGATTGCTGAACCAACTCGGGCCTGTTATCTTCCTTTCTCCGACTTCATCCCAACACACTCGGAGTTCCGCATGCCTGCCATACAACGCTTCAAATGGAGCCATCTTGATGCTCACGATAACCGTTGTTGTAAGCGAATTCCACCAGATGAAGCTGATCCTCCCAACTTCCTTTGAAGTCTATTACACACGCTCTCAGCATGTCTTCAAGAGTCTGAATCGTCCTTTCAAGCTGGCCATCCGTCTGAGGATGATATGCCGTCTTGTATCAAGCTTTGTACCTAAAGCACTCGCAAGCTCTTCCAAAAAGCAGCAGTAAATCTCGGGTCTCTATCGATGTTATCGTAATCGGCACTCCATGCATACGAACCACATGACGCACATACAGTGTCTGCGTGTCTATCCGCACTCGAGTCTTTTCGAACTGCAATGAAGTGAGCCGACTTTGTCAGTCTGTCGACTACTACCCAAATCGAATCATTTCCCCTTTGACTCCTTGGTAGTCCAGTCACGAAATCCATCATGATATGCTCCCATTTCCACTCTGGGATCGCGAGAGGTTGCGTAAAATCCTCCCGGCTTGCAATGCTGAGCTTTTACTTGCTGACAAGTCAAACACTTGGCCACATGCTTGGCGATGTCCGCCTTCATACCGACCACCAATAGTGTTGACGCACATTCGATACATCTTAGTGCTTCCAGGATGAACGCTGTAATTGCTACGATGTGCTTCAGATAAAATTTCTTCTCTAAGCTCTACATTGTCAAGTACAACCAAACGTCCACGACACCTCAGTACTCCATCATCAGAAACTTGAAAATCAGCCTTTCTTTTATCGGTATCCTCTTGAAGAATTTTCTGTACGTTTGGATCTGTCGGTTGAAGTTGCTTGATTCTGACCTGAATATCCGGCTCAATTCTGAGAGTAGCCATAAAACTTGAGAGGTGGCCTACCTCAAATTTGAATTCCGAATCTCGAGCTTTCTCGATTAAGTTCCACTCCTTAACCAAGATTCGTGCCACTGAAGACTTCCGACTCAATGCATCGGCGACCTTATTCGCCTTTCCCGGGTGATATAAAATATCACAGTCGTAGTCTTTCAGCAATTCCATCAATCGCCGTTGTCTCATGTTCAACTCCTTCTGAGAGAACAAATACTTGAGACTCTGATGGTCCGTGAAGATCTGAAACTTTTCCCCACACAAGTAGTGCCTCCAAATCTTCAATGCAAATATGATGGCTGCGAGTTCTAAGTCATGCGTCGGATAATTCAATTCATGAGGTCTCAACTGGGAAGTGTATGCAACAACTCACATGTTGCATCAGCACGCAACCCAATCCCCTAAATGACGATCACTATAGATCTCGAATCCTCCAGACCGTGATGGAATCACAAAGACAAAGTGCGGTAGTCAGCTTTTCCTTCAGCTCTTGGAAACTACGCCGCACTTGTCGACCATATGAACTTCTCATTTTTCTTTGTGAGCTTTGTCGAGGCGATGCTATCGATGAAAATCCTTCCACAAACCGTCCGTAATAACCTCGCTAACCCCAGAAAACTTCGATCTCTCGTCACCGATGTCGGTCTCGTCCACTTGATCACGGCTTCTATCTTGCTCGGTCGACGGAGATTCCTTCTCCGGAAATCACATGACCTAAGAACGCAACACGAGTCAGCCAAAACTCGCATTTGCTAAACTTAGCATACAACTGATGAGTTCTTAAGGTCTGAAGCACTAATCTTAGATGATTCTCGTGCTCTTCATTACTTCTCGAATAGACCAGGATATCATCTATGAACACGATCACAAACTGATCTAGATATTCCTTGAACACTCTGTTCATCAGATCCATAAATGCAGCTGGAGCATTCGTCAATCCGAATGGCATCACTGTAAACTCATAATGACCATATCGGGTACGAAATGCTGACTTAGGAATATCTTCTTTCCGAATCCTCAGCTGATGATATCCTGTCCTCAAATCGATCTTCGAGAATATTGACGCTCCTTGCGCTTGATCAAACAAGTCGTCTATTCTTGGCAACGGATACTTATTCTTGATCGTTACCTAATTGAATTGTCGATAGTCGATGCACAAACGCAATGAACCATCTTTCTTCTTGACAAATAGAACTGGTTCTCCCCAAGGTGATGCACTGGGACAATTGAATCCCTTATCCAATAACTCTTGCATTTGCACCTTCGCCTTCAACTCGATAACGACATTCGATAAGGTGCCTTTGAGATCGGTTCTGTTCCCGGTGCTAGCTCGATTACAAATTCAATCTCTCTTTAACGCGGTAACCACCGGCAATTCTTTTGGAAAAACATCTAGAAACTCCCGTACCACTTTGCAATATCTTCCATTTTTAACTCTTCAACCGCAGATCGTATCCACGACGGTCGCTAAGTACCCTTGGCAGCCCTCGTCTAACAAACGAGTTGCTTCGGCGACGAGATTAAGGAAATCGAAGGTCCTCCTCGATTCCCGACAAACTCAAAGCTCTTACCCTCTAATGGGTCAAACTGAATCGCCTTGCGATAACAGTCCATTTTAGCTCGTTGATTGGTGAGCCAATCCATGCCAATTATCAAATCAAAATCATACATGGCTAGGACTAACAAATCAATTTTCTCCACTCGCTCACCAATCTCTAACTTGCACCCCGAACATCCCAAAGTAGCAATAACTTTATCTTTCAAGGGTGTAGATATGCAAATTACCGATTTCAACAATACAGGATTCAATCCTAGCATCCTAACATATTGCTCGGCAATGAAGGAATGGGTTGCTCCCGAATCAAACAAAGCATAAGCAGGTTGGTCGTTGAGCGAGACCGTACACCGTAATCACGCTAGGCGCAGCTTTCCGCGACCTTGGGTAATCGCGTACACGGTGCCCCCGAGCCGGAGGTCTCTCGCTGTCCTCCTTGCGGCGCATTCTGAGGGACATACCCTCCTATCTGTCTCATCGGTGGTGGCGGCAGCAACTGAGGTTGTCCTCTTTGCTTCTTTGGACAAAATTTGGCTATATGGCCCTGTTGGCCACATTCAAAGCATGCACCCGTCCTGGCTGGGCACGGTCCTGCCCCGTGTCTTCTCCCACAAAAGCGACACTCATTAGTCCTAATAGGTCCCGACGACTCGTTAAATCCACTCTTCTTCTCAAGGCGGACTTTGGAATCTATTTCCAAACATTGGCCTCTTCCCTTGGCGGATGTTGTCTCGTGCGAGCTAAACCTCGATCCGATGAGGCTGCTTGCTCCGATATACCTCTCTCTATCATTTGAGCCCGACGGTAGACTTCACGATAATCTACCAAATCCAATGGTAATAGAGGTTGTTTCGATTCATGTACGAAGACCATTCCTAAATCTCCGAGCTTTCTCCTCGGGGTCCTCGATCAATCTTGGGGCATACTGAGATAGTTCAGCGAACTTAATCCCATACTGATCGACAGTCATCGATCCTTGGCGAAGGCGTTGGAACTCCTCCATCTTCAACTCTCGGGCAGCACTCGAAAAATATTGATCATTAAAGGCTTTGAGGAAGGTGTTCCACACCCTTGGTACTCCTTCCGGAATACAAAGATCCTTGGTGGCTCTCCACCAAATGTTGGCATTATCTTGAAGTTGATACACAGCTAGTATCACCTTTTCTTCTTCATTACACATCAAGACTGCGAATGCTTTCTCCATATCTTGTACCCACTGTGATGCAGCCTCAGGGTCTCCGACTCCCTAAATCTTGGTGGATCTAGCCTTCAAAGAGCCCCACTAACTTACTTATTGGCCTTTACGCAACCACTATTCCCCGGCTGACCTTCGACGTTCATTGCAGGAGGAACTATGGCAGGTGCGACTGCGGGGGCGGCGGCAAGAGCTGCCTGAGCAGCGGCGGCAACTACGGCATTAGCGGCGGCCTGAGCGGCGGCTTCAACTGTAGCGGCTTGCTGATCCATTCTATTACCCAATACTTCCAAAACACGCAAGATCCCATCCACCCTGGGATCACTAGGGGCTGCTACCCCGACATCTACGACAGGTGGATTCACTCCACTCGCGCTAGCCTGTGCTGGCGCTCGACCACGTCCGCCTCGGGTTCCGACACGAGTTGGAGCTCTACCCCGAATAACGGCCCTACGGGTCCTTTTTGCAGGAGTTCTCGGCTCCTGATCGCTCATGGTGTAGCTTTACTCAACAACACTTTTTGTTTCCAATTCAACACCGAATTAGAAACAGAGCGATCCAAACAACAAACAATTTTAGCACTCAGCTAACACGTACATGCACCAGCATGAATTTAAAGGCCATCCTACTAACTATCCCATTAACCATCGCTCCTTATCACTCCAATCTTCAACCTCGCTCTGATACCACTTTAAACCGGATGTCACGCCCCGATCCTCAGGCACGCACACATCCGCCTCACTTGGTCGATTTTATAATGCGATATCCCGGACAATGTATCGCCGACCCTTTCAATTTTAAGCACATGCGGAAGCGATTAAAATCCCGGACAATAAAACGATGGGATAGAAAAGCGGGGCCATATTTTTCATATTGAAATTTATAACCAAACTTTTATACAAACCACAAACCCTTTCAAAACTATTCACATCAAAAAGGAGATCTCAAAAGAAGACAGAAACTTAAACAAACTAGGCCGTACCCAAGGCCCCTCTCGATTGTCTTCTTCTTCCAAAAATCCTTCTCTTCAGATCTCACCTCCGAGTTCCCTTCTCGGATTCCTCCTCCTCAGCTCTTTAGCGGGGTCCTGAAATAGTTTTCCCCAAACTGGGATGAGACTACGTCTTAGCGAGTTCTACCCCACTAAGCCCGATTAGTAAACTACTATACTAAAGGCTGCCTAAACACGCACAGGGTAGAGGACTTACCTTGGCCTCGAGATCCCACCTGCAAGTCAGTACAATTCTCAATAAACATCTATTCACTTCAAACAAATCGAACCAGTCGATTACATGTCATACAATCAATCCCCACTGTGGGATACTTAAAAGCTAGGCCACGTGCATTCTCCAGGACGACCTTCCAAGCCTCCGAGTTCACGTGCCTCGAACCTTGGGCCCACGTGCATTCTCTCAGGCGACCTTTTCGCCAAAGTGATGCATCAAGTCACCGAGCCCACGTGCCCTTTTAGATGCCTGGCCCATGTGCATTCTCTCGGGTGCATTTCACCAAAGCGATGCATCAAGTCGCCGAGCCCACGTGCCCTTTTAGATGCCCGGGCCCACGTGCATTCTCTCAGGTGCATTTCACCAAAGCGATGCATCAATTCGCCGAGCCCACGTGCCCTTTTAGATGCCAGCCTCTGTCACCGAGCTCACGTGCATTCTCCAGGAGTACATACCGAGTCTCCGAGCCACGTGCATTCTCTCAGGCGACCTTTTCGCCAAGGTGACATATTCAACCACTGAACTCACGTGCATTCTCAAGGTGACATTCCAATTCACCAAGCCCACGTGTTCTCTTTCCAGAGATTACCAATTTACTTTCAACACCAATAACCAATGCCCAACGATTTCTCAATCAAATAATTAAATAAACTCAATAAAGCATTATAAATGCTGAACAACATACTTGGCTATTTACCGATCAACAATTCAATTTCTCAATCAAATAATTAAATCAACTCAACAAAGCATTACAATGCTGAATAACATACTTGGCCATTTACCGATCAACCATTCAATCACAATTAATTCCAATCAATTTAGGGTAAATCCCTAAAATATCACAATTTATTTAATTCCATACAATGTGGAGCTCAAACAAATAAACGGACCGCGCCACGGCGATCAGCACGAGATTTTGGTCATCGGCCATCAAAATCTTAATTTCTGAAAAATAATTAATTTCGAAAATTAAATAATTCTTATTAAAAATTCAATTTAGCTCAAAATAAAGCCCGATTACATAAACGGACTTCACCACGGTCATCAGCACAATATTCCGGTTCCAGAACATCTCAGTTGAATTTTCGGAAAATAAATAATTATTTAATTTAATTCCGAAAATTAATATTTAAATACTAAAAAATCCACTTGGGCCCGAAAAGCCTAATTGAGCCCACTAAGGGTCGAGAAAAATCCCGAGGCACTTCCAATAATTAGTAGACAATGTCTACTTGCTAATTACACATTCAATTTATCTAATTCACATCACAATTGGCTAATAATTGCTAATTAAATCTAATCTAACAACCTAAACATAATTAAATAAATCTAAACCAGCTTAAAGCATAATTAGCCACTAATCCTGGATTAGTGAGATCACTCACCAAATCGCGCGCAAATCGGATCAATCCGACGGCGGCAACGCGAGGAACGAAACTTCCCAAAGCACGGCTCAGGTTCGGGGCCGGGAAACGGCCCAAAAGCGGGCCCGAAGTGGCTGAAACCCACTTCGTGGGTCTTGCTGGTCGCGGCTGAACGGAGCAGCTCCGGCGGCTAGGGCGGCGGGGGAAGGCCGACGGAGGGCGAGGGGGTCGCGGGGGTGGTCCGGCGGGGCTAGGCGGTGGCTGGAGGTGGCCGGGGATGGCTGGACGGAGCTAGAACAGAAGTGAACAGCAGCTGGGCAGAGCTGGATCGCGCGGCCTGGGTGTGCGCGGACGGCGGCGAGCGCACGGGCGCAACGCGGCGGTGCGGCGGTGCGGCGGCGGGACGAGCGGCGAGCGGGCGGTGGCCTTCGGCGAGCTGCTGTCCTTCCTCCTCCGCTTGCTGGTTTTTCACGAACAAGAAGAAAGAAAGAGAGGGTTTCGGTCACGTGGGGTTGGGGAAGAAGAAAGAGGAGAGAGAGAAGAAGAGATAAGTGAGAGAAGAAGGGTTTGAAAAGTCAAAGAAAAAGAAAGAAAGAGGAAGCCAGCCAAGCATTCGGTGGAGGGGAGGGGATTCGCACGAAGGGGAGGGGAGAGGAGAGAAGAGAGAGAAAAAAAAAAAAGGGAAAAAGGAGAGGAAAAGGGAGAGAAAGAAAAAGGGAGAGAGAGAAAAAGGAAGAATAAAATGCATAATGCCCTTATGAAATTTTCCTTTTCTCTTTTCCTTTTTTCTTTTTATTTTCTTTTGGTCTTCAATTTTCTTCCGATAATTTCTTTATTGAAATTTTGGACCCGTCAATAAATTGACGAGCGATGAGACAGGATCCTAAAAATAAGAATTATGACGCGCCTAAAATTCGATTCCCGAAATCGAGTTCAATTTCGTGGTTAAAAATCAATCGACGTGATTTTAGCTCAATCCAACCAATTAGGTAGCTTTTAGGGATTTTACAGCTGATACATCCCTTAACGGCTTTACCCAATAGGTTAGTTAACTCATGAGTGATCAGCTCGAGAGAAAAAGGCCATAGGCACGCCGACGAAATGCCCATTTTACTTTATCGAAACGGGGTCGAATTTCAGGATGTCACATAAATCGTGCTGAATTGATTTAATTTTGATTTTAGGATTTTATTCCTAAATTAATTAATTTTGGTAATTAAATGGAAAAATTACCGGGCGTCGGTTTACAGAGCCAAAAATATGTAATGGACTATTGAAACTGGTGGGATATTCGTAAAGATGAAATTATTATATTTTGACTAAGACGTGTACCCACACACGGCTATTTTTATCGGATATGATAAAAATGTGAAGTTGACTAATGTCTGAATCGGTATACTATCTTGACCTAGGGGTCCTAAATTATCAGCTTTTTGCGAGCATATAAATAGTATACCATAGTATCAACTTTGGGTGAGTAAGTATTATCAGCTTTGAGCGAGCATATATAATATACTCTGATGGCTTTGGGGCCCTAATCAATCAGTTTTGAGTGAGCATATATACAGTCTATTATATTATCAGTTTTTGGTGAGCATATATAGTATACTCTGATAGCCTGGGGAACAATCAACTTCGAACGAGCATATATACAGTATATTATATTATCAGTTTTGGGCGAGCTATACTATCTATTTTTAGTTTTGGGTGAGCAATCCTAGACTAAGGTCAGACTTTATAGATAGTATTGAATGTATCGACTAGGAAAAGGTCGTGATGACATATAATCAACTAAGTCCATTGATCGATGATTCAATCCGATTATGTGGATTGATGTGACTTATGTATATTTGAAATATACTGATTTGCAGGAATGAACTAAGGCCAAGGTAAGTCCTTTAACTCATGTTATGCTTAGGCAGCCTCTAGAGTGTATTAGCTTCCTAATCGGATCTTAGGGGGTAGAACTTGTTAAGACGTAATCTCATCCCGGTTGTGAAACAATATTTCTAGTCCCGAGATGGCAGCATCTCCACCTCCTTGTCCTCCTATGCACTTTGGTATACCCGAAGAGATCATCGAGATAGGATACCACTTTTCGATACACCCCCACCCTAAAGGATTAGAATATGTGCTGGTGAAGTTAACCGTTTGGGTTGATGTGAATGGGCCCGATAGGATGCCTCACAGGTACCGGTCATGGTATCGCCACTACCATGATGGGCAAAGAGAGGGTCCTGTGCCAGAGTCTGATATACTAACCATAAGGATGGATCTGTAGTTGATGCAAAGGATCCTAAGTTTGGTGATAATCCCGACTCTCCAAAACAGTTAGCAGTAGACTTCAGCTGGAGCATGAAGGAAGGAGAGGTTGTTGAGGAGGAGGAGTACCCAGAAGAGAACCCGGAGGATGAGCCCAAGGAGGAACCTGAAGAAGAACCTTAAAAGGAGTCGAAGGAGGATCTTGAGGATGATCTAGAGTATTACTCGGATAAGGATTGAGACTCCACTCCTAGTGGATGACTTGTTTTGTTGAACCTGTTTGAGTAGAAACCGACTTTCTAGTGTGGCTTGTATATGTATATATATATATGACTAAGATGTTAAATATGTATATAAGTGCGTTAGTTTTTAAGTTCGGGTTTTTAGTCCTACTTTTCTATCCCTTTGTTTTATTGTCTGGGGATTATTATTATATACTTTCGCGTGCGTATTAAAATGAAAGGGTCGGCGATGCATCCTAAAACGTCACTATAAATTGACCAATTAAGGGATGAGTGTATGTCCGAGGATCGGGGCGTAACATAAATAATCACAATGAAGTATCATAATTATCTTTAACATGGGAAATAATGTAGATTGTCTCTTGCCAAAGCTAGCTAAGACCTTGTGACATCCCAGATTTTCAATCTTGTTTTCTATTGAATAAATCGGGCATTTCATCGACGCACCTATAGGACTATTCTCAAAGCTGATCACTCTCGAGATAACTAAACTATCCAGGGAAGCCATTAAGGAATTTTAACGCAATAGACTTGAGAATTTGACCAGAAATCGGCTTCTCAACCATGTTCATATTTAGATGTCATTACGACACAGTTAAAAATCCATTTGAGATCAGAGATAGGTCAATTTGACTTAAATGTGTCGTTAATCATGGGCGACACCACTGAATTGGAAAATTCTCATCGACTGATACTAAATTGATTTTTCTATCGTTTTGGTACCTTATGTCCATATTTGAGTCATTGAGATTTTTAAGACAACTAAGAGTCGCTAACGTGTCAAGCGAGTTCATTGTGGCTCGAAGAAAATCAACCATAGGTCATTTGCACTGAAAAATTTCTAAAAGCTACCCGGTAGCCTAGGTCACGCTAAAAACGCGTCTGAATGAAATTAATCGCGAATTTGAGTCCGATTTTAGAAATTGAAAATTTTGTCATGTCACAATTAATTCTAGGAGCATCGACTTAGTCTTAGAAGATTTTTCTGCAAATCGAGACTTTTTCGGAAAAAGTCATCTTAAGGTTGTTTTTGTCTAGAAAATACCAAGGATTTTTTTTTATCACATAATTGGGAAGCAAGTGAGTTGCATTGGTGATGAAAAATATCGATTTGATTGAGGACTCGACAACGAGATTTATTGAGGTCGAATAATGCTGATTTAAGCATAAATAAATGTCCAATTGAGAGGAAAAACCATTGATTTTCGCATGCCCCCCTATGCCTATGGTTTTGGACCATTTCAAGAGTTGTAAGAAGTTTCTTGGTGGCTAAATTGCAGCCAAGGAAGATAGCTTGGTGGAGAATGGTCAAGGGAGACCATTGAAGAGAAAAAATTGGCCATGGTAGGCCCGCTTGTCCCCTCTCTCTTACCTCTTCCCCTCATCGGGTCGACCGGCCTTCCTCCCTCTTTAGTGTGCTATTTGAAGACCTCAGCAGCTGAAGAAGACCACCGGAGAGCCGTCTGAAGCCCCGAAGCCGCACGACGCCACCGCACGCCACTGTGGCCATTCCCACCCCCGCGCCAACTCGACGCTGCTCCATCTTCGCCATGTGTGCCTCTGCCTCCCTCTTACCCTCACGCTATGTGGCACCCTCGACGGCCCCCGAGTCGCTACAAGTACTTATCACTTATCCTACTACATACCAGTCTTTAAGGCTTTTTTTTTTTTATTAAAGTGAAATCATAGTTCATAGGGGTTGATTAATAAAATTCTTCTCCTATTTTTTTTTTATAGGTCCCAGCGCAGCTCATCAACGAAAGCATAAATGAGTCTCACCATCCCGTACTCCAATAACAATAATGCAATGCACACCACCTATGCTCCAGAAGAAAAGACAAAGTCAAGTCACTTTTATTTATATTTTCACGATGAATATTTTGAGTCGGTATAGCAAAAAGGCCAAGATTTTTAACTATATTTGGCTATAACTCAAAAGAGAACTCGACCCTACATCGAACATGTACACCCTTCCATCAACAAGTGTCAGCTATCCCCAAAAAGTGTCAGCTCCCACCAGCTATACGTGCCATCACACCCAACCCGATGCATCGGGCGGCAACGGCAGTAGCATCCCTAGCATCACCCCCATTGCATTGGACGTGAACGGGCAAAAACTCTTGGATAAAAGGGCCATTAGCAGAACCCATACATCACCAAGACACGAACTCGAACATACACCATACCAGGTATACTAATACAGGAATGCTCTGTGCATTCCACCTCGACATCAGTAGGTATGCCATAGAAGGTACCACGCACAACTGGTGAAATGGGCATCTTTCTAATCTGAAATGTTAATCCCCAAAATGGTTGAGTACAACCACTCAGTAGTAAAGATCAACAAACTACACAATGCATCAAACAAAACAATCAAGGTATCATGAATAGAACACATATTATTCATGCATTCAAGCATATCTCGCTTTACAGCCATGCATATATCATCATGCAACATGCATAAATCACCATGCACTTGTACTTATATCATTAAGCAGCCATGCATATCACCATGCAACGTGTATATATCACCATGCACTTGTACTTATATCATCAAGCAGCCATGCATATCACCATGCAACATGTAGATACCACCATGTTCTTATACATGTATCATCAAGCAGTCATGTATATCACCTTGCAACGTGCATATACCACCGACATATCACCATGCAACGTGCATATGTCACCATGCACTCCATGCTTGCATTCCCATGAGGTTCATCCCATGCCATATGATTCAATTTCTCTATCTTTATCTTTCAATTAGATCACATAATTTTCTTCCTAGGGACCAATGTTTACATCTCACAATTTATCGCTCGCATCCAACCTGGCATCGCAAGGAGCCTTCGGCACACACCTCTGGGCATCCATCACACACACTCCGGGCATCTCTTACCTCAACTAGCATCACGAGGAATTCCCCCTGCACACACCTCCAGAGCTTCTGGCACACACACTCCGGGCATCCCAACACTCCCGGGGCATCCGATACACACACTCCGAACATCTAGCACACACACTCCGGGCATCCCAACACTCCTGGGGCATCGTCGGCTCACACCTCCAACGGTCTCGTTATTATCTTAATTTATATTCACACATGTATCTCAATTTCAACATGGCATTTGATGCAACAATCAAGGGTCTCAATCAGCTTTTGATGCCATATAACATGCCATATGTCACCACATATGCAGCATAATCAACCACTCAAGACATTATATCACATGGAGTAATTTCATTTATTTTGAAAATACAGCAATTTCGGATAAAAACAGATTGCACTCCTTTGGTTAAAATTCATGAAAAATTAGCAAACAGCAATAATAAATTCTAAAAATTTTACATATTATATACAAGATCTAGAGGGAAATATTCCATGAAGAACACCATATCAAAATAACATCATACAACTTGGTACAGTCCACACATCACAGTCTTTATAATCTTGGAATATTGCCATACACAGTTTCATTTACAAATTCAGTAAAAATCCTAAATCAACTCCAACAATTCTGAAATTTTTATATGTTATAGAAAAAATCCATAAGTAAATATTTCATGAAGAACTCGAACCCAGATTCATAGCAGATTAAAAACTATAATAACCATAACCGTCAATAACCCTCGGCACCGAATTCCAGTTCTAACCATTTTGAATAAGGATTGTTTCACCAACCTAAACTCATCCATTTCCTCTAAATTTTTATTATGTTACTCCTTGACATGTCGTCTTCAACTTTCATTCAAAACACAAGATCGAATTTCAACTGGAGAATTTTATAAATTTCATAGAATCATACTAGGTCAGCATTACGATTTCCAGATCTGACTTTTTCAAAGAAAAATAGTTTTGCCGGTCTATACTTGTTCTTTTCCTCTAAAATTTTATTATGTTAATCATCAAGAAGTTCTCTACAACTTTCATCAAGAAGTCAAAGTGAGAGTCCAACTAAAACATTGCATGCAACTCACGAATTCACCAAAAGGTCAACATAACAATTTCCAGATCTAGCTTCTTCAAAGAAAAATGGTTTCACCAACCTATACTTGTTCATTTCTTCTGAAATTTTGATATGTTATACTACAAGAAGTCCTTTACAACTTTTATCAAGAAGTCAAAGTGATATTCCAACTAAAAAGTCGCATGCAGCTCACAAATTCATCAAAGGTTGGACTGCCTTTCTAGAAAACAGAATGCAAAGCTACCATATTTTTGCCTAGAGTTTCGAATTTCTTCACTTCTACCACAACCAAAGTCTACCATTCATCACACACATAACACAGCAACCAAATGGTAGGTTTATGGACTCTACTTGCCTCTAATCCGAGCACAACACAACAAGCAAAGATGGCGGGGCAAGGCGGGGCAAGGCGGGACTCGACGCACACATGGCAGCAAACGGACCACCTCCTTCCCTCTCGCTCACTCGCTCTCTCCCTTTCTCTCTTCTCTCTTTCTCTCGGATGGTCACTCTCTCTCTCTTTCCCACTTTCTCTTCGTGCGACACTCCCCCTGTTCAATCCGCCCCTTCTTCTTTTCTTTCCCCTCATGATTAGCATGTAATCATTGGTTTACATGCAAAATGACACTTGTTTAGTCCCTTTAGCCACTTGTGGATTTGCCATGCAAGAGGATGGGCCTCTCTTGGGCCAGCTCCTCCCTCTAGATCCTCCTTGGTCGATGGCCCAATGGGGCTTCATGGGCCGGTCAAACAGTAGTCCTTTCCTTTGGGCTCTGCAGGCTAGGCCAAAAGGGCCGAATGATGGGGCTGATCTTGGGCCAGTAAAATTCAACCCACTCTTCTAATTTTTTTTCCTTTAATCGTCACCTAATTACCCATCATATAATTACCTAATTACTCTTATTCACTTGGCCATAAATCTTGCAACATAAATTAATAAATTCCAACCTATAAACCACATAGCCAAGAGTAGAATTTTCTTTCTTATCAAATAAATATCCATTAAAAGCTTGGCCATAAATCTTATTGCAAATCATGGATAAAATGGCTACAATACAACTTGATGGTACTTCCATCACCTATTCATAGGCCTTAATGCCTCTAGAAATTGCCATGAAATTTTATGATGCCACACGCTATCCCGCCATTGTCTCGTGGCTTGTGGAGCTCAACCGAAGCCTATCCTCCACCGTTCTGCCGTCGGTTTGCCCCGCTTAGAACCGGAACCTACCCCGCTGTCTTCGCTGGTCCACCGGCACTCTTGCTACCCCAACCAACTTAAATCCTCTGTTTTGTAGCTCAAAATAGAAGCTAAAACAATGGGTATTCAAGCCACTGTTCAGTCTATTTTGGAGGTGTTCCGAGCCTCAAAAGTTAAGCCCGCTTTGGAGAGTATTGAGCCTCATTGCGTCCCCGACGTTTTGAACCATCCAGCTAATCGAACAAGTGAGTTTAACTCACTAATCCTCGCTTAGTAGACTAATGATACTTAGGGGATGATTAGATTAATTAAGCATGGTTTAGGTGGATAGGTTAGTTAATTTAATTATCTGCTGATGCATATTAGGTGATTAGTTAGTGACATTAGCAAGTAGACTCGTTCTATTATTTATTGAACGAATCTTGAAATTTTTTCGGGTCCGTTTTGGCATCCAATTAGGCATTACGGGCCTAAATTGGATTTACTGGCATTTATTTAATATTTTTATAATTTTTTAATTATTTAATTGTTATTCGGAAATTAAACCGGGATAGCCGGTAACCAATTAGGCATTACAGGCCTAGATGGTACGTTATATCGGCCTGTGGGCGATATGTCAGCTTTGGGTAAGCAGTATACCGATATACTATATCGACCTACGGACGATATATCAGCTTTGGGTAAGCAATATACTATATTATCAGTTTTGGACAAGCATATATAATATACTATGATGGCTTGTGGGCCATAATCTATCAGCTTTAGGCGAGCTATACTATCAATTTATTAGCTTTGGGTGAACAGTCTTAATTTAATAGAACTTTATAGATAGTATTGAATGTACCGACTAGGGAAATGTCATGATGACATGTAATCGACTGAGATTTGATTCGGTGAATTGATGTTGTTTCTGTATATTTGATATATACTAACTTGCAAGAATGAATTGAGGCCAAGGTAAGTCCTCTGACCCGTGGTGTACTTAGGCAGGCCTTATGGTGTATTTGCTTCCTAATCGAGTCTTAGGAGGGTGAAACTCGTTGAGACGTAGTCTTATCCCGTTGTGGGATAACATTTTAGGTCCCTAAATGGCAGTACCTCCCCCTCCTCTCGTGCATTTTGGTATACCTAAAGAAATCGTTGAGATAGGTTATCATATTCCAATACACCCCCACCCTGAAGGATTGGAGTATATGCTAATAAAATCCATCGTCTGGGTTGATGTGAGTGAACCTGAAAAGGTACCCCACAAGTACTGGTCATGATATCGTCACTATCACGATGGGCGAAGGGAAGGCCTTGTGCTAGAATCTGACGTGTCTCTATACGTTTTGGAGGTTGCATTTGGTAAGGGTATAGCAGACCCTGAGGGTGGAGCGGTAGACAATGCGAAGGATTCAAAGCTAGAAAAGTCAGAGTCCCTGATATACTCAACAGATAGCTCAAATGGGGACGAGGATGTGCAGCAAAAGGAGTTTAGTGATGAAGAGTAGATGTGGTTGCTAGAACCCTCGCCCCTGTTTGTTAAACCTTAAGTATTTGGATAATCAAAGTTTGGTTTGGTGGTCCTACTTTCCTATCACATTGTTTTATTGTCTGTAGATTATTTATATGCTTCCACGTGCTATTAAAATGAAAGGGTCGGCGATGTGTCATGGAACATCACTATTAATCGACCAAGTGAGGGATGGGCACATGCTCGGAGGATCGGGGCATGACATCCCCATTTAAGTGGTATCAGAGCAATGGTTAAGGATTGGAGTGATAAGATGCAGTGGACCATGGGATAGTGGTAGGAAAGACCTTTAAATTCATACTGGTGCATGTCTGTGATAGTTGTCTAGTAGAATTTCTTGTTGTTTGGATCACTCTATTTCTAATTCGACATAGAATTGGAAGCAGGCTTCATTAGAGAAAGTTGAGCCATGAGTGATCAGGAGCCAAGAACTCCTACCAAGAGAACCGGTAAGGCCATAACTCTGGGTAGGATGCCGACTAGTGTCGGTACTCGAGGAGGTCGAGGTCAAGCACCAACATAGGCTAGCGCTAGTGGCGTAGCACCACCTCCTGTTGGTGCTGGACTTGTAGCCCTTGGTGATCCAAGAACCATTGGGATCACCCAGGCTTTAGACGCCATGTGAGAGATGATAGGGCAACGGGACTAGAATCAAGCTGCCGCCTTTACCACCGCCATTGAAGCTGCCGCCACTGCTGCTGCAAATGCTGCCATTGCTGCCGCAACTGCTACCGCACTTGTTGCTGCACCTGCTACCGCACCTGCCAATGTTCCAACTGGGAACATAGTCGTAGACAAAGAGAGACCAATCCACAAGCTGGTGGAGCAATTTTTGCAACTAAACCCGCCGAGGTTAATGGGTACTGGAGACCCCGAGGCCGCCTCACTGTGGATACAAGATATGGAGAAAGCCTTTGCAATCTTGATGTGCACAGAGGCAGAGAAGGTAACCCTGGCAATATATTAATTACAGGGCAATGTCAACACCTGATGGAGAGTTGCCAGAGAAGCAGTGTTTCCAGAAGGAGTGGTCTCGATGTGGGATGCATTCTTCAAGGTGTTCAATGAATAGTACTTTTCGAGGAAAACCGAAGAGCATAAAATAGAAGAATTTCTACAACTCCGCCAGGGGTCAATGACCGTTGACTAATATGGGGTCAAGTTTGCGAAGCTATCTCAGTTTGCTCTGAGACTAATTGAAGACCTTGAGGAGAAGGCTCGAAGGTTCAAGAATAGCCTTCAACAATAGTTGAAGTAGCCGCTGGTGCCGTTCGACTTAGTCGAATACTAAGAAATCTATCAATGAGCACAACTGCTTGAAAGGAGCTTTAATGAACAAGTCACCTCGTCTGGATCGAGGTTTACTTCACATCGAGAAGAAATCCATCATGGGAAGAGGCCCATGCCTTGAGTAGATTCCAAGTTTTGCCCAATAGGAAGGGTGGAATCGGAAAATCAAGACCGAGTCAGAATGGCCTATGTCACGTCTATGGAAGGCGACATGGTTCAGCATCGTGCCCCTGAAGGCCAAGTGTTTGTTTTGGATGTGGCCAATAAGGCCACATGATTAGAGATTGTCCTAATCGACCAAGAAGACAACCGCAGTTGTTGTTGCCGCCACCTATGGGACAGATCAAAGGGTATGCACCTCATAATGTGCCATAAGGAGGAGCTGAGACCACCAATTCAGGGCATGGTGTATGCTATCGCGCAAGGTTAGGCAAAGGCTGCGCTTGACGTGATCACATGTATGGTTTCGCTGAATGATCATCCCACTTACGTCAGGAGCAACTCATTCCTTTATTGCCAAGTAATATGTTAAGTTGTTAGGATTAAATCCTATATTGTTGGAGTCGGTAGTTTGCATATCTACACTATTGAAGGATAAAGTTATTGTTATTTTGGGTTGTTCTTGTTGCAAGTTAGCGATTTGTGAGCGAGTGGGGAAAATAGACTTGTTAGTCTTAGCCATATATGACTTTGATTTGATAATTGGCATGGATTGGCTCACCAAGCAACGAGCTACAATGGACTGTTATCGCAAGGTAATTCAATTTGACCTGTTAGAGGGTAAGAGCTTTGAGTTTGTTGGGAATCGAAGAGGACCCTCGATTATCTGGATCTCGTCGCCGGAGGCAACTCGTTTGTAGACGAGGGTTGCCAAGGTTACATGGCAAGTCTCATGGTTACGACAATTGAAGAGCTGAAGATGGAAGACATTGATGTGGTATAAGAATTTCCATATGTCTTTCCAAAAGAATTGCCAGGATTGCCACCAGAGAGAGAAACTGAGTTCGTAATCGAGCTAGCACCCGGGACAAAGCCAATCTCTAAGACTCATTACTGGATGGTGTTATTTGAGTTGAAGGAACTGAAGGTGCAGACGCAAGAATTATTGGATAAGGGATTCATTCATCCTAGTACATCACCTTAGGGAGCACCAGTTCTGTTTATGAAGAAGAAAGATGGTTCGTTGCGCCTATGCATCGACTACCAACAACTCAATCAAGTAATGATCAATAACATGTATCAACTGCTGATGATCGATGACTTATTTGATTAGTTGCAAGGAGCGTCGATATTTTCGAAAATCGACTTAAGGACATGATATCATCAATTGAGAATCAAGAAGGAGGACATTCCTAAGTCAGCATTTCGTACTCGATATGGTCATTATGAGTTCACAGTGATGCCATTTGGGTTGACGAATACTCCTGCTGCCTTTATGGATTTGATGAACCAGGTATTCTATTCACTCATGATCTGGCCTGGTTGACCCAATCATGATATTGAAGGATGGGACCTTTTCTCGAAAAACGATCTCACGAATTAAGATCCCCAATAGTGGTTAGTCTTACTAAGCCTGTTTGCATCTTTCTCGTGAATCGACATGTATTTCCTTTTGTAAAGCTGCCCAAAGAGCAGGCTATTCGCTCCCTTTTCTTTGGTTTGAGAACTTACATCAACTACGCCGTAAAGGAGTCAGTATTCAAGGAATATCTAGATCAGTCCGTGATCATGTTCATCGATGACATTATGGTGTATTCAAGAAGTGATGAAGAGCATGAGAGTCACCTGAGATTAGTGCTACAGACACTGAGAGTCCATCAATTATACACCAAGTTCAGCAAGTGCGAGTTTTGGTTGACTCATGTTACTTTCTTAGGTCATGTGATTTTCAAGCGAATGAATCTTTGTAGACCCGAGCAAAATCGAGGTCGTGATCAACTAGCCAAAACCGACTACAGTGATAGAAATCAGAAGTTTATTGGGTTTAGCAGATTATTACAGACGGTTTGTTGAAGGATTCTCATCATTAGCATCGCCATTGAAGAGACTCCTGAAAAAAGATGAGAAATTCATGTGAACAGACAAATACGAGAGTAGTTTTCATGAGCTCAAGGAAAAGCTAACTACTGCACCTGTACTAACCATTCCATTTAGTCTTGGAGGATTCGAGATCTATAGTGATGCGTCATCTAGAGGATTGGGTTATGTGCTGATGAAACATAGCCGAGTTGTTGCATACGCCTCCCGTCAGTTGAGGCCTCATGAGCAGAATTATCCAACGTATGACTTAGAACTCGCAGTGATTATCTTTGTGCTAAAGATTTGGAGATACTATTTGTGCGGAGAAAAATTTCAAATCTTCATGGACCATCAAAGTCTCAAGTATCTGTTCTCTCATAATAAATTAAATATGAAACAGTGCCGATAGATAAAATTACTGAAGGACTACGACCGTGATATCTTATATCACTCGAGGAAGGCGAATAAGGTCGCTGATGCTTTGAGTTAGAAGTCTTTAGTTGCTCATATACTAATTAAAGAGTGGAACCTAATCGAGAGAGCTCGAGATTTGGTATTCAAGTTTGAGATAGGCCACCTTTCAAATCTTATAGCCACCCTCAAAATTGAGCCGGATGTCCATATCAAAATCAAGTTACTCCAACCAACAGACCCAGATGTGCAAAAGATCCTTCAAAAGGACATTGAGAAAATGAAGGTTGACTTTTAGGTTTCTGGTGATGGAACGCTAAGGTTTCGAGGACGATTAGTTGTACCTGACGATGTGAAGCTTAGAGATGATATTCCATCGGAAGCACATCGTAGCAGTTACAACATCCATCCTAGTAGTACGAAGATATATCAAAATCTGTATCAACACTATTGGTGGTCAAGTATAAAGGGACATTGCCAAGCATGTCGTCAAGTGTTTGACATGTCAGCAAGTTAAAGCTTAGCATTGCAAGCTGGAAGGACTTCTACAATTTCTCGAGATCCCAGAATGAAAATGGGAGCATGTCACGATGGATTTCATGACTAGACTACCGAGGAGTCATAGGGGAAATGATTCAATGTGGGTAGTGGTCGACAGACTGACAAAGTCGACTCACTTCATTGCACTTCCAAAAGATCTCAATTTGGATAGACACACAGATTTGTACGTGCGTCAGGTAGTTCGTCTGCATGAAGTACTGGCTACGATAACTTTATATAGAGACCCAAGGTTTACCGTCACTTTTTGGAAGAACTTGCAGAGTGCTTTAGGTACCAAGTTACAGTACAGTACGGTATATCATCCTCAAACGGATGGCTAGTCTGAAAAGACAATTTAGACCCTCGAGGATATGCTGAGAGCTTGTGTACTAGATTTCAAGGGTAGTTGGGAAAAACAACTAAACTTGGTGGAATTTGCCTACAACAACAGTTATCAGCAGAGCATCCAGATGGCTCCATTCGAAGCGTTGTATGACAAAGTGTGCAGAACACGAGTGTGTTAAGATGAAGTTGGGGAAAGAAATATCACAGGCCTAAAATTGGTCCAGTAGTTAGTGGATGTCGTGGTAGTGATCAGAGGCGGATTAAAGATCGCTCAAAGTTGTCAGAAAAGCTACGCTGATAAGCGTCGGAGGCTTTTGGAATTCCAAGTTGATAATCATGTTTTTTTGAAGGTGTCACTAATGAAAGGAACTTTGCACTTTGGCAAGTAAGGAAAACTGAGTCCGAGGTATGTATGTTTGTTTGGAATTCTTGAGAGAATTGGGACCCTAGCGTATCATCTTGCATTGCCGCCGAGATTGGTGCGAGTGTATGACATCTTTCACGTGTCGATGTGAAGGAAATATGAGCCTAACCTAACTCACGTGCTAAATTTTGAGGAATTAGACATTGATGATTGTGTGTCATATGTTGAAAGCCTGATTCAGATAATAGATCGAAAAGAGCAAGTTCTGCGTACAAAGACCATCATATTGGTCAAAGTGGTCTGGCAACACTATGGTACTAAAGGAACAACATGGGAGACTAAAGAGTCGATGAGACACTTGTACCCCTACCTTTTTGTTTAAGTTTGTAATGGTTTAAATTTCGAGGACGAAATTTTTATTAGAGATGAAGAATTGTGACATCCCAGATTTTCAATCTTGTTTTCTATAGGGCTATACAAGCGAAATTGCATGGGTTATGTGTACGCAAATTTGACATGTAAAATATGTTGAGCTTTTATAATGAAACATACATATTATTAATTAATTTGCAGTAATTGTTGACATATATATGGGAAAAGAGTAAAATATTTCAAGATTTGAAAGTTTCTTTGGTCAAATACTTGATAAGATGGAAAAAGTTCAAATTTTAAAATTGGAGTATGTGATAGATAAAATAAAAATATTAATTTATGTTTGTCCATTCCATAAAATAGCTAATTGAAGATATTTTTGGAAAGATGGAAATCTTTGAATTTTATAATAGAGATGATGGAAATAAGCAATCCTAAATTACAAATACTATATGCTAATATAATGGCTGAAATTGTGGATATGAAAAATGAAAATCATAATAATAGGCGACTATTTGAACTCTCTTTATTTATTTTCTTGCGCTGCACGAGGATTGCACCCAAGGAAGAATTTGTCGAATTTTTCAATTACTTTTTCTTCAAGTTATTAATTATTAGTCAATGAAAGAGCTTATGCATATTATAGACATGACGCGTTTTCAAATTTCTAGTAAGAGTAGATCATGACCTCATCTTTCAAACTTTAAAAAACTATGTCATAGGAAAAAAATCCTAATTCTACTAGAAAGACTCCTTGTATTGGAAGCAATCTATATATAATTACACTACAAGAATTGCAATTGACCTTTTTTAGTCTGCCAGAATCAATCTTTCTAGTCTATTGAGCTTACTGAAATTTCCCAACATTCACGAAGGAAAAGAATGCTGAAAAGTTTGAGATCAGTCGAGTGGTTTATGGCTTGGAAAGGATACTTTATAGTATATATGGATGAAGAGGAGAAACGTTATTAGGTTCCTCTGGCATATTTAGATTGTAAGATCTTCCGAGCTTTGTTTGATAATTTTGAAGACCATATTCATTTGGAGCAGAAGCGCATCAAGCTACCATGCTCACGGTAGTTTTTTTGAGAGAGAGAGATCGATCTGGCCAAGGCGGAATGTAAAGAGGCTAAGCGTCTGTCACACAAGAAAGGTTTTAGGACCATGCTACAATTTCAATGATATATATATATATATATATATATATATATATATATATATATATATATATATATATTTGGTAGATGCAGAATACGAACGCAATTATTGATATTTTTCTTTTTCATTCTTTCTTTTTGTTGAAGTTATTTTATCTATGTGTTAATTTTTGGATATGTGAGGGGTAGTTTAGTCGATAGAAAATAATATTTAGTATTTCTTGTGAAGTTTTTGTAGCAAAATTTTGACCAGATAATTTTTTCTTTCCCAAATTTTTATTTGTCCACTTGAAATAGAATAATTTATGTAGGTAATGTTGGTTTAATCCAATTAGGCTACGCATGACAACGCTTCGTTCATGGGAAGAGTTTTTTTTTTTTTCAGAAATGGTTCTTTTCTATTTTTGCTTCAGGGAACAATTTCTGAGTAAAAGAAGCCATTTGGTAACAACACAAAATTTCTACTCTTGGAATAGAAAAAGAATAGAAATGCGTTTGGTAACCCAACAATTTCCTTTTTGTATTTATTCATTTTTTATTTTTGCTCACGAACCGCCACCGCCGCCCCGCGCCAGCTGCTTGCCCGCCGCACGACTACCAGCCGCCGACCGTCACCACCGACCACTGCTACTCGCCCATCTGCCGCCCCATCCTGCAGCCGAACTGTGGCCAGCGGTCATGCAGTGGCGGCGGCGACGGTCGGCAGGTGGTGGCGCCGTTCGGTGGCGATGGCGGTGGCGGCGACCACTGGTGGCGGCGGCAACCGGCGACCGGTGGCGGCGACCAAAGACCGGCGGCGACCGGCGGCGACCGGCGGCGGCGGCGGGTGGTTGACGGTGGCCATGGCAAGAAAGAGAAATAAAAGAGAAATAAAAAAGAAAATTAGCTTATTTCTAGAAATTGTTCCCGGGAACAAGAAGCAAATTTTTTTTACTTCTCGTTTCTGCTCCAAATCTATTCCCGGGCTAACTTTCTATTCCTGGGAATAAAAAACAACTTGGCATTACCAAATAGGTTTCTGTTCTTTTTTTGTTCCGGGGAATCAAAGAACAGAAATTTTGAGGAAGAGAAACGTTGTCCTGCAACACCTTAGTTTCTTGCATCGTCATCGCGCTAAAGTTCCCAGCGATTCCTGAGAAGCAAAGGATAAAAAAAAAAAAAAAGTGTTCAATAGCGAGAATTACAAGAATGCTTCAGATGATCATCGCAAGGTTGAAGCACAAATCGCCAAGACTGGCTCCAATAGTATATTTTGCCATATATGTGGACAAAGGGAAGGTACGTCACTAGGTTCCTTTGGAATTTTTGGAATCCCAAAATTTTCAAGATTTGCTTCGATACGACATGGTTTCGGCGTGTGATCGTGTCAAGCTGCTTTGTTCAAAAGAGGATTTTGCTGAGGTTCTTGATCGGGCGAAGGCGAAGCGCGAAGGGGCCAAGCGTATGTCGCGAGTAAAATGCAAAGGGATCACAAGCTTCTTAATTAAATGAATTGTTTTAGAGCAGATGAAGAATCCAAAGAGCTTAGCCAAGTAAATTAACTATTTTTTTTTTTATTTGGTGTTAGTTCCTAGCTACCTATATTAACTTTTTTATTGAATAGTAGAGTGGTTTGATTGAAAGAAACAATTGTAATCTATTTCGTTTTGACGATAGTCAAAGTGACGTCATGCTATTTTCAGGGTTCGAATCTCACCCAATTTGACGACAGAAGGCAACTTGCCCGCCCTCAATGCGAGGCTTACCTAATTAGCCAAATTAAAATATGGAAAAGAAAAATTCAAACTGCAATTGCTCGGCTCATATCAAATTCACTTGCATTATATGAGAAGCAATTTTTAATTTGACGGTCAAACATATAAGACTGGATAGGACAGTACAAAATAATCATATCCAAGAATTCAAACCGCAATAACATATAATTAACCAAATTATAATATGGAAAAGAAGAATTTAAACCGCAATAGCTCCACTCTTATCAATTCACTTGCATTATCCATAGTAATTTTTAATTTGACGGCCAAATATATAAATACTAGATAGGATGGGATAAGAAATCATATCGAGGAATTCAAATCACAATAAAATAGAATCAGCCAAATTAAAATATGGAAAAGAAGAATTCAAAGCGCAATGGCTTGGCTCATATCAAATTCACTTGCATTATTTGCAGTAGTTTTCAATTTGACAAGCAAACATATAAGAACAAATAGGATAGAATAAGAAATCCTATCTAGGGATTCAAACTACAATAACATATGATTAGCCAACTTAAGATATGGAAAAGAGAATTCAAACCGCAATAGCTTGGCTCGTATCGAACTGATTTGCATTATCTGCAGTAATTTTCAAATTGACAGCCAAACATTAAGTATCAATTGGCATCATATAACCAAGAAAAAAGAAGTAAATGAAGAAAAATCAAAGGAAATTAAAGCACACGCTAATGAACCGTTGGTGGACTGATAAATGGATTGGAATTTTAGGCCTCATAAGAAACTTGAGGTCCCAAGTTTAATTTAGCGCAATAATTCGAGGTCATGTTATGGAAAAGTAATTTCTTATAAATCTCCTTATTCAGAATGTGAATGACCTGTATGATGTTAACACCTAACTTTTTCCTAAGGTCCTTCTTGCATATTTTTTAAAATTGAGATTTAGTTCCCTATAAATATATTTCTTTATCATGCATTGCAATCTTGCATTTCAAGTTTAGGTAGTGTTTAGAGTTTCTGAGCATTTGTGCATTGAGCTGAGTTTAGAGTTATTATAGTCAATTACATCTGACGCATGATGCATTGCATTTTATATTTAATTTTAATAATTGCATTTGCGTCGTTCTAAAAATGCACTAAGGGTCAAGGACGCATTCGACGATTTCCAGGTAAAAAAGAAGAAATGGGAAAAGAGACAGAATGAGGTCACTAGGTATTTCATAATTTTTTTCGTTTCGCTCAATTAATTTAGTTCTATTTTTCAAGTTATTCATACTTTAAAAAACGTGAATTTGGGTTTCGAGAGTTAATTTCTTGAGAAAAAAGATCAATTTCACAAAAATGAATTTAGAAAATGAATAAAAACCACGACCCACATGAACGTGGGTCTATCATCCCATCCATCACAACTCACTTTTCATGAAATTAGGGAACGTTGCAAATTCATTCATCAATAGAAGGAATAGTCGGGAAATTGATGATCAATTAGGGTGCAGCAATCATATATTAAAAAAAAAAAAAAAAAAAAAAAAGAAGAAGAAGGAAAATTCAGTTACAAAATCGAAGTTCATTATTGGCCTAGTCGCAAGAACCTAAAGGTTTTTGTGGTCCCTCGAGATACAAATCCAACCGCACTGAAAGTATCGGATTCTAATCTGTATTATCGTACTTTTGGCGCAAAATGCCGTACACACAAACACTTCAGAGGTTAACTTGACATTTGAAATAGAAATGGAGAGGATAACCAGTTGCACTTGCACTGCATGCAGGAGTGAGATAGATGAATATTGTGATCTCAGGACAATTCATGATTAAAGGGCTCTAATGAAATTGAAAAATATGTGTTAAACAGGAACTTCATGTGAAGAGTTCCATAATCCCCACTTAGATAGGATCCTTATCTTAAACTGCATTAGCTGAATTTCACACAGGATACCCATGTACTCAGATCTTATAATATCCTCTTCACTTTATCATTTGCAGTGAGATTGACCTGGTTTTCTTCATTACGCGCCAATACATACTACTACATATGCATGAATGACTCACATAATTATAGTTGAATGTTCACCACATAACAAGACCCAGTAAAATGTTGGTGAAATTACACCAGATTAGATAGGATAACATTAGCTAGTGAAGTGATTATTCCAGCAAAACAAACATGATTGAATGGACATTCATCAAGCAGGGATCTAACCCTACATCTGGTGAGGATAGAGCACTGAAAGCACAATGAAGCTACTAAAGAATGACCAGTTCTTATAATAGATTCCCAACACTCTTTTGTTTCTTCTTCAAAATTCACAAGATCATTCAACAGCTCAAGATGGCCAGATCTCCCTAAAAAGGTAAACTAGAAAGAAAACGGTAAAACCAAATACACTAGAATGACTCTTGAAGGCTTTAGTTTCTTGATGGCTCACCACCGAGATAGGGAGAAAGAAGAGTTTCCAAATATGTTGAATATCCTATGTATAGGATATTCCTTCCAAGTATTATCTGCCGGATTGAACAGAATCATCCGATCCCAATTCATCTGAAAAACTATTTTTCCGCTCCTTGTGTACGCAAGGGGTTTCTTCCCAAGGGGTGTATTCCAATTTACGAAGGCAGGTATGCAATCGACACTGAACCATTTTGTCCACGATCCTCCTCTCCCATGCTCATCCATTATCCATGCCTCGATGCGGGGATCTTGGCTGCTGCTGTATATGAACAGACTAGACCCGTGAATTCCTAGTCCTGCAAAATCTATTTCCCCATCGACTTGAGGGACCGGAAGCTCCCAATGGAATTTCTCTTCCGACAAATCAAATGACATAATCACGCCCCTTTGTCTTAGGTTTTCATCAAATACGCACCAGCGTAAGGCCTCATTCCAATAAACTCCTTCCATGCGGAAAACCTCAAGATGGTTTTCTTCCTCAAATTGGACCTGTATGCTTCTCCAAGAACCGGACTTGAGCAAAAGTATTGCCACATCCCAATCTACACCACCAAGACTAACGCCCTCAATTATTTTATAGTCATCGGATTGAGAGTCATATCCGAATCCACAGAATAACCCAGATCTGAATGCACAAAATAATTCATTTTGATCAACAACACCGGAACCGGGCAACTCAACATACTCCCTAGTGCTCGGGTTATATATAAGAAAACTGCAGGGACCAATTAAACATACAAGGCCATCGCAGGAGCCCACGGCGCGGGGATCCCAGAAAGGTTTGATCCTATGAGGTACCACCACGCGACCCTCGCCGCCGCGGCGGTCGAGCGCTTCGTAGTCCACGGTCTCGAGGGGGCTGTAGCGGCCGCCGACGATGATTCTCTGGCTAGGAATCGAATCCCCTGCCTTCAGCCTCTGCAGATGCGACTGGACGAAGCCTGGGTCGGAGATCAGAGACCGCCACCGCTTGCAGACGCATTTGAATCGCACCAGCGACGTGGCCGGTAGCCTCAAGAGTATGTCGATGGTGATCTCCTCGGAGAAACTCTCGGCCATTGTTGCAAGAGTAGGTGGCTTTCTCGAGGAGATGTCCCAAGGCCGTCGCCGGAGCCCGGCGGAGGAGGGCTGGCCGGCGTCTGCGGCGGTCGCGCGGCGGAGGCAAGGCGGAGGGAGAAGGAGAGAGCAGGCGTGGAATTTTCGAATGGTATTCGCTACTCTCCCGAATTTTATGAAACCCTAGAAATTCGGACCGTTGAATTTCTTATATTATGTTATATGCAGGCTCACTCGGTGCATTTCCCATAATATCCTTCACAGGACAAGGTGTCGCATGTTGACATGGAAGGGCGATAACGTACATTCACACTTCATATCTCTTTCTTCTTAGTAGGGTTCTTGGGATCTACATAACGTTTATTCTTTTGTTTACATTATTTTGAAAGAGACAAAATAAGTGGTAGGTAACCCAAAAACAGAAAAAAGAGTTCAAAATTTGGATTAGTGATTTCTTCCTCTTAAGGATAAGGTTGTTATGGAATTTTGAACCATCAAATTTTAATTCGGGCTAAGGATTAGTAACTAAATTGAAAGTAGTCTCACTTATCTTGTATTTTCTTGATTGATCCGCACTTGATATCGAAGTCAGTACTGGTGTAAAAAATAGATCTAGATGATTAACATGTGCAAAAATGCATTTACATAATCAACTTAAAACGCACAAATTACTCATCCCACAATAAATGGGCAAGAATATTTGTATACTTACCTTGGATCTACCAATAATCCAAAGAATTGATTTTATTTAGGATATTACAAACCAACTTCTTTGTTTGTTGTGTTGGCTAATATGTTAAATCGAGTATATGGTGAATTGAGATCTTGAATTTCATTGACGAGTAAGCGTAAATTTATACACTAAAAATAAAATACTTTGTGTCTTGATATCGGTCATAGCTCGATCTTCGAACGAAAAACTCAATTAATCAAAATTTGCATTCATTGCATTTCATTAGCATTTACTTTCCATTTCATTAATAAGTAAAATTTTCACTTTCTATGGTGGACTTTTTGTAACCAAACCAAGGCATCACCTTTCTATTGTTTATTGCTTAACAGCCACATTGGAGTGGAATGATAACTAATATTAGAAGCATTTTAACTTGATAAGACTCTCCAAATTCATGCACTACACTTCAAAGCCGAATAGTCACCTTAGAAGATAAACAAACAGTGTTGCTATGCACTCAATTGGAAGCCTCGAAGTTGACAACAAGTCTTGTAGATTAACAACTATACTACATAATTGACAACTTCATCCTTGAATCCACATAATTAAAATGCATTTGCATTTACTTGCGCCATTAGCGACTGGAATGGCTCAATTAACAAAACATGATTTGAGCTTGAGAACTGATCAATAAAGCCCAATGTTCTCACATCACTAAGTATTTTCATAAAAATAGTAGTGATATTAAATTTTATATAGATGCTCTTTTTTTTTTTATGGTAATCTAAATTATGTTTCTAATCTTTTAGATAGATAATTTTTTTGACCTTTTGTATTTTGTGTTTTCTTAATCAAATTTAGTGGAACTTGTGATTTTGGGCTCTACAGCTTGTGATCCAAAAATAAAAATAAAAATACACAAATTCAATTTAATTCAATTACGAAAACACGAAATGCCAAAACTCGAAAATATTTATTTATCTAAAATATTAGGAAAAAAATTAGACTAATACAAGTACAATCAATTATAGATCAATCAATGTCATTACTATATGTCTTTTAAAAAAAAATGGAAATAATAGGAAGATCAACTCGACCCAAACCTATATGAGGTTACACTTTTACTATTATAAAACATCATAAGCTAGACTATATTGAATAAAGACAATAATAATTATCACAAAGACCAAAAAGATAATAAAAATGATAAAATATTTTTTTTTGCTTAATTTAGAAAATGGATAGAAATGAAAAGATATTCTAAATTCCGGTGAATAATTAAATTCCCATTTCATTGGAATCGACGTTCCCGCCAAAGCTGAGAAACAGAGCAAGCCCTGAAAATGGCGAATCAAGCATGACATTCAGCTCGAAGACTCCCATGGCCGACGACGAAGACTTCGGGAGATACCATTACATGCCCAGACAAACACAAATCGCCTCTGTCTCTCGATCTCTCGATAGTGGCTTTTCTGTTCGCTTCTCCATGTGGAGCACTTTAATAATCTCAACAAGATTCTTCTTCTCGTTCTTCCTCTTCTGCGAGCACGATGACGACGAGCGCTTTGACATCAAGCTTTACCGCCGCTCCTTGCCATCGCTTCTACAGCTCCCGACTAGCCTGCTCTTGCCGTTTAGGCCCAAACACAGCAAAATTCTGCTCCAGAAGGTGCTGCAGAGGCCGAATCCCGCTTTTTCCTAGGCGGGTGCTTCGCTTTTTTTGCCAGGTAATTTCTTTAGGATTTTCTGGAATGGGTTTTAATATGCTCGATTTCTATTCTAATGCTATTCTGATGGCTTAACCGTGGAATCTCTTGTTTTGATGGTCTCTGTTGTTCAATTACATGATCAGTCTGCTTTTGAACGTTTTCATTTGCGCCAAAGATGGCAGGGGAAGAAAACTGTTGGATTTATGTTGCTCTATCTTTTAGTCCTTAAATATTGAATGCTGATGTTTAAATAATGGTATTTAACTCTGTAAATATCTCATAATCAGTGAGTACATGTTGATAGATTCTCAGATCCAAACTTCCACTGTGTGAGTGAGATGCCATATTAAATGTCGTCCTGGTTCCTTCGATTGGTCCGACAGAAATAGGCAAATGACACAGATTTGGTTATTTTTTTATGTTGAGTATGCATATGATGGCATCCTCATGACAACCTTTGAGGATTTTACTTGTTCCTTCAGATTCTTTGCTTTATTGTTTCAGCTCTCTGATAATTGGATCAGATGAAAAGATAATAACCTTAGAAATTCCTGTTCTTAAACTGTGTGCTGAGACAATAAGCATGCCGAAGACCCAGACTAAATGTAGTTGGATTCTCTAGGGTTGGTTTGGCTTTTGTAGACCTCTAGGTATGGTACAGACATGCCCACCCTTTTCGTTTTGTGCCATTAGAAAGCATGTCCAAGTATTAAAGTTTGAGGAAGTACTCTATATTCATAGTACCCTGCTGCTACCTTTTGTTAGATCTTCAGGTCAATGATCTTTCTGCACTGTGTAGAGGGTGATTAAATCAGGAGGATTCTAGTATTCAACATTCCACTCGTGGAGGAATTCACATTCTGAAATGAGGGTGCAATTCCAGCCCCTTGCATACTTGTAAAATGTTAACATTATTTAATGGTTTCAAAATTTATAGTTCAAACATGTGAAGTTTCTAAAAGAAATTTGTGGAGAACCTATTGTTCCACATTTGTTATCATTTTTTCCCCACATATACGAATCCTACTAGACAATTTAATAGTGATGAACATATAATTTTTCAATTAAAGAATTACTACACTCACTGATTTCTCGAATAAATGGAATTCATGGATTTGATGTGATTATCAAGTTTGCCCCTATTCGGAAAAAATTTTCATGATCTGAACCTGATACCCCTGATTTTTGTATAGACAGACGAAAAGCCGATAAGGCGATATTCACCATTTTTTGAAGCCACTTTACTGTCGAGTGGTGGTCGTTTGGGATCTGATGATTGGCAAGCTGTTCCTGACATTTGGAGGTCTTCTGCAGAAAAGTATGGAGATCGAATTGCACTGGTTGATCCATATCATAAACCACCTTCAAACATCACCTATAATCAGGTAGGTGTTTAGATTTTTCACTAAGATGTAATATATAAAAGTTATCCAATGATGCATTTGAAGTGTTAACATGTCTTTCGTAAAAGCATTGCCGAATCTAACTCTTGACATCATTTTATTTGCCCGAGCAGAGTGGATACCTTCTACTTCATCTATCCATTCAATACTCTCAAACTTGCCTTTGGCATTGGATGACCCTTTTATGGCTGCTTGATTGAAATCCTAGAGTAGTTATTCTCTTGGTTTATACCCTTTTCTGCATAAATTTTTTGTGAAGTAATCTCTAGAGCTAGTCATATAGATGGCGACATTTATACTGTGTACTCTATGTGTAAAGTTCCATGCTATCTGAGCAATGCCCTTCCGGCAAAGTATCAATTTAGTTTGGTTGATTATAAATGTGTGATGTTAACTTATTCTTAATTTATTCGGTTATCTCTGACCATCTTTTTCCCCTCATATCACAAATTCACTTCTCCCTTTGTAATTTCATCAAAGTGCTCTCTCTCTCTTTCTCTCTGTCTCTGATTGTGGTCACGTGCGTGCGCACATGCGTGCAGACCTATTTATATGCATCAATACTCATAAAACTCTATATTTGTCCTGGAGCAATAAATTTACAACCTAGATTTTCTAGAAACTAACAGCTATCCGCCATACTGAACATGGCTTAGGTATGCATCTCACTCATCAGTGAATAAACATAATGACAAAAACTAAACAGGAAGTACGTCGGACTATGCAAATGTGGTGGACTGGGATGTAGCGGAATAAATTCTTCTATTGGATCTTCCTTTTCATTCGAGCTATTCCACCTTATCCCAGCCAACTGGAAGTATAAATAACCCCAGCTGATTATTGATAGTGATTTTTTTTTTTTGGTTCGTATAGTGATGTTGAATATGTTAGTGAGATTTCCGAACGGATTCTGATAGGCTTATGTATTGAAAATTTGCAGCTGGAGCAAGAAATTTTAAACTTCTCTGAAGGCCTTAGAGTCAATGGGTGAAACCAGATGAAAAATTGGCACTCTTTACTGATAATTGATGCCATTGACTAATTGCTATCAAGGCATGCAATGTAGTAGCCCAGCTCTCCTTGTCGGGCAACTATAGAAACTAGACAAAGCTTCTTTAACCTATGACTGCACATCCCTTATTTCTGATAGAACTTCTTTTTGTGATCAATGTGTCTAGTTGGATGAATGTTAAACCCTTTGCAGAGTTCAATTGGAGTGTTTTTTATCCTTTACAAGTTAAAGATTCATCTATAAAGGCGATGGTGTATGTCTATGACATTATTTTGTGGCATAACCAGAAAAATGGTCTTTCTTTATTCATCAATTCTGAATATGAATTGAGTTAGCTGTCCAACAAGTAATGACTCAAATATGAAGTGCTTCCCACTTATAGAAAGATTATATCTGAGTCTTGTGCTTTGAGATTGTTTCGTACAAGACTGAATATCTTCTCTTTTGTATGGGTCTATACACTGCTCACTTCATTTCTTAAAATTTCTTGTCTGATATACCAATTGTGCTGTTGATTTATGATAACTATTGACTAATATATCTTGTAAATTCATTACCAATACTTTTGGCCGCTTCTTTCACTACATGTTTGGAAGGATGATGGGATCTTTTTATTTCTTCGCTTTACCAGGGAAAACAAACTTACTGGCGATAGGCCACCCTAATTATCCATCAGATTGACCTAACTATATTTTTCTAATTTCCTCATGTTATGGGTTATAAGATTAATTATTCATGAGGCTGCTATATGACTATTGGATTTCCTTCTAGTGCTACCTCTCTACCATGTATTTGCCGGGATGTCTATTGCTCCTTCAACGAAAGTTTTCTGCTCACTGATAACTTTTTGTTACCATATTTTCATATATTTTGTTCCTCGACTGTTCAGATATCTCAGTATGCCCATTTATCTTGTCCTCTTTATTTTGTTTTGCTAAAAAACCTAGTAATTTTCCTCATGCTCTTAGTCTTGACCAACTGCTCATATATCAAGACTCAGTGCTAATTAGTTAGAGATGTATTATTGCTTTTCAGGGTTACAAAACCTATCTCAATTCCAAAGAATGAATAAAAGACTGCTTTTTCGTATAATAACATGAGTAGTCTGCATTTCCTAAGATTTTCTTTATACTATCAACAGCTTACTCTAGAAAGTACTCTACTACCAAATGAAATGAAGTTGTCCCCCTAGGTGGGTTGGTGTCTCGTGCTTCTGGTGTTTTGTGTAGCTTCTTATTCAAAGTTGCAATGCATAAGAGTTTCATGCCCATCTTCCCAAAAGGTACTTATGAAACAGCAATTTCAGAAAAGCTTATAACATTGGATTTATTCTACTAATTGTACAATAAGAGGATGGGGCATGTGCTCACTCAATCTTCATCTGTATGTCATTCTTTTGCATGTGTAGATGTTTGTCAGCTTTAAACTCATTGTTTCTGTTATTCTGGCTTGGTATAATGGCCACGGGAGCTATAAATGTGGTTAGGGGATTGTGATCATCTGTTGAAGAGCTATTACTTATATACCAGCATTCTGAGAGGTTAGGAGGACATATCTTGCCATCAGTTTGAATAGAAGCCTTCCTTATTCTGTTAAGAGTTATGCGATGTGCAAGCTGTTTCACAAAAAACTAGGCCAGCTTTACAGATTGTCCATTAGTTGTGTGTGTTCATGTTTTATTTTTTATATTTTTCTGTTTTAACTCTTCTGCTTTACGGCCTCATGAGGACAACTTTTCAACAGTGCTAACTGGGGTCAGGCTTATTATCCATTGAGGTATTGTCAAATAAATCAATCATCACTCACATTTCTTTCAAAGGAGAATCTTAAGCATCTAAAGTCTTGTGCAAAAGATTTCTATGGAAGCTGGGAATTGGGATCTCATAATGAATTTCTTAAATTAGCAGGACTGTACAGCTTTCATTTATGTGCTTCATGGTATGTCCATTTGCTCATTATCTTAAGTTACACACCATTGTGACCAATGCAAGGGAACATGGGATAAGCAGCTCAAGAAAAAATATCAGGAAATTGGTATCCCTGTAGCTAGTGTATGTGGGTGTGCACTGAATGTGTCTGATAATTAGTCATTTTCTTCAAAGGCTTGATGTTCCAAGAGGATAAAAAGGAAGAAAATAGTAGCTGAATTGCGTGTGTATCAGTTCTGACAAATATGACTAGCAAAATCTATGCCTCAAATGGAGTGACAATAAGTTTGATCAAGTAGTTCTGCCGTCCATTTCAATCTGTCTCTAGTATGAATAACTTTGTTGGCATGCGAGTTTGCATGGGAAACTGAGCCAATCTTGGGCAGATTTCAGCATCTGTGATCAATGATGATGTAAAAATGCTCAAGTCACTATTGGCTTTTGGGTATGTTGCCTCACTGTGCAATCATAATTTTAGATGTGGCTCTCTACTTCTCTTGTTAACTTAATGGAATGAAAGGCTAGGCCACTATTAATTCCTTTTTTGAATCACTACATTGTTGCCCTTGCCGTTGATAGTTCTAAATTGGTCAATCGGATTGCGGAAGTCTTCTGTGATGAGGCATCTATAAGATTTCTCATTCTACCATGGGGGGATAAAGCATCCCTTTCTATTAAAGGAACAGAAGACATGCCCATCTTTAGCTACAATGAAATGATAAATCTGGGGCAGGACAGCCGTAAATCTTTGCTTGACTCCAAGGACACCTGTAAGTTACAGACATGTTTTCACTGTATCCAGTACTTCTAGCAGACTATAGGGTACTTGGAAGTCTCGTTACAGAGAGGATTTACTATTCTGTCAAGACAAATTACTCATTAATTGATTGTCTAAGGGTGCTTTAATAAATCTGTGATATAGGCAAGATGTTTCAGAATTTCAATTAATTAAAGTCAGGCATCATAAAGCAAATATATTGAGTTGACTGCAAGTTACACCAGACCTTTAAAGCCAGAAATGATTGAGAAGTGGACTAGAGTCTGTTTGACATTCTCTTTCAAACTTTTACCGTTTTCACTATATGCTTAGCTTGCAGTATAGCAGGCAATGTCCTACGACTGGTGGGTCTGTTTGATGACAGTGGAACCATTTATTCTAACAATGGGGACAAAGGGATAGGTGCAGGAAGAGCTTTCAACAGTGATTATTAGGACCAAGTGGAGCAAGGCTAAGTCTCACTCAACTATGAGTGAGATTAGTATCTCGAGTTTAGAGAGAATTTTGTTTGCTGCCCTGTTTCGCACAGGATTAGCAACATGCGAACATATTGTGAAGGAAAATTTCAGTAATTAAGACCTTGTCATAAAAAAATAACCTTGAATGCTAAATTTTACATGATTTTTATTTTCCTTCTTGAAGGGTCGAGCTTGTTCAATTGCAGGGGATCAAGGCAACTATGGACTCATCAGCTCTGATGATGTTGCTACGCTTATCTACACCAGTGGGACAACTGGAAATCCAAAGGGCGTTATGTTAACACATAGCAATATGCTGCATCGGGTTTATTATTCTCTGAGGCAATTTGTTTCTTCTTTAGGCACCATTAATGTGACATGCTCGAACTTGATGCTATACGAAAAATGTCTGCCAACTGCTGCACATTTCTTCTTTGAATTTAGTTATGCAGAAAAAGTTTAATCCTTACAAAACAACTTAATGATTCATATCTAAAAATACACGATGAAACCCGTGGACTGTCTGATTCTGTCCTAGAAGTAGCAATATCCTCAATGTAATGGGTAGAGTGTTTAAGCAGTAGTTCCACATCCATTCATGCATTCTTGTAATTACTGTACAGGGTAAAAGATCTTTCCTTCTATGAATTTCATGACTTGACATAGTTTTAAGTATATTATCTTTTTGTCACTTATTTTGTATTTTCTGCCACAGCAAATTACCTAGTTCATGACATGTTGCGTCTCCTATGGTGTTTATAGGTTCCACTCAGAAGTTTGACCTCTCTCTCTCTGTAACATCCCGGGTCCCACTTGTGTGATATTGTCCGCTTTGGACACTGAGTCCTCACGGCTTTAAAACGCGTCTCACAAGTTAAGGGGCACCCAAGCCTTATAAAGGCTCCCAAGAACCCCTCCCTAAGCGATGTGGGACAAGAGGGAGAGGAATCCCTTCCCCTTCCCTTGCGCACGTCCGAGGACCGGAGGCGCGGACGCACCGCCATCCCTCCTCCCCGCACACCGCCGCTCGGGTCGTCACACTCTCAATTCAATTCGAGTACTTTATTTATCTGTCTCACTTCAATTTGCTTTCTGGTACGCTCTTCTCCTCTTTTTTTTTTTTTTTTTTTTTTTTTTTGGTAGAAAGTAAGAATATATTGAGCTTTAGCCAAACTATACAAAAGAGATCACGGCACCAAGAACATACACTCAAAATGGCAAAGAGACATTCTTCTCCTCTGTTTATCTCCCTTTTATATGATTTTCCCTTTCTCCTCTGCAATCAGTTTCATAAGCAAAGAGTCTGGGTCTCTACCATCTCTTAAGAAGTTCCTTCGATCATCCTAGGGATATCTTGATTCTTCTTACTAGCCCCATCCTAGAAGATGTCTTCCTCGAAATATCTTAATTACTTGCACCAAGGCAGCACTCAGGCCAAGTATTCACTAATCTAATGTTTTCTATAGATGTGATCCAGATGAAAAGATCACAGAAAACATAGGCACATGCACTCTTATCAACTACAATAGCTGCGTTGAAGTATGTGGGAATTTTTTTGTACCTCCTTTTTGAGGTTTATGATATAGTGACTAAAGAAAACAATATGTTGTATTGCCTCCACTGCCTCACCTCGCAGAGTTACACTGGTGGGGTTTGGCTCACATGGCATGTAAATTGGCCCAAAATTGATATAGGGCTGTCAGCCAAGGACAATCTACCTTCATGATCCACAAAACAGGAGGACGATAGGATCTCCACATGATCTGTCCTTTATGCTTCTGTGTGCTTCCAATCTGTTTGTGTGCCTTTGGATAGCTCCAATGTTGTTTTTTTAGCATGATGAGGTCGATAAGACCTTGGCAAGCGACCGCAGCCAATCCATACTACCTATCATGGTAGGCGTAACCTGCACGTTGAGGAGGTTCACTTATATAATTTATTTTTTTCTAGATAAGAAACTTGTGGGATATTGTACCTGTGGTACCTGGGGATAGATTTCTGAGCTTGCTTCCGCCATGGCATATCTATGAACGTTCCTGTGAGTCTTCATTTTCACACATGGAATTGAGCAAATGTACACGACTTTGAAGAACTTGAAGGTACTGTTTTCTGGTAGATTTGTATCATTTCTGCTTGCATTGTTTAGACAGCACTGAACAAATCAAAGAATAGATATTCGTGTTTTTTTTTTTTTTTGGGTGCTTGTTAAAAAAAAAAGGCTTTTGTATTGTTGGGTTAGTGACACTAGACCACATATACTGAAGTTCTCTGGTTGAAGTCATCAAGTATTCTGAAAAACTGCCTTTTTCTAGGAATTGAATCTTTCGTCTCATTTTCTATTTTACCCTTACTGTAGGAGGACTTGCGGCAATATCAACCACACTATCTCATCTCAGTACCTCTAGTTTATGAGACACTCTACAGGTATTTCGTCCATTGAAAAGAGTATCTAGGTAGTTTATTATAATGGGTAGACATTCTCTATCATAAGAGTGATTGGAGCTTGTAGGTTGTTACACTCTGGAGGAGTATAATTTTTATTTTTTCAGAATCTACCCTACTCAATCGTTTCATAGGATACCAGCAGGGCAGCACGCTTCTGGGTTGCAAGTAGTGATTCAATTGATTATAAAGAAAGCGAATTCTTGCTTCAGTTATCAACTCCCCCTTTCACCTTCCAAATTGATTGTCAACTCTTCGAAGCAGTCGCGAAATCTGGACACTATCTGGGCACAACAAACTGCTGCCCATATTCTCAATTGACATATCTGGATCACACGACATATAACAGCGGGATGAAGCAATTTGTCTGATAATATGAGTTCATTGAAGCTCAACTGCTCCATAATCTTGCTATGAAGCTAGCCTCTCATCTTTAACAACATTAAACTTGAAGCTTCCATTACTAAGTAAAATGGAATGCATTTTGATCAAAAGAATGTGCCAAAAAAGGACATGGAATGCACAGCTATCTGTTAAATTGTCCTGAGGACTCAACATGACCTGGATCTCTCTCATTAATGGGCATAAAGATAACGATGTTGTATTATACAATTAAAGCTACAAGCATGTCTCAGTATGACTGAAACTTTTGATGCATATACCTATGAAACTCTCAAAGGCACATAATCACAGGATAACTTTTTTGCATGCCCTCCTTATCGTTCTTTGTGTCTAAGTTGGATTACTCCATTTATACTCGAAAAGTAACAGTGTTGAGTACGAATTGGGCTCTTTAACCTGTTTAAACGTATTCAAACACATGATAAACATGCAATGTGACATTACCTGTTCTACAAACGTGTGGTGCTCGAGTAAAAATGATCTGTGTTGTACAAATAGTTTGACACAGCACAATAATAACACTGGATCCCATATTGTCAGATTTTATTTTATTTCTTTTTTCAAGGTTTTGTATGCTACTTATAATGAAATATTTGGTCCTGCCACAGTTGATCATTTCATATTCGCATTCACAAATATGGAGTCCTTGCATTGTACAATCTAACTGTGCTTTTGGTTTGCTGCTGCAGGGGGATTCTAAAACAGTTATCTACGGGCTCTACTGCTCGCAAGCTTATAGCTCTTACATTTGTAAGGATCAGTATGGCATTCATGGATTTCAAGGGGGTATATGAGGTCACTCCTTGATCATGTCTACTTATGGAAGTACATAAAACAAGTCAAGATCATAATGATATATTTGGTTTCATAAGTTGAGCTACATGGATTAATCTAGGGTTGGAGACCATTGGCCTATGCTACATCCTATTAATCGAAGATCGTTTTTAAAGCATGAAATGGTAACACCTCATTTCTATCTAGGGACAATGCCAAAGTTGGTCCTTAACCTCTAAGTCAATGGTCAATTTGGCCCTTTTACTCTTTCATTCAAAGTAATTTGGTTGTTTAGCTGACATGGCAATCTAACTCAGCCGTTCGCCCACAGCTGTGGCGTTGACATGTACAGCCGTGTCAGCAAAAACAAAAACAAATTATAAGAAGTAGTCATTGTAGATATTATTCTAGCAAGTACTTCTACAGTCTGCTGCAGTGCCGTAGGAATGATCAAAATAGATATATATTGTTTTTGTCTTGGTTATTAAGGATGCTATCTTTCTTCATTCAGTCTCAAACAAGTGCTTCCTGTGTCCGATTACATAAAGGAGCATAAGTTTGCAAGTGAATGATCTTTTTTTTTTTTTTTTCTGGAATATGCAGGCTGGCGTCGGTGGAGGTAGTCATTTGCCTATGTTTGTGGATAAATTCTTTGAGGCTGGACGTTCATTTGGTTAAGACGTTTTAAATTTTTTGTTTTACAGATTTTACTCTCATTTGAGACATGTCTTTTGTAGACTATTGGTGTGAAAACACAAGTTGGGTTTGGTATGACAGAAAACCAGTTGCTGCTTGTCAAAGGCCTTCCTGCATTGTAAGGCAGACGTCTGTTTAAAGTGAGATTTGTGGATGTACATTCATTTAGTTAAGACAATACTAAGTAATTTTCGGTGACAAACAACAAATTTGGACTTTGAATGTTTGCTATTACAGCACCACCTTCAGTTGATTTGTTCGCTGTATCTTTTTGTAGCGGCTTCATTCTTGATATTATATTTTCCAATGGTCCACCTTAAGTCTTGACGGAAGCTTCGCCTCAAATGCTGTGTTTCCATGCTTTGCATCTGTCTAGAGGTGTCTCGAGAAGGAAGAAATAGATAATAGGAATTAGAAGAAGATTAGACGGTACAATAGGAGTACCTATTGCCATAAGAGTATTCAAGAACATGTATCAAACCTTCAGTGACTTTAGCAACTGGAGTGAGATATTGTGCATGGCATGATTTATTTGTAAGTTTTTATCTTTGAAGGTTCTTGGCTCAAGTGGACATCCAATTCGATATACTGAACTCACAATTGTGGATCCTGATACATGATACTGATGAGACTCTCCCTCCCGGTACAAAGGGAATTATCAAAGTGAGGGGGTCGCAAGTAATAAAGGGTTATTACAAGGTAAGATCCCCTTTAGACAAGACAGAAAGTCATGATGTCCAGTGAAACCTTTCATAATCTCATGGAGAATACATGTTTTGAAATAGGCAGCCGAATAATTATGTGTTTAGTATGAATGTGTAATTCACATTTGGAACTTTGTAGGCCACCAATGTACTGGTTTGGACAAATTAGTCCAATTAATCCCACCATTTGAAGAGCTCTGCTTTGGGGGTAAGAATAAACTAGATATCGTCCCCTTCCATCGCATATAAACTGGGACTTGAAAAATTGATCTAAATTGTCATGGGCCAATAAAAAAAAAGATTGAGTAAAGAAAGTAAAGAAATTATTTTTCTTTTAAAGAAAATGGCAAGTACAAAGACATGCACATGATACGTACAGCTCAATGTCTAACTGAGAAGGCTTGTTGAAATTGAAAGAGTGTCTGCTCATTGTAGTCTTGCATTAGCAGCATACCCTCTTAACCTCGGCTCTACCTAAAGAAATTTGGGGAAAAGAAAGACAATATCTACATCGTAGTCTCGCGTTTAAGGTCGTATCTTTCTTAACAACATCCTAAATATCCTATGGTGGCCCAGGTCTAATGGCCGGGTTATGTGTGCCATGTGCAGTGCTAAAATAATAAAGTAGGCATAGCAGATCACAAAGCATTTTATTAAAATAGACCTCTAAAACCATCGATTACGGGCGCGCTAGCTTGGGGCTCTCTCTCCCTCATGAAGGGGAGGAGTTCGAATCCCAGAGGCGTTGTTAGGGATTCTCACCTAAAGTACTGTGGTAGTGGGTCCTGCAGTTGGTCCCCCGGGTTTGCTCGCCAGCGGTTGGCTTACGGGTTCCCTAGGTTACCCAAAAACCTCTAAGCTACTGACTTGCATAAAAAGAAAAAAAAAAAGTCAATAAAATGTTTAAACAAGATAGAATGACCTAAGTCCTCAAAAATGTCCTCGCGGAGTAGCCAAGCTGTCGTGACCTCTTTTTTTGGCACTCGATTAGGGCAGGCATCTGCAGAGGCTAATGGCTTAGTTATGTCTATTAGGCTTAGCCTAGACTCTTCCAACTCCATCAATTCACAACTTAATAGTTTGATATTTTTAACATGAATTAATTTTAAAATGGAGTCACCACTAGTGGTGGGTCGATTAGAAACCCAAGCGAAATATTGGGAGAAATATTCACTCCTAATCTTGTTTAAATCCTAAGATTTTTTGGATTTTTGAGGGATTTTTCATACATTTGTAGAGGAAAAACATTTTTTTGAGTCTTTTTCTATTTTTTGAACATAAAAAGCATTTTTTTTATCTTTTTTGGAGATATTAATCATTTTTGGATTTTTTTCCGATTTTTTGGGCTTTTTGGGAAAATATGGGATATTTTTGGATATTTTTGATTTTTTTGAAAATAATTTTTTTTATTTTTTGAATTTTATTTATTAAAATATTATATTATTATTATAATATAATAATATATTTGAAAACGACTCGGGTCGGATCCCCGGTGGCGGGAGTGTGCAACGGTAGGGGATGGCAACACTCAACGGATCGGTGCAACGATGACGTCGGGGGGTTAATGGCGGCACGGCTCGGCACAATGTCGGGTGGTAGCGTAGTAGCAGCAGGAACGACGTTGAAATGGTGGCACAACTCAGCACAGCGTCGGGGCTGCGACGAGCTTGATCGACCCCTCTTGGATCAGGACCCCTCTCTTCGACCAAATCTGGATCTCCGGCTGGTCGGCTCTCGAACCTCCTCCGATTTCTCTCAAGGGAGGTGATCGAAGCTACCTGCCTTGGATCCTCTCTTGGCCGTGGTTTGGGCTTCCTCCCAATGCCCTATTTGTAGGTGCAAGAGGGCCAGTTGGCGGAGGCTAGGCTGGCGGTCCTTGATGCGCCGACCAACCTTCCTCCGCCCGCTGAACTAGTGTCAGTCCTTCCCCTTCCATGAAGGCCTACTCACCATCAATGCCGCATCCCCATTGCCTGCACTATACGTCGCTGTCTTCTCCCGCATCCCAACATCGTGTGCGTCCGGCCTTCGGCGCGTGCTGCATATCCGGTCCGGGAAGTAGACAAACAAGGGAAGAAGATGAGGAGGGGAAAGGGAGTTGGGCCAGGGGAAAAAAAGGCTGGGCTAGGCCTTGTGGGGCCCGTGTGCGGATAAAAAAGGGAAGGAGCCCAGCCCCCTTTGGCTGTTGCTTTTTTTTTTTTTTCTCGTTTGGTTATTATTATTATTTATTATCCAAAAAAAAGGAAAATTAAAAAGAAGAAGAAGAAGAAGAAATTAATGCCTAATTAAAAAAACCTAATAAAAATTTAGGTGTCAACACGTACTTCTTAGGATTTACCGAAGTAATTATCCAAATTGATAGACAATGACTAATGTTTTAAAAAGAAGAATTTAAAGGAAAAGCTATAGAATTTGCCGAAGTTCGGAAGTTATATTTCAATGTGAAAACACTATGTATCCTTAACCATCACATGATACAAAGCTTTAAAAAAAAAAAAAAAACCGGCGGCCTAGCTTGTCCCTTGAGAAAAATTTCTTCATCAATCTCTCCCTCTACTTTAGGTATGAAAGAAACTACATCATTTTGAGTCATTAGTATTTTTCCTTTATAAAAATTTTAAATAGTAGAAACCTAGGTTTTAATCTTCAGTTATATTTTTTATTTATAAAATTTTGTGTTTTAGCATAGGCTGACAAGCGTAGCACACAGGTAATGTAATCCCACCACCTCAGTTGTTCGACCAACACATAAAATACTTTTCTATAATCCAAGCACATGTTACTTCTATGTCCACGGATGAAAGCTATTTGGTCAAATCCTGCTTTGCATATCAGAATCACAAGATAGGGGGAAACCAGATTAAACGAATGACTATTGCATTTCAACGACAATCCAAAGAACTCAACTTCGTTCGAACTTGTTGCTTTGGTTCTATGGCTCATATTATAAACTCAAAACCACATTGTCTTAAGAAAACAGAACCCAGGTCCAAACCACCTTGTGGAGGTAGCAATTGCAATGAATAAAACCCTCACACACTAGACAGGGAAAGTGAAAAGGAATAAAGGCCATGAAAGGGACTACCTCAACGGTGCAGACCCCTAACACCACGTACTCCCAAAATCAACATCAGCAAATCTTTTACCGAGGAAACATGAAATAGAGCAATTGCTTGTATCTATCGAGACTACACAGGCCGTCTAGTATTTGTGGTTGAGGATGTCTACGGTCAAGGAGGTTATGTTCGAGAATCCTTATGGAGTAACTAAAGGTGCAAATGGAGTTGGTGTTTTAATGAGACCCTCAATTATAGTGATGTCCTGGCCTGACTTGGCCTTGGACTTGAAAGTTTTCTCTCATGGTTGATCCCATGAGAGGATGTGGGAAGAGTAGCAATGAAGTTTGAATTCCAGCAAAACAATTGTGATTTGACTCAAACAACAAACCAATATGAAAATGTTGAAAATTTTTCTGAAAATTGACCCCATAAAGGAAACTCCATCCAAGTAGGCCTCCCAATTTATATGGGTTTCCTATATTGGATCCAAATTTTTTTATTATATGAGTAGATTTTCTTTGTGAAGAGCATGTCACGCCCCAATCCTCGGGCACGCACACATCTTTCTCACTTGGTCGATTTTCATAATGCGATATCCCAGGATAATGTATCGCCGACCGTTTCATTTATTAAGCACATGCAGAAGCAATTAAAATCCCCAGACAATAAAACGATGGGATAGAAAAGCAGGGCCATATTTTTCATATTGAAATTTATAACCAAACTTTTATACAAAACACATTACTTCATAACTATTCACATAAAAAAGGAGATCTCAAAAGAAGATAAACTCTCAGTCCATCTGGGCCATACTCAAGGCCCTTCTCGGGGTTATCTTCTTCTCCCAAAAATCCTTCTCTGACTCCTCCTTCTCAGCTCCTCAGCGAGGTCCTGAAATGTTTTCCCCAAACTGGGATGAGACTACGTCTCAGCGAGTTCTACCCCACTAAGCCCGATTAGTAAACCATTATACTAAAGGCTGCCTAAACACGCATAGGTCAGAAGGCGTACCTTAGCATCAGATCCCACCTGCAAGTCAGTACAATTCACAATAGGCGCTCAAGTAATCATATCACTGATCGAAGCATCGGTCAAATCGACCTAGTCGATTAATTGCCAACAAGACTACTTACGGTCATTTCCATTTAGTCAATCAGTTCACAACATCAAATCAAGACAATGATCAATCACATTGAATCAAACTCAGATCGAATCATCGATCAATCGATCTAGTCGATTACATGTCATTAGAACCACCTCTCGGTCACCTCAACACCATACTTTATAATCTCCATTCGGGTACTCAGTCACAGAGCCAGATGAATGCTCTCGGGCGTCTTTTTCGCCAAGGTGACGTAAGTAACAGACGATCTACGTGCATTCTTTAAGGCGCCGTTTTCGCACAGTGATATTTCTCATCACCGAACCATGCCCGTCATAGGTCACAAATCACTAACAGTCTACGTGCGTTCTTTAAGGCGCCGTTTTCGCACAGTGATGTCCTTCATCACCGAACCACGCCTATCACGATTCATAGGTAGTCTACGTGCGTTCTTTAAGGCGCCGTTTTCGTACAGTGATGTCCTTCATCACCGAACCACGCCTACCATAAGTCATAGATAGTCTACGTGCGTTCTTTAAGGCGTCGTTTTCACACAGTGATGTACTTTATCACCGAACCACGCCTGTCTATTCTTCGTACTTGATCGGTCTCAGCCAATAGAATTCTCAGTTAGCTTTCATCGCTCTCTCCACTTACAGCTCAACAAGACATTACAATTGCTAACTAGCCATACTCGCCATCTACCAATCAATAATTCAATTTCACTCAATTTCAATCAATTTAGGTAAATCCCTAAAATATCACAATTTATTTAATTTCATACAACGTAGAGCTCAAATAAATAAACGGACCATGCCACGACGATCAGCACGAGATTTCGGTCCTCGGCCATCAAAATCTTAATTTCCGAAAAATAAATAAATAATTAATTAATTTCGAAAATTAATTAACAAATATTAAAAATTCAATTTAGCACAAAATAAAGCCCGATTACATAAACGGACTTCACCACGGTCATCAGCATAAAATTCCGGTTCCAGACCATCTCGTTGAATTTTCGGAAATAAATAATTAATTAATTTAATTCCGAAAATTAATATTTAAATACCAAAAATTCCACTTAGGCCCAAAAAGCCTAATTGAAGCCCACTAAGTGTCGGGAAAAATCCCAAGGCACTTCCAATAATTAGTAGACCACGTCTACTTGCTAATTACGCAATCAATTCATTTAAATCGCATCACAATTGACTAATAATTGCTAATTTATTCTAATCTAACAACCTAAACATAATTAATTAAATCTAAACCAACCTTAAGCATAATTAGCCAACTAATCCTGGATTAGTGAGATTACTCACCAAATCGCGCAAATCGGATCAATCCGACGGCGGCGACGTAAGGAACGATTCTTCCCAAAGCACGGCTCGGGTTCGGAGCCCGGAAACGGCCCAAAACGGCCTTGAACAGTGCTGGAAACCCATTTTTCCAGCTGCTGTTCATGGCCAAACGAGGCTGCTCGGTGGCTGAGATGGTGGAGCAAGGCCGGCGGAGGGCGAGGGGAACGCCGGAGGTCTCGGGGAGCCGGGCGGTGGCCGAGCCGGCGGGACCGGGTGGAACGGCGGGGCCGGGTTGCGCGGGGAACGCCTGGCACGAGGGAACGGGCGGTAGCAAGCAGCGGGACGGCGGCGCGAGCGGTGGCCACGCGGGCAGCGGTGCGGGTGGCACTTCGGCTTCGGTGCGGTGGCAACGGCGGCTGGTCTTCGGCGACGTCCGCGGCCGCTTCCACTTCTCTCTCGCTGGTCTTTGCACGAAACAGAAGAGGAGAAGGGGGTGACGACGACAGTGAGGGGGCGAGGGAGAAGCGGAGGCGGGCGGTGAGCGGCGGAGCTGCTCCTATCTTCAAACAACGGTGGTTGCTGCTTCTGTCTTCTTCGACTTCTGGTTCGCACAAAGAAGAAGGAAGAAGAAGAAGTCGGTTACGAGGGAGAGTGGGGGAGAAGAGAGAGGAGAGAGAAGAAGAGATAAGAGAGAAAAGAGAGAAAGAAGACAAGTTTGACTAGTCAAATGGAGAGAAAGAGAAGCCAAATTGAATTTGGCAAGGGGCATTCGGCGATGGGGAGGGGCTGTGCACAAAGGGGGAGAGAGGAGAAAGAGAGAGAGAGAGAGAGAGAGAGAAAAGAAAAAGGGAAAGAAAATAATACTTTAATAAGAAAACCTAATTTTCTTATTTCTATTATTTGCCTTTTCTCATTCTCTTTTATTTTCTTCTGGTCTTTGATTTTTCCTCCGATAATTTCTTTTTTGAGATTTCGGACTCGTCAATAGATTGGTAGACAATGAGACGGTCCTAAAAATGAATTGTGACACGTCCGAATATTCGATTCCCAAAATCGAATTAAATTTCACAATTAGGGATTTTACCGCGGTTATATCCCTTAACGGCTTCACCCAATAAGTTAGCTAACTCGTGAGTGATCAGCTCAGAGAAAAAGGACCATAGGCGCGCTGACGATATGCACAATTCATTTTATCGAAACGAGGTCGAATTTCAGGATGTCACAGAGCATCCAAGAGATGACTTCTTTGTGAATTACATTTTGAAGCAATTCAAGAGGAGCTTTAAGTATTCGAGTCAAGCAAAATCTTGTGGGTAAGATTTGTGAATTCTTTTGTGAGATTGAAAGATTGTTTCTTGAGGAATTACAAGTGCTAAATACTATGTGAATATAATTGGGAGCTGGGGCACACTAAGTGTGTTTGAGTGTCTCGAGTATTGTTGTGATCTCGATTTTATCACTTAATTTATAATAAAATCATGTGTTGCTTTCCCCTCTGAGGAATAGGTCCTACTAACTAAATCACATAAATTGATTGTCTATTTTATTTCCTTGTTTTGTTATCAATTGTTTTTAGAACGATGATAAATAAGTTGTCGGCCAACTATAACGACTAAGTTAAGTGTCCATATTCCAAACTTTCTGAACTCAAGTTAACAAGCAATGATTGAGTAAACAAAAGCGTGCCTATGACCGGCGAGAGGGTGGCGGCTTGAGTAAAAGAGATGGTCATAAAAAAAAAAATATATATATATATATATATGGATTAGACCACTTTCCGAAGAAGTAACGGCACTTAAAACTTACCATAACCCATATAGGCTTTTTATGTAATTTATTGGTCTAAGTTTGAGGTTAAGACTATCTATTTTGGGTTCGCTTTACTGTATAGAGATTATGTATATGGTCAAAGCATCGCTCACAAGTTCAATTAATGTGCTTCCTTTTTTTCCTTTACATCATTTCGCTGCTATTATTATTCGGTTTGTTTTCCCGTCTATTATCACCAATTTGATTTGGATACATTCATGTTCTATCATACATTTGTAGGGCACTAGTTATATGCAAAGAGAACTCTGAAAGAATAGATGACGTAGGCCAGTTTCAATATTTAAGTTCTTTCCAGAAACATATAAAAATTGGTACAGTATACCTTATGCAACTTCCAAGTCAAAAGTGGTCGATGTCGTTTCATGTACGAGGTTTAGCCATTTTTATGTTAAACCTGTGCCCATCATTCATGTGGTTATTTCCATTTAAAATCTGAATATTGCACAAAAAACTTCCGTCTTAATACTTCTCTTGGCCTCAACATAACATTGGGGAAGATCGAGAAGACAGTAGTACAACGGAAAACTGGAATATCATACAACATCCAACGTGTACGATATAGCGGGTAATTTCTAAAGAAACCTCGTTATTTTTCATTAAATAATTATATAGTTCAATACCAAATTGACAGATAATTTTACACACACCAAGCAGAACCATGTCCGGAGGAATTGAAGAATAAGATTTCGGGACATGAGACCTAACTGAAGCAGAATTGACTAGACTTACATAACACAGCTTTGACTTTCTATTTTGAAGTATTTAGGCTTTTGGTTCCTCATTCTGAAAATCATGGCCGACACCGGGGCTGTGACCCGGTCTTGTGCCTTCGAAATCATTTGGTTGACCCGCAACGATTAGCCTTTCCTCATCACCACTCGGAGCTTCCGGTCGAACAGCTTCCTTCTTTAAGCCAGTGAAAGAATGGCCCAATCCGGGGCTGCTCCCAGGGGCTGTGGGGCGGAAATCATCCTTGTACACTGCTTCTGACTCGCCCAAACTGGCCGCCTGATCATGTGCTATAGGCGAAGGAACCATCTCCTCCCCCTCATCAAAATGATCATCGTTCGTAGGAGACTGACTCAGCGGGAGAAATTGTGATGCTTGTTTGTCCATTTGGTCATAATTAATTGCACGGAGGTCGTCCTCCCATGCCGATTTTATCAACCTTCCCTCGGAAGTTAGAATTGCATCGAACGCAATGAAGGTGAAAATGATCACAAATATTGATATGAATTGGAGATCAGCCATAGCCAGAGAAGTGTGGAAAAGGAAGTTTGATTTTCTACTTTGAAGCAAGCACTGAGAAGAAATAGGTAAGACAGAATATAGTCGACCGAATGAGAAGTACTTGAACTCGGCATTGCTATTTATAGGCCTGAGAAAGTGACTTTTTGAGAATCTTAACCACTGACCAATTACATATAAAAATATGTACGTGGACTTCATTTTGGTTTTTCTTCGTGGATGGTGATAATTGCCACTTCTAATATTTATGAAGACCCGAATAGACAGGAACTCGCGCCAACTTTGTTGATTTTAACATACCATTGTAAAATTTCCAACTAAAAATAGGCCACTGCTCGCTTTGACCTTTCGATTGTGGTGAAGAGAACTATTGTAGTTTTGAATCATGCATGTAACATGACAACGACTGTTCTTGGTTGACCTCGTTTGATTGTTTCGAAAATTATTTTGAGTGCTTACATGGTAACCACAAAGTATGGCTAATAATTACCACCCTACCATGGAATTAGGTCGTGAGAAGGATACGTCAGGTTCAAGCACACGTTCAAATGATCTTCCGCACTGCTCTTCACTTGCCCTACTATCAAATGCTTCATCTGACTTAATTAAGAGAAGAGTCCTCGATGATATATTATGGATCGGGTGAGACATGACCAAAACGATTTAATTTCACTTTCCTTTGAAGGTTTAAGAATACATTAATCCAATTAAAAGGTTTGTGACTTGATTAATTTTCACATAGTAGGTTTAGAACTGATCGTGTCACTTTTCTCATGACCTTATTATATGTGTATCCTAGCTGTTTTGATAATTTCTTTAGAATACTTGTTAAAGAGACCCTCCTTATAATAAGGAGGAAATATCAAGAGATGAAGGGCTGACCATATGATGAGGCCACCACAACCCACACGCACCAAACATTTAGGGTTTTCTTTACTCTCCACTTGGAGGAGAAGAGTGTAAATGTTGACGGCTCGTGTGCAAGCTCGTACCATTATCTTTGGTCGACAAATTCAAGTGAAATACCAAAGGTCTCTGTCCTTTGTTGACCCTTCAATCTCTCGATGGTTGTCACATTAAGCTTTTAAAATTGGTTTAGAATGTGCATGCTTAGCCCCCCAAAAGGCACATTAGATTCTTTTGTTTCATTGCTAATAAAAAAAGGATCGTCTTACCGAAATGTTTTTGAGACACCGATCAAATATACTCAATTTAGTTTCTTAATGAGTGTGTCCCAAGAGTACATATACAAAAATCATAAATTAAAAAATTATGCTTGGTATACTAAAATTCATTTCTTAAGTTGTGAGGCGATGATAGCATTTAAGTAAATGGGTGGTTCATATATAATATCCCACAAAACTCTGTCGCATCACTTTGTGTACTGTTTAGTAGACCATTCTTAGTAAATCTAGATTTATTCTAACAACAGAAAACTTCTCTAGCAGTGGGAATCGTGACTCAATATTCGCTTTAACAGGTTCGGGCAGTGAGTCATATTTAAAGGACATTTCAGTTGGAAAATCTGTTCTAAATAACATTTTCTGTTTCAGTAATAAAATTTTCTACTTCTATTCCCCAAACGAATTTCTGAACAAAAACATGTGTTTGATAATGATCCAAAAGTTATATTTATATATTTGAAATAGTATGTTTGTTCTTTTAAGGAAAAATTTTGTTAGGCACTATCATCTCTTACAACGAAGAAAACTTAACATCATTTTCAACTTCAAACTTTGCCTAATATTCTAGTAATATCTATTAGTGGTAAAGATGTATAATGACCATACCCACATAAAAATGGTATGATTGCACAAATTTCTTGTAGATTTTAAAATTTTGAATTATATCTCCCACATCCTACAACTGCTTAAATTCATTTTGTCAAATAAGTCAAATTCTTTTGCTAGTCATAAACACAAGATTTGTGTTTCCAAGATAGTAACACCAAATGAAATGTGTAAATTTTATGTACTTCACACCAGAAGTCCATCTTCACACATTTGTCAATTGCATTTCCTTTACTTAAGCAAGCACTTCAAGGAAACAGCTTAATGTTGTCTGAATATGTTCATTTCAGAATATATCATGTAAGAGGATGGATATAAACAATTGTTAATACATATGAGCTCGACAAAATTATGTTGTGATCTCGTACAACCCTATGGGTTCGGTCCACTTCCATGGTCAACCAGGGTCCAACCGATTATTTATTATTTTATTTTTTGTTTTCCTTAAAAGAACAAACATAATATTACAAATTACATACTCATCAACCATGCTACATTGAGCAACCAAACTATGAACACTAATATATATCTAACATGAATATAAATATAAGATAAGATAAAATAGAAATGTACACTTGCTAAAAGCAACAAACCAGAAAAAAGAATATGTGAGGCGAGCGGCAAGGCAAGTTAAGAGAGGCTGGCCGCAAGGTGAGCAAGTGAGCAAGGCGAGTGAAGAAGGTTTCTTTCTTTTCTTGGTCGAATTTGGGCTAGGTTTCGTTCTACTTTCTAACTTACACAACAAACTAAGTTGAGAAGAGAATATTGGAAGAGGTGCTAGGGTTTAGAGTAGACAAAAACTTATAATATATAATATATTAGATATATTATATTATATAATATATTAAATGTATAGGGTTGGTCTGAGTTAGACCAACCCTAAACTCCTATGACCAAGGATTAATCCACACAATACAAGATCTTGAGGTTCCAGGACTAAGGATCAACCCAGTGCCCTTTGGAACTAAACAAAGACCGGCTGGGTTGAGCCAATCTAAGGCTAGTCCTGGGTCAACCCTAGACTGATGCTTCCCCTAACTTGTTGTTTCCCTTTTTGACTATATGGCTTTTGGCCAAGTTTTCTCCAATTTATAAAGCTCCACTTTGAATGTTGCACATGAATCAAGTAGGTGTTATGTCATCTAGTACTCTCCATAAAAATCTTGGCAAAAATTTCTTAAAAACATGTGTAGAATCTTCCCTCAAACTAGGCTATTAATCAAATTTTCTATTGGTTACTTTTATTAAGGCCTAACAAATGACAATATAAAACATGTAATATAGGGTGTCTTTTGTTTATTGACATATGGCATTTGCCATACTAGTGTATTGTGTAAATTTCAAAGAATATGAGTAGTGCTATAGAGTGTTTTAAGGGCACTTATTATCTAAGAAGCACTGATACTCTCTGGAAGCCTTCATGTGTGTCCGACACGCTTCGACATATTCCGACACACAATCAACAAGTGTCAGAAAATTCGACATGTGATCAACTTTTCCTAACACACGAGTCCGAAATTCTGACATGCAATTCCGACACTCACAAGGTCAATTTTAAAAAATTTCAATACTTGAGGGGTCAAAATGTAAATATATAAAAAAATAATGAGAATATCAAAAATAAAGGGAAAAGAAGAAAATTCTTACTCTCAAGTTTCTCACTTGTAAGTTTTGATCTTCCCGTGAGTGATGATGGAACGCCTCTCTTCTCGTTGGCATCGTTCCGTTGCCCCCACATACTTAAATTATAATTTTTTTTGCTACTTTTCGTCTCTCGCAAGCATCGCTTGCGAGTTATCTCTTTTGGTCTATGTTATTGGTTTGTGAGTTATCTATCACATTTTCCGTGGCAAATTTAGTAATTTCCTTTTCTTTTGGTCATACTTCGAGAGTTCTTGTTCTAAATTTTCATTTTTCTCGAACCTTGTTTTGCAGATGAGCTCCATATCATGAACTCCGGACTCTGTTTAGGACTATAAGAAATCTCACTAATCTTCGACAATTATAAGAAAACAGGACATGTTCCTTCAAGTTTACTCTTTCATGTTTGCAATTTTTGAATTTCTCATTCAATCTTTGTCAAATTAAAACAATAAATGATATTAACAAATGTTGGATTAATATTTTTAGTCTAAATTAATTCTATGCTATTTTATTATTATTTATTTATTTGTGCATTTATATATAAAAATATTTATTTAATATATAACGTATTGGAACGTGTCGAAATTCTTTATTTTTTGAGAAATGACGTATCAACATGTCATGTCATGTTGTGTCGCGTGTCGCATATCCATGTTGGTGCTACACAGCTTATTATAAATACTCACTAAGGGAAATTTTGGCTTACTATCGGTTGCCCATATTACAAAAGTGTTGCTATATTGAAAGATGCAATATTGTCTTATTTGAATACTAAACTAGTGCACATTTTCTGTTTCAAGAAAGTTTAGTTTCAATGAGGTTGAATGCTTGATCTTGGTCCTATGAGGTTTAGAGCTTTGAAATAATCTAATTTATTAGTAATAGTGTTCATCTTTATTCTAAAAGAACTTCATAAAGTTCGGAGCAAATGTTGAGGGCCATAATATATTTTAGAAGGAAGAACTTTCAAATATAAAAAATAGCTCTAGTTATGTCAAACCCATGTCTTGCAAGGTTCAGAGTCTTCAAATCATCTATTAGCAGGAATTCAAAAAATATATTTGCAAAAGATGGATGCACTTTTAATACTATTAAGTTTTTAGAATTCTACTACCATTGTCCTGAAGGTTCAGAATCCATCCCGCCTTAAGGAGTTCAGACCCATTTCATGCTGCAATGTCCTATACAAGATTATAGCTAAACTACTTGCAGAATATATATGTTGTATGCTTCCTTCGATCGTTGGCCTCGACTAAATTGTTTTTATCACTGAACGACATGTCCTAGAGAATATCCTATTGTGCCAAGATCTATTACACAACTACCATAAGGGGGACACAGTAACCATTTGGCCATAAAGATTGATTTCATAAAAGTCTATGACATGATTAAATGGGTTAAATGGGGTGCATTCATCAAGGTCCTAAAAGCCTTGAATATACCTTAGTACTTGGTTGATTTGATAACCAAGGGTGTCACTAATCCAAGGCTTACAATGAACTTTAATGGAATATAGGTTGGCTATTTCAATAGCTCAAATGGGCTGCAACAAAGTTACTTTTCTTTCTCTATACCTCTTTGTCTTGGTTATGGAAATTTTCTATAGACTATTACTACAAAGTTGCTGCATCTTCTTTCAAATATCACTGGCACTGCAAAATGCGAAGGATTACTCACTTATGCTTCATAGATGACTTGGTCTTATTTGCTTATGGAGATTTAGACTCCATCCTTTGCCTTGTAGATGCTCTTGAAGAATTCTCTAATATCACAGAACTACGGTTTAATCTTGACAAATGTCAAATCTCTTTCTAGATTGAACAACAATGGAAGCTCCTTATACTAGACCACAAGCCTCTTTCCACAGCTACCCTACTTATCAATGGGCGTTCCCTTTGTTACTAGAAGTGTCACTCACACAGAATATAGTACTAACGAGATCTTAAATAAATTGAAAGTTGGGTAATGAAGCATATGATTTATGCAGCATTACAGCTAACTAAATCAGTCCTTGTTTCCATTTGCACCTATTGGATGCAAATGTTCTTACTTCCGAAGCAAACGATATATGAGGTTGAGAAAAGGATTTGACATTTCTTATGATTTGGTTCTACAACAAATCATGGATCGCACTGGGTTGCATGGCAAGTAATTTGCTTGCCTAAAAAGGAAGGAGGATTAGGATTGCCCAAGGTGAACATATGGAACAAAGTTTTGTTAGGCCGCACAATGTAGAGCCTCATCAATCGTCATGCCCCGATCCTCCGTGTGTGTGCCCATCCCTCGGTGGTCGATTAAATAGCGATGTTCCGGGATACATCGCTGACCCATTCATTTTAATGCACATACAGAAGAGAATAAATAAACCCCAAACGACAACAAGATGCGATAGAAAGGCAGGGCCACAATTTTTCGAAAACCACAATACACTTATATACACATATCAAACTATGTCATATACAATATTAGCCGATATCTATACAAGGTTTACAAAAATGGGGGTAGAGTGCTACAAATCCTCTAAGCATTCGAGTCTTCAACTGAATACTCCGGGAACCCTGGATCCGATAGGTTCGGGTCCACCACTGAACCATTTGGAGAGTCGACCATCCCTTTTCCAAAAGCTACCTCCAACACCAACATAGGGATTTTAGATTCCAATATGGGACCTTCTCTTTGTCCATTTCGCTTCGATACGGGTAGGAAAAGCGGTATTCTTAAAAAAAATAGAGAAATCAGAACCAAGTCACAATGATACGGGTCAACCCCTTCTTCTTGTGCCACGGCGGTACCACGATCTATATTGATGAGGTACCTTATGGGGTAGACCCTCATCAACCCAGACCATGGATCTTATGAGCTCATAGACCCATCCCCTTGGGTTCCCATGAAGTGGAATGTAAGAAACCTGCTCGGTGACCTTCTTCGGCTATCCAAAATGCTCGGGAGGTACTGCCATCTAAGGACCTAAAAATGGTATCCCACAACGGGGTAAGATGACGTCTCAGCAAATTCAACCCCTAAACTTTGACTAGGAAGGAATTACACCCCAAGGTTACCTAAGCACAAGCACAAGTCAGAGGACTTAACTTTGCTTCTGTTTCTTCCTGCAAGTCAATACGATTCATACATTCGATGAATTACTTCAACAAATCAAAACATCAAATCAGATCGAGTCATCGATCAATCGAACTAGTTGATTCCATATCATCCAGACCATCTCTCGGTCAACCCAATCAATACTATCTATCAAGTTCAATCATGTCAAGAATTGCTCACTCTAAGCTGAAGATAGATAGTATATCTCGCCAAAAGCTGATAATTAATATAGCTCACCAAAAACTGATAACAAAGTATATTGCTCACCATAAGCTAATATATCAAAGCTCGCAGGCTGATATAGTATACTCATAATACTCACCATAAGCTGCTAAGATATACTGCTCACCAAAAGTTGACATATCAAAGCCCTCAGGCTGATATAGTATACAGGTATACTGCTCACCAAAAGCTGACATATCAAGGCCCACGGGCTGATATAGTATACCATCCTAATCATTCAACAATTTTACCACTTTTATCATACTCGATAAAAATAATCGTGTGTGGGTACACGGTTAGCCTTAGCCAAAATACAATATTTTTCTTTTCGAAAATCTCACCATTTAATATGGTCCACCATAATTTTTTTGGCATTATAGACCGATGCTTAGTGTTTCCCGATTAAATACTGAAAATAACAATTTTGGGATAAAATTCCAAATTTACAAATATCACTCAAATTGTACAAACTAGCACTCAATTAAATAAACCAACCACACCATTGTAATCAGCACAAAATTTCGGTCACCGGCTATCCCGGTCTAATTTTCGGAAAATAATAATTAATTAAATAATTACAAAAATTAATTAAATAAATGCCAATAAGTGCTAAAAATACAAACTTAGGTCGGACAAGCCTAAATAAATACCGAAACGGGCCTGGAAAATTTTCGAACCTATCTAGATAAATAATACAACTTATCTATTTGCTACTTACACTACTCTAACCACTTAACATGCAATATCAAACGATTAAATTGTTAATCCGTTCTAACTAACCACCTAATCCAAGCTTAACCTAAACTAATCAACCCCTAAGCATAAATAACTCCATACGTAGAGATTAGTGAGTAAACTCACTGATTTTGAGTTCCGATGAGTTCACTAGGACGGCTAGGCGGAGACGGGCCACAAACTCCAAAGCGGAGACATCAAGCGAGGCCAGGAAGGGCTTAGAAACGGGCCTCGAAACTTCAAGACCTTTGCTGAGTTTCGATTCTATTCTTAGCTAAGAAAGGAGGAACTAACGGCTGGTTGAGGCAGAAACGGGTAGGGACGGATGGCAGAGTTGTTGTGGGTCCAAGTGGTTGGTGGACGGCGGTGAGCTAAGCTTTGGTGACCTCCACACTAGCTCAGGCGACTTGCTAGATGGCAAGTAGGAGTGAATGACATAGCTAGGATGGCAGTGATGCACGGATAGGCGCGTGACGCACGCGGGCTCGCGGCTGGGCGCTTGACAAGTAGTGATGGAGTTTTGGGGCTTTGTGGGTTGCTCAACAGCCAAGGGGAGCTGCTAGTCGACTTCTCTGGTTCTTGGAGGCTTCAAGCTTGCTGGAAATGGAGGAACCAACCGGAAGGCAGAAGAGGGGAGACAACAAAGCTTGGAGGGTCCCATATGGCTTCAACCTCACCCCTTTTGTCCCATTGACCATGGCCCACCGGTTGCTGGCTTCCTCAATACTCTTGCCAGTCCACAAGCTTCCTTTAAAAGCTATTGAGATGGTCCAAAGGTGGTGGACCAAGGGGGGCTACAAATTTTGCAACATTTCCCTCAATTTGGATTCAATCCCTCTCTAATTGAAGTCGATTTCGGCTTTATAAAATCCACCATGGTGTCCTCAATCAAATTGACATTTTTCATTGCCAATAGAACCAACTTGCATCCTAAAAACGCGATAAAATATGGTCCCCTGAATTTTCCGAATAAAAACGGCCCTAATTTGACTTTTCACCAAAAGATCTCAGTTTGCAGAAAGATCTTCAGAAGATAAGTCAACGTTTCTAAAATGACTCGTGACATGATATAACTTTTAATTTCTGAAATCAGATTTAAATTCGCAGTTAATTTAAATCTGGCACGACTTTAGTATGACCTATTCTACCGGGTAATTTTTAGAAATTTTTTATGCAATTAACCTGTGGTTGATTATTTTCAAGCTACAACATACCTCTCCTATACATTGGCGACTCTCGATGATCATAAAAATCTTGAGGTTTCAAATACGCACACAGGGTACCAAAATAACAGAAAAATTAGTCTAATACCGATCGACGAGAATTTTGCAATTTGGTGGAATCACCCACATTTAGCCACACATCTAAGTCGAACCAACCTATCTCTAATTTCTAATCGATTTTTAACTATGCCGTAATGATTTCTGCAGATAAGCACGGTTGAATAGTCGATTCCTAGTTGAATTCTCAAATCTATTGTATTAAAATCCCTTTAATAGCTTTCTTAGATAATCTAGCTATCTCAGGAGTGATCAGCTTAGAGAATAGTACTATAGGTGCGTCGATGAAAGGCTAGATTTTTTCAATTGAAAACATAACTGAAATTTCAAGATGTCACATCAATCATCCATCCTCTCCCCTCTAAAGCATTTGGGTTCACAACACAAAATGTAAAGGCACTCCAATTATGCAGTTCAACATTAGTAGTTTGGTTTGTTGGCGATGTCTCTTCAAATTGTGACCTATTCTAACCTTGGTTATATCTAACTCAAGGTACTGTTGCTGTGACATATATGATGAACTCAAATATGGGGTCCGGTTTTAGAGTGGTACAACCTAATTTGGAGCAATGGCATTAGCAAACACAATTTTATTGATTGGCTAGTTTATAGAGATAGATTACAGACAACATATATCATAGAACGATGGATGACCTTGTTGACATCCATTATAAATTTTGCAAAGCTAATGTAGAAGATAGAGCACATCTATTCTTCCAGTGTGAATGGACAAGCAGCATTTGGTGAGTATCTTTGCACAATGTGGGATTAGGCGTTTTTTAGAAGGATGGTATGAGGAACTTCAATGGATGATTAGGCAAATATTTGGCACCGAGACTTCTCAAGGTTTTTTTCCCTAGCAACCATCTATTACATTTGGATGAAGTGCAACCATAGACAATTTCAAAACAAGTCAACTAAGATCCATATTATTTTGGCCAAGGTGTGTAAAAATAAGAGGTAGAGCTTCACTCCACAAAAAAATTAGACGTTCCACGACAAATTTGTATTGACTATTATGTGGAGAGTTCCTATCTTCATCTTTTTGAATTATTAGCTCTAATTGTAATGTTGAGGGATGCCCCTAAACTGTTGTACTTCAGTTGCTCTATGATATTTACATTTCAACCAAAAAAAGAAAAAAAAAAAAGAATGATGGATAAATTGTTCGTTTCTATCTTACAGAGATGGTGGCAATTTCTAAGACATCCATAGGATTTGCTCCTTTTTTTTTTCCACACGGCCTCTCCTTCAGCTTTCAGCTTTCACTTTTAAGACTTAACACATGTTTTTTTATTCTAGACAACAAATTGAAAATAGGATCTGGAAAGAACTACCAAGAGAGTGTAAAGTCCCTCACCAAAAACCAATTTAAAAAGAAGCATATGTTACTATTAGCTAATTGCAAGCACGCGGCATCTTTTCTACTGTCATGTATGCCTTTTCTTGATTGCCAAAGACAGTTGACGGAGCTATCATAGCTCCTTTCGGAAAGATTATGCTTGAAATTGTACCAAAGAGGCAGAAAATCTCATTCTTCAAAAGAATTATTAAGATTTATTTGCACAAAAAGATTAGTAGATGCCTGGGTTAGTAAAATAGAGGAGATCCATTTGAGCATTGCGTGCATGTTGTGATTATATGAAGCTATTCCTTCCTAAGAAACTTTTTGATGGATTCGCATATTCTTCTTAATAAAGTTGAGCTATCTTAGATTGATGCATTGGTACTGAATGGAAATTCTAGCCAAGATTGATGATGCAAAAGATATGCCGTAAACCGTTGGCCAAATATGATTTGTTCTCTTGACCCATCAAAACAGGTGCGCGGCCAGTGGTTCGACTATTAGAAAAGGATGCAAATGGTATATATGTATAAGAATTATAAGACCGCATAACACATTAAATGACATTAAACAAACAGTTTCGAAAAACATATAGGTTGTTCTACTAGCAGTATTCAAATAGCCGTCAAAACCAATACGGTGAGAAAAATGAATTTTGTGAAAATGATTGGACAACATATGTATCCCACAAGAGCCCTTAGACAATTGGAGAATTTTGTGGTATGTGATTTACATTTTGAGGTGATAAGTACATATCCAAGCTACTGATATTTCTGATAAATGTAATTATAGACAACGTAGAAGGACACTTTGAAGGGTTAGTGCAAGAGTCAATTAAATAACCGCCCGACCTACTACCGTCACCCAACGAACGGCTTACGTGACAGCCGGAATTTGACCAAATCTCCAACATTTGATAGCCACTGAGTGTCCTCTTCAACCTTTTTGCTTTCCAAGATCATGTATCCTCTGTGGACCTTGGTACTATGATCATATATTTGACTTCTCGGATTCGGCCCTCCACTGATAGAATTTACGTCCATTATGCAATGAATGGACCTCTGATGAGAGAGGAACAATATACATGCGCGCGTGTGTTAGAAAAAGCTTCCAAAACGGCATGGAATATTTAACTGGATATTCCGAAGGCATGAATTTGACAATCCCATCTTTCTTAAAATTCGATACTTGAGCTTCTTAAGCTTGACAAGTACTTGGCCAACTTGAGTAGTCAGTTGACCGTGCTCTTGAGGTAGATTGCATGGAGCTTGGCCTAGTCCAATGCATCTTGTAGTTCACTCACTAAGATTAAGCTTATTTATCGTTTCTTCTCCTCTTCGTATATTCCTCATGTATATATATACATCCCAACATTCGCAAATCACCCATAAACAATAGTTTCAAGTTTAGATCCTATATTTAGTTTTATGATATTATGAGACATGATCCATGATGATAGTAACAAATTATTGGTTCTGGCAATAAAAATCTTGATATTTTCACCAAGGAAAGTCACCAAAAGGGAGTTTAAGTCCGAGCTCATGAATGTATCCAACTAGAACAATCTTCATTTAAAAGTTTAAGCCAACAATTATTGTTTAACTAGAATATATTAACCGTTTCACTTTACACCACATGTCCGATGTGAAACTTTTTTTGCCAAACACCTCAAACGTGTGCTTAAAAAAACCCCTCCTCACTTGTCAGCCATCTCAATTCGAATCTCCACTTTAACTCGGCCCGATATTGTAGATGTTGGTGAGCAAAACACCTACCCTTGACTCTGCTTCAATCACCTTGGACTAGCGAAGATCAACTGGAAGCAAGGGACGCCATCCATTATTTCAATTGGGGAGTTACATCCAAGATTCATCTTTTGATATATTTCTCCAAACGTTGATGCACATCAAAAGTGGCCTACCAACAACCGTCTACTCTAATATCACTAGTTTGATCACATAGTACAAGTAAGATACCTTCACCTGGAGAGATCATTAAGAAAAATTCATGTTCGACCCGGTTAGCGTATCCATTTGGATTCACATTTATACATTATATGAATGTGGTCAAGGTCCAATTGATAGAGATAATGAAAGTCTATTTACATTTTATTAAATCAAAAGAATTAATTGAACATTTTAGAGATTTTAAGAGTCAATTTTGTTTGAGACAATTTCATAAATTATAACTAATTTATTCTAAACTTTTGGTGTGAAAATTTTAAGTTCACCTTTTAGCCCATCTCAAGTGTAAGTTTGAGTTTCCAAACTTTCTTTTCTTAGTCCAATTCATTACTCGAGGATTATCGATCCTTGTTAAGTACTCTCATTCACTGTTTTTCCACGGTCATTAACTTTAAAAAAAAAAAAATCCAATTGCATATGAGAAATTGAACTCTTGCTTTTCAATAGATCAACTTTCTTCAGAAAAATATCCCAAAAATATAAGAAAAGGTTGCCAAATTAGTATCACGAAAGCACCTTCACAATCATTTTACAAAATCTAATAGGGACAGCAAATCTCCATGAAAGGAAAAGGCCAAGGGTCAAATGCACCGCAACCATCAAACTTTCAAAAGAAAAACCCCACCACTCCTCTTTGTCACAACTAGATCAAAGTTCTATATTGTTTAGTCCTTCACAACTTAGTGAAATGGACCAAATAATTAGCCTCCGAATTGGGATTCTCTTGCCCCTAGCAACCGTCCAATCAAAATAAAACTCCGCTCGTCCAGTTAGCAAATTGATATTTTTTTATTAATTACTTAAAGAATCTGACTGAAGAAAAAGGCGTGGTTGGCTCCTACACCGGCGGAACCCTCCCGACCGCCTGCCACTAACATTTTATAATCTACAAATTGAAGACAAAAACATTTTCACTTTGCTGATTTATCAGTTTAGTGCGCATGGAATTTCGGTGGAATCCACTAAACTATAATAGAGTCGTCCGGGACGGGTGTGATGGTGACCTCGACTCTTCAAGACAGGATTTTCTAGAGATTCTATCAGTTGTTGACGGATTGTTCCACGTGCAGCATCCCCCGGACCAGTTGAAACTAAGAAGAGCAAAAGCAGGATTTTTCTTTTCGATATATGAGCCAAAAGTCGAATTATCTTAAAATCTATAAAACAATATGTAAATTTCATAAATCAATTAAGTTTAAGTCTTTAAATTGTATTGTTGATCCTAATCACAGAACAATTTGCAAGGCGTGGTTTAATTGATCATCTCTAAGGCCCTGTTTGGTTGGGCATTTGGAAAGCCCATTTGGACTCTAAAGTCCCTTGGCCAAATGCAAATCTGTTTGGTTCGATTTTTTGAGTGACTTTGGCGAGATGCAATTGCATCTCCAAGTGGCTCTAAGGGCCTTTCGCCCAATGCAGCTTCAGAGGTACTTTGGGAAGTTGCATCTCTGGAATGCAAGTTCGGTACTATTCATCTTCTCCAAAAATCACCGCACACCACTGCGAAGAAGCTGACCGGAGGCCAACGACCACCGGCCAAGGGGTTGCGCGTGCCGGCGAGGTGCCGGCAATCGCCGCCTGAGGGTTGCCCGACCCTGGCGACTGTCGTCGGACCTCAGGCGACGTCCTGGGTCGCGCGACCCGGGCTCGATGGCCTAGGTCGCGCGACCCCAGGCAAAGACTCCTGAAAAAAGATGAGAAATTCATGTGAACAGACAAATACGAGAGTAGTTTTCATGAGCTCAAGGAAAAGCTAACTACTACACCTGTACTGACCATTCCATTTGGTCTTGGAGGATTCGAGATCTATAGTGATGCATCATCTAGAGGATTGGGTTATGTGCTTATGCAACATAGCCGAGTTGTTGCATACGCCTCCCGTCCGTTGAGGCCTCATGAGCAGAATTATCCAACGTATGACTTAGAACTCGCAACGATTATCTTTGTGCTAAAGATTTGAAGATACTATTTGTGCGGAGAAAAATTCCAAATCTTCACGAACCATCAAAGTCTCAAGTATTTGTTCTCTCATAATAAATTAAATATGAGACAGTGCCGATAGATAGAATTACTGAAGGACTACGACCGTGATATCTTATATCACTCGGGGAAGGCGAATAAGGTCGCTGATGCTTTGAGTTAGAAGTCTTCAGTTGCTCATATACTAATTAAAGAGTGGAACCTAATCGAGAGAGCTCGAGATTTGGTATTCAAGTTTGAGGTAGGCCACCTTTCAAATCTTATAGCCACCCTCAGAATTGAGCCGGATGTCCGTATCAGAATCAGGTTACTCCAACCGACAGACCCAGATGTGCAAAAGATCCTTCAAGAGGACATTGAGAAAATGAAGGTTGACTTTCAGGTTTTTGATGATGGAACGCTGAGGTTTCGAGGATGATTAGTTGTACCTGACGATGTGAAGCTTAGAGATGATATTCTATCGGAAGCACATCGTAGCAGTTACAGCATCCATCCTAGTAGTACCAAGATATATAAGAATCTGCGTCAACACTATTGGTGGTCAAGTATAAAGGGACATTACCAAGCATGTCGTCAAGTGTTTGACATGTCAGCAGGTTAAAGCTTAGTATTGCAAGCCGGGAGAACTTCTACAACTTCTCGAGATCCCATAATGAAAATGGGAGCATATCACGATAGATTTCGTGACCGGACTACCGAGGAGTCATAGGGGAAATGATTCAATGTGGGTAGTGGTCGACAGATTGACAAAGTCGACTCACTTCATTGCATTTCAAAAAGATCTCAATTTGGATAGACACACAGATTTGTATGTGTGTCAGGTAGTTCGTCAACATGGAGTATTGGTTACGATAACTTCATATAGAGACCCAAGTTTTACCGTCGCTTTTTGGAAGAACTTGTAGAGTGCTTTAGGTACCAAGCTGCAGTACAGTACGGCATATCATCATCAGACGGATGGCCAGTCTGAAAAGACAATTTAGACCCTCGAGGACATGCTGAGAGCTTGTGTACTAGACTTCAAGGGTAGTTGGGAAAAACAACTACACTTTGTGGAATTTGCCTACAATAACAGTTATCGGCAGAGCATCCAGATGGCTCCATTCGAAGCGTTGTATGGCAAAGTGTGCAGAACACGAGTGTGTTGAGACGAAGTTGGGGAAAGAAATATCACAGGCCTAAAATTGGTCCAGTAGTTAGTGGATGCCGTGGTAGTGATCAGAGACGGATTAAAGATCGCTCAAAGTCATCAAAAAAGCTTCGCTGATAAGTGTCGAAGGCTTTTGGAATTCCAAGTTGATAATCATGTTTGTTTGAAGGTGTCACTAATGAAAGGAACTTTGCGCTTTGGCAAGAACGGAAAACTGAGTCTGAGGTACGTAGGTTTGTTTGAAATTCTTGAGAGAATTGGGACCCTAGCGTATCACCTTGCGTTACTGTTGAGATTGGTGCGAGTGCATGACGCCTTTCACGTGTCGATGTGAAGGAAATATGAGCCTAATCTAACTCACGTGCTAAATTTTGAGGAATTAGACATTGATGATTGTGTGTCATATGTTGAAAGCCCGATTCAGATAATAGATCGAAAAGAGCAAGTTCTGCGTACAAAGACCATCATATTGGTTAAAGTGGTTTGGCAACTCTACAATACTAAAGGAACAATATGGGAGACTAAAGAGTCGATGAGACACTTGTACCCCTACCTTTTTGTTTAAGTTTGTAATGGTTTAAATTTCGAGGATGAAATTTTTATTAGAGATGAAGAGTTGTGACATCCCAGATTTTTAATCTTGTTTTCTATTGAATAAATCGGGCATTTCATTGACACGCTTATAGGGCTATAAAGCGAAATTGCATGGGTTATGTGTACGCAAATTTGACATGTAAAATATGTTGAGCTTTTATAATGAAACATACATATTATTAATTAATTTGCAGTAATTGTTGACATATATATGGGAAAAGAGTAAAATATTTCAAGATTTGAAAGTTTCTTTGGTCAAATACTTGATAAGATAGAAAAAGTTCAAATTTTAAAATTGGAGTATGTGATAGATAAAATAAAAATATTAATTTATGTTTGTCCATTGATATAACATCCATAAAATAGCTAATTGAAGATATTTTCGGAAAGATGGAAATCTTTGAGTTTTATAATAGAGATGATGGAAATAAGCGATCCTAAATTACAAATACTATATGCTAATATAATGGCTGAAATTGTGGATATGAAAAATGAAAATCAATATAATAGGCGACTATTTGAACTCTCTGTATTTATTTTCTTGCGCTGCACGAGGATTGCACCCAAGGAAGAATTTGATGAATTTTTCAATTACTTTTTCTTCAAGTTATTAATTATTAGTCAATGAAAGAGCTTATGCATACTATAAACATGACGCGTTTTCAAATTTCTAGTAAGAGTAGATCATGACCTCGTCTTTCAAACTTTAAAAAAACTATGTCATAGGAAAAAAAATCCTAATTCTACTAGAAAGACTCTTTGTATTGGAAGCAATCTATATATAATTACACTACAAGAATTGCAATTGACCTTTTTTAGTCTGCCAGAATCAATCTTTCTAGTCTATTGAGCTTACTGAAATTTCCCAACATTCACGAAGGAAAAGAATGCTGAAAAGTCTGAGATCAGTCGAGTGGTTTATGGCTCGGAAAGGATACTTTATAGTATATATGGATGAAGAGGAGAAACGTTATTCGGTTCCACTGGCATATTTAGATTGTAAGATCTTCCAAGCTTTGTTTGATAATTTTGAAGACCATATTCATTTGGAGCAGAAGCGCATCAAGCTACCATGCTCACGGTGGTTTTTTTGAGAGACAGATCGATTTGGCGAAGGTGGAATGTAAAGAGGCTAAGCGTATGTCACACAAGAAAGGAGTCGAATATGGTACTTGCAAGATAGAGTTTTCTCTCTATCAATGGATAGAGTTCTTCTTCTACGTTAACTCTGTTTCCTCATCAGCTTGTTATCACTTTGCCGTCGCAATGCGAGTGGCAATTCATCACCTTCCTCTTCTCTCTTCTTCCTGTCCATACTCTCAGCAGCTTACCCACAGTTCACACACTACCCTTTTCTCCACTTAGCTCATTTTTCCTGCTTTTCGATCTTTCATCATCTGGGTCTCTCCTCATCTGCATGTCCACATTTTCTCTGTATACGGCCTTTATCTTCTAAGGCATCTTACCCTATCTTGCAATGGCTTCATGAATTTTGGTTTTACTTTCTGGGTTTCAGTTTCATCTGCATGTCCACCTTTTTTCGGTATACGTCTTCATCTTATAAGGCGACAATCCCTCTCTGGTAATGGCTAGCGACGATGATACAGATGCATATCAAATTGCAGCACTCTGTCAAAAATTGGGACGTTTATGCTCAGAAAAAGAAATTGATGAATGGCATGTTCAACCCCCACCTGAAGCAATTGAGGAATGCAAGTTGACATTAATCGGCAAGGTTCCTTCGAATCCTACCTTTAACTTCCAAGCTTTCCAATCGGTATTGAAGAGGGCATGGAAGTCCGAGAAAGTTGATATCCTGCAACGAGAAGAGGGAATTTATCTAGCAAAATTCCGGTCTCAAGCTGAAAAACAAAGAATCCTAGAAACTAGACCTTGGCAATTTTCGGGACATCTAATTAATTTCAAATCTTGGGTAGCCAACACCCCTCTGCACTGTTATGATTTTTCCACCTATGCAACTGGGTCTAGGTCATTGGACTGCCTCTCAAATGTTGTACAGATGATATGATTCGTAAGGCTATAAGTACAGTTGGTACTGTTTTGCAAATAAAATCAGATTTTGTACCTGGTTCCACTCTGAGAGCAGGTCGAGCACGAGTCGAGCTGCCTTTATCTGAACCATTGAAGGTCGGTAGACTCATTAAATATAATAACCAAACTCTCTGGCTGGATTTCAGGTATGAAAGGTTACCTCACTCTTGTTACTCCTGTGGTCGATTGGGCCATTACACGACTCTCGTCCGTCTATACCTTTTGAGGAGACTATGATCACAGACTTTGAGAAAACACCTTATGGTCCCTGGATAAAAGCCGAAGTTCAGCAATATAGCCCATACTGGAAAGTTTTCTATGGAAAATCATCTGAGGAGGAGGAAAGGGAGGAATCAGTACCTGAGACACCTCCTTCCAATGTTCAACCCCTCCCTCTTTTACCACCACCTCTCCCCCAAGTACCTATTCCTGCGCAGCAAATGAAATCCATTGTATCAAACGGCTGTTCTACAATATTGAACTCAGATTCCCCCATCACATCATAATATTACTACTGCCTTAATTCCTGCGGAGGACAAGCTTAAAGGGGTGCAAATACAGACCTCGCTTCCCCAAGCAAAGAAAGGCAAAAGTGCTCGTCAAAGTATTAAAATAGGTCCTGCAAAGAAACCTAGACGTTATACACCATATGACATACCTGGAGGGCATCTCGGAGGTTTTGATGATTCACTCTTATTGGATACACCAATTGTAATGGCGACTGAAGAAAACATACAGGCGTCGGTGGCTGGCCCACAACAGCCACCTGTGCAAAGATGAAAATCATCGATTGGAACCGTCGGGGTTTGGGCAATCCCCGACGCTTCAAGCTTTAAAAGCCCTAATGGCAAAAGAAAAGCCTGACTTGTTGTTTTTGATGGAAACAAAGAATGGTGATGATGTTTTATTTTGTTTGAAACGTACCTTGCGTTTTTTGCATCTTCGAGTATTCAGCCCTGTTGGCTCTGCAGGTGGCTTGGCTCTTTTTTGGAATGATGGCTTTCAGTTGACTGATTTCACCTCCTCTCAGCATTATTTTGATTTCATCAGCAAGGACATTTCGGAAGGAATGTCCATGAGGATTACTTGTCTTCATGCTCCTGCAGTTTATCAAGATCGTCAGTATCTTTGGCAGACTTTGAGACAGAATAGTAGATTCAATGCTTTACCTTGGGTATGCCTTGGTGATTTTAATGAAATTCTTCACCGTTGGGAGAAAATGGGATCTCGACCTGCTAACTCTTATCGCTTGTCTTCTTTTCAAGAGGTTCTCAATGATTGCAGCTTGCTGGATCTTCCTTCTCATCATTACGCATTCACTTGGTCCATCAATCGGGATGGGGATGCATTAGTAAAGGAACGTCTTGATCGAGCTGTCTGCATTGCTGACTAGCGCGTTATGTTCCCAAATGCGTAGGTGCTTGCACTCCCTGCAGTAGGATCAGACCATAGTCCACTTGTTTTAAATACAAAACCCTGCATGGTTCGAAGAAAAAGACATTTTACCTTTGAAGTCTTCTGGAATCAGGATCCTGATTGTCGCTCAATCATTCAAACCTCTTGGCAATCTGGTTCAAGAAAGGACTCTCCTCTATCAGCAAAACTACGTGCGGTTGCTATTGATTTATCCATTTGGAGTCGTAAGAGGTTCTCCCACAACAGACAACAGGCAACACAATTGGAGCACCAGTTAGAAATGCTGACTAACCAATACCCTACCTCTCTAAATCAGGCACAGCAACAACTTTTAAAAGCAGAACTTCACAAAGTATGGCAGAGGGAAGAGCAATATTGGGCGATGCGTTCTCGAATAAGTTGGTTAAGGTGGGGAGATCGCAATACTAGATTTTTTCATGCCACTACTCTCCAAAGACGACAACTTAATCATATTTCAGTATTGCGAGATAATCATCAACAATGGATTCGGGATCCTGACCAGCTCCAACAAATGACTACAGATTATTTTTCACTCCTATACACAACCTCTGGCCCTCGCTGTTATGACCAGATTCTACAACAATGTCCACAGATGGTTACCACAGAAATGAACAACATGCTTTTAGCACAGGTAACAATGGAAGAAGTAAAAGAGGCCACTTTTCAGTTAGGTGCTTCAAAAGCCTCAGGTCCCGATGGTTTGACTGGTATGTTCTATCAATCTCATTGGGAGGTTCTTAAGGAAGATATTTATCGGGCAGTTCAGCTATTTTTCAATTCTGGATCATTACCAGTGGACTTAAATAGATCTGCTATAACGTTGATCCCCAAAACCCCAAACCCAGAATGCTTGGATCAATATCGACCTATTAGCTTGTGCAACTATGCTTATAAAATTTTTTCTAAAGTACTCGCTAACAGGTTAAAACCCCTACTGCCTGCTTTAATTTCTGAGGAACAAAGTGCTTTTGTTGCTAGAAGACAGATTCAAGATAATGTTCTTATCGTACAGGAAGTCATTCATCAGATCAAAGTTAGAAAAAAAAAGCATCATTTTCAAGCTGTGCTCAAAGTTGATATGCAGAAGGCCTATGATCGTATAGAATGGGATTTTCTTCAGGATTACCTACTTCGTCTAGGCTTTCAGTCTCATTGGGTACAGCTAATCATGCAGTGCATCTCAACTACAACTTTATGTGTTAAAATGAATGGTGATTATCTACAGAGCTTTCATCCTACCAGAGGGCTTAGGTAGGGTGATCCTTTATCCCTTTACTTATTCATTCTCATTGCTAACCTCCTATCACTTCTCATTCGGAATGCTCTGGATACGGGCTTACTCAAAGGCATCAAATTGAATCAATGGTGTTCCACTTTATCTCATTTATTCTTCGCAGATGATGCTGTGTTTTTCCTAGATGGCACCTTAATGGAGTGCCAGAATCTATCTAACATCCTAAATCAGTATTGTTTGGCCACTGGACAAGCTATTAATCGAAACAAATCTGGAATTTTCTTCAGTCCATCTTGTCCTATGTCACTACAAGAGAATTTGGCAAGTGAATTAAGGGTACCTATATTGCAGCGATGTGGTAAATACCTAGGGATACCTACTGATTGGGACAGCTCTAAAAGGGATATGTTTTCTTGGATTCTGACTAGAGTTCAATTAAAATTAGAGGGGTGGAAGGAGAAGCTTATATCTAAGGGAGGGAAGGAAGTTCTGCTCAAGACAGTGATTCAATCTATTCCACAATATGCCATGTCTGTTTTTAAGATTCCTAGGTCCTTATGTAAAATTATAGAACAGCGTATGGCTAAATTCTGGTGGAACAATGACACAACAAAGCTGGAATTCATTGGCAGTGTTGGGAACGACTATAGAACCGAAAGGAGGAAGGGGGTTTGGGCTTCAGAGATTTAATCAGTTTCAATGAAGCCATGCTTGGTAAGCAAGCATGGCATCTTATTCATCAACCATTCTCATTATGGGGCAAGTTCTTTAGAGGATTATATTTTCATTCATCCACCTTTCTTAGCTGTCAAGGGCTCCTGCCCATCATGGGGCTGGCAAAGCCTCTTAAGTGGACGAGCAGCTACCTTACCCAACATCCGTTGGTCAGTAGGAGATGCTAAATGCATCAGTATCAGAGAAGATCGATGGCTACCCATGGGTATTCTAGGTGGACCAAAGGCCCAAGAAGAACCCCTTCTAGTAGCTGATCTTATTGATCAGTCTACCGGTTCATGGAAAATCGACTTACTGCACAGATTCTTCGACTTGCCAATAATTCAAGAAATCACAGACATTCAGATTAGACCAACTTTTACCAAAGATGCACTCATTTGGACAGCTACAAATCAGGGTACGTACACCGTAAAATCAGCATACCATGCAATCACACAGACTAAATCAAATGGATTAATAGCTGGTGCTTCTACTTCATACCAAACTTGGCACAATCTATGGAAGATGCCTGCAGCTCCTAAGATCCGTATATTCCTCTGGTCCATTTGTAACGACTCCATAGCTACGAGACACAACCTGCATTGAAGGCATATTATAGACAGTCCTTATTGCTCAATATGTAAAAACCAAATTCCAGAAACTTTAGAACATTTGTTTTTACTCTGTTCATGGACTAATCAGGTATGGTCGCACTCAAAGATTGGCATATCAATTGACCCTAACAATATACAGAGGCTGGACTCATGGATTGTATCCACAATAGGCAATGGCAACCGCTTACCTCGACTCGCGCTGATATCCAATGTCCTGTGGCAGATCTGGCGGGCTCAGAACGACTTCCTTTTCAGAGGTAAATTTCCTAATCCAACCCTGGTCGTAGAAGCAGCTCTAACTCATACCCAAGTAGATCGATTGTCTTCGCCCTCCAGTGCACATCAGCATCCCTCCGTCACACAAATGGGACATCTCTGGCATCCCCCAGATCCTGGCACACTGAAGATTAACATTGACGGATCTCATCACCAGGGCAGTAATCAAGGCAGTATCACTAGTATTTGCAGGGATTACTAGGGTAGACTTACCGATATTTTCTCAGAAAGGGTCGCAGCGTCCTCTGCTCTACAAGTTGAGATCCAAGCCCTATCCTTGACGCTTCGACATCTTCTTGATCAGGGGCTCCAAAACGCATCACTCTTCGTCGAATCTGATAACCTCTCCCTGGTGGAAGCATTGAATCGAAGAGCACACCCGCCATGGCCGGATCGTGCTCTCTTCTCAGAGGCAGCCTTTTTGTTCTCTCTTTTCCCCAATCTTTCGCTAGGGTTCTGCCCTAGGGAGGCCAACACGGTTGCTGACTGGGCCTGTAAAGCCCATAATAGAAATCCTACGATTAGCATATCCACTCTTCATCCGCCCCTTCCTCTCTTGAACCTGTTATGTGCGGATGCAATTGCAGCTGGTTGTATGGATTACTCTTATTAATATATGATGTTGTTTTACTGTCAAAAAAAAAAAAGAAAGGTTTTAGGACCATGCTACAATTTCAATGATTTTTTTTTTTTTTTGGTAGATGCAGAATATGAACGCAATTATTGATATTTTTCTTTTCATTCTTTCTTTTTGTTTGAGTTGTTTTATCTATGTGTAAACTTTTGGATGTGTGAGGGGTAGTTTAGTCGATAGAAAATAATATTTAGTATTTCTTGTGAAGGTTTTGTAGCAAAATTTTGTCCATATAATTTTTTCCTTCCCAAATTTTTATTTGTCCACTTGAAATAGAATAATTTCCGTGGGTAATGTTGGTTTAATCCAATTAGTTTCTTGCATCATCATCGCGCTAAAGTTCCCAGCGATTCCTGAGAAGCAAAGGAAAAAAAAAAAAAAAAAAAAAGGTGTTCAATAGCGAGAATTACAAGAATGCTTCAGATGATCATCGCAGGGTTGAAGCACAAATCGCCAAGACTGGCTCCAATAGTATATTTTGCCATATATGTGGACAAAGGGAAGGTACGTCACTAGGTTCCTTCGGAATTTTTGGAATCCCAAAATTTTCAAGATTTGCTTCGATACGACATGGTTTCGGCGTGTGATCGTGTCAAGCTGCTTTGTTCGCAAGAGGATTTTGCTGAGGTTCTTGATCGGGCGAAGGCGAAGCGCGAAGAGGCCAAGCGTATGTCTCGTGTAAAAAGCAAAGGGATCACAAGCTTCTTAATTGAATGAATTGTTTTTGAGCAGATGAAGAATCCAAAGAGCTTAGCCAAGTAAATTAACTATTTTTTTATTTGGTGTTAGTTCCTAGCTACCTATATTAACTTTCTTATTGAATAGTAGAGTGGTTTGATTGAAAGAAACAATTGTAATCTATTTCGTTTCGACGATAGTCCAAGTGATGTCATGCTATTTTCAAGGTTCGAATCTCACCCAATTTGACGACAGAAGGCAACTCGCCCGCCCTCAATGCGAGGCTTACCTAATTAGCCAAATTAAAATATGGAAAAGAAAAATTCAAACTGCAATAGCTCGCTCATATCAAATTCACTTGCATTATATGCGCAGCAATTTTTAATTTGACGGTCAAACATACAAGATTGGATAGGACAGCACAAAAAAAATCATATCCAAGAATTCAAACCGCAATAACATATAATTAGCCAAATTATAATATGGAAGAGAAGAATTTAAACCGCAATAGCTCAGCTCATATCAATTCACTTACATTATTCATAGTAATTTTTAATTTGATGGCCAAATAGATCAAGACTGGATATGATAGGATAATAAATCATATCGAGTGATTCAAATCACAATAATGTATAATCAGCCAAATTAAAATATTGAAAAGAAGAATTCAAACCGCAATGGCTTGGCTCATATCAAATTAACTTGCATTATTTGCAGTAATTTTCTATTTGATAGCCAAACATATAAGAACAAATAGGATAGGATAAGAAATCCTATCTAGGGATTCAAACCATTATAACATATGCTTAGCCAACTTAAAATATGGAAAAGAAGAATTCAAACCGCAATAGCTTGGCTCACATCAAACTGATTTGCATTATCCACAGTAATTTTCAAATTGACAGCCAAACATATAAGTATCAATTGACATCATATAACCAAGAAAAAAGAAGTAAATGAAGAAAAATCAAAAGAAATTAAAGCACGAGCTAACGAACCGTTGGTGGACTGATAAATGGATTGGAATTTTAGGCCTCATAAGAAACTTGAGGTCTCAAGTTCAATTTAGCGCAATAATTCGAGGTCATGTTATGGAAAAGTAATTTCTTATAAATATCCTTATTCAAAATGTGAATGACCTGTATGATGTTAACTCCTAACTTTTTCTTAAGGTCCTTCTTGCATATTTTTAAAAATTGAGATTTAGTTCCCTATAATTGAGAATTCGAGCTTTAGACGGAAGATTGGATTTGTGATCACCTTGGTTTGCTATTTGGTGGTTGTGATGAATATACGGATTATATGGGCTAGTTATATTACATGTCTTTAATTTAAAAAACTTTGCTATCTTGAATATACAAAAAAATTGCATTACATAATAGGATAGATTGCATTCATATTAGTTTGATATGCATTGACTGGTTTGACTCTTTAGCATCCTAGATTCCTCAGGATTTGTAGTTTTAGAATTCATCATTGTTAAGATCTAAAAATCCTCTAGCTAAATAAGATCTCAATAGACTATTCTAATTTCCTGTGGTGGCAACGGATCTCTTATTCATATACTAAATTTACTCATCTTAATTACATTTAATGTGTCTCTAATCAACTATTGCAGTTAAAACAACAGGGACTAATTGCAGCGTTTAGTCCAATGCTGAATCTTTACAAATCAAGAGTGAGCTTGAAGTTGCTCAGTTCAACCTAATCACATAATTGGGTGTCATTGGCTCAAGAAATGGCAACAACATAGGCTATATGAAGACAAGAGAAAACATGATCTACCAATATACAGTCTAAAGGGTAATTTTCCTTGCTTAAGATTGCCAAAGCAAGCAAATAATAAAATAATGCATGGACCGGAATAATGCTCTTAGCAAGGGCCAAAGGCATGTGAAGGATTAATTTGACATTCGAAATAGAAATAGAGAGGATAACCAGTTGCACTTGCACTGCATGCTAGAGTGAGATAGATGCATATTGTGATCTCAAGACAATTATGACTAAAGGGCTCTTATGAAATTGAAAAATATGTGTTAAACAAGAACTTCACGTGAAGAGTTCCATAATCCCCACTTAGACAGTATCTTAAACTGCATCACCTGAATTTCACATAGAATACCCATGTACTCAGATCTTATGATATCTTCTTCACTTTCTCATTTGCCATGAGATAAGTGACCTAGTTTTCTTTGTTACACGCCAATAAATACTACTACATATGCATGAATGACTCACGTGATTATAGTTGAATGTTAACCACATAACAAGAACCAATAAGATGTCGGTGAAATTACACCAAATTAGATAGGACAACATTAGCTAGTGAAGTGATTGAATGGCCATTCATCAAGCAGGGATCTAACCTATATCTGGTGAGGATAGAGTACTGAAAGCACAATGAAGTTACTAAAGAATGACCATATCTTATAATAGACTCCGTCGTTTCTTTTTCAAAATTCATGAGATCATTCAATAGTTCAAGATGGCCAGTTATCCTCCAAAAAGGTAAACTAGAAAGAAAACAGTAAAACCAAATAAACTAGAATGACTCTTAAAGGCTTTAGTTTCTTGATGGCTGACCACCAAGATAGGGAGAAAGAAGAGTTTCCAAATATATTGGATATCCAATAATGCAATCCCTATAGGCTTTAGTTTCTTGATGGCTGACCACCAAGATAAGGAGAAAGAAGAGTTTCCAAATATATTGCATATCCGTTAAGGCAGTCTATATGTATAGGATATTCCTTCCAAGTATTATCCTCCGGATTGAACAGAATCATCCGATTCCAATACATCTTAAGAACGATTTTTCTGCTCCTTGTGTACGCAAGGGGTTTCTTCCCCAGGGGTGTATTGCAATTTACGAAGGCAGGAATGCAATCAATGCTGAACCATTTTGTCCACGATCCTCCTCTCCCGTGCTCATCCATTATCCATGCCTCGATGCGGGGATCTTGGCTGATGCGGGGATCTTGGCTGCTGCTGTATATGAATAGACTGGCCCCGTGAATTCCGAGTCCCACAAAATCTATTTTCCCATCGACTTCAGGGAACAGAAGCTCCCAATGGAATTTCTCTTCTGACAAATCAAATGACATAATCACGCCCCTCTGTCTAAGGTTTTTATATGATACGCACCAGCGTAAGGCCCCATTCCAATAAACTCCTCCCATGCCGAAAACCTCAAGATGGCTTTCTTCCTCAAATTGAACCTGTATCCTTCTCCAAGAACCGGACTTGAGCGAAAGTATTGCCACATCCCAATCTACACCACCAAGACTAACGCCCTCCACTATTTTATAGTCATCAGATTGAGAGTCATATCCGAATCCATAGAATAACTCAGAGCTGAATCCATAAAATAATTTATTTTGGTCAACAACATCAGAACCGGGCAACTCAATGTACTCCCTAGTGGTCGGGTTATATATGTGAAAACTGGAGCGGTCAATTAAACATACGAGGCCATCGCAGGAGCCCACAACGCGGGGAACCCAGAAAAGTTTGATCCAATGAGGTACCACCAGGCGCCCCTCGCCGCAGCCGTCGAGCGCTTCGTAGTCCACGGTCTTGAGGGGGTTGCCACCGACGATGATTCTCTGGCTAGGAATCGAATCCCCTGCCTTCAGCCTCTGCAGATGCAACTGGACGAAGCCCAGGTCGGAGATCAGAGACCGCCACCGCTTGCAGACGCATTTGAATCGCCCAAGCGACATCGCCGGTAGTCTCAAGAGTATGTCGATGACGATTTCCTCGGGTATACTCTCGGCCATTGTTGCAAGAGTAGGTGGCTTTCTCAAGGAGAGGTCCCAAGGCCGTCACCGGAGCTGGGCGGAGGAGGGCTGGCCGGCGTGGGCGGCGGAGGCAAGGCGGAGGGTGGAATTTTCGAATGGTATTCACAACTCTCCTGAATTTTATGAAAACCTAGAAATTCGGACCATTGAATTTCTTATATTATATTATATGCTGGCTCACTTGGTGCATTTCCCATAATATCCTTCACAGAACAAAGTGTAGTATGTTGACATGAAAGGGCGATAGCGTACATTTACACTTCATATCTCTTTTTCCTCCGTAGGAATGTTGGGATCGACATTGACAATAGCGTTTATTCTTTATTTACATTATTTTGAAAGAGACAAAATAAGCGGTAGGTGACCCAAAGACAGAAAGAAGAGTTCAAAAATTGGATTAGTGATTTCTTCCCTTTTAAGGATAAGATGGTTATGGAATTCTGGTCTTATTTAAATTTAGGCTGAGGATTAGTAACTAAACTAAAAGTAGTCTCACTTATCTTGTATTTTCTTAATCGATTCATACTTGATATCAAAGTCAGTACTAGTGTAAAAAATAGATCTAGATGATTAACATGTGCAAAAATGCATTTACATAATCAACTTAAAACACACAAATTACTCATCCCACAATAAATGGGCAAGAATATTTGTATACTAACCTTGGATCTACCAATAATCCAAAGAATTGATTTTATTTAGGATATTACAAACCAACTTCTTTGTTTGTTGTGGTGGCTAATATGTCAAATTGAGTACATGGTGAATTGAGATCTTGAATTTCATTGACAAGTAAGCATAAATTTATACACTAAAAATAAAACAATTTGTGTCTTGATATCAGTTAGAGCTTCGAACAAAAAACTCAATTTATCAAAATTTGCATTCATTGCATTTGATTAGCATTTACTTTCCATTTCATAAATAAGTAAAAATTTCACTTTCTATGGTGGACTTTTTGTAACCAAACCAAGGCATCACCTTTCTCTTGTTTATTGCATAACAGCCACATTGGAGTGGAATGATAACTCATATTAGAAGCATTTTAACTTGATAAGACTCTCTAAATTCGTGCACTACACTTGAGAGCGGAATAGTCACCTTAGAAGATACACATACAGCGTTGCTATGCAATCAATTGGAAGCCTCGAAGTTGACAACAAGTCTTGTAGATTAACAACTATACTCCATAATCAACAACTTCATCCTTGAACCCACATAATTAAAATGCATTTGCATTTACTTGCACCACTAGCGACTAGATTGGTTCAATTAATAAAACGTGATTTGAGCTTGAGAACTATTGATAAAGCCCAATGTTCTCACATCACTAAGTATTTTCATAAAAGTAGTAATGATATTAATTTTTATATAGATACTCTCTTTTTTAATGGTAATCTAAATTATGTTTCTAATCCTTAAGATAGATAATTTTTTTTTTTGATCTTTTGTATTTTGTGTTTTCTTAATCAAATTTAGTGGAACTTGTGATTTTGGGCTCTACAGCTTGTGATCCAAACATAAAAATAAAAATACACAGATTCAATTTAATTCAATTACGAAAACACGAAATGCCAAAACTCGAAAATAGTTATTTATCTAAAATATTAGGGACAAAATTAGACTGATACAAGTACAAGCACCTATAGATCAATCAATGTCATTACTATATGTCTTTTTTTAAAAAAAAAAAATTGGAAATAATAGGAAGATCAACTCGACCCAAACCTATATGAGGTTGTACTTTTAATATTATAAAACATCATAAGCCAGAGTATATTGAATAAAGACAATAGTAATTATCACAAAGACCAAAAAGATAATAAAAATGATAGCATATTTTGTTTGCTTAATTTAGAAAATGGATAGAAATGAAAAGATATTCTAAATTCCGGTGAATAATTAAATTCCCATTTCATTGGAATCGACGTTCCCGCCAAAGCTGAGAAACAGAGCAAGCCCTGAGAATGGCGAATCAAGCATGACATTCAGCTCGAAGACTCCCATGGCCGACGAAGATTTCGAGAGATACCAATTACATGCCCAGACAAACACAAATCGCCTCTCTCTCTCGATCTCTCGATACTGGCCTTTCTGTTCGCTTCTCCATGTGGAGCACTTTAATAATCTCAACAAGATTCTTCTTCTTGTTCTTCCTCTTCTGCGAGCACGTTGACGACGAACGCTTTGAGATCAAGCTTCACCGCCGCTCCTCGCCATCGCATCTACAGTTCCCGATTAGCCTTCTCTTGCCGCTTAGGCCCAAAACAGCGAAATTCTGCTTCAGAATATGCTGGGGAGGCAAAATCCTGCTTTTTCCTAGGCGGGGCGCTTCGTGTTTCTTGCGAGGTAATTTCTTTAGGACTTTCTGGGAGATTAATCTTGTGGGTTTTAATCTGCTCGATTTTTAGATTCTAATGCTATTCTGATGGCTTAACGGTGGAATCTCTTGTTTTGATGGTCTCTGTTGTTCAATTACAATGAGCAGTCTGCTTTCGAACGTTTTCATTTGCGCCAAAGATGGCAGGGGAAGAAAACTGTTGGATTTATGTTGCTCTATCTTTTAGTCCTTATATTTTGAATACTGATGTTTAAATAATGGTATTTAACTCTGTAAATATCTCATAATCAGTGAATACATGTTGATAGATTCTCAGACCCAAACTTCCACTGTGTGAGTGAGATGCCATATTAAATGTCGTCCCGGTTCCTTTGATTGTCCGAAAGAATAGGCAAATGACACAAATTTGGTTATTTTTTATGTCAGGTATGCATATGATGGCATCCTCGTGACAACCTTTGAGGATTTTACTTGTTCCTTCAGATTCTTTGCTTTATTGTTTCAGCTCTCTGATAATTGGATCAGATGAAAAGATAATAACCATAGAAATTCCTGTTCTTAAACTGTGATGCTGAGACAATAAGCATCCGAAGACCCAGACTAAATGTAGTTGGATTCTCTAGGGTTGGTTTGGCTTTTGTAGACCTCTAGGTATGGTACAGACATGCCCACCCTTTTCGTTTTGTGCCATTAGAAAGCATGTCCAAGCATTAAAGTTTGAGGAAGTTCTCTATATTCATAGTACCCTGCTGCTACCTTTTGTTAAATCCTCAGGTCATTGATCTTTCTGCACTGTGTAGAGAGTGATTAAATCAGGAGGATTCTAGTATTTAACATTCCACTCGTGGAGGAATTCACATTCTGAAATAAGGGTGCAATTCCAGCCCCTTGCATATTTGTAAACTGTTAACATTATTTAATGGTTTCAAAATTTATAGTTCAAACATGTAAAGTTTCTAAAAGAAATTTGTGGAGAACCTATTGTTCCACATTTGTTATCATTTTTCCCCACATATACGAATTCTATAGACAATTTAATAGTGATGAACATATAATTTTTCAATTAAAGAATTACTACACTCACTGATTTCTCAAGTAAATGGAATTCATGGATTTGATGTGATTATCAAGTTTGCCCCCATTAGGAAAAAATTTTCATGATCTGTACCTGATACCCCTGTTTTTGTATGGACAGACGAAAAGCTGATAAGGCGATATTCACCATTTTTTGAAGCCACTTTACTGTCGAGTGGTGGTCATTTGGGATCTGATGATTGGCAAGCTGTTCCTGACATTTGGAGGTCTTCTGCAGAAAAGTATGGAGATTGAATTGCACTGGTCGATCCATATCATAAACCACCTTCAAACATCACCTATAATCAGGTAGGTGTTTAGATTTTTCACTAAGATGTAATATATAGAAGTTATCCAATGTTGCATTTGAAGTGTTAACATGCCTTTCATAAAAGCATTGCTGAATCTAACTTGACATCATTTTATTTGCCTGAGCAGAGTGGATACCTTCTACTTCATCTATCCATTCAATACTCTCAAACTTGCCTTTGGCATTGGATGACCCTTTTATGGCTGCTTGCTTAAAATCCTAGAGTAGTTATTCTCTTGGTTTATACCCTTTTCCGCATAATTTTTTTGTGAAGTAATCTCTAGAGCTAGTCATATAGATTGCGACATTTTTACTGTGTACTCTGTGTAAAGTTCCATGCTATCTGAGCAATGCCCTTCCGGCAAAGTATCAATTTAGTTTGGTTGATTATAAATGTGTGTTGTTAACTTATTCTTAATTTATTCGGTTATCTCTGACCATCTTTTTCCCCTCATATCACATACTCACTTCTCCCTTTGTAATTTTATTAAAGTGCTCTCTCTCTTTCTCTCTGTCTCTGATTGTGGTAACATGCGTGCGCACGTGCGTGAAGACGTATTTATATGCATCAATACTCATAAAACTGTATATTTGTCCTGGAGCGATAAATTTACAACCTAGATTTTCAAGAAACTAACAGCTATCCTCCAAACTGAACATGGCTTAGGTATGCATTTCACTCATCAGTGAATAAACATAATGACAAAAACTAAACAGGAAGCATGTCGAACTATGCAAATGTGGTGGACTGGGAGGTAGTGGAATAAATTCTTCTATTGGATCTTCCTTTTCATTCGAGCTATTCCACCTTATCCCAGCCAACTGGAAGTATAAAGAACCCCAGCTGATTATTGATAGTGATTTTTTTTTGGTTCATATAGTGATGTTGAATATGTTAGTGAGATTTCCGAACGGATTCTGATAGGCTTATGTATTGAAAATTTGCAGCTGGAGCAAGAAATGTTAAACTTCTCTGAAGACCTTAAGAGTCAGTGGAGTGAAACCAGATGAAAAATTAGCACTCTTTACTGATAATTGATGCCATTGACTAATTGCTATCAAGGCATGCAATGTAGTAGCCCAGCTCTCCTTGTCAGGCAACTATAAAAACTAGACAAAGCTTCTCTAACCTATGACTGCACATCCCTTATTTCTGATAGAACTTCTTTTTGTGATCAATGTGTCTAGTTGGATGAATGTTAAACCCTTTGCAGAGTTCAATTGGAGCGTATTTTATCCTTTACAAGTTAAAGATTCTTCTATAAAGGCGATGGTGTATGTCTATGACATTATTTTGTGGCATAACCAGAAAAATGGTCTTTCTTTATTCATCAATTCTAAGTATGAATTGAGTTAGCTGTCCAACAAGTAATGACTCAAATATGAAGTGCTCCTCACTTATGGAAAGAGTATATCTGAGTCTTGTGCTTTGAGATTGTTTCATACAAGACTGAATATCTTCTCTTTTGTATGGGTCTGTACACTGCTCCCTTCATTTCTTAAAGTTTCTTGTCTGATATACCAATTGTGCTGTTGATTTATGATAACTATTGACTAATATATCTTGTTAATTCGTTACCAATACTTTTGGCCGCTTCTTTCACTACATGTTTGGAAGGATGATGGGATCTTCTTATTTCTTCGCTTTACCAGGGAAAACAAACTTACTGGCGATAGGCCACCCTAATTATCCGTCAGAATGACCTAACTATATTTTTCTAATTTCCTCATGTTCTGGGTTATAAGATTAATTATTCATGAGGCTGCTATATGACTATTGGATTTCATTCTAGTGCAACCTCTCTACCATGTATTTGCCGGAATGTCTATTGCTCCTTCAATGAAAGTTTTCTGCTCACTGATAACTTTTTGTTACCGTATTTTCATATATTTTGTTCCTTGACTGTTCAGATATCTCAGTATGCCCATTTATCTTGTCCTCTTTGATTTGTTTTGCTAAAAAACCTAGTAATTTTCCTCACGCTCTTAGTCTTGACCAACTGCTCATATATCAAGACTCAGTGCTAATTAGTTCGAGATGTATTATTGCTTTTCAGGGTTACAAAACCTATCTCAATTCCAAAGAATGAATAGAAGACCGCTTTTTCGTATAATAACATGAGTAGTCTACATTTCCTAAGATTTTCTTTATACTATCAATAGCTTACTCTAGAAAGTACTCTCCTACCGAATGAAATCTAGTTGTTCCCCTAGGTGGGTTGGTGTCTCGTGCTTCTGGTGTTTTGTGTAGCTTCTTTTTTAAAGTTGCAATGCATAAGAGTTTCATGCCCATCTTCCCAAAAGGTACTTATGAAACAGCAATTTCCAGAAAAGCTTATAACATTGGATTTATTCTACTAATTGTACAATAAGAGGATGGGGCGTGTGCTCGCTCAATCTTCATCTGTACGTCATTCTTTTGCATGTGTAGATGTTCGTCAGCTTTAAACTCATTGTTTCTGTTATTCTGGCTTGGTATAATGGCCACGGGAGATATAAATGTGGTTAGGGGATTGTGATCATCTGTTGAAGAGCTATTACTTATATACCAGCATTCTGAGAGGTTAGGAGGACATATCTTGCCATCAGTTTGCATAAAAGCCTTCCTTATTCTGTTAAGAGTTATGCGATGTGCAAGCTCTTTCACAAAAAACTAGACCAGCTTTACAGATTGTCCATTAGTTGTGTGTGTTCATGTTTTATTTTTTATATTTTTCTGTTTTAACTCTTCTGCTTCACGGCCTCATGAGGACAACTTTTCAACAGTGCTAACTGGGGTCAGGCTTATTATCCTTTAAGGTATTGTCAAATAAATCAATCATCACTCACATTTCTTTCAAAGGAAAAGCTTAAGCATCTAAAGTCTTGTGCAAAAGATTTCTATGGAAGCTGGGAATTGGGATTTCATAAAGAATTTCTTAAATTAGCAGGACTGTACAGCTTTCATTTATGTGCTTCATGGTATGTCCATTTGCTCATTATCTTAAAATACACACCATTGTGACCAATGCAAGGGAACATGGGATAAGCAGCTCAAGAAAAAATATCAGGAAATTGGTATCCCTGTAGCTAGTGTATGTGGGTGTGCACTGAATGTGTCTGATAATTAGTCATTTTCTTCAAAGGTTTGATGTCCCAAGAGGATAAAAAGGAAGAAAATAGTAGCTGAATTGCGTGTGTATCAGTTCTGACAAATATGACTAGCAAAATCTGTGCCTCAAATGGAGTGACAATAAGTTTGATCAAGTAGTGCTGCCGTTCATTTCAATCTGTCTCTAGTATGAATAACTTTGTTGGCATGCGAGTTTGCATGGGAAACTGAGCCAATCTTGGGCAGATTTTAGCATCTGTGATCAATGATGATGTAAAAATGCTCAAGTCACTATTGGCTTTTGAGTATGTTGCCTCACTGTGCGATCATAATTTTAGATGTGGCTCTCTACTTCTGTGATAAGGCATCTATAAGATTACTCATTCTACCATGGGGGGATAAAGCATCCCTTTCTATTAAAGGAACAGAAGACATGCCCATCTTTAGGTACTATGAAATGATAAATCTGGGGCAGGACAGCCGTAAATCTTTGCTTGACTCCAAGGACACCTGTAAGTTAGACATGTTTTCACTGTATCCAGTACTTCTAGCAGACCATAGGGTACGTGGAAGTCTCGTTACAGAGAGGATTTACTATTCTGTCAAGACAAATTACTCAATAAGATTGTCTAAGGGTGCTTTAATAAATCTGTGATGTAGGCAAGATGTTTCAGAATTTCAATTAATTAAAGTCAGGCATCATAAAGCAAATATATTGAGTTGACTGCAAGTTACATCAGACCTTTAAAGCCAGAAATGATTGAGATGTGGACTAGAGTCTGTTTGACATTCTCTTTCAAACTTTTACCATTTTCACTATATGCAAGTAGCTTGCAGTATTTGTCCAAAAAAAAAAAAAAAAAAAAAAAAAAGTAGCTTGCAGTAAAGCAGGCAATGTCCTACGATTGGTGGGTCTGTTTGATGACAGTGGAACCATTTATTCTAACAATGACGACAAAGGGATAGGTGCAGGAAGAGCTTTCAACAGTGATTATTAGGACCAAGTGGAGCAAGGCTAAGTCCCACTCAACTATGAGTGAGATTGGTATCACGAGTTTAGAGAGAATATTGTTTGCTGCCCTGTTTCGCACAGGATTAGCAACATGCGAACATATTGTGAAGGAAAATTTCAGTAATTAAGATCTTGTCATCAAAAAATAACCTTGAATGCTACATTTTACATGATTTTTATTTTCCTTCTTGAAGGGTTGAGCTTGTTCAATTGCAGGGAATCAAGGCAACTATGGACTCATCAGCTCTGATGATGTTGCTACGCTTACCTACACCAGTGGGACAACTGGAAATCCAAAGGGCGTTATGTTAACACATAGCAATTTGCTGCATTGGGTTTATTATTCTCTGAGGCAATTTGTTTCTTCTTTAGGCACCATTAACGTGACATGCTCGAACTTGATGCTATACGAAAAAAAGTCTGCCAACTGCTGCACATTTCTGCTTTGAATTTAGTTATGCAGAAAAAGTTTAATCCTTACAAAGCAACTTAATTATTCGTATCTAAAAATACACGATGAAACCCGTGGACTGTCTGATTCTGTCGTAGAAGTAGCAATATCCTCAATGTAATGGGTAGAGTGTTTAAGCAGTAGTTCCACATCCATTCATGCATTCTTGTAATTGCTGTACAGGGTAAAAGATCTTTCCTTCTATGAATTTCATGACTCGACATAGTTTTAAGTATATTATCTTTTTGTCACTTATTTTGTATTTTCTGCCACAGCAAATTACCTAGTCCATGACATGTTGCGTCTCCTATGGTGTTTATAAGTTCCACTCAGAAGTTTGACCTCTCTCTCTCTCTCAATTCAATTCAATTCGAGTACTTTATTTATCTGTCTCACTTTAATTTGCTTTCTGGTACATTCTTCTCCTCTGTTTTTTTTCTTTTTTCTTTTTTTTTTGGTAGAAAGTAAGAATATATTGAGCTTTAGCCAAACTATACAAAAGAGATCACGGCACCAAGAACTTAACTCAAAATGGCAAAGAGACATTCTTCTCCTCTGTTTATCTCCCTTTTATATGATTTTCCCTTTCTCCTCTGCAGTCAGTTTCATAAGCAAAGAGTCCGGGTCTCTACCATCTATTAAGAAGTTCCTTCGATCATCCTAGGGATATCTTGATTCTTCTTAGTAGCCCCATCCTAGAAGATGTCTTCCTCAAAATATCTTATTCAGGCCAAGTATTCACTAAGCTAACGTTTTCTATAGATGTGATCCAGGTGAAAAGATCACAGAAAACATCGGCACATGCACTCTTATCAACTACAATAGCTGCGTTGAAGTATGTGGGAATTTTTTTGTACCTCCTTTTTGAGGTTTATGCTATAGTGACTAAAGAAAACAATAGGTTGTATTGCCTCCACTGCCTCACCTCACAGAGTTCCATTGGTGGGGTTTGGATCACATGGCATGCCAATTGGCCCAAAATTGATATAGGGCTGTCAGCCAAGGACAATCTACCTTCGTGATCCACAAAACAGTAGGACGATAGGATCTCCACATGATCTGTCCTTTATGCTTCTGTGTGCTTCCAATCTGTTTGTGTGCCTTGGGATAGCTCCAATGTTGTTTTTTTAGCATGATGAGGTCGATAAGACCTCAGCAAGCAACCGCAGCCAATCCATACTACCTATCATGGTAGGCGTAACCTGCATGTTGAGGAGGTTCGCTTATGTAATTTATTTTTTTCTAGATAAGAAACTTGTGGGATATTGTACCTGCGGTACCTGGGGATAGATTTCTGAGCTTGCTTCCGCCATGGCATATCTATGAACGTTCCTGTGAGTCTTCATCTTCACACATGGAATTGAGCAAATGTACACGACTGTGAAGAACTTGAAGGTACTGTTTTCTGGTAGATTTGTATCATTTCTGCTTGCATTGTTTAGACAGCACTAAACAAATCAAAGAATAGATATTCGTGTTTTTTTTTTTTTTTTGGGTGCTTGTTAAAAAAAGGCTTTTGTATTGTTGGGTTAGTGACACTAGACCACATATACTGAAGTTCTCTGGTCGAAGTCATCAAGTATTCTGAAAAACTGCCTTTTTCTAGGAATTGAATCTTTCGTCTCATTTTCTATCTCATCTCAGTACCTCTAGTTTATGAGACACTCTACAGGTATTTCATCCATTGAAAAAAGTATCTAGGTAGTTTATTATAATGGGTAGACATTCTCTATCATATGAGTGATTGCAGCTTGTAGGTTGTTACACTCTGGAGGAGCATAATTTTTAATTTTTCAGAACCTCCCCTGCTCAATCGTTTCATAGGATACCAGCAGGGCAGCACGCTTCTGGGTTGCAAGTAGTGATTCAATTGATTATAAAGAAAGCGTATTCTTGCCTCAGTTATCAACTCCCCCTTTCACCTTCCAAATTGATTGTCGACTCTTTGAAGCAGTCGCCAAATCTGGACACTATCTAGGCACAACAAGCTGCTGCCCATATTCTCAATTGACATATCTGGATCCCACGACATATAACAGCGAGATCAAGCAATTTGTCTGATAATATGAGTTCATTGAAGCTCAACTGCTCCATAATTATCTTGCTATGAAGCTAGCCTCTCATCTTTAACAACATTAAACTTGAAGCTTCCATTACTAAGTAAAATGGAACGCATTTTGATCAAAAGAATGTGCCAAAAAAAGGACATGGAATGCACAGCTATCTGTTAAATTGTCCTGAGGACTCAAGATGACCTAGATCTCTCTCATTAATGGGCATAAACATAAAGATGTTGTATTATACAATTAAAGCTACAAGCATGTCTCAGGATGACTGAAACTTTTGATGCATATACCTATGAAACTCTCAAAGGCACATAATCACAGGATAACTTGGTTGCATGCCCTCCTTATCGTTCTTTGTGTCTAAGTTGGATTACTCCATTTATACTCGAAAAGTAACAGTGTTGAGTACGAATTGGGCTCTTTAACCTGTTTAAACGTATTCAAACACATGATAAACATGCAATGTGACATTACCTATTCTACAAACGTGTAGTGCTCAAGTAAAAATGATCTGTGCTGTACAAATAGTTTGACACAGCACAATAATAACACTGGATCCCATATTGTCAGATTTTATTTTATTTCTTTTTTCATGGTTTTGTATGCTACTTATAATGAAATATTAGGTCCTGCCACAGTTGATCATTTCATATTCGCATTCACAAATATGGAGTCCTTGCATTGTACAATCTAACTGTGCTTTTGGTTTGCTGCTGCAGGGGATTCTAAAACAGTTATCTACGGGCTCTACTGCTCGCAAGCTTATAGCTCTTACATTTGTAAGGATCAGTATGGCATCCATGGATTTCAAGGGGGTATATGAGGTCACTCCTTGATCATGTCTACTTATGGAAGTACATTAAACAAGTCAAGATCATAATAATATATTTGGTTTCATAAGTTGAGCTACATGGATTAATCTAGGGTTGGAAACCATTGGCCTATGCTACATCCTATTAATCGAAGATCGTTTTTAAAGCATGAAATGGTAACACCTCATTTCTATCTAGGGACAATGCCAAAGTTGGTCCTTAACCTCTAAGTCAATGGTCAATTTGGTCCTTGAACATTAATTTTGGTCCAATTGGTCCTTGTACTCTTTCATTCAAGGTAATTTGGTTGTTTAGCTGACATGGCAATCTAACTCAGCCGTTCGCCCACAGCTGTGGCGTTGACATGTACAGCCGTGTCAGCAAAAACAAAAACAAATTATAAAAAGTAGAGAACAGCATAGCACCCGGGCGGGGGGGGGGTGGAAGGGGAGAGAGAGAGAGAGAGAGACCTACTTGTGCCGGAGAACCCCAAAGAAGCCTCGGCAAAGGCACTCAACCTCGGTGAAGGCAGTCAGACCAATTTTGACATTGCTCTCTCATTTATCAGTTAAGGTCTTATAGCAATAGTCAATATTCCTTCATCAATTTAGTATGGCATCAAGAAGATTTTTGGGTTCAATTATCTGGATTCCTACCTTGTCTAAAAACGATATCCATGCTTTTGGTAGGGTTTGGTCTGAATATAATGAGCAACAATTATGCATTCATTGCAACCTTTTATATGGTTTTGTACTTGTACATTGTAATTCCATACTCTCACTATGGACCCTGCTTCTGATAAGGAGAATGCTTTCTTCCGCACTGTTTTATTTTGTACACGACTCTGATTGTCAATATCTTTGCACAGATTAACTCCTTCCACAATTAAGTGGTTGTCAGTGGGATAGATTTTCTACTTGGACCTATCTTCATGGCCTTTAGTTAGAAACTTGTCTAACTTCTGTTGCTTAGATTTATTGTCTTTTCAAATTATTGAAGCAAGCTTCCTTCTCTTTAATGTGCCGTAAAGCACATTGTAGCACTTGCAATCATGAAAATCCAAGCCTGAAGTCCATTAGTTCGGGTGGTACTACTAACATCAGATCCTTATGTTCCAATATACTACAAGCAAAAACAATCAAAGGAAAGGCTTCACTTAATAAGCTTGTTCATCTATAGGGGTATTCCTAAGCCTTCGCAACTGATTCATTACAATGTAGGGAATAAGTTAGATGAAGAAAATTTTTTAATACTTTTATTTAGTCTATGAATTCTTGCTGAAAATAAAAGAAACAAATTAAATTTTTAGTAATCAATATTTAGTGAAAAGAGCTGCACTTAAGTTTCAGACTTTCAGTATAAGACGGATATTTTGCAGGGTAAATATCTGACTAGAGATCCGAAGCAACCCGCCTTTCTTGTTTCAATGTTGGATTGTTTGTGGGCAAGATTTGCTGCTGCCATATTATGGCCAATGCACATGTTAGCCGAGACGATAGTTTACAGTAAGATTCGTTCAACCATTGGAATATCTAAGGTACTTCTCTTCAAATCTGGTGTTATGACATCAAAGAGTAGTCATTGTAGAGATTATTCTAGCAAGTACTTCTAAGGTCTGCTGCAGTGCCGTAGGAATGATCAAAATAGATATATATTGTTTTTGTCTTGGTTATAAAGGATGCTATCTTTCTTCATTCAGTCTCAAACAAGTGCATCCTGTGTCCTATTACATAAAGGAGCATAAGTTTGCAAGTGAATGATCTTTTTTTTTTTTCTGGAATATGCAGGCTGGCGTCAGTGGAGGTAGTCATTTGCCTATGTTTGTGGATAAATTCTTCGAGGCTGGACGTTCATTTGGTTAAGACGTTTTAATTTTTTTTTTTTTTTTACGGACTTTACTCTCATTTGAGACATGTCTTTTGTAGACTATTAGTGTGAAAATACAAGTTGGATTTGGTATGACAGAAACTTCACCAGTTGCTGCTTGTCAAAGACCTTCCTGCATTGTAAGGCAGACGTCTGTTTAAAGTGAGATTTGTGGATGTACATTCATTTAGTTAAGACAATACTAAGTAATTTTTAGTGACAAACAACAAATTTGGACTTTGAATGTTTGCTATTACAGCACCACCTTCAGTTGATTTGTTCGCTGTATCTTTTTGTAGCGGCTTCATTCTTGATATTATTTTTTCCAATGGTCCACCTTTAAGTCTTGACGGAAGCTTCGCCTCAAATGCTGTGTTTCCATGCTTTGCATCTGTCTAGAGGCGTTTCAAGAAGGAAGAAATAGATAATAGGAATTAGAAGAAGATTAGACGGTACAATAGGAGTACATAGTACCATAAGAGTATTCAAGAACATGTATCAAACCTTCAGTGACTTTAGCAACTGGAGTGAGATATTGTGCATGGCATGATTTATTTGTAAGTTTTTATCTTTGAAGGTTCTTGGCTCAAGTGGACATCCAATTCGATATACTGAACTCAAGATTGTGGATCCTGATACTGATGAGACTCTCCCTCCCGGTACAAAGGGCATTATCAAAGTGAGGGGGTCGCAAGTAATAAAGGTTTATTACAAGGTAAGATCCCCTTTAGACAAGACAGAGAAAGTCATGATGTCCAGTGAAACCTCTCATAATCTCATGGAGAATACATGTATTGAAATAGGCAGCCGAATAATTATTTCTTAAGTATGAATGTGCAATTCACATTTGGAACTTTGTAGGCCACCAGAGTACAGGTTTGGACACATTGGTCCAATTGATCCCACCATTTGAAGAGCTCTGCTTTGGGGCCAGGAATAAACTGGATATCGTCTCCTCCCATAGCATATAAGCTGGGACTCGAAAAACCGACCTAAATTGTCATGGGCTAATGAAAAAAAAGACTGAGTAAAGAAAGTAAAGAAATTATTTTGCTTTCAAAGAAAATGGCAAGCACAAAGACATGCGTATGATACGTGCAACTCGATGTCTAACTGAGAAGGCTTGTTGAAATTAAAAGGGTGTTTGCCCATCGCAGTCTTGCGTTAGCAGCATACTTAACCTCCGCACTACCTAAAGAAATTCGGGGAAAAGAAAGACAACATTTACATCGCAGTCTTACATTTAAGGCCATATCTTTCTTAACACCATCCTAAATATCCTATGATAGCCTAGGTCCAACGGCTAGGTTATGTGTGCCATGTGGAGTGCTAAAATAGTAAAGCGGGCATAGCAGTTTATGATCATAAAGCATTTTATTAAAATAGACCTCTAAGTTACTGATCTGCATAAAAAAGAAAAAACAAAAAAAAGCCAAGTAAGTAAAATGCTTGAACAAGATAGAACAGCCTAAGTCCTCAAAAATGTCCCCAGCGGAGTAGCCAAGCTGTCGTGATCTCTTTTTTCGATGCTCGATTAGAGCGAGCACCTGCAAAGGCTAATGGCTCGGCTATGTCTATTAGGCTTAGCCTGGACTCTCCCAACTCCACCAATTCATGACTTAATAGTTTGATATGTTTAACATAAATTAATTTTAGAAATGAGTCACCACTAGTGGTGAGTCGATTAGAAACCCAAGCAAAATATTGGAAGAAATATTTGTTCCTGCGCAATCAAAGAAATTAGGATTAGGGACTTGATTACATTATTTAATCACTAATGCATTTTCGGTACCTAAGAATTTTTGGATTTTTCAGGGGTTTTCCATGCATTTGCGGAGGAAAAAACATTTTTTTTAGTCTTTTTTCTATTTTTTGAATATAAAAAGCATTTTTTATCTTTTTTTTGGAGATATTAATCATTTTGGGCTTTTATTTTTCCGATTTTTTGGGCTTTTTTTGGGAAAATATGGGATATTTTTGGATATTTTGAATTTTTTGAATTTTTATTTTTATTTATTAAAAAAATTATTTTATTATGATAATAATATAATATATTTAAAAACGACCCAGGTCGAATCCCTGGCAGCAGCGAGAGTGTGCAGCAGCAAGGGACGGCAACGCTTGATAGAGATCTGGTGCAGCAACAGCGTCGGGGGTGGTGGTGGCATGGCTCAGCAAAGATCTAGTGCAGAGATGACGTCGGGGGGTTGATGGTGGCATGGCTCGGCACAGTGTCACGTGGTAGCAGCAACAACAGCAGCAGAAATGGCATCGAAACGGTGGCACAACTCAACACAGCGTCGGGGCTGCGGTGGAGCTCGATTGACCCCCCTCGAATCGAGACCCCTCTCTCCGACCAGATCTAGATCTCCGACTAGCCGGCTCTTGGACCTCCTCCGATGTCTCTCAGGGGAGGTGATTGGAGCTAGCTGCCTTGGATCCTCTCTTGGCCATGGCCTGGGCTTCCCCTTAACACCCTATTTATAGGTGCGGGAGGGCCAGTCGACGAAGGTTAGGCTGACAGTCCTTGATGCTTTGACTGGCCTTCCTCCCCCGGCCGAATCGGCATCAATCCTTCCCCTTTCATGAAGGCCTGCTCACCATCAATGCTGCGTCCCCACCGCTTGCGCCGTAAGTCTCTGTCTCCTCCCGCATCCTAGCATCGTGCACTTCTGGCCTCCAACATGTGCTGCATATCCGGTCGTGGAAAGGGAGTTGGGCCAGGGGAAAAGAAAAGGTTGGGCTGGGCCTTGGGGGCCCGTGCGTGGATAAAAAAGGGGAGGGGTCTTTTTATTATTTTTCTTGTTTGGTTATTATTATTATTTATTATTCGAAAAAAAGGAAAATTAAAAAAAGAAAAAGAAATTGATGCCTAATTAAAAAAAACCTAATCAAAATTTAGGTGTCAACAAGTACTTTTTAGGAATTACCTAAGTAATTATCCAAATCGATAGACAATGACTAATGTTTTAAAAAGAAGAATTTAAAGGAAAAGCTATAGAATTTGCCGAAGTTCGGAAGTTACATTTCAATGTAAAAACACTATGTATCCTTAACCATCATATGATGCAAAGCTTAAAAAAAAAAAAAAACCAGCGGCCTAGCTTGTCCCTTGAGAAAAATTTGTTCATCAATCTCTCCCTCTACTTTAGGTATCAAAGAAACTATATCATTTTGAGTCATTAGTATTTTTCCTTTGTAAAAATTTATGCTTTTTTAAATAGTAGAAACCTAGGTTTTAATCTTCAGTTATATTTTTATTTATTTATAAAATTTTGTGTTTTAGCATAGGACGACAAGCGTAGCACACGGGTAATGTGATTGATTGATCCCACCACCTCAGTTGTTCGACCAACACATAAAATACTTTATTATAATCCAAGCACATGTTACTTCTATGTCCCCGGAGGAAAGCTATTTGGTCAAATCCTGCTTTGCATATCGGAATCACAAGATAGGGGGAAACCAGATTAAATGAATGACTATTGCATTTCAACGACAATCCAAAGAACTCAACTTCGTTCGAATTTGTTGCTTTGGTTCTATGGCTCATATTATAAACTCAAAACCCCTTTGTTTTAAGAAAACAGAACCCAGGTCCAAACCACCTTGTGGAGGTAGCAATTGCAATGAATAAAACCCTCACACACTAGACGGGAAAAGTGAAAAGGAATAAAGGCCATGAAATGGACTTACCTCAACGGTGCAAACCCCTAGCACCACGTACTCCCAAAATCAACACCGGCAAATCTTTTACCGAGGAAACATGAAATAGAGCAATTGCTTGTATCTATCGAGACTACACAGGCCGCCTAGTGTTTGTGGTTGAGGATGTCTACGGTCGAGGAGGTTATGTTCGAGAATCCTTGTGGAGTAACTAAAGGTGTAGATAGAGTTGGTGTTTTAATGAGATCCTCAATTATAGTGATGTGGGAAGAGTACCAGTGAAGTTCAAATTCCAGCAAAACGATTGTAACTTGACTCAAACAACAAGCCAATATGAAGATGTTGAAAATTTTTCTGAAAATTGAACCCATAAAGGAAACTCCATCCAAGTAGGCCTCCCAATTTGTATGGGTTTCCTATATTGGATCCAAATTTTTTCATTATATTAGGTAGATTTTTTTTTTGTGAAGAGCATCCAAGAGATGACTTCTTTGTGAATTACACTCTGAAGCAGTCCAAGAGGAGCTTTAAGTATTCGAGGCAAGCAAAATCTTGTGGGTAAGATTTGTGAATTCTTTTGCTGGGGCATACTAAGTGTGTTTGGGTGTCTCGAGTATTGTTGTAATCTCGATTTTATCACTTAATTTATAATAAAATCATGTGTTGCTTTCCCCTCTAAGGAATAGGTCCTACTGAATGAATTGCATAGATCGATTGTCTATTTTATTTCCTTGTTTTGTTATCATTTGTTTTTAGAACGATGATAAATTAGTTGTCTGCCAACTATAACGATTAAGTTAAGTGTCCATATTCCAAACTTTCTGAACTCAAGTTTACAAGCAATGATTGAGTAAACAAAAGCGTGCCTATAACCGGCGAGAGGGTGGCGGCTTGAGTAAAAGAGATGGTCATAAAAAAAATATGGATGAGACCACTTTCCGAAGAAGTGACGGCACTTAAAATTTACCATAACCCATATAGGGTTCGCTTTACTGCGTAAAGAGATTATGTATATGGGCAAAGCATCTTCACAAGTTCAATTAATGTGCTTCCTTTTTTTCCCTTTACATCATTTCGCTGCTATTATTATTCGGTTTGTTTTCCCGTCTATTATCACCAATTTGATTTGGATACATTCATGTTCTATCATACATTTGTAGGGCACTAGTTATATGCAAAGAGAACTCTGAAAGAATAGATGACATAGCCCAGTTTCAATATTTAAGTTCTTTCCAGAAACATATAAAAATTGGTACAGTATACCTTATGCAACTTCCAAGTCAAAAGTGGTCAATGTCGTTTTCTGTACGAGGTTTAGCCATTTTTATGTTAAATCTCTGCCCATCATTCATGTGGTTATTTCCCATTTAAAATCTGAATATAACACAAAAAACTTCCGTCTTAATACTTCTCCTGGCCTCAACATAACGTTGGGGAAGATCGAGAAGAAAGTAGTACAACGGAAAACTGGAATATTATACAACATCCAACGTGTATGATATAGTGGGTAATTTCTAAAGAAACCTCGTTATTTTTCATTAAATAATTATATAGTTCAATACCAAATTGACAGATAATTTTACACCCACCAAGCAGAACCATGTCCAGAGGAACTGAAGAATAAGATTTAGGGACATAAGACCTAAATGAAGCAGAATTGACAAGACTTACATAACACAGCTTTGACTTTCTATTTTGAAGTATTTAGGCTTTTGGTTCCTCATTCTGAAAATCATGGCCGACACTGGGGCTGTGACCCGGTCTTGTGCCTTCGAAATCATTTGGTTGACCCGCAACGATAAGCCTTTCCTCATCACCAGTCGGTGCTTTCGGTCGAACAGCTTCCTTCTTTAAGCCAGTGAAAGAATGGCCCAATCCGGGGCTGCTCCCAGGGGCTGTGGGGCGGAGATCATCCTTGTACGCTGCTTCTGACTCGCCCAAACTGGCCGCCTGATGATGTGCTATAGGCGAGGGAACCATCTCCTCCCCCTCATCAAAATGATCATCGTTCGTAGGAGACTGACTCGGCAGGAGAAATTGTGATGCTTGTTTGTGCATTTGGTCGTAATTAATTGCATGGAGTTTGTCCTCCCATGCCGATTTTATGGACCTTCCCTCGGAAGTTAGAATTGCATCGAACGCAATGAAGGTGAAAATGATCACAAATATTGATATGACTTGGAGATCAGCCATAGCCAGAAAAGTGTGGAAAAGGAAGTTTGATTTTATACTTTGAAGCAAGCACTGAGAAGAAATAGGTAAGACAGAATATAGTCGACCGAATGAGAGGCACTTGAACTCCGCATTGCTATTTATCGGCCTGAGAAAGTGACTTTTTGAGAATCTTAACCACTCACCAATTACATATAAAACTATGTACGTGGACTTCATTTTGGTTCTTCGTGGATGGTGATAATTGCCACTTCTAATACTTATGAAGACCCGAAGGACAGGAACTCGCGCCAACTTTGTTGATTTTAACATACCATTGTAAAATTTCCAACTAAAAATAGGCCACTGCTCGCTTTGACCTTTCGATTGTGGTGAAGAAAACTATTGTAGTTTTGAATCATGCATATAATATGACAACGACTGTTCTTGGTTGACCTCGTTCAATTGTTTCGAAAATTATTTTGAGTGCTTACATAGTAACCACAAAGTATGGCTAATAATTACCACCCTACCATGGAATTAGGTTGTGAGAAGGATACGTCAGGTTCAAGCACACGTTGAAATGATCAAATGCCCCGTCTGACTTAATTAATAGAAGAGTACTCGCTGATATATTATGGATTGGGTGAGACATGACCAAGAAGATTTAATTTCACTTTCCTTTGAAGGTTTAAGAATACATTGATCCAATTAAAAGGTTTGTGACTTGATTGATTTTCATATAGTAGGTTTAGAACTGAACGTGCAACTTTTCTCATGAACTTTTTATATGTGTATCCTAGTTGTTTTGATAATTTCTTTAGAATACTTGTTAAAGAGACCCTCATAATATGGAGGAAATATCAAGAGATGAAGGGCTTAGCATATAAATGACCATATGATGAGGCCACTCTTTCTTTTGTAGATTTACATACTTTAGTGAAATTTAGCTCAAATGCTTGTACAATAAAAACTAAGTATCAGCATGATTAAGATATGATCCTCAACACATTTAAATGAACTCGTTAAATATTTGGATAAAGTTTAACTATATAAAAAAAAAAAACCACTGCGGATATATTCCAACATTAACAAGGCCTAACAAATGACAATATAACACGTGTATTATAGGCTCGCTTTTGTTTATTGACATATGGCATTTGCCCTACTAGTGTATTTTCTAAATTTCCTCAAGAATATGAGTAGTGCTAAAGAGTGTTTTAAGGGCACTTATTATGAATACTCACTAAGGGAAATTATGGCTCACTATCGGTTGCCCTTATTACAATAGTGTTGCTATATTGACAGATGCAATATTGTCTTATTTGAATACTGAACTAGTGCACATTTTATATTTCAAGAAAGTTTAGTTTCAATGAGGTTGAATGCTTGATCTTGGTCCTATGAGGTTTAGAGCTTTGAAATAATCTGTTAGTAATAGTGTTCATTTTTATTCTAAAAGAACTTCATAAAGTTCGGAGCAAATGTTGAGGGCCATAATTTATTTTAGAAGGAAGAACTTTCAAATATAAAAAAATTATGTCAAACACATGTCTTGCGAGGTTCAGAGTCTTCAAATCATCTACTAGTAGGCATTCAAAAAATATATATGCAAAAGATGGATGCGCTTTTAATACTATTAAGTTTTTAGAATTCTCCTACTACTGTCCTAAAGGTTCAGAATCCATCCTGCCTTAAGGAGTTCAAACCCATTTCATGCTACAATGTCCTATACAAGATTATAGCTAAACTACTTGCATAATATATATGTTGTATGCTTCCTTCGATCGTTGGCCTCAACTAAATTGTTTTTATCACTGAACGACATGTCTTAGAGAATATCCTATTGTGCCAAGATCTATTACACAACTACCCTAAAGGGGGACAAAGTAAACGTTTGGCCATAAAGATCGATCTCATGAAAGCCTATGACATGATTAAATGGGGTGCAAAAGGCTTACAATGAACTTTAATGGAATATAGCTTGGCTATTTCAATAGCTCAAATGGGCTCCAACAAAGTTACTTTTCTTTCTCTATACCTCTTTGTCTCGGTTACGGAAATTTCCAATAGACTGTTAGTACGAAGTTACTGCATCTTCTTTCAAATATCACTGGCATTGCAAAATGCAAAGGATTACTCACTTATGCTTTGTAGATGACTTGTTCTTGTTTGCTTATGGAGATGTAGACTCCATCTTTCGCCTCTTAGATGCTCTTGAAGAATTCGCTACTATCACAGAACTACGGTTTAATCTTGACAAATGTCAAATCTCTTTCTAGAGTGAACAAGGATGAGAAGCTCCTTATACTGGACCACAAGCCTCTTTCCACAGCTAACCTCCTTATCAATGGGTGTTCCCTTTGTTACTAGAAGAGTCACTCACACAGACTATAGTACTAACGAGATCTTAAAAAAAATTGAAAGTTGGGGGGCATGAAGCATATGAGTTATGCAACATTACAGCTAACTAAATCAGTCCTTGTCTCCATTTGCACCTATTGGATGCAAATGTTCTTACTTCCAAAGCAAACGATATACGAGGTTGAGAAAAGGATTTGACATTTCTTATGATTTGGTTCTACAACAAATCATGGATCATAGTGGGTTGCATGGCAAGTAATTTGCTCACCTAAAAGGGAAGGAGGATTAGGATTGCCCGAGATGAACATATGGAACAAAGTTTTGTTAGGCCCGCACGATGTAGAGCCTCATCAATCATCCATCCTCTTCCCTTTGGAGCATTTGGGTTCACAACACAAAATGTAGAGGCACTCCAATTATGCAATTCAACATTAGTAGTATGGTTTGTTGGCAATGTCTCTTCAAATTGTGACCTATTCTAATCTCAATTATATCTAACTCAAGGTACTGTTGTTGTGACATATATGATGAACTCAGACATGGGGTCTGGTTCTAGAGTGGTACAACCTAATTTGGAGCAATGGCATTAGCAAACACAATTTTATTGATTGGCTAGTTTGTAGAGATATATTACAAACAACAGATATCATAGAATGATGGATGACCTTGTTGACATCCAATATAACTTTTGTAAAGCTAATGTAGAAGATAGAGCACATCTATTCTTCCAATGTGAATGGACAAGTAGCATTTGGTGAGTATCTTCGAGCAAAGTGGGATTAGGCATTTTTTAGAAGGATGGAATGAGGAACTTCAATGGATGATTAGGGTAACAAAGGGCAAATATTTGGCACCGAGACTTCTCGAGGTATCTTTCCTAGCAACTATATATTACATTTGGACGAAACGCAACCATAGACAATTCAAAGCAAGTCAACTAAGATCCATATTATTTTGGCCAAGGTGTGTAAATATATAAGAGGTAGAGCTTCACTCCACCAAAAAATTAGACTTTCCACGACAATGGTTGTATTGGCTATTATGTGGAGAGTTCCTATCTTCATCTTTTTGAATTATTAGCTCTAATTGTAATGTTGAGGGATGCCCCTAAATTGTTGTACTTTATTTGCTCTATGATCTTTACATTTTCAACCAAAAAAAAAAAAAAAAAAAGAGGATAAATTGTTGGTTTCTATGTTATAGAGATGATGGCAATTTCTAAGACATCCATAGGATTAGCTGCTTTTTTTTTTTTTTTTTTTTTTTTTTTTTTTTCACGTGGCCTCTCCTTTAGCTTTTAGCTTTCACTTTTAAGACTTAACACTTGTTTTATTTTAATTTATTTTATTCTAGACAACAAATTGAAAATAGGATCCGGAAAGAACTACCAAGAGAGTGTAAAGTCCCTCACCAAAAACCAATTTAAAAAGAAGCATATATTACCATTAGCTAATTGCATGTTAGATTAAATATAAACTAAAACCTAATGATCCCAATTTATCAATCATAGATAAATCCGCACAAAAATTGGGATTGATTTGCGGAACCGTAAAGATCAACATACCTCCAGTCATTGATGAAATTCGCAAAGCAGAAAACTCTAAAATCTTGGACGGATACACGTAGCACGATCGATTTGTAATATGGGAACACTAGATCTGTACGTCCTGTTCTACTAGCCAATACCCCTCAAACCTGATGGTGTGTTTTCTGTAGTGATAGGGTTTGAACTAGATGACCTGATGTTTTATTCCGTTTCTTATGTTATCGACATCTTCCATCAAGACCATTATGGTATAATGGGTAAATATCACGTAATAGATGTGGGTGATAAATTAAGCAATAAATCGGAACTAATTGGGAATACAATATTGGGATCATATTTAGAATAATAAATATATTATAACATTGCAAGCATGTGGCATCTTTTCTACTATCATGTATGCCTTTTCTTGATTGCCAAAGACAGTTGACGGAGCTATCATAGTTCCTTTCGGAAAGATTATGCTTGAAATTGTACCAAAGAGGCAGAAAATCTCATTCTTCAAAAGAATTATTAAGATTTAATTGCACAAAAAGATTAGTAGATGTCTGGGTTAGTAAAATAGAGGAGATCCATTTGAGTATTGCGTGCATGTTGGGATTATATGAAGCTATTCCTTCCTAAGAAACTTTTCGATGGATTCGCATATTCTTCTTAATAAAGTTGAGTTATCTTAGATTGATGTATTGGTACTGAATGGAAATTCTAGCCAAGATTGACGATGTAAAAGATATGCTGTAAACCGTTGGCCAAATATGATTTGTTCTCTCGACCTATCAAAACAGGTGCGCGGCCAATGGTTCGACTATTAGAAAAGGATGTAAATGGTATATATTTATAAGAATTATAAGACCGCATAACACATTAAATGACATTAAACAAACAGTTTCGGAAAACATATAGGTAGTTCTATTAGCAGTATTCATATAGCCGTCAAAACCAATACGGTGAGAAAAATGAATTTTGTGAAAAATGATTGGACAACATATGTATCCTACAAGAGTCCTTAAACAATTGGAGAATTCTGTGGTATGTAATTTACATTTTGAGGTGATAAGTACATATCCAAGCTACTGATATTTCTGTATATGCAATTATAGACAACAGTAGAAGGACACTAAAGGGTTAGTGCAAGAGTCAATTAAATAACCGCCCGACCTACTACCGTCACCCAACGAACGACTTATGCGACAGCCGGAATTTGACCGAATCTCCAACATTTGATAGCCACTGAGTGTCCTCTTCAACCTTTTTGCTTTTCAAGATCATGTATCCTCTGTGGACCTTGGTACTATGATCATATATTTGACTTCGCGGATTCGGCCCTCCTCTGACAGAATTTACGTCCATTATGCAATGAATGGACCTCTGATGAGAGAGGGGCAAAATGCGCGCGTGCGTGTGTTAGAAAAAGCTTCCAAACCGGCATGGAATATTTAACTGCATATTCCGAGGGCATGAATTTTGACAATCCCATCTTTCTTGAAATTTGATACTTGAGCTTCTTGAGCTTGACAAGTACTGGCCAACTTGAGTAGTCAGTTGACCGTGCTCTTGAGGTGGATTGCATGGAGCTTGGCCTAGTTCAATGCATCTTGTAGTTGAGTCACTAAGATCAAGCTTATTTATCGTTTCTTCCCCTCTTCGTATATTCCTCATGTATATATATGCATCCTAACATTCGCAAATCACCCATAAACAATAGTTTCAAGTTTAGATCCTATATTTAGTTTTATGATATTATGAGACATGATCCATGATGATAGTAACAAATTATTGGTTCTGGCAATAAAAATCTTGATACATTCACTTAGGAAGGTCACCGAAAGGGAGTTTAAGTTCGAGCTCATTAATGGATCCAACTAAAACAATCTTCATTTAAAAGTTTAAGCCAATAATTATTGTTCAACTAGAATATATTAACTATTTCACTTTACACCACATCTCCGATGTGAAACTTTTTTGGCCAAACACCCTCAAACATGTACTTAAAAAAAATCCTCCCTCACTTGTGAGCCATCTCAATTCGAATCTCCACTTTAACTCGGCCTAATACGGTAGATGTTGGTGACCAAAACATCTACCCTTGACTCTGCTTCAATCACTTTGGCCTAGCCAAGATCAATTGGAAGCGAGGGATGCCATCCATTATTTCAATTGGGGAGTTACATCCAAGATTCATCTTTTGATATATTTCTCCAAACGTTGATGCACATCAAATGTGGCCTACCAACAACCATCTATTCTAATATCACTAGTTAAATCACATAGCAGAAGTAAGATACCTTCACTTGGAGAGATCATTAAGAGGAATTCACGTTCGACCCGGTCAACATATCCATTTGGATTCACATTTATACATTATATGAAAGTGGTCAAGGTCCAATTGATAGAGATAATGAAAGCCTATTTACATTTTATTAAATCAAAATAAATAATTGAACATCTTAGAGATTTTAAGAGTCAATTTTGTTTGAGACAATTTCATAAGTTATAACTAATTTATTCTAAACTTTTGGTGTGAAAATTTTAAGTTCACCTTTTGGCCCTTCTCAAATGTAAGTTTGAGTTTCCAAACTTTCTTTTCTTAGTTCAATTGATTACTCAAGGATTATCGACCCTTGTTAAGTAAGCTCATTCACTGTTTATCCACGGTAATTGACTAAAAAAATTCCAATTGCATATGAGAAATTGAACTCTTGCTTTTCAATAGAGCAACTTTCTTCAGAAAAATATCCCAAAAATATGAGAAAAAGTTGCCAAAATAGTATCACGAAAGCACCTCCACAATTATTTTACAAAATCTAATAGGGACAGCAAATCTCCAGGAAAGGAAAAGGCCAAGGGTCAAATGCACCGCAGCCATCAAACTTTCAAAAGAAAAACCCCACCACTCCTCTTTGTCACAACAAGATCAAAGTTCTATTTTGTTTAGTCCTTCACAACTTAGTGAAATGGACCAAATAATGAGCCTCCAAATTGGGATTCTCTTGCCCCTAGCAACCGTCCAATCAAAACGGAACTCCACTTGTCCAGTTTGCAAATTGATTTTTTTTTATTTAAATACTTAAAGAATCTGACTGAAGGACATGGCGTGGTTGGCTCCTACACCGGCGGAACCCTCCCGACCGCCTGCCACTAACATTTTATAATCCCCAAATTGGAGACAAAAACATTTTCACTTTGCTGATTTATCAGTTTAGTGCGCATGGAATTTCGGTGGAGTCAATTAAACTATAAGAGTCGTCCAGGACTGGTTTGATGGTGACCTTTGACTCTTCAAGACAGATTTTTCTAGAGATTCTATCAGTTGTTGACGGATTGTTCCACGTGTAGCATCCCCGGACCAGTTGAAACTAAGAAGATCAAAAGCAGGATTTTTCTTTTCGAAATATGAGCAAAAAAGTCGAATGATCTTAAAATCTATAAAATACTATGTAATTTCATAAATCAATTAAGTTCAAGTCTTTAAATTGTGTTGTTGATCCTAATCACAGAACAATTTGCAAGGCGTGGTTTAATTGATCATCTCTAAATCTTGTACCAAAAATCCCTTGACATTTTATCAACCACACCAACTCTAAAAGATTTACAATAAAAAATAATCAATTATTATACAGGAAACATATAAATTTCATCTGTTTAGTATGAGGTCTTCCAAGGCCCTTTAATGATTTTGTGCATGGTGCTTGACTTAATTTATCATAAAGAGCTGGGGTAACATCTACTGAATACTAATTATATGCATTTTGCCGATACTTTGGTGACAAAATGTCCATGAGTATCTATAATTGTCCTTTTCAAGAAGAATTGAAGAAGTAAAATTGAAAGCATGGAGATGATAGACTTTTATAGAAAGTAACAGAGTCAGTTCACAATTCTAAGTAAAGGCCAGAATATGATGATTACTTACAAAGGCGAGAGCAGTCATTGCTATTTTAAATTCCTGGTGATGTATGGTGAATAAGCAGTTATCTGTAAATACGTATAAGTTGTAACGAAAGGAGAAGAAAGACACACAAAGATAGCATATCAGACATCTCTATTTTCCATTGTGGCTTTTCCTACAATTTATGTTTCCTTTGTATTTTCATTTGATTTAGTTCAATTAGTTCAATTTTCCACAATTTCTTGATATTAACTTAATGAACCCAAAATTGAATGGTGATGATTTCCGCGATTGTCAGTCATCTTTCCAAAATGACCATTTTGTCTATTTCGATTGCTTCAAAAAAGTTAGAGCAAACAAATTGGAAATAATAGAACCTCCCAATTATCTCTTAGGAGATATGGCTGTCTTCAGCTATTTTTTCTTTCCTCCATGTTGAAATTAATTGAGTTCCATCGGGTGAAGCAATATGAACATTAAATTAAGTTGTTTGTTTATGCCCCAGTTCACTGATTTAAATGCTGAAATGCCTCGCGAGTATGAATGGAGATCGTGTGATAAAAAAAAAAAAAAAATGCTATGTGGCCATTGTTCGTCTATTTGGGAATGTAACAAAATGGTCTAATTGAAAGCCAAATCATGTCGGGCTACTTGATTGAACCAAAAAAAAAAAAAAAAAAAAAACAAATACATTGACCTACATGAAATGAGGAATACATTTACCTCGATTCGGTGCAAATGCAGCGGTGAAAGTGAGCACAACCCAATTACTCAGGAAGATTAACTTCAACGCACTTCATTCTGGTTCCATTAAGCTTGCTTACTTGTTTGGCTGAAAAAAGGCTTTCTCAGTTCATATTGAACTCAGAGAAAGATATGTCATGTTTACATCCACAACATATAGTAATTTATTAGGTTTTCTGAAATACATAGAGGGTATCAAATGCAGCACGACTTAAATAATTCAGACAAACTGATGTTAAAACTCACAAATTTAATTCTTCTTGTAACATTCGATTATTCCTTCTTTACAAGACAATATTAGATTTTTTTTCACCAGATTTTTTCTTAACAAATTTTATACTTCAGATTAGCATTGTATTTATATGAGATAGTTTCTTCAGGTCAGCTCTGGTCCTCTGATTGATAGCTCAGCTTGCTTAATTACAAGTCGTGGTTGTCGCTAAAGGATCTCTCGTCCGCAATATATCCACCATTTTCTATTAATAAGAATCTAGAAAAACCTACATTCTGTTAATTGATATTTTTCAATAGGTATTACACTGTAACCTTGTGGATTAGAAGTTTTCAAGGAGTGCGAATGCGTTATCTGCCTCGCAATAATTTCTCTCCGCAATAATTAGCTGACTAGATGTTTTCGGTACTTCATGTTAATTAGGACGAAGGGATTGATTGTTTAATGTTCAAATTAGGGTCATTAAGCAAGGAGAAACCCGGAAAAGTTTTTCATTACAGAAACAATTGGTGACCAAAGAACTACGACCAGTAGTTGCATTATCATTATTACGATGCATGTCGCATGTACATACACTATTACTGACACTCTACTCCAGCAATAGCTAGAAATTATAAACTTAACCATCACATGAACTATAAGACGGGCGTGTGTGATATGTAGCACAAGAGGATCATTTGGTGAGCAATGACCTCTGAGTTACATTGAACTTGACAAACCCTAGTTATGAACCCCATGTCCGACGCTTGGGCTGTGGCCCGGAGACATGGACCCTAGACTGCTCGGAGGCGATGGCTGTGAGTCTTGTGACTCGGCCTCAACTGTGCACACAAGAGGATTTCGCCAAGGTTCTCGATCAGGCAAAAGCAAAGCGCGAAGAGGCCAAGCATCTGTTGCGGAGGAATAAGCAATGGGATTATGTACTTCTCAATTAAATGAATAGTTTTAGAACATGTGAAGAATCTGAATAGCTTCAGTAGCTGTATTAATCTATTTGATTGAACAGCAGAGTGGTATGATTGAAAAACAAACAATTTGCATCTGTTTCGTTTCAATGAATTTCGGAGCGATGTCATCCTATTTTCAAGGTTCAGTGGTTTACAATTTTTTAGATGATAATCACTAACTCAAACCATGAAAGAAATAATCTTTTGTATATATTTTGTCCTAAAGATTTTTGCAACTATGGCAAGTTAATTTCAACATTTGACAACGGTGATAAGCAATTTGTATCTTTTGAGTCATGAGATGCGCTTCGACCGAAAAAAACCATGAAATGCGCATATTAATCTCCAATTTAGTATCCTCACCTAATCTTACATTTATCTCATAAGGTTTGAGCTAAATATGATATGCACAATTATTAATTATTCACTTGATTGCCAGTTATTTGAAGAACACGACAGCGCATTTAAAAAAAAAAAAATCACTCGCAAGGGCGCCTTGAATAAGGTGAAGGCATGGCGTTCAGTATATTAGAAAAGAATCAGAAAACAAAACTCAAAACCCTAGTAGCTCAGCTTATGATGAATTTATATGTGTGATGCGCATTAATGATCAATTGGCCTCATATATGACCAAGACAAGAAAAAAAATGAAGAATAATCATCCAAAAATTATGAAAGTCCATAAGCATTTGCATCAGAAAGACGTCAAAATCTTCCCACATGTTAAAAACCCCACCAACGGATATGGTCATCTTGCATCTCAAATGCGGACTCTTAAGTTCGTTCCTTGCTTAGGGCACTTACATTGAGTCAGATTACAAAAAAAATAGTTTCCTATGAATCCTCTATTCTCTTCATGGATGACCTTTTTTTACTAGATTGGAGAGATAGACTTACTCTAATGCGTGAAAACTAATTCAAGATATTATTTGCTATTTCAAAGAAGGGGAAAAAGGTCGCGTGTGCGAGTTTGCACCAAATTGGCCTAAGGTATAGTAGAGTTTGCCACAAGAGTAATTTTAAGATAACAGGGGGAAAAGGTAAGACTGTAAAAGTCTTTTCTTCCACATTTAGGCATATGTTAAGGTAACTCATTGGTGCATAACAATGAAATCCGTGGGATGTTCATGAGATCATTCAAATTTAAAATTCAGATTCAATTTAGTATGTAAATTATGTGCATCTGTAAGTTCCCATGAATTGGCTGTTGGCTATTATGATTAATTTTAAATGAAGCATGCGCAATCACCAAATTTCTTAAACAAAAAAGATTGAGTTTGAAAAACAACCACTGAGTTTGACATGTATACGACCAAAGGTGCACATGCTGCATCTATGTAAATTTAACATCTTTATTATGAGATTTTTGGATTACTAATTACTATAGAGTAATTATTGACACATGTATGTGAAAAAAAGAAAATATTTTGAGATTGGAAGTTTTATTTTAAAGTTTTATATAAGATAAAAAAGATTCTAAGTTTAGAACTGGAGCACGTGAGAGGTAAAATAAAAAATATTAACTTACGCTTGTTCATGGGTAAAATATTCATAACATAATTAACTGAGAATATTTTGGGAAATAACAATAAATTTTTTTTTTTACTGTGATCCCTTAACAGTTTGAGATCCTCTTCGCGTTAAACAATAGTTAGATGAGGGAAATTAGCAATCTTCAAATACCATCCTATATACTAATATAGTGAATGGAATTGTCATTACTAAGATTCAAAAAATATATAATAAGTGACTATTTTGCAAATTTCGTCCTAATGTATAATCTTGCGCTGCATTAGAATTGCACCTAAGGAACAGTTTTTCGAATTTCCTTTTATTTTCTTGAAATTATTGTTTAATAGTCAACGAAAGAGCTTATCAATATGCCTAGTTAGAGTAGATCAAGACCTCATCTTTTAAATCTTAAAAACAACCTATCCCAAGATGCATATGCTAACTAGTTTCATCTTTTAAATCTTGAAATATCCCTGAAAGTATAAATTTTATACCTACAAAACAAAAAGGAAAAATGGGTTTCTCAACTTTTAAAAAAAAAAAAAAAAAAAAAAAAAAAAGAGCTAATTTTTAGTTTTTACCGAAGCTAATTTCTAGTTTAATTTATCTAAAATTTGGATTAAAAAAAATCAGATATAGACCAAAACAACATTATTTTGGGCTTATGCTTCATATTTTTAGCCACGTTATCATCACATAAGAAAGAAAAAAGAATAAATAAATAAATAAACACGTCATTTTTTTCCATTAGCAAAAATAGATGGAGTTAAAGAGATGACGTTGCACCAATTTAACAAGTTTAAAAACTTGATTTTTGTTTTTGTAGGTTTTATAGCTTAATTATACTTTTGTAACAAATTTTAGAACTTTTAGTATATCTATTTCAATCTAATCTAAATGCGAATTCATAAGAACTTGATTAGTCTGGAGCAATTCAAATGAAACATGCTATATATTGTGGAGTCCAAGTCACTTGTTGTTCCTAAGAACTCATGTATAAAAAATCATAATTTTGTTCTCTCAATTCTATCCATGACATCAATAAATAGAACTTGAAGATACCAAGTACCAATTTTGCCCCTCCTTTGCTTGTCCACCCACCTCAAGAAGCCGCTCAAATCTATATATGTATCCTGTGCTAAAGATAATTATGATATTTCATATAATTTATTTGTACATTTCAAGATATTACTTACATTGCACATACATTGCCATTTGATTATGCATAATCTCAATCGAGATATTATCATAAAATAGTTATCTAATAAAGTCTATAAATATATTGTATTCTTCATTAATATATACATTGAAATATATAAATATTTCATTCATTGATTATCAAAGGAAGTCATGAAGAAGGACCTACGTTTCATACACCTAACATTGACATGTTCAGTAAACATAGTCCCCTCTCACTTCAATCCCTCTCTTACTCAGTCTAGCTCTTGATTTGTTCACTACCTTCGCTTCAGCTCCATCTCTCGCTCTTGTGCCCTCACCAAACGACAGAAAGGTGAGCTTTTCTACTCACAAGATAACTTGCTTTATCAGTTTTCTTCTTGCTTAGTCATGTATTACTTGCCACACACAAATTAAAAGAAAGGCAAGCCTAACATTTAAAAAAAAAAAAAAAAAAAAAAGAAGGAAAATAGTGAAAATAGATAGCAAAGTTGCTGTTGTTAGAGTATGGATTTGGGGAGGGAATTTTTATAGCTTCGGGTGAAGGTGTGGGGGGAAGAGAGTTTAAGAGGAAAAAGATCGGCGCAGAGAAAGAAAAAAGCAAAGAAAAAAAGAAAAATAAATTGAAAGAAAGAAATAGGAAAATGGTTTATAATGGAGGCTAGGCTGAAAAGTCATAAGTGAGGTAGTAGTGGGCTCAATTGAGCTGGGCCCTTTTTAGCAAAATTGAACTAGGCCTTGTCCACTTTCGGAACCAACTCGAACCATTAGGGTCCAGGTTAGACTAGCAACTGATGTGGTATGAAGTCCATCTTCAATATTTAAAGATAAAAAATTTAAAATAAGAAAATTCATAAAAAATTATAAAAGTTAGAAAAATCAGAAATATTTGTAAAACGACCAAAATACCCTTAAGACTTAGAAAATTGACTAAATGCTCCCTCTAGCTTGAAGTAATTATCGAAATGCCCTTAAACTCAGTTTTATGGGTGATGATACTACTCGCATATGAGAACATGAAATGTAACAAATCATAACAAAAGGGGAATATTTATGAATCCAATTTGTAATTCAAGATTATGCATACTCAAATGGTAAATATATGCAATATATGTGCAATCTTGAGAGATTTGAATAAAGATTAATTCCCTTAAAAACCTCAAACTGGTACATTTATAACAAATTTACCCTCTGTTCGTTTTCATTAAATTTTACCATCAAATTATTAAGTTAAATGATACGTGACAATTTATTGGTATACTAATTTTGGATTCTATGCGCTATTTGTTACAGTTTACAATTTTTATGATTTTTTTGTGGTATTAATCCAATTTAGCAAATGGTATATTTGTCACAAATTTACCAGTTTTGGGTTTTTTGTGGTTGAATAAATTAGTTTGGGGGTAAATATGTCATAAATGTACAAGTTTAGGGTTTTTTATGATCAGTTGAAGTAAATTTGTTGCAAATGTACCAGTTTTTGGTTTTTCATGGTAAAAAAAATAGTTGGATTAATACCTGAAAAATCCCAAACTGGTACATTTGTGACAAATTTATCCCAAATTATATATATATATATATATATATATATATATATATATATACATATACATATACATATACATATATTGTGACTGAGTATCTATCGGAGTCTGCCTTTGTTGGCTTACGCCGATTTGGAGTCTCACAGGCCTCCGTAGTGGAGGCTTAATAGTGACTATACCTTGGGATAAACTAGCCTAGCAACTCACTGCCGAGGCCCCCACTTTAATCGCTAATAACGTAGGATTTCAAACCCTTGACCTCCTTGCTGGAGGAGAGATCTCAACTAATTACGCTGCTCACGGATGAGTTACCCTCAAACTATTTTTTTTATCACAAAAAATCCCAAACTAGTATACCTTTGACAAATTTACTCCAAACTGGTACACTTGTGACAAATTTACTCTTTGTTAGTTTTCATTAAATTTTATTGTTAAAATTTTAAGTTAAATGACACGTGACAGTTGGCCGATATACTAAGTTGGGATTTTATGCTTCGTTTGTCACGGTTTACAATTTTTGTGAATTTTTTGTGGTATTATTCCAATTTAGCGAAGAGTATATTTCTCACAAATTTATCAGTTTTGGGTTTTTGGCTGTCGAATAAATTAGTTTCAAGTAAATTTATTGTAAAAGTACCAATATATTATTTTTTATGGTCAGTTAAGGTAAATTTATCACAGATGTACTAGTTTTGGATTTTTCATGGTAAAAAAGTGTACTAGTTTAAGGTTTTCAAGGTAACCCATATATTAATGAAGAATACATTATCATATTTATAAACTATATTAGATAACAATACAAAGATAATATCTCAATCAAGATTATGCATAATATACATGCAATATATGTGCAATCTTGAGAGATATAAATAATCACAATGAAGTATCATAATTATCTTTAACATGGCAAATAATGGAGATTGTTTCTTGCCAAAGCTAGCTCGGACCCCCTTGGGCCAATCTCATGATAATAACCAAAATACCCTCAAGACGTAGAAAATTGCCTAAATGCTCCTATTAATCGAAATGCCTTTGAAATTGGTGATGATGCTACTCACATACAGAAACACAAAATGCAACAAACTGTTAACAAGAGGGAAATGTCAATGAATCCTGTAATTCAAGGTTATGCATAATCAAGTGGTAATATATATGCTATATACATATAATCTTGAGAGATTCGAATACTTAATAGAAAACATCATAATTATCTTTAACATTGGAAAAAAATCTAATAGAAAGTGCTAAATATCCTTAGCAAGTTAATAATAATAATAATAATAATAATAATAATAATAATAATAATAATAATAATAATAATAATAAAAACAGAAAAAGAAATATGAAATTTGTATATATTTTAATGTACACATGAATGACGAGTACATCATCCTATTTATAAACTATTTCATATAGCTCTCCTAAGATAATATCTTAATCAAGATCGTGCACAATATACATACAATATATGTGCAATTTTGAGAGATGTCGATAATCAAAAGAAAGTATGATAATTATCTTTAACATAGGAAATAATGTAGTTTGTCTCTTGCCGAGGCTGGCTGGACCACCTTGGGCCAATCTTATGACAATAACCAAAATACCCATAGGCTTGAAAAATGACCAAAATACCCTCAACACTTACAAATTGACTAAATACTCCCTCTAGCTTAAAGTAATTATGGAAATGCCATTAAACTCAGTTTTATGGATCACGATACTACTCACTTGCGAAAAACATGAAATGCAACAAAGAGGGAAATATTTATGAATCTAATTTGAAATCTAGTCTTTATATCTTAAAAAATGCTCGTTCCTTGAACAACAACATTCCTTTTGAAACATCGTGCATTTGAAGAACCTACATTTTTGTTAGTACCTTGGTGTGTGGAGACTTCGAAAGTTTTCAATGAATAATTGAAATTTAATCTTTTGGGATATAGTTCCTCAAGGACCAATAGACTTTTCTCAGTAGCATGCTTGGTTTTGTGAATAATGCAAAACAAATCAATCGTATAGTTACTAGTTGTCACATCATCCATAATACTAATGGTCCATTTATTTTATGAAAAATGAACGATTTAGAAAATATTTTCGTAAAATTAATCATTTATAATGCTTGAAGTATTAGTCAATGAAAAATATTTCTTTTATGAATAACAATTTATGTCTAAATATTTTCATGGATAATCAAAAAAATTTCATTTATTTATTTTTGTAAGTACTACAAGCAATAATTTTTTTTTTTAAACAAATGAAGTAAAAATAAGTTCTCCATTCTAATCATTGAGGTGATTTAAGACACCTCAGCCAAGTTACAAAACAGCAATTCTCATTTATTGAGTGGTAACATTTCCTTATGGTTAAACTTATACAATAAACTTAAAGGTCATTTCATCTTTGAATATTTACAAAATCAGTATTTTTCCTGTTTTACGCATTGGTTTTGTATTGAATTGATGTCCTTTCAACTTTTATGTATTATGAATTGTAAATTTTCTAAGATATTACATTTTTATTAAATGATACGGGTTTAGTTTCATCCACTAGTTAAAATTTATTTACAAACAAAAGTTATAATAATTAAGAGAAATATAATCAATTAACACCAATTGATGATTAATGTAATATAACTAATATGGGTCAAAAGTTTATAATATATATATATATAAACATGTGCGCGCGCGCACACACTTCTTTGTATGATAAAGAAAACCCACTACTATTTCAACACAAATGATAATCAAAAGAATTTCAACACAATATGTGAAATGGTAATTAAAAAAGACCGGTATAATAATCATATTAAGTATCTTATGAATTTCCAAATTTAATTTGAATAAAATAAAATTATAATTTCTATTCTTTATTGCACGCACGACAATGCCATTTTTTATTTTAATTTTCTGGTAAAAAGAATTGGGGTTACAAGTTTATAATACCGCGCATATGTGTGCGCACACAGTTCTTTGTATGATAAAGAAAACCCACTACCATTTCAACACAAATAATAATCAGAAAAATTTCAACATGATGCATGAAATGGTAATTAAAAAAAACTGGCGTAATAATCATACTAAGTATTTTATGAATTTCCAAATTTAAGTTGAATCAAATAAAATTATAATTTTTCTTCTTTATTGCACGCATGAGAATGCCTATTTTTTTTTCAGTATAAAAGAATTGGGGTAACAAGTTTATAATACCCCCCCCCCCACACACACATACATACTTCTTGTATGATAAAGAAAACCCACTATTATTTCAACACAAATAATAGTCAGAAGAATTTCAACACAATGCATGAAATGATATTTAAAGAAGACTAGTGTAATAATCATATTAAGTATCTTATAAATTTTCAAATTTAAGTTGAATCAAATAAAATTATAAGTTCTCTTCTTTTTTCTTCACAAATATCTATTTTTGGCTTGATTGCCAAAATGTGATCCTGTCACGCCTTGATCCTCAGGCATGCACACATCCCTTACCTCTGGTCAATTTTAAAAGCGATATCCCATTACATATCACCGACCCTTTTCTTTTTCGATAGCACATGGGGAAGCAATTATAATCCCTAGACAATAAAACAATGTGATAGAAAAGTAGGGCCATATTTTTTCATATTGAAATTTACAACCAAAATTTTATAGAACCACACCTCAAAGTATTTTACCATACTATTCACAAAGGTCTAACCTCACACTCAACCACATATAAACAGGGTTCACAAAGAGAGTGAGATCACAGTCCTCATTCGGGTCATACTTGGATCATCATCGGGGTTCTTCTCCATGTACTCCTCTTCATATTCTTTCTCCCTAGGCTCCTCATCAGGGTCCTGAAATGTTGTCCCACAATTGGAATGAGACTACGTCTCAGTAAGTTCTACCCTCTAAGACTCGATTAGTAAACCAATACGTTAACCGGGTTGCCTATGCACACAGGGGTCAGAGGACTTACCTTGGCCTTAGATTCCACCTGCATATTAGCACATTTCAATAGGCACCAAAGCAATCACATCACAGATCGATATCTCGATCAATCGACCTAGTCGATTTCATGACAATTGGACCATTCATTGGTCATTTCAATTCAATCAATCAACTCACAACATTAGATTAAAGCAATAGTCAATCGACCTAGTCGATTACATGTCATCTCGACTCTTTCTTGGTCGGCTCATCTTATATTATTTATAAAGTCCATTCATATCATGATTGTTTACTGCTAAGCTGATAAATAGTTAGTATAGTTCGCTTCTGAGATGATCGCGTATATTGCTTTCTACTAAGCTGCCATATCACCCTTAGATTGATATAGTATACCAACAGTGCTTAATCTAAGCTGATAAGGTATACTGCTCTTTACTAAGCTGTCATATCACTTGTAGGCTGATATAGTATACCAACATATTCCATCAAAACTAATAAGGTATATTGCTTTTCGCTAGGCTGACATATCGTCCGTAGGCTGATATAATATACCGGTATACTATTCTCTGTTAAGCTGACATATTGCTTGTAGGTCGATATAGTATACCATCCCAATCATACAATCAATTCCATCTTTTTATCATTCTCGATAAAGTAGCCCGTGTGTGGACACGGTCGGCCTTAACTAAAATATAATATTTTCCTTTCTATAACTCCCACATTTTCTGTAGTCCACTTAAATATTTTTGGCATTATCAATCGATGCTCGGTTATCCAATTAAATAATAATTGCCACTTTCACAAATAATTCAATTCAGCACGAAATAAAGCTCAACTAAATAAACGGACTGTGCCACAACAATCAGCATAAAATTCTGGTCATTAGCTATCCCTGCCTAATTTTCGAAAATAAATAAATAATTAAATAATTTCAAAAATTAATAAATAATTACTAAAAATCCAATTTAGGCCCATAATGTCTGATTGGACTCCAGAACGGATCGGGAAAAATCTTGAGATGAATTCAATAAATAATATAGGCTATCATCTAGCTAATTACACTAGCCAAATGTCTAACATACATCATTAAATCACTAATTAAATTGCTCTAAACTAATCTAACCATCTAATTGTACTTAATTATATCTAATCAATCCTTAAGTATAATTAGCAAACTAAGAAAGTATTAGTGAGTAAAACTCACTTGATTTGTGAAGATTGGATCATCGTGACGGCAGCGCGATGATGATTGAACTTAGGCTCGCGACAACACCCACGGGCTTGGACCGGGCCTAGAATCAACCCAACAAATCTCAGTCCAAACTAAGATTTATTAATGCATCGGACCGGGCTTGGCTTCAAGCTTGGGCTGCTTCGTGGGCCTCAAGTGGACTTTAAAATTGCCGGCTTTGCTGGCTTCTTGGGCTGCTGATAAGTGAAGATGGGCTGCTGCAAAGAACACTGGCCTCGGCTGCTGATCTTGGGGCCAGATGTTGGGCTAAAGACTGCAGGAATCACGGGCTGAGCTTGATGGACCCAATGAAATTCGCTGGGCTGGCTTTCACGAAGATGGGCTGCTGAACTGCTGAAGATGCTGGCCGAACTTGGAAGTGGGCTGGCGGTCTACTTGATCGATTTCATGCGGCCCAATTGAGACAGAACCAGTGAAGGAATCGTTGAGGCTACAGGTGCTGGATTCGCTTGCGTTGAGTTGCGGGCGATGCTTCGAGCGTGGAGATGGGGCAAGCTGGCAGGTGGATGTTGGTAGCGGCAAAGAGGAATGGAGGGGTGGACATCGAGCCAGGTGGCATCGCTAGCGAGGAAGGGAGTCAAACAAGGGCTTCGGTGACCTTGAGGATTGACCGGTGGTGGAGAGGGCAGACATGGGTTGGCTTCAGTGGAGTCTTTGCTGCTGGAGAAGACATGAAATAGTGGAGTTGCACGCGGTCTTTGTTGCTGGATGGTTGACCGAAGATGGTGGGGACTTGGACGTGGCAGAGGTCGAGCAGATGCAGGGAAATGGAAGAGTTTGCTGGTTTCGGTGGGCTTGGGGGAGACGGGATGATGGACACTGTTGGGGTTGATCGAAGCAGCAAGATGGATGAAGGAGGGTGATGATGGAGCGGTAGGCGAGAGAGGAAATAAGCAGCTGCTAGCACCATGGAATTGATCAGACGAGAGAGAGAGAGAGAGAGAGAGAGAGAGAGAGAGAGAGAGAGCTGCCGACGTCCACGCAATTGAAGAAGACCAAAAATCAGAATAGTCAAAAGCGGTGAAGAGAGGAAGATAGTGACGAGAGGGGGCCCAAGGTCAGAAATTTCATCTCCTCCATTAACTCAATGTTCCCCATTACTATCCACAAGTAATTTCCACAATATTATCCAAATTAATACCAAAATCATGTTGTCCTTGCCTATTCCGAATTTCACAATTTTTGGTCTTCAATTTCTTCGACAATTTCCCAACTTCAATGTCCAATTTTGATGTAGAAAAAGCCCACATAATTTCTACAAGTCCCCTTCGCCATATAGCTCGGCTTGAAAGTCAAAACTCCCTTAAATTTAGTTCGTACAAATTTCTGATAATTTTCACGATGTCCGAAATGATTTTCCATAAAATCTCAAAATCTTTGAAAAATCTTCTGAGACTAAGTTGACGTTCCTAGAATTTATTGTGACATGAAAGAATCTTCAATTTCTGAAATCAGACTTAAATTCACGGTTAATTTCCATCTGACGCGTTTTTAGCGTGACTTAGGCTACCGGGTAACTTTTAGAAATTTTTAGTGCAAATGACTCGTGGTCGATTTTCTTCAATCCATAATGAACTCACTTAACACATTGGCGACTCTCGATTGTCGTGAAATCTCGAGTATTCAAATACAGACACAAGGTATCAAAACGATAGAGAAATCAATCTAGTGCCAATCAATGAGAATTTTCCAATTTAGTGGTGTCATTCATGATTAGCCACACATCTCAGTCGAACCGACCTATTTCTGATCTCTAATCGATTTATATATATGCCGTAATAATCTTGGTAGATAAATATGGTCGAACAGTCGATTCCTGATCGAATTCTCAAGTCCAATTGCCTAAAAAATTCTTAATGGTTTCCCCAAATAATCTAGTTATCTCGAGAGTGATCAACTCTGATAATAGCCCTATAGGCGCGTCAATGAAATGCTCTATTTATTCAGTAGAAAACAAAGTTGAAAATATGGAATGTCACAACTCTTCCCCTCTTATAAAAAATTTGTCCTCAAAATTTAAACCTTTACCAATCCTTAAACAAAAAGGTAAGGGTATCATCATCTCACTTAGTCTCACTTTCCCCCGGTTGCTTCTTCAATCATGCGGTGTTGTCAGACCATTTTGATCAAGGGAAATATCTGGTTCACTGAATCCGATCTTTTTGATTCACGATATCAACCGGGCTTTTCACGTACGACACTCTATCGTCCACGTCTAATTCTTCAAGATCTAGCACGTGGGTTAGGTCAGGTTCGTACGTCCTTAACCTCAACATGTGAAAGACATCATGCATTTGTGCCTACCCTGGCGGCAACACAAGACAATACGTTAGGATCCCAATTCTTTTCAAAATCTCAAAGGCTCCTTGCTTAAGCATAAGGTATCCATCATTAGTGACACCTCCAAAAAGATATAATCACCAATTTGGAACTTTCAAGGCCTTCAATGCTCAACAATACAACTTTTTTGGCGGCACTGAGCGATCTATAAGCTAATTTTGATTACGACAACTGTAATCACTGACTGCTGAACTGACTCTGGGCCTGTGATCTTTCTTTCTTTGATCTCATCTCAACAAATTGAAGTTCTACACACTTTGCTCTGTTCTGCCTCAAAAGGAACTATCTGACTGATTTGCTGAAAATGGAAACCTTAGTTCTAAATCTGATATAAGTTCGTCACTGGTACTCTATGCAGGCGAACTATCTGACACACATACTTCTGCATGCCTATTCCAATCAAGATCCTTCCATACGTCGATAAAGTGAGCCAACTTCATCAGTCTGTCGACAATAACCTCAACTGGAGTCATTATTCCTCTGACTCCTTGGTAAACCTATCACAACATTCCATCATGATATACTTCCATTCCCACTTGAGACTCTCGAGTGATTGTAAATGCCCTCTCGACTTACTAAGCTATGCCTTGATTCCAAGCTGAGTATCCGACTCAATTCTGAGAGCGATTATGAGATTTGAAAGGTAACCCATCTCAAATTTTGAGAATCGAATCTCTAACTTTCTCAAGTGAGGTCCATTCTTTAACCAACATATGTGCAACTGAAGACTCCTAACTCAACACATCTGTCACTTAATTCGCTTTCCCAAGCTGATACAAAATATCACAACCCTAGTTCTTTAGAATTTCTAATTCATAACGCTATCTCATATTCAACTCCTTTGAAAGAATATATACTTGAAACTTTAATACTAAAGATCTGAAATATTTCTCCATACCAATGATGACTATAAATCCTTAGAGCGAAAATTAATGCTGCGAGTTCCATGTCATGCGCCGGTAATTCAACTCACGAGGTCTCAACTGGCGAGACACGCATACATAACAACCCTGCCATGTTGCATTAGCACACAACCAATCCCCGGAGTGACGCATCACTATAGATCTCAAATCTTCCAGGACCAGATGGAATGGTCAGCACAGGTGCGGTAGTCAATTTTTTTCTTCAGCTCTTGGAAAATACTCTCACACTTGTTTGTCCACACAAATTTTTCTTTTTTCTTCAAAAGTCTTGTTAGAGGCGATGCTAACGATGAGAACCTTTCCACAAACCATATGTAATAACTTGTCAAACCCAGAAAACTTATGATTTTTGTCATTGTAGTCGGTCTTGGCTAGTTGGTCATTGCTCTAATCTTACTCGGGTCTACTAAAATTCCTTTGGGAATATATCTAAAATCCTTGCAAACTGAAATATCCTCAATTTTCAATTCCTCAACTATCGTATCCATGACAGTTGCTGGGTAATCTTGACAACCCTCGTCTAACAAACGGGTTGTCTCTTACGATGAGACTAAAGAAATCGAGAGTCCTCCTCGACTTCTAATAAATTCGAAATTTTTCCTCTGTCGACAGATTAAACCGTATCGCACTGCAACAACAATTCATTACAACAAAAGCTCCTCAAGCCAAACCTTTTTATATATGGTATCAAAGTTATACATAGGCAAACCCGTCAAGTACAACTATAGTCAGAGATTCATCTTTCTACCACTTTATTACAACAATGGAAATTTCACAACCTTCACTCAAAATTTCGTTGCTCTACTCTGATAAAAACACCTCAAAAACATTCTTCCTTTGCTCGGTGCCTAGTCAGTCCATTCCTGTTCTTTTAGTCATCCTAGTGGTATTCTATCTATGGTGCTTTCCCTTTGTCCAATCCTCCGGTGATGGCATACACTGTACCCTGAACTAGTGGTCTCAGCTGACCTCCTTGCAGCGTGTTCTTCAGCGCATATCCCCTAATCTAGCCCATCGGCGGCGGCAGTGGCAACTGAGGTTGTCCTCTTGGTTTGCTAGGACAATCTCTAGCTTTGTGACCCTGTTGGCCACATTTAAAACATGCGCCCATCCTTCGAGGGCACTATCCACAGTATGTCGTCTTCCACAAAGGTGACACATCTTGATTCGGCTCAGTCCAAATTTGCTAACTCTACCCTTCCTATTGGGCGGGATCTAGAATCTATTTCTAGGCATGGTCCCCTTTCCTTGACGGATTGCATCTCGATGAGAGTCAAACCTCGATTCAGATGCGGCGGCCCTTTCATTCTGATCTTTCTCAATCTTCTGGGCTCTCCTATAAAGATCGTTGTAAGTCCTCAAATCCAGAAGGACTAAGGCACTCCTCATGTTCGATTTGAATCCATCTCTGAACCTCCTCGCTCAGTTCACAGGATTCTCAACTAACTTGGGGGCATATTGCAAAAGTTCAGTGAACTTCGCTTCATACTCATCAACAGATAGGGAACCTTGGCGAAGACGTTGAAATTCTACTATCTTCACCTTTCTGGCAGTCTCAGAGAAGTACTTGTCATTGAAGGCTTCATAGAAAATATTCCACTCCTGGACAGCGCCTTCTGGGAAGATCATTTCACGGGTAGTCATCCACCAAGTGTTCGCAACTCCCTCTAGTTGGTAAGTTGCTAAGATTACCTTCTCCGTCTCGTTGCACATCAACAATGCACATGCTTTCTCGAGCTTCTGAACCCATGAAGAAGCAGCTTTGAGATCTCCTATCCTGATGAACATTGGTGGATTTAATCTTAGGAAATGCTCCACTAGCTTATGGACTGGTTTTATAGTGACCACTATCCCCAGTGGACCTTCAACATTCACGGCGGCTGGAGCAATGGTAGGTGCGGTTGCAGGTGCGACAGCAGGGGCGGCTCCGGTGGCGGCAGTAACAGCGGTTGTAGCGGCCTAAGCGGTAGCTTCAACAGTAGCAGCTTGCTGATCTAATCTTGTACCAATTGCTTCTAGTACACGCATGATCCCATCAAACCGAGGATCATCAAGGGCTACTACCCCAGCACCAACGGAAGGTGGTGCTTCACCACTAGCGCTAGCCACAGCTGGCGCTTTACCACGACCACCTCAAGTACTACCTCTAGTCAGCGTTCTAGCTCGAGTCACTGAGGATAAGGTCCTCTCCTAGGAGTTCTCGGCTCTTGATCACTTATGGTGTCGTTTTAATCTACTAACACCTGCTTTCAATTCAACATCGAATTAGAAACGGAGTGATTCAATCAACAAGCAATTTTAGCATACAAATAACACAAATAGGCACCATCATGAATTTAAAGGCCTTTCCTACCAACTATCCCATGGTCAACGCTCCTTATCACTCCAATCTTGAACTTCGCTCTGATACCACAAAAATGGGATATTACACCCCAATCCTTAGGCATGCACGCATCCCTTACCTCTGGTTAATTTTAAAAGCGATATCCCAGGATGTATCGCAACCCTTTTATTTTTCGATAGCACATGCGTAAACAATTATAATCCCCGACAATAAAATAATGAGATAGAAAAGTAGGGCCATATTTTTCATATTGAAATTTACAACCAAACATTTATACAACCACACCCCAAAGTATTTTACCATACTATTCACAAAGGTCTAGCCTCACACTCAACTACCTATAAACAGGGTTCACAAAGAGAGTGAGATCACAGTCCTCATCCAGGTCATACTCGGATCATCATTGGGGTTCTCCTCTGGGTACTCCTCTTCAAATTCTTTCTCCTCAGGCTCCTCATCAGGGTCCTGAAATGTTGTCCCACAACCGAGATGAGACTACGTCTCAGCAAGTTCTATCCTTTAAGACTCGATTAGTAAATTAATATGCTAACCGGGTTGCCTATGCATATACGGGTTAGAGGACTTACCTTGGCCTCAGATTCCACCTGCATATTAGCACAGTTCAATAGGCACCCAAGCAATTACAAAAATCAATATCTCAATCAATTGACCTAGTTGATTTCATGACAATTGAACCATTCATTGGTCATTCCAATTCAATTAATCAACTCACGACATCAGATCAAAGCAATGGTCAATCGACCTAGTCGATTACATGTCATTTCGACCTTTTCTTGGTCAGCTCATCTCATATTATCTATAAAGTCCATTCATATCAAGATTGCTCACTGCTAAGCTGATAAATAGATAGTATAGCTCGCTTTTGAGATGATCAGGTATACTGCTCTCTGCTAAGCTGCCATATCGCCCTTAGGCTAATATAGTATACCGACATTGCTCAATTTAAGTTGATAAGGTATACTGCTCTCTGTTAAGCTGTCATATCGCCCGTAGGCTAATATAGTATACCAACATATTCCATCAAAACTAATAAGATATATTGCTCTCTGCTAAGCTGACATATCGCCTAGAAGTTGATATAATATGCCATCATAATCATACAATCAATTCCATCTTTTTATCATTTTCGATAAAGTAGCCATGTGTGGGGACACGGTCGGCCTTAGCCAATATATAATATTTTCATTTTCATTTCCATAACTCCCACATTTTTCTGTAGTCCACTTAAATATTTTTGGCATTATCAACTTATGCTTGGTTATTTTTCAATTAATAACCACAGATTATACAATTAAAGAATAATTGCCACTTTCACAAATAATTCAATTCAACACGAAATAAAGCTCAATGAAATAAATGGACTACGCCACAACAATTAGCATAAAATTCCAGTCATCGGCTATCCCTGCCTAATTTCTAGAAAATAAATAAATAATTAAATAATTTCAAAAATTAATAAATAATTACTAAAAATCCAATTTAGGCCCGTAATGCCTGATTGGACTCCAGAACGGATCAGGAAAAATCTCGAGATGCATTCAATAAATAATATAGGCTATCCTCTAGCTAATTACACTAGTCAAATGCCTAACATGCATTATTAAGTCACTAATTAAATTACTCTAAACTAATTTAACCATCTAATTGTACTTAATTAAATCTAATCAACCCTTAAGCATAATTAGCAAACTAAGAAAACATTAGTGAGTAAAACTCACTTGATTTGCGAAGATTGGATCACCATAACGACGGCGTGACGACGATCGAACTTGGGCTCATGATGACATTAACGAGCTTGGACCGGGCCTAGAATTAGCCCAACAAATCTCAGTCAAACTGAGATTTATTAATGCATTGGACCGGGCTTGGCTTCGGGCTTGGGCTGCTTCGTGGGCCTCAAGTGGACTTCAAAATTGTAGGTTTTGTTGGCTTCTTAGGCTACTGATAAATGATGATGGGCTGCTGCAAAGAAACTGGCCTGGGCTGCTGATCTTGGGGCCCGATGTTGGGCTGAAGATTGCAGGAATCATGGGCTAAGCTTGATGGACCCAATGAAATTCGCTGGGCTGGCTTTCACAAAGATGGGCTGCTAAACTGCTAATTGAGATCTTTTGCTGATCTTTGCTTTTTGGGTGCTACCATGTCCACATCTATCTTCGACAATTCTATTTTGTTATTTCATTCACAAACCACAAACATAGATGAGAAAGAAGAAGAAAAGAAAAAAAAATGATTTAATTCTCGAAATTGTTTTTAGAAACAAGAAGTTACTTTTCTTATTTTTGTTTCAAATCTATTCTCAGGTTACCTTTCTCTTCGAGGGAATAGAAAAATTAGTTGATATTACCGAACGAATTTCTATTTTTTTTTTTTTAATTCTGGGGAGAAAAAACATAAAAGAACAAAGAGACTAACAAGTTACCATGCAAAGTCTGTATAGCTAGAGAATAACGTTTTGTTATTGTGCCCGAGCCTCTCTGTTTTAGTTGTAACCAAGCTTGAGGTGGCCAGCAATGGGAGCTTGATGGCAGCTGTTAATGATTAGAGTCGGCAAATGGTGTCCGGAGACAATGGATGGGGGATGCTATTATCGGTTAACAATGAAGGCTTTCCTCTTCGTGCCCTTAATGGGCCTGGACCTGTTTAAATGTATTCGAACACATGTTAAACATGCATTGTGACATTACCTGTTCTACAAACGCGTGGTGCTCGAGTAAAAATGATCTGTGTTGTACAAATATTTTGACACGACACAATCATAACACTGGATCCCATATTGTCAGATTTGAATTTATTTCTTTTTTTATGGTTTTGTATGCTACTTATAATGGAATATTAGGTCCCGCCACAATTGGTCATTTCGTATTCCCACTCACAAATGTGGAGTCCTTGCATTGTACAATCTAATTGTGCTTTTTGCTTTGCTGTTGCAGGGGGGTTCTAAAACAGTTATCTACAGGCTCTACTGCTCGCGAGCTTATAGCTCTGACATTTATCAGGATCAGTATGGCATTCATGGATTTCGAGAGGGTAAATGAGGTCACTCCTTGATCATGTCTACTTATGGAAGTACTTTAAACAAGTCAAGATCATAATAATATATTCGGTTTCATAAGTTGAGCTACATGGATTAATCTAGGGTTGGATGGCCTATGCTAAATCCTATTAATTGACATGAAACTGAAACACCTCATTTATATCTAGGGACAATGCCAAAGTTGGTCCTTAAACTCTAAGTCAATGGTCGATTTGGTCCATGAACTTTAATTTTGGTTGAATTGGTCATTGTACTCTTTATTCAGAGTAATTTGGTTGTTCAGCTGACATGGCAATCTAACTCAGCCTTTGGTCCACAGACATGGCGTTGACATGTACAGCCATGTCAGCAAAATATATATATATCATAAAAAGTAGAGAACAGCATAGCACAGGAGAGAGAGAGAGAGAGAGAGAGAGGCCTACTTGTGCCGGAGAAACCCAAAGAAGCCTTGGTGAAGGCAGTCAGACCAATATCAGTTTAAGCTTTTATAGCAATAGTCAATATTCCTTCATCAATTTAGTACGGTAGGGTTTGGTCTGAGTATAATGAGCAACAATTATGCATTCATGTTGTGACCTTTTATATGGTTTTGTACTTGTCCATTGTAATTCCATAATCTCAATATGGACCCTGCTTCTAATAAGGAGAATGCTTTCTTCCGCACTGTTTTATCTGTACTTGACTCTGATTGTCAATGTCTCCGCACAGATTAACTCCTTTCACAATTTAGTGGTTGTCAGTGGGATAGATTTTCTGATTGGACCTATCTTCATGGCCTTCAGTTAGAAACTTGTCCGACTTCTGTTGCTTGGAGTTATTGTCTTTTCAAATTGTTGAAGCAAGCTTCCTTCTCTTTAATGTGCCGTAAAGCACATTGTAGCACTTGCCATCATGAAAATCCAAGCCTAAGGTCCATTAGTTCGGGTGGTACTACTAACATCAGATCCTTATGTTCCAATATACTACCAAGCAAAAACAATCAAAGGAAAGGCTTCACTTAATAAGCTAGTTCATTTATAGGGGTATTCCTAAGCCTCCGCAACTCATTCATTACAATGTAGGGAATAAGTTAGATGAAGAAAATTTTTAATACTTTTATCTAGTCTATGAAATCTTGCTGCAAATAAAAGAAACAAATTAAATTTTTAGTAATCAATATTTAGTGAAAGGAACTGCACTTGAGTTTCAGACTTTCAGTATAAGACGGATTTTTTGCAGGGTAAACATCTGACAAGAGACCCAAAGCAACCCTCCTTTCTTGTTTCAATATTGGATTGTTTGTGGGCAAGATTTGCTTCTGCTACATTACGGCCAATGCACATGTTAGCCTAGATGATACTTACAGTAAGATTCATTCAACCATTGGAATATCTAAGGTACTTCTCTTCACATCTGGTGTTGTGACATCAAAGAGTAGTCATTGAGTACCTCTACAGTCTGCTGCAGTACCGTAGGAATGATCAAAATAGATATATATATGTTTTCATCTTGGTTATTAAGGATGCTATCTTTCTTCATTCAGTCTCAAAAAATTTCATCCTGGGTCCTATTACATAAAGGAGCATCACTTTGCAAGTGAATGATCTTTTCTTTCTGGAATATGCGGGCTGGCATCAGTGGAGTAGTCATTTGCCTATGTTTGTGGATAAATTCTTCGAGGTTGGACATTCATTTGGTTAAGACGTTTTAATTTTATTTTTTTTACTACAGATTTTACTCTCATTTGAGACATGTCTTTCGTAGACTATTGGCGTGAAAATACAAGTTGGGTTTGGTATGACAGAAACTTCACCAGTTGCTGCTTATCAAAGACCTACCTGCATTGTAAGACAGACGTCTGTTTAAAGTGAGATTTGTGGATCTACTTTCATTTAGTTAAAACAATGCTAAGTAATTTTTGGTGACAAACAACAAATTTGGACTTCAAACGTTCACTATTACTGTACCGCCTTCAGTTGCTGTGTTCACTGTATCTTTTTGTAGCGGCTTCATTCTTGATATTATTTTTTCCAATGATCCACCTTTAAGTCTTGAGAAAAGCTTTGCATCAAATGGTGCCTTTCCATGCTTTGCATCTGTCTAGAGGCGTTTGGAGAAGGAAGAAATAGATAATAGGAATTGGAAGAAGGTTAGTACAATAGGAGTACCAATGACCATAAGAGTATTCAAGAACATGTATCAAACCTTCAGTGACTTGAGCAACTGGAGTGAGATATTGTGCATGGTATGATTTATTTGTAAGTTTTTTTATCTTTGAAGGTTTTTGGCTTGAGTGGACATCCAGTTCGATATACTGAACTCATAATTGTGGATCCTGATACTGATGAGACTCTCCCTCCCAGTGCAAAGGGTATTATCAAAGTGAGGGGGCCGCAAGTAATGAAGGGTTATTACAAGGTAAGATCCCCTTTAGACAAGACAGAGAAAGTCATGATGTCCAGTGAAACGTCTCATAATCTCATGGAGAATACATGTTTTGGAATAGGCAGCCGACTAATTATTTCTTTAGTATGAATGTGTAATTCACATTTGCAACTTTGTAGCCCACCAGAGAACAGGTTTGGATGAAATAACTATTCATGCTTTCTCACTTAAAAACAGTGTAGATTCTAGAAACATTTTTGTTTATACCATGGAACAGGGTAGATGACTGTGTTTTGGCCAATGAACAGCTGCTCAACAAGACGAGTTCTTTATCATTTTTCACCATGAAACTCTTTTTTCCTTGTATCTACAGGACCTTTTTTTTTTATATATAGTCATCTTTATTGTACATAATTTGACCAACTCTGTATGGTTGATATTGGATTAGAATCCTTTAGCTTCAAGTCAAAGCTTGGATGAGAGCGGCTGGCTCAACACAGGTGATATCAGTTGGATTGCACCTGGCCACTCTTCGGGGCGAAGCGGTCATTACGGAGGTGCAATTGTTTTTGAAGGCTGTGCTAAGCACACTATAGTCCTTTCCACAGGTATCATGCTAATTGGGCAAATACTCAGTGATATCATCTATGAAATGGACTTTTTTTGTGCAAATAGTTATTATCCACTTCACCACTGTCTCTGTTGTAACTCCTGCTTTAACATTTATGGTTGTGTGATTGTTAGAGTGATATCAACCAACTTTTAAGTCCTCGGTAGCATCCTATTTAGGTTTTGACCTAAATGTTATTGGTAATCTGGGAGCTTGCTGGTTTTGGCACGTGTTGTTGCATAAACTTGCTTTTTGAAAGTGATTATACATCATTCCATTCAGTAATCTATTCAGGATGCCCGTCCCATGCTATTTGAAGCAGTTTCTGGGAAATAGGTGAAAACGTTGAACCGTCGGTGCTCGAAGAAGCTGCAATGAGAAGTAGCCTGATTCAACAAATTGTTGTTATGGGGCAGGTAACAAGGAAGCTTTATACTTCATTTCTTTTTCATTTCTTCTGTTACTATTCTATAATCTGTAGGTCTTTTTCTCATTTTCATTTACTATGTCACTTTACCAGGGAAAAAACTATCAAATCCAGGATCGACGACGTCTAGGAGCAATGATTGTACCAAACAAAGAAGGGGTCCTACTGGCTGCAAAATAGATGTCTATAGTAGATGCCAATGCCTCTGAACTTAGTAAAGAAGAATTGGCCAGTCTACTGCATGAAGAATTGAGAACCTGGTAAGACATCTTTTTAACTCTAAATGTGAGAATTCACATGATTTTGAGGGCAATGGTTATCTGGGGAGTTGAATTGAGCACATTCGATAATAGGAAATTCATTCTGCAATTTCTGTAAATATGTCTTAGAACAAGTAATCTTTCTTTGCTCCCATGACTATTAGACAACTTCCAACCATGTCTTCTTGACTGATTATTTCTTCAAGTAGTCCCAGAACAAGGAAGGATTTATCTTGATCTCAGGGTACATTACTTTATATTACCTTGTTTAGCAAATTCGCACCTCATGTAGCTCGGCTTTTTTTTTTTTTTTCCGTAGTGGCACGCCCATTACATCTGTTTTCACAAGAGGGGTTGTTCTTTCGGGAGAATCACTTCGAGATTATGGCGTGTTTACCCAGGACTTCGGAGTGCATAAACCAAATTGGACCGATTCTTGTCGTGGATGAGCCGTTCACGGTAACCTTTGAATTCCAGGAATTCCTCAAATGCTTTATTATATTTATGCTGTTGCTTATCCATAACCGCTCTCTGTTTTTCCAGATTGAATGTAATCTGATGACTCCAACGATGAAGATAAGAAGAGACAGGTTGTGGCTGTCTATAAAGATCAGATATCGGACCTATACAACTGATGTTTGTCTTGAATGTTGCCCCTCTCAATTCAGCACTGAGGATAAGTGCGCTGAAATTTCTAAAACTCTTCAAGAAAGTACAATTGAGTTCTAATATTTACAAAAAGTGCAAGTTAAGTCTTAAAATTTGTCAAATTTATGCAATCAAGTTCTGTTAACTTCGTCCAACTTGACTAACAAAAAATGCTAAATAAAAAAGCTATAGAATTTGCTAAAGTTCAGAAATTACATTTCAATATGGAACACTAGGTATCCCTAACCATCATATGATACAAATCTTTAAAAAATAACCGACGGGCCTAGCTTGTCCTTTGAGAAAAAAATTCTACATCGATTTCTTCCCTACAATATGCATGAAGGAAACTAGATCATTTTAAGTTATTATTATATTTCCTTCACATAACTATTAGTGTTTTCAGTATTAGTAATAAACCTAGGTTACGATCTTTGGTTATTTTATTTATCCGTAAAAATTTGTGTGTTTGACGTAGGATGACAAGCATATCGAACGGGTAATGTGACTGATCGATCCCACTTGTTTGACCATCACATAAAATGCATTTCCATCTTTTAGCAAATAAAACAATTGTTTCGATCCAAAAAAAAATAATAATAATAATAATAAATGCTAAAACAACCATGAGGAGTTCTCCAATTTGATTTTACTAAAACATCCATTTAAGAATCGGAAAAAGGCCCAATATATATTTATTGGACTAGATATGCTGAGAATTATATCTATTGTAATTGTTCTAAGGAACTTTTTGTAGACCTTAGGCGAGTTTCAAATGTACTACTAAATCCTTCCGGTGAATCTAAATAAAAAAGCTCCATCCTTAATTATTCTGGGGATGACAACCGCTTGCTCAAATATTAAACCTCGAGTAAATAAGCAACATTGCCTCTAATTAAATTTGAAATTATCCATATAAAATGCAAGAAAAGATTTTTCCCTGACTACTTCTTGCAAACCCTAAAAATACTAAGTTATGTTACTATTTGTCCTATGGATAAAAATACATTGCATACCATATAAATTAATACAAGTGTCGCATATTAGAATAGTTAAAATGAGAGCGCATGTAATCAACCTAAATCAACATTTATTTCAGAAAATCTTTACAATGGTATCGAATACCATGAAAGACTACGTCATGATCACCATATGCATATCTTTAAAATAAAAAACAAATGTTCCATGAGTAATCTAACCTTAGCTATTGGGTTGGATCGGAACATATGATTTTATTTCTTTCGCAAGCAGCATTGTCCTTCCATGACGTTTTTCTTCATGTTTTTCCATTTAAATCACAGACAACTATTTATTTCAAATTCTGAATAGAATATATCATCCATATCTTTTTAAGCCTATCAGTTGATCAGTTGATGAGACGATAGATCATATATATAGACACACACACACACACACACGTTTTAATCCCATTAGTCTCTTGCATTAAGATCGCAATAAGGCTCCAAGCAATTCTTGAGAAGAAAAGATGTAAGAGTTTTCCTAATGTGGACTACATTAATTGATATTGTAATTTACTGTTTTTACGGTTACCGTAAAACATGACTGGTCTAAGGTGAGATAGAAGGTTTCTTAATTAGCTTAATATGGGGCTGGCTAGTGTGGGCCGAGTTGAGCCTGGCCCGTAATGAGGAGGACTAGCTGGAAACTCTATAAATAGTGCTCAAGTCTCTCCTCTAACCCTAATTCTCACATGTATCCTCACCTAAGGGGCATTTACCTAACGCTACACGTGAGGAGGCCGCCTCATTGAGCTAGTGATACGAAGGGCAATAGAGAAGAAGGACTTGATGCGTGGATCCCCTTTATATGTGGATAATCCCTTTTTCTGCTTCCGCTTCAAGATCGATGGATCCTAGTGCATTAATCTTTCTATTCAATTGTGCATGTTCTTGTTCTGGTTATGGAGATCCTGGGGTTGCGCAATTTGCATCCAACATGTGGTATCAGAGCAACCATAACCCTAGAACTTGAACGCATAAAGGTTTTGCCCTAATTTGTATGGATTAGCCCTAATTAGTACAGATCTTGCCATAATTTGTGATTTTCGAGACTTTTTGTTCAATAAAAATAAAATTAAATCACAAATTCGAACTGAGATCGGCGAGATGAGCAAGGCGATCGGCGGCGCGTCGTCGGAGGAGGCTGCACGCGCCCCCACGTGCGGCCACGCGCTGCCTGGGCGTCGAATGCGCGCCGCATGTGAGCTCCACGCGCCGCGCACTCAGGCGGCACGTGTAGGTGCGTGGAGACTCCAATCGACGCGTGGCTGGCAGTGTTGGACTCGTATGGTGATTTCCTATCTCATGGTATATTTATTTTATATGTTTGATGGTTTTATTGATGTCAAATTGCATATGAAATCCTAAATACGTGTATTTTAAATGAATTTTTGCGTATTTTTCCTTGTATTTTTCTGTGATTTTGGAAATACAAGTGTTGAGTTATAGGTATATTATCACATAATCATTATAAATGTGTGATTCATCAATAAAAATCAAACTTTATTGTGAACTGAATCTGGCTTAATGAGATACAACCATTATGGAATAGTAATTGAGCTATGTATTGAGCTGATGAAAAACAATAAAGGTTATGAAACTTTTGTTACTCATACATACTCTTTGACACGCTGGTAATCTTTGAATGATGGATGTCTTAAGAACTCGTGAGCAAATTGATTGTTTAGATTAACATATCTGCTATATATGAGTAATGCATGTTGATTAAGTTACTGCATATTGTACATGAACTCATCTGGTTACTTGTTAATATCTATCAAGTTGAATATTTTTATGGTTAAGGAGTATGACACTATTTATGTAGAGCAATAGTATCTACTGTTATAGATTTATGCAGAGCAATAGTATCTACCATTATAGTTTAAATATTTAGTTCTGTGATTTGACTCGATTTATAGGCCACTGGTTGAAATAATGATATTTGTTACCTAAAATTGATTAATAAATCAGTTGTTGGCCTTGGAGTCATGTTTTGCCGTATGAAACTCATGAGCAATAGTTGATTAGTTATCAAGTTTATCAATCTGGAGTATCCTGTATTGCTATTGATGTTAACTTGTGAGGGATCCTTTGGATCGGCATTCTTTTAATGTTGTTTTAGTAATCATGTAATTGGAGTACACAAGATGCTTGCTTCTTATGAGAATTCTCTTGTCAAGATGCTTGTTTCTATGATAATTCTCTTATATTAATGATCTCTCATTGGAATCTGTCTTTTAAGTTTGCTATATATATATATATATATATATATATGATTAATTTTTATTAATTAATAAAGCAATGTAATTAGCATGATATGTGATTTTGGTGACATGTTGCCCCTATCACTAAAATTAAAATCACATGTATATGATGTATGTGAGTAGTAAAGTTTATATCCTTGGTATGAGAGAATTTCAAGGATTTAATTGAGTAGTGACTGCCAAAGTGGCACGCTTGATTGGATTTGAGAAATTTCGGTCTCGTATGATGATTGGGATGTCTCTTGGTCTAATGCGTAGTCATACTCCCAAAGGAGGTGATTGTGTATTAGTTCATGGAGGGATACATGATAATATGGTGGAGGAGTGACTGATTCTAGTGATTCATATGCCCAAAGGTGATGAATTCACAAAAAATTGGAATATATTCTCATAACTGCTATCATGTGGGGAGTGTACAACTGCATGTCATATATTCTGCCCAAAGGTGATTATATGATTATGCATGTAACTCTATAGGATGTGTGCTTGTACGTCAAGTTACACGGTACTCACATGATGCTAATTATATACATTGCTTGTTTTTCAATCACATTTTCTATAATTAATAACTCCAATATTATTGCTTCAAATTTTAAGTTATGGACATATAATTTGTTGCTTGAGAAAAGAGCAATTGAATTTTGCTTACTGTCCATGAAGCGTTCCATTCTGGAACACTTGAAAGAGGTTTGCATGCGGACTGCATTGCTATAAGATGATGGAAGCCTTAATTGCTTGAAATTATGTCTTGTCTGATATTGAAATTAAGACACATCTACAAAGATTGTGTTTAAGTCCTAATGACATATACATCTCGTATATGATTATAAGGTTGTTTCCAAAAGTTTTTCTTTTAAGGAAAATGACCGAGATAAATGTCTTAAAAGGTTGTCAGGCTTAACAATGGCCGTGAATATTTTGGCAAGTATGACAATGCGAAATAGCTTAAATGGTCATTTGTCAAATACTTAGTAGATTCTAGGGTAGTAACTTAATTACTATGCTTGAAAATCCTGACAAAAGATTCACTCGAAATTATTTTGTATCTTACCTAGATTGTTCAAAAGGGTATTGATTTTATGACCCTAAAGAAGGTATAAGAATTATGGAATCACATACTATAAAATTTCTACAGTTCGACGTAATTGTAGATGATAGCTACTCTCAGACTATTAAGGATAATAGTGTGATGGAAGATCACTGTGTCTTTGTCTTTGCCTATACAAACAATTGTGGTACAGACAATTGTAGAATTTCCTATACCATAAATTAAGCTTGTTGAGGTTTAAGGTACTATTCTTGATATAGTTATGACGAATTTTTTTTTAAACCTCTCAAGTATAGAATGAAGTGGTGGTAACTTTATTAAGGAGATTTGTTAGGGAAAGACGATAAGTTATATCATCATACTATATAGTCTATTTGTGAGAGCATGATTATAATATCCACTACATGCTTATTTTAGCAACTTATATAAATGTCGATTTCTTGTTGTCAATTAAGTATGTGATTAGATGCCATAAAATACGGTATACAATCTATGAAACAAGTTTGGAAACTTACTGACTTGTCTAAAGATCACAAGTTTATTAGTTGCAAATTGGCGTACAAAACTAAAATAATTTCAAAGAAAAATTGTGGAATTTAAAGCCAAATTGGTAACTAAAGTTTTCACTCTGAAATAGGGGTGGATTGTTTATAGTGAAGAAATAACTATTTCTTTAAAAAATTCTTTCAAAGTGAATGCGGCATTAATAGTTTATTTATTTAATTATTTATTTATGGAGCTACGCCAAATAGATACAAAATCTATATTGTGTAATTGGAGAATTTTGCAATAAATGTTTCGAGTAAACTTGTGTGTATACTGAAAAAGTCTTATTTATAGTCTTAAGCAAGTTTCCAGACAATATTATTAAAGTTTCATAGTGTTGTTATTTTATTCAATTGGGAACAAAATAATTCAATATACTGCAAGGTTAGTGGGAGGAAATTTATTTTTTCTCATACTCTATGTACTTGATATTTTGCTTACAAGTTGTGATTTTGAGACATCTTATATCCTTTGTACTGAAGTCTGTAAGGATTGTTTTTGCCATATTATATTAGATTTTCTCGGAGGATATTTGCTGATTGTATATTGAAAATATTCAATATACATCATTGCAAACCAGGAATTGTTCCTGTTGTTAAGGGTGATGGACTAAATCTATCACATTGTCCTTATTTAGATATTGAGAAAATCTAATTAAATGGAGTACCTTGTGTCAGTGCACTTAAAAGTATAATATATGCTTGAATTTGCACTAGACTAAATGTTGTCTTTGTGACGGGACTTCTAGGCAGATATCGGTCAAATCCAGGACATGATCACTAGGTTGTTGTCAAGAAGGTTTTAAGGTACTTAAAGAAGACAATAGATTATATGCCAATTTACAGACATGTTCAATTCTTGCAATTAGTAGGGTATTTAGATGTAAACTTTGCTGGCTGTTAGGATGATATAATATCAATAACAAGATACAGATTTATGTTAGTAGAAAGTGCAGTAAATAAAGTTCTATGTCATCTTCTACAATGTAAGCAGTATAAGTAACATTCTTTTAGATTGTTACTTGGGCTTTTAGGCTCCAGAACCTCATGAAGGAGTTGATCGTTTTAACTTTATGGATAGATCCATACGGTTGTATTGAGATAACAAATTTGTAGTATTATTTATTTACTACAGAGGTCTCAATGGGTCTAAATATATGGTGATCAAAATTTTTGACCAAAAGCAAACGATACAGAAAGGTGGCATTTTAATATATTTTCATAGATGATGTGATTGCAGATCCACTAACTAAAGGCCTACGCCCATGTGTATTTGAGTGACATGTCATTAGCATGGGCCTAGGAGTATCTTCGGATATTGTTGTTTAGTGGGAGCTATTTTGGCTTTACTTTAATAAAGTTCACATATGTGGTTCGTTACACTTAGTAACGGTTTGATATGTATCAACTTTTGCATTCAATAAAATATTTTGAATGTGTTGTTATTATGTTGAATACATATTAATAAAGTCTCAAGGGATTGTATAAATCTTGACTGAAGGCTAGGGGCATCCGGGCATCCGGTTATTAGCCTTGTGCATATGTCTTGTAATACATAAAGAAAGGTTAACCATAAAGACAAGATATATATGGGTTCATTGGAACCATAAAACATTCTCTAGTGGCACAAGTTTTTTGTGACACCTAAGGTAAGAGAATGGTGGCTGACAAATGGGATCTCTCTATGAGAGATGTTATCCATTTGATACACTACCATATTGAATCTATATCAATAAAGTTGAGAACATTCGTGACCATGGAAGGCTCTGTGTGTATACATGCAGTTACCACCATGATTCGGCGTTTGAGACTCTATGGGATAAGATTGACTATTAAGAATTATCTCTGGACCAATGTACGCGCATAAAGTACGATTTCAATTAATATAGTCCAAGTGGGAGGATGTAAGAGTCTTCCTAATGTGGACTACATTAATTAATATTGTAATTTACTGTTTTTACGGTTACCGTAAAACAGGACTGGTCTAAGGTGAGATAGAAGGTTTCTTAATTAGTCTAATATGGGGCTGGCTAGTGTGGGCCGAGTTGAGCCTGGTCCGTAATCAGGGGGACTGGTTGGAAACTCTATAAATAGTGCTCAAGTCTCTCCTCTAACCTTAATTATCACATGTATCCTCACCTAAGGGGCGTTTACCTAACGCTACACGTGAGGGGGCCGCCTCATTAAGCCAGTGATACGGAAGGCAATAGAAGAGAAGGACTTGATGCGTGGATCCCCTTTATATGTGGGTAATCCCTTTTTCTGCTTCCGCTTCAAGATCGATGGATTCAGGTGCGTTAATCTTTCTACTCAATTATGCATGTTCTTGTTCTGGTTATGGAGATCCTGGAGTTGTGCAATTTGCATCCAACAAAAGAAACTAAAAAGAAGTGGTCAATGGCAAAGTTTACAAGAAAGCTTCACTTTATCATCGAAATGTTGAAGCACAAAATTCACCAAGATTAGCTCCAAGAGGATGCTTTGCCATATATGTGGGCAAAGAGGAGGTACATCACGATGTTCCTTTGGAATTTTCGAAATGCCAAAGTTTCCAAGATTCGCTTCGAGACAAGATTGTTTCGGAGTGTAATCGTGTCAAGCTACTTTGCTTGCAAGAGGATTTCGACAAGGTTCTTGATCGGGTGAAGGCAGAGCGCAGAAAAGCCAATCGTATACGATGAAAAAGCAATGGGATTGCATGCTTCTTAATTAGATGAATTGTCTTAGAGCAGATGAAGAATCCAAATAGCTTCAGTGGTGATTGATGTTAATAATAATAAAATTTTATTTGATATTTGTTCCCAACTACCTATATTAATATGTTTGATTGAACGGTAGAGCAGCTTGATTGAAAACAATAATTGTAATATGTTATGTATCAAAGATTTTCCCACCGATGTTGTGCTCCTTTCAAGGTTCAACAACGTTCGAACATTGACAATTTGGAACGAAATTCACTAATTTAGACCAAGCATACATTAAACTTAACTCTAATTGTGTATGTGCATATGATCCAACAGTTTCGTCCTAAATTAAATCGATAAACATAAGAAGTCAAGACGCACTAGCAACTAAATTGAACCGGGTTTGACTCTTCACAATGGCACCTCGCCTCATCTTGAAGAAAGAATATTGTGCAATGATGTGGGTAGCGATGTTATAAATTGTCATCCAGTCATGGAAGATTTTTTAACGGCGATCTTTCTAGAAAAACTTAGGGGATATTAATTGTCTCTCAGGAAAAAAAAAACTGTTTGCTTTCTTTAAGACGTCTGAGAAGTATTGTTAAAGGTATCTTGGGTGTAAAAAGTTATGATTTTATTTGAAACGTTTGAAAAATCATGTTAAAATTGTTTTTAAGTGTAAAAGGTTATTTTTTTAAAAATGTCCGAAAGATTGCGTTAAAATTATCCTAAGTGTAATATATAGTGTTTTTACTGGGTGTTTTTATTTTTTTATGATTTGACAAATGATGTTAGGAGAGACTTGCATTTCAAAAGAAAAAAAGTCAAATATCATAAAATATGTATATACTCTAAATCTATACTAAACCCAAAAATATTACTAAACATTTTTTCATTGATTTTTTTAAAAATTTTGTAATACCTAATTTTCCTAAATTACATTAGTATCCACTGATATGCATCATATCAACATGTCACATTATACAAATATTACATCTTTGAAAAATTCCTACATTAATTTGATATTGTATTGACTAAGTCACAATCATGGTACTTATCTTTAAATAATAACGATCATCATGTGTCTCGTGAGTTATCTAAACAACCAACGTTGGATCAAATCAAGAATCAACATCACACATGCACCGTAACTGTTATCTGGCAAGCATTGTTCTTGGAGAGAGAGAGAGAGAGAGAGAGAGAGAGAGAGACAGAGAGGGGGGATATACTCAAATTCTAGTTCACATTTTCAGTTGTTATTTGGAAAGCGAGAGCGAGATAAGCTTGGGGCAAGAGTGACTGTACCTCTTGGTTTCACGAAGATGGCGAAACCAATAGTGTCCGCGAGAGAGAGGGAGAGAGGGAGAGGGATTTGACGTTGCAGAAGCAGAGAAAATCGCGGCGCCGTGAGCAAAGCGTTGTGGTGGCCAATTAAAAGGCACTCGTGGATAGAGACACCGCTCCACGTTGTTTTCGGAATTTCGCGCTCGCACGATTCAGTCCTAATATTTTTTTTCCTACGATATTACATTTTTCTATAGTCTTCATTCTCAACTTAGTGTCAAAACTAATGTTATCCCTTTTGCAACTATATGTCCCCATCCCTATTAGTCAAATTCCATGTGTTATCGCTCCATAGTCTAACTTGCACATGAGAGTGTCTTGCACTATTGTCTTACATTTTCTTGACAATATAAACTAAATGCTCTTAATATTTACGTGGTTTTCTTTTATTTATCAGTTTAAAATTTTAGGTTGGCCTTCCTAACACATGTTCTATGGCAATTAAAAACTTAATTCAAAGTATCATTAAAACTATTTTTCATTGAAAGGACAGCTAGAGGAAAAAAAAGACAGAGAAAAAAAATGTTGAGGCTGAGGCGAAAAGGCGATGATAGTATGGTCATTTGGCAAGCATTTGCCCACGACTCAAAATTCCATAGACGAATATCACGGACGGTTGTTTAACTCAAATTCTAAACAGGGGTCTCTTCATCCCATCGCGCCTCTGCAGCGAATGAGGACAAGAGGAAGGACGACGACGCGAGGAGAAGGACGGACGGAGGACGTCTTCCGACGATGGCAGGGGAACGTTGCTCGAGACGGTGGCGAGGACAATGTCGTGCGGTACGAGGGCAGCTGGCGTCGTCCTTGGAGAGAGAGAGAGAACCAGGAGAGATCCCGAGAGAGAGGGCGTCGTGAGTGAGAGCAGAGCGAGAAATCGAGAGTGGAGACCAAGAGAGAAGCTTGGCCGCGCCCGTGATCGCGCTTCCCGGCGTCCATCTTTCCGGTAAGTCTCCTTTCCAGTTCAATCCCCTTCGACCCGAGGATCTCGTCTCGACGACGCCAGGGCGGCCAGCCACTGTTCGATCCGTCTCGAGCCCGCCTGCTGGCCACCTTCGTCTAGGCGAGTAGGGCCATGTCACCCGAGCGCACGAACGTGCTCCTTTTGCTCTGTTTTTCGGCTCGCCGGATCGGAGCTCGCGGCTCTTCGGTTTCGCCCGAGTTCCGACCCGACCCCGGCGGGCTGCAATTTGTTGTCTCTAGACTTTGCTTGGTTGTTGTTTCTGCTTGGGCTGTTGATTGATCTCCCGGTCGACTTTTTAGGTTTGACCTTTTGTCTAAGCCAGATCCGCGTAGATTTTCTTTGGTATTGTGGGTTGGTCGTGGACGGTTCGAGGAAAGGAAAGGTTAATGGTGTTGGCACGGGTGGGTGTTGGAAGATGTCGACATCAGGGCTACCTCGAACGGTGCCCGGTCGATGGGGCCGAGTTCTATCTTCCCGGCCAAGCTCGGTGGAAGCCGAGACGAGTAGTCCGCCGGCGGTAGTCGACGCCGGTCGGGTGGAACGACCGGCAGAGGGTGGTGGTTCGTTGACGGGTGTGGGTGCTGGCTGCTTCGGCCGGTGTTGTTTTTGGGTGAGGTTTGAGGAAAGCCTGTCTCGGTGAAATAGGGAAGATCCAGGCGTTGTTCGGGGACGGAGAAGAACGCAAGGAAGAAGAAGATTTAGGGAATTAAAAATAATAATAATAATAATAATAATTAAAAAATTGAAAATAAAAAAGAGAAAAAGAAAAGATTGAATAAAAAAAAAAACACCTAGTTTTTAATTCGAAGCGAGTCGGATTTGGCTAGGCAGATTGGTTAGCGGGTCGGACTGGATTTACCCGGTCAAAGTCTCTTTCCCTTATATAATATTAATAAAAAAATATAAAAATTATTATCATAATTTAAAAAAATCATAAAAGGGTTTTTAAAAATTCAGAAAACTTTTAAATATTTGCAAAAATTCAGAATTTTTTTAAAATTTAGAAAATCCAGAAAATGCATAAAAATATCAACAACTCAACAATTTTAAATTTTTTGGGAAATTCGAAAATTCATAAAAAATTAATAAAATTCCAAAAAAATCTTTAAAAAATTAGAATTCCTCAAAAACCTTAGAAATTTTTGGGTAATTTTCGCCCCAAAAAAAGCACGACACTTTTATTCGTCAAGGCATGGCCATCATTGATAGGCATTCCCGTTCGCTATATGTAATTCAATCGAGAGAGCAAGAAAGGAAATTATGGGAGAAAGGTATACAAAAAACCGTCATGGTCATCTTGGTTCATGACGATGGCATTTCAAGTGGTGATAAATCCATCAGAAGGCATATATTCGAAAAACTCAGCCGCAAGAGCGGGTTCAATCTTATTGGCTTCCAAATATTCGTGGGAGTATAAATTTTTTATCAATTGCAATGTGGGAGTATAAATTTTTTATCAATTGCAATGCAATTTTTTTTTTTATGTCAGTTACTATAATTATAATCCTCATAAGAGACATTTCCTTAAGGAGGCGGACGTGCACCAAACTCACCATGTGAATCATGTGGTTGGCTCTAATTTTCGTTTCTGTCCTCTTGAATGCTTTTATGGGCTTTTGTGTGACTAATTGCACATTTTGTTTCAATCGGTTGCACTTGTAAAAGAAAAAACTCATTGCTTTCCCATCGAATGGAAAAAAATTTACAAAATGCCTTAAAACATCTCAAATTGGTATACACTGAAATAGAACATGCAATTGGTCACACAAAAGCCTGTAAAGGCATTCAAAAGAACCTTACATAGGCAAAAATTAGAGTCAATCACATGATAAACATGGTGAGCTTGGTGCACATTCACCTCCTTAAGTATATGTTTCTTATGAGGATTATAATTATAGTAAGTGATATGAGAAAACAAATTGTATTGCAATTGTATGTTCGCCATATATTTTCAACCAAACGAGAGGGAGGAAGAAAGGAAATCATGGAAGAAAGGTATGTAAAAAACTGTAATGGTCATCGTGGTCCTACTCGTGACAATGGCATTTCAAGCAGCGGTAAGTCCACTGGAAGGCGTATATTCGGAAGACTCGGCCACAAGAGCGGGTCCAATTATGTTGGCTTCCAAATATCCACGGAAGTATAAATTTTTTATCAATTGCAATATGATTTGTTTTCTCATGTCACTTACTATAATTATAATTCTCATAAGCGGCCTCTCCTTGAGGAGTCAAATGTGCGCCAAAACTCACCATATTTATCATGTAGTTAATTCTAATTTTTGCTTATGTAAGGTTCTTTTAAATGTTTTTATGGGCTTTTATGTGACCAATTGCATGTTTTGTTTTAGTTGGTGTATACTGATTTGAGATTTTTTGTGGCATTTTGTAAACTTTGTTACTATTTGACAAGGAGAGCTATGATTTTTTTTTTTTTTTTATAAGTGCAACCTATTGAAACAAAATGCAGAATTGATCACACAAAAACCCGTAAAAGCATTCAAGAGAACCTTACAGAAGCAAAAATTTGAACCAACTGAATGATAAACATGCTAAGTTTGGCGCACATCTGCTTCCTTAAGGATTTGCCGCTTATGAGCATTATAATTATAGTAAGCGACATGAGATAACAATTCATATTGTAATTGGTAAAAAATTTATACTACCACAAAAATTTGGAAGCCAATACAATTAGATGCGCTCTTGTGATGAAGTCTTATGAATATATGCCTCCCAGTGGACTTACCAATGCTTGAAATGCAATTATCGCGAGTGGGACTGTGATGACCATAACGGTTTTTGCATACCTTTCTCCCATAATTTCCTTTTTTTCCTCCCTCCATTTGGTTGAATTACACGCATCGGACATACATCCCTCTTGGTGGTTGCCTTGCCTTGCAAATAAAAGTGTTACGTTTTTTTGGATGAAAGAAAAGAGAGTGATTTGATGAAAGATGAATGACCCCTCCGAGGAATTTGTAGGGGGAGGTATCGCTAATTTGGGAAGGTATCTATCGTTTGCCCATTTTATTATTCGGAAGTGGGTCCAATTGTACTGGCTTTCAGATATTTGTAAGAGTATAAATTTTTTACCAATTGCAATACAGTGTATTTTCTCATGTCACTTATTGTAATTAATCCTCATAAGCAGCATATCCTTTTGGAGACAAATGTGCACCAGACTCACCATGTTTAACATATGGCTGGCTCCAATTTGTGCTTTTATAAGGTCCTTTTGAATGCTTTTATGGGTTTTTGTGTGATCAATTGCACGTTTTGTTTCAATTAGTGCACTTATAAAGAAACATACTCATGGCTTTTCCATCAAATGGAAACAAAATTTGCAAAATGCCACAAAAAATCTCAAATTAGTATACACCGACTGAAATAGAATATGCAATTAATCACACCAAAGCTCGCAAAAGCATTCAAGAGAATCTTACGGAAGCAAAAATTAGAGTGAACCACATAATAAACATGGTGAATGACAAAAGAAAACAAGCCGTATTGTAATTGGTTAAAAATTTATACTCCCATCATTTTTTGGAAGTCAATACAGTTGTACCCACTCTTTCGGCCAAATCTTGCGAATATACATCTCTTCGTAGAATAACCATTGCTTGAAATGCCATTACTGCAAGTTGGAGTTCGGGGAATGACCCATTATCATAATCTAAGGCAAAATATATAAGCCATGCTTCACATGCTATTTCCTCTTATTTTTAAGGGGGATTAGCTGAAACTTTTTTTTTTACTAAAACTTAATAACATTGAGTTGATGGAGGCCCATGGCACAAAAAATGGCATATTTTATTCGGTTGGTTGAAGGGTTGGAGTTGTCCGTGGATTCTATTTGGATGGTTGCAATGACCCCATAATCATTAAATGCGTTTGTTGATACCTACAAAGATAGTTGGCACCTAAGTGAATCGGTAGCGTATATAGTATTAACAATTATAGCGTTTTTGAATCGGTGGCGTATATAGATACCTTTTAAATATCTAAATATCTCTTAGGAGAGGCGATGTCATCGAGCTGGAGTTGGAGAGAGAGTTACCATGAAGCGAAGATGCCATTGAGAATTTGAGCTTTTATTTTTTACTCAGCTTGGCGTACACGGGACTTATAAAGGCTTTTGGAGTTCGTTGATGAGACTGCTTATTTTGCTACTCCAAAGTGTGAAAAAGTCTCCTGTAAGAGGACTCGTGAAAGAGGTAGGGATTAACTGAATTCTTTTTTTGTTACTCTTTTAAGCTCATGCTTCGCTACTGAGGAATTTGGAAGATGACCCGTTATCACTATCCAACCCGACATATAAAGGCCATGCTTCATAAGTTGTTTCCTCTTGTTTTGAAAGGGGACTAACCAAAACCCAATAAAAACGAGGTCATGGACACCCCCATGGCACATGAATGGCAAACTTCATTCGAGTGGTTGAAGGATTGCGGTTGTCAATGGACTTGGATTGGATGGTTGCAATGACCCCATAATCACTAGATATGTTTATTATCACTTGCAAAGACAATTGACATCTAAATAAATTAATGGCGTATGTAGTATTAAAAATTATATAACGTTTATGAATCGGTGGGGTTTACACATACCTTTAGGATATCTCTAAGGAGACTACACCCGGAGTCTACAAAGCATCATCTCCTAGGGGGCGATGCTATCAAGTTGGAGCTAGAACTAGAGTCACCGTGAACTAAAGACACTAATGAGCATTTGAGCTTTAATCTTTCACTCAGTTTGGTGTTTCACTCAATCGAACGCGGGACTTATAAAGGCTTTTGTAGTTCATTGATGAGACCGCTTCTTCCGCTGCTCCAAAGCATGAGAAAGTATCCTGTTAGAGCACTCACAAAGGAGGATGGGATTAATTGAATTCTTTCTCTTACTTGTTGACACATAAATTTTGGCAACTTGATCATTTATTTATTACGTAGAAAATTAGGGTTTAATGTCTAAATCCTAAACAAAAAAATTAAATAAATTACATAGATGTAGTTTTAGGAGCATTTATTCTATATTTTATTATTGCATTCGCATTGAACCGATAACAGATGGTTTGAATTTATGATTCTGAGCTTTAATTTGACGAGTAGAACTAAGCCTATAGAGAGAGGGAATTGGCCAAAATCCATTATTCTTTGATGATCAAAAATTGACTTATGAGGAATGGTGATTTGATATTTTCGGATTAGATTCGTATTATTCTTTCAATATTGGTAAATCTGTCATGTATTCATGCAATATATGAGTGATATATTTCGGAGCAGATTGGAAGATTTCGGATGAAATATCGAAATAATAAGAATGAATATTGCACGTGGGGCATATATTGAGTGATATATTATTTGTCTCAAAACAAGAAAGATTGCATGATCAAGGGAGATTTTGTGCGTAAGCCAAAAAGGGATGGGTAAAACATTTTAATAGTGAATCAAAGGAGATAAAATTTGCTGACTTTCCTTGATAGTTCAAGCCCTTTGTCTATAAAAGGGACTCATTACACAACAAAAGCGGGGAGGGGGCAGCATTCACGAGAAAAGAGAAGAAAAGTGGGGGAGATTAGAATTTTTTTTTTTTTTTTTAAACATCTCTCTTTGGTCTCTCCATCAATGGGTCAATGAAAGGAGGGTTTTTTTTTATTTTTTTTTCCTTTTTCTTTAATAAAATGAAGAAGGAAAAGAGAAAAGACGCCTAGGGGAGAGAAAATGAAGATGGTGGACGCCCGAAAGGGCACGAACCCTTGGTCGTTCCCCCTTCACCGGCCCCGATTATCGACGGTGGACACTGCCGGGAACTTTGTTACTGAACGAAAGAGAGCCAGTGAGCTTTAGCTAATGTTTGTGTGAGTAGATCAGTTGCGATTGAAGCTCGATTAGCAACTCAAACTCACAATGTTATTTTTGTGATGATCTGAATGTGAATCTTTGCCTTATTTTTGCGTACGAGCACTTTGATCGAAATGCCTATCACTTGCTGGATGAAACGTTCGAACTAGATCGGTATGTAACTTCAATTCAATCCTTGAAATGCAAAATCATATTGCATCAATTCAATTTGTTCTTGACTTTTCGAACCCTTATTATGGCCGAATTCATTCGTATGCTCAACAAATGATGTGAAAATTGCTGTGTCATGGCTTGAGGATCTCTCTAGTTCGAGTTAAAGTGTGAATTCTGTGGTGAAAGAGTGCGAGATCTGCATGGTCGTGTGCGAAGAATGGAGGTCAGAATCGCCATCGATCTTCCTTGGGTGTTGTTCTCTTCCTCATTGTCTGCTGATGCGTGCACAAGAGGTGGAAAATTTCTGAAAATGTGACTTTTCTGATGCTGTGGTTTTCATTTCGTATCCCATACTTAGAGGACTCGTTGACGGAGTCAGATAGCTTGGAATGGATATATTTGTGGTACATTTGTTTCCGGATAAATTCTCCTATTTTTTTTTTTACTAACTAAAAAAATAAAAAGAAAAAAGAAAAAAGAAAATTGAAGAGAAATGCAAGTCTCGGTTAGGCTGTTACGGTTTAAGAATAGAATTTCATTTGATTCATGTCCTTCAAGATTAGGGAGTCATGTCTCTTGAATCTATAAATAATTTGAAATTTTATGTTGTGTTTTCTCATATGAAATGGATAAAGAAAATAAAATAAATGAAATTAAATGATATAAAAAAATCCTCTTTTTTTTTTATTATTATTAGGATTACATTTTAGGGTCACTTGGACGTAAGTCTTCATTTAGGCTTAGGTTTAATTTTTGGACTCAACTCATGGAGTTTTTTGTCCCGAGTTTTGATGATGAGAAAATATATATTCTTTAGCCAACACCGTATCGGATTAAATTTTTGGACGGAATTTCCATATTTTACTTACTTTCGATGCCTTGATTATGAGCTTGGTTTATTAGGTGATGTTTTTGTTTACTATATTTTGATTATGTGATTTAAATCCAAAAGCAATCATTTTCACAAGGATTTGACCACATTGTTTTCTTCAAATATATTTGCCTTACCACAAGTTGTATTTAAATTTGCTGGCTGGTTCAAGGGCTTTGCACGCACCTAGCTCTTTTAGCTTTACCTGCATCAATTACAGACAGAACATGAGAAGAAAGTTTTCACTTTCTAGGCATACACCGATATGCGATACTTATAACTACCAATGTAACGAACTTAAATTAATAGATCGAGTCTTTCTAATGGTCAAGCTTTTATGGCCTATATGCACAACACCAATATCACTTTCAACACAATCAAATCTGGTATGACTAGTTCGTTTTGTTTCCGTTGGCATGACATTTATGGGATCCCCTAGCACATAGATATGCACACACGGTTGAGCTACATATAGGGAAATGTTATGAGGATCAATATACTCTTAACATAGTCTATCTTTGCCTAATGACGTGGGCAGTTTTTGTATTGAATTTGAATCAAACAAGAGAACAACACAGTCGTGGGGACTGGGAGAATGAGCTTGTAGATTAAGAGATTCACATTCAAAAATCTCGCGACGAGCAATTCGAGGTTCGGTCTCTCCCCAAACTCCGTGCCGAAAGAGATGCAAAATAGGGACTGCCATGAACTTCGTAAACTCACAAAGCTGAGGATGCTACTTAGGTAAATGCAATTCATTTCCCCAAGACTTCAACCTCAGACCGAAGCATCATGGCCATCATCTTCCACCCTCAATGACATTCGACATTTGGTGGTGGATATTCTATATCGGACGCTGCTTATATGGAATACGGTTTCATGGAAAATGGAGTCCCCCTTCTTATCTGGACACCGAGAATTGGCCCTCATATATTCATTCCAACCCTTTGATAACTAAATCATCTCATATTTTGTTTTCCAATTCCACAGCACACTTTCTCAGAAGCTTTTCACACTGAAGTTCACCGGATAGAATGGTCTTGAAGCTATGTAGCGTCTTTTGTTGGATGCAAATTGCGCAACCCCAAGATCTCTATAACCAGAATAAGAACATACATAATTGAGTAGAAAGATTAACACACCTGTTTTGGGATCCATCAAACATAAAGTGGAAGCAGAAAAAAGGATTACCCACATATCAAGGGGATTCACGCATCAAGTCATTCTTCTCTATTGCCCTCCGTATCACTGGCTCAATGAGGTGGCCCCACTTACGTTTGGTGTTAGGTAAACACCCCCTAGGTGAGGATACATGTGAGAATTAGGGTTAGAGGAGAGACTTGAGCACTATTTATAGAGTTTCCAACCAGTCCCTCTCATTACAAGCCAGGCTCAACTCGCCTCACACTAGCCAGTCCCATATTAGACTAATTAAGAAATTTTCTATCTCACCTTAGATTAAACCCCGTTAAATGGTAACCGTAAAACAGTAAATTACAATATCAATTAATGTAGTCCGCATTAGGAAAACTCTTACATCTTCGGCATGTAACATAAAATCATTTTCTTTTGTGGTTGATCATAAATTTTATTTCTCATTGAACATTGATATAATGAAACTTTTGACAACTAAAACCATTTGAATTAGGTTGTAGCATAAATGATCCAATTTTTAAATTTCTCAAAAATATCAATAAAGGTTTCAAAAGATATATAATATTTTGATGTACAACTAGATACCTTCAATTTCATGAATCCGAATTTGTTGTTAAGTCCGATTCAAAGAGAATATAAAAGTATCAGGAGGCAAATCCATGCGTAAGATAAAATCCCCACATTTCATGGTTTAGCATGTTGAGTTGAGAATTGAGAATAAGGGATCATGGGAATTATTTCTCTTTTTAACTAATTTGGATGGAATTATCATTATTGATAGTTATATTAACATCTTATTTAATGCTTCGGTTATGCTAATAAGGTAATTTCCAGTCAAAGCATGGTAAACATGAATTATATATCAGAACTAAGATTTGATATAGTAAATGCTCGCATTTTTTTTTTTTGCGGATTGGTTAATTAAATGCTTATGATTTAACATTAACAAGATCACAATCACCGAGTTAGACAAGACAAGATGAATAACCTCAAGTTTATGGATGTATTTAAACATAAATTGCAGCAAATGATCTTGCTGCGGCTGCGGCAATAATTCGAGATCATCAACAAGAATGAGCTTGCACCTAAGCTTCGCGGCTATATTTCACAAGCTCGACTTAACATACGTTCGAAGAAGAACAGATCCACGATCTCAAAAAATCTGAAGTAGAATTGCATTCTTCAATTGCAGAGTCAAGAGAGTGATCCTAGCAACTCACAACATCACAACAACCCGTAGAAAATCTAAAAATGAGCTCAAAAAAGAGAACAAAGACACCTTCGAGGCAAATTTGTGTCCTAATCGGGGCTTAGGGTTTGACTCGCTGAGATTTTATCTCACCCTGTCATGGGCTAACCTTTTTCAAGGCCATAGCGTTGAGATCTGTTGAGTGTGGATGTGGTGGGCGCGAGATGCGACACCTTTTGGCTGGCTTTGCCATTAGCGAAGTTTAAGGTGACCCTGATCCCTAAGGTTTTTAAGAAGGTCGTGGTTTTTATGGGAAAATCGCTGTTGTGTTTTATTATCCCTATGTTTGTTTATTGGCAAGGTGTTTATTTAATTTTCTTTCACATGTGCTTAATTGATAAGATAAAAAAAAAAAAAAAGAATGGGTCGGTGACGCGTCTTGGGACATCACATTTTCAATTGATCATTGAAGGATCTTCGCACGCTCGAGGTTCAGGGCGTGACACCATTTGTCCGATGTCTTATCAAATTATTGCATGTTGTGGACTTGAGCAACATGCATAGCTTTTTTTCTTTCCCCAATGACAGAGCTATATTGATTTGGAATCTTTTGAAGATATTCAGATCATTATAGTCTGAAAAAAGGACAAATTGATTGCATGGCGATCGAGGCAAAGATACTTGACAGTAAGACATTGAAGGCAAGCAAAAAAAGGAGTGACAATGGTTCCAAGAACACATGCCACCATGAAGCGACTGGTGGAACTTGTATCACAAGAGAACTTTAGGCCAGTTTTCATCTTGGAGATATATGGTCCAATTCACCTTGTCGATTCTGATTGTATGAGCTAAAGACAGCATTGCATTTTAGTGATAATTGTTTCATTTCATAAGCGTAAAGCTAGAGAATCCAAACTATAATTTATACACTTATTAGTGCAATAATGATATGGAACAACTTATTATTTTTTGTGTGAGGTATGGCACAGTGGGGTTTGGTAGAACAAAATGGTCATGCCAAATTCAGCATTTGACATTAATTTTCTTTTACTCGATGGCTGAGATCATGCACGTAAGTTCAAGGCCATTACTTTGATGCATCAATTTTTGTCGGTTAAATCTATGTATCTACGCAACTACTCTTCTTTTTAGAATAGTAAATAATTGTTGAAAGGATGTTGTGGAAACCCAAATCAAGCATAGTGCACTTTATCACCATTGGTGAGGGACAATTGATTATGAATCCTTTGTAGATATTTAATCATTGAAGTTAAAAAAGGGACAAACAGATCACTTGGTGAACGAGGCAAAGATGCTTGACTGTGCATCATTGATGCGAAGTGACAAAAGGAGCAACTCTTGGTTTGAGGAATCTGCTAAGCTATTCTCCAAACTCAAAGCTCTATAAGACAAAAGAGTACATTTGGACCTTACTTATGTGGGCACGGTACAATCACGAGATTGTGGTAATAATGCATGGCTGCCTTCTTCAAATAAGAACTTTAATAGTTAAAATATTCACCTCGTAATGCTTTCTGTTAATAGCAACTCATATTTTCAAGTACCTACCATTTGTAAAAGACATGATTTAATTAAACACTGTCGAAAGATTGCGATGCAAGAATAGACATGGTTTATAAAACTACAAGGGACATTACCAAACTCTTGTGATTGTTGTTCAAACTTGGCAAAGAACAAGGCATATGTAATTTAGTCTTCATCGTTTTGATAAGATGTGATGGATCATTGGTTTCACCATGCACTATATTTGGATGACTTAAAGTTGCACTTTTGTTATTTCCCTCAACATATCCCTCTGAGAATACAAAGAGACTTTTCTGCCCACATGCATGTTTGAAGAAGCAATGCATGAATATGAAAGACCATAATATAAGCACATAAGAAATGTGAGAACACAATAATATGTATATTCACAGCCTTAACTATATGAATGGGGACTCAAAAGGGAGTGGGGACACCCCATTTATCAGATGTCTTGTCAAATTATTGCATCTTGTGGACTTGAGCAACATGCATAGCTTTTTTTTTTTTTAACAATGACAGAGCTCTATCGATTTGGATTCTTATGAAGATATTTAGATCATTATAGTCTGAAAAAAGGACAAATAGATTGCATGGTCATCGAGGCAAAGATGCTTGACAGTAAGACATTGAAGGGAAGCGAAAAAAGGAGTGACAATGGTTCCAAGAACACATGCCACCATGAAGCGGCGTGTGGAAGTTGCTTCACAGGAGAACTTTAGGCTGGTTTTCATCTTGGAGATATGTAGTCCAATTCACCTTGTCCATTCTGATTGGATGAGCTAAAGACAGCATTGCATTTTAGTGATAATTGTTTCATTTCACAAGTGTAAAGCCAAAGAATCCAAACTATAGTTTATACACTGATTAGTGCAATAATGCTATGGCACAGCTTTTTATTTTTTGCGTGAGGCATGGGATAGTGGGGCTTGGCAAGACAAAATGGTCATGCCAAATTGAACAATTGACATTAATTTTTTTATTTGATGGCTGAGATCGTGCATGTAAGTTCAAGCCCATTACTTTGTTACATTGATTTTTGTCGGTTAAATCTGTGTATCCATGCAACTACTCTTCTTTTCAGAATATTAATAATTGTTGAAAGGATGTTGTGGAAATCCGAATCATGCGTAGTACACTTTCTCATGATTGATGTGGGACAATTGATTATGAATCCTTTGTAGATATATATATATATATATAAGAAATCCTTTGCAGATACTCATATCATTGAAGTCTAAGAAAGGACAAACAGATCACTTGGTGACTGAGGCAAAGATGCTAGACCGTACATCGTTGATGTGAAGTAACAAAAGAAGCAACGAGACATTTGAGGAGTCTGCAAAGCTATTCTCCAAACTCAGAGCTCTATAAGACAAAAGAGTACATTTGGACCTCACTTATGTGGGCATGGTACAATCATGAGACTGTGGTAACAATGCATGGCTGCCTTCTTGAAATAAGAACTTTAATAATTAAAATATTCACCTCGTAATGCTTACTGTTAATAGAAACTCATATTTTCAAGTACCTACCATTTGTAAAAGACGTGATTTAATTAAACATTGTCAAAAGATTGCAATGCGAGAAAAGACATGGTTTATAAAACTACAAGTGACATTACCAAACTCTTGTGATTGCCGTTCAAACTTGGCAAAGAACAAGGCATATGTAATTTAGTCTTCATTGTTTCGATAAGATGTGATGGATCATCGGTTTCGCCATGCACAATATCTAGATGACTCAGAGTTGCAATTTCGTTATTTCCCTCAACATATCCCTCTGAGAATACAAAGAGACTTGTCTACCCACATGCATGTTTGAAGAAGCAATGCATGAATATGAAAGACCATAATATAAGCACATAAGAAATGAGAGAACACAATAATATGTATATTCACAGCCTTAGCTATATGAATGCAGACTCAAAAGGGAGTGGGGACACCCCATTTATCTAATGTCTTGTCAAATTATTGCATCTTGTGGACTTATGCAACATGCATAGCTTTTTCTTGTTCTTCTTTTCCATTGACAGAGCTCTATCGATTTTGAATCTTATGAAGGTATTCAGATCATTATAGTCAGAAAAAAAGGAAAAATAGATTGCATGGCGATTGAGGCAAAGATGCTTGATAGTAAGACATTAAAAGGAAGCGAAAAAAGTAGTGACAATGGTTCCAAGAACACATGCCACCATGAAGTGATGCGTGGAAGTTGCTTCACAGGGAGAACTTTAGGCCGGTTTTCATCTTGGAGATAAATGGTCCAATTCACCTTGTTGATTATGATTGGATGAGCTAAAGATAGCATTACATTTTAATGAAAATTGTTTCATTTCACAAGCTTAAAGCCAGAGAATCCAAACTATAGTTTATACACTGATTAATGCTATAATGATATGGCATAGCTTATTATTTTTGGTGTGAGGTATGGCATAGTGGAGTTTGGTAGAACAAAATGGTCATGCCAAATCCAACAGCTGACATTAATTTTCTTTTATTCAATGGCTGAGATCATGCATGTGTTTGGCCAAATTCAACTAATGATTGCCCTAGTTTGGTTACAAAAATAAGAAGCCTTTAATAAAAATTTTAAGTGTCAACATTTGTCATTGGAAAACATCTATTGAGATGCAAAGGGACTGGACCATGATGATGTCTTTTTTCATGGATATACATATATATATATATATATATATATATATATATATGTATATGTACATATATTAAGGTGATTGGTTACATAGTGAGAAACTTTGAGTCTAGTAATTTGGAAACTATCTTTTTGGAATTGGTTCCCAATTTTGAAACCAGATATTGAACTAATCAACTAGGGAACGTGCCTTTTTTTTTTTTTGTTTTATTTTATTAGATATACAATATGCATTGTGTCAAATATGAATACATGTCTTATAAATAGCAAATAGAATCAGATTTGGTAAATGAGAAGTAAGTCTTCATAGACCACAACTCCTTTGAGGTAATTCATTGTGGAAGAGAGATGTGAGATCAAAGAAACCTACTAAAGTGAGAACTTTTCAAGAGGGAAAAGATCAAAGAAATTGAGTATTAGTGATAGAGAGAGTGAGACCGCTAAGAGTCTGTTTGTGTGTGTGTATGAGAGAGAGAGAGAGAGAGAGAGAGAGAGAGAGAGAGAGAGAGAGAGAGAGAGAGAGAGTCGTGCGTGCGAAAAAGTTCCCAAATTTTGAGTTGGTTTTCACCAATTCTACCCTAGAACCAGCCTTCTACCCTAGAACCAGCCTTGACAAGTTTGGTTCTTGGGTAGAACCGACCATTACAATGCATAGAAACCAAACCTATCAAAGTCAATTTCCAAATTTTTTACAGAGGCACCAAACTGGTCTTTTATGAATCAACCAAGATGGGCTGGTTTCAAGGTTAAATAGGTCTGATTACATGCCCCTAATATGTATGGCTTTCTATGTTGGAATTTAAGTGATTCATTCTAAAATAACACTATATAAAAAAAAAAAAAAAAACTCTCACAACATCATATACGGTATCAAAGGAAGATTTTTTAAGTTCAAATTATTTAAAACCGCTTATTTGTCTTTTTTATTATATGTTTCCACTCTTAGCCTCAGGATGAGGGCATTGTGGGCCCTCCCTATTGCCAACAAGAGTCATTAATCGTTGCTAGGGCCCAGGTTATTTCGTTGGCTAGAAATCCTACGAAGGAAAAAGAAAAAAAAAGAAATTTCATAAAACTTATTAAAATATTACAAAAATCATCATCATCACTTTTGGTATAACCTGAAATATAAAAAATGGGAGGAAATAATTGTGAAATTTCTATGTATTTTAATGTGTGTAGAAGAAGAGAACATAAGATAGGCTTTATTAAATGACTATCTAAAATAAAATAACAATCAAGGATATGCATAATCCAAATGAAATATAAGTGCAATCTTGAGAGATGAGGATAATCAAAAGAAATATCCTAATTAACTCTAACAATATGTTCGATTAAAATGTGCACATCAAATCCAAAAAAGTGAAAGGCACACACACCTGCAGAATTTCAACAGTTGAAGCATGGACAGTTTAGTAAAACAATTGGAGCATGCCTATTTTTATGTGCGCGAGGGTCGACAGGTCTTCATGCAATGTGGGTTCCATGTATTTATTTATTTAATACAAGATGCATTAAAAGGAGAAATTACCTTTGAAGACCCAGTTCCACTTTTACTCCTGGTTTTATAAAATTGAAAATTCACAGCGAGGAATTAATGTTAGTCCCTCATTAAACATATATAATGCAATTCATGCTTTGTAGGGTAATAATCATGAAAATTACTTATTTTAGGAATAATGAAAGCATTTCCTACAATATGAATATTGGACCTTTTGTTCAATGGTAGCACATGGACAATTGTAGCTATATATATCTCTTTGGTTCTCAAAATTCTAAAACTCTTGGAAAGAATAAAACTTATCTTGGAGAGTAGATTTTCAAGAATATGAACCCATCAACAAATCATATTATTAAATCACCTTTTTTTTTGGAGTTTAAATCAGTAAATTATGAGTCTACTAGATTTATTAACTGCTCAATCCCTCTTCAATTAGCCGATAGGAAATTTTTCTCTATGGTACGCTCACACTTGTACATTAATGAATACCTAACATGGACAATGACAACCCAACAATACTCTTCCTAATGCTAAAGATATATAGATAGTGCCTAAAAAATGGTACTTTACCAAACACTCAACACAAACCCATTAATTCACAAAGAAAAATAGCAAGCATGCCACCCATGTAAAGAAAAAATTTACATGAACTTTCTATTTGCCCCTACCTATGTAAAACTTTCTTACGTTACTATATGCTATGGCCACTCTTTCATAAATTGACTTTTGTATCTATAAGATTCCCTTTTTTTAGAAAGTACATCACTTCATTGATGGAAGCATGTCATATAATACAACAAGCACAAGGAGCGCAACATCACTATGCTAGTCTTACTCAAAATTAAGAAAAAATATTAGCTGCACAAGTTGTGCTCTCGCCACAAAGTAGATGCCCATCTATTAAGCGACGTGTCCACGAATGGCCCATTTGTTAGATTTTTCTCTCCTTCTCTCTCTCTCTCTTGCAGACTCGCACCTCCATTTCTCTTCTTCTTTGTCGTTTCTCCCTTCTTTTTTATGTTCTTTTTTTCAATTTCTTTTCCTTCCACAACTTGTGTGGTTAATATTTTCTCACACAAATGGCCTCATATGCCCTTAATTTACTCTTAACATCCGATCAATGGTGTACAAAACCACATGTGTAGAACTTTTTTTCACATTACTAGTGTATGTTATGGGCGCTCTTTCATAAATTGACATTTGTATCTATAAGATTCCCTTTTCTGGAAAGTACATCACTTTATGAATGGAAGCATATCATATAAAACAATAGGCACAAGCAACGCAACACCACTGCGCTAGTCCTACTTAAAACCAGGGGCGCGAAAACTAAGCTTCATATACTCATGTCCATGGATGAGACTAGAACTTGCTTTTCAGCGTGAGCTCATGCTGAATCAACTTCGAGAAAACATCCATGGCGTCGCAAGTAAGCCCCAAGGACACAACCAACTCGTCGCTCTCCCTGCTTCGGGAAGCGACCAAGATGAGGTTGTCAGGGACCGTCGCGGGCGCCACCTGGAACGGCCTCCCGAACCCGAAATCCATCTTGTAGAAAGGGAGCTGGCTCCACTTGCTGATGCAGCAAGCGCTGCCCTCGCAGTCAACTAGGACCCTGTTCAGCTCGACGTAGTCGATGGCCGACCTTATGTAACTCTCGGTGACGGATGCGAGCGCCTCGTGCACGGTCCTGACAGCGAACGAGAAGGGATTGCTGGTCAATTCACCGGCGCTGCACTCAGCACAGGACCAAGCGATGCCGTTCCCGAAGTAGCCACTCGGCAACGGGGGGTCGAACTTGGGGCGGCCGTCAACTGCAGTGAGTAGCTTCGTCATCTCGTGAGGACTGATTCCAAGAGCTTTGGTTCGCGAGATCCACACAAGCGCCGATATGACTTCGAAGGTCGTCGGGACTACGGAAGAGCCATTCTGGGTTGTGATTCTTGACGCTTTCTTGAGCTGAATGAGAGCGTGTGGCTTGAAGCAGAAGGATCTGTAAACGAGGGGCTTGGTTTGGGGGTCGACCACGTGTCCGGGCCGTCGGTCTCTCAGAGCATACTCATGGTGGGGGAAATCGATGTGCGGAGGTCGCCTTGGGCGCAACATCGATCGATCGAGAAAAGGAAGAACTGATGGCGGCTTGGCTCTATATTCGAGCCAGGTCTGTGTGAAATTGTATATGGAATCCTAAATACGTGAATTTTTAGTGTATTTTTGCGTATTTTTCTTGTATTTTCTGTGATTTTGGAAATACAGGTGATGGGTTACTAGTATGTTATCACACAATAAAAAGGTGTGATTCATCAACAAAAATCAAACTTTATTGTGAACTTAAGCTGGCTTAATGCGATACAATTCATATGAGATTGTATTTGAGCTATGTATTGAGCTGATGAGAAACAATAAAGATTATGAAACTTTTGTTACTCAAGTATACTCCTTTACACATTGGTAATATATGAATGATAGACGACTTAAAGACTCGTGACCAAACTGATGTACTGATTAACACATCTGGTGAATGTGGGTAATGCATGTCAATTAAGTTATTGCATATTGTACATGAACTTATCTGGTCATTGGTTAATGTCTATCGAGTTAAATATTTTTTATGGTAAGGGAGTATGGCAATATTTATGCAGAGCAATAGTATCTACTGTTGAATTTTAGATATTTGGTTCTCTGGTTTGACTCAATTAATAGGCCACTTTGGTTGAAGTAATGATATTTGTTACCTAAAATTGATTAATAAATCAGTTGTTGGCCTTGGAGTCATGTTTTGCCGTATGAAATTCATGAGCGATCATGGATCAGCTGTCAAGCTTGTCGATCTGGTGTACCTTATATTACTATTGATGTTAATTTGTGAGAGATATTTTAGATTAACATTCTTTTTATGTTGTTTTGGTGATATATAATTGAGGTGCATAAGAGATGTTTTATTCTCTGTTAAGAGAAGTTTCTTGTGTTACTGTGATCAATGATCTCATTGGAATCTGTCTTTCAGGTTCGCTGTATATATATATTTATATATATGTATGATTAATTTTTATTAATGAATAAAGCAATGTAATTAGCATGATATGTGATTTTGGTGATATGATGCCCCTATCACTAAAGTTAAAATCACATATATATGGTGTATGTGAGGAGTAAAGCTTATATCCCTGGTATGAGAAAATTTCAATGATTCAATTAAGTAGTGACCGCCAAAGTGGCACGCTTGATTGGGTTTGAGAAATTTCGGTCTCGTATGATGATTGGGATGTCTCCTGGTCTAATGCATAGTTATACTCCCAAAGGAGGTGATTGTGTATTAGTTCATGGAAGGATACATGATAGTGTGGTGGAGGAGTGACTGATTCTAGTGATTCATATGCCCAAAGGTGATGAATTCACGAAAAATTGGAACATATTCTCATAACCCTTATCATGTGGGGGAGTGTACAATTGCATGTCATGTATTCTGCCCAAAGGTGATTATGTGATTTTGCATGTAACTCTCTGGATGTGTACTTGTACGTCAAGTTACACAATGCTCACATTATGCTAATTATATACTGCTTGTTTTTCAGTCACCTTTTCTGTAAATGGTAATTCCGTCATCATTGAGGTTTTTTTTTATTGATTCAAATTTTAAGTTGTGGACATATGATTTGTTGCTTGAGAAAAGAGCAATTGAATTTGCTTATTGTCTATGACACGTTTCATTCTGGAACACTTGAAAAGATGTTTGCCTGTGGACTGCACTTTTTGCTATAAGATGATGGAAGCCTTAGTTGCTTGAAATTATGTCTTATTTGATATTGAAATTAGGACACATCTGCAAAAATTGTGTTTAAGTCCTAATGACATATACATCTCGTATATGATTAAAAGGTTGTCGGGTTTAACAGTGGTAATGAGTATTTTGGCAAGTATGACAATGCGAAATAGCTTAAAGGGTCATTTGTCAAATACTTGGTAGATTAGGGTGGTGATTTAATTACTATACCTGAAAATTCTGACAAAAAGATTTGGGCGAAAGGCATAAATGCACCATATTGAACATGGTGATGAGTATGATTAGTAAGACTAATTTATCTAGTCTTTTGTGGGCTAATATTATGAAAGCAATTTTTTCATATACAAAAGGGGTATTGATTTTATGACCCTAAAGAAGGTACAAGAATTATGGAATCACATACTCTAAAGTTTCTAAATATTGACGTAATTGTAGAGGATAGCTGCTCTCGTTATTAAAGATAATAGTATGATGGAGGTTACTATGTTTTTGTCTTTACCTATCTGAGATAATTATGGAATCTCCTGTACCATAGACTAAACTTGTTGAGGTTCAAGGTACTATTCTTGATATAGTTTATAATGAAATTTTTTCAAACCTCTCAAGTATAGAATGAAGTGGTGGTAACTTTATTAAGGAGATTTGTTAAGGAAAGACGATCAGTTATACCATCAGATTATATAGTCTATTTGTGAGAGCATGATTACAATATCCACTATATGGTTGATGTAATGACATATTTATAAATGTCGTTTCTTATTCTCAATTAAGTATGTGATTAGATGCCATAAAAGGCGATATACAATCTATGAAACATGTTTGGAAACTTACTGACTTGTCTAAAGATCACAAGTTTATTAGTTGCAAATTGGCGTACAAAACTGAAAGAATTTCAAACAAATATTGTGGAATTTAAAGCCAAATTTGTAACTAACGTTTTAACTCTGAAAGAGGGGTGGATTGTTTATAGTGAAGAAATAATTATTTCTTTAAATGTTCTTTCGAGTGAACGTGGCATTAATAATTTATTTTGATATAAAGTTATGCCAAATAGATACAAAATCTATGTTGTGCAATTGGATGATTTTGCAGCAGATTCAAGTAAACTTGTGTGTATACTGAAAAGTTCTAATTCATGGTCTTAAGCAAGTTTCCAGACAATATTATTAAAGTTTCATAGTATTATTATTTTGTTCAATTGGGAACAAAGTAATTCAAAATACTGCAAGGTCAGTGGGAGGAAATTTATTTTTTCTCATATTTTGCTTACAAGTTGTGACCTTGATACATCTTATATCCTTTGTACGAGGTCTGTAAGAATTGTTCTTGTCATATATATATCGGATTTTATATTAGATTTTCTTGGAGGACATTTGCTGATCGTATTTTGGAAATATTCAATATACATCATTGCAAGCCAGGAATTGCTCTGTTGTTGAGGGTGATGGACTAAATCTATTACATTGTCCTTATTTAGATATTGAGAAAATCTAATTAAAGGGAGTACCTTGTGTCGGTGCACTTAAAAGTATAATGTATACTCGAATTTGCACTAGACTAAATGTTGTCTTTGTGACTGGACTTCTAGGCAGATATCGGTCAAATCCAGGACATGATCACTGGGTTGCTGTCAAGAAGGTTTTAGATTACATGCTAATTTATAGGTATGTTCAATTCTTGCAGTTAGTAGAGTATTTAGATGTAAACTTTGCTGGCTGTTTTGATGACATGCAATCAATAACGGAATACAGATTTATGTTAGTAGGAAGTGCAGTAAATAAAGTTTTATGTCATCTTCTACTATGTAAGCATGTTAGTAACATTCTTTTAGGTTGTTACTTGGGCTTTTAGGCTCCAGAACCTTATGACGGAGTTGATCGTTTTAACTTGATGGATAGACCCATACGGTTGTATTGAGATAACAAATTTGTAAAAGGTCTCAAGGGGTCTAAATATATATGGTGGTAAGATATTTTTGACCATAAAGAAACGGTACAGAAATGTGACTTATAATATAATATATTTTCACAGATGATGTGGTTACAGATCCACTAACTAAAGGCCTACGCCCATGTGTATTTGAGTGACATGTCATTAGCATGGGCCTAGGAGTATCTTTGGATACTGTTGTTTAGTGGGAGCTATTTTGGCTTTACTCTGATAAAGTTCACATCTGTGGTTCATTACACTTAGTAACGGTTTAATATGTATCAACTTTTGCATTCAATAAAATGTTTTGAATGTGTTGTTATTATGTTGAATACATATTAATAAAGTCTCAAGGGATTGTATAAATCTTGACTGAAGGCTAGGGGCATCCGGGCATCCGGTTATTAGCCTTGTGCATATGTCTTGTAATACATAAAGAAAGGTTAACCATAAAGACAAGATATATATGGGTTCATTGGAACCATAAAACATTCTCTAGTGGCACAAGTTTTTTGTGACACCTAAGGTAAGAGAATGGTGACTGACAAATGGGATCTCTCTATGAGAGATGGTATCCATTTGACACACTACCATATTGAATCCATATCAATAAAGTTGAGAACATTCGTGACCATGGAAGGCTCTGTGTGTATACATGCAGTTACCGCCATGATTCGGTGTTTGAGACTTTATGGGATAGGATTGACTATTAAGAATTATCTCTAGACCAATGTGCGCGCATAAGGTACGATTTCAATTAATATAGTCCAAGTGGGAGAATGTAAGAGTTTTCCTAATGTGAACTACATTAATTGATATTATAATTTACTATTTTGATGGTTACCGTAAAATAGGATTGGTCTAAGATGAGATAGAAGGTTTCTTAATTTGTCTAATATGGGGCTAATTAGTGTGGGTCAAGTTGAGCCTGGCCCGTAATGAGGGGGCCTAGCTAGAAACTCTATAAATAGTGCTCAAGTATCTCCTCTAACCCTAATTCTCACATGTATCCTCACCTAAGGAGCGTTTACCTAACGCTAAACGTGAGGGGGCTGCCTCATTGAGCCAGTGATACGGAGGGCAATAGAGGAGAAGGACTTGATGCGTGGATCCCCTTGATATATGTGGGTAATTCTTTTATGCTTCCGCTCTATATTCGACCAGTAAGCTATGAAGTCCATGAAGGCTTTCCCGTCGACAAGGACGTGATTCATGACGATGCCCATGACAATCCCTCCGCACTTGAACGTCGTCACCTGGATTTCATGATAAGCTGTAAGTGGATATCTACTTGTGTGTACTAAACTAAATAAGATCATCGGATCTAGTGAAACCCACAATTTTCAATAGTATTTACCTGCACCGTTAGCAAAGGTACTTCCAATATAGTCGGGGCTCCATCGCTGTGCTTCACGAGTTTTCGCAGCATGGCGGGATTGATGGCGCTGATATCGCCCAGCACTGCAATGTCATCCTCCGACGTCGCTTCGACGAACAGGACACCTTCTCCAGTGCATCTCACCGCCATCCTCCCGTCGCTCCCCATGACAAGTCTGCCCGCAAATGGATAGAACTCGACCACTCTCTTATTGTCTCGATCGCGGCGGGACGCCTTCCCCTCCCTTCACCCTTGAAGGTGATCACGTTCTTAATCACATACGGGAAGGTCTGGTCGAGGTTCGAGAGAGCGTAGAGCCCACCAAACATTTCCGTCGTCGGAGAAACATGAACTACGTTCGCGATCTTCACATCAAGCTTTCGCGTAGCTCCGGCGTTTCTTGGCTTCTCATTTCCTGCTTCTTTGCACAGAATAATCGAAGCTGTATTTATGTATCCGCAGGCTTTCGGCGATACCATGGTAAATGTACGACTTGCTAATTACTACAAATAACCCTAACCGTAATAAAAGGGTAAATTACAATATCGATTAATATAATTCACATTAGGAAAACTCTTACACTGATCAGTCATATACAAAATTGACCAGCCATATTTGTTTATATTGGTTGCATGAAAAATTACATGATCTTGTCAATTAAATATAAATATATCATTATATATTTGAATGATTGCAGATTAAATTCAAAATGCACATGCTACGTACCGTTCTTGCTTTCATCCTCAAATGACTCAAAGGTCCCTCTGAGAATTGCGGTACCCATCCTATGGATAACAATTATGAAACATTGAAAAAATTAACTGATTAACCAACAGAAAATATTCTTATGAGCATTCGTAGATTTTGCAATCAATTTGCCTCATTTTGATTTTTATTATCGGCACCGAACTTTTATTTCTTCAAAATTGATGACACTTTGACTGGGATCTAACCAGCTTTCCAGTGAACTTTGACATGATAGAGACACTGAACAATTTTATCACTCATAAGTATCACTGTAGATGTAATATTTAAACTCACATTGATATTTTAATATAAAAAAAAAAACTCTGGTTAAAATTAATCAAACTTGAATGCATATTTAATGTGCAAGATAAAAACAAGCACATACCTGAGCAATTTCAACTTTTAAAATTTTCGAATGTTGAGTTGCAACAATTAGAGCAAGTCTGTATTTATATGTGCAAGGTTTGACAGGTCTTCTTGGCCAAGCCCTGGGTCAACCCAGCTATGTGGGTTCCATGCATTAATGATTTCAATACAATATACATTCCAAAGAAAAAATGACTTTGAAGACCCAATTCCAAAGAGGAAATGACAAACTCTTCTCGCTCCCTTCGCAAATTCCAAGATGTGATCCTCATAAAACACATGAATCACGCCCATAAGACAAGCCCACAATCGGCACTGACGCCCACCATATTTGTAGGCATGCATGCAGATCGTGCATGTGCATGGGCACGCATTTAATGAGGCGGAAGAGATGAGTGATAATAGTCAAACAAACGTGTGCCTATAATCCTTGAAGATAATCGTGAAATGAGGTGGGCCACCATCTTTGAATTTATTGTTCCTGGAGAGAAGGAAGTGTTATAGGAGTCTTCTTTATGCATTTGCAGCAGGTTGTGGGTCCCTTTATTTAATGCAGAAGATTGTGGATGCCTTCCATTTTGGCTAAGGCAAATCACTCTTCTTTGACTTCACTTGCCCACTTGAAAGTCAAAGAACTTAAACCACTCATGCGCCTTTCTTTGGCTTCTTCCTTCTATGCATGGAGATAGGATTAATGGCAGAGCAAAATTTGAAGACATCACAAAGTCTCCCCTTAACTTTGTTTATTTGGCCAGACTTATGCGTATTTGTCTAACGGGTTCAAACTCGAGACATAATTTAATAGTTTACCTTTAGTCTAGCTAGAAATGATATATTTCTTATTTATTAGTGTTAAATGCTCACTTTGCCATGCAATTTATTCGATGTCCTTGGTTGCTAGTTGTTATTATAATAATTGTACACCCGCATAATCACTTCACATATTAGGGATAGATCTAAAATCAATTCAAACTGCCTGATAAACATATTTTTATGAAATGAACAATATTAAACATTGGTTACTGTTCATAACTGTTCATCTTCTCCAGTGGAGAAGCTGATCGGAGGCCGACGACTACAAGCCAAGGGGTCGCGCGTGCCGGTGATGCACCGGCGACCGCCGCTTGAGGGTCGCCCAACCCTGGTGACCGTCGCCAGACCTCAGGCGACGCCTGGGTCACGCGACCTAGGCAACTGATGGCCTGAATTGCGGGTCTTCATGGCCAAGCCTTGGGTCAACCCAGCTATGTGGGTTCCATGCATTAATAATTTCAATACAATATACATTCCAAAGAGAAATGACTTTGAAGACCCAACTCCAAAGAGAAAATGACACCCTCTTCTTGCTCCCTTCACAAATTCCAAGATGTGATCCTCATAAAACACATGAATCACGCCCACAACACAAGCCCACAATCGGCACTAACGCCCACCATATTTGTAGGCATGCATGTAGATCGTACATGTGCATGGGCATGCATTTAATGAGGCGGAAGAGATGAGTGATAATAGTCAAACGAAAGTTTGCCTATAATCCTTAAAGGTAACTATGAAATGAGAAGGGCCACCGTCTTTGAATTTCTTGTTCCTGGAGAGGGAAGCATTATAGGAGTCTTCTTCATGCATTTGCAACTAGGTTGTGGGTCCCTTTATTTAATGCAGAAGATTGTGGATGCCTTCCCTTTCGACTGAGGCAAATCACTCTTCTTTGACTTCACTTGCCCACCTGAAAATCAAAGAACTTAAACCACTCATGCGGCTTTCTTTGGCTTCTTCCTTCTATGCATGGAGATAGGATTAATGGCAGAGCAAAATTTGAAGACATCACAAAGTCTCCCCTTAACTTTGTTTTTTGGCTAGACTTATGCGTATTTGTCTAACGGGCTCAAACTCAAGACATAATTTAACAATTTACCTTTAGTCTAGCTAGAAATGATATCTTGCTTATTTATTAGTGTTAAATGCACACTTTGCCATGCAATTTATTCGATGTCCTTGGTTGCTAGTTGTTATTATAATAATTGTGCATCTACATAATCACTTCACATATTAGGGATAGATCTAAAATCAATCCAAACTACCTGATAAATATATTTTTGTGAAATGAACAACATTAGACATTGGTTATTGTTCATCACTGTTCATCTTCTCTAGTGGAGAAGTTGATTAGAGGCCAACGACCACCGGGCAAGGGGTCGCGTGTGCCGGCGACGTGCCGGCGACCACCGCCTGAGGGTCGACCGACCCTCCGACCATCGCCATACCTCAAGCAACACCTAGGTCGCGCTACCCAGGTGAATGATGGCCTAAATTGCGGGTCTTCGTGGCCAAGCCCTAGGTCAACCTAGCTACGTGGGTTCCATGCATTAATAATTTCAATACAATATGCATTCCAAAGAGAAAATGACTTTGAAGACCCAACTCCAAAGAGAAAATGACAACCTCTTCCCGCTCCCTTCGCAAATTCCAAGATGTGATCCTCATAAAACACATGAATCACGCTCACAAGACAAGCCCACAATCGGCACTAACGCCCACCATATTTGTAAGCATGCATGTAGATCATACATGTGCATGGGCACGCATTTAATGAGGTGGAAGAGATGAGTGATAATAGTCAAACGAACATATGCCTATAATCCTTAAAGATAACTGTGAAATGAGGTGGGCCACCATCTTTGAATTTCTTGTTCCTGGAGAGAAGGAATCGTTATAGGAGTCTTCTTCATGCATTTGCAGCAGGTTGTGGGTCCCTTTGTTTAATGAAGAAGATTGTGGATGCCTTCCCTTTCGACTGAGGCAAATCACTCTTCTTTGACTTCACTTGCCCACCTGAAAGTCAAAGAACTTAAACCACTCATGTGGCATTCTATGGCTTCTTCCTTTTACGCATGGAGATAGGATTAATGGCAGAGCAAAATTTGAAGACATCACAAAGTCTCCCCTTAACTTTGTTTATTTGGCCAGACTTATGTGTATTTGTCTAACAGGCTTAAACTCAATACATAATTTAACAGTTTACCTTTAGTCTAGCTAGAAATGATATCTTTCTTCTTAATTAGTGTTAAATGCTCACTTTGCCATGCAATTTATTCGATGTCCTTGGTTGCTAGTTGTTATTATAATAATTGTGCACCCACATAATCACTTCACCTATTAGGGATAGATCCAAAATCAATTCAAACTGCTTGATAAATATATTTTTGTGAAATGAACAACATTAGACATTGGTTACTATTCATCACTGTCCATCTTCTCCAGTGGAGAAGCCGATTAGAGGCCAACGACCGCCAGCCAAGGGGTCGTGCGCACCGGCAATGCATCGGCAACCGTCACCTGAGGGTCGCCCGACCCTGGCAACCGTCACCAGACCTAAGGCAACGCTTGGGTCACACGACCTAGGTGACTGATGGCCTGAATCGCAGGTCTCCATGGCCAAGCCCTGGGTCAACCCGGTTATGTGGGTTTCATGCATTAATAATTCCAATATAATATGCATTACAAAGAGAAAATGACAACCTCTTCTTACTCCCTTCGCAAATTCCAAGATGTGATCCTCATAAAACACATGAATCACGCCCACAAGACAAGCCCACAATTGGCACTGACACCCACCATATTTATAGGCATGCATGCAGATCGTGCATGTGCATGGGCACACATTTAATGAGGTGGAAGATATGAGTAATAATAGTCAAACAAACGTGTGCCTATAATCCTTGAAGATAATTGTGAAATGAGGTGGGCCACCGTATTTGAATTTCTTGTTCCTAGAGAGAAGGAAGCGTTATAGGAGTATTCTTCATGCATTTGTAGCAGGTTGTGGGTCCTTTATTTAATGTAGAAGATTGTGGATGCCCTCCCTTTCAGCTGAATCACTCTTCTTTGACTTCACTTGTCCACCTGAAAGTCAAAGAACTTAAACCACTCATGCGGCTTTCATTGGCTTCTTCCTTCTACGCATGGAGATAGGATTAATGGCAGAGCAAAATTTGAAGACATCACAAAGTCTCCCCTTAACTTTGTGTCTTTGGCCAAACTTATGCGTATTTGTCTAACGGGCTCAAACTTGAGATATAATTTAACAATTTACCTTTAGTCTAGCTAGAAATGATATCTTTCTTATTTATTAGTGTTAAATGCTCACTTTGCCATACAATTTATTCGATGTCCTTGGTTGCTAGTTGTTATTATAATAATTGTGCACCCACATAATCACTTCACATATTAGGGATAGATCTAAGATCAATTCAAACTGCCTAATAAATATATTTTTGTGAAATGACCAACATTATACATTGGTTACTGTTCATCTTCTCTAGTGGAGAAGCCGATTAGAGGCCAACGACCGCCTGCCAAGGGATCGCGCGCGCCGGCAATGTGTCGGCAATCGCCGCCTGAGGGTCGCCCGACTCTGGCAACCGTCGCTGGACCTAAGGCAACGCCTGGGTCACACGACCAAGGCAACTGATGGCCTGAATCGCGAGTCTTCGTGGCCAAGCCTTGGGTCAACCCAGCTATATGGGTTCTATGCATTAATAATTTCAATACAATATGCACTCCAAAAAGAAAATGACTTTGAAGACCCAAATTCCAAAGAGAAAATGACAACCTCTGCTCTCTCCCTTCACAAATTCCAAGATGTGATCCTCATAAAACACATGCATCACACGTAAGTACCAATCTCTTATTCGGGACAGTGCTAAGCCTCTTACCTCCTGAATCTAAACCTAAGTCTTGATGCTCTACTCACTTTCATTGACCTGCTTGCCAGCTGACTGTAGGCATGTTGTGCGATCCCCATTTACTAGCTTGCCATTGCACACCCCATGGCTACATCAGTAATCAACGGAGCTTTGGCTTGCGACGCCACAATATGAAGCCATCCAACACCAAGTTATTGGCCCACTTGATTGAGAACGTTTGTGTGACATCCTGAAATTCGAGCCCTCTAAGGGAGGAATGAATGTGAATATCATCAATGCATTGTTGGTTGATCTCACTCGGAATTGATCACTCCTGAGATACTAACCTTGAGGGAAAAGGCTAATGAGGACAAAACTTATATAACTAAAGAACTTGATCTAGGAAAACGACTTGACCGTGAGACTTGTGTGAGGACGACCCTACAGATAGGCAAGCCGATTTCAATGACGACCGAAGTCGATTCGCGGACAGAACATAATGGAACAACGAGTGATTTTGTTTACTATTATCGAACCCGCGAACGACCCTATGTCAATCCTTAGTAATTGTGTACTTTGAAATAAGAATCTATTCTCCACAAATTCATGTAGTCAAGGACGTCCATGTGTCAAGATGTCTTGAACGTGATTTGGCACGAGTTGGTTACGCGTGAATCTGTCAGTCTAAGTTGTACCAAAATGATATGTGGGCAAAATTGACATGGCATGAGAGTCCATGATTGGACTTCGAATGTTCGGGAATGTCCAAGACAGACTTTGGATAAAGCTACTTCGTTAGTTGACAGCGCCAATTAAGCCGAGTTTTTGGAAAAGCGATTTTCGGACCGAGGAAGCGAGCCCATGAGGAAGTGGGCCAGGCCAAGCCAATGTGGACCTTAGGCCCAAGGTGGGACAACCACCATGGTGGGCCTAAGGCAAGCAAGTGAGTCCATTGGGCCAAATCAACTATTTCTTCTTCTAAGCCCATTACCAAACCTTAAGCCCATTTGAGCCCAATCAATACCCGACCCATTCCTATTCATTTCCAAGCCCATTTCTTAGGCCCGCCCATCATTTTCAGCTCAAGGGCAAATGGGGAAATGTGCAAGGTGAAATGACTAAATTGCCCTTAGTTGTAGGGAGAAAAAAAGCTAGAGAAGACAGAGAAAGCGATAATGTCTTGCATAGGGACTTGAAGCATGCATTGAATGGCCATAATGAGGCCTTGATGGCAGCTCTCCCATCACTCTCTCTCCTCCTCTTCAGCCCCAAACCGGTTGACCATCTCTCTCCCTTGTTTTCTCTTCTTCCAATTTTTGCTCTAGCTAACCTTTCTCCAAAAACTCGAGTTGTTCATTGTCTTCTCATGAGAATTAGCCTTAGTACCACCCACCATTGCACTCAGAAGGCCCAAACTATTTAGGAGAGCCCGACCACTCGCCGAACAGAGTTGCTAGCCGATCCGTATGCCGGCTTGAAGTTGCCGATCGCCGATCCATCGGTCCGCTTGTAGCCTACACTGTTTCGCATTTTTAGCCATTTTTCTCTCATTCTAACCCTTTCTCTACCCATCCCAACCACCACCAAGTCCCCCTTGTGCCCTAGGTGCCACCAGTTGCCAGAGACCCACTCGTCGGAGCTCCGGCAAGCCCGACAAGTCAGTTTTCCAGAATTTCAGAGGGAAGCAGAGCTTGTGGCTGATGTTTCAGCCTTGGGACCGCCTTTGACCACTGTGGTTGAGGTCCCAAGCATAGCCACCATCGTCGCGGCCACATCTGTGTCTCTAGCCTACTTAACGGGTGAGTTTAGCTTAGGGTTGGTTTAGTTAGACTTAATTCTAGTTTAGGATATTTAATTAAGTTATATTAGCCCTAAGATAGGTGGTTAGATGGATGGATTAGATTATTTTAGCTTAATCTCACTTTAATTGATTAATTGTGCTTATTTGTTTAATTAAGATTGTTTCGCTCAATTAATCGTTTGTTTGGTTTAATTAATGTTTTGTTTAATTTCTGAGTTTAGTTTTTATTTATTTAATTTTGGGAATTCACTGTTCACACGACACTATTCACAATTTTACTATTCACATGCACTATTCACGCAGTGTTCACAAAGTACTATTTACGTGCACTGTTCATCCAGAATGTGAAAAGTGTATAAATTCACATGTGTTGATTTTATGAGATGAATTGGATGTGTTATTGCATAAACATCCGCATGAAATGTATGTTTTCCACAAAGAGGGGAAAATGGATTGTCTAAGGGACATTGGAAGTGGATTGCTATTATGAGAAAAGAGAAAATGATTTGAAAGTGTATATGCAAGAGTGTGCATTGGCTAAGTGCGCAAAGATAAAAAGGGAGTTGCGGTGGTCTACCTGCGTTATCATTAAGTTGAATCCATCCCCCGCTGTGTGTCGAGTGGGCGATGCTCCTATGTGAATGCCTGTGTGGCGACAACCATACCTGTGTGGCGGTAATAAGAACGTGCCTGTGTGGCATAGATCGTGCCTATGTGGCCATATTACTATGTGTTGGATAATCGTGCCTGTGTGGCGGTGATCAATTGGAACATATGATAAGTCATGCCAGTGTGGCTGTAAGCAATTAGAGTGCCTATGTGGCCCTAAGTAATTGGAATGCCTGAGTGGATCATATTGTTTATGGCATGCACGCATGAATCGATAATGTGCAGGGTATGGTAATGGCCAAGTGAGATCACTTGTGATGCGACTCGTATGTGATTGATGAACTGCATCATCTAATGGCCATGTGCATTGCGTGTATTGTGTTGAGATATAACGTGTAGGGTATGGCATGCCATGTAAGGTTGCATGCGAATCGACTGTTGATTGTTAGTTGTTAGTCAGGGTTTGTTTGTGGGGTGGTTTTGAAGAGATACCCCGAGTCGAGTTGGTATACAAACCAGGGCTTAAGGGAGGACTCACTGAGATTTATATCTCACTAGTTATTGTATAACCATTTTCAAGTCCCTATTGTGAAGAACTAAGAGCTTAAAGCAGAAGGGTTAGGAGCATAGGTGGCTCAATAGTTCCTTTTTAGAAAGACCTTCTGTATATGAACCTGAGTTGTTTTGAAAGTGTGTTTTAATTTGGAAAATTGTTGTCATGCTTTTCTATCCCATATATGTTGTTGTCATGGGATTAGTTAATTCGCTTCCGCATGTGCAATAAAAGGAATGGATCTTAGGAATGTCGCAATTTCTATCGATCACTGAGAGATGTGTGCATGCTAGAGGTTTGAAGTGTGACAATTTGACTTTGCACCCTCAAAGGGGTCTAAAGGCTTGTACATGCTGGAAGTTTGGCCCCGTTTGGTTTGGCTTTGGGACTCTCAAGTCCCACGGCCAAATACAAATGTGTTTGGTTCGATTTTTTGGGCAACTTTGGCAAGATGCAATTGCATCTCCAAAGGACTCTAAGGAACCTTAGTCTAAAGCGGGTCTAGAGGTCCTTTGGGAACTTGCATTTTCGGAAGGCAAGTTCCGATTACTATTCATTACTATTCATCATCTCCGGTGGAGAAGCCAATCGAAGGCCGACCACCGCCGACCAAAGGGTCGTGCGCGTTGGCGACACACCGGCGACCGCTGCCTGAGGATCGCCCGACCCTAGCAACCGTCACCAGACCTCAGGCAACACCTGGGTCATGCGACCAAGAAGACTGATGGCCTGAATCGCGAGTCTTCATGTTCAAGCCCTGGGTCAACCCAGCTATGTGGGTTCCATGCATTAATAATGTCAATACAATATGCATTCCAAAGAGAAAATGACTTTGTAAGACCCAATTCCAAAGAGAAAATGACAACCTATTCTCGCTCCCTTCGCAAATTCCAAGATGTGATCCTCATAAAACATATGAATCACGCATAAGTACCAATATCTTATTCGGGACAGTGCTAAGCCTCTTACCTCCTGAATCTTGATGGTCTACTCACTTTCATTGACCTACTTGCCAGCCGACGGTTGGCACGTCATGTGATCCCCATTTACCAACTCGCCATTGCGCGCCCCATGGCCTCATCAATAACCGACGAAGCTTTGGCTTGTGACGCCGCAGTATGAAGCTGTCCAATGCCAAGTTATCGACCCACTTGATCCAGAATGTCTGACTTTGCACCCCCAAGGAGGTCCAAAGGCTTGTACATGTTGGAAGTTTGGCCCCGTTTGGTTCGACTTTGGTAATGAGCTTTGGGACTCTAAAGTCCCTTGGCCAAATGCAAACGTGTTTGGTTCAATTTTTTGGGTGACTTTGGCAAGATGCAATTGCATCTCCAAATGACTCTAAGGGCCCATAATCCAAAGCAAGTCTAGAGGTCCTTTGGGAACTTGCATTTTCGAAATGCAAGTTCCGGTTACTGTTCATCATTGTTCATCTTCTCCGGTGGAGAAGCCAATTGGAGGCTAATGATCGCTGGCCAAGGGGTCGCGCACACCGGCGACGCACCGACGACCGCCGCCTAAGTGTCCCCTAACCCTAGTGACTGTTGCCAGACGTCAAGCGACTTTTGGGTCGTGCGACCCAAGAGACTAATGGCCTAAATTGCGGGTCTTCGTGGCCAAGCCCTGGGTCAACCCAGCTATGTGGGTTCCATGCATTAATAATTTCAATACAATATGCATTCCAAAGAGAAAATGACTTTGGAGACCCAATTCCAAAGAGAAAATGACAACCTCTTCTCGCTCCCTTCGCAAATTACAAGATGTGATCCTCATAAAACTCATGAATCACGCTTAAGTATCGATCTCTTATTCGGGAGAGTATTTGGGACAGCGCTAAGCCTCTTACCTCCTGAATCTAAACCTAAGTCTTGATGCTCTTCACTTTCATTGACTTGCTTGCCAACCGACGATAGGCATGTCGTGCGATCCCCATTTACCAGCTTGCCATTGCGCGCCCCATGGCCGCATCAGTAACCAACGGAGCTTTGGCTTGCAACATCGCAATATGAAGCCATCCAATGCCAAGTTATCGACCCACTTGATTGAGAACATCTGACTTTGCACCCTCAAAGGGGTCCAAAGGCTTGTACATGTTGGAAGTTTTTGTTTATAAAAATAAACTAAGTGCATTTTTCTTGTCCCACATAGGAAAAGTGGGAGGAAGTGGGTCAATTAATAAGTGTAGGGTTTCTTTAGTGCACCTAAAGAGATGATTGGGTTTGGGCTAGACCTCACCATATCCGTGTGCGGGTGCACAATTTTTGGTGCGATTATTTTGCGCAGTTTAATTAGCACTAATCCCTTTGTTATTTTATTTTTATTTCGTACGGTTATCTTATTAACTTTAATCAATTCAATTTTTTTAATTTATTGAGAATTTTTGGAAATTAAAAAAAATAATAATTTCGAAATTTTATTTATTAAATAATAATAATTTTGTATTATTCCAAATTTTTGTTTGTGTCTTTTCAAGACAATCTTTGAAAAAGATACTCGTTTAGTTTGCAACCTTTCCCAAAGGGTTGCATTTGTTCGTTTTTTAACTGTTTACAAATGGACGCATTTGTTCATCTAGGCAATTTTCGAAAGGATACATTTGTTCGCTTTACGACCTTTCACAAAGAGTTGTTCATGTTTTAAGAATTTTTTATATATACATGTTAGTTTTCAGTAGAAATGAGTGTGATCATTTTCGAGATTTCTCTTTGAAAAAATTTCAGCCATCTTAATTGTTTCCTAAAGAGATCCTAGAGAAATACTAGATTTGTTATCTAGTACTCTCATTTGAAACTTTGTTGTATCCTAGAGGAAATTTGCTGGTGACTATTAGCAATTTTGTAGGGCAAATAAATCCTTAATGAAAATCATATCATGCCTCAAAATCTGACTTGATTACTCGATCCGACTTAATTGTTCTACCCAATTCGAAGATACGTCCATTGCAAATGTTGTATACCAAGATGTATGCAATGTACTATGTTGTTTCTCCTCTTGACTAAGTGCATTTTGGAATTTGCTAATTAGGTTGGCTAAGGCCCTGTTTGTTTATTTTTGTTTTTGTTCCCTGAAATAAAAGTTTATGCTCTTTTGTTATAGAGAACAAAAAAGGAACAAAAACGTGTTTGGTAAAACTTTTGTTCCCAAGAACAAAAAATCTATTTTTTTTTTTTTAGGAACAGATTTGGAACAAAAACAAGAAATAGAAAAAAGTTACTTCTTTCTTCTTCTCCTTTCTTCTTCTTTTTTTTTTCTTTCCTTCTTCTTCCTTTTTGCTAATCACCGGCCTCGGCCATGGCCGTCGAGGGCCAGCGACCTTGCCGGAGTGTTGCCAGCCCCCGATGAGCCTCGCCCAGGTGACGCGAGGTCGGCCTCGCCCTCGCCCTAGCCAGTAAGGCTAGGCCTCACCTTGGTTGGGCGAGCTCAAGCCTCGCCCCGCCGGCGAGGCTTAGCCTCGTCTTGGCCGGGCGAGCTCGAGCTCGCCCAAATCGGCGAGGCCAAGCTCGCCCAGCCATCGGCGAGGCTTGGTCTCGCCGGGCCACCGCTGGGCGACGCCAACCTGGCGGTGGCTCGGCGAAGCCATCGACCCTTGTCGGCCGGTTGCTAACCATGGCCGAGGTCCACGACAGGCCAAAAGGAAGAAAGAAGGAAAAAAAAGAAGAAAAAAGGAAAAAATATAATAAAAATTATTGAAAAATTAAAAGAAACAAAAGAATTATACAAGTTTACCAAACGCATTTCTATTCTTGGAGTAGAAATTTTTTGTAGTTAGCAAGTGCATTCTTATGGGAAAAGTACTAAAAAAGTCCTAAACATTTTGTTATTGTGCCGATTTGGTCTTAAACCTTTTTTTGGTGCCGATTTGGTCCTAAACCTTTTTAAGTTGTGCCAATTCAGTCCTTTCTTAGCCAATTTAGCCGGATTTTGCTGACCGGTCGCCGGCCGGCCGACGTGGACAACTTTTTACTAATATTTTAATATTTTTGAATTTTTTTATTTTTATTTTTATTTTGTTTAATTTTTTATTTTTTTATTCTGCTCTCCTTCCTCCAGGCCCGGTCGCCGAACCTCGGCGACCGGCCGAGGCGACGGCCAAGCAGGCGACGGCCGGTGAGGTCGAGGTGACCTCGCCGGCCACCCGCTAGTGGCCGGATCGGGGGGTCGACCTCGCCCATGGCGGCGAGGGCGAGCCCGCCCGCCCGTCGAGGGCGCGAGGCCGCCCCGAGGCCACCGGGGCGGCGAGGGCGAGCCGCGCTAGCTCGCCGGATATGGCGGCGGGTCGGCGAGCAACGGTGGACGGCATCGGGCGGCAGCATTGCGGCGGTGGTCTCACGTGGCCGGGTTTCCTCGGCTTGGCCGGAGAGGACTCTCTCTCTTTCTTTCTCGATCTCTCTCTCTCTCTCTCTCTCTCTCTCTCTCTCTCGTCCCGCCCGGATCGAACGCCCTCGGATCTCGAACCGAATCCTTGAAGACCGCGAGCTCCGGCCCGGTCCGACCAACACAATGCACAAAAAGACCGAGGCCTACCGGAGCTTCGGCGCTTGAAACCAAGCGCGGCCGTAGGCCGACGACCGCGGCTCAGGTGCGGTGGCCGGCGGTCTACCCCCTCCGACTCTCTCCCCGCTCGAACCGCCTCACTCGCCGGATCCGGCCAGCAAGCGGGCTCGCCCTCGCCGGCCATGGGCGAGGCTCGACCCTCGCCAATCCAACGAGGGCGAGCCTCGCCGCCCAGCCTCGAGGGCGGCCTCGCGGGGCGGGCGAGGCCCGCCCTCGCCGGATCGACCTCACCAGATCCGGCGAGGGCGAGCCTCGCCGCCCTCGCGAGGTCGCCCCCGCCACGCGCGAGGTGGCCGGCGAGGTCCGAGGTCGACCTCGCCTTGTCGTCGCCTCGGCGGTCGCCGAGGTCCGGCGACCGGCTGGAGGAAGAAGAGCAAAATAAATAAAAAATAAAAAATTAAACAAAATAAAAATAAAAATAAAAAAATTCAAAAATATTTAAATATTAGTAAAAAGTTGTCCACGTCGGCCGGCCGGCGACCAGTCAGCAAAATCCAGCCAAATTGGCCGGAAATGACTGAATTGGCACAACTTAAAAAGGTTTAGGACCAAATCGGCACCAAAAAAAGGTTTAGGACCAAATTGGCACAATGACAAAAGGTTTAGGACTTTTTTGGCACTTTTCTCGCATTCTTATACTCAGAAATTGTTCCTTGTAAAAGAAAAAAAAAAACTATTTCTGTTCAAAATTGTTTCACGGAATAGAAACATTACCAAACACGTCCTAAAAGGCTTCTTGAGGGTCTATCTTTCTTAGTCTATTCCATTTTTCTTTTAGCTTGTGGGTGTGATGTCGTTATTACATTTTACATATGTCCAATTAATTAATATTTTTTCTAATTCAAAAACTTAATGTCATTTAAATCATAAAAAATTTGACTAGCCACTTTCCTCCACAAGATTAGTTCTTGGTTTCATTAAATGTTATAGTAATCAAATTTACAATGTGTTTGATGTCGTCTATCTGAAAAATGCATTTTATGAGCATTTGCATTTAATATTTTTTTAAAGTGCTCTCTTGTGATAATTAATTTTTCGGGTGTGAACCACCTATTTTAATGGATTGTTAAGCTAATTCAGTATCGAAAGCCCATACCACTAAGGTTCAAGTTTATAACATGCAAATGATTTTTCAAATCATAATCTAAAATAAAGTATTTACTTTACTCCTACGACTTATGAATTCGGGGACTTGGTTACGCTAATTTTCTAACGCCTCAACATTTCAAAGAAAATATTTTGTAGGCAGCTTCTAATTCTCTAACATGGTTTCATTAATTTAACACCCAAGAAAGCAAATGTTATAGTAATCAAATTTAATTCAAAATCCACACCAACAACCCTGTATGGTTTCTAATTAACACGCATTTCTTTTTTTGTTTTCACTTTATTTAATGAAAATTATGCTTTATGCAATGCAATGTTACTAATCTAACATGAAATGACATGACGTCAATATGACCTAAACTATTTGACATAAATAAAATAAGCATGCTGAAAAAGAATGGAATTGACTTATCTTAAGACAATTTTTTTGTATTTTCCATAAAATTCTAAATCAAAAGTTGTCCAATGATTAAATGTACAATCTAAATTAAACAAATGACCTAATTCTAATGCTTTCTAATTAAATGAACCTAGCAACAAATACTAAATGATGTGCATTTCATGAACTTAATTTATATGACATGAGCATTTTTTTTGTAAATAAATATTTGTAATTAAATCATTAAAAATAAAAATCTAACTAAAGTGATATACTACCTATTCTAGATGCAATTTAATTCAAAAATTTTATTTAATCTAGATACTATCTAAACATGCATAAAGAAACCTAACTATTCTATCATGCAATTTTATCTAGAAAAATCAATCCTAATCTACATGGAATGCAAATGCAATTTTTTTTGTATTTTCGGGATAAACAAAACAATTAAAGATAAACACCAAATCAACCATGGTCATCGAAAATGTTATCCATCATTCGGATTTAAATTCAAACTTAATTGTTTCGCTAATAAAATCGATAAATTGATCTTAAGCCTTAAAGATCGCTTGATTAATTATTCTATCTAAAGCCTTATAGATAGAATAAAAATTCGTGTGCGGTTGCGGATCGAAGCGGTACATCAGGAGTTTCAGCCATGCATCGAGAAACATCTCAAATAAGGTAATGGAATTTTCGAAAATCAAAATAGATAAGATTCTCACCTAATTCGAATATTGGTTTCCGAATTCTGATTCTCGAATGGCTACTTGCGATGCCGCGTGGCAGTGATCGGTTGCTCGAAAGTCACCCGATGGGCTCCATGAGACCTGCAATGAAGAACCGGTATGCGTCATTGGGGATTCCACGGACGATCTAATGGGCCGCACGGATGCGATTTGTATCGGGGATGTCAGCCCAAACTCGGAGAAATCGTCAGGACTTCGAAAGCACTCTTGGGAGTGGAATTTGACGTTGAAGCAGTGCGGGCAGGCGATGTTGCCGTTGTGGGACACGGGCAACAGATCCTCGATGGTGATCACCTGTAGCGGATCGTCACCAAAGGGTCGCAGCGCGATGCAGCAAACGACGGTGCAGCGATGGCATAGAATCAGCAGGTGGCGGTCAACGATGGATCGGCAGTCGTGGGCGTTGAAGTTGCAGGCGAACTTCACGCATGAAGACCCCCACCCTTTGTTGACCAATTCTTTTATAATATGAATATTTCTTCTTTTGCATGCCCTCCTGAACGTAGTGGAGTGGTGAGGCGTGTGCTCTTGTGACCTGCAGGGAAAGATTAAGGGAAAAAAAAAAAAAACCTTCTCTAATCTATGGTTTTGTTAACGTGGAGAACGTCTCTCTCTCAATTGTGGTCGTATGTTCAATTGAATCCCAAATTCGAATTGGTGAGACAGCCTCGTTATGAGGATGTGATCACCAGCGGCTTTGCCTCCTTGGACACTAGTGATTCTCTGTGTGACCTTCCCGGATCAGGACTGGCTCGGTGGTCGGCACAAGGGCTTCTTGTCGGCGAGGCAAAGAGGACCAGATATACTGGGCAATTACGGTGCTCGACTAGGAACCTGTTTTCCTCTTAAAGCTTGGACCAACAAATAGTGCGCTCCCAAATTCTGGCACTTGAACTTCCTCCAGCTATGGGACAAATTTCCAGCGGTTGCTCCAGTTTTGTCTTCTTGCGTCAATTGTAACCCTCGACGCACATGCGAGTGATCGTTGGAATTGCTATGTGAGCTCGTTGGAAATTGTCGGGATTGCCTGGAGGTTGCTGGACTGTCTTCGGGAAACCCGTGTGACTATTGGAACGCTGGCGTTGGCCTGAAAACTTCGTCGATGTGGCTGAGATTTGCTGAAGGCTGCGCCAGGATGTTGCCGGAAAGCTTCACCGAGACTGATAGTTTGCTACATGAAAACTCGGTCCACGCTGAGGCCAGAACACATCACGAAACAGCAAAGAAGAATGACACAGGTAAAGACAAAGCTTGATCGAACACAATCCTCTCTTTTCTCTCATGAATGAACGTGTGTTTTCTCTTCCCCCCCCCCTTCATTCAGCGTCCACTTTCTTGGCTTTTTATACTTGCTTTTTCGCCGATTGCCTTTTAGTTGACCAAATCTTGCCTCAGCACACTTTCTTTTTATTTTGCTCCATTCACGCATATTTTCAATCTTAATTGATTTAAATCTTGCAGCGTCCAATCTTCTTTCCTCCCAGGAATGTTCAAAATATATTTCGCTCCGGCTTCTTTCCTTTTTACTTGTGCTTGTGGACACCTCGATTATGTTTCCCATGTTGATCGATCTTGCTTCTTATAATATATACATTTTTTCCTTGCATGAAGAAACAAACTTGCAGATTTTTTTATTTTCCTTTTTCCGCTTTATTTCTTTCCCATAGTTAAAAGATTCAGCCCCCACTCAAATATCGTGCGCATTCAATTCTCTACGAAAAATACTATGATGGAATCTTTGCACACATAACTTTAGCCATCAAAGGAAACGGGCTTGGGCCAATTTACTTGCTTTATGGGTTTAGTCCGGCCTGCCAAATTAAAGCTTAGAACCACTAATTTGAACCCATCCGTCACTAGTCCAATAAATGCAAAAATGCGAATGCACCTAAATCTATATGCTATGCAATTAATTAATTTTTTTTAGGGATAAAATTAACCCTATAATTTTCTATGCACTAAATAAATAAACGGGCCGCCAAAATTTAGGTGTCAACAATAATGCCTCTACAATAGAGACATACTCTTTGCCTTCTCATCACCTAACTCCTAAATGAGAATGACACAATTTTCTAAGTGAGTGAGCCATGTTACCAATTGATCTTAAATGGCATCGAGTAAGCAACGCATGCCAACAAAATCACATGACATAATGATATACTTAACAGAGACTTCACGTTGAGCCTAATTTGAAAAGCTGAGATACTTGATTGACCACAAGATTTGAGTACAACATTATAAGGGGGGAGAAAGTTCAAGTACTTGTGATATCATGAGACTTGGCTATAATAAAACCATTATTTATTGTGTTATGCACTACTTGCTCCAATACACAAAAGAGGTAGCGGCACTAGAGGAGCATGAATTTTTGTCTCCTTCAATATCACCTGAACTTTTGTCCTTGTCCAATCGAGTACGAAATGTGACTTGAACTAATGTGTAACAACACGGCCTGCTTGTTCACATGCGAGTCGCCTATTCGGCAAAAGTGTTGAGAAGGATTACCAAAGGAAACTTGAATAAATTAAACGATGTGCTTTTCTATTTTTCATTTTCATGTTCTCTTTCCTCGTGAGTTTTGCCAAACTCTTTCTCCACCACAAACGCTCCATCACCTTCTTCCTTGTTGCCATCGTCTATCATCGTCATTATTTGCAACGGGACCTCAATTAACGGTCACAACCTTCGTTCAAGGTCAATCAACAAAGTTAAGTAGTGGTGGTTGTCGGCAATAGGCAGGGATAGTCTTGAGAAATTATTGGGGATACAAGTGGGATGCCTCATTTTTATGCAAGTCTATTTAAAGAGTGACACGTGTCAGAAATTCTGAAAGGCCCCCTCTCTCTCCCTTTATCTCTCTCCTTTCTTATGCACCTCTTGTTTCTCTTCCTCACCATTTCTTCCTTTATTTCCCTTTCCTTTTTGATCCTTTCTTTCCCTTTGGCTTGCAGCCATTGCTTGGCCATAGTCGGCGACCAACCATAGGTGAGAGTTGCTTTTCCTGGATTCAGTGAGGGCTCAATCTAGATCTAGAAGTTGTGGAGGGAGGATGATGACATCGGAGCCACGAGGGACCTCGAGGATGTAAGGGCTAAGAGAAGGCTTGGCGTCGCAAACAAGTGGGGGGGCTTGGGCTTATTCTTCGACCCGTGGAGGCAGTGGACGACCTATGGAGGGAGGGGATGATATTGGAGCCGCAAGGGACCTTGAGGAGGCAAGGATTGAAGGAGGGCTCAAGGTTGCAGGTAATGGCAATGGGAGACTTGGGCTTGTTCTTGAACCCGGGGGGTGGCCGTAGGGGCAGTGGACAACCTCAATAGTGGAGCCACCGTCGGAGTGGGGATCAATGGATGAAACGATGGTGAAGGCAACTGACTAGGGCGTGGTTCGCAGGAGAGGGGGAGAGAAAACAAAGAGTAGAGGATCGCATGAGAGGGAAAGAGATAGAAGAAAGCATTTCTCACACGTGGGCTCAAATAGGACATGTGTTGCTCATTAAATGGACTTGCGCAAAAATGACATGGCCCAAGTATTTTTGTCTAATGTTCTTTTTTTTTTTTTCGAGGGGAAGGGGGAGGAAACAAAAAAGTAAAGTGACTTGTCAAAACCAATGGTCATCGTATCAGCATAACATATCATCACTTATGGAGTAAGTGCCACATTACAGCATAACATATAATCACTTATAGAGTAAGTGCCACATCAACACTTCCCAACAAAGAATTTAATGGATGGATCACATCGAGCACAATTCACAAAGTTGAAACTACTCGATAGAAACAAAAAAGTTTACCTTATTATCGTGCAAGTTTCACGTACTAAAGTTTTCAAATCCCCAACCTCTTAAATCTTTAGAGCTCTTCAAAACTCCAGCCTTCTAAGTTCCTTCAAGGAATGCCTTCTGGAATGTAAACCCATCGACATATAATGTCATTTGATTACTTTTATTTAAGAGTCTTAAGTAATAAATTATAATTCAACTAGATTTTATTAACTGGTCAATCCCTATTTAGTCTCCCAAAGATGGAATATTGCTTGTTATATGTTCACACATACCTCAACAGATAATATATAGCATGAAGAAAAGACAATCCATCAATACTCTTCCAAACGCTAAAAATATATAGATAGTGCTAAAAAAGGGATTACGAAAATAATGTGGTGAAATGGATGGACGAATAAATAGGGCATACTGAACACTCGAAAGAGTTGGCCTTGTCATGTAGTGAATCGATTATTTTATAAAAAGAAATAGAGCAAAGGCCACCAATGTGTTTAGATAATTTTACACAAGTGGATACGTGAAACCTTTGGCTATAATGTAATTAACATTGCCTTTTTTAGCGTATGCTGTGGTTGCTTTTTCATGAATTGACATTTGTTTCTCTAACATTCCCTTTTTTCATTGATGGATGCGTATCATATAATACATTAGACATAAGCAGCCCAACAGGCTCTGCGATAGTCCTCCTTAGACTTCACCCATGTCTACCAAAACGAACACATGTACTCATTTTCATATATGAGGCTAAAAACTTGCTTTTCAGTGCGAGCTCAGACTGAATCAATTTTGCAAAAACATCCATGGCATCGCGAGGAAGCCCCAGTGACGCGACCAACTTATCGCTCTCCACGCTATGAGAAGAGACCTAGACGACGTTGTGGGGTACAGTAGCTGGTGCCACTTCGAACGGCCTCCTGAACCCGAAATCGTCTTGTACAAAGGGAGCCGACTCCACTTGCTGATGCAGCAAGTGTTGCCCTCACGATCGACCACAACCGCGTTCATCTCGATGCGGTCAACGGACGACCGTCTGTAACTGTCGGTGACGCATCGGAGCGCCTCGTGCACATTCTGGACAGCAAACGAGAAGGGCTTGTGAATCAGTTCACTCGCTCTGCACTCTGCACAGGACCAAACAAGGCCAGTCCCGATGTAGCCGCTCGGCAACGGCGTGTTGAACTTGGACCGACTGTTGACTGCAATGAGAAGCTTTGCTGTTTCATGAGGATCGATTCTGAGAGCTTTAATTCACAAAATCCACACGAGCTCCGATATGACTTCGAAGCTCGTAGGGACTATAGAGGAGCCATCGTTGGTTGTGATTGTGGACGCTTTCTTGAGTTTTACGAGAGTGAGTGGCTCAAAGCAGAATGATTTGTAAACAAGGGGCTTGGTTTGGAGGTTGACTATGCATTCGGGACGCCGATCCATCGGAGCATACTCGTGGTGGGGGAAATCGACGTGTAAAGGTCACCTCGGGCACAATACCAATCGATCGAGAAAGGGACGAATCGAAAGCGGCTTGGCTCGAGCCACATCAGTCCAACAAGTTATGAAGTACGTGGGGGCTTTACCATCGACGACGACGTGATTTATGAGAATGCCGAGGGTGATCCCTCCGCACTTGAATGCTGTCACCTGGATTATGCGATAAACTGTAAGCGGGGATGTACAGAAGTAGGTCATATTCAATCGGGCCCTCTAATAAAAAGAAGTTACTCACTGAACCAGTATTATAAAAACATTACCTGCACTGTCAGCAAAGGTTTTTTCCAATATGGTTTGGGCTCCATCGCTGTTGTTCATGAGTTTTCGCAGCATTGGCGGATCGATGATGCTGATGTCGCCCAGCATTCCGATGTCGTCCTCCGACATCGCTTCGACGAACGGGACACCTTCTCCCGTGCATCTCACTGCCATCTTCCTGTCACTCCCGCAACGAGTCTCCCTGCGAATGGATAGAACTACAATGGCAAGCGTAAATATCTTAGAACTCTCTTGGCTGTTCCAAAATGAATTTGACTTGGACTCTACATAAACCGTGATAGTAAACTTGTCGCGTACATCATATCTGGCCGTATAGCAGTAAGATATAGTAGACTCCCAATTAGGCTTCTGTAGAGAGAGGCATCGGCTTTTTCTGCTCTATCTTCCTTCAATAGTTTCTCATTCATCACAAGTGGTGTTGCCACTATTTTGCAATTACTCATTTTGAATTTTTCAAGGAGCTTTTCTGTATATTTCTTTTGTGAGATGAAAATTCCTTTATCTTGATTAACTTCAATACCGAGGAAATAGTTCATCAAGCCCAAGTCCGTCATTTCAAATGTCTTCATCATTTCTTCTTTAAATTCTCGGATCATTGTCTCATTATTTCCTGTATATATGAGATCATCTACATATAGAGAGACAATGAGAGTGTCGGACTTACCTTGGGTCTTGATGTAGAGTATCGGCTCACTCATACTCCTCATGAATCCTTGATTGATGAAGTACTCATCGATTTTACTATACCACGCACGTGGTGCTTGTTTTAACCCGTATAGGGCCTTCTTAAGCTTTAAGACTTTTTCTTCATTGCCTTTGACAATAAAGCCTTCTGGTTGAGCTACATAAATTTCTTCTTGAAGATATCCATTTAGGAACGCCGACTTCACATCTAGTTGATAAATCTTCCATTCTTTTTGTGCCGCTAAGGCTATGAGTGCTTGAATAGTATCAAGGCGAGCGACGGGAGCAAAAGTTTCAGTATAGTCGATACCTGGTTGTTGCACATATCCTTTCACCACAAGCCTTGCTTTATGCTTCTGGATTGATCCATCCGCATTGAGCTTGGTCTTGTAGACCCACTTAACACCAATAATCTCTTTGTCTTCTGGTCGATCAACAAGCTCCCAGGTTTCATTTTTCTCGATCATCTTAATCTCTTCTTCCATCGCTTTTATCCAAACTTCATCTTTGGATGCTTGTTCATAGTTTTCTGGTTCCAAAATAGCAAAGTTACATGTGTCATAAATTCTTCTAAGGGCTTTTTATCTCGCCCAACGCGATTCTCTGAGCAATATTCCTTTTCTGTCTTTTCATCTAGCTTACTCCTTTTTTGAACAGGGATGTGGACGTAGCAAATGCATCCAAACACTTTGAGATGCTTTGCTGAAGGCTTCCATCCACTCCATGCTTCGACTGGAGTTTTATTTTGAACCGCTTTAGTTGGACACTGTTTAATAGGTATCTCGGTCGCAGCGAAATGAAGACGATTAGTCTTTTCTCATATGCTTCTAGAGAGCCAATTAATTCACTTATTGATAGGGTCGTCAAGTCTTTAGTTCCTTCTATAGTTGTAACTGTGACATCCCGATTTTTCTCAATTTTATTTTCGGTCAATTGAGTCGGGCAATTCATCTGTGCATGTAGTTCGTCTCTCAGAGTTGGCCACTCACGAGGGAACTAGTCTATTGAGTGAGGTGATTAAGGAATTTTACCGCGTCAGACTTGGGGACTGATCACCCTCGGGTCGGATGCAAGAAAATTTCCCTAAAAGCCACTCAGTGGATTAGGCGCGCTGAAATCGCACCAGATTGAATTCAACCGAAAAATTTGAGATTGAATTTAGAAGTCGGAAGCTCGGTCATGTCACACATCTTATTAGGATCATGGGATAAATTTTGTGGACTTTAAATTGCAGACGCTGGGAGGAAGACGAAGTGACCAGATCTGGCCATGGCGGAAGACGAAGACGAACAGACGCTGGGAGGAAGATGAAGCCATGAATACTTTCTCCCCGAGCGGTGAGGTGGTCGGGGAGAAAAGTAAAAAGTAAAAAGTAATATTTTCTCCCCAAGCTACCATGGTGACGGCAGGAAAACGAAGCAACCAGATCTGGCCGGTGACCCGAAGATGAAGACGAACAGACGCTGGGAGAAAGACCCGAAGATGATGGAGAGGGTGACTCGGTTTGGATGTGCAGTTGGCCTGGACACGGTGTTGACGCTGGCGACGAAAGGATTTTGCGAAGGAATTGGAATGGAAGGTCGGAAGCTGGTGAGTGCGTGGTGAAAGACAAAGGAGGAACAGAGGAGGAAGAGAGAGACAGTGGTGGAATGAGATAATTTCTATTTTTTATTTAATTCTATATCAGCAAATATGTGTCAAGCTGTAATTGGATGAAAGCAAAATGATGCTCGCCACGTCAGCTGATGACGTGGCGAGAGCAAACCACTGAATATTTCCTCGAGCTCGGGAGAGAACCGGAGGAGAGGAGAGGAGAGAGAGATCCGGTGAGTGAGACCGGGAGAGAAAGAGGGAGTGAGCTCCAGAGGGCTTCTTGATCAGCTGAAAACAGATGGAAAGGCAGGGCGAGGGCTACTTCTCGAGGGGTTCGGCTGAAAACCAGAGACGGCGAGCGCTACTCGTGGGAGCCACGCAGAGAGAAAGAGCAAGCTCGAGAGAGAGGGGTGAGCCAGAGGGAGGCTGGTTCTTGGAGAAAGAAAGAGCGAGAGAGAAACCGACTGCGCTCTCGACATCTTCGGCGGTGGTAGCGTTCCGGTGGCGGAGGAGGTGACGTCGCAGCGGTGAAGAACCGGAGGTGGGGGCTGGTCAAGTGCGCTCCTCTCTTGCGCGGCCGCGAGAATCGAACGAGGAAGGTTCGGAGAACAGAGGGAGATCCGAGCGAGAGTTGAGGAGGAGAGTGAAACTCGAGAGCGAGAAGGAGTTCTCCAGCAGCTCTGCTGCGCTCGAACCCTCTCCGACGGACCTCTGGCCGACGCGCTCGAGCACACCTGTCTTTCACTCCCAAATCTCTGGTGTCGCCGGTGAGTTTCTTTTTCGGTTCAATCCTCCCTTGCCCGAGGATCCTGGCTCGAAGATACCGAGGCGGCATACCATATTAGCCCGATTTGTCACGAGCTTGCCCGCTCGTCGCCGTCTTCGAGCCGGAAGATGAGGACATGAACAACGTAAAGAGAACGGTGGAGAGGGGCGTGGAGGGCAGTTTGAAATTGAGCTTGTTGAAAGCCTGGTTCGCCAAACCCACGAGGTATCAGACGGTAGCCCGCTTTTGACCGGGCCTTGGGGCCCAGCCAGAGTGTCTATTTCAGTAAAAAAATATATATATATTTTTATCAAAGATTCGAAAATGTAAAAAAATAAAAAAAAATTGAAAATTCCAAAAATTCCGAAAAATCAGAAGCTTCTAAAAATTAGAATCCTCGGAAAAATCTTTAAACTAGTCTTTTGAGAAGTCTTCTCTTAAAATGGTGGAAACTAATTGATAAAAAAATCATGTCAATATTTAAACAAACTCTTAGAGTTTTACAGTAGGGTTTCAATGTTTCCCCTTCTTTTAGATGAATTATCACTTGACGTGCTTTTTAATATATTGATTGTCATTTACCTTAAGTCTAGTTAGGAATAGTATCTTTCTTGTTTATTAGCGTTAAATGCTTGCTTTGCCATGCAATTTGTATATCCTTGATTGCTGGTTGTTATTATAATAATTGTGCATCTGAATGATTATTTCACATATTATTGGATATGTCTAAAATCAATTTAAATTGCCTGACAAATATCTTTTTGTGAAATGAATAAATTAGATACCGAAAGTGCACCAGTTGATTAATTAAGAGTTTGTTCAAACATTGAGCATGATTTTTATAAATGATTTTCCACCATTTTAAGAGAAGACTTCCCAAAAGACTTTTAAAACTTTTTCCAAGGAATTCCATATTCAAATTTTTAATTATTTGGAAATGCTTGCTTTGCCATGCAATTTATTTGATACCCTTGATTGCTCATTGTTATTATAAAGATTGCACATCCGCATGATCACTTCATATGTTAATGGATAGGTCTAAAATCAATTCAAACTACCTAACAAATATATTTTTGTGAAATAAATAAGATTAGATACCAAAAGTGCACAGATTGATTAATTAACGCAACCAAGTCCTCAACCCTATAGTCTCAGGCCTATCGTGGAGTTGAAGTCGGCTCTACTTTCTGTGGTCTCAAGCCTATCCTGGAGTTTACAAAATTCAATTTCGCTATGTAGCTAATTGACTACATTATAAATAATCCCACAAAAATGAACTACGTGTCGGCTGGCGATATGTCAGTCCCTATAGTTCAAGAGGAGCTACAGTCGGAGTCGATGCCCATCACTCCCAAGCCTAGCGAAGATGTCGCCATCCAACCTGGGGGAATCTTTACCGGATTTGGCCTCATTAGATCAGTCATGACCCTCAAGATCTGTCAGACACGAGAATCGTCCGTGGCGTGCGAAACAAGGGACGCTGATGACTCTGTAACATCTCTGGTATATTCCTTCAACCAAAGTGCTTCCTCATCCTCTGCTTTTTTTGCAGATTGGCAATCACTAATTTCTCGGTTAGTTACGTTGTTCGAATGCATTGTCGTCGTGGAGTGGATAGTTTGCGTGGTCGCAAATTTAGTCAAAACTTCTTTTCAGTTTGGTATTATGACAGCATCAACATGAGCACAGAAAAATGAGATAATTGATTGACACATGATCAATATAATAACGTTGGTGTAGGATGGGACGATTGTTATTTCACTAATTTCATTGGTTTATAATGTTTGGTATTAGCCTTAGAAAGCTTCACGTCTCCTCTGTCCTTTTCCAACCTTCTTTAGTTTGAAAGGGTAAGCAATCATTCGCAAATTTTGGACAAGCTTGTCTCGTTCCGATGTAGTAGTAGCTTTGCTATTCAATGACTCTTTGCCCTCATAAACTTTGATGGGTGACCTATCGTTGCATAGCTTAAACCCTATTCTCTAAATTATCCCATCCGATAACGAGTGTAATTATTCAATGATTTAGTCTTGTCAAATTTGATTTGTTAATCATGTGCTCTGCTGTTCTAGGGTTGAATTAGTTTATTTTGGGTCTGCTTTGCTTTATGGTTATTAGTATCAATATTATGTGTTGTTAATTCTGTTCTAACACGAGGTAGTAAATTGTGAGCTCTGAAAGCTCACTCCTAGGCAACTTCTTCGTTGATGATAGGCCATTTGCTGCATTTGTTTTTGTATACATGTATCTTATGACGGCAGATTAGCATAAAGACTTTGGAAATACAAATCATGGAGATCTGAGGTAGTGTCTTTGTGGATTTTCGACACTAAATGCGAGGAAGTAAAAGCACATAGTTACATGGAGGTACCGAGTCATGAGTAGTGGTAAGCACATAGTTGCTCTTTGCTTCTCCAGAATATGTTGCTTAATGAATCCATCCGGAATATTATGCACATTCACATGTTTGAATGACCAAGCTATGAAATTATATAAGTGAAATGAGAAATCCAAAGATAAAATTGGAGGGCAAAAAGCAAGGTAATGATTTGAGTCGAAAAAATCCAAGGATAAATTTATCCGTTTGAAAGTGATCAAGGATGAAAGAAATTAATAGCTAGCATCATTTTCTAATACATGTTATTAATGAGTATCATTTTAGAATTCTATTGGATTATATATAAACACAACATAGATGAAAATAAACTCCAACAAGTGGACATAAACTAGTAAAGCGGTCATGGTATTGTAAGGGTTAGCAATCGTTATTGAGCTCTAGGTATACTGGTGACAATTTAAGCTCAAGATCTTACCAGACAATTCATATAAGAAGCAAGATCACCATTTTGAAAAAGGATAGTTATAGATTGAATTTGCGGGCTAATTTAGGAGTAATAAGAAGTCTTGGAAGTGTTAAGACCATGTAAAACCAACTCAGAATGGCTCAATCTACATATACTACTTCCCATTTCTATAATAGTGGAAATAGTAAAGCTGCTCCTTCCATGCCCGGTAACTTTCTTATGATATCATATCTTTTGGCAGCATGGCCGAGGGTAAGGGGGATGACTAGAAATCCATTTTCCCCAGTGGAACAATGAGGAATTTAAGATTTGTTTGTTTTGCAAAAAATAATTTTTAGAAAAACATTTTTAGGGTTTTCTAGTGTTTATTTCATGAAAAATGTACTGGATGAGGAAAATATTTTCTATCAACAAAAAAAAGTCTTCTAAAATAGGAGAAAATACTTTTCATTTTTTAAGGTTGAGAAAATATTTTCCTCAGTCGCTCTTTCTTATCTCACACACCTATTATCCTTCCTATCTTTCTTTTTAAAAAAAAATTGAATTTTGAATTTCGAATTTTGAATTATTTTTCTTTTTCTTTTTCTTTTTTTCCTTTTTATCTTGGCCATAGGCGAGCCTCTCACTTGCCTCAGGTGACCTCGAGGCCTAGGGCCTTGGTAGATCGATGAGCCGGGTTGACGCTCACCAATTGAGCAAGCCTTTGGTGAGCAACAAGCTCACTCTCGCTGAGCTAGCGAGGCTCAAGCCCTCAAGCTCAAGTATCGCCAAGTCGACAAGCGTGAGCCCCTAGCTTGCCGATCTACCAAGGCTAGAGGCCTTAAGCTCACTGGCCATCACCATGGCCACAACAATTGACAGAAGAAAAAGGCGGAGGAGAAGAAAAAATAAAATGAAAAAAAAAAAATAGAAAGAAAATTAAAAATTAAAAATTTGATTTGTAAAAAAAATTAAAAAAAAATGTTAAAAGGAGTGTACAAAGGGAAATCAAATTGGATTTTCCAAACCAAACAGCAAAAAATATTTTCTAGTTCATTTTCAAGCTTCAAGCAAACACCGGAAATTATTGTCATTTTCCTAAAAAATAGTTTCTTAGAAAACATTTTTCATAAACTCGATATTTTTTGTAAAACGAACGGACCCTTAATTGACATTGGTGTAAAAAATTGTTTAACTAACTAACCATGGATAGTAGTAGCATAGATTGGTAATTGCTTTGCAATGCTTATCATATGAATGCTCTTTGTAGACAATTGTGGTTGTAAAGAAGAACTCAAGAGAAATAAGATCCTAAAGCTTTGAAACTCTTCAAAATTGAAGGAACAAAAGATCAATAATCATCCTTTACCAAAAAAAAAAAAAAAGATCAATAATCATCATCTAATAAATTTTCCTATGATAATAGTCTACAAGATTTTCTAAGTGAAAGTTGAGAAGTCTTTCTGCAAATCGTTCAAGTCCAGCTCCTCCATTTTCATATAGGAGGTGGCTTAAAATCAAGAAAAAGAAAAGTGTCGATTTTGCCCTATAAGTTAGGGTATATTAGTCGCCAAGTTAGCCTCGAATAAAGATCTAAGCTTTGTGAGCCAGCCACCGGCTGACATTTTCCAGTGACTTAAACAAGGGTAATTTTTCCTGATATTTGTAATTTGGTAAAAAATAAAGAAAATCCTCAAATGAATTGTATTTTCCTATCAAATTTCATGTTTTCTGTTCCCTCCATTTCTTCCTCTCCTCCCTCCTGTGCCAAGTAGAGGTGTTAAATGGGTTGTGCAACCCATTTATGGACCCATTTATGGTTAAATGGGTCATTAATGGGTCAAGCTTTATCTTATAAAGCACCCATAATAAGTTTTAATGGGTAAACATTAAGATATATGGGTTTTAAATGGGTCAATTCTTTGACCCATTTATGACCCATTTATCAACCCATTTTTCACTTAAGGCCCGTTTGGTTCAGGCTTTTTGGGGAATGCCATTGGGGGAATGCAAATATCTTTGAGAGAAAGAGGCTTTCGGAAATGTTAGACCGTTTGGTAAATTTTAGCATTGAAATGCAACTTAGCATAAACACCGTTTGGCAAAATTTACATTTGGAATTAGCTTTGGTTATTTTTTATTTTTTTTAAATTCTGAAATCAAATTCAAATTCCGCTGCCGACCGGCCATCACGGACGGCCAGATCTCGGCCGTCGCCGGACCGCCAGACTGTCCGCGGAGGTCGCGGATGCGATCTGTCAAGCCGTCCGGCGGCTGATCTGCCTTCCGGGCGCGAATCCGGCCTCAAGACCGCCCAGATCTGGCCCCGTTCCGCGGCCGATCCGGGCCTCAAGACCGCCAGATCTGGCGTTCCATGGCCGATCCGGCCTCAAGATGGCCTCGCTGGTCGAGACCCGGCGACGCCGGCGGAGGTCCGCGACCAGCGACGCGCGACCTCGGCGGCGTCGCTGTCGCGCGAGACCAGCGACGCCGCCGAGGTCGCGGACCTCCGCCGGTGTCGCTGGTCTCGCGCGACCGGGCGACGCCGCCCGAGGTCGCGGACCTCCGCCGGCGTCGCCCGGTCTCGCGACCTCGGCGAGGCTTCTCGGTGGGCGGATCGCGGGCCGAGCGCCGCTTTGGCAAAGAAGAAGACGAACGGCGAAGAAGAAGGCGAACGGCGGAGAAGACGATGAACGGTAACGATGAACAAAACTCGCATATCCGGAATGCCCAATGCTCAAAGCTGGTCCCCCCTCGATCGGCTTTCAAAGCATTCCAAATGCAAACATTTTGCCAAGTTGCATTTGAAAGCCGAACCAAACACCATTAAATTTTTCCCAAGGGGCTTTGGGGGCTCAAAGCCCCTTGGGAAAGCTGAACCAAACACCCCCTTAAAACCTCATTATCTCTCTCTCTTCTCTTTAACTTTACCATTTTTTTCATAAAAATCGAAATTAAAATTATTTTTCTTTTTTCTTTTTTTTTTCTTCTTCCTCCGGTCGCCGGCACGGCGATGGCTGGGCCGACGGCCACGGGCGAGCCTCGAGCTCGCCTGCGTTGGGAGAGCTCGAGCTTGCCGGATCTGGCTAGGTGGAGGCCTCGCCGACGCGCCGGTGAGGCTCGAGCCTCGCCGATCCGGGAGACGCGAACTCGCCGGCGTCGGGCGAGGCTCGAGCCTTGCCGATCCGGCGAGGCGAAGGCCTTGCCGACATCCGCTAAGGCCCGAGCCTCGCCGACGGGCGAGACTCGAACTCGCCGGCGTTGGGCAAGGCTCCAACCTCGCCGATCCGGCGACGGCGAGCTCGAGCTCGCCGGCGTTGGCGAGCCGAGCGAGCCCCTCCTGGCTCGCCTATGGCCGGTCGCCGGCCGTTGTCGTGGGCGGCGGGCCGGCCAAAGAAGAGGAAGAAGAAAAAAAGAAAAAAAGAAAAAAGAAAAGAGAAAAGAGAAAAAGATAATTAAAAATAATTAAAATTTTAATTTTTTTAAAAAACTAAAAATAATTAAATATTAATTTTTAAAAAATAAAAATAATTAAAATTCGATTTTTTAAAATGATTATTTTTTAAATTTATATTGTATAAAATCATGTTAGCAATACTATTTAAAAATATATATATATAAGCTTTTTTTATGTTTCGTTAAATGGGTTGGGTATGAGTTAGACATAGGTCGGGTCGGGTATGGGTCAAAAAATTTGCACTACAATACATGGATCATAAACGGGTTAAATGAGTCGATTTGGGTCGGACCATTTATGACCCGACCCAAACCCGACCCAACCCACCCGTTTAACGGGTCTAGTGCCAAGTCATCGCTGCCGCCCTTGACACCATCATCACCACCGTTGGAAAGTTCGATCTCCAATGTACCCAAGGATTGGCAGCCAACGCTACAACGCCACCGTAGTCCCAACAGCAAGCCGTTCCTCCCTATTTCACCACACGGCTCCTCCCCCTCCTCTTGTTGGATTTGAGGGCATGAATGGATCACATTAACCCTCCTTTTGATTTAAGGAAATAAATTTTATAGATAAATACCTTTGAAAAATTATGTATATGTTCAAATCATCGTTTTGTGCAGATAATTCTAGTTGAAAAGAAGAAAACTTCAAGATAAATAAGATTATAAAGTGCCAAAATCCTTCAAAATGGAAATAACAAAGGATCAATAATCATCCTCCAACGATTTTTTCTTTGATAATAGTCCCAAAGCTTTTCCAAGTCGAAGTCCACGAGTCTTTGTGCAAACCAGCTCCTCCATTTTCCAGGGAAGCTTGAAATCAAGAAAAAGAAATATACGGAGATCTTCACCTCATGTGGATAGACAATAATGATGGGACCCACCATCAGAAACCCCCCCGGATTCTTTATACATTTCCGAGGACTGCAGAGACTCAGCGTCCTTGTGCAAGGGCAGGATCACTGATGCTTGCGGCATTTTCCGCTGCTAAAAGTAGCCATTACATAATTTAAGAAAAATTCCAAACAGTGAACTGAAATTGAGTCATTGATTTATTAACAAAAAATTCAAAATAAAATTTTCTATTTATATGATTTTCTCTTCACAAAGGAATATAAAAATATATATTTAAATTTCAATACATTAGAAAGGAATTATATAATATTTCAATTTTGTGTCAACTTATATATATAGTGCAAGCCGTGAATATATAACTTTCTCCGTCCGAAAAAAATGCATTATAAAATGAGAAGTGAAAACACCCAATAAAAACAGAAGACGATAAAACCACCGATGCACGCTTACACGGCTCCAGTTTAGAAAATTAGAAAAAGAAAAATTACACTGAAAAAAAAAAGGAAAATTATGGCATATTGGTCCAATCAGATTCCTTTACAAAATCAAAATCAGATTAGTTATTGCTGGTTTCCATTTTGGAAACTGAGAACTATTCAAAACGAACAAGCCTGTTCTCGGATTGGATCAAGATCATGCTCATCCCTAAATTTCATAGCATAAATTAAGGACTATGCTCACCACAATAGAACTCCATTTGTTTCATAGAAATTAAATAATTTGGAAATTATTTTAAAAAAAAAAAAAATAATCGCTTTCATCCCTTGAAATAATTAGTTAATGAAATATCTTTTCATCATCGACAAAAATCATATACAAAGATTTACGTAAAAAATGAAATCATTCTTTTTGTGACTATTTTTGTAATCAATATAAATGATCAATTTTAAAAAATACATATATATATTTTTTAAAACATTCATCTTTCACCAAATAAAACACTCTAAAAGATCGGGAATACACGCGGTTAGAGTGATGTATCTGAAGCCACTACGTTGCCCGGGCTGTTCCCGAGTTTGACAGTCCATAAAGCAGTTCCTCGGCGACAAGGCATCGTCGTCACCTACACCGATCTGTTCCCTCTTAGTCCTTGTCCTCACAGCAAAGTTGTGTCCGTCAATTTGAATTTGATCAAGACAACGAATCGCTGCCATCCTCTTGGAGGCATCGACCACTTCGAGACTGTTGATTCCCCTGCGCGGTTATTCAGGCAACCACTTCCTGGGCTGCAATTTTCCATACGTGTTGTCCAGGTTTGAATACTTAAGTATTCATAAATTTTCTAGATATGCCTTGCATGTGATTTAGAGCCTAAATAGTTTCATTTTCTGCAAAATAAATAGAGATATGCTCACATGTGATGTAGTGCCTAAGTGATTTTATTTTCTGCCAAATAAATAGAGCCTGAGTATCCACACCTGGACAAATTGCATTATCGCTGAGGATTAAGAGGGAACAAATCAACAATGCCTTGTCGCTGAGGAACTGCCGTCTGTCTGGGCTATCAAATTCAAGAACAGCCAGGCAACATAGTGGCTTGAGACAATATGTTGGGAGTGCGCAGCAAAGATACTTCAGCTGAGAGATTACCAAGAAAAGGCCCAAGTTTGAGCTCGTCAATCTATCCAATTAGATCAACTTCCACTCAAAATTTTAAGCCAATAAGTTATGAGTCAACTATAATACATTAACATCTCTACACCAGACCAATTCTTCGATGTATTTTCATTCAAAGCTTAAGTCGATGAGTTATGAGCCAATTATCATACATTAACCGTTCTATACCAGATCAATTCTCGGACTTGGGACTTCTTTCTAACAGAACTCACACATACACCTTAACAAGATGGACCCACGATAATGGCAACGTGAATGACGCAGCCAGTATCTTCTGGTTGAACATGCATTTCTCAGTACCGTGCTCCCTCCTTTCTCTACGCTCTCTTTTTATGCGGTAATCCCCCGTGAGTGCGTGTCCCCGCCTTTTTATTCTGCAGAAGACTTCCTCTGTTTATGCCCTAAAACTCACGGATTTTTAGCCCTCTCTTTTCCAGAAAAATCGTGATCTCCGTCTCCTATAAGAGGGTGAAATAATGGGATATATCAATTCAGTTCTTAAAGTTGCTCTGCTAAAGTGGCTGAAATTGGATTTATAATTTCCACTTAATTTCTTGGTTAAAACTTCACTATCCTATTCTTTTAAATGGATGGTGCTCTTTTCAACCATCCTTCAGTTCAAACACTCCCTCTTCGATACTTTCATCACATTATCCTTGTGTGGCCCACCAAGTCAAATTGACGTCTCTCTGTTTTCTTTTGCTTTCTTTTTTTATCTTTTCCATTACAGACAATTCTCCTCTTTCCATGCCTTTGCATCTAATGGCAAGGATGCTCTTGATGTCCAACTTACTTAATTGAAAATAATTCAAGACAAAATGTAACCTTTTTCTACAGCAAAACCACAGATTGATATCAATGGCTTGTCCTGCAGTGGTGTGCAAACTTAAAGATCTAGTGATGATAATGGCAAGGCAGCCACCAAGCTATGTATAGATAGAGGCGAATAGGCTTTAAACGGTTCAAAGACCCAAGAAACCAACAAACAAAATGAGAGAAGAAAAATCTGAACAGACGAACAACTCAAAAAATCAATAGGAATAGAAATGACTTGATGGTGGCTTTTATGAATCAAAGATGGTGATAAATATTAAAATAGTTGGGTTGGTGCTTTCTGGTCATGAGTGTCTCTTGTGCGTTGCCCATAATTTCTTTTCTGGTCTATAATATGTATTCTTGGTGAACTCTCTCCGTCGTCCTCTTATGTGGGTCCTCGTTGTCCAATCTCTAAGCATATATAATGTGGCACTTCCTTCGCTAAAAGACATATGAATAATGGTATTCCTTACTGAGCAACTACAGCCTTGCATTTCTCACTCATAACACCGGAGGCTCCAATAACTTAGTTGACTTTAGTGATGACAATCAAATATTCACCATTGGAGCAATTAGCGAGAACCCTGTATCTGTGAATGCTGAAGAAATGTCGGCAGAAGATCCGCTTGCTTTTGCCATAGCGAGAACACCACCCATACCCTTTTTGTCAGGTTGAAGGATCAAACATGTGCTCCCTTACCACTGCCTGCGGTGGCCCAATTGGATAAGGCTCCCATGATCCTTTGCGAGGAGGAGAAGAGTTCAAATCCCGCTAGCCGCACGGGATCTTAAGTGCGACGTCGGGGTGGTGGGTCCTCCGCTAGCATCGCCCCAGGGTTTGCCTGCCGACTGTCGGCTTACGAGGTTCCTTGGGTCATTAAAAAAAAAAAAAATTCTCCCTTGCATATTGACTAGGTTCTACCCACCAAACTCAATTTCATCTCCCTCTTCTTCCATAGCACTACGACTCCACCAAAACGAGAAAACCTTCAACCAGCCCTTGATTGACAATGCTCTACCGAATGGTATCGTTGTTGGTAGACACCAAGAGGATCCACTATATGAAAGAGAACAGAGAGAAGTGAGTAAGAAGGAAAGGGGGACCGCAAAGAAAAAGAAAAAGAAATAAAACAAAAGGATTGACTTCACTTGACCAACAAAAAGACGAGAACTACTTTCTTTGGTAAAGTTTAATTGAAACATGCTAAATGGTGGGCCAAATAAGAGGTAATGTTGTCAATACACTAATAAAATGGAGTCTTTAAGCCAAAGGAGTGAAAAAAGCATGACCAAAATAGCAAAAATTTCTTGCTTTTCATGTGTTGATCACAATCAAATCCCCTTGATGGCCGGCAATACATATCGTGGCTAAAATTACCCTATCATTTGTTTGGCCAAATTCAACCAATGATTTCCCTAGTTTGGTTACAAAAACACGAAGCCCTTTAATAGAAATTTTAGGTGTCAACATTTGTCATTGAAAACATCTATTGAGATGCAAAGGGACTGGACCATGATGGTGTCTTTTTTCATGGATATATAGATATATATATTAAGGTGATTGGTTATAGAGTGAGTAACTTCCAATCTAGTAATTTGGAAACTATCTCATTGGAATTAGTTCCCAATTTTGAAACCAGATACTAAACTGATCAACTTTGGAATGTGCCTTTTTTTTGTTTTATTTTGTTAGATATACAATATGCATTGTGTCAAATTTGGATATATATATATATATATATATATATATATTAAGGTGATTGGTTATAGAGTGAGTAACTTCCAATCTAGTAATTTGGAAACTATCTCATTGGAATTAGTTCCCAATTTTGAAACCAGATACTAAACTGATCAACTTTGGAATATGCCTTTTTCTTGTTTTATTTTATTAGATATACAATATGCATTGTGTCAAATTCGTGTGTGTGTGCGCGCACGCGTGTGTGTGTGTGTGTAGAGAGAGAGAGAGAGAGAGTTATGCAAAAAAGTTCCCAAATTTCGTGTTGGTTTTGACGGTTCTACCTTGGAACCAGCCTTGACAAGTTTGGTTCTTGGGTAGAACCAACCATTACAATGCATAGAAACCAAACCTACCAAAGTCAATTTCCACATTTTTTACAAAGGTACTAAACTAGTCTTGTATGAACCGACCAAGATGAGCTGGTTCCAAGGTTGAATAGGTCTAATTGCATGCCCCTAATATTTGTGGCTTTCTAAGTTGGAGATTTAAGTGATTCATTCTAAAATAACACTACAAAAAATGTGACATCCCGATTTTCCAATTATATTTTCAATAAATTGAGATGGGCATTTCGTTGGCTCGCATATAGTTTTTTTCCTTGAGTTGGCCACTCATGTGAAAACTAGTCTATCAGGTGAAGCCGTTAAGAAATTCTAGTGCATCAGACTCGAGAATTTGACCAGGAAGCGATTTTTCGACCGAGCTAATCTGCAAGGGTCATTACGGCACAATTAAAAATCGATTAGAGATCGGAGATAGGTCGACTCAATAGAGGCATGCGATCAGGTGTGGGTGATTCCACCAGATCGCACAATTCTGGTCGATCGGCACTGGACCGACTTTTCAGTCGATTGGGTACCCTGTGTCCGTATTTGAAATCTTGGGATTACCCTGACAACCGAAAGTCGCCAATGTTTCAAAGATGTACATTGTGACTTGAGATGATCAACCATAGGTCAAATGCATGAAAACTTCTAAAGGATACCCGGTAGGTTAGGCGGCGCTAGTATCGTGCCAAAGTGAAATTAACCGTGAAATTGATATCGAATTCAGAAATTGGAAGTCTGGATGTGTCACAAATCATTTTAGAAATATTGACTAATCTTCGGAAAATTTTTCATGTAAGCCGAGTTTTTCAGCAAAATAATCAGGGAATGGCTAATTTGGCTCGAGAAATTAGTAGGCCCGCCTTTGGTCGCGCTTTTGGGACTTAAGTTGGTTCTACAAATAAGTGAAGATATGAATTGAAGGGTGGTGACATTGGATTAATTTTATGGACTTCAATTTAATTCAATTGGGAGATAATTAATTGGAATTGAATGAATTGATGTACAAAGTTTCATGCCTCGGCGGAAAAATAAAATAGACCCATTGGAATAAGGTTGTAGGAGATAGTGGAGTGTGATGTCATGCATGAGGTCATGGTGGGCCATTTTTGTGGATTAAAGAAAAAAAAAAGAAATGGCTCCTCCTTCTCTCTCCTCCCTCTCTTCTTCCTCCCTCCTGTCAACTCCCTCTCTCCCCGATTTCTTCTTGCTGTTCAAAACCCAGCAACCAAAGAAGCTGCAGCCATGGCCGTCACACGCCGCCAGCTAGAGCTCCTCACCGTTGCAGCTCGCCGCCGTTCGACCGCTCGCTCGCTCGCCGGCCACGCCGCTTGCCTCGGCCGCACCTTCGTCCGCCCGAGCCTCCGCTCGTCGTCCGCCGTCTCGGCTGCTCGACGCCACCGCACTTCGCCGAGTCCCGCCGGAGCCGCCGCCTCACCCGCCAAGCTGCAGCCGCTGCTTCTCCGCTGTTCCTCGCGCCCGAACCGCCGCCGAGCAGCCTCCGTCGACCTCAACCAGCAACCGCAGAAAATGGGTTTCTTAGCCCCTTCTTGGCCCGTTTCGTCGCCTTCCCGAGCCCGAATGCTCGGCCCGCCTTGAGGAAATCGATCCTCGCATCGTCCTCGTCATTTTGGTCTGCTCGGTTCATTAATCCGATGAGTTTAGCTCATTAAATCTCGATTAGACGGTTAATTAGGGGTGAGCGGTTCCAGGTTCCGGTTCGGTTCCGTCCGGAACCTGGAACCTACCCTCGGGTACAGGTTCTTCAATTTTTGGAACCTAGAACCTACCCGTTAGAACCAAGAACTGGAACCTATCCCGTCACAGTTCCGGGCGGTTCCGGGTTCCCAACGGTTCTTTTTTTTTTTTTTTTCAGCGAGAATATCCAGAAGCCGAAATAATTCAATAGTTGGCCCTCCATTTTCAATACCTGCCAATACACAACAATGTGAATCTTTTACATCCAAATTCATAATTTTGTAGATAAAACATTGTCTAATGTATAATTTGGTGATTCCTTATGGTTAATATGTTTCATAATAATAATTACGGGCATGTTGTATGAGCATATGCTCTTGGCATTTCGCTTTTGATTTGAGTGGGTAAGAAGTAGGTGCCACGTCGTTGCTATGCGCTCCTTGCAGAAAGTTACGGCAACATGCTCAGATACACAAAGTACAAGCTCAATATAGCTGCCATGGCGTGCGGTCGGCAAATGCAAGGACAAAACTACGAGGATTGCAGATCGGTAGGATATATTTCAAGTTCATATGATGTTATGAAACCTCCTTTCCTGCACAAAAGAGCGGTTTATTGTTACCGCCTAAACCTGCATGAAGAGACTAACTTTTCAGTTGTCATTCTGAAAATAATAAGTAGCATCACCGAAAGAACAACTTGAAAGCTTACAACCCAACAAGAGCATGCGTATGGTGCTTCAGTAAATGTATCTATCCCAGGACAAGCAAACAGTTGCAAATCTGTTCATTGTGCCGTAAACTAGCAAAAGAAGTGCAAAATCATCGTTTTCTTAGTTTGATGCATGAGATTTACCAATTACAACAAAATGACGGCCTAGGACCAAGTGTACCGCAAACCGCCTTAACAGAAGGATTCAGCTTGTCTATTGGGTTTAGCGTTTAACTAGAGAATCAATCGGCTGATAATTTCTTTCCCGTTTCAGGCCGGCAAAAGAAGATGGTCACATCAATATCAGCTGAAGATTCTTCACCCCAAATGGGCAGTGTTGAGTAGAGTGGCAAATAATATAGATACGGTGCCAAGTATTTCAGGCACATTGGCTATTCCTTCAGTAGACAATAACATATACAATCCTATAAAAATATAGCACATAAGTAACAATTTGTTCCAACAAGATCTAGAATATGGCTAAGCTGCACCCTACAATACGATTGCTATCGTATTTTGTCATTGAATAGAAGAAAAAGAATTCTCTTCCCTACAAAGACAACACCAAACTAACCAGTTAAGCGAAGATGCCCAGTCTAGCAACATAGTGCTGTTGCTCGCAGCGCTAGACCTACTCCACATAAATAATGTCTCCATTAGGATCCCCGCCTTCCTAATCGCTTTCATCTTGAGGATGATCTGATGCCTCAACCACGTCGGCAGTGGTGGTTCAGAGCAATGACGGCTCGAACGGCCAAGCGAGCAACAGCAAGAGGTGGTGACGGTGGCTTGGGGATGGCGGCGGTGGCTCACGCGGCGAGGGGGCGGTGCGACAGCTCGTCAGGCTCAACGACGAGACGGCTCGTCGGATGAGCGGTGGGTGGTGGTGGCTCGGTGGCCAAGAGGTGGTGGTGAGTAGGGTGTGGGGCGGCGGTGTGGTGGTGAGTGAAGCAGCAACCAGCAAGAGGAAGGAAGGAAGGAATGAAGAAGAAGAAGAAGAAGAAGAAGAAGAAGAAGGGGTGGGGGTTTCGGCCGAGAGGGGGAAAGAGAAGAGAGAGAGAAAGAAAAAGAAAAGAGTTGGGGGACAGGAAGTGACGTGAGCAGGAAAAAGGGGAAAAAGAAAGAGAGGGAAAAAGGAAGGGGAAGGGGGAAATGACGTGGGTACTCTTGGGTTTTTTTTTAATTTAAAATATCTAACCGGTTCCGGTTCCTCTGGTTCCGCCGGTTCCCGTTCCCATTGGAACCGGAGCCGGAACCAGGAACGCCGGTTCCTAGAAAAATGGAACCGAGAACCGGAATCGATCTCTTTACAACCGGGGAACCGAACCGGACCCTCCGGTTCGGTTTTCCGGTTCCCGGTTCTATCCGGGGAACCGTGCTCACCCCTACGGTTAATGATGCCCCAAGTGTGCTTAGTCTAAGTTAAGTAAGTTTAGGTGGTTAAATTAGTTTATTTGATTGAGGATTAGATTAGGATGTTTAATTAAGTTAAAGTATGTTTAGTTTAAAGTTAAGTATGTTTATTTTAATATAAAGCATTGATGTGACATAATAGGGTTTTATTTTTGAATTATTTAATGATTTCGAATTTTGGAATTTATAATATTATATTATATCCCAAAATTATTAAAATATTATTATTTAAAAAAAACGGAACAATTATTTTTGACCCGATTGCTCAGAATTTCGTGCCGATCGCTGCTGTGTGATTAGATTTTGAAATTGATGATTGGATATTATAAATTGAGTGTGGACCATGAAAAATATGGATATTATTATTTAATTATTTTCGAAATAAATTTAATTATTTATTCAATTTTCGAAAATTTTATTAGGACCCTAAACTCTCAGAATTTCGTGCCAATCGCTGATGTGTATTTAGAATTTGAATTTGATGATTGATTGTGGCAAATGGAGTGTGATTGTGATAAATAGTGATTCTTTTTATAAAGTCCCAAGTGTCGAAATTTATGGGAGATTGGCCGTGATTAACCACCTATTAGAGGTCATGCCCAGTGGGCCGTACGTTGCCACCTAATAAAGGTCGCGCCCAAGGGGGCCGTGAATTGCCACCTGATAAAGGTCGCGCCCAATGGGGCCGTGAATTATCACCTACTAGAGGTAGTGCTCATCGGGCGGGGATTTACCACCTGTTAAAGGTTGTGCCGAGTGGGGCCGTGATGCCACTAATTCTAATTTTGCCGAGTGAGGCCGTGATTGCCTTTCTATACGGTCGTGATTGAGAGCAATGATTGATTTGCTAGAATGACATGTAATCGGCCGAGTCGATTGATCGCTGAAACGATCCAAGTGGTTAAATTATTCTGATAATGTGATTGTGCCGCAGTTTTTTGGCTATCATAATTTCACATGGTTGAATTATATAAATTATGCTAACCTGTAGGAAGGAATTGAGGTGAGCTAAGTTCTCTGTGTGATCTGGCTAGGCCACCCGGGGCGTATTTTCTTTCTAATAGGGGTTTAGGGGGTTGAACTTGCTGAGACATTGTCCCATCCCAATTTGGGAATTACAATTTCAGGTCCCTAGTGGACGGAGCGGCTAGATAACTTTGGTTAGCCTTGAGGAGTTGCAAAGGTGAAGTCATAAGGATTAGAGAACGTGTCCTGCTAGTTGGTTTTAGGATAATTCCCCTTTTGTCGAGCTGGTCTATTTTGTAGACAATCCAGTGTTGTATTCAAACCCTTTGTGTTTGTAAATGAGTGTTTGGTACTGTGATTGATTGCCTGCTTTTCTATCCCAAGTTAAATGTTGTCAGGGGATTTGTTTCGCTTCTGCATGTGTAAATAAATGAATGGGTCGGCGACATATCTTGGGATGTCGCATATTTGATCAACTGCAGTGGGATGTGTGCGTACCTCGGGGTTCGGGCATCACAAAAAAAGTCTCACAACATCATACACGGTATCAAAGGAAGATTTTTTGAGTTCAAATTATTTAAAACCCCTTATTTGTCTTTTTTATTATATGTTTCCACTCTTAGCTTGAGGGTGAGGGCATTGTGGGCCCTCACCTAAATCCAAGAGAGAGAACGAAGCCTTTGCCTATTGCCAGCAAGAGTCAATAACGTTGTTGGAGCCCAAATTATCTCGCTAGCTAGAAATCCTACGAAGGAAAAAGAAAAAAGAAAAAAAAGAAATTTCATAAAACTTATTAGAATATTACAAAAATCATTATCATCATCACTTTTAGTATAACTTGAAATATAAAAAATGGGAAGAAATAATTGTGAAATTTCTATGTATTTTAATGTGTGTAGAAGAAGAGAACATAAGATAGGCTTTATTAAATGACTATCTAAAATAAAATAACAATCAAAGATATGCATAATCAAAATTAAATATAAGTGCTATCTTGACAGATGAGGATAATCAAAAGAAATATCCTAATTAACCCTAACAATATGTCGATTAAATGTGTACATCAAATCCAAAAAAGTGAAAGACACACTTGCAGAATTTCAACAGTTGAAGCATGGACGGTTTAGTAAAACAATTGGAGCATGCCTATTTTTATGTGTGCGAGGGTTGACAGGTCTTCATGCAATGTGGGTTCCATGTATTTATTTATTTAATACGAGATGCATTAAAAGGAGAAATTGACTTTGAAGACCCAGTTCCACTTTTACTCCTGGTTTTATAAAATTGAAAATTCACAACGAGGAATTAATCTTAGTCCCTCATTAAACATATATAATGCAATTCATGCTTTGTAGGGTATTAATCATGAAAATTACTTATTTTGGGAATAATGGAAGCATTCCCTACAATATGAATATTGGACCTTTTGTTCAATAGCAGCACATGGACAATTGTAGATATATCTCTTTGGTTCTCGAAATTCTAAAACTCTTGGAAAGAATAAAACTTATCTTGGAGAGTAGATTTTCAAAAATATGAACCCATCAACAATCATATTAGTAAATCACATTTATTTAAGAGTTTAAATCAATAAATTATCAGTCTAGTAAATCTATTAACTGCTCAATCCCTCTTCAATTACCCGATAGGAAATTTTTCTCTATGGTACACTCACACTTGTATATTAATGAATACCCAACATGGATGATGACAGCCCGACAATACTCTTCCTAATGCTAAAGATATATAGATAGTGAAAATGGCACTTTACCAAACACTTAACGCAAACCCACTATTTCAGAAAGAAAAATAGCGCGCACACCACCTGTGTATAGAAAAAATTTACACGAATTGTCTATTTGCCCTTAATTTTGTCATGATATCATATTAATGGTGTACAAAACTACTTCTGTAAAACTTTCTTACATTACTATATGCCATGACCACTCTTTCATAAATTGATATCGTATCTATAAGATTCCTTTTTTTTTTAGAAAGTACATCACTTCATTGATGGAAGCATGTCATATAATACAACAGGCACAAGGAGCGCAACATCACTATGCTAGTCTTACTCAAAATTAAGGAAAAATATTAGCTACACAAGTTGTGCTAGCACCACATACTAGATGCCCATCTATTAAGCGACATGTCCATGAATGGCCCATTTGTCAAATTTTTCTCTCCTTGTCTCTCTCCTCTTGCAAACTCTCACCTCCATTTCTCTTCTTCTTTGCCTTTTCTTCCTTCTTTTTTATTTTCTTTTTTTCACTTTCTTTTCCTTCCACAACTTGTGTGGTTAATATTTTCTCACACAAATGGCCTCATATGCCCTTAATTTACTCTTAATATCCGATCAATGGTGTACAAAACTACATGCCTAGAACTTTTTCTCACACTACTAGTGTATGCTGTGGGCGCTCTTTCATAAATTGACATTTGTATCTATAAGATTTCCTTTTCGGAAAGTACATCACTTTATTGATGGAAGCATATCATATAAAACAACAGGCACAAGCAGCGCAACACCACTGCGCTAGTCCTACTTAAAACCAGGGGCTCGAAAACTAAGCTTCATGTACTCATATCCATGGATGAGACTAGAACTTGCTTTTTGGCGTGAGCTCATGCTGAATCAACTTCGAGAAAACATCCATGGCGTTGCTAGTAAGCCCCAGGGACACAACCAAGTCGTCACTCTCCCTGCTCTGGGAAGCGACAAAGATGACGTTGTCGGGGACCGTCACCGGCGCCACCTGGAATGGCCTCCCAAACCCGAAATCCATCTTGTAGAAAGGGAGTCGGCTCCACTTGCTGATGCAGCAAGAGTTGCCCTGGCAGTCAACAAGGACCCTGTTCAGCTCGATGTGGTCGATGGCCGACCTTATGTAACTCTCGGTGACGGATGCGAGCGCCTCACGCACGGTCTGGACAGCGAACGAGAAGGGCTTGCGGGTCAATTCGCCGGCACTGCACTCAGCGCAGGACAAAGCGATGCCGTTCCCGAAGTAGCCACTCGGCAGCGGGGGGTCAAACTTGGGGCGGCCGTCAACTGCAGTGAGAAGCTTCGTCGTCTCGTGAGGACCGATTCCAAGAGCTTTGGTTCGCGAGATCCACACGAGCGCCGATATGACTTCAAAGTTCGTCGGGACTACGGAAGAGCCATTCTGGGTTGCGATTCTTGCCGCTTTCTTGAGCTGAATGAGAGCCTGTGGCTTGAAGCAGAACGATCTGTAAACAAGGGGCTTGCTTTGAGGGTCAACCACGAGTCCGGGCCGCTGGTCTCTTAGAGCATACTCGTGGTGGGGGAGATCGACACGCGGAGGTTGCCTCGGGTGCAACACCGATCGATCAAGAAAGGGAAGAACTGATGGCGGCTTGGCTCGAGCCAGGTCGTTCCAGCAAGCTATGAAGTCCGTGAGGGCTTTCCCGTCGACGAGGACGTGATTCATGACGATGCCGACGACGATCCCTCCGCACTTGAACGTCGTCACCTGGATTTCATGATAAACTGTAAGTGGATATCTACTCATGTGTACGTCAGTCTTGGAAAGTCTAAATCCCCTTGCACGAGTCCAGAAGAACATGCTGCTCCACAAGCGGTTGAATGATTAAAAAAAAAAAAACAGTGCAGAAACGATCTATTTCTGTTAGATAAATTGTTCAAAAGCACTATGTTGCTCCTTCTATCTTGCCCCAAAAGAAAAATCTCGCACAAAGTAGCCATAATTCTCGTACAACCTCTCTAATATATGATTCATCGATGAACTAATGCAGGGGCACGCCAGAATCAGCGCGACCAACATGTTCAATTGTATTTACCTGCACCGAAAACAAAGGTACTTCCAATATGGTCGAGGCTTCGTCGGTGTGCTTCACGAGTTTTCCCAGCATGGCAGGATTGATGGTGCTGATATCGCCTAGCGCAGCGATGTCATCCTCCGACGTCGCTTCGACGAATGGGACACCTTCTCCCGTGCATCTCACTGCCATCCTCCCGTCGATCCCCATGACAAGTCTGCCCGCGAATGGATAGAACTCGACCAATGCCTTGGCCAGCGACTCTCTGATTGTCTCAATCGCAGCGGAACGCCTTCCTCTCCCTTCGCCATTGAAGGCGAACACGATCCCAATCACGTACGTTAAGGTCTGGTCGAGGTTTGAGAGAGCGTAGAGCCCACCAAACGTTTCCCTCGCCGGAGAAACATGAACTGCGTTCACGATCTTCACATCAAGCTTTCGCGTAGCTCCGGCGTTTCTTGGCTTCTCATTTCCTGCTTCTTTGCACAGAATAATTGAAGCTGTATTTATTTATCCGCAGGCTTTGGGCGATACCATGGTAAATGTATGACTTGCTAATTGCTACAAACAACCTTGACCATAATAAAATGGTAAATTACAATAGCAATTAATATAGTCCACATTAAGAAAACTCTTAAACTAATCAGTCATATACAAAATTAACCAGCCATATTTGTTTATATTGGTTGCATGAAAAATTACATGATCTTGTCAATTAAATATAAATATATTATTATATATTTGAATAAATGCAGATTAAATTCAAAATGTGCATGCTACGTACCGTTCTTGCTTTCATCCTCAAATGACTCAAACGTCCCTCTAAGAATTGCAGTACCCATCCTGTGGATAACAATTATGAAACATTAAGAAAATTAACTGATTAACAAACAGAAAATATTCTTATTATTAGTAACAATCTATATCTATAGATTATAGTTAATGATGAAAATATTTTCATCACATTCATTATGCTAAGTGATACAAGCAATCATTTTAAGAAATTTTTTCTTTTAAAAGTGTTGATTTTCTATGAGCATTCGTAGATTTTGCAATCAAGTTGCCTCACTTTGATTTTTATTATCGGCACTGAACTTTTATTTCTTCACAATTGATGGCACTTTGATTGGGATTGACCAGCTTTCCAGTCAAATTTGACTTGATGGAGTCACGGACCAATTTTCTCGCTTATAAGTATCACTATAGATGTAATATTTAAACTCATGTCGATATTTTAATATAAAAAAAAAAACTCTAGTTAAAATTAATCAAACTTGAATGCATATTTAATGTGCAATATAAAAATGGCACATACCTGAGCAATTTCAACTTTTAGAATTTTCGAATGTTGAGTTACAGTTTAGAGCAAGTCTGTATTTATATGTGTGAGGTTGGACGGGTCTTCGTGGCAAGCCTTGGGTCAACCCAACTATGTGGGTTCTATGCATTAATAATTTCAATACAATATGCATTTCAAAGAGAAAATGACAACCTCTTCTCGCTCCCTTCACAAATTCCAAGGTTGATCCTCATCAAACACATGAATCACACCCACAAGACAAGCCCATAATCGACATTGACCCCACCATATTTGTAGGCATGCATGCAGATCGTGCATGTGCATGAGCACGCATTTAATGAGGTGGAAGAGATGAGTGATAATAATCAAACAAACGTGTGCCTATAATCCTAGAAGATAACCGTGAAATGAGGTGGGCCACCGTCTTTGAATTTCTTGTTCCTAGAGAGAAGAAAGCGTTATAGAAGTTTTCTCCATGCATTTGCAGTAGGTTGTGGGTCCCCTTATTTAATGCAGAAGATTGTGGATGCATTCCCTTTTGGCTAAGGCAAATCACTCTTCTTTGACTTCATAAGTTCCAAGATGTGATCCTTATAAAACACATGAATCACGCGTAAGTACCGATCTCTTATTCAGGACAGTACTAAGCATGTTACTTCCTAAATCTAAACCTAAGTCTTGATGCTTTGCTCACTTTCATTAACCTGCTTGCTAGCCAATGATAGGCACGTCGTGCGATCCCCATTTACCAGCATGCCATTGCACGCCCCATGGCCGCATAGGTAACCGACAAAATTTTGGCTTTTGACGCCACAGTATGAAGCTATCCAACGCCAAGTTATCGACCTACTTAATCAGGAACATCTGACTTTGCACCCTCAAAGGGGTTTAAAGGCTTGTACATGTTGGAAGTTTGCCCCCTTTTGGTTCGGTTTTGGGAATGGGCTTTGGGACTCTAAAGTCTCTTGACCAGATGCAAACACGTTTGGTTCGATTTTTTGGGCGACTTTGGCAAGATACAATTGCATCTCCAAATGACTCTAAATGCCCTTAATCCAAAGCAAGTCTAGAGATTCTTTGGGAACTTGCATTTTCGAAATGCAAGTTCCAGTTATCGTTCATCACTATTCATCTTCTTCGGTTGAGAAGCCGATCGATACCCGATGACCACCGGCCAAGGGATCGTGCGCACCAACGACGCGTTGGTAACCACTGCCTAAGGGTCGCCCAACCCCAGTAACCATCGCCGGACCTCAGGCAACGCCTAGATCACGCGACCCAGGCGACTAATGGCCTGAATCACAGGTCTTCATGGCCAAGCCCTAGGTCAACCTAGTTATGTGGGTTCCATGCATTAATAATTTCAATATAATATGCATTCCAAAGAGAAAATGACTTTAAAGACCCAATTCCAAAGAGAAAATGACAACCTCTTCTCACTCCCTTCATAAATTCTAAGATGTGATCCTCATAAAACACATGAATCACACTCACAAGACAAGCCCACAATCGGCACTGACCCCACCATATTTGTAAGCATGCATCCAGATCGTGCATGTGCATGGGCACGCATTTAATAAGGTGGAAGAGATGAGTGATAATAATCAAACAAATGTGTGCCTACAATCCTTGAAGATAACCGTAAAATGAGGTGGGCCACCATCTTTGAATTTCTTGTTCCTGGAGAGAAGGAAGCGTTATAGAAGTTTTCTTCATGCATTTGCAACAGGCTGTGGGTTCCTTTATTTAATGCAGAAGATTGTGGATGCATTCCCTTTCGGCTAAGGCAAATCACTTTTCTTTGACTTCATAAGTTCCAAGATGTGATCCTTATAAAACACATGAATCACGCGTAAGTACCGATCTCTTATTCAGGACAGTGCTAAGCATGTTACTTCCTAAATCTAAACCTAAGTCTTGATGCTCTGCTCACTTTCATTAACCTACTTGCCAGCCAACGATAGGCACGTCGTGCGATCCCCGTTTACCAGCTCGCCATTGCACGCCCCATGGCCGCATAGGTAACCGACAAAATTTTGGCTTTTGACGCCACAGTATGAAGCTATCCAACGCCAAGTTATCGATCCACTTGATCAGGAACATCTGACTTTGCACCCTCAAAGGGGTTTAAAGGCTTGTACATGTTGGAAGTTTGCCCCCTTTTGGTTCGGTTTTGGGAATGGGCTTTGGGACTCTAAAGTCCCTTGACCAAATGCAAACACGTTTGGTTCGATTTTTTGGGCGACTTTGGCAAGATGCAATTACATCTCCAAATGACTCTAAAGGCCCTTAGTCCAAAGCAAGTCTAGAGATTCTTTGGGAACTTGCATTTTCGAAATGCAAGTTCCAGTTATTGTTCATCATTGTTCATCTTCTTCGGTTGAGAAGCCGATCGATACCCGATGACCACCGGCCAAGGGGTCGTGCGCACCAACGACGCGCTGGTGACCACTGCCTAAGGGTTGCCCAACCCCAGTAACCATCGCCGGACCTCAAGCAACGCCTAGATCACGCGACCCAGGCAACTGATGGCCTGAATCGCGGGTCTTCATGGCCAAGCCCTAGGTCAACCTAGCTATGTGGGTTCCATGCATTAATAATTTCAATATAATATGCATTCCAAAGAGAAAATGACTTTAAAGACCCAATTCCAAAGAGAAAATGACAACCTCTTCTCACTTCCTTCATAAATTCTAAGATGTGATCCTCATAAAACACATGAATCACAGTCACAAGACAACCCCACAATCGGCACTGACCCTACCATATTTGTAAGCATGCATCCAGATCGTGCATGTGCATGGGCACGCATTTAATGAGGTGGAAGAGATGAGTGATAATAATCAAACAAACGTGTGCCTACAATCCTTGAAGATAACCGTGAAATGAGGTGGGCCACCGTCTTTGAATTTCTTGTTCCTGGAGAGAAGGAAGCGTTATAGAAGTTTTCTTCATGCATTTGCAGCAGGTTGTGGGTCCCTTTATTTAATGCAGAAGATTGTGGATGCCTTCCCTTTCGGCTAAGGCAAATCACTCTTCTTTGACTTCATAAGTTCCAAGATGTGATCCTTATAAAACACATGAATCACACGTAAGTACCGATCTCTTATTCAGGACAGTGCTAAGCATGTTACTTCCTAAATCTAAACCTAAGTCTTGATGCTCTGCTCACTTTCATTAACCTGCTTGCCAGCCAATGATAGGCACGTCGTGCGATCCCCGTTTACCAGCTCGCCATTGCACGCCCCATGGCCGCATAGGTAACCGACAAAACTTTGGCTTTTGACACCACAGTATGAAGCTATTCAATGCCAAGTTATCGACCCACTTGATCAGGAACATCTGACTTTGCACCCTCAAAGGGGTTTAAAGGCTTATACATATTGGAAGTTTGGCCCGGTTTGGTTCGGTTTTGGGAATGGGCTTTGGGACTCTAAAGTCCCTTGACTAGATGCAAACGCGTTTGGTTCGATTTTTTGGGCGACTTTGGCAAGATGCAATTTCATCTCCAAATGACTCTAAGGACCCTTAGTCCAAAGCAAGTCTAGAGATTCTTTGGGAACTTGCATTTTCGAAATACAAGTTCCGGTTATTGTTCATCATTGTTCATCTTCTCCGGTTAAGAAGCCAATCGATATCCGATGACCACCAACCAAGGGGTCATGCGCACCAACGATGCGCTAGTGACCGCTGCCTAAGGGTCGCCCAACCCCGACAACTATCGCCGGGCCTCAAGCAACGCCTGAATCATGCGACCCAAGCGACTGATGGCCTAAATCGCAAGTCTTCATGGCCAAGCCCTAGGTCAACCTAGCTATGTGGGTTCCATGCATTAATAATTTCAATATAATATGCATTCCAAAGAGAAATTGACTTTGAAAACCCAATTCCAAAGAGAAAATGATAACCTCTTCTCACTCCCTTCATAAATTCTAAGATGTGATCCTCATAAAACACATGAATCACACCCACAAGACAAGCCCACAATCGGCATTGACCCCACCATATTTGTAGGCATGCATGCAGATCGTGCATGTGCATGGGCACGCATTTAATGAGGCAGAAGAGATGAGTGATAATAGTCAAACAAATGTGTGCCTATAATCCTTGAAGATAACCGTGAAATGAGGTGGGCCGCCGTCTTTGTATTTCTTGTTCCTGGAGAGAAGGAAGCATTATAGGAGTTTTCTTCATGCATTTGCAGCAGGTTGTGGGTCCCTTTATTTAATGCAGAAGATTGTGGATGCCTTTCCTTTCGGCTCAGGCAAATCACTCTTCTTTGACTTCACTTGCCCACCTAAAAGTCAAAGAACTTAAACCACTCATGCGGCTTTCTTTGGCTTCTTCCTTCTACGCATGGAGATAGGATTAATGACAGAGCAAAATTTGAAGACATCACAAAGTCTCCCCTGAACTTTGTTTATTTGGCCAGACTTATGTGTATTTGTCTAACGGGCTCAAACTCGAGATATAATTTAACAGTTTGCCTTTAGTCTAACTTGAAATGATATCTTTCTTATTTATTAGTGTTAAATGCTCACTTTGCCATGTAATTTATTCGATGTCCTTGGTTGCTAGTTGTTATTATAATAATTGTACACCTGCATAATCACTTCACATATTATGAATATATCTAAAATCAATTCAAACTGCTTGATAAATATATTTTTGTGAAATGAACAACATTAGACACCGAAAGGGCACCAACCGATTAGTTAGTGTAACCAAATCCTCGATTCTATGGTCTCAAGCTTGTCATGGGGTGTACTTCATTGTGCAGTCAATTGACTACATTATAAATTCTCCTACAAGAGGAGCTACAATAGGAGTTGCCGCCCATCACTCCCAAGCCGATTGAAGATGTCGCCATCCAACTTGGGGGAATCTTTACCGGATCTGGCCTCATTAGATTACTCATCACCCTTAAGATCTATCAGACACGAGAATCGTTCGTGGCATCCAAAATGAGAGCTAGTGAAAAGAGAGTTCAGTGTGAAGTAATTCTTTGGCTAGATGATGGAATGTTGCCTCTATTGACACTTGAATTTTTGCCAGCAAGTCGAACATGCACTGTGGTAAAAATACATATAAAAATATGATATGAAAAATAGTAAAAAACATATAAAAACCCAAACAAAAAACGAGAAAAGAAAATAAAGTAATTAAAAAAGGTCCAATTCAGTCAGAATTGACAGGGCCAGGTCCGGTCTGTTGTGCCTGATCCACAAGCGCAGCCCAGACCGTACCAAGCCCACCAGAATAAGCCTCGGCCGTCAACCCATTCGCGCTAGACCACATATAATTTGCATTCAATTGAAAATTAGAAGCATCAATGAGAGAACCCGATGAGTGCACTTTTTTCATGAAAGGCATATATTATACGTACGTAGGACACAGCCACAACGAAATTACGTAATACGTAGTACAATAGGCATTCAGAGGCTAAACAAAAGGATAAAAGGTAAATAGAGGAGATACAAATTATTCCCCATCTTTTTTGTCACATTGTTGTTTTTCAATACAATGAGAAATACAATAATTAATTTGTTGGAGTATGTGGGGATTTTCGAGTCGATCATTGAATCATCTGTGAATACGTTATGTAAGGAAGAGATGCAAACAGGAAAAAGATTATGAATTGCACGGATCCAACAAATTAAAGGATATATTTTAATAATACGAACCCAACAAATCAGAGGACATAATTGCATAATGTTCAATAGGAGTAAATCCATTTTGTTTTGTATCCGTGCAGGAAACATTTGTAAGGCAGATATAAAGTGAGGGACCTCTCATTTTTTGTCTTCATTTTTTTCAATATGTCTTTCGCAGATCATTAGCATATCAATGAAATTAAACATCGATGAGCCGTGTGAGAGAGTTTTAGGCGTTTAAGATCACATATCGATCTCTAATGGAAAAAAGGACAAGCAACATGGGCAAATTAATCTTTAGCGCAATTGCGAGATTGATTGAAATAAACGTGACACTGATGAATCGAACTTTACAAAAGGGCTGGCCTAAATAGAATGAATATCCAGAATAAAGGATCTCGACTTGGATGAAAATGCTAACCTCGGCAATGGTGTCATCTAATCCATTTAGCCAAATGTTAAAATGCAGCCAACATCTTTACGGGCGCTCGTAAAGGAAGAAGGGAATCAAGGCCTGCCACGAATTCATCTGCAACGATTTCATCTCTGCGCACATCACATATAGGCATTCTAGTGGCTTCTTCATCAGTTTTCCCTTCTCCATCGTCCTCCAGACATCGTTAGCCGTCACCGTAGCCACTCCAACATCGCCAACTTCACTGCAGCAAGGCCTCCTCTCGTTCTGCTCTGTTTTCTGATCAGGACGGCCGAAAGAGCACAAACCCTTGGTCGCTCCCCCTTCACCGGCCCCGATCGTCGATGTTGACACCTTCAGGGACTTCGTCTCCGATCTGATCATCGATCGAGGTCAAAACCTCACTCTCATCAAGGTAAATTCCACAGACTCTGTTTCTGCCGCTTATGAACAAAACACAGAGCCCGTGAGCTTTAGCTAATAATGTTCGTGAGTCAAATAGCTGGAGTGGATATATTTGGGATACATTTGTTTCCGGATAAATACTCCTATTTTGTTTCACTAATTAAAAATAAAAAAATAAAAATGGTAGAAAAATGCAAGTCTCAGTTGGGCGATTACTTTTTAAGAATGACTTTATTTGAATTTCATTTGATTCATGTTCTTTGGGTTTAGGGAGGTCATATCTCTTGAATATTGAAATAAATTGAATTGAAATTTTACATTGTGTTTTTCTCATATGAAATGGATAAAGAAAATAAAAATGAAAATAAAGGATATAAAAAAATCCCATTTACCTTTACCAAAAAAAAAAAAATCCCATTTGCTCTAATATTAAGATTACATTCTAGGGTCACTGCCACGTATGTCTTCATTAGGCTTAGTTTTAATTTCCGAACTTAACTTATGAGATTTTTTGGTCCCGGGGCTTGATAATGAGGCAATATATATTCTTTACCCAACATTGTATCAAGTTGAATTCTCGGACTTTAATTTCCATATTTACTTACTTTCGATCCCTTGATTATGAGCTTGGTTTATTAGGTGATGTTTTCATTTACTATGTTTTGATTATGTGATTTACATCCAAGAGCAGTCATTGCCATGAGGATTTGACCACATTGTTTTTTTCAAATATATTTGCCTCACCACAAGTTGCAAGATAGAATACCTGGATTTAAATTGCTTGCCAATTTGAGGGCTATGCATGTATCACGGTCCGTGAATTATCCCGTACTCGTGACACTTGTGAGTGGTGCTGGGGTTATCAGGTGAAGAGTGAGGAGGCAGAAGGGTAGAACACAACTGGCCCATGGGAGTAGCGTCAGGATCGTTGGTGTTAGGAGTTCTAGGATAGAAGGATTATATCACTTAGGAGCTCTGAAGGCGATGTAAGCCTTCCGTGCACAAACTGGTCAAGAGCTTATGCCGCTTTCCTAACGAGGCCATGGCAGGCCGAAATTAGTTGTTGTGCCTAAAGAGATCTGTTGTCTCACTCGATAGACTAGACGCCCGAGCGAAGTTGGATGTGGTAGGATATCGCACGAAGAAGCATTCATCGTATCGTTCGTTAGAATAGCTACATGAATCAAGGCTGGCCTGGCGAATTCTGCTTGCAAAGCGCCCATGGGTCGTTTCGAGGCCAAGGAAACTCTCGGCCCATGACAAATGGTATTAGAGTAGGAATCCCTCACGGTAAGCAAGTGAGCAAATCAGAGAATTGGGCTTCTCGCTCTAGTGCGGGTCAAATAGATAACTCCTAGTGGGACCGGTCCTAATGGGCAGAGAGGAATCTGTCGGGGCCAAAAGATGCCCAAACATAGCGGGGCTTTCAGCTCCTAGGATGACAATGGGTACTGGGACGAGTCGGGTTCCTCGCCGAGCCGATAGGGAGTTCGAGAAGAACCGAACCCTTGCTGAACGAGGATAACGTTCCTGGATTGATTGGTGAATTCAAAGAAGAGGTCTACTGCCACATTTTCAACTAGGAAAGAACCTCCATTGGTTTGCTAGGGTCGAAGAAGTTAGTTAGGCTGAAATGGTGCTGCCAAAAGATGCAATTGGCGAAAAATGCCACACTTGCCGAAAAGCGTAGGTGACCAAGAATGGCCGAGCAACTAAGATCAAAAGAGGTTACCAATGGAGCAAAACTTGTTTTGTTGAGCGAGCGTGACTATTCGATGTGAAATCCCAAAAGTGGCACATCAATCGTTAATGGATGCAAGGAAGCGACAGAACAAATCGCAACGAGGACGTTGCGGATTTGAGTGAGGGAGAATGTCACAGTCTGTGAATTCTCCCATACTCGTGACACTTGTGAGTAGCGCTGGGGGTTATTGGGTGAAGAGTGAGGAGGCAGAAGGGTAGAACACAACTAGTCCATGGGAGTGGCATCAGGACGGTTGATGCTAGGAGTTAGGATAAAAGGATTATATCACTTAGGAGCTCTGAAGGCGGGATAGGCCTCCTGTGCACAAACTGGTCAGGAGCTGATACCGCTCTCCTAACGAGGCCATGGCAGGCCGAAACCAGTTGTTGTGCCTAAAGAGATTTGCTGTCTCACTCGATGGGCTAGACGCCCGAGCGAAGCTAGGCGTGGTAGGATCTTGCACGAAGAAGCATTCATCGTATCATTCGTTGGAATAGCTACATGAATCAAGGCTAGCCTGGCAAATTCCGCTCACCAAGCGCCCGCGGGTCATTCCAAGGGTAAGGAAACTCTCGGCCCGTGACACATGCACCTTACTCTTTCGGCTTTACCTGCGTCAATTACAAACAAAACAAGAGAAGAAAGCTTTCAGTCTCTAGGCATACCTTGTTATGTGCGACTGGTATCTACCGGTGTAGCGGCCTAAAAACAATAGATCCAGTCTTTCTAATGTTCTAGTTTTCGAGACCTATAAGCACAACACCAACGTCATTTTCCAGCACAATCATATCCTATATGACCGATTTAGTTTGTTTCCATTAGCTTGACATTTCCAAGATCCCCCCAACACATACCTATTCTGTACAGAATTTGAATCAAACAAGAGAACAACATAGTCGCATGGGGAGGTTTAGGTCTAGCTTGTAGACTATGACTCGCACCTCGCAAATCTTGTGACGAGCAGTTCGAGCATCTGTCTCTCCCCAAACTCTCTGCTAAAATTAACGCGAATGGGAACTGCCATGAACTTCGCAAACTCACGAAGCTGAGGATGCTTAGGTGAATGCAATTCATCCTCCAAGACTTCAAGCTCAGACCGAAACATCATGGCCGTCGCCGACGTCTTCCACTTTCATTGAGACAAATCCACAATAGCCATGGCTCTGTTCCTCGCCATTGGCATTCGCTGTCAATCGCGGATATTCTATCTCGGACGAGCTTTTATCAAGTACGATTTCATGGATTCATTCTAACCCTACCGAACCATTTCGTTGCAATTTTCCCAATTCACTAGGCCAAATAATTGCACCGTTTGACGCTCTTAGAAATTCTCACGGTATTTTCTCATGAACCTCTTTGAAGTTCCCCATGGGAAAAAATAAAAGCCATGATTTTAATAAGCCTATGGAACTTGATTTTGAATTTAAAAGGAAGAATGACATAACAGAATGCAGAAAATAAATTTTCAGCATTCGGGAGATAATGCTGAGAATTTCTTCTCCTCCCAGTAGAACAGATTGTACAGTTTATGGAACATTACTCCAGAAACCGCCAAAGAGAGCAACCTACACTAGGCGATCTCAAAGTAACATAGACGTAGACGAAATCATCTTGGCAAGACATTTTGCAGGAAGAACTAAACAGGTATCGACCATCTAACATACAAACATGCGTTGCAGTGAATGTCGATTTGTGATTCAGATTGTTATTGTGAACACTTCACGGTGAGCACTTCAGCAACGATCATACAAAGCACTTGTAGCGTGCATATTGACACGCCAGCAGTGAATTTGACAATAAAAATCACACAAAAATGCCTGAGTCTCTCTTCATGAAACTAAGAACGAAGAAGAAGATTATAGTGTTTATTTTATCCGATGCACGCAGGACTATCGGACGAGAGGAAGAGGTTGTCTGAGACAATGATGCTGAGGATCGCAGCCAGCGAAGGAGAAACGAACAAGTTCAGAGCAGTCCAGCAAACTCACTGGAAAACAGGTGCTAACAGAGCTACGGCCTGCCAGTGGAGCAATGATCGGAGATGATGCCAACGGTGCCGGGAGGTTTGTTGAAGGTCACCATACGAAGCAAGAAGCCGAGAGAGATAACTCTCTGGACGTTCAGAAATCTCTGAGCCTCCCCACCGTGTGTGATTTGTGCCGAGTGCATAAGAGTTCTGGCTGGCGATGGAGGATGAGCGATGGTGGCAACCGGTGGACTGAGGCGACGGAGAGAGAGCGAAGATGGAGTAGCGTCTGGAAATGGGGTTGATCCGATAGAGAAATTTCTGCTGAGCTCCCGTTCGTGTGTTCCTCTTCCCAAATGCACGCGCCTCGTGAGCGTCGATGCTCTGCTACTCGGACGCTTGAGTTTTGTGGACGAGGTCTGCAGTGGAGAGCAGTACTCTGATCAGGACGATTATGCTGTGGCGTTCTACACCATCCCGTGCGATCTGAGGTCCACTGTCGCGGAAAAGGGATTCGACTACTACGCATGCTTCTTTCCACCGTGGCCGAACGAGTACTTCGGCCACGGTGCGTGCAGTGGTGTGCGGACACATGCCAACCGTGCGCGGACATGAGGAGGGAATGAAGAAGCAGGAAATTTTTTTTTAAATAATTAAAAATTCGAATTTTTTATAAAATAAAATAATAAAAATAAAAGGGAAAATTTTTTTGGTGAAAGAAAGTGTTTGGTTTAGAAGCAAAAGAAAGGGGATGGAAAAAAAAAACGGAAAATATTTTCTCCCCTTTTGAAGAAGTTTTTTCTATTGACGGAAAATGCATTCCCCAATCAGTTTATTTTTTATGAAACGAATGTTGAAAATTCCGGAAAACATTTTCTCGAAACTTGTTTTTGGTGAAACAAATGTAGTGTTAACGTGCATATAGAAATTTCTTAAGCTTAGTACCCTAGGAAACTCACATGAATCAGTTTTTTCACACCAACAATTGCAAGTCATCTTTTGCTTGGGTTAATTCCTAAGGGTTCTCGCCTTTATTATCTAATTCATGAGGTTTGTCTGGGTAGTATTTGATGGAGACATTCTCCGAGGCGTGTTTTCTTAAAAAAAAAAAAAAAAGTGATATAACTTGCATGGAACTCAATTAATCGTGCATCATTTATAATTTATTTATTAGAGTTTAAAATTAGACTGAACTGTCATTTTTCTTTAAAAGAAGGCCCTTCCACTTTTCTCGCCTTGATTGAATTTATGTACATTAATTGAAGGGTGATTCGGTCTTTTTAGTCAATCTTAAGATGCGTAGTGGGAATTTTAAATATCAAGAGCATGCAAAGTGGTGTGTGAACTGGGCACCAAACGTGAGGAGGGTCTTGGAAATTTTATACAAATTAAATTAATGGGGAGACAATATATTATGCAATTATAGATCCCGCGATTTTTTAGGAAATAAACAGATAGAATAAGACATTCAACAAGAAGATTACACTTTATACAAGGTAATGAGTTGGGGGTTTGCAAGGACATCATGAAATTTGTCTTTAATGACAAATGCGAAATTCGCCTATTCATGAAATGAAAGACGGTCAAATTTCAAAACAATGAAAGCCCGTGCAGATTCACATTCAATCAAAGGTGATGGAGTGTCCTATGAGAATGAGTACTGTTTATAGCCAAATTCCAATGGTGTGTTTCTCTATAGTATAAACAAAAGTGAATCAAAGAACTACATCACATAAAATTACACTTATGGTCATGGGCAATTTATGTAATTTGAGTATCATACAAGTGTCCCAAAAGTCTTGCAATGGAGAACTGCGAATTGGAAACTTACTCACAAGTTTTGGATTATGTCTCGATATGAGGTTTATTACTGAACTTGAGGGGCTTGCCTGTTCTAACGAAGCCACATTTGGCATGCCGATTGCTTTGGTCAAGGAGAGCACGACGGACTATTGACCTAATCGATTTTGCAAGAATCAATTCAAGCATGAGTGTAATCACGCCATCAGTGATCAAATTCAAATCAAGTATTATAGAGCTAGGTATGATAACTATCCTCACTAAATGACGTCGCAATATTGCACAAATAAGGGATTGTGGCTGAGTCGGTTGTGAAATTATTCTTTTGCCAACAAGTTGAACATGCTTTTTTGTAAAGGTATATAAGATAATAAAGAAAAAAAAAAGGAAGCAATAAAAAAGGTCCCACTCGGTCAGAATTGAGAGGGCCTGGTCCGATCTGTTGGGTCTGATCCACAATCGTAGCCCAGATCATGCTAGGCCCATCAGAGTAAACCTTGGCCCAAACAAGTTCCCTCACCGCAGCCCTCAATCCATAGTCTCTCTCTCTCTCTCTCTCTCTCTCTCTCTTGATCAACCGAGTTCCAAAAGATTCTCCACTACTAATCAACACCAGAAATCCACCGTCCGCCATCTCCAGTCGCCAAACCAGCCACCGTTGAGCCACCATTGACGACCGCCACAGGCTTAGCGATAACACAATAGTACGCATACGCTGAACCTGACGAAGAAACTCTCTTTCTCGGAAATTCTTGAGGCTTCTTGATCGGCTCTCCTTCTCCGTCATCCTTCAGGCACCATTAGCCACCCGTGTAGCCGTTCCGCCATTGCCGGTTTCGTTGTAGCAAGGCCAACTCTCGTTCTGCTCTGTTTTCTGGTCAGGACGCTCGCAAGTTCACGAACCTAGGTCCTTCCGCTTTCGCTGGCTCCGATCATCGGCATCGACACCCCCAGGAGCTTTGTCAGTGATCTGATCACCATCCGAGGTCAAAAACTTAAATGTCATCAAGGTAAATTCCACACACTGTTTCTGCCGCTTATGAACGAAACAGAGCCCGTTAGCTTTAGCTAATGTCTGTGAGTAAAGCAGTTGAGATTGAAGCTCGATTAACAACTCGGACTCGTACTGTTATTGTCGTGATGATCTGAAAGTCAATCGTTGCTGTACATTTGCGTATGAGCTCCTTGATCAAAATGCATATTACTTGTTTGATGAAATGCTCGAACTAGATCAGTATGTAAATTTGATTCAATCCTGGAACCGCAAAATCATATTACATAAATTCGATTTGTTCTCAACTTATCGAACCCTTGTTTGGCCAACTTTGTTGGAATATGATGCTCATTTGTCATATGGTGTTATGATTCTCGTCTCGTATGCTCGTTGACGTATGACCCGAAAATTGCTGTCTCATGGCATGCTGATCTCTTTGGTTCGAGTTAAAGTGTTCTCTATGAACATAATCGAGTCTTGAATGTGTATTCTGTTGTGAAGGAGCGAGAGACCTGCATGTGCGCATGCAAAGAATGGAGCGTCAGAATTGCCATTGATCCTTGCATTTGTAAAATCTGTGAAAGAATCGCCATTGCCCCGAACTTGGACTGCGTTTTAATCCTTTGGTGATGACCCTTCCAGATACTGTGGTTTTCATTTATTATCTCAAACTTGGGGACATTTGTTTCTGGATAAATTTTTCCATTTTTTTTACTAAACAAAAAAAAATGAAAATAAAAAGTAAAAATGGTAGAAGAATGCAACGGTGGTTATATTTTTTGAATAGTTTAATTTGAATTTCATTTGATTCATGTACTTATAGTCCAACAAGGGACGCTATCCTCTCAACTTTCAAGTTTCATGATTTCTTCACTTGGTTAACACCTAGTTTTTAATTCGAAGAGAGTAGAATTTGGCTAGGCAGATTGGGTTAGCGGGTCGGACTAGATTTACCTGATCAAACTCTCTTTCCCTTATATAATATTAATAACAAATATATAAAATTTTGATAATAATTTTTTAAAAAATCATAAAAGGGTTTAAAATTTTTCGAAAATTCATAAATTTAAAAAAATTCAAAAATTTTAAAAATTTAAAAAATTCAAACTTTTAAAAATTTGAAAAAAATTCAGAATTTTTTAAAATTTAGAAAATCCAGAAAATGCATAAAAATATCAACAACTCAACAATTTTAAATTTTTTGGAAAATTCAAAATTTCATAAAAATTTATAAAATTCCAAAAAAAATCTAAAAAAAATTGGTAATTCCTCGAAAGCCTTAGAAATAGTTTTTGGGTAATTTTCACCCCAAAAAAGCATGACATTTTTATTCGTCAAGGCATGGCCATCACTGATAGGCATTCCCATTTGCCGAGTGTTATTCGATCGAGAGAGTAAGAAAGGAAATTATGGGAGAAAGGTATGCCAAAAACCGTCATAGTCATTTCGGTTCATGATGATGGCATTTCAAATGGCGATAAGTCCATCGGGAGGCATATATTGGGAAAACTCGGCCGCAAGAGGGACTTCAATCTTATTGGCGTGAAAGTCATGAGTAATTTTCTTTATAAATGCAACCAATTAAAACAAAACGTGCAATTGGTCACACAAAAGCCTGTAATAGCATTTAAGAGAGAACCTTACAGAAGCAAAAATTAGAGTCAACCACATGATAAACATTGAGTTTGGTGAACATCCGCCTCCTCGAGGATATGCCGCTTATGAGGATTATGATTTCAATAAGGGACATAAAAAAAAAAAAAAAAAACACTCTATATTGCAATTGGTAAAAAAATTATATTCCCGTGGATATTTTGAAGCCAATACGTTTGGACTTGCTGTTTCAACCGATTCTTCTTAATAATAGACTAGGCAAACAATAAATATTTTTTCAAATTAGTAATATTCTCCCCTTATAAATTCCTTGAGAGGGGTCCATCTTTCATCAAATCACTCTAGTCTCCTTTGCCTTAAAAAACGTAACATTTTTATTCACTGCGGCATGGCCACCACCGAGAGGGATTCCCGTCCGCCATGTATAATTCAACCGAACGAGAGGGTTGACGAAAGGAGGTCTTGGAAGAAAGGTATGTAAAAAATCGTAATGGTGATCGCGGTCCTACTCACGACAATGGCATTTCAAGCAGTGGTAAGTCCATTGGAAGACATATATTCGGAAGACTCGGCCACAAGAGTGGGTCCAATTATGTTGGCTTTCAAATATCCATGTAAGTATACAAAATTTTACCAATTGCAATACAGTTTGTTTTTCATGTTACTTACTATAATTATAATTTTCATAAGCGGCATATCCTTAAGGAAGCGGATGTGCGCCAAAACTCACCATATATATCATGTAGTTAATTCTAATTTTTGCTTCTATAAGGTTCTTTTGAATGTTTTTATGGGCTTTTATGTGACCAATTGCATGTTTTGTTTCAGTTGGTGTATACTGATTTGAGATTTTTTGTGGCATTTTGAAAACTTTGTTGCTATTTGACAAGAAAGCTATGATTTTTTTTTTTTTTGTTATAAATGCAACCTTTTGAAACAAAATGTGGAATTGATCACACAAAAACCTGTAAAAGCATTCAAGAGAACCTTACAGAAGCAAAAATTAGAGCCAACCACATGATAAACATGCTGAGTTTGGCGCACATCCGCCTTCTTAAGGATATCCTGCTTATGATCATTATAATTATAGTAAGCAACATGAGATAACAATTCATACTGTAATTGGTAAAAAATTTATACTCCCGCAAAAATTTGGAAGCCAATATGATTAGATGCATTCTTGAGGCCAAGTCTTTAGAATATATGTCTCCCGGTGGACTTACCGTTGCTTGAAACGCAATTGTTACGAGTGGGACTGCGATGACCATGACGTTTTTGCATACCTTTCTCCCATGATTTCCTTTTTTCCTCCCTCTCTTTTGGTTGAATTACACGTATCAGACATAAATTCCTCTTGTTGGTAGTCATGCCTTGCAAATATAAGTGTTACGTTTTTTGGATGAAAGAAAAGAGTGATTTGATGAAAGATGAATGACCCCTCTCGAGGAATTTATAGGGGGAGGTATTGCTAATTTGGGAAAGTATCTATCGTTTGCCTATTTTATTATTTGAAAGACTCAACCGAAAGAGCAGGTCCAATTGTACTGGATTTCAAATATCCATAGGAGTATAAATTTTTTACCAATTGCAATACAATTTGTTTTCACATGTCACTTGTTGTAATTATAATCCTCATAAGCAACATATCCTTTCGGAGACAAATGTGCACTAGACTCACCATGTTTAACATATGGCTAGCTCTCATTTGTGCTTTTGTAAGGTCTTTTTGAATGCTTTTACAGGTTTTTGTGTGATCAATTGCATGTTTTGTTTCAATTGGCTGCACTTATAAAGAAAAATACTCATGGCTTTCCCATCAAATGGAAACAAAATTTGTAAAATGCCACAAAAAATCTCAAATTAATATACACCAACGGAAATAGAATATGCAATTAATCACACCAAAGCTTGCAAAAACATTCAACAGAATCTTATGGAAGCAAAAATTAGAGTGAACCACATAATAAACATGGTGAATGACATAAGAAAACAAGCCGTATTGCAATTGGTTAAAAATTTATACTCCCATCATTTTTTGGAAGTCAATGCGGCTGTACCCGCTCTTTCGGCCAAATCTTGCGAATATACATCTTTTCGTAGACTTACCATTCCTTGAAATGCCATTATTGCGAGTAGGAGTTTGGGAGATGACCCATTATCATAATTTAAGGCAAAATATATAAGCCATGCTTCACATGCTATTTCCTCTTATTTTTAAGGGGGATTAACTAAAACTTAATAACATTAAGTTGATGGAGGCCTCCCTGGCACAAAATGGCATATTTTATTCGGTTGGTTGAAGGGTTGGAGTTGTCCGTGGATTCCGTTTGGATGGTTGCAATGACCCCGTAATCACTAAATGCGTTTGTTGATAACTGCAAAGATAGTTGGCACCTAAGTGAATCAGTAGCGTATATAATATTAACAATTATAGTGTTCTTGAAGTCGATGGCGTATATAGATACCTTTTAGATATCTCTTAGGAGACTACACTAGGAGTTTATGGAGCGTTGTATGTAGAAGGCGATGCCATCAAGCTAGAGTTGGAGCTAGAGTTACCATGAAGCAAAGATGCCATTGAGAATTTGAGTTTTAATCTTTCACTCAGCTTGGCGTACGCGGGACTTATTTCGCTACTCCAAAGTGTGAAAAAGTCTCTTGTAAGAGCACTCGCGAAAGAGGAAGGGATTAACTGAATTCTTTTTCTAACTCTTTTAAGTTCATGCCTCACTACTAGGAGTTTGGAAGATGACGCATTATCACCATCCAACCCGATATATGTGGGCCATGCTTCACGAGTTGTTTCCTCTTGTTTTGAAGGGGGCTAACCAAAACCCAATAACAAGGAGGTCATGGAAACCTCCATGGCACATGAATGGCGTACTTCATTTGAGTGGTTGAAGCGTTGCAGTTGTCGATGGACTCCGATTGGATGGTTGCAATAACCCCATAATCACTAGATGTGTTTGTTATCACCTGCAAAGACAATTGGCATTTAAATAAATTGATGGCATATATAGTATTAAAAATTATAATGTTTATGAATCGGTGGGGTCATAATTAAGCCTAGTTCTTTTTACAACATTTGATCTGAGGACTATTTATCATTCACTCGTTTACTTCGTTAAGAAAACGGACATGTCAAAATGCGAATTGCCACTTTTGGCCCTAAATAAGGGGTCCAAATCAATTCTTCATGAGTTGCCAACGAACGCCTTCATTCCACTCATTTTCTCAAAATAAATATGAATCTAGGGTTCTTTTTGATAGCTTCACTCAAGAACTTTTCAATTTAAGGAATCCCACCTTCTTAAATATAGGAAAACCAAGCTAATGAGCTTCAATTGAAGAAATTCAAGTTGATCCAAAGACTAAGGTTTAATTTCGTGAATTGAGCTTTGATTTCATTATTAGCATAGGAGTTGTGATGTCAATTCAAAGTCAATTTGGATGCAATAAATTATCCTAAGCATGGTCAATTAGTTGAATAGGTGTCTCACAATATTAATTGAATTTAATCTCAATTAAATTCAATTCAATTAACCTTATCTTCTTAAACCTATTAGATGATGAGGCAATAGATTACTCTTCACTTCTTCTTCATAGTTCTTCTAAGGAAAAGTAAACCTAACCCTGATGGTACTCTTCCAATTATAAGGTTTGTTTGTTTCATGGAAAATGTGTTATTTTTGGAATATGTTTTTCAGAAAAATGACTTCATTTTCTAGTGTTTGGCTAAAACTTGAAAAAAAATCTAGAAAATATGTTCCATTATTTGGCAAGGAAAATATAATGGGGAAAATGATTAAAAAATTCATATTTTTTAATCATTTTATATTTAATACTTTTTTTTTTTTGCTTCTTCCTTGGCCAGTTACCAACCACGACAATGGGGCCGGTGACCAGCCATAAGCTAGCTCCAGCCTCACCTAAGGCTAGCAAGGCTCCAACTTAAAGTTCACTCCCCCAAGTCACAAGCTCACCTGATCTACCCAAGCCCAAGCTCGCCAGCCATCGTCATGGCCAATGACGAGTCAAAGAAGAAGCAAAATGAACAAGGAAGAAAATAAAAAGAAAATAAATAAAGAAAAGAAAAGAAGAAATTAAAAATGACTGCCAACATCCATGCCAGCAATTTCTAATCTGAAGTGGTCGGATGGACTCAATTGATACCAAGGTAAAAATGTTTAGAATTAAATTACCAATACAATAAATTTAGGACTTTTTTGGTACTTTTCCTATGGATGAAGAAGAGAAGCATTATTGGGTCCCTTTGGCATATTTAGATTGCTAGATATGAAGCTTTGCTCAATAATTTTGGAGACCGAATTCACTTGAAGGTAGGCGCATGAAGCTATCGTGCTCCCAATGGTCCTTTGAGAGAGTGATTGATCAGGCCGAGGCCCAACGTAGAGACTTAAGCGTATATCACATATAGAAGATTCGAGATCACGTTAGAACTTGGATGAATTTATTTTTCGGTAGATACAAACAGTTACCGATATTTTCCTTGTTCATTCCTTTCTTTTCGTTTAAGTTATTTTATGCATGTGTAAATCTTGAATTTAACTTACGAATTTAGATTAAAATCCGACGTTCAAATTGGTCGACTAAGTTTTCAAACGCCCTATATCTGTGACGCCGAATGTGTGCATACCATTGTAGGGCAAAAGAAGATGCGTAAGTACAAAATTAATAAAGAGTTATATCCCATCAGGATAATGAAACTTCTCTGTTCAAAGATAAGAAAGCCTTTATAATCCCTACCCTTGACTAAAACCAAAATCTCATGAACTTTGTATTAAAACTTCTTCTAATCTTACAATTTGCTCATTCGCACCGTCAGCAAGTCCATTTCGTTTTTCCAATGAGACTTTTTTTTTTTTTTTTTTGCTAGTGTTAAAGATACATTAGGAGATTTTACATATCTCTCTTAATTTTCAATATCTATCGAGATTGTGCATACTTTTTCCTCAATGGTGCATATTCCAGATTGACTATACTTGATACCGTGTTAATTAGACAGTCATCTAGTAAAGTATATAAATATGTTTATGTTCAATTCATTGTGTGATATACATGAAAATATAGAGAATATACACAATTGTCTCTTCTGCATTAACTAGATAATGCTGAGAAATTTTAAGTGCATTGGGTGTGATTAGCTGGTGTCATCTTCTTTTGAATAACTACTAATCCTGTAGCATGGAAACACACAGCAACTAGGTCAGCCGCTTCTCTCTTCAGCATGCCAAACTGCTGGACATTTTATTTTATTTTAACTTTTTTTCCCAACTCTAGTTCAGATTATTCTTTCCTATTCTCCATATCTCTCAAAATTGTGCATATATCTCTCAATTATGCATAGCATTAATTGATTGTAGTTGCTAGCATAATATCTTGTTACCTTTCAAACATGAGAAAGTATAATGAGAGAGATAAATGAAGGGCCTAAAAAGAATTAAACTTAGGACTTCCTACTTTGAAATCACGATAAGAAAAATGTCAAAGGGGGAATTGAGCAATTTTTATATATTTTTGTATATCTCATAACGATGAGGAAAACATAAATCTATCTATAGACTTCATTAGATAATTATCCAAGATAACAAGACATTACGACATCAATCATGATTAATATATGCAGAATTAAAAGAAATATGTTAGGGAAATCCCTTATGATGTTTTGAAGATGACAAAATAAATCAAAGGCTACTAACATGTTTGATGGTTGAGTAATAGACTATGCAGATGTTAGAACATATAAAGGATATTGTCAAAGTCTATACTTGGAAGAACCAGAAGATAGACTCTATGCTGAAGCTAAATTGGGTACAGACCTTAAAGCTAAATTTGTTCAGAAACAGATATGTTCAGACCCAGATTGTAAAGTCTATTGCACTCAGACTCAGATTGTAAAGTCTATTACTCTCAGACTTTACATCTAGATTCGACAGAACGTATCAAGCCCAATCATATAACGGCTAATGATCTGGTTTGGATTCCATACCAAGATTAATTTGATTGACTCAATCTAATTAATTAACGATTGGATCTTGAAGACAAGAACTTTCTATACAAAGAAGCTTTACTTATGAAAACCAATATTCTGTTTGTATGGGCGATCAGAATCAATTTGGGATTTTACCTTTCTCACTCAACGACTACCAAATCTTCTAGATACAGAGCTATCCAATGGGTATATTGGAAGACGATCCTCGAGATACTATCCAACGGCTAGTTTGGAAGTGGATGAGTATTTAAGGAGATCATGGACGGATGAGCAAGTAAGAGATAAAGCGTAGAATTTATAATTCCAAAGTTCAAGTGATCTTTGTTCATACACTTGTCTTTGGAGAGCTTAAACGTTTGTGATCGTGAGAGACATACCAAAAGAGTGACTTAGTGAGATAGCGTGATCTACTAATTATTTGTACTCAAAGTTGTAATATCTTGTTGATTGCATAATGGAATCCAACCAAGAAGCTTAAACGTTTGTGATCGTGAGAGAAATACCAAAAAAGTGACTTAATGAGATAGCGTGATCTACTAATTGTTTGCACTCAAAGTTGTAATATCTTGTTGATTGCATAATAGAATCCAGCCAAGAAGGCTGTTAGCGTGGGAGAGTGGACGTAGGCTCGGATTAAGCCGAACCATTATAAATCTTGTGTTCTTATTTTCTTCCCTAACTCCTTTGTTTTCCTCGAAGTTTATTTTACTCCACATATATTTGTCAAGATTTATTTTAAACACCTATTCACCCCCTCTGGGTGTTCATACTAGCACTCACGAAATATATGCACAATCCAAATAAATATATATGGAGTATCAAGGGAGATATCTAAAATCTATAGATATGTCTCTAACAATGGTATCATTGTCAGGTTTCATTCAGCTTACGTTCTGTAGCTCTTCTGTATGGGCAAAAGGCAAACCATCCATGCTAGAATTGGATGAGTGGTCAAGAATCACTTCTTCATGAAATGAATACTATGCGATCGCACCCGTATAAAAATTGATCCTATTTGATGTAAGATTCCATCCATGTCCCTGGTCACCAGTCGACCATTTGTTAGGTCAAGTAATTTACTCATTATTGAGCTAGTAAGTCTAATGTCGACCATACATTTCCACAAATTGCTTCTTGTTGAATATATTCTCGCATAATGCTCAAGTAAAGTGTCTTAATCAAACCGGAAAACTGAATCAAATCGAACCCAATCCAACCAAATCAAATCGGTATTTCATGCATTTTTAGTTCGATTTCAATTTTCCATTCAGATAATAAAAAAATAACCCTTTTTTGTATCAGTTTGATTAACGAACTGAACCAAAGTGAAAATCACCCCTTTTTCTTTATATTACAGTTTATTTCTCTAATTTTTCATTGAAACCTCTTTACAATATTACAAAAAAAAAAATCGAAAAGACCAAATCAGACCAAATCGAAGGGAACCGAACCAAACCAAGTCATGATTTGGTTTGAAGATAACACACACCTAAATGATTTGGTTTGATTTAGATTTTCTGAAAATTCAAACTGAATCAAACCATTGAAACTCTTAAGAGACGAGATCGTAAGCGCATGTTGCCTGTCATTCATGCGGAGGCCCCGGTCAAATTTGCTTAACCCCAGGTATTAATATTAAATTAACACAAGCATTGAAAACATAAGCTTGCGTTTGACCCCACTTCATTTTTAAATTGATAGCAATATAATATCCTATTCACCGATGATTCCACGCCTTTTTATTCTAGGTTTTCTTCTTTTTTTTCCCCGCGAGGGGGGGAGTGGAGAGGGGATTTTCTTTTTTATTATTTTATTTTGTATATGTTGGACCGACCTAAAGGCAGGAAAAAACTTAGGCAAACCTTTGAGACGAGGAAGGGCTAGGTCACCCCTTTACTATTATCTAGGTTGTTTTCAAGGGTTGAGTCAGCAAATTTCGTTGAGATTTGGTCGAAAAAACCATAAATTTTAGTAAAGCGTTGACGGAAAACACCAGATTTAACAACAAAAGCCAATTTTTAAATTTCGACTGCATCTTTTATTAGGACTTGATCAGGGACAATTTGTCTTCAGTTTCAAAATTTCACCCGTAATTTTCCTTCTCAAAAAAATGTCAATTTCAGTAAACATTGCTAAGTTTCTAGACTTATTTGTTTGAAATTAAGTTAAAGGTAAAAGGCATTCTTTTTATTTCCCATCAAGATTTTATGATATATTAAATTTTAAAAAATAAATAAGATAAATATCACAAAAAATCTAAATTATATTTACTGCGACACAAATACACATCCCCAAAAATTCTAAATTTACCCACTAGTCACAAAAGTAAAAACTCAAGATATGTTTCTCATCATGGGTATAATTTCAAATTTTTTGTGATATTAAGCCTTAAGTTTTACGCATCGGTATTGGTATGTTTTGAAAAATACCAGTAGTTTACAGCTAAAAAAAAAAAAAGTCAAACATACCTTAGGCTAAAAAGCGTGAGTTTCATTTCATACGAATAATATTCCAACGTTTTCAAAGGCGAACCTCGTGTCAGAATAGGTGGTCGGCTAGGAAGAGAAAGAGCGAAGAAGAAGAAGAAAGAGAAAAAGCAAAAAGAAAAAAAAAAAAAAGAAAAAACAAAGAAGGGAGGAGGTCGGCCGTCGCCGTCGCCGTCACCGTCGCCGTCACCGACCGTTGACGCGGAGCTTTTCGGGGGAGAATCGTGTCCGCGTTCGAATTCCGCAGATCTCCCCTGAATCTGTCCTGCTCGCCGTGAGTGCCCGAGCGGGGCCCGCCGCTTTCCGTGGAGTCACAGTCAGAGCGCCAGCACGCCAGCCAGCCAGCCATTCAATTTGCTCACGACTACCTTTCTTCTTTTTTGCGTTTTCCTTACGAAGTCAGGACCAGGAAGGCAGAGGCTTACGCGGCATGATCTGGTAGCTTGTTTTTCGGTTCTGGAACGCGCACGTTCTCATCCATCATCATCATCATCATCACCATAAACCTCGTGCGCCTTCGCTTGCAAGCTCGAGGATCAGAGCTCAAAAGTCCACGAGTTTTGCTTCTTCTTTCAGCTTTGTTGGAGGGAGGAAAAATAAGAACCGGCGCTCGGGGGCAAGTTCTCGGGTATTCATCAGGAGGGCAAGTGAGTTTCCTCATCTGGGTCTTCTTGAATTGCGGTCATCTCTTCGAACTCGTCGCAAAGATTGCTGCTTTTTTTTTTTTTCTCTTTTTTCATGCCCAGTTTTTGGCTGTTGCGGTCGTAGAAGGGAGAGTTGACTTTTTGAGTGAATGCGATTTGCAGTGTATCCGAAGGTGAGGGTGAAGGTCAAGGTGAGAGACGATTCTGGGGATCGCGATGATGTCAAGCGCGACGTTCCCAAGAGTCCGTTGCTGGGACTGAAAGCTCTCGACTATCTCTCTCTGCACGATTTCGACTCTCCTGGTAAAATATCATGGTTTCATTTTTCTTCGTACCCAGTTGATCGTATCTATCTGATGCTTATTGCCCTGACAAAGCACCAGAGGTTTCGCCCCTTTGGTTTCATTTTTCAAGTCCTGGATGACTTTCCTTTTCTTGGTTATGAATGGAAGATAGCTGTTGGTGCCTCTCCCGGGAGTTGAGAAAACTTGGACTTTCGTAGGATTTAAAGGGTTGATGCTAGAGTTCACTTTTGGTTCGGATTTGAATTTTGATATTTGAGTTGCCTTTAGCTCTCTCTTCCCTCATACTGATTTTTCCTTGCAAAGGGACTTTAGTTTTTTCCAGATGATTAGCATCGGGTGATGAATTAGGGTAGGTCTTGATTTCCCTCGAAGAGCTTTGGGCTAGAATACAATGGAATCTGATGTCAGATGTGACTCTAGGCAAAGGAAAAAACGCGAGAAAATTCATACTCTGTTTTGCACTGATCTGTGAAGGTACATAAATAGAGTCAGAACAGAACAAGGATGTTGTTGCCAATCGATTTTATCGTGTAGAGAACACAGGTGCAAGATTACTTGGTGAATGCCAGTTGGTAAAAATAGAGGCAGGCACTCTCCAGTCCTGCTTGGTCATCTAACACCTCAACTTTTATGCCCAAATGGTTGCTGGAAATTCAACACAGGTCACTGGATTATGGATAATCAATGCAAAAATGCCTTTGGTTAGATCATCTAGTGGCCTGTTCTCCAGTCCTGTGAATTTAAGCACTGTAATTTGGCCATGCTCAATCCAACGGCTGAGGTCAACAAGGTTTTGATCAGACAGCTGACAAGAGATGTCGATTAGATGACTGACGTTAAAACACCTAAATCAGATGGCTGACAAGTGACGCTGCAACTTTGCCGAGTATATGGCATGGGACCATAGAAATGCCCACCGCTAGAGGGAAAGAGGGGGAAAGTAAGTTGGTCACTAGACGTGTGTAAGGATATTGACTACACGATCACATTTAAATGCTTTACAGTGTATGACTAATTTTATAAAAAATAACATTGTCTTGGTAGTTACATTTGTGCGACCTCAGATTTTTGCTCAAGCTCCTTGGATAGTAGGTTTTCTGTAAAAATGCTTTGTTGTGCTTATAGTAGTAGCCTAACACATGCTGGCACTAACCAAATTGTGAGAAGATTCTCGTGCTTGGAATATCTGATTTGATTTTGATGAGACTCTTGCTGAAAGTCAAGGGTCTCGGGTCAACATAAGATGGTCAGTGCTGCAAAATAATGGGAGTTTTTGTTTCTCATTCCCAATAAGAGATGTAAATCTTTTTTAGCCTTTTGACACAGAGTATATCTTTTCTAAGTTGCAGGGCCACTAATGCATATTTTGTCATGCATAAGTAGCCTTGTGACCCTGAATATTTGTCTTCTGACTTGCAGTTCCACTAGCACATATGTTGTCATGCATGAGCATCTTCATTTTCTAATAAAAAACTTAAAATGAGAGGATGTGTCTGCTTGAGAGAGATCATAACACTCAACTAACCTCTAGTTATCTAGTAATTCATCAGAGATGATACTTGTGGTTCATGAAGCCAGGAAGCAAATGCCTCTGTAGATCAATTTGGTGGTTTTGCTGCGGCTACCATCAAACAGCTGCTTGATGCTTTGTATTTAATCAGCTTTTATGCTTTGGCATGTGGTTGATCTTTTTCTTTTTCCTTTTCTTTTTTGTGTTTATTTAAAACAATTGCTTGATTATAAATTTTCTGATTATAGTGCAGGAGCATCAAGTTTTTCGACCCTGCACAGCAAGGGTCCAAAAGAGTTCCATGGAAAATGCTCTGAGATATCCTGTATCTGAAGGTCTTTAATCTTCTTTCAATTGCTCATTTCAATTAGAAATGGCCATATTGCGATGTCTTAATCATTTTAACATCTGACAACTTTTCATTGACAATGGCAGGGAAGAGTGAATCAACATCTGATGAAGACTCTAAACTAAATATCAGAGCCAGCACAGTGCCTCGTCCACGTGCAGTGTTATCTAGTCCTGGTAAATAGATTCCCCCCCTCAAAAAAAAAAAAAAAAAAAAAAGAAATGCCTTCTCTCTCTCTCCCCCCCCCTCCTCCTAGTACTATCAAGTCAAGTTTCTATAGTGGGGAAATTAGCACCATTCAAGCACTCATTGATTCTATTTTGCAATTCCATGTGTGGTTTAATTTTGTTGCCTCTCAAGTAATGTGACTCTTAAACATTTTGTTTGTGTGATCTACAGATAATGATGTGATGATAGGGAAAAAGAACAAAAGAATTATAGAGCGGCCTTCAGCTTTGAAGAATAATAACCTCCTCCAATTGAGAAATGGTCAGTCTAAGGATATCTCGAAAGAAGCTGTCTATTATGAGCCTAAGAGCACAAGAAAACCCAAGGAGACCACTGATGATAAGATCCTGTCCAGGGGACGAAGGAGCCGGCTAACAGAGCTGTTGCTGCAAGCCAGAGAACACTCCCTCAAACCAGAAAACCAAGCTTTGTGTGAATTTGATTTGCCAGGGATCTGAGACATATTCAAAGCAAGCAGTTTTGCTGTTTCTGTGGCGGTACTCGTTCAAAAATAGGCTGTCTATACTTGTGATGGTTTTAAAAAGTCCAATCACTTTCAATCTAGCTAGACTAAGGACTAAATCTTCTAGGCTAAGCTTACATATATACATATATGAAGAAAGTGTTAACTGTTAACAGAGTTGCAGACTTTTCATATTTAGCCCCGTTTCTTGTCTCTTACCTTTGTATATAGGTAATACTGGTTGAGCTGTGCAATTTTGGCGGTTGTAAACATCAACGAAGATCCTTTTGCGAAGAAATCCACCTTTTTTTTGTCTCTAATCATCGCAATCGTCAATTTTATTCCTCGCTGATGTCTACTTTGTAGCCACTTGACCTTTTTTGGTATAAATACCATGTATCTGGTATAGAGCCATTTGCCACATGTCGATTCAAAGGTGACTTTTCTTTGCCTACGAAAGATGGAAATTTTTATTACTCATGCAATCCTTCCTTATATTACAAACATCCATCCGATGACGATTCGAGGGGTTCGGAATGACCAAAGATCGACTTTTTTAGTGACACTCAGGAAAGTAGACAAAGTCTCAACAGTGTTCTACTGGTTGGAACTCTGAGACTTTTCTTGCAGATGGGACTTTCAGTTTCAGTGCCATAGAGATGAGCTAAAGAAACTGTTCAGTCTAATGAGCACGAGCTCTTACTATCTCACCTGGATGGCTGGGTGATACTTATGGCCCATTAAGGCAACGGCATTGTCACTTTTGATTTTAACTATATTTTGTCACACAGTTTCAGCTTTTGGCGAGAGAGTAGCAGCTAAAGGTTTGATGGAAACAGTTCATTAGAAACATTTTAAAGGTCGTTCCCATAACAATTGACTAAATTCTGGTTTTTTGGTGACTATTGCATTTAGAGCAGCCAACTTACTCAAACACACTTTTAAATCAATTTAAGATGAATTGATAGGTAAAGACTTGTGGTGTAAAACTGAGACTCTGTATTTGAGGGATGTGTGGTGCTCACCACATCAAGGGGTCACTACAATAAACATTGATTTTAATCACCTACCTAATAAGCAGACTTTTCTTTTTAAGTCCATGCACTCCAAAACGAGGAGTTATGATACCCACTTACATAGCAATCTTTACTCATTTGTCCAACATGTAGTGTTAATGTGGTGCCATGTAGGCACCCCGGAGAGAGAGAGAGAGAGAGAGAGAGAGAGAGAGAGAGAGAGAGAGAGAGAGAGAGCAGTTGATGCCCATGTCACCATGTCATAGAAGACAGGTATTATCTATGGTGGGTCGAGAGAGAGAGCAGTTGATGCCCATGTCATAGAAGATCATGGTGGGTCGATTAGTCAGTTTTGGGTTAGATAATAAATTTTCCAATCTAAATTGACTCATTTATCATTTATGACCCATTATCACTAATATAAATTTATTCTCCATATCCAATTCAACTTAGACTCAACTCATACTCAACCCTATCCATATAACTCAAAGTTTCCTATCAAATCTTTGAAAAAAAAAAAATTGTTTCATGTGATTTTTAAAAAAAATATTTATATATATTGTTAAAACACTTCCATACAATTACAAAATTAATGGATAAATTTTATAATTTTAAAAAAAATTGAGGCTTCATTTATTTCACAAAAAATTTGATATTTTTAAAAATGATAATATTTTTCAAATTTAGTTGAAACTCAAAAATAAATCAAAAATTTTCCACTTAGAGTAGAAAATCCAATTTGATTTATCGTGCAATCCTTATAAGAACTTTTTTTTATTTTTTTAAATGAATTTTTTAAAATATTTTTTTATTTTTTTTTAATTTTTATTCTTTTTTTTTTCATTCTTCTTCATTTGGCCGCCGCCACAACAATCATGGCCAACAGCAACAATCACTTATGGCTAGTGAACTCAAGTCTCGCCAAATTAGGAGGCTTGAGTCTTGTCAACGTTGAGGCTAGGGAGCTTGACTCACAAAATCTAGTGAGCTTGAGGTTGCAATCAAGGAAGCCTTGAGCTCATTGTTGTGATTGGATGGGGACTATGAAACTCACCCTACAAACAAGGGCTTCGTGACCCCGGCCATGATTGGCGATGGTCAGCCACCACATGTCGCAAGGGAAAAAAGTAAAAAGAAAAAAGAAAATAAACAAAAATAATTTTAAAAACTCAAAAAAAAAAAAAATAAAAATGATAAAATTATTCAAAGAGGATGATATATCCTTAATGGGTTCAACTAATAATCTTTATAAGATAAATGGTCTTTTAATGGGTTTATAGACAAACCCATTTACAACCCATTTATCATTAAATTTGCATATAATCCAAACCTATTAACAACTCATTTATTAAAACATAACTAACCCATATGACCCATCTTATTGAATATGGGTTCTTCATCCCATTTTGATATCTTTAGTATTACCCACACTTGGCTCATGGAAGTGGAGCCCACATTATCTGGCCCGAATGATCCATCGATGGGTCTTACCTCATTTAACAGTTTTTGTGAACAGGACTCACACGATCTGATTCCATTCATCATACAGGGCTCGCCAACTCTTCAACGCTGGTGCAGCAAGAGCTTACGAGCTCTCGCCATTAAATGGTACAGACGCTTGGGGCCCTGATTTTCTTTCCATTTTTTGGAACTTTCGGGATACTTTAAATTATTTTTATTTTATTATTTGAATTGCAGAGGGGCGACCACATCGGAAACATAATGTCATATGTGGTAAGTCACAAAACACATTCTAGTTGGAAGATCAATTTAAAAAATGGTTAACGTGGATCAGTCACAGAGAGATGAGAGTTAAGTGGTGGAAATCAAAGTTTAGTAATTGGCATATTCTATAATCCTGTGAGCTCTTTCACAGAGATCGAAACCTGGCCAATCTCCACCATTCATTCCAAGGAAGCAATGAGCACCGCTGGATTGGGGACACGTAATCCAATTGGGTACTAGTAAGATTCTCGGCAAATTTGGAACTTCACGTCCAAAGTTATTTGAAACTAATTCTATGAAAATTGAATCTAGTGTTCAGAAACTGCTGAAACACTTGGGAACTTTACTAGTAATTGCAAATTACCTCTAAAATGAAAAAAAAAAAAAATTTAATAGCTACTTGTGATTACTACTAATCAATGATAACAGAAAACTTACATTCGTGATTTTGGAAATTATAAATAAAAGTGAAAAAGATGTTCATAGGTCACTACTATATTTTGGACAGACTTAAATTACTTCCAAGTTAAGATATAATTAAAAAGTCTAAAAAATTATTAATTGCATGTAGAAACAAACTTACTTCCATAATCACGAAAATTATCTACAAATGTGGCAAATTTTAATCATATAATTTATTGGAACATATTTTTCCATATGAAAAGTTTCTCACGACGTATCATAGATACTGATTATATTGGGATGGCTTTGAAAAAAATTTGGTCCGGCAATTTAGTATTTGCAACGAAGTGAGATAGAGAATAAGTAACTGGTGAAAGAGAATCTAATTTATGAACAAAAAAAGAGAACCTAATTTCTTACTAACCAATGTCAAAAATCTTCTCATAGTGCATGGAAAGTAACCTCTTTCAATGCAAAATAACTAACCAGGTGCAAAACATATATTGACTCCTAAATCCTTATACTAATTTGTGATTAATAATTTTCATATGCAAAGAAATAACTTTGAATATGGTTAATAAAATTTGATATGTAATTGTACAATATTTCATGCGGTTAGTATCATTTGACTTACTAGTAATATTCATATATGACAAGTAAATTTGATAGACGTGAAAATAACTTTCAATATGCTTAGATTGGAGGATTAACAAATTTTCTATGGTTAGTGACTTATATATCTAGTATTATTGATACGTGATTAATAATTTTCTTAATAATCTAAATTACTTTCATTAAGATTAATAAATTTGGATCGCACTTTTTCCACTCATCATTTGGCTTTGACACTCCCTTTATCAATATACCGACCATATTACCCCTCTCTTTTTTTTTTTTTTTTTTTTCATGTTGTACCTGCAAAGAGTCAAAAATTGGTCTATTTGGGATCATTTTCTTTGTTTCTTCTTTTTCTTCCATTTTCCTTTTTCATCTTGGTGGTTTGTTGATAAAGGACTAGTAAATCTAATGATGTCGTCATCTTCCGAGTGATGATTCTTGGATAAGAATGCAAAACTCTTTATCCTTATGGGTGGTCAATTGTAAAAACATTAGAGTTATCCTCTTCAAGCATAGGTCTTTGCTTGTGTTGCCCTTGGGCTTGAGCACCTCAATCATTTTGTTTCGATTATTAGAAATCATCACAAGAATCAAAGCATTGCCATTGAGAATTACACATTGAGGAATCTCGTGCTGGCATAAGGGTGGTTTTGCCAAACATGTCAAGGGTTGATGAGGGGTGATGGTGAGGTAGAGAGGAAGCTTGTGAAGTTTTGTGAGACTGCCCTATTATTGGTGAGCATTGACATGTCAGAGGAGGAAGATGAAGAGGTGCCCCGACAATACGCTTAAACACAAGTGAGAACAAGAAGGAGAAAAGTGGAAGAAAAAGAAGAAACAAATTCAAAAAAGGACCCCCACATTTGACTAGTGGGGTACAACATTTAAAGGAGGAAAAAGTAAGGGGTAATTTGGTTGATATACTATAAAATGGAGTGTTTGAACCAAATGAACAATGAAAAAGAGCGATCCATAAATTTTCATTGACTTGCTATATTTATATATACTTAGCAATTTTCTTACATATGAAAATAACATGCATGGTAGCTTTTAATATAGAAAACAACAAATCATATAAGGATAGTAGCCTTTCTATTACCGGTATATCCATATGTTATCAATAATTTTATTTTAAATTAAGCAACTTTTAGCATGCTTAATAACTTGTAACATGAAAAACATAAAACAGTTAATGAAGGCAATAACATCTTGTTTGCTTGTAACATTGATATTTGATCATGAAAACTAATTTCGTATACATCAAAGTTACTTTCAATGTACTTAGTAACTTTTACTATGACAAAGTAAATTTCATATATTCCAAAGTAGCTTTCTATGTATCCTTTTGTTAGTAATATTACCTAAATAAACACTACCAGGTTCTAGGATAATGCCAATTCAAATTGCACGACAAAATTAAAGTTTAGATGGTTGGAGAGTCTTGTCTGATGCTATAAAAATTTACGCTAAATCAGGGAAATGAATGAAAAAGAAAGTGGAGATAATAAATCATGAAATAAATCTTAAAATAGAATAAAAGAATATGAATATCATTCCAAATATTAATGGTGGTTTGAAATACCAGATTAAAATGGGAAGTATGCTATTATAAGTGATGAGCAGTGTAGGAATCATTATTGACCGCCGATGATTGGCATATTCTATTGAGACGAGGGAAAACATTGTTCTAACATCGCACGTCATTAATGACATAAGGACATTGTGTCGCTTTTCCATGCTTACACGTGCAATTTATTTTCTCCTTTTAGTAATATTTAAAGAAAAGGACAAAAAAAAAAAACAAATCGAAATAACAAAATCAACTTCCTAATAAAATGGAGTTACTTTATCTTAAACTTTGGCTTCCACGAATAAAGAGGAGTTTCTTTTAATATTTTAGAGTGTTTTCTCATTTCAAACCTTTCCCTAAATCAATTGAAAAACTTAGGTGGTAATCTGGATATGAGTTAGATGGAATAACAAAATATCATATCCAGTGTTTCACGACATCTTTTTAAGTTTAGTAAACTTAGATAAACCCGGATAAAATGCTAGATAAAAATTCGGACTAGAAGGTTGGATAGACCTAAATTTGATAAAAAATTAACCAAAAAAAAAAAACAATTTATATCCAACATTGGAGTGATGGAGTCCAAGGACCACAACCACAATAGTCTGTCACTCCTGACCTTCGTGCAATTGTCATCGTCTTCGACCAACATCAATCATCATTGCCATTCGGCCAATTATCCCCCTACAACTATTAAACCAAATTGGCTATCGCTGATGAATGACCAAAATCAATGGATCAACGGAAAAGTCGTTTTTATTAAAGAAGAAGAGGAAAAAAACTAAAATGCATGAAACTTTCGGCGTTCATATGTTGGTCTTGAACGGTGGTCACCTGATTTTGCCGCGATGTTTTGATTTCCAATCTTGTCTTCTACTCATATCTGAAGAGGAGGATGATGCTACCTTAGATTTGGAAGGCAATGTGAGCAAGTGAGATTTTAAGAGATTTTGAATACTATCATGGATTGCACCAAATATGGAAAATGATTTTTTGTAATCAATAGTATATTTGAAGGATTTCTAATCCCATTTTATCATATCATATCCCAATCCAAATCAGGAAGACTAAACATAGCCATAGGATTAATATCATGAAAAACCTCAAATTAGTATATCCGTGACAAATTAACCATAAACTAATTTTTTTTATCTATAAAAAAACTCTAAATTAGTACACTTATAACAATTTTACCTACTATTATTTTACATTAATTTTACAAGTCAAATTATTGAATTGGATAATACATAGAAATTGGCAAGTGTATCAGTTTGAGGTTTTACCTCTATTTGTCACAAATGTATTGATTTATTATTAATCCAATTTAATGAAAATTTATAGAAGGTAAATTTGTTATAAATATACATGTTTTGGATTTTTAGTGATAACAAAAATAGTTTTGGATAAATTTATTACAAATATATTGTTTGGATTTTTTTATATATTAACCTAAAAATGTATGCTTTTAAAGGTACACCACTTGGCAAAATCATTCCTGGGGAAAATTTGGAATGGGCTGTGAAGCACCTATCTCATAAAAGTTTTCACCAATCTCTAGTCCGCTTTGCTTTTAGCGCCTTATACTACCTTATTTGGAAAGTGAGGAACAACTTTATCTTTCGCAATCAAAGGTTCTTCATATCGGATTAAAACCTACACCTCGATAAAGGGGGCAGCCGCCTAAGGACAAGCCTTAACTTTCAATTTGGAAAGGAGGAACAACTTTATCTTTCGCAATCAAAGGTTCCCCGGATTTAAAGCTACACCTCGATAATAAAAAGAACTTTCAAAGGGATTTCGGACACCCCCAGAAATAGAAGACTCCAACTGAGGGATTGCATTCTTCTATTTTTGAATGATCATGCTGTCTCTCTATCTCATTCAGTTGGGTTGCAGCTACTTATTCACTGGGAGTGCTTTCTATGTTTACAGTAGAGGGCTAGCCATCTCGTTCTTTCCCTTGGAGCGTTTATTAGGTGTTGCGGGCTTGGTCTCATTGAAGATGGAGCTGCTCGCGACCAACAAAGATGTGGTTGGGGATGGATTCATCTCTTTGGAAGCTGTTGCCGATTGCTTCTCCTCTGTGCTGAGTCATTGCTACCTAGTCACTGGTAGCACACTATTTGAAGATGAAGGCTTGGATTTTTGTTATTCTTGTCCTAGCTTTGTCTTGTTTTGCTTGGGGTAGTTCTGTGTTGTTGGCCGGATACCCCCCTCTCCATTTGGTTGTGGCCACTGTTTGGTTGTTTGCTTTTTGCTAGTTGTTTTCCTTCTCATTTTCTACTCTTCCCTCCTTATCTCGACACATTTCCACTCGATTTGACTACTTTGTCACCTTGAGTGTAAGTTTTGGTGCCAAGTTCCTTGTTGTACATACAGTTATATAACTTAGTGGTTTAAAGTCGATATATATCTTACTTCTACCAAAAAAAAAAAAAAAAAAACCTAAAAACGTATGCCATCTTTTGATTATCTTTTTTACCTTGTGGGTTTTCTTAAATATTACCATAGTTTATTTGATTATTTTATCTTATCATTTTTATTATAGTAAAAGTGGAACCTTATTTAGAGTTATATCAAAAAGCTATTCCTACAACTTTATCTCTAATTGTTTTTCTTAAGAATTTTTAGAAATGATATTAATTCTCTGTAGATATCTGTAAATTAATCTAATGTTGGTCCTTTTTTATTGTAGAAATAACAAGCACAATTTAGGGTAATAGTATAATTATGAAAATTGTGAAAATACTGAATTATTTGCTTGATGTTGTCCTAAATTGAATAAATTGAAAATTTATAGATCACATCAAACATTTAAAAATAGTTCCAAACAATATTGAATGAATTAAAAATTTAAAATGACATTGCACATGGCCAAAATTTAGGGATTATTGGTGTCAATTTTCCCTTTTTCTATTCTAGTGGATAAAGAAAGGAAAACCCAGAATGGGAAGTCAGTTAGTACTTCCCAAAATAATCAAAGGAGATTTAGGGTTTCAAACGTTAGGAAAAGGAGAGAAAAGTCATAATAAGAAAGGAAATCAATCCCGCCATTCCAAAAAGTCTCAACGCAGTTTCAATGCCGATGATAATTGTCCAGCTTATTTTCCATTTTTAAAACATTTTCTTTATTCTCTTCCCAAAAAAAACACATTTTCTTTCTGGCCCAAAAAATAAATAAATAAGTGAAAAAAGGGCCCTTTCTTTTTGGAACTCGTGGGTTTTTTTTTTTTTCCTATCCTTCTTTTCATTTTATTTTCTATTTTTGGGTTTTTTGTTTTTTTGGGGGGGGGGGGGGCACGACGAAAAACGAAGAGAAGGGCAAAAAAGGCATAAAACACCAACAAAGAGAAACAGGAACCGACGACAGACGCAACACGACCGCAGCAGACGGGAGCTAAACACCACGAACCAGTGGAGAAGGTTGGTCTCTCGCAATCTATCTATCTCCATATCAACACCATCCCACCACCCTCAAGAGGTCTGTCTGTCTGTCTTTCTCTCTCTAAAGCTGTATTCTTTTTGGCACTCTGTTGGAACCCAGATCCCTAAGTAGCTGAAATCCGTCTCCTTTTATCGTTTGTGGATTGTTTGTGGGGAATTTATCTTTCGGTGGTTCTGCAGATCTTGGGGGTCGTTTTTGGATCTGGGTTTTTGGGAGATTGGAGTTCTTGTTCTGGGGTTTAAGGGGTTTTGAGCAATGGCCACTGCTTATCCCATTCCCCTCACTGCTGCTCAGGTTCTTTGTCTTTCCAATTCAACTCTGCTTGTACATGGGGCATTACACGAGTATATGCATGACCATATGAAGCATTCTCGATTTTGGGTATTTTTCGTCTTTTGCACAGTACATGACGTGCTTTCTTTTTGGGTCGTTGGGTTCAGGTGGGTACCTATTTCGTGGGGCACTACTATCAGGTGCTACAGCAGCAGCCTGAGATTGTTCACCAATTCTATTCGGATGCCAGCACCATGCTTCGCATCGACGGCCATGTGAGAGAGTCAGCCACTGCAATGCTGGTAAAATGTTTTCTTCTGTCTGCACTCTAATTAATTTTTTGCGGATTTGCAACTCTATCTAGTCCACTTTCTGAGCGTGTTCAAATCTTGAATCTACGTTTCTTGCATTACAGTCCTGGTTAGTGTTTTTTCCTATTTTTTGGCATGGACCACTCAAATCAATGGACCAGGCATGATGTTGTTTGTGCAGTGTACTGGTCTCCATGTTGCTTATTCTACGCAGTTTCATTTGCCTGAGATTTCTAGATTTCGTTTTGGTTTGCATTCAAGTTTTCAATTGCCTTTGCATGTTACAATTCATTGAATAGAAAATGTTGTGATTTTGAGTGCCTTGTAGTCATATTGCAGTTGTAAAGGCAGCAAACTGCTCTGACTACACATATGGACCTCAAGAATACTTTGGTTAATCGACAGCATTAGTCTTAGCAGTATCGGCAGAAATTTTGTTCTCTTTTAAAAAATCATTTTGAAGGAGTGTTACTTTTTCCTTTGGTGGATTTGAAGCATTTCCATCATGATGAGCTAGGTTATTTTACCAGAAGCATTAATTTAATGTTGTGAATATTGGTCTTCTTTGTGAATCTTGAGCTTGTGATGGTAGTTAAAGTTATTCATAGAGATGAGCAAGTAAAGTAATAGATATTGAAATCATCAATTATGGAGTCTTGAGCTTCAAGTACTGATTTTAAATGGCATGCCAGTAATGAGGTAGCTTCTCAATACTCGAGATATGCTATACTATTTTCGTGATGGAGATGAACAAATCAGCTCATTCGGAAAGGTGTGCAAACTATGAAAGAGTCTATTTGTGGGAAGTTTCTGCTTTGAAATTACCTAACTTAATTGACCTGATGGTTGGCATTGCTCACAAACTGCCTGTGTTAATAACTGCTTAGGGTGCAAAATTGTTCTTTAGAAGTACATGCAGTAGGATGTTTATTCTAAAATTTTGGAGTCTGGATAACGTTGCGTTATTCATGAAAATCGGATTTCCATATAATTGGTCTGGGTGAATGAGTTAGGCTTGTGAAAAGTACTTTGATTGCTTGAGACGCATTCTTTTATTAGGTCATTCTGCTGAATTTTCTATGCAAAAAATTGGAGGATGAGTTTGATGGCTGCCAAATGTTTCTATAGTTTCACAGCTCGATCTCTTTCTCTCAAAATTTGATACTCAGGATCATGCTTCTCTTGATATTTTCTCTTAGATTTATTCTAGAGATGTGAAATTTATGTATATGAACTGAATTGCGGGTGAACTTTGGCTATTGGATATGGTACCAATGGTTTTTTCCTCTTCTTTGACCAATCCAGGTCTCTCGCATTTCTGAGCAAAAGAAGATATTTAAGATGACAATTCTGTGCAAGTGTTGCAACTTCCTTCTGTTAAGTCAATTAGGTTCACTTTACTCCCCTTAATTCTAAAGAACCTATGACACAGGAATTAGATTTACATGTCACCACTTGCGATCGAATGTGTATCCTTTTTTTTTTAATCAGTAGAGTTATTTCTTGTTCAAAGGTTAGAGTGGAACGGGTTATATAAATGAAGAAGCCAGCATGAGCCTTTTCATCACATCTTGTTATACTAAGAGACATCTGAACTCTTATTGATCCTAGGAAGCAAAACATTAGCAAAAAACTGAAGGGTTTTCTAAGGGACCTTACTACTAGGAGATATACTTGATAAATTTATTACATAGCATCAGTAAGGTTACAATCAAGTAATTCTCATCATTTACTACATATACTTCTCAAGCTGATATGATAACTTTCTTGTCCTCCATACATGATAAATCAAGTTTCTTTTCTATTTGTCTTTTAAGGTTGCCCAATTCAACTTTTTTTTTGAAAGACCTCTCTCTGGGTGTGTCCGTGAGTTTCTGCATATATCTGCCTTGTAGTAGTAAGATCTAAACCTACTCTCTTGATTTATACCTGAGCCTCATACATACGAAGAAACGTCACCCACTTGGCATCTTTCTCAACAGTAAGATGCTCTGAAGGTTAGGTCACCCTTTCAAACTTTTCCATTCGAAGGAGTGGCGAAGTAGTGGTGTGTGTTGGCTTGCATCTTGGAAATACCAAGCATATTTCTGAATATTCTCGATCTATGCATCCTAAACAGAGGAAAGGGGAAGTGAGCTCATCCAGCTCCAGGAAGCTATTCTTTTGATGAGGAGAAGGCCGGGTTCTTCTGGATTTCACATGCCTGCTTTGCAAGCAGACAATTCATAGTCTCAGAACTTGATAAGAAATGAGATAGGAAGACATTCAAAAAAAGTTTCAGTCCCACTTCTTTATGACTGATCACGCTGTCTCTGTGGCAACAAGGATGGCAATATCTGACATGACTTGTTTGCACTACGCAACATGAAGCAAAAACACGAACTGTAGAAAATCCCAAATATGACTCGATATAATATGTTTGACCCCACATTCTGAAACCAGTTAACGTGTTTTCCTCATGATTTAAATATTTGGCACACAGTATCAAATTTATGATGATTTATGTTGACACTTATCTACACCAAATATGAATAGTGTTGTACCCCCAACACAAATTGCTAGCCCTACACGACGGGGAGGCTCAGTTGTAGGAAAATGATGCATGCAATTAAACCAGACAATATTTCAATTTACCTTTCAGTTTACTACGTTATCAGTAGAGTTCATTAAGACAACTTGCATTGCAGTTCATTTTACTTGTCTTTCAAGTGTATTTGTAGATATGTAGTATTTGGCACTTGCTTGCGGGCACTTTCAAGGTTAGGTTGCGGTTCACAATTTAAAGTACAACTGGATGACTATGGTTTGTATCGTTATCGGTGGTCTGTAGGGTTTTATATTCTGTGAAGAGGAGGTATCTATAGCACAAAATGCAAATATATGTTAAATTCTTTTAAATAAGATATTATCTATTAGATAAATCTTTAGCAAATTTGCCTGCTCTGTATCTTATCATTCTTATTAAGTACTATGTAACTATCTGTGTGCGAACAATGTTGGTCAATTTCTACATTGCAAGGATTTTTACTTTTATTTTTATTTTTATTTTTTTTTGTGCTTCTGCTGTTTAACTTTGAAATGAATCTATTGTGTTGGAAATGAGTTGTGGAAAACATAGATGTAAGAGCTTGTTTTAGCAATTTATCAATTAATTAACTTCCACAGTGAATTATCTAAAAGGTTAGCTTTAATGGTTTGAGAAGGGAGATATTTGATAATCTATACCTTTTGGAATTTATGTTAGAAGGGGGATAAGTAAAGAGAATTTCAGTATGAGGCACCAAGGGGTTGCAAACCCATTTACAAATAAGAGCCCAAAGCCAAAAAAAGAGTTCTTATTGATTGCTGAAAAATCGGTGAATTACTCAGGCTCTTTGCAGTTATGCAAACTGTATTCTTAAATGGCTTCCAATTTTGTTTTTCCCTAAATGTATTCCCTGGTCCCAGAAAGTGGCAAGTGAGGGGCTCTAGGTTGAAAGGTATAAATAGCTGGACCATATGCTCTGCTTGGTCTGTGAGCAATGGTTTGGTGCTATTATGCAGAGGGTCTATCTTGTTCCCAATATATTGGCATAGAGTTGTATCGTGTTTCTTTGACTATGTTTGAATCTTACATGATGCCAATGGAAATTGTTCTCTGTGCTGTTTTTCCTAAACAAAGTGAATGTTGTTATTTTCTTTGTTATCAGATCTATATATAAATCTTGAACTTTATGCATTCTGTCAATGAAGAGAAGATACGCACCAGGCAACTTACTTTGGTATTTATGTGGCGATATATATGCGAATCCTTTTAGATATGATATTCATGATTCCAGCATATTATATCTTTTAATATGACCCCCCATTTGACATGCACAGTTCTGCTTGGTTGCCTGCTGTAGAGTGGTGTGATGTTTCCATTTATTAATATGGTGGTCCTGTCTTTAATTGCCCATAGTATGCGACTTTTTTCTGATTGATGTGTCCAGAGAGGGCCTGTATTAAATTTTCCTTCCTTTGTGGCAGCAAATCCACAAGCTAGTCATGTCAGTCAGTTACACTGGAGTTGAAATAAAGACGATACATGCACTGGAATCTTGGAATGGCGGTATTATTGTGATGATTTCAGGTTCTGTGCAACAAAAGAACTTCACTCGCAGCAGAAAGTTTGTCCAAACATTCTTTCTGGCTCCACAAGAGACTGGCTATTTCATTCTGAATGATATTTTCCATTTTGTCGAAGAAGACCAAACTCACCACCATCCAGCGGTTCTATTAGCTCAAAGCAATTATCCTACCAAACTCAGTGCTTCTCACCCAACTCCAGAGCCAGGTAAAAATATTTGTCTTTGACTGTCTAAGCTGTCATCATGTCGTCAATGCAATTAGTGATGGTGGCCTAACATGGTCATTTGGAGAAAGAAGGAAGCAATAGTGATCATGATTCATAGTGCTCTTATTCAAATAGACTAATTTTGGCTAAAAAAAGAGAGATAAGTGGGTTACTTCGCTATGTTGGGTCTATTGTTGTCAATTCAAATTTGGCTAATTATGTTGAATGGTAGCGTGTAACTGTTTGGTCATCATGAATTCAACTGTATAGTGGTGCTGGAATAAAGGATAGTCAATTGATACCTGCTAAAGGATAAAGAAGAGTAGTCAGATTTAATACAAATTTCCTTCTGAATTATACTTTCTTTGGTAAGAATCTGAGAGTAAGCAATGGGATTTACAGTGCCTACATATGTGATGGGCGGGGAAGTTCAGCCTCGGGAGTTTGCTCCTATATCTGATGTCAAGGAAAATGGCCCAGTTGATAATTATAGAGTGCCAGAAAGGTCTCAGCCAGTCCCCGAGTCGGAAAGTACATTGGAGACCAATCAGCCAGCGGAGTCAAATGGTTCCATACAGAATGCTGTAAATGCTTCTCAAGATAACTCACCAACTTCTGTTGATGAGTCTGTTGGGGAGCCACAAAAGCGTACTTACGCCTCTATTGTGTGTGCTGCATCTAGAAACTTTTTTTTTGCTGTTTCAACATAGATGTACACCTGATAATTTCACAAATCTAATGGTAACTATTCCTGCTTGTTTGCTTAATAGCTGCGTGTTGCCAAGGGACAATCTGCACCATCTGTAGCTCCACCTCCTTCAGTGAACAAGAATTCTTTAGCTGCGTCAGAGTGGGATCATACTCCGGAGCCCACGGGGCAGCAGCCACTTGCACCAACTAATGTGCATGAACCGTCTGGAGCAGAGACAGTAGAGGAGGTTTCAGGCATAGATGATGAAGGTTAGTTTTCCAGCAAACCCTATTGAACATTGATTGTCTTGTGAAGAAGTGTAAAGTAAGCTTCGGCATTAAGTATCTCTGTTGAACTGCATATAGTATTTTTCTGAGTGCATTCCAGTCCATAAGTGTTCCACTTGTGTAAACAATTCCATTAAAATTTCATAAAAGAATCTTTTCTGTTCTTTGCTTCCTTTTAGGTGAAATCAAGTCTGTTTATGTAAGAAATTTGCCGCCTACTGTTTCTGAATCTGAAATAGAGGAGGAGTTTCGGCAGTTTGGTAAAATCAGGCTTGATGGTGTAGTCATTCGGGGTCGCAAGGTTTCGCTCTTGTCCTTTCTAACTGTAAGATTCAAAGCAGATTGTTGGCTCTCCTTATTTGCTGAAATGTGTTAATATGCAGGATTTAGGTGTTTGCTATGCATTTGTTGAATTTGAAGACATGGATAGTGTACACAATGCTGTCAAGGTATGTAGTTGCATTGGATCATTTTTCATATTATATTAAAATTACATCTGTTTCTACTACGGTTCTGAACCTGGACTTGTGTGAGAACGCTTGATTGGTATGCAGTTTGACCACTCCACTGGGGACTCGTTGAATTGGTGGTTCAACCTATAGATAATTAACCTATTGACCAATTATTGTTGTTGTGATGCGTGCTGAACAATTTAGCTTAGTGGTTTAAACTGTGGAGAATGCATGACAGGAAGTTATATGCAGCAAGTTCAAAGTACGCAAAGTGCACTAATCATTATTCATTGCTTTTGGCTTGCATTGAGAAACAAGAGATGGTGTTGTTGTCACTATTTTTACTAGATGAAATGCACTTTTGTTTTAATTGAATGCTTGTATGGTTAACTTCATCGGTACAGTCAAAGATCTAAAGAACTTGAAAATTTATGGTTGAAAAGTAATGCTATGTATCATCAACTTTAAATCTATTTATGATTGGAGAAAAAAACACCACTGAGAATTCTGAGCTGATATGGTCTTAAAATGGTGTATCCTTTTGATATATTTGTTACATTACAAAATGTATTTATCAAGACTTTATTACACAAGGTGAACCAAATTGAGTGAAGTCTAAATGTTGTCTTTAATTGGTTTTGTGTTGAGGATGGTTTTTATGAGAGCCAGGTTGTGTTGAGTTTGGGTTGGGTTGGCTTGGGACTGAGGTTAACTGGGATTTTTATTCGTTGACTTTTTGGTCGAAACTCTGTTGGATCAAGTCACTTTTTGGGTGGGCATGTGACTTTTTGATATTTTCTTTTCTTCAAGGTGCTCATGAAAATTGTAAGTTTTAGATGTTTTATGGGTAATTTTCTGTTTTCTCTGCTCTTAGCGGATTGCTATTTTCTTGTAGATGACCCAATATAATTGTGGATATGTGACTTAAGACTATTTGACCTATCTTTTATGTAGGCCGGTAGTGCACAGATTGCTGGGCGACAAGTGTACATTGAAGAACGGAGACCGAACAGCAACATTCCATCCCGACCAAGTACACTTTGCATATAAATTTCAGCGTCGCTATTATTTATGAATTTCCTCTTTATCCTTCAGTTTTTAGTGATCAACACTTCTTGAGCAGGACGAGGCAGAGGGAGAGGTAGCTACCAAACAGAGGTTTTGAGGGGACGATTTGGCGGGAGAAATTTTAGCAGGGGAAGTGGGCAGAATGGAGTGGACAGAGAATACAACAAGCCAAGAGGGAACGGTTTCTATAAGCCAAGTTCTCGACAAGACAGAGGTGTTTTGGGGCAACAAAATTTGAGGAACGGGCAAAGCCTACAAGAGTAGAGAAGCTTAGCAAAAGGAGCACAAAATTTTGAGGCCAAACTTTTTGAACTCATCACATTCAATTCCATCAATTTTTACCATAAATTGATACTGACAGGAGCCAATTTTACTGTTTTTGGGAGGACATATTCTTGAAGAATGGTACCAGACACGGCTTTTGCTAATTTATAGGGTATGAGTCTGCAATTCAAGTTTAAACTCCGACATTTCGGAGTGAAATTTGTTGACAATTACCTGGTTTTCACATGAAATTTTCTGTATGAGTCCAAGTTCTGAACTCATCGACATCATCAATAAGAGGTATAGTATTCGCCTTGAAATTCTATTCTCATTGAGTGATTCGGTTCCTATCAATTGTGACATTATTGAATGTGTCCTAAAGATATAGTTATTGCGTCGAGAATTTGTCTGCAGTTGAAAGGCCGTAGCTGGTATGTTTTCTTTTTCCCTGCATAGTGATTATTCGTCCGGGACAACAGCAAGAAAGAGTTGCATCTGATATTTTGATTATACTGTTGAAATCTACTTGATTTGAGTGTGTATGATTAAATCCTTGTTTCTGTCACGAATTTGGTTATAATTATTCCATGTTTGCTCTGATCCTAATGAATCTTTTTTTGTGCTTTTTATAGAATAAAACTTGATGCTGATCGATTAGAATGTTTTCATCCTATGTTAGTGGTTACTGTAAAAAGACATTCATTTTTAACTGTTGAATGACCTGCAGACTGATTGAACGAACTCTTACAATTTGTTGTTGCGTTTGGACCTGTAAATAAGGCTGAGATAATTTCACATTCGAATTGAACTCAAATGCCGATTCAAGGATAGCATAGGTTCGTGTTTGAAAGAGATTCGTTCTGAATTTCTGATGAGATAAATTGGTATCTGAAAAAGGTCGGTAATTGTAATTCGAGGTTTTCATTCTAAATTGGTTAGAACGCAAAGGTACCGTCCGTCAATCAATCTAGGGTTGAGCCAAATCAAGACATGTCTCGTGATATGTATCCTTAAAAAAATCAGAGGTACGATCATTTTGATATCATGAGCAGTAGGACAGCTGAGAACACCATTTGCAGCAGGTCCTCAAAAAGGTTCCTCATCCAAAAATAATGGTTGAAAGACTATAAATTACTAGTTTTGTAATTTAAACTTAATTTATTTGGCAAAAAATGAACAATTTAGAAATTTTTTTCTTAGAAATGATTATTTGTATCACTGTAAAACTATTTTCATCGTTCATTTTTAAAAAGAAAAATAAATGACTAATTAACTTTTTAATTGATAATTACAAGGCAGTGTCTTTTCATCTCATCTAAATCTTGACGAGTTTAGTGAGCAAAGTCGGATAAATGGACAATTCAATCTTAGTCCATTTGAATTTTAAAATGATAATTTTGAGAGGTTATCTTCGTCTTATCTGTTATTTCGATGAGTAATCTACGATTGTATCTTATCTGTTAACTTTTAAAAAGATAAGTACGAGGGAGCATTTTCGTATTGACCATTTATGCCCGTGGGTGATCGTGCAACTAAAAATATACTATCAACTTAATTTTTTTATTTTTTAATTCTATATCGATTGGTGTCTAGAGCTCTTTATGCAATCAAGTAATGTCCAATCATGTTTGAAGATGCTTTCATCCCGCACACATCGCATAATTACCAAAGACCGAAACAAGAGATGGTACACGTTACGCCATGATTTTGAATTAGAAAAGAGATTTTAAGAAATAACAAATCTATTTACTCTATCAATAAGCAAGCCGAATCTGATGCATCATAAGGGATTTGCCTTTTCTATAGATTCTTATGTATTGGATCAAAAATAATTCTTGAACGGAGATAGAAATCATTATTGGTTTTACCTCCTATTTTTTTATGAAGAGAATGAATCTTTTTATCAAAGGATCAGAAAAAAAAAAAAAAATGGGTTTGGATCTCCTGCGAGAATGATTGGGAAGATTCAAAATAAAAAATATTGGTATTTTCTAGCAACAACATAATGGAGGTAGTCAATCAATATAGATGAATCAAAATCTCATGCATGAATGATTTGGAAGATCCAAAATAAAAAATAGTGGTATTTTCTAGCAACAATATAATGGAGACATTCAATTAATATAGATGGATCGGAAATCTGATTCAAATCCAATATAGCATCTATGGGTACATAAGAAATGTATGGAATTGAGTCTTTTTTAATGAATAAATTCTATTGCAATTTCGAATATGGAATTCAAATGGATCAAATAGGAAATGATCGAACGCAAAGTGCCCTTGCTTTTCAGGATAAGAGGGAGTAGAGAAAATATCCCAATTCAATGTTTAAGTACTAAGTGTTACGATGCTGAAGCCCATGTCATACTTCTAGAAAAAGCTCAAATGACCTTGAACAAAAGGGTACTTGTACTCAAAATTGACACAACTCGATAGGTAGAGAATACCTAGGGATGCAAGACAACATTTTCTAAAGAACTTGGCAAAATAGTCTCATAAATTCAGGAGAAGGGGCCTCCTCATGAAGGGGATTGCAGTGACCTAGCCTAGGCAACTATTTATCAAAAACACATATCAGAAAGTCGTAAAACCATGTATGAGGGCTAACACCTACCCAATGCTAGAAGATCAATATAGTTGCTGACCTAATGACAGGGGAGGCAACGGCTGAACCCTTGGTGAATGGCGGTCGTAATTATAACAGTCTTAAGGTAGCGTATTACCAAAGACAAATAGGTCTTTCTTTCCTACTAGCTTTCAATACAAGAAAAATATGTAAATTATTCGGACACCCGCTGGTTAAGACGCTTAGTACATTACCGGCGTATATTTCCTAATTTTTAATAAATTGTCCATATTAAAATAATCGAATTTATTAGTACCCACACAGTGCCCCATAATCTAATTATGTTTCATAAATATGAGCTCATATGCGAGCAGCAAAAAATAATATGCTTTTAATCAGTAGAATATCCACGCGATCTTAACTTTTGAAAATATTAAAAATCCTTTTTCTCCAAAGAAATTAACAAATTCAAATGTAGTTTTTGTGCCTCTTTGTTTGAACAATGCCAGTTGGATTTTCACTTAACTTTCTTTTATTTATTTTTTCAAAGAAACTATAAAGTAATTTATGTCTTTTTATTCCGTAATTGTGTTACAAATATGTACTAGTCTTCCTTGCAAATTTATTCTGTTTGCATATATCGAATTTATAATTTATTTTCAATCTTAGAGTACCAATAATAACACGTAGATTAATCTAATTTATTGAGCATCATTATGTGCTTATTTCAGATGGTGAAAGCACCCCCTAGCACAATCACATCCATAAAAGTGGAAATGTTAATAAAAACCTAATAAAATTAGTCATCCAAGAGCATAATAATTCTTAAGTTAATGTCACGAAAAACCCTATAAATGACAAGTTTACCAAAAATAACTTTTTTTAATACAAAAAATCCTAAATTGATATTTTTGTAACAAATTTACTCTTCGCTACTTTTCATTAAATTTTACTATGAAAATACTGAATTAAACGATACAATAGTTGATAGATGTACTAATTTAGAGTTTTACCTTTCATTTGTTATAGATGTATCGGTTTGTGGTTTTTCATGATAATAATCCAATTTAACGGATACTAACAAAAGATAAATTTGTCATAAATGCATCAATTCTCAATTCGATTTTTTGGTGATAAATTTATCACGGATATATTAGTTTGGGTTTATTCGGTCACAAAATTAATTTGAAATAAAATTATTACGAATATATCAGTTTTTGTTTATTCCTGGCTATCTATTTAAGACCTTCTTTTCATCCTATTTAATCTTCTTGTTTCTGGCATACAGAATTTCTGAACACACTCGACACGTAATACCAATTCCTGGAGTTTTCATAAAAATGTCATCAAAAATCTCTCTGTACTAACTAACAAAGGGAGTTGACGAGTTCCGGAATGACGGAGAGTCTAGACAACGAGGGGACACAAAAATAGGCAAAACCATCTCCTGAGCTTTCGCTAATGTTTCATGCACACCTGTTTTCGTTTCTGTCCTTAATCTCCCCCTTTTGCCGACTTCCGAGCAAATTTTTCCCCTTCGTCGCCCGACCTTCTGGTCTTTTAATGCCAGTCCCTCTCCCGTCGTCCTTGATCCGGGCGGCGGCGAGCACAGGACCGTCCGCTCCCTCCACCGGCGGCCGATAAGATCTCTCCACTCCGGTACCGGCGATGTCGTCGATAATCCTGAATCCCTTCCAATTGTTAGAGCTGAACATCATCTCCGCACAGGACCTAGCGATGGTCGCGCGCACCATGCGCACGTACGCGGTCGCGTGGGTCCACCCCGACCGGAAGCTGTCGACCCGGGTGGACTCCCACGGCAGGAACAGCCCCACGTGGAACGACAAGTTCGTGTTCCGGGTCGACGAGGAGTTCCTCCGGTCCGACACGTCCGGGGTCATGATCGAGATCTACGCCGTGCATTGGTTCAAGGACGTGCTGGTGGGCAGGGTGCGGGTCCTCGTGGGCCACCTCGTGACCCCGCAGCCCCGCCCGTTCCGCCAGCAACAGCACCACGTCGGCATGCGCTTCGTGGCCCTCCAGGTGCGACGCCCCTCGGGGCGGCCTCAGGGCATACTGAACATCGGCGTCGCGGTGCTCGACAGCTCGATGCGGAGCATGCCGCTGTATATGCAGCTCAACGCCTCCGCCGTCGGCTACCGCGACCTAATGGGCGAGGAAGATCCGTATCATCACCATCACCATCACCATCACCATCACAACAACAATCTTTTGCCTTCTTCTAATCATCATAATCAACAGGAGCAGCCGCAGCGAAAAAAACCGGAACTCAGGCGAAGCAAGAGCGACACGAGTTCGATGATGGCCGCAGGACAAGTTAAGACGTTGAAAAGAAAGGTGTCGTTCCGCAACAGGCCGAACTCCGTCATCAACGGCTCGGAGGACGGGTCGCCGACCCAAGAGAGGAGAAAGAAGAAGAAGGAATCGAACTCGAGATCTAGTTCCTCGGTTAACGGATCGAAAGTTGGCAGCAACCACAAGACCGGGTCCGATATGTCGCCTAATCCAAAGCCCGATGCGAAGGCCGAGGATTTGGACATGGCGATGGTTCCCTTCCAGCAGATCCCGGGCGCCCAGAAGCCCCTAGCCAAGAACGCGGCGTTGGATTTTGAAGCTCTTCCGAGCAAGCCGGGTCAGCTAATCATCACGGAATCCGAGCTGGGCCCGTCGCCCTCTGAGGTGGCAGCGGCAGTGGCGGCGAAGGAGAGGTACAACGTGAAGGAGGTCGAGAGCCCGGTCGTGGGCGGGTGGAGCCTGAACGAGAGCGTGGAAGGGTTACAGTCTAAGCTCGAGAGGTGGCGGATGGAGCTTCCGACGTTGTATGACCGTGGTGACTACCCGAGCTTACCGTCGAGCGGCAGCGGCAACAACAACAACATTGTCAAGTCTAAGTCGAGCAGCCGGCGACACGTTCGACGGCACACTGACGGTGGAGGAGGTGGAGGCCTGTTCTCCTGTGTGGGTAACATATGTGGATTGGAATGCACCATAGTTTGTGGAAATAATGAACCTCCCTAGGGTAAAATTATGGTGACACACACACACAAGTTGGCTCCAAGAGAAAACATGTCCCAATAATACTTATTCCTTCCAGTTGAATTGACCTGATGGAGTAGATGGTACACATTTTTACTTGGGTCGGATTAATTTGAATTGATGTGGTGGCCTCCTGCTGGTAAAAAGGGTGCTGATGACCTGCATCAGTATATGATCATGCATCACTAGGGGGATGGATATAGATTGGTGGGGATAATGATTTTTGAGTTAGTCCCTTGGTTCCATCTTGATTTCAACCTTTTGCCAGTTGATATATGTGTATTCTTTCCAAATCATGCTGACCATTTGCTAATAACTTTATACCATGCTTGCCTTTTTGCTGAGCTTTTCTTGTGGGACAATTCATATCAAAGTTACCGAGAAAAAAGGTGAACATGTTTTCTTCCATTTTCACCCGGAGCAAAGTTTATTGGTAGATCATAAACATTGACGTTGCCCATATTTATTATTGATCAAGAGATAGGAGAAAAAAAAATTAGGCACAAGACATCAGAGATCCTTGAAATGTTGCAATGAATTATTCAATATCACCCATCAATCTATGTAGACTCTCCGAATTATTTACTTTTCATTTTTTTTAGTTGGTTTTATGTTAAAAAGTAAATGGGAATATAAACCAACATATTAGGTCACATCAACCCAACTTAACATGTTGGTGATTAAATTCCTAGATGGAGAGAGAGAGACAGAGAGGTGGTGATGGTGGTGTCGTAGTCACTGCCGTCACCCTAAACTTACATACGTGCGGAGAGAGGGCGGCGAGGTAGCCACCACCTGATTTGGCATGATCGAGGTTGCGCTACCCCAACTGCAGGGCGTGTGACCTCGATGCTTGAATTGGCACGACTCGACGGCATTGAGAGAGGGCAACAATGTATCGCACTATAAGATATTTGAGGTTTTTGAATTATTATAAGTTATTCAATATCGTCCATCAACTTTTGTGATTAATTGAGTTTTTAAATTATTTATTATTTCTTCAAGTTGGCTCTTATGTTAAGAACGAAAATAGAAATATTAACATGAACTGACATGTCAAGTCACATCAATCCGACTTAAAAAATTGGTGGTTAAGGGTCCGTTCGTTTCGCGGAAAACATCATATTTCGGAAAATATTTTTCACGAAAGTCATTTTCCGGGAAAATGACTCTATTTTTCCGGTGTTCGGCTAAAATCTAAAATTTGAGTAGAAAATATTTTCCACCGTTCGTTAGCTCATTTAATTGTTTGGGAAAAATTATCAAAAATTGAATTTTAATATTTTTAATTGACCAAAAAAATTATTTTATTTTATTTATTGTTTTAAAAATGATTTTTTTAATTATTTATATTTTTAAAAATCGAAATTTTTATTATTTATTATTTCTTTTTCTTTTCCTTCCTCCTTCCTCCTTCCTCCTCCTTCTTCCTCCTCCTTCCTCTGCGGTCACCTCCTTCCTCCCCCTTCTTCCTCCTCCTTCGGTCGCCGCCAACTCCTTCCTACGACGATGGCCGGCCGCCCGGCCGGCCGACCAATACACACGGTGGCCGGATCCAGCAAGCTCAAGGCTCGGCCGATCTCACCCGAGCTCGCCGGATCGGCAACGAGCTCGAGCTCGCCCGGATTGGGAGCCCGAGCTTTGTCGCTAGATCCGGCGAGCCGCAAGCTCCGCCGCGCATTCGATGAGCTCATGGCTCGCCATCGCACGATGAGCGGCTTGGACGGCGGGCTCCCCGCGAGCCTCCCGGCGCCGCCGTGATGCTCCCTCTTGAGCCTGATCCTCCCGAGCAGCTTCGAGCCGCCGGGGAAGCGAAGCGCGGCAGCGGCGGCAGCGCCTCGATCGAAGCAGGAGGGCAGGAGTGGCCGAGGAGGGCGGAGGCTGATCCCGGAGAAGGACGTCGTCGAAGCTATTGCAGCAGGGAGAGCAAGAGAGAGAGAGAGAGAGAACGAGAACTGAAGGAAGGAAAAAGCAGCGCGAGAGATAGTGCGAGAGCTCGTGCGAGAGGCCGGGAAAATGTTTTCTTTGACCGTGTATTTTCCGCCCACCCGAATATCGGAAATTTCGGAAAATATTTTCCTGGAAGTTATTTTCCGCGAAACGAACGGAGCCTAAATGTGTTTTTCTTTTCCTTATTGGAGAGAAAGAGAAGGGGGTAATCGTAGTGGAGCAAACACCATCAGTCAAAACTTATGCAAAGAAAGAAGTTGGGGTAAGCATGGTCCGAATTAGATCAGTCCACTTTATAATCCTATGACTAACCCACACAATATTAATTCTTAATTTTTGGAACTAAGATCAACTCTATTGAGCTTGGGATCAAGAATCGAACCGACCTAATAGGTTCGATTTGATTCCAAGATCAACTCGGGACCAACTGATAATTTTTTTATTTTATTTTTTATATTCCCTGAAAAGGCAAACCTACCATTTATATCCATCGATAATGCGGCATTGTACAACCAAGTAATAAATACCAATACATATTCAACAAATTTAAGATTAGGCAACATTAGAAATTTCATGTTTTTTAAAAGTAAGGAACCATAAAAATAATTAAAACCGCTCATAGAGATATGTGACAAGATAAAAGTTTATATAATTATCTATCAATAATACTCGTAACATCAACCTAGTTCCTTGGAAATTGAACTAGGACCGATAGAGTTAGGGCTGATTCAACATCGGTCCAACGTTAACTCTAGACCAATATTCACTCCCGGAGAGAAATGAGGGTAACGATGTGATCACCGCTTGGTTTGGCATCATCGGGCTGCATGACCCCAACCAAGCAACTCGCTGGGGCCACGTGACCTCGATTGAATCTGCCAATGGTTGCACGACCCTGGCAAAGCGATGCTTGCATCGGCACGACTCGGCGGCATCAGGGGAGAGCAATTATGTACCGTGGCACTGGAAGCCCTTCTCTTTATTTTAATTTTAATTTTTTTTTCTAAAGTCATGCTGGACACCATTGGCATTTTTTAGGTGGAATTGTAACGTTGGCAAGTAAAGATGGCGTAACAGTCGCATTAGTATTTCCCTTTCATAATTTTCACGGAAGGACTAATTAGAATTAAAAAATTGTATAGTTTAAAGATTTAATTACACAAAAAAAAAAAGTTAAGAAATCAAATTAAATATTTACAATAATTTAAGAACCTCCAACGATTTTATCCAAGAAAAAATTATAAAAAAAAATGTCTATGAATATCATATATGGACATCGAGTGACCACTCAATTCTTCCGCGTTAGTATACTTGCTTATGAGAGATTTTGAAGCCACAAATATGCTGAGGGTAATAAAAATTCTTCCAATAATCACTATAGGCTTAAGTACGGAAAAACGACTTGGTTTTGATCATCGACAAATTGAGAAATTAATATTTTTATTTGATCAATTTAGGTTTTAAAATCTTAAAAAAAGAAGTTACAATCAAGTCACGAGCTCACTGTAAGTGGAATTCACGCAGTCATCCATTTCTATTTTTTATTAGCAATTTGCCTAATTTTTTGTTTATTGAAATATTGTTTGACCCGGTTATTTGTTTACTTCATTAATTTTACTCCATATGAATTCTTTTAATTGGTTATAAACTGTCTACTAAAATTATTACCATTATACTTTTTTCTTACTTGCAAGTCCCATTAGAGCTCACTGGGCGGACTGCCCAGTCCCCTCTATCGGGCCATTCTTTTGTAATATCGTTCGATTCCAGTTAAAAGTTAATATATTTGAGAGTTAATGGAAAATTATTTTAGCATCTGTGCTATTTTGTTTTACTAGTTTATTCTTGTTTCTATCCTGTATTGGGGACGTATTTGATCTTAATAAGGTGTAACATTTTGAAATGGTCTAGTCGGGCCTTAAGGCCCCTGCGTAGGTCCTTCCCATCGTCCATTGAACGGGCATGGCTTTTTCAGCCCAAGCCTATCCAATGGGCCTAAACTTTCAGCCAATGTTGGGCTCTAAGCGCTCGCCTTTTGATCAAATTACTCAAAAAACATCGTATAGATTCAAGGGATGATTTAGAGGCAGCAAATGGGTGGGTCAGACCGGTTCCAGTTGGACTAACTTCGATTTCAACCTTCTCGTAATTGGTACATCTCATTTCGGATTACAGAGAAGGTTCAGCTGGGTCGAAGTCGGAATAGTTCAAATTGTCTACTTTTCGGGTTCAGTTCAGGTCGAAACTGGCCTCAAGTGCCGCATTTCAGATAGTTCAAATAAGGCCTACTTCAGTTTTGATTTCAACAGTGGAGGTAAATGGATGGGTCATATCAGTTTGGATACGATAAATTTTGGATTTTGTGTCATTCACATACGAGTCATTTCGATTTATGACATCTAGGAGCAGATATCTAGTTTACATGGATTCTAGGCACATCTGGTTTCTGTTCATTTAGGATTGGCTCCCGAGTTTGGTTGGGTATAATGGTTGAACAGCTGGGATTTTTCAGTTGTGCGTTTTTCCGAACACAATGAGTCAGATACAGATTGTTTACTCTAAACTCAAGCTAGATTATATCTATTTTTGGGTGGACCAGGATGTTTTTCGAGGTTAAATCGAGCCTTGCCACCATTACATGAAATTATTTCCTTGGTGAAGTAGCTAGAAAGCTCATCATGTCTAAATTATCGGATCAAAGGGTGATCAAAGGGTGATCAAAGGGTGGCTGGAGGTGGTAAAATGGGTCATGAACCTATATCTTAACTCATATTTAATGGGTTGGGTGATATATGGGTTACCTAAGATTTAAAAAATATGAGGGAATGGGTTCAATAGATCAAAAACCGAATTAATGGGGTTTTAATGGACCTACAAAGGACCTACATTTTAAAGAATTGGACAAGATGCACCTTACTATTTGCACTTTACTATTATTACTTACATGTATTTAAAATACAAGGTAGCTAATTGTTTATAGAAAGAAATCAGCTAGAATAACTATAATGTAGTAACCTTCCTAGCTATGGCCTTTATACATGGAAAGATAAAATCTTCTATATAAAAAAAGATAAATTGAATTTGTCAGCTTTGGAAACTCTCACCGCACTTGCCAAGAGTACAAGAATTGCTTGATTGGTCTTGATCAGATTAAGAGCAATTTTCGGAATTGCTTTGTTGTTGAGAAATATTTTCTCCAATATGCCCTGCAAGAGAGATGTTCCATCGCGAATGTCAATCTTGGATCATAAATGAAGAAAACAGTTGTCATGCATGAGACTTTGTTACTGCATCCACGAGTTGATCATAAGTGGACACATGACTTTCTCTTAAGGCCTTTGTTAACCATGTCGCGAACAAAATGATAATCAATGCTAATGTATTTCATCTTGGAGAGAAAAACAAGATAGCACACACATACATAGCATCAATGTTATCACAATAGATGCTAGCTGTGATCGAAGAAGATACTCCAATTTAATGCATGAGAGATTGAACCCTTGTGAGCTAAGAAGCTGTCACAACAATAGTGCAATACTTGACTTCGGTTGATGAATGAGCAACAAATCATTGTTTTCGAGAGCACCATGATATCAGATTATGGCTACTAGATGTAGGCGATTGTAGACTTACCGTCGTTTGGATTGCCTACCCAATCAACAACAAAGAATGCACGAAGCGATGGAGAGGGACTAAAGATTAATAATCCCTTTGAAATAATGTAAAACATGTTTAATAGGACTTAAATGTAACTCTATTGGTTGATGCATAAATTGAGGAGGGTATTGACAACAAAAGCAATATTAGGCCTTGTGAATGCAAGATATTGAAGAGCACCAACAATCTTCCTATATTTAGTTGCATCAGTATGGTTCGACCAATTAACAAGAGCAAGAGAGTTGCCAATAGCCATTGGGGTGGTCATCTCCTTGGCTCCTAACACGATTGCTTGATTGAGAATGTCCCTTATATACTTGTGTTGTGTGAAAAAGAGACCAAACTATGTGCGTATCACCTCAGATCCCAAGAAGTATTGTAGATCCCCAAGGTCCTTTATTGAGAACTAACCTACAAGAGCTCTCGCAAACTTTTACAAAAATTATGTATTACTTTTAGTCAAGATCGAATCATCTACATAAATTAAGAAATAAGTAATGATGCCATCATGTCTATATATAAAAGCGAGGAATCTAATTTGGATTGGATGAATCCAAACGAAATGACAAAGGAACTAAGTGTTTGATGACACGCACAAGGGGTTTGCTTAAGATTGTAAATAGCCTTCTTCAATCGACATATGTGATTCAGATGTGACTGATCAACAAATTCCAGTGGTTGATGCATATAAACTTCCTCCATGAGAAAGCCATGTAAGAAAGCATTGTTGACATCTAATTGTAGAAGGGACCAACCCTTTGACAAAACTAGACAAAGAACAACCCAGGTTTAACAATTAGACTAAACATATGATCATAGTTAAGTCCTGGCCATTGGTGAAATGCCTTCCTGACAAGTTGTGCCTTCATGCTGCCATCTAAGTTTCACTTGACTCGAAATAACCACTTGCAATCAATAATATTATAATGCGGCTTAGGTGATATACCATTTCGAAGAACTGCATTAAATCTCTCTAACACGGCAGTGTGCCACTCTAGATTTTTATTCACTCCAAAAGCTCAATGACTCTATACGGATTTTCCAATGTTGATTGGGCTAGCTATACTGACACCAGACATTCCACTACTGGCTTCTGCACCTATCTTAGCTCTAACCTTCTCTCATGGTCAGCTAAGAAACAACCTACTGTATCTCGTTCTTCCATCGAAGTTGAATATCGAGCACTTGCATCTACTACTGCTGATCTTACATGGATCAGCTTTGTTCTATGAGATATTGTATATGTCTCACCTCACCCACACTTTTGTTCAATGATAATAAGTATTTTATCTCTCTTATTGCTAATCCTATTCTACATGCTCGCACCAAACATATCGAAGTTGATTTCCACTTTGTTCGGGAAAAAGTCCCCTCAGGGTCTCTAAAAGTTTGATATGTTCCCAGTCATCTTCAGCTTGCTGACATTTTTACCAAGTCATTGTCACATTTACCTCATTGTGCTATTAGAACCAAATTGGGTATGGGTTGTCTACCCCTTCCCAATTTGCGGGGGATGTTAAGAATCTCAAAGCACAGCCTACACAAGCATGTTCTGTTGCTGTTTCAACGAAGGAAACGAAGGAAAGGAATGAAGGTGTTGCTGTTGTGACAAAAATCAGAGTAAGTGAAGTATGCAAGTCAGTAAGTCATCGACCATGTTGGCCACGTATGGGAGTGGAGTTCAAAATCAATCGACGGGTAAAGCTATGAAGTTGGTGATGAAACTTCCAAACTCCACGTGCTCCACGTGTTCAACTCTGAGTGGAGATCTGTTGTTGAAGAACTATTATTCTGTTTTGGCTTGTCTAACAGAATGAGCAACAGTTTTCGTTTGTTGTTTTTATCAGCCGGTTTCTTCTTTTATTAGTTGGTTTTTACTTCTTCGTAAGGTGTATGTACCATATAAAAGGAAAATAGAGCAAACTGGAAAGAAGGCTCTCAGATGAACACTCTGTCTTGAATATAGAAAGGAGAAAGCTAAAAATCCTTGATCATTTTCTCATCTTCCTTTTCTTCTTTCACTTTGATTCATCTTCACATCTTATTGGCAAAGAGATGCAAAAGTTTGTTGCAAGCCTTGTGTGTTGTTTTGGCAGAGGCAACGAGTAGGACGATTGAGTCTGGAGTGGAAGCTATGATTGCATGAAGCAATAATTGGTCCCAACGTACCTGATGAGAATAAGATGGATTGGCAGTAGTTTTGCCATCAATAGTAATGGTGTTAGATGGACATAATAGGGTTCCATTTACATGCCCCGTCAAATCGTAACCCAACAGTAGAGAATTAAATTAAGTCAACCAAGAGGGATTATTCATTAATGTTAACTTGAGGAGTAGTTGCACAGCTCCATTCATTGACTCAAGCGTAGTGGCGTTATTTGAAGAGGACTAGCAACTATCATAGGAGTACCGGTGTTTGAGGAATTTTCTACCATTGGAAAAGCTTGAATGATGTGCTTGTGAGCAATAGGCACTAATACCATGAAGAATTTGACAAGATGCTCTTTACTGTTATTACTTACATGTATTTAAAGTATAAGGTAGTTGATCGTTTATTGAAAGACATCGGCTAGAATATCTATAATACAATAACTTTCCTAGCCATGACCTTTATACATGGAAAGATAAAATCCTTTATACAAAGGAAGAAAAATTGAATTTATCAGCTTTAGAAACTCTTGCCACACTTGCCAAGAGTGCAAGAATTGCTCGACTAGTCTTGATCTGATTGAAAACAAATTTTGAAATTGTTTTACTTTTGAGAGATATTTTCTCCAATACTTTCAACCTAAAAAAAGAAAGAAAAGAAAAGAACAATAGCTTGGTGTTTCCACTCTGGAGTTCTTCTATTATCTCTTTTCTTTCTCATGGGCTTTGGTATGTGGATGCTAATTATAAAACTCTAATTCCGACGGAGTGCTAATTTTCCCCTTAATTTTAGGGACAGCAACATATGGCTTTTGTTTTTATTTTCCACGAAGGATGGATGTATTTGGATGTCTTATCTTTCAGAATAGTTTATAAGTAGAGATTGCTTTCAATGAAGGTGGTGTCTGTTTTTGTTGATACTAATTATAAAACTCTAATTCCGACGGAGTGCTAATTTTCCCCTTAATTATAGGGACAGCAACATATGGCTTTTGTTTTTATTTTCCACGAAGGATGGATGTATTTGGATGTCTTATCTTTCAGAATAGTTTATAAGTAGAAATTGCTTTCAATGAAGGTGGTGTTTGTTTTTGTTGACAAAAGTAAGACATCAAATTGAAGATGGCAAAATGGATCCACTGAGGTACTTTCCAATTTATATTTGTTGAGCTTGATTTAAAGTGGGTCACTCCAATTATGTAAATGAATTAAAATGGGTTGTAATAAAGAAAGACCAACTAAAAATAGATCTAAATTGGATTGACTCAGGCCCGTCTTTAACAAATTTCAATCAAAACAACAAATAACATCACTCCGAAAAAAGCTTCATCCTCCACTGAGCTTGAGCTCCGGTGGCCGTTGTGGACAATTTTTTTTGCAAACCTCTTTACTATGTATGGACAGTTCTTTCATATGCGCTGTGTTGTACATATATTGAATCTCATTGTAGAGAAAGGTGCAAAGGTAATTGATGGATCATTACAAAATATTAGAGAGGCTAGCAAATATGCAAGAGCCACGTAAGGGAAGAGAGTGGCATATATCACGATCATTCTTAAAGAGTAATAAAAAAAATATGTCAAGATGTGTTGACTAATCTACATACTAATGCTTTGAAGGTGGTCTTGTCTCTCTATGGAATATGGTAGATTCAATTTTGTTGGATAAAGGCAAGAAATAATAAGGATGAGAATAAGTTTCATACAAAAATGCTAAAAATAGTTGAAAAATATAGGGTGCTAAAATTGAATTACATATAATTGAGTCAACATGGATTAGATGGATCAATTAGGGTCAAACCTATTTTTGACCCGCCCAAATTCTGTGCGATCCATTCATTTGACCGATCTATTTACGGCTAAGCTACCTAACTTTACGAAGACTCAATTTTCATTAAAATAAAGTAACTATTCTTGATTTTATCTGATTGCATTTTCTTTAAGCAACCTTTGATTTAATGCCATCTTCCTGGACAAAACTCCATTTCTTTATTCAAAAATCCCAAATTTATGGAGAGTGACAAATCTATTTGATATTTGATATGCTTCCACTTTATTACCTTTTGGTAGATTTTTTTGTTTGTTACTATCCTAAATCATAACAACCAGTTAACTTAAATGACATTCAATCAATTTCGGCACTTGACCGTGGGAAGAATTTGTTTTAAAAACAAAATGTACATTACGTTCTTTGCTTCCCTTTTCCTTTGAAATTATATTTTACTTCAAGTTGCCGATGTTGTAGCTTTGTCGGATCTGTTGATAGAATCTTGTTTAGGCCTTAATCCTTTTTTTCATTTTTTGCTCGGTGAATAGAATTAGAAATGCATGTCCTCATTGCAGATTTGCTGCCTCAATAATTTTTCCTTCTAATTTCATAGAAATCGCATGCCCGTTTACTCCTTTCTATAACCTTCAATCAACGCTGTCCAATATGAATCAGTTAATTTAATCAATTATGATAGCTTCATACCTCGTGGCTTCGTACGCCAGGTGCCAATGCTCTTCAATGTTCATGACTAGTCTATTGACCGGGATGTTCGGTAATAATCTGCAATTCCGATTATTAATATTATTGTTATTGCCTTCATCTACAAATAAAAACATCATTTGTCGTAATATTATTGTGCGTGTTCTGATTTACCTCTAAATCGTTAGGGCCGACGTTCAGGAGAATTTTATAACGTTTGTTTCATGCATGGCAACTTTTAAATTTAAAGGACTCCATGATATGTAAATTTGCCAATATATAAGATTTGCGAAGAAGATATATTTTTACATATATCACTTATTGTGTCATGATTTATCGAAATCATTAACACCTATAATTTATTACACATATTGGGACGCGGGTTTAAATAGGGATAACTCCGAACTAGTGGAGGATCCTAGATAATCCCCACCATCTTGGGATTTGGAAAAATGGCTTGATGTGCTCGAAGTGGGGCTTATTAGGAAGGACCTAAAAAAGTCTATCCCTAATATCTTCTAATAGGTTTGACGCCGGCCTGTGTCCTTCCGATGCCCATGATTGCGTATCAACGGCCCCATGTCCTAATGACATATGGGGGCACATCATTCGTTGATTTCTGTATAATAAGATTGCCATATAGCAAGATCTCACTCACTTGTCATATGGATCATATCCCTATAAATACCTCAAATGTTATGCATTTTACATAAGAATTTCTGGATTTTAGAACATCTGAACTTTGATAGTCACCAAAACAAGCGTCTCGACATACCTCGCCTATCCCTTGGCATTTGGGTTCAGAAGAATTGTCTCTGTTTCATTTCATTTTCAGTGTTACTGATACATGATGCTAACCCTTCCTCAAGGCTCGGAAACCTTGGGAGCAAGCCTCCTTGTTAAGAGCTTTCGGGTTTTGGCGGCGAAGTAGGAAACAGTAGAGGGAAACTACAGAGGAGTGGAAGATGGATTATAAATCTTATTTCAAAGAGTAATTATTAGAGATAATCATTAAGGTTTCATATTGTTTTGGACAAGTCGCAAAGAAAAATCCTCACATTTTCACTACTTTTTGGACCAACATGAAAAAATTTCACTTCTTTTCAAGATCTTGCTCACATGGTATGCAATCAAACACCATCAGTGAGAACAAGCCAGTCTTATTACGTTTCTAGAGATACGTTTCTAGAGAGATCTAATTCTTTTATGCACTCGATTATTACTAGTATTGTTTAGACTTATCTTCTTCTTTTCTTGTCAAAATTATTTACACTTTTCTTGAAGCTTGGGTTTTAAAGCCTTTTTTATTCTTGGTTTCCGGCAAAAGTCCCACATTAATCATAATAGGCAAATTATGAGGGAGTGAGTCAAATAAATAGGGAGGGGGAACAAATAAGGAAAAGTCACTTAAATTAATGAGTAAGGAAAACAAAGTGAGCAGGGGAGCCGGTTGAGCAGGGAAGCCGGTCGCAGCGACCGCAGTTTCTTGGCACAACAATTTGTGGAGGGATTATAGGCTGGCCAAGCGTTGACGCTGCTTATTCTTGCAAAACTGGATAGGTTGAATTTTGCTAAAAGAATGGACTACATAAAATCGGCCCGCTCGATTTTTATTATATTTTTTTCATTTGTTATTATTTTTTGTTGTTTTTACCCTTTTATTATTTATTTTTTATTTTTGCAAAATGGACGGATGTAATCGACAAAAATTCATGCGTCAACAGTAGTGGATCATCTAAGAAGGGAAGATGCCTTTGATGCTTGGACTTGTTACAATTTTTCGTGGTGGTACATGATATGAATCCATATGATGGGGTTCGAGATGCTATATTGTTCTGTACTAGGCTAAGTTTCCCGTGGGAACTAGTTTAGAATCATGCACAAAAGATATCTCGGTTGCTTCCGGCAATAGCTCTCCTTTTGGCTTAGAATTTGTCTAGTTTGCTTCATTTGACATGTCAAACCATTATTTGAACCATTCCCTTGCCCATGCAAACTAGGAATTTCTTCATAAGGATTGTAGAGAGAGAAATTGTAGAGAGGAGCTCTGAATATCATACTACTTGTAAGATACAAATGCTGGGAGGAGGCTTTATATATATATATATAGCTATAGACTTAACCATAACCATAAATCTCTCTTTAATCTAATGATGGAGATTATATCTCCTTATCTACCAACTACTTGCAATTAGTATAAAAGTGTACAATTGCAGTATCATTCATCTCAGGAGTATCCTAGAATATTAATGGAAACCTTAGGATTTCGGAGATTTGAGGGTTACCTGTTTATGGATCAGTCACAGTCCTCCGTTCAGAAAACCTCTTGATTGCATCGCTTCTTGGGGTGTGATGCTATGGGAGCACTCCTTTGCATCATGTAGCTAAGAGAGGCCTCAAGAATACAGTGAAGTCACTTCTTTCTGACGGAGGTTTGTGTCAATAATTCTTATGCTAGTAGTTTACATTATGTTGATTGAAGTTTTTACGCAGCTTCCTGCTGCATAGGTTACGTAATAAACATTCATGTTTTGATCCTTCAGCGAATGCACTGGTGATAACAGATGATTGTCAAACTCTACTTGATGTGGTCAGAGCTAAAGGATACACTAATGTGGTCCGTGCAATTGAGGTTTGCCTTGTGGACATAACAGAATTGTATCCCATCAATTGGGAAATCGTAAGAGATTGGACTGACTTAATCTAACTTTTAATTTCGAAAAAAAAAAAAAAACTGACTTTTAGTGCTTCTAGGGACGCCTGAGTTTATTCTCTGGTTGGTTACGGGAGTTTTATGGCTCTAGGTTCCTGGAGGTTTTTGCTCCTCAGTTGCTTTCAAGAAAAGCCCCTTTTTAGGATTACCATCATGAAAAATTTCACTGTAAATTAATTTTTTTACCATAAAAAATTCCAATATGATACGTTTACGACAAATTTATCCAAAACTAATTTTATTACAACCAAAAACCCTAAATTGATAAATTGTGATAAAGTTACCTTCTGTTAATTTTTGTTAAATTGGATTAATAACACGAAAAATCACAAATTCATAAATCTATGATAAAACAAGGGTAAAACATCAAACGGGTACACCCATCAACTACCACGTATCATCGAACTCCACAATTTGACAGTAAAATTTAATAAAAATTAATATGAGGTAAATTTATCATAAGTATACCAATTTGGGGTTTTTCATGTTATTAATCTTTTTAATCATTACTTTTCTAGGCAACCGTTGGGTTATGCTTTATTTTTATACACTCATCTCTTGTGGTTGTGCCTTCTTTGTGTTGGCAAAACAAATGGATTATTTTAAGGGAAAATTCCAAAAAGGGACTTGAATTGCCATATTTTTCTCAAATAAGGACTTGAAGTGGACCTTATTTCAAACAAGCACCTGAAGTGACATCACTTTTTAAAATAGGGACTTGAAGTGGATGTTGTTTCAAATGAGGACCTAAAATGACTAATCCATTTTAAATAAGGACCTAACTTTTCGACGATCAATGGTATTTTCGTCATTTGCCATTTTCCCATTTTTTCTTTTATTTTTTTTTTCCGATTCTTCTTCTTCCTCTTCGCCGATGGTTAGCTGACCACCGACAATGCCCACAAAGGGCTAGGCGAGGGCCACCCACACTGGCCACAGGTGAGGGACGGCCTTGCCCTCACTTAGGGGCCATCCACAAGGTCGGCCCTCGCCAGCCCCAGGTGAGGCCAACCTTCACTAGATCGGCCGTTGGTAAGGGCCGCGAGGGTTGTTGCCTCTAGTGAGGGTGGTCGAGCCCTTGTCTAAGGCAAGCGAGGCCGACCCTCACCAAATATAGCAAGGGTGGCCTCGCTTGCGGTCGGTGAGGTTTGGCGAGGGTCAACCTCGCCTAGGGCCAACAAGAGCCAATCTCACGAATGGCCCTAGGTGAGGGTCACCTTGCCCAGCCCTATATGGGCATTGCCAGTGGCCGGCTAAGAAGAGGAACAAGAAGAACCGGAAAAAAAAAAAAAAAAAAAGGAAGATAATAAGGGTAAATGGCAAATAACTAAAATATCATTGATTGGTTGGAAAATTTAACTGGCCGGCGATCGGCGAGGTGAGGTCTTTATTTGAAACTAAGTCAACTTCATATCCTTATTTGAGAAAATAAAGATATTTCATGTCCTTTTTTTTAAACATTTCCTTTTTTTTAATGTGTTGCCAGCTATTTATCCAGTTGCCCTGATTTTTATTTTAATTTACTTCTTTTTTGCAGACGGGTAGTCATTTATCCGCGTGGTTGTCGAAATCCCACTAAGCCGTTCGAGTTGGAATTGGCAATATATCCTAGTATGCAGGTGCCGTAACTTTGTTACCAACGTGATACTAGGTTGCAATCAAAAGTTTTCAACTTCACCTGTGATGGTTTTTTTTAACTATTTGTTCGTTTCTGGTTTCCTGTATATTATCTTGGTTTAAATGTACAGGCTGTTGTTTATCTCCCGCCATGTTATCGCATGAGCTCTCACAGTATAGCTGACAATACTTCAAAAAATCCATCTGCTTTGCCAACAGAGAAGGCACAGCCGCAAGAGATGAGCGTATAAAAATAAAGCATAACCCGACGGTTGCCTAGAAAAGGAAAGAGTAGAAGGGTTAACATTACGGAAAATCTCAAATTAGTACACTTGTGACAAATTTATCCAAACTAATTTTTAATTATCAATAATTCCAAACTAATATACATATAACAAATTTACATTCCGTTAGTTTCCATTAAGTTTTACGATCAAATTATTGAGTTAGATGACACGTGATAATTAATTAATGTATTAATTTGAGATTTTACCTTTCGTTTGTCACGGCAGTTTTATGGCTTTTGTAATATTAATCTAATATAATGGAAACTAATAGATGATATATTTGTTACAAATGTACCACTTTGAGATTTTTTTTTGTAAAAAAAAAATTAGTTCATGATAAGTTTGTTATAAATATATCAGTTTAGAGTTTTCCGTGGCAAGGAAATTAGTTTTGGGTTCATTCGTCATTATTATGCCAATTTTGATTTTTTCATAATATAAACCCTTTATTTGGAACCTTATGCCTCACCCTTTACGGCTCCACGTCATTTCTCTCCAAGTTTTGGACTATATTAGTTAAATTTGATTTTAATGATCTCTAAGTATCAGTTGTCTCTTTTCCCCTTCATGATCATGTGGGTTAAGCTATGTCTGCTTGTGTCTAAAACGATGGCCATCAAGCCTGTGGACTGATTCAACACTACTTGTAATGTGAAGGATGCTCAACCTCGGGCGATTGTTGCATTGCGGAAGGCCAACTTAGAAAAACCTAAATTCCACCATTCTGATCCTTCAGTGGCAGTTGTCGACAGTGCTTCAAGTAAAAACCTTGTACTGGATCTTATTTTCAGATTGATTTTTGACAGTATCAGTATGCAGAGTATGAGTTTAATTGGGCTTTCATGTAAATCAAAGTCCTCAGGGGCACGAGGCAGAAGCGGAGGAATTTTATAGGCGCAAGCATAGTAATTGCTCCTTTTTTTTTTACAATAAAAATGAATGCTACAAAATATCATATTTTGTAGAACCGAGGATTGTTGCTATTGATATATGGGGAATTTTTTTGTTGCGTTCACTTTCATTTTTCCTTGGCTTAACTAAAAATATAAGAAAGAAAAGGGAAGAAAAAATGAAACGAAAAAAGAAAAGGCCCACTTCTCAAATAAATCTTGGAATCAATTGACAGCTTAGATTTCAGATTTCAAAACATACAAGATAGATTTCAAGTTTCTAAAATCGGAAAACCGATCCCTATAAGGTAGGTTTCAAGTAGAACCTAGGCAGACCCTAGGCCGCGCATCCTTAATCATCATATTATGTCAATAGCAATATCACGATCGTTGGTAGTTGTATCATGATCATCGATATATTCAATATACATGTTAGCGATTTTTTGATTAAAAGTAGCTAGAAAGACTACATTAGCAAATTGTCAAGATGTTGAGGACTAAATTAATCAAATTAAAAAATTTATGATTAAATTAACATCCATAGAAGATGTTTAGAACTCTTTTCGTAATTATCTTGATACATTTCTAACGTGTTGCCCAGGTCAGATTTCGGTCAGTGCAAAAATGGGTCGGCCCATTTTAATCCACTTACCTCATTTAGACATATTTAATTGTACACTGACCCATTTTGTTGCGTGGGTTAAATGGACTCAAAGAACGGTCCCATTTATTCTTGCGATTTTTCCATTTTTTTCATCTCTGCAGACAGAATTTGCGGGTCTGGAAGGAGGAATTTTATTACCCAGTATAAAGAGTAACTAAGTAATAAACCTTCGTTTCATTCACAGAAAATGAATGAGTTATAAATATTTTTAAAAAATCATCAATTATATCGCTTGAAATAATTAACTAATAGAAAATATTTTCATTGTTGATGGCAATTTATATCTAAAAAAAATTAAATGATAAAAATATATTTCATTCATTAAGTTTTTTTAAAAGTTTATTTTAAAAAAGTAGTTTTGAGAGGGGAGTCAAAATTGAAAATCCTTTGCTTGCAAGATTGAACACGATTTCTATTAGAGAAATCAAAGATTCGTGTGCAATTAAGCTAAAAAAAAGACGAAAAAACCTCCGTGTTAGTGAAATCCGGCGTGCCATGTTTCGTGCTCTCCATTTTATTTTATTTTTCCTTTCTCTGTAATTTATTGGATACTCATTTACTTGTCGGTGCTTTGCACAAGTTCAATCTAAAAGCTTGATTTGTAATAATCATCATATTTCAATTGTACTATTTTTTATATGAAAAAGAAGACGGTATATAAAATTAAACTGTAATAACCAATCATGCAAAAATAGACAGGCAATTATTCATGGTTGCATAGAAAAACATACTGAGACAAATCTATTCATTAATATAAAGGACCAAGCTAAGTGCTAGGATACGTAATGGTGCACCATAAATTGCAGTTCGAGAGCCATTTTGTCTCCCCCCAACCACCACGTTATTCATTTATATATTCATGATTACATTTCTCTTATTGCGTGTCAATTGCGCTAAAAAGACAAAGCCACATTAAAGTATACATGTGTTGATACAAGCTTAAAGTAACATAAATATTTATGTAAAGAGTGTAAAGTGAGTTAAAATTGGTGAGTATAAGTTTTGATGGGTCAGGTCTAATATGGATTAACACACAATAAAATGAGCATAAGATAAGCTAAGGTTCCATTCATTCACGGAAAATATTTTCAAGGAAAATATGACATTTCTAGAAAATATTTTACAAAAAGTCATTTTTTAGAAAAATGACAATATTTATTTGTGTTCGATTGAAACTTGAAAATAAATTAGAAAATATTTTTCGTGATTCAATATGAAAACTTTGATTTGATTTTCCTCCATGCACTATCTTTAATTTTTTATTTAATTTTTATTTTTAACTGATTTTTATTTTTTTATTTTTATTTCTACTTTTTTATTTTTCTTTTCCTCTTTCTTCTTTGGTTAGTCAATCACCAACCACGGCGACGATTGGTGGCCGACAACTAGCCTAAGGTGAGCTCAAGCTCACCACTCATCGATATGGTGAATACTTTCTCCGACCAGTTCATTTTCTGTGAAATGAACGTCGGAATTGCGAAAAACATTTTATTGGAAGTTATTTTCTACGAAACAAACGAAATCTAAGTGGCTCAAAATGGATTGTCACATTTTTAACCTAACCCAAATTCAATCCAATCCACCATTTAACATATTTTTTAAAATAGGCCAAATGAAATATTTGGGTTTAGTTAGGCCTAATAGCTTTTATCCAACCTGATCTAAGAGAGTGCCAAAAGGTAGAGAATGGAGCAGTTTCCAATTTATCACGATATCATTGGACATTTCTTAAACCTATTGTTCGGTGATCAATTAGATTATAAATCTTTTTATTATATAGATTTAGTCCAAAACCTTATTACAATACGACAATTTACTCATTCTAGCTAGACCCGTTAAACGGGTGGGTTGGGTCGGGTTTGGGTCGGGTCATAAATGGTCCGACCCAAATCGACCCATTTAACCCGTTTATGACTCATTTATTGTAGTGCAAATTTTTTGACCCATACCCGACCCGACCTATATCTAACCCATACCTAACTCATTTAACGAAACATAAAAAAACTTATATATATTTTTTTAAATAGTATTGCTAACATGATTTTATACAATATAAATTTAAAAAATAATTATTTAAAAAATCGAATTTTAATTATTTTTATTTTTTAAAAATTAAATTTTAATTATTTTTAGTTTTTTTAAAAAATTAAAATTTTAATTATTTTTAATTATCTTTTTCTCTTTTGTTTTTTGTTTTTTCTTCTTCCTCTTCTTTGGCCGGCCGCCGGCACGACGACGGCGGCGACCGGCCACGGCAGCAAGCCGCTCGCTTGGCTCGCCGACGCGCCGAGCTCAAGCTTCCCGTCGCCCGGATCCGGCGAGGTTGGAGCCTCGCCCGACGTCGGCGAAGTTCGAGTCTCGCCGTCCCGCGAGGCTCGGGCCTCACGGATGTCGGCGAGGCCTCCGCCTCGCCCCGGATCCGGCGAGCTCAAGGCTCACCGGATCGGTGAGGCTTGAGCCTCGCCCGGAACGTCGGCGAGGCCTTCGCCTCGCCCGAGATCCGGCAAGCTCGAGGCTCGCCGGCGTCGGGTGAGCTCTAGCTCGCCCTCGCCAAATCCGGGCGAGGCTCGAGCCTCGCCCGACGCCGCGGTTTGCGTCTCGCCCGGATCGGCGAGGCTCGAGCCTCGCCGGGCGTCGGCGAGGCCTTTGCCTAGCCCAGTCGGCGAGCTCGAGCTCGCTCGGCGCCGCGAGCTCGAGGCTTGCCTGGCCGGTCGCCGGCCATGCCGTGCCGGCGACCAAAGGAAGAAGAAAGAAAAAAAAAGAAAAAGAAAAAATAATTATAATTTCGATTTTTATGAAAAAATGGTAAAGTTAAAGAGAAGAGAGAGAGATAATGAGGTTTTAAGTGAAAAATGGGTTGATAAATGGGTCATAAATGGGTCAAAGAATTGACCCATTTAAAACCCATATATCTTAGTGTTTACCCATTAAAACTTATTATGGGTGTTTTATAAGATAAAGCTTGACCCATTAATGACCCATTTAACCATAAATGGGTCCATAAATGGGTTGCACAACCCATTTAACACCTCTAATTCTAGCTAATTTTAGTCAATAATCGTTGATGTAGCATTCTAATCAATGCTAATCCTCCTACAAGGTATAGTCGGTACTATCGTTGATATTTTTGTATTTTTTAAATTGTTCTCATTTTTTTTTATTTTTCTTAAATTAACTACCGTATGATAGATTTAGAACTTCTTCGACAATTTTACTTGATATCAACAAACATTCACATTGCTTGATATTCTGATTTTACAAATAAAATTTTCGTATATTTAACATTTTTACTCATATTAAAAGAGTAATATGGTAAGAGCATAATAGGCCCTGTTTGTTTAATTGTATTTCTGTTCTCCATAACAAAAATTTCTATTATTTTGTTTCGGAAACAAGAAGTAGAAAGAACTTATTTTCTGCTCCCAAGAACAATTATGAAAAGCACTTCTTCTTTTTCTTCTTCTTTTTTCTTTGGTCAATCGCCGGCCTCGGGTATGGCGAGGCGACCGGTCGTCAAGCGATCGGCCAAAAGAAAGAAAGAAAAATAAGGAAAAATATTAAACAATTAAAAGAAATAAAAAAAAATTATATAAGTATACCAAATGTGTTTCTGTTCTTTTTCTATTTGAAGAACAGAAATTTTGTGCAGTTATTAAACCCGTTCATTTGTTCAAAAATTGTTATCCCAATATAAACGCGCCTTAACAAGCAGGCGTCCTATTTTTCCATTTTTTTCAATAACAAACTCTATATTTTCCATCCACCCCGCAATGGACGCGTTGATTCGCACCCTGCCCCCTCATCCGGGAGGGAAGGAGTTCGAAACTCAGCGCCCTTATTGGGCAACTAAAGTAGAGTGCCATGGGAGGTGGGCCCCCATTTTTTCTTGTTTTCTTTTCCGTTTTAGAGTAAAAAAAACAAAAACTCCATATTTTCCTTATTTAATTTAACCCAAACCTGAAAAACTATTTGGTAGGGCATAATGACGACCGGCGTGTCAGATGACCCCGTCAAAATATGCAGAAACGAAATACCCAACCCAACCTCTGTTTTTTTGGTTAAAAATTCGTTTTGTCTGGTCAGTGGTTGCGCTCTGCCCGACTTCCTCCTCGGGCAGCGCGAAGTGTCGACGGGTCGTGGTGGGGGGAAGATCGGGCGGGCCCCACCAAAACCGGGAGGTCGCCCCGGTCAGCCGCGTCCTCTGTCAGGACACGTGTCGAGCCGCGGGGGGCCGGGGGCCACGTGAAGGCGGGCCCCCACCCTGTCCCCTTGTCCCCCCTTGAGACGATAAAAAAACCCACTAAAAAAACTTTGGCAGATCTTTCGTTTGGATTTGATTTGATTTGATTAGCAGAAAGTAGGAACCGTAATCATGGCGAGGGACAACCCTAGCCATTAGCTTTGTTTTTGCTATATTGGCAAAAAGCTAAAGTCCTCCTTTTCCCTCTAATAATAATACTACTAATTAGTGCTGGACACAGGAAATCTTTTCATAATTGACATGCGGATTTTATCCTATTATATTTAGTGTCTCAAGACACTTATTAAAAAAAAAACAAATGAAAAAGTTGTAATCTCAAATTTATCAAACAAATGTTTATTTATTAAATGTTTAACGATTGTCCCGAGCGTTTACGAACAAACATTTGATATGCTAAACCGACTTTGAATTTCGGTGATGATTACAATTTTTGTAAACAAATAAAAAAAATACATATATATCTGTAGTAGGTGATCGATTTCAAAGAGAAGGACATAAATCGAAATGATGATTTACATAGATCAGAGGATAAATTACTGCATTACACATGACAAGTACTTTTTCTACATTGGCAATATATAGAGGTAAATTAGTCATAAATAATTTTATTAATTAGCACGAGATGCACAGAATGACTTCTATTTTCCTCAAAATGTACTTAGCTTTTCAAATTATTGCCATCGCCGTCACCACCATTAGAAACATGTAACCATTGTATGTTAACATCCATTGTCACCAATCCATCAACTCTATGACCAATTGCCTTGCTATCAAACTAATTTGACGGGGGTGGTTGATTTTCGGACAATTCTTTTCCAAAGTTGATGAGTCAAGTCAATCTTTATTGTGCGCACATTTTCAATGAGCAAGTTTATTTTTGCTCACACTTTCATTGGTTATTTGTGAGCCATCTATATACTATATATAAGGTCGACTTTGTAACTTGGCGTCCACTTTTTTAAAGGACAAAACATCCTCACATTACCTTGGTATAGAAAAAATAAAGAGAACGACATATATAATTCATAATTAGAATTCAATATTTCTGAACAATTACTCAATTGATCTCCTATATTTATGAGAAGTTCATTTCCATATTCTCACTTAAAGATTATCAAAACTTATCTCAAGCCGGATAAGCCCATTTGTAAAAGAGAAGTGGAGAAAACAAAATATTAGATCCGGCCTCATTTTCTTTTTCTAGCAAAAGAAAAACATTAGATTCTTAAATGTAATTCGTGTTGTCATATAGCCCTCCCTCCTTGGAATATTTGTCACGACCTCGTTCCCTAAAAAACACTAACTTTATGTCTTATTCCAATTCTATCTCAAACTTTGTTTGTCTAAAATATACAAATTTTTTATCAAGTCCCAAATTTGCCTGAAACTTTTTTTTTTTGGTAAAGTGCCTGAAACTTTTTTTATCTCGGAAAAAATCATAAACTTTAGGTTTCGTCCCAAATCTGTCCCAAACGTATTTTTTTTGTCAATATTTACTCTAATTTCAAGTCTACCCCTAATAACCTTTTGCCCAAGAATCATTGTTTGTCATCCTTAATTTTCATATCCTAGAACAATTTCATTTTGGAGATAACGTCAAGTTGGAACTAGACCACGAGAGTAAAATTAATAATAGATTGAAAGTTAGTGATTTATTTTAGATAAAATAAAATTCGTGACAAATTTGGCACGGAACTTTAAGTTTAGGATTTTTCTAAGATAGCAGAAAATTTGGGGCAGACTGGACTTAAAATTTATGATTTTTTTAGATAAAAAAAACTTGAGGGCAGAATTGAGATTAGATAAAAATTAGGAGATTTTTTAGGATATAGGCCTAATTTCCACAATCTTCTTTTTTTAATCAATTATATGTTTTTTGAACAAATCTCTCACTCTCTCTGGGCACGGGGCTCAAAGCTTATGGGAGCGATTTACCATAATGGAGAGTACACCAAGTTGATATTTCTTTCTAAATAAATATGAGAATGGTCTGCATTTTCATAAGATAAAAGGCAAGGAATGGACTAGACTTTTTCATAAAAAGGAAACAAACCGGTGGCCATCCAGGACCATCATTACATGCATTACGGATCCATATAAATTTAGACACAAATTCCTGTTTTTCATTTTTCCCCTTTTTTCTTAATCATTTTCCATGCCTTTTAGGATGGACCCCATCATGCACTGCCGATGCCATCTCTCATGTTGTCTCAACTTTGCAAAACATGGTTTATGTGCCTTTTGTCTTGCTAATAGTAGACAGCTAATATGAACAAAATTGCAAGGGGCAAACGGATAATAATTCAATATTACACCTTTATTTTTTTTTTCCTTATGAAAAGACTCAAAAACTTTGGACTTTAACCCTAAAGCTAAAAATTTCAAAAGCAAGGGACACGGCTCAAATATATAAAGAGAAACGTATCTTCTACTTAATTATTATTAAAGTAAAGAGACTCTGATCTAATTTCATCTTTATGTTGATTTTTTGGATGGGTTTATTAAGAATTTAGAGCTAAAAGGTGCTTTATTTTTCATTTTTTTAATCCATTAGACCACTCAAGCAATTTGCTCAACCTCATTCAACCAAAATCAATAACTTTATATTGAGCATAAGCCATGGGCAAGCCACCATTGCTCACTAGTTTGGGACATATCACAATTAAAGTACACATAGTTCGATCTAATTCAGTTTTCATTTTAACTTCCCCAGACACTTTTCAGCTAAAATTTTACCAAAGTTATTGTGGAAATAGAGCAAAAGGTTCTTTGAAATGTATATCTATGGTGGATTTTGTTAACAAATGTGCTGAGGGCTTTTCATTTATCAAGCAATCAAATTAATAATTTATTTTTATTTTTATGGAATTAGCTTTTCTCGAAGACCGTGCATGCAATTAATTAATTAATATCATGTTTTCAGAGAATGGATTAGCTTAAAGGCATGCAGACTTGTCCGTTGTCGTGAGTTTAGTAAAACAATAGCAAAGAGGGAGTGAAAAAGTGAAGTTAGAGATGGAAAGAGGAAAGAGGGAAGGGAAAGAGACAGTCTCTTTCCCTTTAGTGTGAACAGAACGTTCACTGATGTTGACAAATTTGGATTAATTAAGTTAATCAAATCTGCTTTGTATCTAACCCAGCTTCGTTTGTCTCACCATTAATGTATCCTGTCTTTTAGACAACCTACCTATCTTGTCATAACTCTCACATCGGTAAGTCCAAATCATTCCAAATGGGAATAAATCTCTTCTGCAAATGCATAGGATTAGTAGCTTCGTTAATCAGATTCCAGATGACAACAGGCGCAATCCATTCGGTTTGAACCCGACACAATTTGAGACTTGATAATACCAAAGTTAATGCTAATTGTGCTCCTCTCAGCTTGATAAGTAGGTGCATCCATGTCCATTTATCTATTCTTTAAAGAAGAATAACTTAAATTAGAATTAAGTGATGTGGGTTAAGTTCATTATTTGACACTTACAAGTGAAAACCACCATTAATCGGCACTACCCACTATCTAAAATGTAATTTAAACAAAAAACAATTGCGTGCTTTGCTTCTTCTTATTCTTCTTCTTCTTCTTTTTACAAGGAAATGATTCATTATTTGAAACTTCAATTAGCATCATCGAACCAATCTATCATATATTGCGTGCGTTAGGGTCTAATACGAACTAGAAGGGAGGGAGTTGTCTTTCAATCTCTCGACTTGAATTATGTTCAAGTCAAGTTGTGATACCAACTTGATTTAGTTTAAAAAGATCTATATGGACTATTTTTATCATTCCACACTTAAAAGTGAAAACCAACATTAACCATCACTCTGCACTACTCTCCACTATCAAACAAAGAGATGAAAAATGAAAAAGTGATTGCATATTTTTTACGAGAAAATTTCACTTGCCCAATCTAATGTAAATCGCACATTACGCGTGTTCGGCCAAGTTCTATTCAAAGCTTAAGTTAAACTTGAATTCATAAGATACAATAACAAGGAGGATGCTATGACTCGATAAGAATCTTAGCTACTTGAGTTGAGTATTTCCAAGTTCAAGAGTTAAATTAAATGGCCGACACCTAGAGAATTCCTCGATTGATATTCGAATGGAATTAAAGCAGCTCTCGAGCATCTTGACTAATTTACACTTAGACCTTACTTTAGACAACATATGTCAAAAGAATTCAAGACTCGTTACCCAAACCCAACACAACTCATAAAAGTTTACTTGAAAAGACCAGACTCCCAGGATTTCTCAAAGCTTGAGGCCCAGGTGAACAATGGCACAAAAAGAGAGAAAATAAAACGAAGGAGCACTAGGAAAAGAAAGGGAAAGAAGAAAATGTTCTTTTTTATCTCTCTCCCTTCATAAAGAAAAGAAGCAAAGCTAGAGAGAGAGAGAGAGAGAGAGAATGCAAATGCATGCAATGGAGATGATGATGACTAGGAGCATCATAACTGTCTAGAGAGAGAAAGAGAGGGGTGGGGGGTGAGACATCAAAGTTGGGGGGGAGTGCTGAGCGCACTACCGAGACATGGTGGCCCCACCATCCCCAGAACCCCTCATCATCACCCTCTCCTTCTTTCCTTCTTCATCGCCATCATTACCAAACCCCTCCTCCTCTCCTTCCCCTTCTCTCTCTCTCTCTCTCTCTATCTCTTCCCCAACTCCACTCAACAACTCCTGCTCCTCCCTCCTCCCGCCTTCCCCAGGCTTCCCTAAAAAACGCCAGCCCAAGAAGCTCTCTCTCCTTCAAACACTCTCTCTCTTCTATCTTGTCATCTCTGCTTGTGCTTGTGCTTGTGTGCGTGCTATATTCATGGAACCACCACCTGCTCGCGGCCGTGACACGGCGGCGCCGAAGCGCGACTCGGCCGGAGAGGAGGCGGAGCTCGAGCTCGGCCTCGGGCTCAGCGTGGGCGGCGGCGGCGGCAGCGAGCGTGCCGGGGCCAAGCGCGGGGCGGCGCGGGCCGAGGCCCGCGGCAGAATCCTGACGGCCCGCGACTTCCCTTCCTCCGTGGGGACCAAGAGGACCGCCGACGAGTCCGTCTCGCAGGAGGGTGGCGGTGGATCCCCCACTTCTGCAAGGTCAGAACTTCCGGATCTTTTTATTCCAGATGTTCAGTTCCCAGAGTTGGGTTGCCGAGAAAATGGCGCAAAAGAGATTGAACGTGATCATTCATCGGTTGGACTGGAAGAGAGTTCACGTTTTTATCAAACTAAACTTTGAGTTCAAGATAAATTTGATATTTTTATTTTGTATTTCCTATAGTTTTGTTTATGCTATGACTAGTCTGTTTTCCCTGGCAAAACATATAAAGAAACTGCAGATTAATAATTTACAAAAAAAAGTTCGGTTTCTAAGGCAGTTTGTGTTCGATTCGTGGCGTATAATCTATGTCGTAATTGCCCTTTTAGAAAGTTTTGTTGGTGGGGATGATTCGATTGCGTTCCTGCATATTAATGATGTGTGTTTCAGTTGGTATTGTTAGGAGGAAGAAAGGGAGGAAAAAAGAATCATCTAAACATATGTTGGTATGTGTGGCAGTAGTCTGATATATCATGGTTTTGCATATCCAGTTGTCTCTCTTTGAATCTCCCATGAAGGCAGATTCTGACTTAGGCACCATGTGGAGTCACAGCTGATTCTACTGCGTGCTACCTAAGCTAATCTTCATTTCGACTTTGCAATGTCATTATTCTTGTCTCTATGATCCTCGATCTGATACATACTGTGGCTCGGTTGATGGGTGCAGTCAGGTTGTGGGATGGCCTCCTATAAGGGCATACAGGATGAACAGCCTGGTCAACCTCGCAAAGGCACCTCGAGCTGAGGACGACATGTCGCCGAATGAAAAGGGCAAGTCAAAGGATGGTCCGGAGGACAAAACGCGTACTGTTGGGAAGACTGATGTTGACTGCAGAGAGCAAAAGCATATCGGGTTTGTGAAGGTGAACATGGATGGGATCCCCATTGGAAGGAAAGTGGATTTGAATGCTCATGCTTGTTATGAGACTCTAGCTCAAGCTTTGGAAGACATGTTCTTCCGACCTGCCAAAACTATTGATTTAACCGGTAAATCTCATTCTTTTGTTTAATTGTTTTGACCCTTTTCTATTCATGATTAATTTTGACACCATCTTCGCCGTATTAGAGGTAGAGTGGGGGCAATTCACTTTGTGTCCTGGAAGTTGATGGGGTTTGAAAGAAAATTACGGAGAAATCTTGGATACAACACCTGACAAACCTGGATATTTTTGCAAGCATGACTAGGCACTTGCTTTCTGCTCAGAGTAAATTAGTATCTTAAGCTCGGGGGCTAAATTATGAATGCTGACACAATCTTGGAATGAATTTGAAACATGACTTTGTAAAGCTATCATGGGCAACAAGCTGTAGAGTTGAGGTTAAGGTGGATAAGCTACTGCTTCTTATTCTAGTCAATTAATGGTTTGTTCCTTAAATTACTAGGGGCTGAAGAAAATAGGCAGGTCAAGAAGTCCTCGAAGCTTCTCAATGGATGTTCTGAGTTTGTGCTAACTTATGAAGATAAAGAGGGAGACTGGATGCTCATTGGAGATGTTCCTTGGGGGTAAGTCACAAACTCGCATTTTATTTTTTGAATCAATTCAACCAAATGGTGACTTTTTGTCGACTTCATTGTCTTCTCCTGAGTTTGTTCTGTCTTGGTAGATTGACATTTCACCTTTCAAGGAAGCATGTAAACTGTCTAGCAGTCGAGGACTGGCAAAGAATAGATTTAGTGGAAGTGAAAATAGTTGATCTGATTATAGGATGGACTAAGAATTTTCTGATAAATGACTGATGCCATCTCTTTTACTGGATCTGGATGAACAAGAAGTGTGCTGAACCGCATCAAGTTTTGTTCTGAGTTGTTAAATGTTGTTTCCTAATGCTCATATTTGTTTGCTCAATAGGATGTTCCTCACTGCCGTCAAGAGACTAAGAATCATGAGGACTTCTGAAGTGAATGGAATAGGTATGCACAATGTTCAATCAAACAGTGTCTCTTCCAAAATCGAACCACTTATTGTTTTCTGCTCTTTAATGCGATTTGTGAATTTTCTTGCAGCTCCAAGATTCCAACAAAAGAGCGAGAGGCAAATGAGAAAGCCGATATGATAGCTTTCTCATCAGTCTCCTCACCCTTTCAAATCTGACTACACAAAAGAAGAAATACCTCGGAAGCCTATAATTTAGGAAAACTATAGACACCCGATGAGAGCGCACCCTGACGAAATGTGCTGATCTTCCTGGTTTACATTCTGCCGACCGTCCTCCGGTTGTCTTTTATATTTGTTATATTTCCTTTTTTGGTTTTGTGTCTTCAAAGGGTAGATTCATCTCCATCTTTAGTCCTTCCAATCTCTCCATTAGGTGGAGTCTTGAGGTGCTCTGCATATTTTGTTGAATGTTCTTTTTGGATTCTCATACTGTAAATATGGGAAAACTGAGTTATCTAGAGGGTTTGAGTTTGCATTGATGCTTGTTGCTGAGATTGTTTTTCTTCTTTCCTTTTTTCCCTTTCTTCTTGTCCCTGCGGTTGATGTTAGTGAGATCCATATTTGTTCCTTTGCTGATGCAACCTTTGGGGATGAAGCTGATGTTGTTTTTAATTTATTGATTCATGTTTCGATTGACAGTTTAATTAAAGGGACTTCCTTTCGCGTTCATTTCGATTCATTGCATGTAATAATTTCATAATCAGATGAACGAACGAATCGGTATGATGAAAGCCGAAGATCCTCGTGGTTTAGAAAGTTATCGACGTTTTTAGAGAGTTGCTAAGGCAATATTAATAATTGCTATTTTAAAAATACGTTCACATTTTTTTTTTTTCAGAGAGTGCCAACATATTAAATGTCACGATTAACGAATTCTTACCAAATTTAGACCATATATAAAGTTTAGTTCAAGTGGATAATTTCAACATAACCAACATAAGCAAACACTCCATTAATCTAGTGAGTCAAGTAAGATATAAATAAAAATTCTAAAAATTCATATTCATTTAATGGCATAAAGAAGTAAAATCTTTTGACAGATTTCCTTTCCTGGCCCGCTGATGCAATCTCTGTGCTTTGTCCGGTTATTTCTTAAAGTAATCTCTGGGGGGGTTGAAAAAAACAGTAGCCTCCAATGCAGCCTGCTGTGTAAGAAGAAAGCACCTGAACAGAGACAAAAGAGGGTACCACGTCTTGATGGCTCATCATAACATGAGCCGAATAATTGTTTATTTTTGAAATACATTCACTAAAAGTCATATAATTTATGATAAAAGTATAATTAAGTTTTAAAAATTACAAAAAATACAATTAAGTCCTAAAATCTTATCATATTAGTACAATTGAGTCCTTTTATTAACTATGTTTTTTTCCAACATGGTAATGATATGGCTTAAATTCTAATTTATTTAACTAAATTATTAATTAAATAAATTAAAAAGTATTTCAAAAGACACAAAAAAAGGAAACAAAATTAAGCTAAAGGGCAAGGGCTTGCCACCCTTGCTACTGTTGCCACCGTTGCCAACGAGGGTTGGCAAGGGCTCGGCAAGGGCCGGCGAGGGTCATCGGGGTTGGTGACCCTCGTTGACCCCAAGTGAGGGCCTTCCTACCTAGATTAGGAGAGATTTGCCAGCCCTCAACTAGCTATCGTGGCCCTCAACGAGGGTTGCTAGATTGCACCAAGGACTGGCGACCCTTGTCGAGGACCACTATAATTGGGCGAGGGTCACTAGGCTCTTGCTTGCGATTAGCAAGGGTCATTGGCCTTGGCCGAGGCCTTAGCCCCCCGGCCCATTTTGGCGACAGGGTGGGCAGCGGCAAGGGAGAAGTCCTTGCCTTTGCTCCTTATTTGTGCTGCGTGCGCTTATGGTTAAATAATTAGAATTAAATAAAAAAAAACAATGTCATTTTAGCCTAATGCTTTATGTTTTAGCCACGTAGGAGAGAAAATATTAAAAAAAATCATGTTTGTATTTTCCTTTAATCTAAATAAACGGAGTTAACAAATGACTTATTTGTATCAATTTGATAAGTTTTAAGATTTGATTACACTTTTTATAGAATTTAATTATACTTTCAGAACAAGTTTTAAGAATATATATATATATATATATATATATATATATATATATATATTTTTTTTTTAAAGTAATCCCTGCAAGGGTTGAAAGAACAGTAGCCTTCAATGCAGCCTGCTGTGCAAGAAGAAAGCACCTGAACAGAGACAAAGAGGGTACCGCATCTTGATGGCTCATCATAACATGAGCCAAAGAACTGTTTATTTTCCTTCTTGTATGCCACGATTTTACCTTCTTCCATAAATTTTTCACCCGGGCAAAGTCACACTTTTGATCTCCCTAGTGTCGAGGAAATCTAAATTCCATCACGACAACAACTCAATTCTTTTTATTATATTTACATGCAAAATTTAATGAAAGATTGCTAAGCCGGTATCAATCAATGACCGAAGGCTTGGAAAGATTTGAATTTGAGATCTTGTGCTCTGACGCTATGAAGATTTTATGGGATTATTATTAATTGATCTAAAAACTTAAATCATTAAATAAATGCATGGTTTAATATTATAATGTTCTAATAATAACACCTTTCTTTATATTTACATGCAAAATTTATTGAAAATTGCTAAGGGTACTTTTATATATACAAATGTCTAAAGCAATTTACACTTTTGATCTCCATATTTTAATATCCATCATTTTAATATTTAGTAGTTTATTCTAGCAATGCAATTATCCCTATAAAATGAAATTTAATTCTTTTCACCATATTCCTATTCGAAAATCTCATGGAAATGTTAAAAAATAAAAATAAAATTATTTATTTTTCACAAAATAAATGAACAACTGCTGTAAATAGTGAGCTATGCCAAAGAGGACTTTTTCTTGTTAGAGAAGCTCTCATGCTTATCGCTTCCATCTGTTCCCCATTTTTGAGAAAAGCAAAATTGAAAGGACATCTATATCATGCGTGTAAACTGTAGAATATGAAATCATAACAATTGAGTGACACAACCCTGAGCACTTCAATTTTCTTCAAGGCAACTTTTTTAATAAAAGAAAATAAATTACTGTTATATTTATTTCACAAAAAATGATAATTTAAAGAATATATCTCTAAAAATAGTTTATTTATATTGCTTATAAAAATAGATAAACAAAAAATATTTTCATTATTCATAAAAATATTTTAAAATAAATTAGTCAATGTACAAAAACATTTTCATTGACCGGTAAATTCAAGCAATACAAATGATCGTTTTAAGGAAAATATTTTATAATTCCTTATTTTTCATGAAATAAATGAAGCCTACATCCAAAAAATAAATTACAATGATTTTATTGATTTATTCTTTACTTTTTCTATGTCTTAAGGGTCATGTCTTTTTATTTTTTAATTCAAAACATCTGAAAAGAAAAAGATACATATTTTGACGTGTGGGTTCGTATATATATATTTTCTTGTGATTACTGTTTAGATTGTGGTGAAAAAAAATAAAAAGTATTATTTGCTTCTAAAAAACCGAAACAAGGGAGATTGGAGTTTCTATATATGCCTTGCAATTTTTTCAGTAGAACAAAGTGCTTAATATGCAATTAGTGTACTCACTTCTTTGGACTGCGTTGTTTTTGAAATTATTAATCATTGAAAATGCTACCTGGTCAGTACCAACAATTGACACGCGGCGCCTCTGTATTAAAGTCTGAGACGATGTAAACTTTGGGTGTCCATATTTGAGTGATGATCATTTTAGGCTTGTGATATTTTTATCCCCTCATCGACCCCTGACATCCTTTATTACATTAAATTAATTACAATAATTTCTCAATCTTGATTTAAATTATTTCCTTACCTTTCCTCCTCCTCCTCTTCTTCTTCTTTTCAATTTTACTTGAAAAAAAAAAAAAAAAAACTTACCCATATCCCTTACGAACAACTTTTTTCACCGTAGCCATTTCTTCCATATCCATTACTTTTGACGTATCCTTCATGTTTGTTCTAAACTTATTCTCCACTATGACAATCTAAAAAAGAACTAATCATTAATCAAAGTAAAGAAGTGTTAGTTTTATTTGTAAATTGTTTACTTTATTTCCATAGATTACCTCATGATCGTGAATTTTTTTTATTCGATTTTTGGTACAAATTTACTACAATTTACTCAAAAATTGAATATTATGGTTGATGTATGTATTATACACAATTTAGTAAGAGATTATCCTCTTACTTGTGCTTAAGTTATTTTTTGAATGATAGTTTCCTAGTACCAAAAATTTAAAAAAAACTACAACTCATTAACAAAATAATTAGTTTTTATGTCAGAAACACAATAAGTAGTTAGCTATTTACCAAGTAATTTTTTTTTTTTTTTTTGGAAAAAGAGGTACACCATTTTTGTTCCAAATGGAGAAAGAAAAAGGAAGAAAAACCAAAAAAAAAAAAAAGAAGGCAAACATATAAACATTGTTTGAGAGGAGCATGAGTAGTTTCGTCTCTAGCAAAATTGAAACAAAAAAAAAAAGGTAAGATATAATCTTAACTTAAAAGTTGGAGTTGCAGGAGATAATATAATTAATTCAATGTGATAGGGGTGTCAAGAGCCAATAAGGGTAGAAATAGCATGAGCCTCATTTTAATCCATGTACTAATTTGTTTTAACGGCAGAGCTGATTTTCTTATTGAAATTTAATTATCTTCATTACATTCCCACAAAAAAAAAATCTCATGAAAATGCCAAATCAAGACCAAAATTAACTGGCGATTCCTCTTTTTGAGTGAATAATCCATATAGAAAAAAAAATTAAGAAGACCAAGAAAATGATGCTATTTATGTGGGTTTTAAATATTTGATGTACTGAGCATTTATAAATATCCATTTTCAATTTCGAATTAAAATGTAAAAAATAAAAATAAAGGTCCCGACAAACATCCAATCACCAAGACAACTGTAAATGGTGATATAAGCCATAGATGAGCACTTTTTTCGTTAGAGAAGCTTTCATGCCTGTCGCTTCCATCTGTTCTCCATTCTGGAGAAAAGTAGAAAATGAAGGGACATCGTTATTGCACATATAAAGTATGAAATCATGACATTTGAGTGACACAACCCCAAGAGCCACCATTTTCTTCGAGGCCACTTTTTTGAGTAAAGGGAAATAAATTTCGAAAAAAAAAATGAAATTACAATCGTCTATTGGTATATCCGGAATGATTTTTAATTCTTTTGTCCTTACTTTTATGTCTTTTAATTGGAAGTATTTAAAGTTTTCATAATTTACAAATGTTGACTTGTGCGTTGATGGGAAAATTACCAAAAATAGTCTTAGATGTATTGCAATTGTGTTAATTTGATACTAAACATTTTGCATTTATACTAATTTAGAATCCTGTCAATTTGGCTGATTAGTGTTGAAGTGGATTTCGACTAACACTGTTGACATGGCAATTTTCAAATATATTTTCTTTTTCTTTTATTTATTTCTTTCTTCTTCTAGCTAGAGGCTAAAGCCAATGTGCCTGCCATTAGTGAGGCTCACTCTCCACAATTTGCTCGCATTGGCGAGCGCAAGCATCAACCACCCTCGGCGAGGCATGAGTGAGGGCGAGCTCGACCTCACTCGTAGCCCTAACAAGGCATGACTTGGCTACATTTGGGTGATGTTGAGCTCATCTAGCCATGACAAGGTTAGCCCTTGCCCAGTGACGGTGAGGGCAAGGCCTCGCGAGGAGTGGTCAGGGTTCACCCTCACCAATGTTGGCAAGGGCGAGTCTCATTAGTGGCCAACAAGATTGACCTCGTGGGAATTAGCCTCTAGTTGGTTTGGCAATCGGCTAGAGGAAGAAGGGTAAAAAGAAAAAAAGAAAAAAAATCTTTAAAAAAAAATTGACAATTAGCGTCACTCGGATGGCCAGTCAAAATTGATTGGAATTGGTACAAATATAGGTTAATACCCTAAAAACTCTAAACCGGTACACCTGTGATAAATTTACCAAAAATTATTTTTTTTACCATAAAAAACCCCAAACTGGTACACTTATGACAAATTTATTCCGGCTAATCATAAAAAAAATCATAAACTGGTACATTTATGACAATTTTACCCTAAACTAATTTATTCGATCGCAAAAAACTCTAAACTGATAAATTTGTGACAAATGTACCCTCCACTAAATTGGATTACTACTACAAAAAAAAAATCACAAAAATTGTAAACTGTGACAAATGGAGCATAAAATCCTAAATTGGTATACTAGTCAATTGTCACGTGTCAATTAACTTAATAATTTGATAGTAAAATTTAATGATAACTAACAGAGGATACATTTGTTACAAGTATACCGATTTGGGGTAAATTTGTTAAAAGTATACTAATTTGGGGTTTTTGGTGGTCAAAAAAATAGTTTAGGATAAATTTGTCACAAGTGTACCGGTTTGGGATTTTTTAGGATATTAACCCTACAAATATAAAAGATTTAAGACTATGACAAATTTAAAAAAATTAAGAATAGATTAATATAATTACAATAGGTTTGGAATCATTTTGGTAATTTTTCCATGTGTTGACATATAATTTTTTGACATCTGATCAATATTCTAAATTTTGATGGAAAAGAAAAATGTACCATATGCCTCTAAAATGTCTGTACAAACGTGCATAGAATTTCTTGTATTCATTACAATATTTTCACTGGAACAAAGTGGTTGATATGAAATTAGGGTAGTGATTTCGTTGGACTACGTTAGAGTTGAAATTCTTAATCATCAAATAACTCTAAACAATTAGTGAGTTGATGAGAAGAGTTGCAATATTCAGGGTAAGATCGTTTTATTAAAAATTTCAAGATAAATAAAAATAATTTTCATGGATATAATTTTCATTCTTGGTGATTTAAGGTACTTTTTGCCAAAAAGGAAAATTTTTTCCCTAATATAAACATTTTTTTTTTTTGGTTCATGGAAAACATTTTTCGTAGATCGATGAGTTTTTTGTCATCTAAACACTAGGAAGTCAAAAAATAATTTTTCGAAAACAGTTTTCCTTCAAACAAGTGGAATTGTAAATTGAATCGAATTTCCAATCAATGTAGATTAACATCTCAAACAAATGATTTTTTTCTTCTCTTTCATCGGTAACCAATTGTTTTTCCTTGGTTAATATATCACGCATAACGCAAGAAAAGAGCGAGCTTTTGTAAAGAAAACTCCGTTTTGCGTCTCACACTAGGGGAAACTTCCACAAAAATTGGTCGTCTGCCCCTCAACTTTCAAATGGAAATTTTTTTATCCTCAATCCGACTCGTTTCGATTGATCAAAATGGTGTCGAGAAAGAGGAATGCGGCCATCGATGAAAGATCTTATACTATAATCATTTCAGGGAAAAAAATAGACAGGACGTGGGACAACTTGCGAAAAACAAACCAAACCAAGACAAAGGACAACGGAGTTGGAGGACAATCATGACAATCATAGTGCTAGGAAATTTGCCGTGGAGCGTGATGGTCTAGGGATAAATGGGTCACCCTAGCTTTTCTAGCTTTTCACAAGGTTACAAATTCGAATCGTATTCTGAGCATACCTATAGCAAAATTGTGCCTCAGACAATTTTATGTCAGTTGAATGAGTAGAGTAGCAGAGGCCCTTTTTCATGAAAACCACGTTCTTGTGCCTGTTGAACTTTCAACTTTCTTATTGCTGGTCATAGAAACTAATGCTTGGCCCTGCCTTTGTGGTTATTCTTTGATTTCCATTACCCTTTTGGCTTAATTAGGCCATGCTAAACATGCCGATGTTTGCTCTCCATTAGACAAATCAGCCTTGGTGGCCTACCGATGTCCAGATTATTGAATGTCGAATTACAAATAGATATATTAGAACCTTTTATTGAGATCTTTTTTTTTTTTCTCGGTACATTCATGTGCTACCAGAGAAATTATGATGACGTGTAATTGAATACGACACCTTATGGCAAGAAAACAGTCTCTCGAGCGACCATAGAAGTCTCCTGAATCAAACAGTTCCTATTCCGATTGTGAATGCTTCCAAATTAAAACAGGGTCAGGTGTTCATGTTGTTAGGATGAACTAAATGCGATTTCACTTGACCAAGCATGAACATTTTTGTTTATGTAAAACCCATCCAATTCAGAGTTCGGCTCGTGTCTAATTTCTTCTTTTCGATTAATCATCAAAATAGAAATTCAGCATAACAGTTTTTAGGCATAAAAATTATTACAATATTTAAATATTAAACCAAATATTAATCTAAAATTTTTTGCTTTCAGTATAGCCAGCACTGTTCACAACATCTCGAAAAATAAAACATCATTTTGTACCGTTTCAAAACAGCAATTTCGAGTTGGATATCTTCATGATTCTGCTTTGCAAGCAACAGCTGGAAAGCAAGAGCAACATGAAGATTGTCTCCCCCACGTTTTGTCTCCATTGCAGAGATTTTAGCGAGTACTACAGAAAGTGAAGCTATGGAAGACCGGTACTCAAGTGTGGATGATTAGTTGATAACCTTTTTTTTTGGGAAAATAAAAATAAACATAGAAATAGAAAAATAAAATAAAAATGAAAGTAGGAATGCAGACGAAATCATGGTCAAAAAAATAAAAATAAAAATGAACTTTAACAATATATATAATATCATTCTTAAACTTTTAATTTAATCAATATGAATCCTAAACTTTTAATAAATGGTTATATGGAAAAATGTTCAATATTATTCATCCATTAATTTAAGTCAACAGAATTGGTGATTCAACTTTCAATCCATACGTTTAAAGATGAACACAATAACTTACAAGTGGATATCTATGAAAATATTCAACTAAAATTATAATACAATAATCTTTTTAATTTATTTAATTTTAAAAAATGATTCCCCATATTATTTGGAAAAATTGTCAAATAATTCTTAAACCTATTGTACTTTTATTAAATTTAATTATAAACATTTCACATTTTGTTAATTAGGTCAATTTGGCCAATTTTAACAAAAAACTCACTTTTGTGAACGAAAGTAGTGTTACGTCGGATGGCCATTATTCACGTGAATAATATTTTTATAATTTTTTTTAGAAAATTGAATTTTTAAAATTACCTTTTAACTTTTTTTTTTTTCAGTACCGATTTCAGTGAGGGTTGTCAACTGACCCTTGCCAACCAAAAGCGAGGCCCAACAATCCTCGTCGGCCACTAGGAGAAGGCTATGACCCTTGCTTGTCATTGACAAGGGTTTCATGTCTCGCCCTTGCCTATGACCAATGAGGGTTGGTTGGCAAACCTCCTCAGGCTTAGAAGAAATAAAAAAGGAAAAGAAAAATAAAAAGAAAAAGAAGAAAATAATAAAAAAGTAAAAATTCAGAGAATTTTAAAGTATCCACGTTAGGGCCAGCTGTATCTTATAGGACGGCTGATATTTATGTCAACGATTCCCACCTAAATTGGCATGATGGACTCAATTAACAAAACGTGAAATTTTTTTTGGTAAAACAAAAATGTTATAACTTAATTAATAAAAGTGTAATAGGCTAGGACATATTTAACAAATTTTCACTTATTATATAATGACATGAATTATTATATTTTGATTTGAGTTGAATATCTTATGTAGATAATCCACGTGTAATGTTATTCTTTTATCCACCATTCAAATTTATTAGATTAAAAGTCAAATTAGCAAATCTTGTTAGCTTAAATTAATGGAAGGATAACATTAGATTTCTTTTTAGAGATAATATTAAATAAATAAAAATTTTAGGGACAATATTGGATAAACGAAAATGTTCAAGTTAAATACCATACATTGGATTATAGTTAAAGGAAATATTTGTGCAATTATCCCAATTAAACATGTTTCACGTTGTCCGGATTGATTTTGGTTCTCTTTTGTCTTCTTTATCTGCCTTGCGTTTCTCTTAGTCGCATGAACTTACGTCACTTTTCATTCCTCTCAACGCAACTTTGGAGCACTAGTTACTATGTTTTCCGTAACTGTAGCGTTAATTAAGATGACGAAATATTAGATTTACCTCCTCGACCAAAAAAAAAAAAGAAACATTTCCCTCCTCGACCAAAAAAAAAGAAACATTTCCATAATTATGCTTTGTGACATATTTCCCATAAAGATTTTACCATTCCTAGGATGATGTAATCAACAATAACATGGATATATATGTAATTTAGTGATTTTTCGCTACTCCATAAACTAGGATGATCGATTTCAAAGTGGGTTGGATGCCAACTCTATGACCCCCAATTTCAATAGATTGGAACTAGAAACCAAATCAGCCAGATCTGAGAATCGGCCATTTATGATTTGGATAAAACTCGAAATTCTTATAATAAAACTTGAAGGTTGCACCATCTCACTATAAATAACATATGTTGATCAAGTTGTTATATTATTTGTTCATGTTGCTAACCATGGTTCAATCTGGATGGGAGCAAATCCAGTTTAGATTAGGTTCAACGCTACCTAAATCGGTTCCCAATTAGAACCAATATTTTTTATTTTGGAATTGAGAACCAGAGAACCGGACTGATCTAGGCCCAAAACAATGGGCTCTATCTAAGCCGATTTAGTTCGGTTGCCACGTTGAACATGGTGCTCACCCCTAAGAGCGTAGACTAAGGGAATCTTTTTGCTAAGGAAATTAACATAATGATCGAACAATTCGATCCACTAGCATCGCCACTATTGTGTCATCGAATAATCCCCGATTTTTTTAACCAATGCAGGCGGGAGAAGAAAAAACCTGGACTCTCAGACCACAGAATCCCAACGCTTCTTCCAACTTCCATTTGAATCAATATAACTATTTGCATAGCCTATCAAAAAAGCCAATATTGCACATCCTTGGGATGAAGAAAAAGGTGGATCAATCTTCCCGGGCAAAGCTGTTCCAATACAATTTATGCAGCGCGGAAAAGTACATGCTCTCACGGTCTCAAGTCGTGCTATGTTACTCCATCTGATCATTTCGATGAATAACATCGATAACCTTATGACGTTTCTTTCTGGTCAGTCCCAAAATCCCTCGTCCAAAATCATCATTTTTCTTTTTTGGTAAAACCAAAGAGTTGGTCTCGCTACAAGAGATGAATTTATCATGATTCTCGTTAGTAGAGAAAACCATGCTTCCCATCTCTTAAATTAATACCACGGTGATGAGTTGTGGCATGACCAGGGGTAACCATTAGTCATGGGATGATTATGGCGTGAATGGTAACGCTTCTTGACTGGGGAAGGGATTTTTTTTTTTTTTTAGAAATAGTTATTTTTTATTTATATTCCGAGAAACAATTTCTGAGTTAAAAAACCGCTTTGCTAACTACACAAAATTTCTACTCATAGAATAGAAATGAGTTTAGTAACGCAACAATTTCTTTTTTTTGTATTTATTCATTTTTTATTTTTGTTCATGGATCGCCCATTGCTGCCGCCGCCGCTGGTTGCCCGCCATTCTTCTTTGCACGATTGACTCGGATCGATCGCCACCGCACAGTGCGGCAACGGTGGGCGGCGGCAGCTTCGAGCGGTTGGAGGTGGCCGCAGTGAGAGAGATGAATAAAAGAAAAATAAAAAAGAAAATTGGCTTATTTCTAAAAATTATTTCTGAGAACAAGAATCAACTTTTTTTTTGCTTCTCATTTTTGCTCAAAATCTATTCGCAGGCTAACTTTCTATTTTGGGGAATAGAAAAACAACTTTCTATTTTGGGGAATAGAAAAACAACTTGGCATTACCAAAATTTCTGTTCTTTTTTTGTTCCGAGGAACAAAAGAACAGAAATCTGAAGGAACAGGAATGTTCTCATGCAGAGCCTTGCCCGCTAAGTGATCGTTGAATAAAGTAATCAAGTGAAGTATGTTTCTTAATTAACCAGTAGAAACAGAGTCATCCACTCACAGAGCTGAATAAAGATGCTTTTGGACCAAACCCAGCAGTTAGAAAGCAAACAGCATGAGATTAATTCTTCTGATATTTTTGTCATTTCAAAACCAAATAACATTTCCTTCTAAAACATCTGCAGCACAGCCATGTACTTCCTATCGAGTCATATTATGCAGGCATTACTGCTCATAAACATCAATCCCTCGAAAGTGTCCTTTCTCGGTAGAAAAGCTTATTTAGAAACACCACATAATGCACAACAGAACAGCTATCATCCACCACTGAATCTAACCTTCAAGTTATAAGGAGTGGTGGTGCACGGATTAGCCATCTTAATCTTGCCATTGTTTACTGCAAGAAATCTCTGGGATCTGTAACGTAACCGGTCAAAGCAGAAGCAGCTGCAGTGAACGGGGAGGCTAGATAGATCTGGCCTTCCTTGTGGCCCATACGCCCAGGGAAGTTCCTGTTTGTCGTTGATACACAGACCTGCATTGCAACATATGTGACGAGAAGTTGCAATTAATATTTCTGATGTAGCATAATAGTAACTGTAACTTGCCAATACAGGAATTAAATTAAAAACCAGAAAAAAGTGAACTTAACTGAACCAACAGAATAATGTCAGTAGGATTTGATACTTATTTTTGCAAATAAATTAGAAGTTGACACCAGCAAGATCCATTAAAAATAAACTACTTCTAGAATATGAAGCCCAACTTATACATGTTTAGGGACCACTAAACAGACATAAACTAGCCACTAATAAAGGAACTTTCCAAGATTTGAGAAATTTTTTATTTATGTATTGTATGGTGTCCTCGTAACAGCTAACAGCATTGGCTTCTATGAAAGGCAAAGTAGCTGATTCAGTCATGTTCACAAGTCCAAGAAAAGGAATCAAACACATGACCAAAACTTGCCTGGGGTTCATTCAAACGAGCATAAGTATCTCTAGGGCCACCTAAACAAGCACCACAGCTAGGACTTGTAGGTGTGTCACAACCTGCCTCTTCAAATATCTGGGAGCAAGTTTTGCCACCAGATCCAGGTACTGGCAGGGCATATATGTCCATCCACACCTATGATACATAATGTTATATATCAATTATAACCACCTATGCAAGTTCCAATTTAAAACTTCCAAAAGAAAAGTCAATTTAAAACTAAACAAGCTGCTACAGTGTCTAGTACCTTTTGTGTAGCAGGTACAAGGAAAGTGGGAACTTTGACCTTCTTCCCCTGCAGAAAAACAACTTAAGTAACTACAACAGTTGTCGGATGCATAGGTATACAAGGATGAATACTGAGGGAATGGTTAAACTTACCACAAAACAATACAAATAAATTTACTGTCTAGCAGGACATGATGAAACTTTACTACCAGAACTCTAATCAATTTGCACAACTTACCAGTCAGTAACAAGCATAATTTCAGTCCTCAGAGAAATGTCATTTTTATCTAAAGCAAAATTTTGTTTGCAACACACTGACTTACCAATCTCTCTCACACAAGTACTTGTTTAGAAATATAATGAAACACTGTAAATTGGTAAGATGAACATTCTGCTACAAGGGTCATACTAATCACACAAGTGATATGTCCTGACCTTGATTTATTACTAAATGCAGCAAATAGAAACACGGAAGATAAAATTGGCCAAATCCACCTTCAAAAGTTGAAGGTTCTGTGATGGCACATTAAATGTAACTAAAATCTCCATCTCTGGGAGGAAAAAGATTTGTTCAAAGCCAATCACCATTGTACTAAAAAGATTTATGCATGATCAAGCATGTCTGCCCATGTTACACATGGCATCTTTTATATAGTTCATTACTAAGGATGGCAAAATGTTGAAAACTTACTAAGAACTTCTTTTATGGCGATCAAATTGCTAATGTTCCAGTTTCCTTTTTATCCAAAAACCTTAACTTAATTTCATCATTTGAGGGAAAAGGAACAACAATCTAGGAAAGCAAAATACTGGATAGAAAGCCAAACTTATTTGGTATGAACACTAAAAATTAGACAAGGCCATTCAAGTAAAACAATTTATGCGTTCTTTGATCAATTCAAAGTTAAATCTGTCGTATAACAAAGGATTCTTGCAACCTATTTTGACTATAGTATTTGTAGCTTCTATTCTGGCATTTTCTTCCTGAGTAAGCATTGAAGTCCTTATTTAGCCATCTAGAAAATAAGGTTGTTACAGAAATATCTTTGCCACATTTTCATGTTCTAAATGAATTAAGTATAAATCATGATAAAGGAACATAATTGACAAAATACAAATTAGATGGTATAACAATCTAATGGATTACTTTTCTTTATTGATGAGACGGGTGCATAATCAACAAACCCAATGTATTAACAGCATTTGAGCTATAGATATTAACCATTTATCATAAACATATCTTTGACATCGCCTTCAAACAAGTTCCCTTTCACAACGTGACTATATGGCCTCATTTTTTCATATGTAACTATGATTCGCAAGTTTCATACTAAAGTAAGAGCGTGTTTGGATAGACTTTTGCTTTTTGCTTAATCTAAATCTTGCGATGCATGACCTTTTTTTATATCTTTAAAACACTTGAAACTTTCACAGTACACAAATGTTGACACATACGGTCACATCTACCTTTTTCATAATAATTTGGAATTTGGATAATATTTTAAAATGAGTTAGGGGCAAAGCAAAAATGTATTTTGTACTTAATTTAAACAAACAATCCCTAAAATTGCATAAACTCATGATGTCATATGTGCAACTCTTTAAATTAAATAAAAAAGTGTTTATCTTACTGAAGCAAGAAAAACTTTTGCTGCAGCTAGGAAATCCTCAGTTTTACCCCCCGTACAAGATCCAATGTATACTCTGTCTATCTTCACATCTTTGCATTCTCTGGCTAAGGCGCGGTTATCTGGAGAATGAGGCTGCATAGAACAAAGCTTCATTTACTTCTTTTTTTGAATAAAAGTCGAGGATTTCATTACAAAATAAAATTCTTGCACATAAAAAATGTACTGCGAAAAACTGAACCTTAGAGCTTGCATTTTACCAACCCATGAAGTGAAAATAGAGGACATGAACTGAATGCTGTTTAATAGAACTAATACACTAATGTATAGCGTTCTAATACTGAAATTTCAAGAAAAAAATGTGACACTCACCTTTGCAACCATGGGCTCCAACTTCGAGACGTCAAAACGGTACTCAGATAGAAATCTTCAAGACAGCAAATGAAGCTAGTCAATAGTTAATGGAGCATAAGAAAAGAAAACAAGGAAAATATTAGAAATAACAAAATGTTAGAACAGCATTCTATTTGGTACACTGAGAGAGTGGGCATCGTGAGTAATCAATGCATGCTAGTAGAACACAAGATGTCACATGAAGAACAGCTCATTGTCCTATGTTCTATTAATATAGTCTTTGAATGCACTATGTAATTTGAGTTTTGTGCCAGAACAGGTAAAATCTACTGATCTTAAGGGGCATGATGTATGATTCGAGATCTATCATCTATCAACATGGGTAAAGTGCATTGAAAGAAGAAGGACAACCCATTTATTGAGTAAACAATTACAAGCACAAGTCTTTTGAAAGAGGGGCTACCAATGATTCATAGCAGTCTGCATTGGCTAGCCAAAGATACAGCTATGCTATGGGTTGTAGCATAGGCATGGAAACACCAAATGTCATGATTTAAATTGTAGGTTTAGTCGGTTTGCTAATTAGAGTTGTGTTACACTTAAAAGGATTTTCCTGAATCATTCTCTGCATAACTTTTCAGCTGTCCTTTTTTCCTGGAATTACATTTAAAGTGCAAATAAAAAAGAGAGGAACTTATGGTCACCAGCAATTCTTTCCAATTGATGGAAGAAAATTCTGAAGCTTAAAGATGATGCCAAGAACTTGCTGAGTTGTAGAGGGGGTGATAACAATTCCATATTCTATGTTTGGAGTCATGACACCCTTTCAGTCCTTTATTTGTCAGGTTTTCTCATCGAATCATTTATAATGCTTTTCTCCTCTAGATATTAAAGTTTCTTATAATGGATGGAAATGGCCTCTTGACAGGTTTTTGTGCAAATCCAAGCAATTTTATGTGGTGTCCTATTCTGTACTGTTCAGCATCATGACAAACCTATTTTGATGCCCATTTCTGATGGCTACTACCACCACCAGCGCCTGGAATGCTATTCCAGTTAGGAGGATCTAACAGGGTGTGGCATAAGGTTGTTCATATACCAAGGCATTGCTTCCTAGCTTGGTTAGTGATCCTAAATGAGTTGGTCATTTGTGATTGACTTGCACTTATATGGCAGAAATTGGGACCCTTACTCGAGCTCCTGTGCTTCTTGACTGGGTTCTATCGCAGACTAAAGGGAAATCCCTTAACTCCACAATTTTGAAATTGTTTGTGTTCTGCACTTCTGTTTTCAACAGAGTTGTTAAACTAAATGCAGAAAATTCTAGGTCGTTAATTAGTTCTTGTAAGCCATTAGATCTAAGGCTTTTGAATTGCCACAGGCAGCTTTGAGACGATTGGGGTACCCGTTAGTGAATATTTGAGGCTATAGGAATTTTCTTATGTATAAAATGGCTTACAAGCAGGCTTAATCTACCTGCAGCAGATTTGATATAATGTAGAAGATTTTTTACGAATAAAATACACAAATAAAGACCTACTAAAGAAATAGAAACATGCATGCAAGTAATTTTCCATAATTCCAAAATCCTTAATAACAAGCACATTCAATCTTCCAGTCTAGAATGAGTCAGCAGCTTAGATTAGTTTCACTAAAAGAATTTTCTTTGAATGAGGAACAGGATAATTCCAAATCTTTTTCCATTTGACACAGAGTACATCTACACCTAGATGTCCTTTCGTGCAGTTTCTTCTTCAGTTTAACCAAAAGCCAAAGGAGCATAAAGAAATACCCACACTTCCTAGTCCAATCACATTTGCACAAAAAAAAAAAAAAAAAAAATTGATGAAAGACAGAGGTGGTCATAAATAATATCATACCCAGACTTCCTAGGCCATTTACAAAATTGATGTTTTATGCCCAATATATATTTATTTTTGTGGTCATGAATAATTTCATCATATCTGCTCTGGTGCAAAAGGCTACACTATAGGGCAAACAGTATCGGATGCTCTTATAGATTATTTGTCCACATCTGCTTTTCTGTGCAAAAAGGCTAGCAAATTTCTACAGCATAGATTCTATTCACGGATCAAGATATTTGGTCACAAGCACATCAAAAGATTCTATCCACCATGTTGCACTAGTTAAAGCATATCTCCAACAGATAAATGCTTACATACAATCTTCACCAAAATAATTTTGATGACAAAGACACAGTCTCACAACAGAGCATGGTAAGTGACATCAGAAGTATTCTTAATTATCCTACTTTATTAAAACTTATATGCCAATAAAGTGTGCACCAAACACTTTTCGCTTGAATTTAAACAGCACATTAAAGTTTCAAGGCAAGCAGATAGAACTCTTTTAGCACAAGACACAGGCAAAATAATGTGCTAAATGCAGCAACCAGTAGTTGTGCAGACTGGATTGGAACATAAATGACAAATGAGATTAATCATCATAATTACCTGGCTTTCTCGTCACTGTAAACTGGTTCATAAGGCTTTGATGTCTTATCCTGTGCAAAAAAGTGTCAGAAACATGAGTTCCTAAAGAGTGAATAAAGAATAAGCCAATGACTAACATAAGAGTTACATCTAAGGTCATAATACCCAACCTTAAGGTACTCAAATGTTGTGCTATCTGCAGGTACCACACCATTCTTACCCCCGGCTTCCACAACCATATTGCACAATGTCATTCTCTCTTCCATCTGACACCAGCAACTGTTAGTACGGATGTAGGGCTATCATATTAAAACAGCAAAGTTATTAATGGGTCCACTTACATTTAAACTTTCAACAGTAGAACCAACAAATTCCATTGATTTATAGGTGGCACCAGACACTGATATTTCTCCAATAATCTACAAAAGAAAGACCATTTATCAAGAAAATAAGCAGAAGCACATGGTGCCTGGAGAACCTACATAGTTTTGAGTTTCAGTTTAAACCAATAAACTTACTTGCAAAATCAAATCTTTCGCCAGCAAATACTCAGGCATTTCTCCATCCATCACAAATCTCAAAGTAGGAGGCACCTGTAATATATGGTCACGGTCAATAAAAGGCCAATATTTACAACAAGATGAGAAACACCTAATGGATAAAATATAATAAGATAAATATGAATGAATCGGCACATTATCTTTTGCTAGAACTTTGACTTCTAAACAATATTCTATGCTGACAAAAATCACATAAACATTGACACTGATTCAAGGAATATCAGTCAATGAAATGTCAAGTATTTACAGATATACATACCATCAATGCCTCAACGGATACTTGTTCATCCACAACCCACCCCCCTCCCACCCCCGGGCCCAACCTCTCTCTCTCTCTCTCTCTCTCTCTCTCTCTCTCTAAGAGGTGGAATAGAATAACCCCAAAGAAGCGTAATGATCATATAATTCACTCCTCCGTAGCGCCTCAACCCCCTGCCCTTTTTCCTTTCCTCCTCTCCTAAAAAGAGGCAGACTGAAGGGAAATTTAAAGAGAAGAATTATATATATATTGTCCCCCCTCCCTATCCCTAGCACCTCAACCCCCTGTCCCACCTTCATTTCTTCCTCTCCCAAAAAGAGGCAGATTGAAGGTAGATTAGAAGAGGAGAATTCCAATTCTCAATAGCTACGCTATGCATAATGATGTGGCAGTAAATATTGGAATCAATAAAACAAGTCCATGTCGACGAATCAAAAGGAGGATGCAGCTAACTTTCCCCACAATTGGATCTGTCAGTTTCATTCATCATAATAAAAGCTTTAGTGCAAACCATTAAATTTAAGACCTTAATATTTTATCAATTTTGAAAAACATTTATCGGATGCATGAATATGGGTTCATCTAGGGTAATTCAGAGCATAGAGCCCAATTAACTCTCCCCATGAAAAAGGGGGCCATAGGAAATAAATAAATAAATAAATAAATAAATAAATAAAGCTCCACAAAGAAAATCAACCCATCTATTGTTTATATATTAGGATTAGTTACACAGAAAGAATTTGAAATCTAAAACTATTACCTTTCTTCTAAAAGTGAGAAATGACAAATGTTTTAAGTCTTTTAATAGTTAATGAACCATATAATGACAGAATGTAACATCACAAGAAGCTAACTGAATAGGAATAGTTCTTCATCATCCTTGATATCTTACACCAGATGGATGAACCCAAGAAAAAAAAAAATTGTCATCCACCAGTCACTGAGGTAAAAACACAACAACTAAGACAGTATGGAGGAAACATAACCAAGGGAAAGCATGGTCAATACCCAATCATATAACAATGAAACTACCAAACATGATCCTAAAAAGGTCAAATTAATTCTAAAATTAGATTTACAAAATTCAAGTTTTATCTAAATCCAATGGCAAAGTCTATTAAATTTCAAGGACCTCAACCATATATCCAATATCCATTTTTATGAAGGGATGGCAGGCACCAAAATAAATATGGATACGATACATGCCTTGAGCAGGATCTTCCCAGCCCCCAAAACAAAGCCAGCATCTGTGTTGCCAATACCAGTGGCAAACTGGCCAAAAGCTCCAGCAGTACAGGTGTGAGAGTCAGTACCTAACAGAACCTGAAGCAGGATAAGGGTTTAAGATTTCTTTCAGACGTTACCTCGCATATTACCAAAGATCAGTTTGATTAAAAAATTCCCACCTCACCAGGTCTGCAATGACCTTCTTGGGCAAGAGCAACGTGACACACACCCTTGTAGTCAGGGTTAACCTGCAAAATTGTTTGATATGCTTTGAATTTAAGATCAACAGAGGTGTTGCAGACAAGGATCATAAGCTTAGTAGGTAATGACATAAAAAAATGACAACACAAGAATACCTTGAAGTCGCTCAGGTCTTTGATATCATAGAAGTACTTGATATTCTGCTCTTGGCAAAAATCTCTCAAAATATCCACATTGCGATTTGCACGTTCATCAGTTGTGAAAATATAATGATCAGGAATGATGACAATCTTTTCACGATCCCAGACCTTGAGTTCAAAGAAAATAAAGTCACAAAATTGAACACTCTCAACTGGCAATGGTTCACATTAAAGGGAGGACAATATGTTTAGTCAACAACTACAGCATATTTAGAATCAACAGCTTGGATGCTGTGAGCAATGCATACCTCTACTCACCTGATGTCATTGTAATCAATCGCAGGGACAACTACTCAAAATAAATAAACCCCAACACAAGTGAGAACCCTCTTTCCAGGCACATAGTGGAACGTTACATTGAAAGGACAGTCAAGAGATCCATAGCACAGCAAGAGACACACATGAACTACTTCTATTTGCAGAACACAAAAGCTTAGACACGATAGGAAAAGCATAGTAAAAACCAAATAACAGCAGACTCCAGTGATTCAAATTCTCAAAAGGTCTTCCACGCATTATACTCAAAGAGCTCGAAAACCTCTAAAGGGAAGCCAGAGAAGCGGGTTTCGATACCTTAGCATTCTCACCAAACTCCTTCTTGAAGATACCGAAAGAACCGGGGCCGCAGACGTCGTGCGTCATCAAGACATCGACATCGACCCAAACGTTCTCCCCGGGGCTCAACTCTGGCTTCTCAGAAGCCCGAGCCAATATCTTCTCGGTCATCGTCATCGCATTTTTCACCTAAAAAACAACCAAACCCCGCCGCTCAGAAAAAAGGAAACTTTTTCCTAATCGAGCTCAATCGAAAGATTGGACGTCGAAATCAGGGAAATAAACCGAACCGAGCCGGTGGCGGCGGGCTTGCGCTCCGTCTGCTGAGGCGCCATGACGGAGACGATCTTCTTCGAGGCCGGTTTCCTCGACTTCCCGGCGGAGGGGAATGGGCGGGGGGCGACGGACCGGGAGAGGCCAAACTCCTTCTGCAAGAAACGAAAGAGAGATGCTCAGCGCGAGCGGCGATGGAGGCGAGACGGGGGGGCGGGACGGCGCGGGAGCTCACCTTGACGGCGGCGAAGGACGCCGCGGCCGGCGAAAACGCGGCGGAGGACGCCATGGCGGATTGCGGTCGCGGTGCGGAGGTGATGCGTCGATGAAAGCAGCGCCCTTTTTTTATGGCGACGGCGACGCGACAGAGAGAGAAGGGAAAAAGGGAGGGGGCGGCGTGTGGAAAAAACGTTCGCGTAGGCGACGGCGGAGCGGGTAGGGAGGGAAGGGAGGGACGGGGGCGGCGATGGAGGCGGCGGAGGTGGACACGTGGCCGATCGTGGAGCGTGGGATTGGCGGATCGTGCAGGTGGGACCCAGTTGAGGAGGAATACGACTCGTACTCGTGCTCGAATCAGCGACTCCTTTTTAATTTTTTTTAAAGAATTCTTTTGTTTTTTTTTTTTGATATTCAGGGAACTCAGTACAACCTAAGAATGGGAGAAGAACTCTATAACGACGCTTGCTACGGAGCCCCACCATCCGACTTTACACTTAAAACCCCAAGTATGATTCGTGGCCACCAAGGCGGTGGTTCCTTTGCTTTTTGTGTTTGAAAAATTGGTAGGAGACGGTGAGTCCGCCATGGATGGTGGGATTTTTGGAGCTTTCGATTGGGGCGCTAAAGGTGCGAATGATAACGTTTCTTAATTGGAGAAGATTTTTTTTTTTTTTTAGAAGTAATTCTTTTCTATTTCTATTTCTAATAATTTATGAGTAAAAGAACCCGTTTGGTAACTATATAAAATCTTTACTCTTAGAATAGAAAATAAAATGCGTTTGGTAATGCAATAGTTTATTTTTTATATTTATTTATTTTTTATTCTTACTCACGGATCACCATCGTAGCTCGCGCTCGTTGTCGTTCTTTGCACGACCATGCGGCCGCTAATCAAGTCACCATTGACCACCATTGCCTGACCCATCGACCGCCCCTCCATGGCCGGGCGACCGGTGGTGGTGGCAGCCAGAAACCCGGCGGCAACGGCAATGGCTGGCGGTGGGCGATGGCTTCAGGCGATTGAAGGTGGCTGTAGCAAGAGAGAGAAATAAAAGAAAAAAAAATTAGCTTATTTCTAGAAATTGTTACAGGAACAAAAAATAATTTTTTTTTGCTTTTCATTTTTCCTCCAAATCTATTCACGGCTAACTTTCTATTCCTAAATAAAAAAATAATTTGGTATTCCAAACGAATTTACTGCTTTTTTTTTATTTTTAACAAAATAACATAAATTCTAAAGAACATAAATGTCCTAAAAAACCCTAGGAGGCCCAATGGCCTTATCAGCCCATGTAGCGTTGTTTATATATTTCTTTTCTTTTCTTTTTGCATGAGCTCGGCAGTTTGCTATGCTCACCGAGACCCAAACCACAAATTAGGCAGGGTTCCATAAAGGGTTTCTCTTTGTTGTTGGCCCGAGCTCGCTCCCGTGCAAAAACCAATTTGTTTATAAGTGAATTTAATGAGCGAGCATGAATAAGAAACTTTTTGTGTAAAATTTACTCCTTTATCTAATCGAGAAAAAGGTGGGTTGAGAGTTTTTTTTTTTTTTTTTTCCGAGTTATAGGAGATAGAATAGCTAGATTAGGGTATTATTGCAAGTGGACTTTGATTTTGTTACCTACTTCCCATTTTTTAAATTGTGTCTATTTGCGCTCTATTTTTTATTGTAATTTTTTATTGTATCAAATTGAATTTCCAAAAATACGAAATAAGTTCAGTCATTTAAGGGGAAGAGGACACCACAAGTGTTGTGATTTTTGTATAATGCTTGTTTGAATATCATAACTTTCTTTTTGACTATTTAAAAATCATAACTTTTATATAATACTCACTTGAGTGACATAAATTTTTTTCGATCATTTGAGTCCATATAACTTTTCAGAAATTGTTCTGCCATAGGTTTTAAAAATCATGACACTCAAGTAATTGATTAAAAGTTGTAGTCCTTACATGAACCTTATTTTTTAGAAGTAATGGAATTCAATTAATTGAAACAAAAGTTATGGTATTCAAGCGAGCATTATACAAAAGTTTTAGTAATTGTGGTGTTTTTATCCTCATACAAGGACATGATTTCACATATACCCCCATCAGTTTGTAATTTATATTTTTCAATTAGTTAACATTTTTTTATCATCATTAAAATTCATTTTCCTTTTTATTGGTAAAATCTCGCATATTTTCTTCGTGTATTTATATCATATTTAGAAATAAATAGGTACCATAGGTGGTTGCTGATGCTTATTTGTGTAGGCGAGCAGAATAAGTTTATCTCAATTATTTCGGGTTTCATCTAGATAAAGCAACGAATTCTTGCTATGTTCACTGGCTGACACTTGTTCCGCTCTAAGCGGGCTGCTTTGAGTTGTTAAAATGAAATTCTTTTTTTTTATATTATATTTTTTTCTCTTTTCCATCCATTTTAATTATTTCCATAAAATATATACTATACACTCTACATATTCTTACCTACAAAAAATCGAAACTAATACTAAATTATTTTAACTTGTGTATAAGCAATTAGAGGTTTTAGAAGAGATTTTCTTTTTTACATTGTACTTTACTTTTTAAAGCTGGACCGGACAATTAATTTTGAGAGATGAAGTTTTTCCCCTTAACTAAGTTACTCCTCCTTCTTCTCCTCACGTTTATGGGATAAGTTGGTAATTAATTGACAACGTCACGGTTCATGGTATCTTTAGTAAGCAAACTGTTTTTGCATCCAACCAAAAAAATATACTGCTCTTGCATGAATGATCAATGATTTCAAAATTAGTGAGAATACTATATTTGTAACAACCTAAATTTCCACAAAATTTGAACCTCGAATGAGTATATAAATTAACTTCACTTCAAATGATTAACTTATCCTCGATTGTACAATTAATTTAACCGTAACTAATATACATCAAACCTTATGTTTAGAAACCCACCTGTACTTTGCACTTGGATCTAATCCTTACTAGTGATCTTCGGAAGTGTTAACCTAATACCCCCAAATTCCTAATATGATAAAATTGTAAAATATATTGAGGTGAGCCTAAGCTCAATAAACGAACTCTCTAACTCTTAGATAAGAGATTAGCTTGCCACTCAACTTGGCACCAACAAACAACATGAGCTCAAGCTATATAGAATAACCATTTGGGACAAATGTATAAGCAAATGCTCTATATTTACTATCATGATATATTAATGGAAACCATTAACAACATTGCAAGTTCATTCCCTCAAAATCAACTAGATGACATTATTTTTCATGGTGCACCAATATTACCCGGTAGCTCACCACTATATAAAAGAATATACATAGGCAAGTTCATATTTATTATGAATCTCACAAGCATGCATGGGTGAGTCCATACTTGTCATTGTAGGACTCATTTCAATTCATGAGGCATCCTCAACACTCTCGGGACATCCCAAACATGCTTTTCTCTTAGTTGGTATGTAATTTGGTCAATTCCTATTTTCTTCACCATCCTAGAAGCCTATTAGGAGCCGTTACTTTTTGAGCCATTTAGCCTTGGTGACCACTCTCTACTCTCATTAGACCAAGTCATTACAGACTCATTGGCTTTTGCCTACTTTGTCCACAAATCACACACCTACTAGAAATATTCCCATTGTGGCATTCCTAGAATATCTCATATAATCGATAGCGTAACATTAATGACTCATATAATCGACTAATTGATAACATGAACATGGACAGTGTAAAAAATCAACCACGTGATTAATTGATAACACTTGGCCAGTAATTTGGTAACTTAGTCAAATTACAAAAATATCATTTTCAGATTCATACTAAAAAAATTGTCATCACATTGTAGAAAAACAATCAAACACCCCCCTAGCAAATCCATCAAACACCTCCTAGGCACGAAATAAGCTTAACATTCCCATTCAAACGAACACAAGATTTCACATTCTATCATTAAGATTTGCCTACACATGACAACAAAAGCCAAACACAAATTGATAATCAACAATCAACCAAATCAAGAATACTAAATAGATCAACCCAATTGCCCCCGGAGTTTTCACTTACCTTAAAGAAAGACTTGGACAACTCAAAATCCTAATCACCTTTAAAGCAAAATAAATACGGACAAACATTAGCAACTCTAAATCTTTAAGAAAGCAACAAAACTAGCTTGATAAGAAGAAAATGAAGTCCATGAACATTTACCTAGAAATACTTGAAAGATGAGATTCAAAGCTTAAACAACTCAAATTGAATAAACTATGGAACTTGATTGAAATTTAGGGGAGCTTCACTTGTTGTTTTGAAAGGGAAAAGAGAATTTGCACTTAAAAGACAAGAAGATGAAGTTGCTTTGCCAAAGAGGAGAAGAGAAAATGAATTTTTCTTCCTTCCTTTCTTATTTTGAAAAAGAGCTTCAAGTCATGTTAATTAGATAGGGTTATAAGTGTGGTATAAAGTAAATAGAGCTAGAATATTATGTCATTTATGATGTCATGCATGATGTGATTTGATGGGTTAAGTTCAATGTCACCATTTTAGAACATGTGAGTTATTACTTAAGTGACAAATGGCAAGATTTTGAATGGAAGGATGAAAATATTTGATTTGGGGAGAGGGAAGGAAATGAGCATTATTGACCAAGTAAAATCGATGAATGAGAAAACATTATTTTAGTTTTAATAATTTCAAGCATTAATAAAAGAGATAGAGAAGACCTCGACTTGTATATCTTATGAGATAAAATTAAAAGATATTAATAGAGAATGGAAAGTGTGAAGGACAATTTTGCACTTCATCACAAAATTAATTATCCACTTGAGATTCCATATGAGCCATGCAAAACTCCAAGCTACTTAACTTTAGATCAATGCACTTAAATACCCACTAGGGTAAGAAGGCTAGTGGTTTAATACCCAATCTTATACTCAAAACCATTAAAAATAGATATTTGTAAAAGTGAAACGTATAGAAAGGGGTTTGATGGGTTCTCAATTAATCCATCATCTTCAATCAACCTAATCCATCAGGAAAAGTACAAAAAAAGTCTTAAATCTATGGCATTGGTACTATTATACTTTATTAGTACGTCTATGATGGGGTGCAAGTAAGACCCACCATTTCTTCTTAATATGTTATGATGGAGATATACCATTTGAAAGGGTATGAGGAAGTCATATAAAAAAACTTAGAAGATAATTGTTAGGTCGTTTTGCAAAAAGAACGTTTAGAAATAAATTGTTCTCTCATCTTCTCATCTTTCCATTAAAGAGAAAAAAGCGCTCCATTACTCCTTTACAAAGACAGTTGGCATTTATGCTGTGGAAATTGGACCTTTTTCTTGTGATTGCATTCAGATTATTGTGAAGTCATATTGTTTGTCGTTCATCCGTAATTCAATGTTCATTCCTAGGTAAATTGTTTATTCCACATCAAAGAGGTTAGTCGTCTTCTGTCAACTTTCTTCCAACAGGTACCAATTCAGTTTTAAATATTTCAATTGAAACAATTTAATTGTAAACTTGTAGGAAGAAAGTCGGCAAAAGACGACTAACCTCTTTGATGTGCAATGAACAATTTATCTGGGAACGAACGTTGAATTACGGGTGAACAATGAACAATATGACTTCATGATGGTCTGAATGTAGCCACGAGGAAAACATTCAATTTCCACAGCGTATGCCAATTGTCTTCGTAAATGAATAATGGAACGCCTTTTTTTCTTTTATAGAAATACGAGAAGAAGAGAGAACAATTTCTTTCTTAAATGTTCTTTTTGCCAACCAACCCAATAGTTATTTTCTGAAATTTTTTATATAACTCTCACATACCCTTTTAAAGGGTGTCTCTTTATCATAACATATCAAGACGAAACGATGCGTCATAATTGCATCTCATCATTGATATACTAATAAAGTATAACATTTCACACTTGGATATGATGGGCTTGATAGCGCTTTATAAAAAATATAAAACATTCAACATTTGTCAATTTTAGAAATAATTCATACTAACAAGAAAGCTGTTGGACCAGTGAGTACATCTACACTTGGGAGTTCAAATTATGTACTTGTTAGGGATGCCATAATAGCTATGACTCTAAAAAGAAATAAACAATTGATATCTCATATTGCCCCAAACATATTTTGCTACATCAATCTAAGTATACCTATCATTTAAAGGCTATACTTAATTATTTTCATAACACCATATATTTACAATTATATCCACAATCACAGAAAGTGATATAATTGGTCGACTAGTAGATACATGTGATTGATATAAAATAATAATAGTCTTCCTTCACACTTATATCTCTCTCCATTCATAATAGTTGCTTTCCTAAACACATCCCATAAAGTCATATCTATTCATGACTGCGTATAACATACTAAAGTAGCAATATTGATCTTTCACTTCGAGAACATAGTCAGAAGTACATAGGGCACAAAATAGGGTAAATTATAAATTGCTTCAAGGACTCACACGATGAATAAATAGAGATAATTTTACTCATCTTCCCTTATCGGTCGTACAATGTGCATGTGGTATGAATTACATATTGAGTGTATGTCATTTATTAAATATATCCACTATACAGATTTTTGCCTAAACATCCACGTGCTTCTCACGCACTCAAATTTAGCTTGAGTGCTATATCAGCTTGCTTTCTATATTACTCGATTAAGTACTTGCATTTGGCATCTTTCAGCATACATGATTCTAAGACTATTATGTTCGATTTTATCATATACAAATCACATACCTCATCTTCACTCCAATCAATGCAACATATTATTTTATATACTAGATTTGCTCTTGAGCATTTATTTGTATATAACGTCTTATCTCAACATGCTAACTATAGCATTTGAGGTAATTGCTTGGGTGAGTGAGCCAATTATTACTTGCTAACATACTTTTCAATAATATATGTGTGCTTATTCTAGTCTCATAATAGATTTGTACTTATTGATAAAATATCAAGTTGCTAATAAATAAATAAGTACAATACATATGTTCACATATACGTAAATCAATGATCCTCTATAATATTACATATCACATTCTATGTAACCCTAGAGATATCCTGTGGGTCAAGAATACGTCTCTAGGAATAACATTCGTAAATAGATAATCAACTATTCTATTAGTTCAAATGTATTGAAGGATCACTTCTTTATGCGTTATTATATCTTTCTTTGATGAAGTTGTTTTTTATGTCAATGTGCTTCGTCCTTCTATGATACTTGGGATCTTTCACATAGGTAATAACTACTTGAGTATCACAATAAACTATCACTAATCTTGGGACCTTAGTGACAATGGCTAAAATTTTCAAAAAACATTTTAGCAATACTGCTTCTTGCACTACGATAAAGCATGCAATAAATTCTGCCTCTATCGTAGATAAGGCTGTGCATATTTGTTTCTTGCTATTCCAATAAATTGCACATTTATTGAGCAAGAATGCATATCCAGAAGTTGATTTATGCTCATCTAGGTCTCCTCCCCAATTAGTGTTTGAATTGCTTAATATGCGTAAATCATTCCCTTGATCATAAAATCGATAGTCTATGGTGCCTTTTAAGTATCTCAAGATCCTCTTCATTTCTTTCCAGTATGCTTGACTAGGATTTGATTGATATTGGCTCACCAACCTCATGGCATAACATATGTCGAGTGGAGTACATATCATAGCATCATCAAACTTTCGACCGTATTAGCGTAAGGAACAATTTCCATTTCCTTATTTTTTTTTTTCTGGAGTCTTAGGATACATCTTAGTACTTAGGCCTTCATCTTGCATGATAGAGGTATCGATGGTATTACAGTGCTGCATATTGAAACGCTCAAGAATTTTCATTATATAAGACTCTTGTTATAAAGTAAAGAGTTTCCTTGATAGATCTCTGTTTATCTTAACTTCTAATATATAATCAGCTTCTCCCATGTTCTTCATTTCAAAATTGGAGGACAATCATCCTTTTATGGTGATAACCAAAACCTTGTCACTTCCAACCAATAGAATATCATCCACATAAAGTGACAAAATCACAAATTTATCTTCGGATCGTTTGACATATACATAGTGATATTCTTCGATCATCGTAAATCCAAAAGTTGTTATAACTCGATGAAAACGAATATAACACTGTTTAAATGATTGCTTAAGGTTATATATTGAGCGATGAAGCTTGCAAAATTTATACTATTGACCTTTAGCTATAAAACCTATTGGTTGCTTCATATAGATTTCTTCATCTAGTTCTCCATTGAGAAACCATCTTTATCATCTATTTTATGTAATTCAAGGTTTAAATATGTAACGATGGCTAGAATAAGGCGTATTAATGCAAACTTTATAACTGATGAAAATATTTCCTCATAATCTATACCCTCTTGTTGAGTATAATATTTCGCCACAAGATGAGCCTTATACTTTTCAATGGATCCATCTGCCCTTCGCTTAATCTTAAAAACCCATTTATTTCTAATAACCTTGTGATTAGGTGGTAGATCAACTAAGTCTCAAACGTGATTTGCCCTCATTGACTCCATTTTATCTTTCAAAACTTTTCTCCATTTTTCTTTATTAGAGGATAAGATAGCCTCTTAAACAGTCTTAAGCTCGGCATTGTCTTGTGGAGCAATCATAAATGCTTCCCTTCAATTTCAAAACGATGACGGAGAATACTTTTACGATTATTTTTACATAACCGAACTTTTCTTGAATTCAGTTTGTTAAGTGATCTAACACTCCCACTAGGTCTTCTATGTTGATGTAAATCTTTATTTCCCTCTATAATATTAGTGGGTGTATTATTAGGATCTCCCATCTCATATAATTGGAAGTTTTTATCAATCTCACTTTTATGAGGAAAATCGTTCTCAAAGAATGTGACATCTCGTGACTCCATTTTGGTCATACTTCCACCAACTTGTTCACCTATAAACAAGTATCATTTGAAGTGTTCAGAATATCTTATCAAGATACATTTCTTTCCTCTAAGATCTAATTTGCCACATTTATGGGAAGAATTATGAACATAAGTTACACACTCCCATGGACGTATATTACTTAAGTTTGATTTCCTACCAGTCCACAATTCATAAGGGGTGAAAGTGACTGATTTTAAGACCACTTATTTAAGTACATAGACAGCAGTCAATAATGCATCTCCCCAATACGAGATAGGTAAATTTGCTTGCACTATTATAACTTAACCGCTTTTAATATGGTTTTATTTCTTCTCTCAGCAACCCCATTTTGTTGTGGAGTACTACGATTAGTCAATTGTCGTAAAATTCTCTTTTCATTATAAAGAGTCTTGAATTGCTCAAATGGATACTCAAATCTATAATCGGCTCTCGATGTTTTTATTGTTTTGTTCAACCGATTTTTACCATCACTATATATTGACTAAAGTAGTCTAATGTTTATGATTTATAAGAGATTAGAAAGACATAATCAAAACGTGTGAAGTCATACCGCCTTCTCCGTAACTCCGTAACGCAGCACTCTAAGTGCTCAGATGATTACCTCAGCTTCTCCACTTCTTCCAGTGACCACATCCATTTCTAGCTCAACGATAAAGCTCAAAACTTTATCATCAATAATACATTGGAGCTAGAGAATGAGGGGCTTACGGAGAGAAGAAAGAGGAGAGACGGAGAGGCATGGAGAGAAGGGCAAAACTCAAAGTTAAGAAGAGGAAAGCTAGGAGGATGAAGAAAAGGAGGTCTGGAGCAGAAGTGAAAGTGGAAAGGAGTGATCCTTTTAGGGTTTTCGCTGAGGAATGTCTTTAAAGTACACTAAAAAAAAACCTCGAGTGTTTGCGACATACTAAGCACCCCAAAAAGATGCAAGCCGATAGCCGACGCAGCACAAGATTTGCACGAGATTTGGAGGTAGTTCATTTTGAAACAAAACAGGTTCCAATTTAGCTCGAAACCTATCAATTGTTCCCATCCAATCCCAATCCAAAAAAGCAACAACTGCAATTGGTTAATGCGATGTAAAGGCAATCGAAGTAATTACTAGCTTTAAGTGACGTTAAATATACCATACTAGATTCTCAAGTTGAATGTCACCTTAAAAGGAGGAGTAAATGATCATGTAACAAGGGAAATTTGAAGAAAATGAGGCCAAATGTCTATATTGTTATTGCTACAAACCCGAAGTAGAAATGAAAAGGATCAGTTGGCCTAAGCCATTTGTGTTTCATTATTATTTGTTCATGTGTGAATGTAAACCATCATGAGTTTTTCCCAATGTCTATTTGGTATGTAGCTTGGTACTTTGTTGCTTATCGCTATATCTACAAGGGGTTTTTGGCTTTCGTGGTATGAGTTTAACCCTATCACATTCCTTCACGGAGAAACCCAAAAATTTGGAACATTATGCTCGTTGTCTTTCGCATGTTATATCATCTAATTGAACGTTACATATCAAGAGATTTTTAATAGTTAAAAAAATTTCAACGAGACATAAGTAAGACACTTACAGATCTTATACCCATGAAAGCCAAGAAGGTTTTAGCACCGAATGTTAGAGATAATGTTAATAGAATACCAATGATCCCGGCAACAACTAGTGAAATAGATGTAGAAGGGATATATTGCTTTTCTTTGCTATATATAGTTGTAAAATTTGGTCATCCAAAAATAAGGTCATTAAAGACTTGACATCTTACCAAGTCTTTCGATTAAATGGTGAAACTAACAAGATGAGATTGAAATGTACCTTTTTCCGGAACCATTTCATCATCAAGCCTCAGCTCTTCCATTTCTATGATTTCTTCTTCTGTTAGGTCAGCACATGTTTTTCCAGTACTTTCCTCTTTAACGACCAATGAAGTTGTTATAGTGACCAAAGGAATGTCCAAAGCTTTTTGATAAGTTGCACGAGATTTGCATGAGATCTGCACACAATCCGTTTTGAAATGAAACGGGTTCGAATTTTGTCTTAAAACTCTATCAATTGTTCCAATTTAGTCCTAAACCTTTTGATAATTTGCACGAGATTTGCATGCGTTCTATTTTTAAATAAAACCGGCTCAAATTTAATCATAAATTTTTCAATTGCTCCATTGGATTCTATTGCCTTCTCCTTAACTCCATAGTGCGGCACTCCAAGCGCTCAAAGATGATGGCCTCAACTTCTCCTTTTCTTCTGGTGATCACATCCCTTTCTAGCTTGAGGATAAAGCTTAAAATTTTAGCATCAATCACACACCGAAGCAAGAGAAGGAGGGGCTTACAAAGAGAAGAAAGAGGAGAGACAGAGAGGCATGGTGAGGAGGGAAAAACTTGAAGTTGAGGAGAGGAAAACCAGGAGGACGAAGAGGTGGAGGTTAGGAGCAGAAGTGAAAGTGGAAAGGAGCGAGTGATCCCTTTAGGGTTTTCGCAGAAGAATGCCTTCAAAGTACACTAAAGAAAACCTTGAGTGCTTACGACAAACTAAGTACACTAAAGAAAACCGTGAGTGCTTACGACAAACTAAGCACCCCAACAAGATGCAGGCGATGGCTATTGCAACATAAGATTTACACAAGATTTGCATGAGATTTGCATGCAGTCCATTTTGAAACAAAACGGGTTCCAATTTGGCCCGAAATCTATCTATTGTTCCAATCCAATCCCTATCCAAAAAAGCAAAAACTGTAATTGATTAATGCAACGTCAAGGTAATCGAAGTCATTACTAGCTTTTAGTGATCTTAAATGTATCGTACTAGATTCTCAAGTCGAATGTCACTTTCCAAGGAAAAGTAAATGATCATGTAGCAAGAGAAATTCGAAGATAATGAGGCCAAATGTCTATATTGTCATTGCTATTAACCCGAAGGGAAAGGATCGGTTAGCCTAAGCCACTTGTGTTTCGTTATTATTTGTTTATGAGTGGATGTAAACCATCACGAGTTTTTAACAATGTCTATTTGGCATGTAACTTGATGCTTTATTGCTTATTGCTAGAATTAGAAGGAGTTTTTGGCTTTTGGGGTACAGGTCTAACCCTATCACATTCCTTCACGGAGACACAAAAAAAATTGGAACATTATGCTCCTTGTCTTTTGCATGTTATATCATCTAATCGAACTTTACACCCCAAGAGATTTTTAGCAGTTAAAAAAATTTCAATGAGAGACATAAGTAAACACTTACAGATCTTATACCCATGAAAGTCAAGAAGGTTTCAGCACCAAACGTTAGATATAATGGTAATAGAATACCAAGGATCCTGACAACTACTAGTGAAGTAGATGTGGAAATGATATATTGCTTTTCCTTGCTATATTTAGTTGTTGTAAAATTTGGTCATCCAAAACTATAGTCTTTAAAAAGACCTGACATCTTGCCAAGTCTTTCGATTAAATGGTGAAACTAATAAGATGATATTGAAATGTACCTTTTGCTGGAACTATTTCATCATCAAGTCTTGGCTCTTCCATTTCTATGACTTCATCTTTTGTCAGGTCAGCACAAATTTTTCCAGTACTTTCTTTTTTGGCGATCAATGAAGTTGTTATACCGACCAAAGGAATGTCCCAAGCTTTTCGATAAGTTGCACTTGATTTGCACGAGATTTGCACGAGATCTACACATAGTCCATTTTGAAATGAAGTGGGTTTCAATTTTGCCCTATGTTGACACCTAATTTTGGCAAACCCTAAGGGAATAAAAAATAAAAATCGCATCAGAACAAATAAAAGGAAAAAAATGGGGAAAATCAATCTAATTGATTATGCATGAAAGTTTGAAATTTTGATGAATATTCAGATTTTGATAAATGTAGAAGCAGTTAGAAAATCAAGTGAGTAAAGGGCATGAATTTTTATAAAATGGAAGGAATCGAAGAAAAATCGAGCTAATTGCAAAATCACGTTTCGATTTGCAGCCATGAATTAATGTAACATATGATGGAAACTTGAAAATTGTCATGAAAAGCGGCCGTCTAGAATCACTATAAAAGAGAACCACAATTTTTGTGACATGGGGGTGAATTTAGAAAAATCAACAAAAAATTCAAAAAATTTCTTCCATCATTTTTAGGGTTTTGGGGGGCTTCTTTTCCCTTCATTTCTTTGAAAAATTTGCACAAAAGAAGAAAGAAAAAAAAAGGTTTTTGAGGAGAAAAAGCAAAAGTCAGAGGAAGCAAGGGAGACAACGACGTGAACAGAAGGGGAGAAGTGACGTATAGAAGAGAAGAAAGAGGAAAAAGAAAAAAAGAAAAAAAGAAAAAAAAAAGATGACTGTTCACCGTCTTCTTTGTGAAAGCCTCCCGACACCCCCTTTTGTTTGTTACTTGCTTGGGCCGTCGGGGCGAGCTCTTGTGCCGCCGGCCTCTTCGTGCCACCACTATGCCGGCGCCACGCAACGCTGACAGCCGAGCCACTAGTCCCCACTGCGTCTTGCCAGCGTTTCCTCTTATGTGCTCACCGTTGCCCCTGCTCTGTTTGCAATAAGCCCAGCATTGTGCCTGTCACCGACGCTTCGCCATGACCGCTCCACCAGCATCTCACTAGCCTCTGAAGATCCCTCCGTTGCACCACCACTGCCTTGCAATAGCCGAATCTGCCCGTGACCTACAGTGGCCAAGCCCTCACTTGCCGTCTCTCCCTAACGATTCGATGCTCTTGCCCCTGCTTGTCCGACGCCAGCAGCTTGTAAGTGCCACCGCCGAAGCCGTTGCAACCCACGAGCACCGCTACCCTCCGCTCGAGCATCCCTGCCGTCGCCGCACGTCATCCTCGACACCCGACAGCCCGCCGACTTGTGGCACTAGGCGCCGGACCCCTTGACGCTCAGCTTCCACTCGACGCCACTCCTTCTCACCTCTACAACTATTGCAGCCATCATGCCTCTACCTTATGTAACTTGCCCTACAACAGCCCACTCGCCACTATCCTCCTTCTAGCAACCTAGTGCCCGATGTCGCTGGTCACCCGTTGACTTGTGATCTGCTACTCGCACCTCACCCGCGATTGCACCTCTGCCTCGCCTCCACCTACGGCACCTGACGACTAGCGACTTTCTACTTGCTCACCTTCATTGTTGCCCGAACGCCCGCGCCACCTACTATCGCTAGACCCTCCTTTGTTGCAGGCTTTGTCGTTGCTCCAAGCTTGAGCCACATGTTGTTGCTGCCCCGCCGATGCCTACAGCGCTCCTCACCACTCCGCTCGCTATCCACCAACACTTGCCGTGCCACCGCTTGCGACCTACTCACCCATCCTGCTGCTCGTCTAGACCATGCTTACCCCGTCGACACTGCTATCTTCTTGAGTTCCCTTAGGTAGTTTTTATTTATTATTTTTTTAAAGTTTAGTTATTTGAATTAGAACATTGGATTTCAATATTCATTTCATGAATCTTGTAGGCATTATCCGTAGGGTTTTGCTCAAAATTATTGTAATTATTAATTTGATCCATAAGACGTAGGATCATTTTTTTTATATTAATTTTTTGGGCATTTTGATAGTGTTTTGGTTATTAAATCATTATAATTATTAATTTGACCCGTAAGACTTCGGATCAAATTTTTAATTATATTGAATTTTCTCATATATTGTGATGTTTAGGGTTAAAATAATCGTTAATTTAATCTGTGAGATTCTGGATTATTTTTTCGATTATTTTAATCCTTCATTTAGTGAATATCTTGATTAATTTAGATATAATAATGTTTATATGATAATTGCTTGTCTTGAAAAGCAGTAAAAAGTTCAAAAAAAAAAAAACTCAAAAATCAAATCTTGCATCGGAGTGTGTTGGTTTAGTAAATTAGGATTGCATTTTCTTTAGGATTGCACTTTTAGTAATTTTTGGAATAGATTAGGATTGAATTATATATATAATTATATATATATATAATGTTTGAACATTTTAATAATCTCATTTTTCTAATAAAAAATTGTTTTCTAAGATAAGATAGGGTTTAAGTTAAATTAATCCCTAAAATAAATTAGAAAATTATTCATTTTAGATGGTTTAATTAGGTCTCCTTTTTATTATGAATTTTAACAGAAAAATAGAAAAATATTAGGTGCATGTCAAATAGTTTGCGTAATAGGTTCATTTAATTAGAATTTGTTTGCTAGTCAAATTAGGTCATGTAGTTAAAGTGCGTGTTTTAAATTCAAGATAAAAAAAAAACCAAAAAAATTGTTTGCTTTGTGTGTTTATTTCTTTTGATGCAATTTGTTTGATTCATTGAGTGTATAATAATGATTGAGCACCCATGTGATCACTCTATTGCATAATAGAAATTTAGGTTAAAATTAATCTAAGTTGCTTGCAATTTTTTTTTAAAAAAAAAAAGAAAAGGTACCGAAAGGGCATTAAAGAAGTTTAGCGTAACCAAGTCCCCATACCAAAAGTCTCTGGTTCGTAGAAGTAAAATAATTCTCCCATTATTTTACTTAGGTGTCTAATCGATCTATTATAAATTGATTAGTGGCGACTCTTGAATAAAATCCATTTGCATGTTCAAAATTTGAACCTAAGTCGCAAATTGGTATGGGCTTGAGAGAGCCCGAGCTAAGCTTAAAACTTAGTAGTCCATTAGCCTAAATCTTAGGTGGTGCACTCGAAATTTAGGTCACAACACCCTAAATATATTAATTGTTCCAATTTAGTCATAAACCTTTTGATTATTTGCACGAGATTTGCACGCATTCCATTTTGAAATGAAACGGGTTCAAATTTAGTCCTAAATTTTTTAATTGCTCCATTAGATATTATTGCCTTCTTCGTAACTCCGTAACGCGGCACTCCCAGAGCTCAAAGATGATTGCCTCAGCTTCTCCTCTTCTTCTAGTGACTACATCCCTCTCTAGCTTGACGATAAAGCTCAAAACTTTAGCATCAATCACAAACTGGAGATAGAAAAGGTGGGGCTTATGGAGAGAAGAAAGAGGATTGACGGAGAGGCATGGAGAGAGGGAAAAACTCGAAGTTGAGGAGAGGAAAACTAGGAGGACGAAGAGGAGGAGGTTAGGAGCAGGGGAATGCCGTCAAAGTACACTAAAAAAACCCTCGAGTGCTTATGACAAACTAAGCATCCCAACAAAATGCAGGTTGATGGTTGGGGTAGCACGAGATTTGCACGTGGTTCATTTTGAAAGAGAAATGGCTCCAATATAGCCTGAAACCTATCAATTGGTCCAATCCAATCCCTATCCAAAAAAGCAACAACTGCAATTGGTCAATGCAATGTTAAGACAATCGAAGTCGTCACTGGCTTTAAGGTAAGTGACCTTAAATCTACCGTACTAAATTCTCAAGTTGAATGTCACTTTAAAAGGAGGATTAAATGGTCATGTAGTAAGAGAAATTTGAAGATAGTGAGGTCAAATGTCTATATTGTCATTGGTACAAACCCGAAGAAGAAAGGGAAATGATCGGTTGGCCTAAGCCACTTGTGTTTCGTTGTTATTTGTCCATGTGTGGATGTATACCATCATGAGTTTTTAATAATGTCTATTTGGCATGTAGCTTGATGCTTTGTTGCTTATCGCCAGATCTAGAAGGAATTTTTGGCTTTTGAGGTATGAGTCTAACCCCATCACATTCCTTCACAAAGACACCAAAAAAATTGGAACATTATGCTCCTTGTCTTTCACATGTTATATCATCTAATCAAACTTTACACCTCAGTAGATTTTTAGCAGTTAAAAAAAATTCAACAAGAGACATAAGTAGACACTTACAGATCTTACACCCATGAAAGCCAAGAAGGTTTTAGCACTAAATGTTAGAGATAATGGTAACAAAATACTAAGGATCCCTACAGCTACTAGTGAAGTAAATGTGGAAGGGATATATTGCTTTTCCTTGCTATATTTAGATGTGGAAGGATCCCGACAACTACTGTTGGAACCATTTCATCATCAAGTCTTGGCTCTTTCATTTCTATAATTTCATCTTCTGTCAGGTCAGCACATATTTTTCCAGTACTTTCCTCTTCGGCGACCAATGAAGTTGTTATATCGACCAAAGGAATGTCCATAGCTTTTCGATAAGTTGCATGCGATTTGCACGAGACCTGCACGCAATCCATTTTGAAGTGAACTAGGTTCCAATTTTGCTCTAAATCTATTAATTGTTCCAATTTAGTCCTAAACCTTTTGATGATTTGCACGAGATTTGCACGCATTCCATTTTAAAATGAAACGGGTTCAAATTTAGTCGTAAATTTTTCAATTGCTCCATTGGATACTGCCGCCTTCTCCATAACTCCATAACGTGGCACTCCGAGAGCTTAAAGATGATTGCCTCAACTTCTCCTCTTCTTTTGGTGACCACATCCCTCTCTAGCTCGACGATAAAGCTCAAAACTTTAGCATCAATCACACACCGAAGCTAGAGAAGGAGGGGCTTATGGAGAGAAGAAAGAGGAGTGACGGAGAGGCATGGAGAGGCAAAACTCAAAGTTGAGGAGAGGAAAACCGGGAGGATGAAGAAGAGGAGGTTAGGAGCAGAACTGAAAGTGGAAAGGGTTGAGCGACCCCTTTAGGGTTTTCGCTAAGGAATGCCGTCAAAGTACACTAAAAAAAAATCTTGAGTGCTTATGACAAACTAAGCACCCCAATAAGATGTAGGTTGATGGCCGACACGACATGATATTTGTACGAGATTTGCACGCGGTCCATTTTGAAACAAAACGGGTACCAATTTAGCCCGAACCCTATCAATTGTTCCAATCCAATCTCTATTAAAAAAAGCAACAACTACAATTGGTCAATGCAATGTCAATGCAATCGAAGTCATTACTAACTTTAAGTGACCTTAAATATACCGTCCTAGATTCTCAAGTTGAATGTCACTTTAAAAGGAGGAGTAAATGGTCATGTAGCAAGAGAAATTTGAAGATAGTGAGGCCAAATGTCTATATTGCATTGCTACTAATCCAAAGTAGAAAGGGAAAGGATCGGTTGGCCTAAGCCACTTGTGTTTCGTTGTTATTTGTCCATGTGCGGATGTAAACCATCACGAGTTTTTCACAATGTCTATTTGGCATGTAGCTCGGTGCTTTATTGCTTATCGCTAGATCTATAAGGGGTTTTTGGCTTTCGGGGTATGAGTGTAACCTTATCACATTCCTTCACGGAGACACCCGAAAAATTGGAATATTATGCTTCTCGTCTTTTACATGTTATATCATCTAATCGAACTTTACACTCGAATAGATTTTTAGCAATTAAAAATATTTCATCAAGAGACATAAGTAAGACACTTATAGATTTTACACCCATGAAAGCCAAGAAGGTTTCAGCACCAAATGTTAGAGATAATGGTAACGGAACACCAAGGATCCCGACAACTAGTAGTGAAGTAGATGTGGAAGGGATATAGTGCTTTTCCTTGCTATAGATAGTAGTTGTAAAATCTGGTCATCCAAAACTACGGTCATTAAAGACTTAACATCTTGCCAAGTCTTTCGATTAAATGGTGAAACTAACAAGATGAGATTGGAATGTACATTCTACTGGAACCATTTCATCATCAAGCCTTGACTCTTTCATTTCTATGATTTCTTCTTCTGTTAGGTCAGTACATATTTTTCTAGTACTTTCCTCTTTGGCAACCAATGAAGTTGTTATACTAACTAAAGGAATGTCCAAAACTTTTTGATAAGTTGCACGAGATTTGCACGAGATCTGCACGTAGTCCATTTTGAAATGAAACGGGTTCCAATTTTACCTTAAAAATCTATTAATTATTTCAATTTAGTCATAAACATTTTGATGATTTGCATGAGATTTGCATGCATTCCATTTTGAAATGAAATGGGTTCAAATTTCGTCGTAAATTTTTCAATTGCTCCCTTGGATACTACCATCTTCTCCATAACTTCGTAGCGTGGCACTCTGAGCACTCAAAGATGATTGCCTCAGCTTCTCCTCTTCTTCTGGTGACCACATCCCTTTCTAACTCAACAATAAAGCTCAAAACTTTAACATCAATCACACACTTGAGCTAGAGAAGGAGGGGTTTATGGAGAGAAGAAAGAGGAGAGACGGAGAGGCATGGAGGGGAGGGCAAAACTCGAAGTTGAGGAGAGGAAAACCAGGAGGATGATGAAGATGAGGTCTAGAGCATAAGTGAAAGTGGAAAGGAGTGAGTGATCCCTTTAGGGTTTTCGTTGAGGAATGTCTTCAAATTACAAAAAAAAAAAAAAAAAAAAAAAAAAAAAAAACCCTTGAGTGCTTGCAACAAACTAATCACCCCAACAAGATGTAGGCCAATGGCCGACATAGCACGAGATTTGCACATGGTCCATTTTTAAACAAAACAAGTTTCGATTTAGCCCGAAACCTATCAATTGTTCCAATCCAATCCCTATCCAAAAAAGCAACAATTGCAATTGGTTAATGCAATGTCAAGGCAATCGAAGTTATTACTAACTTTAAGTGACCTTAAATATATCATACTAGATTCTCAAGTTGAATGTCTCTTTAAAAGGAGGAGTAAATGATCATGTCGCAAGAGAAATTTGAAGATAGTGATTCCAAAAATCTATATTGTCATTGCTACTAACCCGAAGTAGAAAGGGAAAGGATCGGTTGGCCTAAGTCACTTGTGTTTCGTTGTTATTTGTCCATGTGTGGATGTAAACCATCATGAGTTTTTCACAATATCTATTTGGCATGTAGCTTGGTGCTTTGTTGCTTATCGCTAGATCTAGAAGGAGTTTTTGGCTTTTGGGGTACGAGTCTAACCCTATCACATTCCTTCACAGAGAAATAGGCTTCAACCATCACGTAAAATTAATTTACATGTGTCGATATCCTTCATTTCTACTTTTGAGTTATTCTCAACATATATCCTTATTTTTCTAAGCTGTATTTGATAATATTCCACAAATGTTTCTCGATTTCTAGTTATGTGATTTGTTGCTCCCGAGTCTACAGTCCATATTAGATGAGATTCAGTAAGTATTACAATGCTAAAAACAGAAGCATTACTTAAAGTAATGAAGTAATAGGATACCTCTTTCGACTTAGTGCATTCACGAGCAAAGTGACCCATCTTGTTATAATTGTAGTACTTTATCTTGGCTGCTTCTTGCGTTGGAAGGTCTTAGTTATCTTAGGTGCTTGATCAGTCTTCTTCCATTTGTTATTGAATTGATAATTCTTTTTGCAATTGAAGCTTGAAGTTTTGCGCAAACTTGATTCAACAACATAAGTATGGGTAGAGGATCTAGTAGCCTCAAACGCTCATTCTTTAATTCCAAATGATGCTCTATATCATCAAAAGTGACAATTTCTCATTATGCATCATGTTGATCTTCATATGTTCTCAATTGTTAAGAAGAGACTTTATAATAGCATGAACTTGCTGTTCATCAGTGTCGAGTGACCTGCTGACTTCAGCTCATGAATCATGTTTGATATCTCCTGAAATGCTGCCTCATCGTTACATTTGGGTACTTTCGTTATGTGTTAAACTTGATGGTGAGTCTCCTCAACTTAGTAACAAACGTATCCCCAAACTTATTTTTTAAGACAATCCACATTTTTTGAGTTTTATCATAACTTTTAAACTCACACATGAGATCATCTTGCATACAACTCAGCAACGTGATGCGAGCAATGCTGTTTTTTTTTCCAAGCTTGAGAAGCTTCTTAATCTCTCATGTGCTGAGCTGAAGTTCCATGCTCAGGCTCACCCATTGTGTGTTTGAGAGTTTCCAAAAGCTCTCGCTTCTCAAAGATGTATTGAACCTTTTAGTGCCAAATATCATAATTGTCACCGTTCAGTTTCTCTCCCTTATTAAGGTTAACCACAATGTCTTAGATGCCGAAACTATAATCAATTGCTATAATACATTAACATAATAAACGCAAAATCAATACTAGCACATTTTTTAGAGTAACACACATGTTTAATTTGCAGCAAAAACAAACTAAATTAATGATAATTCAACAAAAAAGACATGGAAACGAAAGTTTACTATGTTCCTAATTAGCTTATATGTACGATTGTTTTACTATCATTAATTAGTTTAATTTGCGCAAATTTAAAGTTCTAGGTGAGAACTCATTCGAATTCTACTAATCTAAGAACTCTCACTAGAAAAATGATTACATTATCTCATGTAATTTCCACATTTTTTCATTAACAAAAAAAAGGCACAGCGTGATGTGAATAACGTACAAAAAACAATCATGCATCAACTATAATCAAAATCCTAATTCAACATATAATGAAAAAATCAAGGATTTCCAATCATTGTTCAAGTTCGCTTGGTCCCATGCTATCATTGAACCAAGCTTTACACAACATATAGGTGACCATTTTCATGTAGGCTAGCTTATGTATTTTTCAAAATCATAAGAAAATACAGGTTAAAAGGAATAAAAAATACATTTTTATCCCAAAAATATGCATACCTAGGGTTCCGTACACATTGTTATACCTTTAAAGACCTTAAACATGTATATCGACTATACCATAGTATAGAGCACATCCATATGATATAAACGCCATTGACCACGCGGCAATGGGACCATCCACGCACTCACACTCACTACCTAAGTGTCCAACGAGCCATTAAGGTTCTTGGCCAGTCCGATCGGTCTAGCCGGTCCAATCAAAGACCGATTGACTAGTCAACCAGTTCTATCTCAGGTTGGGTTAGGTTAGGTTGGGTCTTTGTCGAGTTGGGTCTCGGGTCGAATCGCCGGTCGATCACTGGCTAGCCAATTGCCATTGGTGGTGACGTCATCGATGATGTCATTCGACGGTTACCAATTGTGGGATGACGTCAACACACATCGATTCTTCGACGTGCACATGGCGTCCACGCGTTGCGACTTCTGGCCGTGTGTGTGGGATCATGTGGAGTCTTCTGGCAACGCTTGACTCGCCGTTCAACTCGTCTTGACAAGTAATTTCACCCTATGTGTTTAAAAATTGATTATGATCGAGAAAATATTTCGAAAAGTGGCTAAAACCATATGGGTATACGTGACTTCCAAACCCATTTTTCGCTTCGGTTCATTTTCGACGATTCATGTTGCAATTTTCGAGTAATAAACATCCAGACAATATAAAGTTCATTCTCTTGATCCCGATATCAAATGGTAAATGAGAAAATTTGATGGAAAAATAAGACAGAAATCTTAATCGGGCTTTGATACCAATGTAGGAAGAAAATCGTCGGAAAACGACTAACCTCTTTGATCCGCAATGAACAATTTACCTCGGAACAAATGTTGAGTTATGGGTGAATGAAGAACAGTATAACTTCATGATGCTTTGAATGTAGTCACGAGGAAAACATTCAATTTTCCCAATGTAAATGCCGATTGTCTTCGTAGATGAGTAATGAAATGCCTTTTATGGAAAGAGGAGAAGAAGAGAGAACAATTTATTTCTTAAACTTCTTTCTGTCAACCAACCCAATGGTTATTTTTTAAATTTTTTATGTGACTCCCTCATACCATTTCAAAGGATATCTGTCTATCACAACATATCAAGATGAAACAGTGCATCTTAATTGTACTCCATCATGGACGTATTAATAAAGTACAACAAATCATTTTTTACATTGGTAAAAATTTGGCTGATCAGTGCTAATGTGGATATCAACCAGCTGACGAACGCTGACATGACAATTTTTAAACAATTTTTCCTCTTTTTTTTTTTCATTATCTTTTTCCTCTTTTTCCTCTTATCTTTCTTCTTCGATAATAGCCAACAAGCCTCCAACGGCTTGTCAACCACTGGGTGAGGTGGCTTTGCCCAAATTTGGGCAAGGCCAGCCTACTTATGCCTGCAGTGAGGTCATGACGAGGTTGGCCTCGACCATATTTGGACAAAGTTGCCAAGGCTAGGCAAGGACCGCGACTCTCGCCGGTGGTCACCCTCGTCCAATGGTCGATGAGGGCTTGGCAACCCTTGTCTAGTGGCTAGTGAGCTTTGTCGGGACTTGCCGGCCACTACAAGGAAGCTAAGGAGGAAGAAGAGAAAAAAGAAAAGGAAAAAGAAAAGAAAAAGAATAAAAAACTTGAAAAAATAAAAAAATATTAAAAATTACCACGTTAGCATTGGTCAAACAGCTGGTATCTACATCAACATTGATTGACCAAAATTGGCTGAATGAACCGAATTGATAATAATGTGAAAATGTTTAAAATTGAATTGATCAAATGGAAAATTTTAAAATTAAATTGATACCAATACCGTATATTTAGGACTTTTTTAGTACCTTTCCCCCAACCCACCCCCATCGTATCTGTTCTTGATGTTCGCTAAATGACGCTTAACATCCACCATCACCACATATCATTACATGCCATGTGTCAGGTGGAATGATATGATTGAATGAAGTGAAAGAGACTTTATTGCGTAAAAGTATTTTTAGAAGACCAAAATCGTACTCGATCCTAAATCATGGAGGAGGACGCCATGGATTGCGATTGCGGCTTGAGCTAGTGCCACATCGAGCTCTTATCAAAGGCGAAGTGAGAGAGAGAGATAGAGAGAAGAAACGGAGGCGGTGTTTGAAATGTGTTTTCTCGTAGAGTGACCGCGAGTGAGAGCAGGAGAAGGAATAGGGTGGCAATCCTCACGGAGTAAACTCATGGCGGATCATGTAGAGTGAGATTAGCGATTGCAGGTGGGTCCTAGTTGAGTGAGAAAGAGAGGAGAAGAAAGATTAATACTCATACTTAAATCAATAACTTCTTATAAGCTACGTTAGTTTCGCCGAAAATGAATGATTTGTGATATTTTTCTTAAAATGATCATTTAAATAGGTTAAGAAAATGATAAACGAAAAATAATTTTATTTTCCATAAAAACAAAACATAAATTATTGTCGATAATAAAAGATAAATTTCCTTAATTAGCTATTTCAAGAGTTATAAGTGATTATTTTTATGAAAAGATTTTTTAATTTATTCATATTCTGCTAAACAAATGAAACCTTAATTTATTTTCTCTGTTTCCTTCCTTTGTATCTGAAGACTAACGAGGAGCTGGTAGTCCGCCATGAGAGAGTCGTAGTGGGGAGCTTTGGAGCAAATGAGAGAGTGAGACGGAGAGTCGTAGTGCACGGCTTCGATTGGGGACTAAAACCCCAGAGGGCCCATTGGGCCTTATGATATGAAGAAATTGTTCCGTTGAGAGTTATCGGCCTGACCCAAAATATAATTTTTATTTTTCATGAACTTGACAGTCCGCTACGCTCGTTTAGGCCTGAACTATATATTAAACATGTTTAATAGAGGTTTTATTCTTGGCCCGAGCTCGCTCCAGCACGAGCCGGTCATTTTATAAGAAAAATTTGATGAATGAGCTTGAGCAAGAATTTTTGCGCATCTAATTTACCCATTTATCTAAAATAGAAAAATGATGAAATTAGGGTTTTTTCGAGCGACAGGAGGAAGAGGAGTCGGAGTAGGGAAGTAATGCAACAGGCTTCTGAATGTTTTCCTACTTCCCACTTTTTTTAGTATTTTTATTCGCTTTAGTAGATTCTTCTACTATGATATAATATATTTCAATTTAAAATTTACTTTTTCATTTTCCATCATCTCATTTTTCTGAAAATGCATAAATAATTTCTAACATATAAGGAAACGATTTCATGTATATCCATCGGTTTGTAATTTATAATTTTCAGTTAGTATTTTTTTTCATCATTTAGAATTCAATTTCCTTTCATTAGTAAAATCTCTCGTATTCTCTTCGTGTATTTCTGCCATATTTCGAAGGTAAAATAAATATGACAGGTGGTTGCTAACACTTATTTGTGTGGGTGACTAGAACAAGATATTCTTAATTACGTCGTAATTAATCTAAATAAAGAATGAATTCTTGCTAAACGTATGTTCACTTGTTGCCACTTGCTCCACTTTAAGCGGGTTTGGTTTGAATCGGTTAAACGAAATTCTTTTTTTTATATTTTCTCTTTTCATCCTTTTTAATAATTTAACATATTTTTACCTTATCGATGCTAACACTAGATTATTTTCACATGTGTATAGGCAACTCGTGGTTTTAGAAGAGATTTTTTGACATATTGTTAAATCTGAAGGGGCAAAGTTATTTTCCCCTTAACTAAGTTACTCTTTCTTCTCATTAAGTTTCCATTTTACATGTAATTTAAGAAAAACGTTGATAAATTTAACTAATACATATACTTTAAATTTTACTAATGCGTAACAGCTATAACTTTACGAGGACATACATATGAAGATATCTTAAAATAATCTCGCAAAAAAAAAAAAAAATGCACATGAGAGAAAGAGAGAGAGAGAGAGAGAGAGAGAGAGAGAGAGAGAGAGAGAGAGAGAGAGAGAGAGATCAAAGATTTGAATTAATTTAGAAAAGAAATTTAAATGGTTGACGGCAAAGGAAATTTGAATTCAATTTTGGAATCTAAAATATTTTCGGGATAAGAACAACAAGCATGGGCTTTTCATAGACTTGACTATGAAAGTTTGTCGAAATAGAATGTCCTATTGCTTCTCGGAGTATTATTTGTCTAAACTTTTAGTAGTTGAACTGTTTGTACATGAATGTTATATTTTGATTTTTAGATAATTTATTTAATGAAATATTAAAAAAAGACTATATTCAGGCCTTCAAATAGTTCAGAAAATGGGACCCATGAGACCACTATTCTACCAAATCCAGTCCTGATCCAGCTGCGCAAGCTCACTATGTGGATATCACTCATCATTGCATCGAGGCGTTGAGTAAATTTGCATCAACTTAGAGATTAAGAGGATCTACATGAACCAATGAATTAGTTGCACTTCCATACAAGTTAGTGTAAAAAGACCAATGGTCTAATACCCAATCTTTTACTCAAAACTATTAAAAATAGAAGATGGGGTCAACTAGAAACTAGAAAATGTGAAGCGTATAATTAAGGGTTTGATAGGTTTCTCAATTAACCCATTGGAAAAATGAGATAAATAATTCATGAACTTTAGTTCAATGTAAATATTATTACCGAACTTTTAATTTGTTCAATATAATCTATACAATATTATCCTTGAATTTTTAATTTTGTTCTATATAATCCATAAACTTTTTATACATGTTCAATTCAGTCCCTTAATTATATGATAATGTTCAATATTTTCTTTGAACTTTAATTGATGAATATATAACATTGGATATTTTTATATAGTCTAAGGGCTAGATTGAATATTTAACAAAAGTTCAAGAATTACATCAAATAAATTAAAATATCAGAGACAATATTTATATTGGGTCGAAGTTTTTGGACCATTTATGTGATTATCCCTAACCTATTTTAAATTCAACTAAATCCTACTCTCTCTCTCTCTCTCTCTCTCTCTCTCTCTCTCTCTCTCTCTCTCTCACTATAGTGTGGCTGCGTCTTGAATGTTGATGGAGGTCGCACTCAAGTGAGATGGAGAGAGAAAGAGAGGAGTTCCAGCTGCCTTGGCGTCGGCTTGACGACCGTCTAATGGCGTCAATGGCCTGACGAGGTTTTGTGTCGATGATTGTTTGCTGGCGACAGCAGATGTAGGTCTATTAGGGTTACTTTTCTTTTGAACAAAAATTGGGAAGTAACTGATTTTTTTTCTTTAGTATATGTTGGGAAAGAATGATACTTGTTGATATTTTCGTGGGTAAGATTAAAGAAGGACAATGGGTGGGTTTACATATTAATGGATTGGATTGAATATGGTCAATACAAGTTAAATATGCTTATAAGAGGTTTTTTGGTCTGTACTTATGAGAGTTAAAATGGGGTAAAATTGGGCAACCCATTTATAACCTTAGCCTGAACCTGACTTGATCTCTAAGTAGAATCTGTGAAATTAGATGACTTGATTGACTAAACTATATAAGCTACATGGCAAACATCATTTGTACAAACAATTATAAGGTGAAGTACAGTTTCGATCATCTAATTAAAATTTTATGTGATCAGGTTTTTTTATCTCTTTCACTTTGTTTAATCGAGTCCTTTCATGGATCATTTATACTAATACCATCCAATCGGTATCATGAGATCTTCAGAACGAAGCCGATAACCCATCCAGCTCCCTAGCCTCTCTCTCTCTCTCTCTCTCTCCATAGTTTTTGTCCTTGATGTTTGCTAAATGGTGCTTATTGTCACCACATGCGTTGCGTCAGCAATAATACATATACAATGTCATTAATTTGACAGAAGGATGGGATTGGACAAAGCGAAAGAGACTTGATTGCCAAAAAGTAAACTTGGAGGACCAAACTTGTACTCCACCCTAAATCTCGGAATGAAAAATTTACATTATCATAGGTTTGCCCTGTTACCAATCCAAAATATGATGGTGCCTCCTCAAGTTAACCTGCTCTTGCATTGGGGATGAAAGTCAATTGGTGTCTGATGGCTTATCATAGTGGGTTTAGTTTCGTGGAAATGTCAATATGCATGACATACGCAATCGACGCTGTTTGGTTGATTGGTTCTATGGTTTTCGGCCTCCAAAGAGATTGGTTCTGTGCACATCAGCATACTGACGTGATGCTTATCGTCTTTGTGACTTCGATCGACCTTTACCATGAGAGCACGCTTCACAGATCGATTTTCCAGAGGCGTTCGACCTGTATCATGCACGACATACCATAAGTTATGAAAAGATAAAAGAACGGCAATGACTGAATTTGAGTCAGTGTGATGTTCCAATGACTTTATAAGAAAGATCTGATCTGATGTTTTCAATTTGGTGGATCCAACATCCAAAAAATGAAGATAAGGAAGATCTCCATCAAAATTCTCCGATCCTGATATAAGAAAGATTTGTTTGTAATTTTGAACCTCTAAAAATTAGTTAAACAATATCAGAAGTTGTCTAATGAAATTTTTACGGAAAAAAGTACAAAAAAATAAGAAAGATTTGTTTGTAATTTTGAACCTCTAAAATGGAATTTTGATGGGAAAAAGTACAAAAAAAAATCATAAATCTACTGCATTGATATCAATTTAGTCTTAAATTTTTCAATTGGACCAATTTAAATGTTTTGCATTTTTACTAATTGAGTTCATTCGATCAATTTTAGTTGAAAATTGTCAATGTGAACTCTAGCCATCCTACTTAGCATGATTGCCTATGACGTGAACATTTTTAGTAATTTTTTTTTATTTTTCCTTTTATTTTTCCTTTCTTCTTTTTACTTTTTCATTCTCTTCTCTTTTTGTTGGTGGATGCTCGTCGACTCCGACCACGGGCCATGGCTAGTAAGAACTAGTCTCACCACCATAGGTGAGGGTTGGGCTCCTTGAGCTGCACCTGGGCTAGGGCAACTGCCACTAAGGCAACCCTCGCTTGATATGGCGAGGTTGACCCTCACCTTGGTAAGGGTTGGCCTCGTCGAGTGTTGCTTGAGCACGGGCGAGGCATAGTGAGCCTCACCTAGTGCTTGTGGGCCTTTTGGTTTTGGAACTAGTAGAATAATTCTTGTCCTCAATCTTGTCGTATTGGGGTAGGTAGAGATTCTCTAGATCTAGTTAGCCGTGGGGAACTGCATGCCGTAGTTGTAGTAGAGGTCCTTTAGGATCCTTATCTAATCTGCCATCGGCATCCGCCTCACACTGCTTTATTTGCAAACGTGATTGTTACCATTGCTTGTGCCTCCTTTCTTACTCTTGTTGTTGTTGATGATGTCTTCTTGTGCCTCCTTGCCCTTGCCAAGGTGGGGCTCGTAGGGACTCACCCTTGCTTAGGCAATGCCCAGCAAGTCCACCTTGGCTTGGGTGAGGGTTGGCCTCGCTAGATCGAGCAAGGGGCCTCACCAGTGTCCATGCACAGCCTAGCTAGGTTGACCCTCACCTATGGCAGTGAGGGCAACCCTTGCCCAAGCAAGGCCAATCCTCATTGGCCAAGACCTGTGGCTGGTGACAAAAGAAAGGAAAAAATAAAAATAAAATAGAAAAATGTCCACATTAGTGTCGGCTGTGTCATATAGGATAGCCGGTGTCCATGTTAGTAATTTCTGACCAAAAGTAATTGAATGGATTCAATTGGTATGAATACAAAAAGTTTATGACTGAATTGGTCAATTTAAGAGCTTATAATTGAATTGCTACCAAGGCATGAGATTTAGGACTTTTTTGATACTTTTCCCAATTTTTCATAATATTATAACAAAGTATCTAGAGAAAGTAAAACTTGTGTTTAATAAAAAAAAAAAAAAGAATAATAGTAGAAAGATGAAACTTTTTGAAATCACATATTTTTAATAACAATTGTAAATTTAGACCCTCTCTTGAATTCTTCAAAATAGGTTAACTGCATATTTAAATCAGCTCACATCATAAGAGGAAACAAAATATATAGGGGATATTTTATCACCATTCTCAATTGAAATCGTGAATTACCAATAAAAAAAAATTAAAATCATATATTATAGAAAGAGGAAATTGTCAGCCCAATGGAAAATAGAGAAGAAAAATCAGTAGAAGCAAGAGCACGTCGATTAAGAACCACACATATGAAGTAGAACATAACCTTTTAAGGATATTTGGCTGTTATGTATTGCTCCCAGTGTACTTCTTATGTGAAGATATAGATCAAATAATAAATATTCTTTTTAGGTGGTCTACGGTCCGCTGCTCAATCGAGTAGTTATAAAATACCATTAACTTTTTATGTTTTATCAATATCTCTACATGTTATTGTTATGAAGTCAGAATCTTCTTGCTTATTCCGATTCTTACAACTTTCTCTATCTTTTCCACCCACAAATTTAGGGAAAAGTGAGAGAAGTTGAAGAGCCAGTGTTAGAGGAAGAAGAGAGGGGAAAAAGATAAATTAAGATATGAAAAATAAAAAAAGGACATTGATAGTATTATAACTTTCACACAACGCTTATTTTGATCTCATAATTTTTTGATTGATCACCTAAATACCATAATTTAAAAAAAAAAAAGTTCACCTAAGTGACATCGGAATTTCTCTTGTCAAAAATTCTGATGTGGCATTATTTAATATAAAACCAACTAATGTGGCTTGGGGCCTTTATGGTTTCGGGAGGCAAATTGGTTCCATTTTACTTTAAGGGGTAATGTTTATTGCCAACAACTTTCTTAATTAATTGACCTTCTAAAACGTTCGGTGATAGAGATATTGGATGCGAAAATAGTGCATATAGTCCGTAGATCGATAATTGAATCCTTCTCCTTATATGATTGTATCGACAAAACGATACTGAAATGTATTCCAATAATTTTGCTTCAATAAATATGAGAAACAAACATAACATCTACTGTATAATAGGTAGAAGAATATAAGGAACAGATTCTTGAACAGATCAAAAAAGGTTTGATTAGAGATAACAGAGCCTGCATTCTCGTCCGGCCATTATGGTAGTTAACCAGGCAGAGCAGGAGCAAGGGCAAGCCCGAGGGTTACAGACAGTCGTCTGCTCAACAGAACAAGAATATACAATGGCTATCAGATTCTCACGGCAGGAGTCATCATTGACAAGATAAGTATTAAACGACACGTAATTTTTTCTAAATTTGATTTTGAGAAGTGGATATTAGCAATTTGAGAATGGAAGAAAACTTGATCCCATTAACACTTTTCATGCTCCGCGAGGAACGTTTGAATAAATAGTTAAGTCATTTGGCACAAAGAGACGTTATCCCGTACAAATTGGATGGTGCTTTTAAACATTTTCGAAGGTTCTGTGCGTGGTTCGCAGGAGATGCGATAATCTACAGGAAAACTGACGAAGAACACGAGTCACTTAGAAGAGTGACGGATGTCCACCAAGGAAGGCATGATTCTATCAGAAAGATATTATTGGTTGTGCTTCTCTTGAAAAGAAGCACAAGTTGATTTTCAGTGGCTTTTTCTGTATCAGATTACACTTGACGAGGTGATTAACGGGCCGTCAAGAAGGTGACGTCTAATCTTAGACAAAGGACAGAGAAAAAAAAGGTCGACGTGATGTTGAAGACCAGACAGGCTCGATGGAATTGTTTCTCAAGCCTTTCAGACACGACAGTGAACAATCGCACATGTTTTTCCGTGAAAACAAACATTAAGATCGCCAAGGGGTTGAAGTTCTATCAAACCGTCGTTTTCTTGAAAGCTCCTTCAATTTAAACGTGCAAGTAATACATAAACTAAATTATATTAAATCAAAGGCACTTACATTTTTAAAAATCTATGGGTCTCACTAAAGAACACATGTTTCCAAAAAAATTTCGTATCGTGATCAGTTTTGTTCACTCAATTTTTTTATGTAATTTAGAGATGACCAAGACCGAGTGATGTAAAGGTCTTTGCAGATCACTTCAGTCCTTGGGAAGTTTTTAAACATATCTACATACTTTTTCTTTTCTTTTACTTATAAATAAAATGGATATCCAATTTTTTTTTATAAATTTTTTTGACTAATCTCATAATTATACATAAATCGCTATGTCCACATATATTGAGTATCACTCCATGCACTGGGTGGCAAGTGTCACTTCGAGTTTATGTTAAGTAGGAGATGTCATGACTTGAACCCTGAATACGCAACATCCAAAACCAAGTGATTAAAGCACACAGAATAATTTTTGCATAGGCTTCTACGTTTTACTTATATTTAATCTGAGTGTTCTTTACAATTTTGTAAAACAAGTTATCATTACTTAAGATTCTAATTATCATGAAGAAAATTATACTTACTTTGTTGATTTGATCACGTATGACATTGTCGGTGAACCCCACATAACTTAGCACATTGAAGTACACTACACACATTTCTAATAGTAATTAAGTTATCAAGGTCCATATACGTGTAAGTCATGGTTGGTAGACAGTGTCCATTTTTAGGTCAATTTTAAGGCCAAATTCCATAATAATAATAAAAAGGTACAAAACCCTTTGGGTCAAAACGGGCCCAAACTCTAAAGCATCACCCTGAAAAAAAAAACTATCTTTCAAGTTTGGGTCAATTCCAACATAACGACTTTTACATATGAAGAAAGTAACAACATTTTGATTTCTTCCGATAAATTCGAGATTAGGTTTTCCCTCAAGAAAATAATCTCACATCTTAAAAAGTCAAAGACTCTCTCTCTCTCTTCGAGTTGATAGATTATAATCGGTCAAATTCAAAAGTTCAATAATCCCTTAGTTGGATCCCTACCCGTTCCATGATCTAAATGCAGACACTCTGAAATTAGGGCAATAAGTCATCTAAAGACTCCTGCTGTGAGCACTCTCAATTCTTCAACCTAATTTCAAGATCCGGTAATACTAGACCACAACTATCTTTTCCTTAAAAGGTATAAAACCTTCGGTTTATAATCATATACCTTCTTAGACTTGCCTTTCCTTTCAGACAAGTGCTTCGGTCCACCAAACTCCCCTCTCGTGCACCGACAATTTGAGGTCCTTATGTGCTTTCCGGATTCCCTCTTACTTTTCTCTAGGCTTTAAATTAGGACTTCACGCTCGGAGACCATTATGGCCACACGTTCAAGGTAGAGTGGATACTATAATAGCTCAGAGAACACAACTTACAGGAGATATCTTGGTTGGGGGTTAGGTGATTTCTAGTTTAGAAATTGGAGTTCATCCGATCAAATCTCATTCATTACATGCAAACTATTCTTGCTTAGGGTCATCCCTATACAAAACGAAAGTTTGGATTTAGTGATTCATGAGATTAGCGAGGTATTTAATGGACTACCAGATGGTGGCAATAGAAAAACCAGGAAGTCTCAATCGAATTGAAACCAAAGGCCGACCAAAAAAGAAAAAAAATTGAAACCAAAGGGATCCATGCATTGCATGAGTCGTTTCTTTAAATATTCAATTAAAAAATTTAACACGTCACATGGTAAAAAAAGGTTATAATAAGATTTCTTCACCCATGTAACATTGCCCTCAGCAAATGTTACTTGCACGTCCTAATTGAAGTGCACGAATTGACATTGACGATGATTGTACACCAGTAACAATCTAAAAATCATTCACGCTTCGCTTTTATTTGTATTTTTATTTTCCGTTCTTGTGTGAGGGTAACACAGGGAACGCTCAACTGAGATTCTTTATAAGTACTTCAATAACCTCCGTAGCAATGGCGCTTGCACACATCCCCAAAGAGAGAGAGAGAGAGAGAGAGAGAGAGATGGATACAGAAAAGGTTTGCGTGGCCGGGTCAGCAGAGATAGATAAAAGGAAGGACCCCGAGGCCACATTGGCCAAAACAGTCGGTGAGGTCGCGCCGGCAAAGATGGATATAGAAAAAGCCGGAGAGGCTGTGGTGGCAAAAATGGTCAATGTTGTCAATACAGATATAGAAAAAGTCGGCGAGGCTGCATCGGAAAAAATAGTCAGTGTGGTCGCATCGGCAGAGAAAAACGTAGAAAAGGTTGGTGAGGCCGCAGCAAAAGTGGTCAGTGTGGTCGCGTCGGCGAAGAATAATGTAGAAAAGGTCGGTGAGGTCGCGTCAAAAATGGTCAATTTGGTCACGTCGCCAGAGATGATTATACAAACGCTCGGCGAGGCCATGTCGGCAGAGATAGATATGGAAAAGGTCCGTGATGCCGCGTCGGTTCACTACAAGGGCCTGTCGCAGGACCAGAAGCAGGCAGCCGAGAGGTTTTTTGAGGCCATGGACACGGACAAGAGCGGCAACATAAGCATCGACGAGTTCGTGACCTTCATGGGCCTTTTCGGGTTTCAAAGCGACAACCATGATTGGCTCTTTGCCAAGCTAGATAAGGACGACAACGGAACTCTTGATTTTAACGAGCTGGTCACCTTCTTCTACATCCTCAGCCGCGACGAGTACAAACACCTAGTGGACAGCAGGCCAAGTACCGATGCACCCCGTCGGAAGGTAAACATTATAGTTTAAATTAAGATAAAAACACGAACACATGATCTTGATTCTTCAAAATTTAGGAGATATATTTAAATCGCGGCCTCCTCCGCGTGGAACGAGTAAAACTAAATCCATAGCGTGGCAGGCACGGCCCATAAGATTATTCCAAGTAGGTATAAGGTTTGACTACACTAGTACTCCAAAATGGTTTATGAAATTCAGAACTCTAATAGAATTTGCTTTTTCGACAAAAATTACCTCCCGTGAGGAATGTCCACGTACCTTTCATCGAGTCTGGTTTAATGATGGGATCGAGAGCACTATTTTCTCCTTCGTAAAGATTTTAACCCCTGTCACATAGACGATATGTACAAACTTGGTTTGCGCAAGATGGTCTAGAAGAAAATCATGTAGTTTGTAAAGCGATTTTAGAAAATTGAATCAATTTTTTGAAATTCAAACATGATATTTGCCCAAGAAAATTGTGCAAAAGAAATTTAAGTTCCGGCATACCTGAAAAAAAAAAATAATTTCCTTATTAGCATAAGAGAATAATTACTCTAGAGTTGAGATTTGGGTCAAGAAATTTGCTCGAGTTCAAGTATGTATTTACATATGAACAATATGTCTTGCAGAGATTTGGCCTTCCGACACGGGTACCTAATAAACAAGTAAGATCTCTCTCTCTCTCTCTCTCTCTCTCTCAAAATTACCACCTCAAGTAGACAAAATCACGGTGACATGATCTGTTTCAATTGTCTTTTAACTCAATTGATGTGGTTGTGCAGAAGTGGAATAAAAACGAAGTCGTCCAACTGTACAAGAAGTTACAGGGGGCGTACAAGCTTCGAATCTGGGTGAACGAAAACGCATGCTGCATCCTCTAGGAAATCTGTGAGCATCGCCAACAGTTGTAAAGTTTCTGTACTGCTACCAGTGTGTTGTGTGTTGTGTGTTAAGTATTGGAAATGAAGAAGCTTTTCCTTTGTTCTTGTTAAACTTTGATGCCTCAAAGATGCTCTAGAGACTAACCAACAAAGCAAATTTTCTGATAGTGGATATCCAAGATGGCACGAGAGAATACATAATTGGATTGCAGGGGCAGAGATGGAACTGGAGCGAATTCTCCGAACTGTACAGGAAGTTAGAGAGCGCTTACAATCTTGGAGTGTGGGTGAACGAAAGTGTATGCAACATCCTTAGGAAATCTTCGAGCATCGTCACCAGTTGTAGGGTTTCTGTGTTGGTATCAGCGTCCTGCGTGTTAATTAATGGAAATGAAGAAGCTTTTCTTTTGTTCTTGTCAAATTTCGATTCAAGTTCCCTCGGGCATGCTCTAAGAGACTAATTAATATAGCAAATTCGATCTTGGAAATTCGGACATAGTAATGGTACCAAGGTTTGGATCTGAATTTCAGAAAACAGGCGCATAAATAGATAAAGAACAAGAGTTGAAGCGAGTCATATGCATTTACAAATCAACACATCGCAGAGTACATTGCATCTTCGTAAACTAGCTTCAGCATAGAGAAAAAGAATAAAGAAAAAAGAAAAAGTGAAACAAAGTACAAGAGTTTGGGAACATAAGATTTGACGAAGGTGTAGAGGAGATCAGTATTCCATCTGTGGAAGCAGGATTTGCAGACATGATCGAAATCGATAGAGGCGGCCCGCCTGGTTCGTCAGCTTCGTCTATCCATAAAATATGTATTAAGCCGTCTAGGGTACGGGCCACGGTATGCTACGGCAATTATTACCAGCATGAGGACGGATCAGGATGAAGACGAACATAAACTACTTCCTTATCATAATTGGAACATTCATCCCGTCGAAGGACAGCACCTTGTAGAGCTAAATAAAGGAAAAAGAAACATAAATCTTCAATGGTAAGCTTATTATAAGTTGAAAATTATTTACATGGCCACTAAATCGAGTTTTGGGTCCTAGAATTGAGAGAGAGGATGGAAGTGAGTAGTGTATCTACTCGTGGAGTTTCAGGGAGATCAGACCTGACGTTTGGTAAGCCTCAAAGAATTGCTGAAGCCCAGGATCAGCGTCTCCGAAGACCCATGAAAGTCCAGCCTAGCCTGTTAAACATGCCCAAGCCGACCTTCTGACGGGGTGATTGATACGTCAATCACGTGACGTTGGCATAACACAAGCCCAAACACTAAGTGCATCCATCGTCATAGTGGCTGGTACGTTTGGTTCCAACAACTTATCCATGGAAAAGAGAAACAAAGCAATGTATACTGCTACTAAAAATGATTGTATAACTTAAAAAAAATGACTAAACGAAAAATATTTTAATAATGAAAATATTTGACTATCATTAAACTTAATGCATCACTACTTCAATCTATTGCACACTATCACTAGTGTAGATTATAAATGATTAGGCTAGCCATCTTTAATGAAGATACCAACCGAATGACACGAGATATCTAGATCAATGATGTCCTTAACTTCATCAATACTAAATAATTTCAAGATTACTCTCTCAATTGGTCCTTCCAAGTTATTTTAATGCTTGTTCACCTAAGAGACAGGTATCTCATCTATGCTGATAGATAGGATCATTGATAATGGTAACATGTTTTACTATCTGCATTCATCATTATAACTATTAGTAATGCAGGATAGTTTGGTGATGATTAAAATATTGGAGGGATTTTTTCCAACAATCTCTCTCTCTTTTTGTTGATAACCAAGGTAGCTCCTAGATGTGAATAATAAATTAATTATAGAGAGATTTGCATTAAAAAGTAAATGATAACCACTTGTTAGTAGGTTTTACTCATCAACATTGTTTTAGCATGTGTCAAGTGTCATATTTCACATTGCATTCCACACTCTCGCTCTTTTTGTCATAATAAAAAAGATTACATAATGAGCGCAGGGAATTCTAGTACCATTCATAAAGAAAGGACGTTCATTGATAACTAGTAGGATCGCGGATGGAATCAAGATTTAGTAGTTAAAAAATAAATAAAAAATACTAAAACGATTTAACAACGGTGGGATCTTTTATGGGTTGAGACAGGAGTTTGAGCTGATGGTCGTGGAGTAGAGCGAACATTATTATAACATTGAAGGTCGAGGACGATTTGCTCTATACGCATGAGATAGGATCAAAGATTTTGGATCGACTTCTGAAGTTCCTTAACCGCCTAGTAGAGATTAGCATTGGAGATCTCATCCGTGTGGCTTCTAGAATTAGGCTCCCCTTGGGCTGTTGATCTCCATTGTCTGGTACGAGGAATTGGGGCCTAGATGGAGCAGCTTCATCATCTCCGTGTCCCACATGGACGATTTCATTACGTTGACTTTCCTAACCTTGAAGAGTGAGCTTGATCATCATCTTCTTCAGCGTTTCCTTTTAAATTTCCACATTGGCCAACTTGTCTACTTTGAGATCATCATCAATGAATATACCCTTTGCCCTTAAGAGGAGAGCGATCAGGGCACCATAACACAGTTTTCCAATTTTCTTCTTTGCAACACAAGCTATATATAGAATAATCATATGACCCAGTGAAAAATTCTTTGCGATCAGGGCACCATAACACAGTTTTCCAATTTTCTTCTTTGCCACACGAGCTATATATAGCATAATCATATGAGCCAGTGAAAAATTCTTTCCTTTCAAGATGGCCCAGAAAATTCTAGCTTCATAATGTGAGACATCATTTGTGGAGCTACACTTGGGTCAGAGACACATGATCAGCATTTTGTAAATCAAATTCATTTTCAGAGGCAGCATGTTTAAAGAAATGTGAAGCGTATAATTAAGGGTTTGATAGGTTCATCAATTAACCCATTGAAAAAATGACCTAAATAATTCATAAACTTTAGTTCAATATACAATGTTATCCCTGAACTTTTAATTTGTTTAATATAATATATACAATGTTATCCCTGGATTTTTAATTTGTTCCATATAATTCATAAACTTTTGATACATGTTCAATTCAATCCCTTAATTATATAATAATGTTTAATATTTTCTTTGAACTTGAATTGATGAATATATAACATTGGATATTTTTATATAGTCTTAGGACTAGATTGAATATTTACCAAAAGTTTAAGAATTATATTGAAGAAATTAAAAATTCGGAGACAACATTATATTTTGGGTCGAAGTTTTTGGACCATATATGTAATTGTCCCTAACCCATTTTTAATGTGATTGTCCCTAACCTATTTTTAATTCAACTAAATCCTTCTCTCTCTCTCTCTCTCTCTCTCTCTCTCTCTCACTACCTTATAGTGTGGCTGTGTCTTGAATGTTGATGGAGGTCGCACTCAAGTGAGATGGAGAGAGAAAGAGAGGAGTTCCAGCTGCCTTGGCGTCGGCTTGACGACCGTCTAGTGGCGTCAATGGCCTGACGAGGTTTTGGGTCGATGATTGTTTGCTGGCGACAGCAGATGTAGGTCTATTAGGGTTACTTTCTTTTGAACAAAAATTGGGAAGTAACTGATTTTTTTTTTCTTGAGTATATGTTGGGAAAGAATGATACTTGTTGATATTTTCGTGGGTAAGAAGAGGTTTTTTGGTCTGTACTTATGAGAGTTAAAATGGGGTAAAATTAGGCAACCCATTTATAACCTTAGCCTGAACCTGACTTAGCCTGAACCTGACTTGATCTCTAAGTAGAATCTGTGAAATTAGATGACTTGATTGTCTAAACTATACAAGCTACATGGCAAACGTCATTTATACAAACAATTATAAGGTGAAGTACAGTTTCGATCATCTAATTAAATTTTTACGTGATCAGTTTTTTTTTTTTTTTCTCTTTCACTTTGTTTAATCGAGTCCTTTCATGGATCATTTTTACTAATACCATCCAGCTGCGTAGCCTCTCTCTCTCTCTCTCTCTCTCCATAGTTTTTGTCCTTGATGTTTGCTAAATGGTGCTTATTGTCATCACATGCGTTGCGTCAGCAACAATACAATGTCATTAATTTGATCGTATAAAGTAATCGTGTTTGACGGAAGGATGGGATTGGACAAAGCGAAAGAGACTTGATTCCGTAAAAACTTGTACTCCACCCTTAATCACGGGATGAAAAATTTACATTATCATAGGTTTGCCCTGTTACCAATCCAAAATATGATGGGACCTCGTGAAGTTAACCCGCTCATGCATTGCGGATGAAAACCTGCTCGCTTCAATTGGTGTCTGATGGCTTATCATCGTAGGTTTAGTTTCGCGGAAATGTCAATATGCATGACATACGCAATCGACGTTGTTTGGTTGATTGGTTCTATGGTTTTCGGCCTCCAAAGATATTGGTTCCGTACTCATCAGCATACTGACGTGATGCTTATCGTCTTTGTGAGTTCGATCGAACTTTACCATCAGAGCACGCTTCACAGATCGATTTTCCAGGAGCGTTCGACCTATAGCATGCATGACATACCATAAGTTATGAAAAGGTAAATAACCCAATGACTGACTGTGAGTCGATGTGATGTTACAATGACTATATAAGAAAGATCTGATCTGATGTTTTCAATCCGGTGGATCCAACATCGAAAAAATGAAGATAAGGAAGATCTCCATCAAAATTCTCTGATCCTGATATAAGAAAAATTTGTTTACAATTTTGAACCTCCAAAAATTAGTTAAACAATATTAGAAGTTGTCTAATAGAATTTTCATTGAAAAAAGTACAAAAAGAAAATCATGAACCTATCGCATTGATACTAATTTAGTCTTAAATATTTTAGTTGGACTAATTTAAATGTTTTACATTTTTATCAATAGAGTTTATTCGACCAATTCTGGCTGAAAATTGTCAATGTGAACTTTGGCCGTCCTATGTAGCATGACTGGACGTGAACATCTTTAATAATTTTTTGATTTATTTTTCCTTTATTCCTTTTCCTTTTTCATTCCCTTCTCTTTTTGTTAGTCGTTGGTCATCTACCCGGCCATAGGCCATGGCTAGTAAGAACTGGTCTTGCGGCCATAGGTGAGGGTCGGCCTCTTTGGGCAGCACCTAGGCTAGGGCAATCGCCACTGAGGCAACCCTCACTTGATATGGCGAGGCTGACCCTCACCAAACAAGTGAGGGTCGGCCTCGCCACGTGTCGCTTGAGTGTCGCTTGAGTGTCACTTGAGTGAGGGTGAGGCCTAGTGAGCCTCACCTGGCTTCTGAGACCCTTGTGGTTTTGGAGCTAGTAGAAGAATTCTTGTCCTCAATCTTGTTGTATTGGCAGAGGCAGGCAGAGATCCTCTAGATCTAGTTAGCGGTGGGGAACCGCATGTTGTAGTTGTACTAGAGGTCCTTCAGGATCCTTATCTAGTCTGTCAGCGGCACCCGCCTCACATTGCTTTGCTTGCAAACATGACTATTGCTATTGCTTGTACCTCCTTCCTTACTATTGTTGTTTGTTGATGATGTCTTCTTGTGCCTTGTTGCCCTCGCCCAGGTGGGGCTCGTAGGGGCTCACCCTCACTCAGGCAATGCTCGGTGAATCCACGTTGGCTTGGGTGAGGATTGGCCTCGCTAGATCGGGCAAGGGGGCCTCGCCGATGTCCATGCACGGCCCGACCAGGTTGGCGATGAGGGCAACCCTCACCCAAGCAAGGCCAGTCCTCATCGACCATGATCTGTGGCCAATGAGAAAAGAAATGAAGAAAAAGAATAGAAAAAAGTCTACATTAGTGTCGGTCGTGCCATATAAGACTGTCAGCATTTATGTTAGTAATTTCCTACCAAAATTAGTTGAATGGACTCAATTGGTACAAAAACAAAAAGTTAGGACTAAATTAGTCAATTTAAATGTTTATGATTAAATTGATACTAATGCAATAGATTTAGGACATTCTTGGTACTTTTCCCAAGTTTTCATAATATTATAACATAGTATCTAGAGAAAGTAAAACTTATGTGTAATAAACTAAAAAGAAAAAAAAAAAAAAGAGTAGAAAGATGAAACTTTTTAAAATCACATTTTTCTACTAACAATTGTAAATTTAGACTCTCTCTTGAATTCTTCAAAATAGGTTACCTGCAGATTTAAATCACCTCACATCATGAGAGGAAACAAAATATATCGGGGATATTTTATCACCATTCTCAATTAAAATCGTGAATTACCAATAAAAAAATTACAATCATGAATTATAGAAAGAGAAAATTGTCAGCCCAATTAAAAATAGAAAAGAAAAATCAGTAAAAGTAAGAACACGTCGATTAAGAACCACACATCTGAAGTAGAACATAACCTTTTAGGGATATTTGGCTATCACGTATTGCTCTCTGTACTTCTCATGTCAAGATATAGATCAAATAATAAATATTCTTTTTAGGTGGTCTATGATTTGCTGCTCAATTGATAGTTATGAAATACCATTAACTTTTTGTGTGTTATCAATATCTCTAATTGCGGGGAGAAGTGTTAAAAAAGTTCTAAACATTTTTAATTTGTGCCAATTTAGTCATTTCCAACTAATTTTGGTTGGATTTTGCTGACTAGGCACCGGCTGGCTGATGTGGCACAATTAACGCCGACGTATACAACTTTTAATAATATTTTAATATTTTTGAATTTTTATTTTCTTTTTTCGTTTTCTTTTTCTTTTTTACTATTTTCCTTCTCCTATTCCTTCCTCCAGCTAGTTAGCGAGGCTTGACCCTAGCCAACCTGGCCGCGAGGCCACCCTCACGGCCACTAGCGAGCCTTGCCTCGCCGCCATCACCAAGGTCCAGCAACCGGTTGGAGGAAGGAGGAGGAGAATGAAAAAAAGAAAAAAAAAAGAAAAAGAAAAGGAAAAGGAAAATAAAAAATAAAAAATTTAAAGATATTAAAATATTATTAAAAATTATTTACGTCAACGTCGATTGTGTCACATTGATTGATCAATGCCCAGTCAACAAAATCCAACCAAAATTAGCCAGAAATAACTGAATTAGAACCAAGTAAAAATGTTTAAGATTAAATTGGCATTAAAAAAATGTTAGGACCAAATTGGCACAAATGCAAAAGATTTAGAACTTTTTTAACCCTTTTCCCCTCTACGTGCTATTGTTATGAAGTCAATAACTTCTTGCTTATTCCGATTCTTACAACTTTCTCGATCTTTTCCATCCACAAATTTAGGGAAAAGTGAAACAAGTTGAAGAGCCAATGCTAGAGGAAGAAGAGGAAAACAAAGATAAATTAAGATATGAAAAAAAAAAAAGGACACTGATAGTATCATAACTTTTACACAACGCTCATTTTGATGTCACAACTTTTTGATTGATCACTTAAATACCATAATTAAAAAGGAAAAAATCACCTAAGTGACATTGGGGATTTCTCTTGTCAAAAATTCCGATGCGGCATTATTTAATATAAAATCAACTAATGTGGCTTGAGGCCTTCATAGTTTCGGGAGGCAAATTGGCTCCATTTTGCTTTAAGAGGTAATGTTTATTGCCAACAACTTTCTTAATTAATTGACCTAAAACGTTCGGAGATAGAGATATCGGATGCAAAAATAGTGCGTATAGTTTGTAGATTGATAATTGAATCCTTCTTCTAATACGATCCTCTCGAAAAAAAAGATACTGAAAGGTATTCCAATAAGCATAAGCATTGATCGTCAATAATTTTGCTTCAATAAATATGAGAAGCAAACATAACATCTACTGTAGAAGAGGCAGAAGAATATTAGGAACAGATTCTTGAACAGATCAAAAAAGATTTGATTAGAGATAATAGAGCCTGCATTCTCGTCCGGGTATTATGGTAGTTAACCACGCAGAGCAGGAGCAAGGACAAGCCCGAGGGTTACAGATCGTCGTCTGCTCAACCGAGCAAGAAAAGACTACGGCTATAATATTCCCACGGCAGGAGATATCATTGACAAGATAAGTATTAAACGACGTGTAATTTTTTCTAATTTGATTTTGAGAAGTGGATATTAGCAGTTTGAGAATGGAAGGAAACTCGATCCCATTAACATTTTTAATGCCCCGCGAGGAACGTGAGAATGGATAGTTAAGTCATTTGGCACAAAGAGACATTATCCTGCACAAACTAGATGGTGCTTTTAAACATTTTCGAACGTTCCGTGCGTACTTCACAGGTGACGCGATAATCTTCAGGAAAACTGACGACGAACGCGAGTCACGTAGAACAGTGAAGGATGTCTCCTCCATGGAAGACATGATTCTATCAGAAAGAAAGAATGGTTCAAGGAAAGTGTATTCCTAGACATTATAGGTCATGCTTCTCTTGAAAAGAAGCATAAGTTGATTTTCAGTGGCTTTTTCTGTATCAGATTACACTTGACGAGGTGATTATCGGGCTGTCAAGAAGGTGACGTTTAATCTTAGACAAAGGACAGAGAAAAAAAGGTGGAAGTGATGTTAAAGACCAGACAGGCTCGATCGAATTGCTTCTCAAGCCTTTCAGACACGACGGTGAACAACCGCACATGTTTTTCCATTAAAACAAATATTAAGATCGCGAAGCAGTTGAAGTTTTATCAAACCGTCGTGTTCTTGAAAGCTTCTTCAATTTAAACGGGCAATTAATACATAAAATAAATTATATCAAATCAAAGGCAATTACTTTTTTAAAAATCTAGGGGTCTCACTAAAGGACACATGTTTTCATAAAATTTCCGTATTGTGATCAGTTTTGTTCACTCCATCTTTTATGTAATTTGGAGATGACCAAGAGCGAGTGATGTAAAGATCTTTGCAGGTCACTTCCTAGTCCCTGTGAAGTTTTTAACCATACCTATATACTTTTTCTTTTGTTTAAGTTTTACTTATAAATAAAACGGATATCCACATTTTTTTTTTCAAATTTTGACTAATCTCATAATTATACATAAGTACCACTCCATGCACTAGGTGGCGAGGGTCACTTCGAATTTATGTTAAGTAGGGGATGTAATGACTCAAACCCAGAACATGCAACATCCAAAACCAAGTGTTTAACGCACAAAAAATAATGTTTGCATTGCCTTCTATGTTTCACTTATATTTAATGTGGGTGTTCTTTACAATTTTTGTATAACGACTTATTGTTACTTAAGATTCTAAATATCATGAAAAAAAGTATACTTTCTTTGGTGATTTGATCACGTGGGACATTGTCAGCGAACCCCACATAACTTAGCACATTGAATTACACTACACACATTTCTAATAGTAATTAAGTTATCAAAGTCCATATACGTGTAGATCATGGTTGGTAGAAAGTGTCCATTTTTAGGTCAATTTTAAGGCCAAGTTCCATAATAATAATAATAAAAAGGTACGAAACCCTTCGGGTCAAAACCGGCCCGAACTCTAAAGCATCACCCTGAAAAAACAAAAAACAAAAAACACTATCTTTTACATACGAAGAAAGTAACAACATTTTGATTTCTTCCTATAAATTCGAGATTAGGTTTTCCCTTAAGAAAATAATCTCACATCTTAAAAAAGTCAAATTTTAGGACTCTCTCTCTCCCCCGCCCCCCGGTCGAGTTGATATACTATAATCGGTCAAATTCAAAAGTTCAATAATCCTGTAGTTGGATCCCTACCCGTTCCATGATCTAAATGCAGACCCTCTGAAACAAGGGCAATAAGTCATCTAAAGACTCCTGCTGTGAGCACTCTCAATTCTTCAACCTAATTTCAAGATCCTGTAATACTAGATTACAACTATCTTTTCCTCAAAGGTATAAAACCTTCGGTTTATAAACGTATACCTTCTTAGACTTGCCTTTTCTTTCAGACGAGTGCTTCGGTCCACCAAACTCCCCTCTCGTGCTTCACACCCGTCACGGATAATTTGAGGTTCTTTTGTGCTTTTTGGATTGCCTCTTACTTTTCGCTAGGTTTTAAATTAGGACTCCAAGCTCGGAGACCATTATGGCCCCACGTTCGAGGTAGAGTGGATACTATAATAGCTCAGAGAACACAAGAACTGAGAGAAGAGATATCTTGGTTGGGGGTTAGGTGATTTCTAGTTTAGAAATTGGAGTCCAATCAGATCAAATCTCATTAATTACATGCCAACTATTCTTGCTTGGGGTCATCCTCGTACAAAACGAAAGTTTGGATTTAATGATTCATGGGACTGGTGGGGTATTCAATGGACCACCAGATGGTGGCAATAGAAATACTAGGAAGTCTCAATCGAATTGAAACCAAAGGGATCCATGCATTGTATGAGTCGTTTCTTTAAATATTTAAGAAAAAATTTAACATGTCACATCGTAAAAAAAAGGTTATAATAAGATTTCTTCGCCCATGTAACATTGGACGTCCTAATTGAAGTGCTCGAATTGACATTGACAATGATTGTACACCAGTAACAATCTAAAAATCATTCACGCTTCGCTTTTTATTTTTATTTTTATTTACCGTTCTTGTGTGAAGGTAACACAGGGAACGCTCAAATGAGATTCTCTATAAGTACTTCTATAACCTCGGTAGTAATGGCGCTTGCACACATCCCACAGAGAGAGAGAGAGAGAGAGAGAGAGAGAGAGAGAGAGAGAGAGAGAGATGGATATACAAAAGGCTGGCGGGGTTGGGTCAGCAGAGATAGATACAAGGAAGGACCCTGAGGCCACATTGGTCAAAACGGTCGGTGAGGTCGTGCCAGCAAAGATGGATATAGAAAAGGCCGGTGGGGTTGGGTCGGCAGAGATAGATACAAGGAAGGACCCTGAGGCCACATCGATCAAAACAGTCGGTGAGGTCGCGCCAGCAAAGATGGATATAGAAAAGGCCGACGGGGTTGGGTCGGCAGAGATCGATACAAGGAAGGACCCTGAGGCCACATCGGCTAAAACGGTCGATGAGGTTGCGCCGGCAAAGATGGATATAGAAAAGGCCGGCGGGGTTGGGTTGGCGGAGATAGATACAAGGAAGGACCCTGAGGCCACATCGGCCAAAACGGTCGGTGAGGTTGTGCTAGCAAAGATGGATATAGAAAAGGCCGGCGGGGTTGGGTCGGTAGAGATAGATACAAGGAAGGACCCTAAGGCCACATCGGCCAAAACGGTCGGTGAGGTCGTGCCAACAAAGATGGATATAGAAAAGGCTGGCGGGGTTGGGTCGGCAGAGATAGATACAAGGAAGGACCCTGAGGCCACATCGGCCATAACGGTCAATGAGGTCTCGCTAGCAAAGATGGATATAGAAAAGGCCGGTGGGGTTGGGTCGGTAGAGATAGATACAAGGAAGGACCCTGAGGCCACATCGGCCAAAATGGTCGGTGAGGTCGTGCCAGCAAAGATGGATATAGAAAAGGCCGGCGGGGTTGGGTCAGCAGAGATAGATACAAGGAAGGACCCTGAGGCCACATTGGCCAAAACGGTCAGTGAGGTCGCGCCAGCAAAGATGGATATAGAAAAGGCCGGCGGGGTTGGGTTGGCAGAGATAGATACAAGGAAGGACCTTGAGGCCACATCGGCCAAAATGGTCGATGAGGTCGTGCTAGCAAAGATGGATATAGAAAAGGCTGGCGGGATTGGGTCGGTAGAGATAGATACAAGGAAGGACCCTGAGGCCACATCGGCCAAAACGGTCGGTGAGGTCGCGCCAACAAAGATGGATATAGAAAAGGCCGGCGAGGATGCATTGGCAAAAATGGTCAATGTGGTCAATATGGATATAGAAAAGGTTGGCGAGGCCGCGTTGGCAAAAATAGTCGGTGCGGTTGCATCGACAGAGAGAAACGTAGAAAAGGTCGGCGAGGCAGCAGCAAAAGTGGTCAGTGTGGTTGCGTCGGCGAAGAATAATATAGAAAAGGTCGGTGAGGCCTCGGCAAAAATGGTCAGTGTGGTCACGTCGACAGAGATGATTATACAAAAGGTCGGCGAGGCTGTGTCAACAGAGATAGATATGGAAAAGGTCCGTGATGCCGCGTCGGTTCACTACAAGGGCCTGTCGGAGGACCAGAAGCAGGCAGCCCTGAGGTTTTTCGAGGCCATGGACACGGACAAGAGCGGCAACATAAGCATTGACGAGTTCGTGACCTTCATGGCCCTTTTCGGGTTTCAGAGCGACAACCATGATTGGCTCTTTGCCAAGCTAGACAAGGACGACAACGGCACTCTTGATTTTAACGAGCTGGTCACCTTCTTCTACATCCTCAGCCGCGACGAGTACAAACACCTAGTGGACAGCAGGCCAAGTACCGATACACCCCGTCGCAAGGTAAACATTATAGTTTAAATTAAATAAAAACACGAACTTATGATCTTGATTCTTCAAAATTTAGGAGATATATTTAAATCGCCGCCTCCTCCGCGTGCAACGAGTAAAACTAAATCCATAGCGTGGCAGGCACGGCCCATAAGATTATTCCAAGAAGGTATAAGGTTTGACTACACTGGTACTCCAAAATGGTTTAAGAAATCCAAAACTCTAATAGAATTTGCTTTTTCGACAAAAATTACCCCCCGTGAGGAATGTCCACGTACCCTTCATCGAGTCTGATTTAATGATGGGATCAAGAGCACTATTTTCTCCTTCATAAAGATTTTAACCCCTATCACATAGACGATATGTACAAACTTGGTTTGCGCAAGATGGTCTAGAAGAAATTCATGTAGTTTGTAAAGCGATTTTAGAAAATTGAATCAATTTTTTGAAATTCAAACATGATATTTGCCCAAGAAAATTGTGCAAAAGAAATTTAAGTTCCGGCATACCTGAAAAAAAAAAAATTCCTTATTAGCATAATAGAATAATTACTCTAGAGTTGGGATTTGGGTCAAGAAATTTCCTCGAGTTTAAGTATGTATTTACATATGAACAATATGTCTTGCAGAGATTTGGCCTTCCGACACGGGTACCTAATAAACAAGTAAGACCTCTCTCTCTCTCTCTCTATTAAAATTACCACCTCAAGTAGACAAAATCACGGTGACATGATCTGTTTCAATTGTCTTTTAACTCCATTGATGTGGTTGCGCAGAAGTGGAATAAAAACGAAGTCGTCCAACTGTACAAGAAGTTACAGGGGGCGTACAAGCTTCGAATCTGGGTGAACGAAAACGCATGCTGCATCCTCTAGGAAATCTATGAGCATCGCCACCAGTTGTAAAGTTTCTGTACTGCTACCAGTGTGTTGTGTGTTGTGTGTTAAGTATTGGAAATGAAGAAGCTTTTCCTTTGTTCTTGTTAAACTTTGATGCCTCAAAGATGCTCTAGAGACTAACCAACAAAGCAAATTTTCTGATAGTGGATTTCCAAGATGGCATGAGAGAATACATAATTGGATTGCAGGGGCAGAGATGGAACTGGAGCGAATTCTCCGAACTGTACAGGAAGCTAGAGAGCGCTTACAAGCTTGGCGTGTGGGTGAACGAAAGTGTATGCAACATCCTTTAGGAAATCTTCGAGCATCGTCACCAGTTGTAGGGTTTCTGTATTGGTATCAGTGTCCTGCGTGTTAATTAATGGAAATGAAGAAGCTTTTCTTTTGTTCTTGTCAAATTTCGATTCAAGTTCCCTCGGGCATGCTCTAAGAGACTAATTAATAAAGCAAATTCGATCTTGGAAATTCCGACATAGTAATGGTACCAAGGTTTGGATCTGAATTTCAGAAAACAGGCGCATAAATAGATGAAGAACAAGAGTTGAAGCGAGTCATGTGCATCCACAAATCAACACATCGCAGAGTACATTGCATCTTCGTAAACTAGCTTCAGCATAGAGAAAAAGAAAAAGGAAAAAAGAAAAAGCGAAACAAAGTACAAGAGTTTGGGATCATAAGATTTGACGAAGGTGTAGAGGAGATCAGTATTCCATCTGTGGAAGCAGGATTTGCAGACATGATCGAAATCGATAGAGGAGGCCCGCGTCTGGTTCGTCAGCTTCGTCTATCCATAAAAAATGTGTTAAGCCGTCTAGGGTACGGGCCACGGTATGCTTCGGCAATTATTACCAGCATGAGGACGGATCAGGATGAAGACGAACATAAACTACTTCCTTATAAGAATTGGAACATTCATCCCGTCGAAGGACAGCACCTTGTAGAGCTAAATAAAGGAAAAAGAAACATAAATCTTCAATGGTAAGTATATTATAAGTTGAAAATTATTTACAAGGCCATAAAATCGAGTTTTGGGTCCTAGAATCGAGAGAGAGGATGGAAGAGTAGTGTATCTACTCACGGAGTTTCAGGGAGACATCGGACCTGACGTTTGGTAAGCCTGAAAGAGATTGCTGAAGCCCAGGATCAGCGTCTCCGAAGACCCACGAAAGTCCAGCCTAAGCTGAAGAACATGCCCAAGCCGACCTTCTGACGGGGTGATTGATACGTCAATCACGTGACGTTGGCATAACACAAGCTCAAACACTCAGTGCATCTATCGTCATGGTGGCTGGTACGTTTGGTTCCAACAACTTATCCATGGAAAAGAGAAACAGAGCAATGTATACTGCTCCTAAAAATGATTATATAACTTTTTTTTTTTTGGTCAGAAATGTGCAAATTTCATTAAGTATGCAAAGATGAAAGGCTCGATAAATGGGCATCATTACATAATAGGTCTAGCAAAGTTTGGGGAGGGGATAAGACCCAATCCAGAGGTAAGTGTTTTTTCTTATGGGCTTTAGCAACCCAATCTGCAACCATATTAGCCTCTCTAAAACAATGGGCTATATGAAAATTTGTGAAGGCTCTCAGTTTTTCCTTGCATTTACTGATAATAGGTTGGATTTCCCAACTCAACTGATCTGATCTGTTCATGGCTTGGACAAGTTGCAAACTGTCTGACTCAAATATAACTTTAAAAAAAGACTAAATGAAAAATATTTTATTACCCACATCAATGTTTAGATATAACTTGTTGCCAATAATGAGAATATTTTTCATTATCTAGTTATTTTAAGCATTATAGATGATTATTTTAATTTTTTTCTAAATCGTTCATTTGCTGCGAAATAATCAGAGTCTTAGGGCTTGCAAAACAGTCCTTGTTTCTGTTATTTTGTTTTAGGGAATAGATTTGGAATAGAAATGCGTTTAGTAAAATTTTTGTGAATAAATTTCTATTTTTTTTTTTTTTATTTTTAGAGGTAGATTTGGAACAAAATCAAGAAGTAAAAAAAAAAAAAAAAAATTGATTCTTTATTCTTGGAAACAATTCTACAATTAAGTCAACCTATTTTTTTCTTTTTCCTCTTCTTTCTTCTTGTTCTTCTTCCCTCTCTCTTGTTCTTCAAGTGCTACCGTCATCGCCATTGCTATTTGCCGCTGCCGCCGCCCCCCGCTGTTTGCTGCCCACCACCGCTGGTCACCGACAAGATCGCTAGAGGCTTGCCAAACTAGGGCGAGGTTCGGTGAGGCCTAGTGAGCTCGCCGAAGGCTGCCCAACCACCGACGAGATCTAGCAAGCTCACCGGAGGCTCGCCTAGCCACCGGTGAGGCTTGGCCTTATCAAATCTAGCAAGGTAGAGCCTCACCAATGGCCAGGCGAGCCTCCTTCGACCACCGGCAAACTTCTCCTAGCCGGGCGAGGCTCGACCTCGCCCAAATCTGGCGAGGCCGAGCTTGCCCAACTGCCGACAGGGCTCGACCTCGCCGAGCCTTCGTGAGGTCAGTGTCGCCCGACCAAGGTGAGGTTGACCTCGCCATGACTCGGCGGTTGGGCAAGCTCGGTCTCGCCAAATCTAGGTGAGGCCACTTGCCCAACCAAGGCTCGTGCGATGAGGCGTGGCCTTGCCGAGGGTCGACGATGCTCTAGCAAGGTCATCGGCCCTTGTCCGGCTCGGCAAGGTCATCGGCCCTTGTCGGCTAGTCGCGATCCTCCTAAAGCCGACGACCGGCCGATGTTGAAGAAGAAGAAGAGAAAGAAAAGAAAAGAAAAGAAAAAAAAGAAAAAAAAGAAAAAATAAAGAAAAAAAATAATAAAATTATTAAAAAAATTATAAAAAAATGATTTGGATTGGAAATTTTCAGAACGGTATCAAATACAATTATATTTCGGGAATTGAAATTTTGACAATTACCAAACGGCTTAAAATGTTAGAAATTTTCCCGGGAATAGAATAAAAAAGAATAATTTCTGATTAAAAATTGTTCTCGGAAACAGAAGCGTTATCAAACGCCCCCAATCAAAGCCATGTACTACAAATCTCCATTTCACTCTCTCATTGGGCCTTATGATACAAAAGACTATTCAGTCGAGAGTAATCGGGCCGACTTGGGATAAATTTTCGTTTTTCATGAGCTGGCACCTCGCTCCACTTGTTTAGATTCGAATTGCAAATTAGGCAGGTTCGATAAAGGTTTGTTTTCTTCGCTCGAGATCGCTCCAGCACAAGCGTAGTCCTTTTATAAGAAAATTTTGATGAATTAGCCTGATCATGAATTTTTGTGCATTTAATTTACCCTTATATATATGGTGAAATAAAGATTGTGTTTTTTTTTTTTCCAAGTTATAGGAGGAAGATTAGTGAGCGTAGGGATTTTATGCAAGTGGCCTTTAATTCTTTTACCTACTTTCCATTCTTTTATAATTTTTATTCACTTCAAATAGATTCTTTTACTATTATATAATGTATCTCAATTTACTTTTCATTTTCCTCGCTTTATTTTCTAATTAATTTTATTGTATCAATTTAAGTTTCCAAAATTACTTAAGTAAATTTTGAGGATAATAATATAACCTAGAATGAGGTTGAATAGGCTGAGTGTTGACAGATTAAAATGTTTTGCGGAATATCAACTAATCAACACTTGAGATGGCGTTTCAAATAGATCAGCATGTGTGATATTGGTAGGTAAATCATAGTAGAATAAACAGATCACACAAGGATGTATATTGATTTAGCGTATAACTAAGCCTATGTTCAGTCTCAGACTAACAGCTTTAACAACGGTTGGATTCCACTAATAATCAATAATGCAAGTTATAATTGGTTAATGTAGTTCTTTTCACTTGATAGATCATAAAATTGGGAAATGAGAACATTGCTTTTACTCTTGTACACTTGACTATAAGCTATTATAGTGCTAAACCAAAAACATAGAGGTTAACCATTGGAGTTTGCTTCAGTGGCCATCCTTCCAATATGGAAGGGAGAGGTGGGGGGTTTTCTTGAGGGTTAGGGTGAGGACAATTTAGTTTCAAGCGTGGTTTCAACTCCATGCCCTGCAAGAAGGTAGAGCAAAAGTTTGAGAGTGAGAGTTAGAGTAGAAATAAATTAAGACCGACCAAAAAACATAGGAATAGAGTAGGATTGACCAAAAAACAAAAAATACATAGAGATTTATAGGTCAGGACTAGTGAAGATTTCTAGTTCAGAAGATAGTAACACTATTTCATGTATTTTATTCTTGAGGTTAACCCTTTTGTAACTTCATTGCTCCTTATATACTATGGGCACGTTTGGTTCGGCTTTAGGGAAATGTCATTGGGAAAATGCAAATACTTTTGAGGTAAATGGGTTTTTCGAAATGTTACACCATTTGGTAAATTATAGCATTGAAAGGTAACTTAGCATAAATACCGCTCGACAAAACTTACATTTGTAATGGGCTTTTGTTTTTTTTTTTAATCTAAAAATTAAATCTGGCGGCCAGCTAACCATCGACCAACTGCCGGACGGCTAGATTTGGTTATCTAGGGGCGCAACCTCAAGCGACGTTGTCGTCTATGGTCACAAAGGCCAAATTTGGCCACCGGACGACCAGATCTAACCTCAGATATGGCACCTGAGGTCGCGCGGACCCAGGCGATATCGCCTGGTTCGCCCGCGACAGGTGACACCGCCTAGGTTGTGGGTCGCCCCACCCCAAACGGTGGTCACCGGCGATGTGCGACCCCTAGGCGGTGCTGGTGGCTACGGAGAAGCCTGACTCTCAGGCGAGGAAGACGAAGACGGATGGGGAAGAAGATGAATAGTGACACATGAACAGTGACGCATGAATAGTGAACTTGCATTTTGGAAATGCCAAATGCTCAAAGCACCTCAGGACTTGCATTGGGCTTTCAACATTGGGATTGCTAATATGTGTCCAATGAGCTTTCAAAATGTCTCACAAATACAAAATATTTTCCCCAAGGGGCTTTGGGTCCAAAGCCCCTTTGGAAAGCCGAACCAAACGGGGCCTATATGATCTTCAGTATATATGTTGGAGTCCTTCAAAGATGATCAACTAGCTATTTGAGAGTTGCTAGGAGGTCCTTTGTGAGTATCACAATTGTTACTATAGTCACCTTACTAGCCAAAGTAAGTTTCCCAAAATGTGTACTACTGTCTTGTCTTAGAAATCTACAAGTTGCTTTTCTAATACTGGTCCTGGTTTATTAGGTACGGGAATCCACAGCTTTAACGGCTCTTTTCCAAACCATTAATGGTCTTCTTCTGGTGCATATTTGACTATCATTAAACCTAATACATCACTACGTCAATCTATTGCACACTATCACCGGTGTAGATTATAAATGATTAGGCTAACCACCAGTGTAGATTATAAATGATTAGGCTAACCATCTTTAGTGAAGATACCAACCGAATGACACATGATATCTAGATCAATGATGTCCTTAACTTCATCAATACTAAATACTTTCAAGATTACTCTCTCAATTGGTCCTTCCAAGTTATATTAATGCTTGTTCACCTAAGAGACAGGTATCTCATCTATGCTGATTGATAGGATAATTGATAATGGTAACATGTTTTACTATCTACATTCATCATTATAACTATTAGTAATGCAGGATAGTTTGGTGATGATTAAAATCTTGTACGGATTTTTTTCCAACAATCTCTCTCTTTTTGTTGATGACCAAAGTATCCCCTAGATGTGAATAATAAATTAATTATAGAGGGATTTGCATTAAAAAGTAAATGATAACCACTTGTTAGCATGTATCAAGAGTCATATTTCACATTGCATTCCTCACTCTCGCTCTTTTTGTCATACTAAAAAAGATAACATAATGAGCGCAGGGAATTCTAGTACCATTCATAAAGAGAGGACGTTCATTGATAACTAGTAGGATCGCGGATAGAAACAAGATTTAGTAGTTTTTTTTAAAAAAAAAATACTAAAACCATTTAACAACGGTGGGATCTTTTTTGGTTGAGGGAGGAGTTTTAGCTGATGGTCGTGGAGCAGAGCGAATATTATTATAACATTGAAGGCCGAGGACGATTTGCTCTATAAGCATCAGATAGGATCAAAGATTTTGGATCGACTTCTGAAGTTCCTTAACCGCCTAGTAGAGATTAGCATTGGAGATCTCATCCATGTGGCTTCTAGAATTAGGCTCCCCTTGAGCTGTTGATCTCCATTGTCTGGTACGAGGAATTGGGGCCTAGATGGAGCAGCTTCATCATCTCCGTGTCCCACATGGACGATTTCATTACATTGATTTTCCTAACCTTGAAGAGTGAGCTTGATCATCATCTTCTTCAGCGTTTCCTTTCAAATTTCCACATTCGCCAACTTGTCTACCTTGAGATCATCATCAATGAATATACCTTCGCCCTTAAGATGAGAGCGATCAGGGCACCATAACACAGTTTTCCAATTTTCTTCTTTGCAACACGAGCTATATATAGAATAATCATATGAGCCAGTGAAAAATTCTTTGCGATCAGGGCACCATAACACAGTTTTCCAATTTTCTTCTTTGCCACACGAGCTATATATAGAATAATCATATGAGCCAGTAAAAAATTCTTTCCCTTCAAGATGGCCCAGAAAATTCTAGCTTCATAATGTGAGACATCATTTGTGGAGCTACACTTGATCAGAGACACATGATCAGCATTTTGTAAATCAAATTCATTTTCAGTGGCAGCATGTTCAAAGAAATGTGAAGTGTATAATTAAGGGTTTGATAGGTTTCTTAATTAACCCATTGAAAAATGACCTAAATAATTCATGAACTTTAGTTCAATGTACAATGTTATCCTTGAACTTTTAATTTGTTCAATGTAATATATACGATGTCGTTCCTAAATTTTTAATTTGTTCCATATAATTCATAAACTTTTGATACATGTTCAATTCAATCCCTTAATTATATGATAATGTTTAATATTTTCTTTGAACTTGAATTGATGAATATATAACATTGGATATTTTTATATAGTCTTAGGACTAGATTGAATATTTACCAAAAGTTCAAGAATTATAGTGAACAAATTAAAAATTTAGAGACAACATTATATATGGGGTCAAAGTTTTTGGACCATTTATGTGATTGTCCCTAACCTATTTTTAATTCAACTAAATCCTACTCTCTCTCTCTTTCTCTCTCTCACAACCTTATAGTGTGGATGTGTCTTGAATGTTGATGGAGGTCGCACTCAAGTGAGAGATGGAGAGAGAAAGAGAGGAGTTCCAGCTGCCTTGGCGTCGGCTTGACGACCGTCTAATGGCGTCAATGGCCTGACGAGGTTTTGCGTCGATGATTGCTTGCTGGCGACAGCAGATGTAGGTCTATTAGGGTTACTTTCTTTTGAACAAAAATTGGGAAGTAACTGATTTTTTTTTTCTTGAGTATATTGTGGGGAAAGAATGATACTTGTTGATATCTCGTGGGTAAGATTAAAGAAGGACCATGGGTGGGTTTACATATTAATGGATTGGATTGAATATGGTTAATACAAGTTAAATATGCTTATAAGAGGTTTTTTTGGTCTGTACTTATGAGAGTTAAAATGGGGTAAAATTGGGCAACCCATTTATAACCTTAGCCTGAACTCGATCTCCAAGTAGAATCTGTGAAATTAGATGACTTGATTGACTAAACTATACAAGCTACATGGCAAACATCATTTGTACAAACAATTATAAGGTGAAGTACAGTTTCGATCATCTAATTAAATTTTTATGTGATCATTTTTTTTCCTCCTCACTTTGTTTAATCGAGTCCTTTCATGGATCATTTTTACTAATACCATCCAATTGGTATCCTGAAATCTTCAGAGCGAAGCCGACAACCCATCCAGCTGCCTAGCCTCTCTCTCACTTCATAGTTTTTGTCCTTGATGTTTACTAAATGGTGCTTATTGTCATCACATGCGTTGCGTCAGCAACAATACAATGTCATTAATTTGATGGTATAAAGTAATCGGGTTTGACAGAAGGATGGGATTAGACAAAGCGAAAGAGACTTGATTGCGTAAAAGTAAACTTGGAGGACCAAACTTGTACTCCACCCTCAATCATGGGATGAAAATTTACATTATCATTGGTTTGCCCTGTTACCAATCCAAAATATGATGGGGCCTCGTGAAGTTAACCCGCTCTTGCATTGCGAATGAAAACTTGCTCGCTTCAATTGGTGTCTGATGGCTTATCATAGTAGGTTTAGTTTCGCGGAAATGTCAATATGCATGACATACGCAATCGACGCTGTTTGGTTGACTGGTTCTATGGTTTTCGGCCTCCAAAGATATTGGTTCCGTCCTCATCAGCATACTGACGCGATGCTTATCGTCTTTGTGCGTTCGATCGACCTTAACTATCAGAGCACGCTTCACATCGATTTTTTCCAGGAGCGTTCGACCTATAGCATGCACGACATACCATAAGTTATGAAAAGGTAAATAATGCAATGACTGAATGTGAGCCGATGTGATGTTACAATGACTTTATAAGAAAGATCTGATCTGATGTTTTCAATCCGGTGGATCCAACATCGAAAATATGAAGATAAGGAAGATCTCTATCAAAATTCTCTGATCCTGATATAAGAAAAAATTGTTTGCAATTTTGAACCTCCAAATATTAGTTAAACAATATTAGAAGTTGTCTAATGGAATTTTCATGGAAAAAGTACAAAAAAAAAAAATCATGAACCTATCGCATTGATACTAATTTAATCTTAAATATTTCAATTGGACCAATTTAAATATTTTACATTTTTATCAATAGAGTTTATTTGACCATTTTGGCTAGAAATTGTCAATGTGAACTTTGGCCATCCTATGTAGGATGACTGGCTGTGACATGAACATTTTTAATAATTTTTTGATTTTTTTCCTTTCTTCCTTTTTCTTTTTCATTCCCTTCTCTTTCTGTCAGTGGTTGGTCGTCTACCCGGCCATAGGACATGGCTAGTAAGAACTGGTCTCGCGGCCATAGGTGAGGGTCGGCCTCTTTGGGCTGTACCTAGGCTAGGGCAATCGCCACTAAGGCAATCCTCACTTGATATGGCGAGGCTGACCATCACCAAACAAGGCCAACCCTCGCTTTTGAGGGTTAGCCTCACCAAGTGTCGCTTGAGTGTTGCTTGAGTGAGGGTGAGGCCTAGTGAGCCTCACTTGGCTCCTGCAATCCTTGTGGTTTTGGAGCTAGTAGAAGAATTCTTGTCCTCGATCTTGTCATTTGGCAAAAGGCAGGTAGAGATCCTCTAGATCTGATTAGTGGTGGGGAACCGCATGCTGTAGTTGTACTAGAGGTCCTTTAGGATCCTTATCTAGTCTGTCATCGGCACCCACCTCACACTACTTTGCTTGCAAACATGACTATTGCTATTGCTTGTACCTCCTTCCTTACTATTGTCGTTTGTTGATGATGTCTTCTTGTACCTCATTGCCCTCGCCTAGGTGGGGCTCCTAGCGCCTCACCCTCACTTAGGAAATGCTCGGTGAATCCACCTTGGCTTGAGTAAGGATTGACCTTGCTAGATTGGGCAAGGGGGCCTCGCCAATGTCCGTGCACGGCTCGGCTAGGTTGACCCTCACCTTTGGTGATGAGGGCAAACCCTTGCCCAAGCAAGGCCAATCCTCATCAGCCATGATTTGTGGCCGATGACAAAAGAAAGGAAGAAAAAAAAAAAAAAAAAGAAAGGAAAATGTCCACATTAATATCGGTCATGCCATATAAGACTACTGGCATCTATATTAGCAATTTCCGACCAAAATTAGTTGAATGGGCTAAATTGGTGCAAATACAAAAATTTTAGGACTAAATTAGTCAATTTAAATATTTATGATTGAATTGGTATTAATGCAACAGATTTAGGACATTCTTGGTACTTTTCCCAAGTTTTCATAATATTATAACATAGTATCTAGAGAAAGTAAAACTTATGTGTAATAAACTAAAAAGAAAATAAGAAAAAGAGTAGAAAGATGAAACTTTTTAAAATCACATTTTTCTAATAACAATTGTAAATTTAGACTCTTTCTTGAATTCTTCAAAATAGGTTACTGCAGATTTAAATCACCTAACATCATGAGAGGAAACAAAATATATCGGGGATATTTTATCACCATTCTCAATTAAAATCGTGAATTACCAATAAAAAAATTAAAATCATGAATTATCGAAATAGGAAATTGTTAGCCCAATTGAAAATAGAAAAGAAAAATCAGTAAAAGTAAGAACACGTCGATTAAGAACCACACATCTGAAGTAGAACATAATCTTTTAAGGATATCTGGCCGTCATGTATTGCTCTTTGCACTTCTTATGTCAAGATATAGATTGAATAATAAATATTCTTTTTAGGTGGTCTATGATCTCCTCCTCAATTGATTAGTTATGAAATACTATTAAATTTTTGTGTGTTATCAATATCTTTACGTGCAAGGAGAAGTGTTAAAAAAGTCATAAATATTTTGAATTTGTGCCAATTTAGTCATAAACATTTTCACTTGATGCCAATTTAGTCATTTCCAACTAATTTTGGTTGAATTTTGCTGACTGGGCGCCGGCTGGCTAACGTGGCACGGACGGCACTAACGTATACAACTTTTAATAATATTTTAATATTTTTGAATTTTTATTTTCTTTTTCATTTTCTTTTTATTTTTTACTATTTTCCTTCTCCTATTCCTTCCTTTAGCTAGTCAACGAGGCTCGACCCTCACTAGCTTGGCCGTGAAGGCCACCCTAGCGACCATTGGCGAGCCTTGCTCTCGCCGGCCGTCACCAAGGTCCGGCGACCGGCTGGAGGAAGGAGGAGGAAAAGGAAAATAAAAAAAATAAAAAATTCAAAGATATTAAATTATTATTAAAATTTTTCTACATCAACATCAATTGTATCACATCGGTCAATCGACACCAAGTCAGCAAAATCTTGGAAAGGACAAAATTAGGTAAAAATGTTAGTACTAAATTAGCATTAAAAAAAATATTTATGACTAAATTGGCACAAATGCAAAAGATTTATAACCTTTTTTTTTTTTAACACTTTCCCCCTCTACATGCTATTGTTATGAAGTCAAGATCTTCTTGCTTATTCCAATTCTTACAACTTTCTCTGTCTTTTCCATCCACAAATTTAGGGAAAAGTGAGACAAGTTGAAGAGCTAGTGTCACACCCCGAATCTCGAGCATGCGCACATCCCTCAGTGGTCGATAAAATTGCGATGTCCTAGAATGCATCGCTGACCCATTCATTTTATTACACATGTGGAAGCGAATAAACAAATCCCCAGACAACACAGATATGTGATAGAAAAGCAGGATCAAATTTTCATAAAACACTTTTTTATAAACACACTGAGTTTATATACAAAAGCCTACAAAAAGAATGGCTTTCCAAAAAGAAGCTGTCCTACGACCTATCAGTCAAAGATATTCACCGATCCTTTAGACTCCACCTCCATAGGCTTTGGGGCCTTCGGGTCCTCTACAACTCCATCAGAAGGGTCAGCTACACCCTCGTCCAAAGTGGCGTTGACCGCAACGGCGGGGATATCAAAACCATGAAGGGGACCAACTTGTATCCATTGAGCCCATGGCAAAACAACGCCCTAAATCAATGAGGTACCCTCTGCGGTAGGCCCTCATCAACCCAGACAATGGTCACTACGAGCTCATAGACCTAGTGACTTCCGGGGATAGGAACATATATACTCCACTCAGTAATCCCTTGAGGCTGTCCAAAATGAACTGGAAGAACCGCCATCTAAGGACCTGAAAAGATTAAGCCCACGACGGGGTGAGACAACGTCTTAGTAAGTTTACCCCCTAAACCCTTTGACTAGGAAGAAAATACGTTTAGAGGTAGTCTAACCACACACCACATAAGACTCACCTCGCCTCAATTCCTCCCTACACATCGGTACAATTCATATTACAGATGCATATAATAAATGCACACACATCAATTGGAACGTCTCACTCAATCTTAATCAATCACAGGGGTCCAGATTATAGGGCCAAATCGTTATGATATGCCCCATTCCGTGCCACACAATTTTGTTGTCACGCCCCGATCCTCGGGGACGCGCCCATCCTTCCATTTGGTCGATTTTCTAAAGTGCGATATCTCAGGACTAATTATCGCCGACCCTTTCTTTTTATTACGCATGCGGAAGCAATGATAAATCCCCAGACAATAAAACAATGGAATAGAAAAGCAGGCCGTATTTTTCATATTGAAATTTACAACCCCACTTTCAATTCACCGCACAACTTAAAGTATATTTACAATACTATTTACAGCACAAAAGTCTCACACCTATCTACACTAAGACAGGGTGCACAAAAGGGATGGGATCTCAATCCACATCTGGGTTGTACTCAAGATCCCTCTCTGGATCATCTTCTACTTCAAAATACTTTCTCCCCTTCAGGTTCGTCCTCCTCAGCTTTTCCTCAGGGTCTTGAAATGGTTATTCAATAACCAATGAGACCACGTCTCAGCGAGTCCTACCCCCTAAGACTCGATTAATAAACTAATACACCATACGGTTGCCTAAGCACAACACGAGTTAGAGGACTTACCTTGGCCTCAGTTCCAACCTGCATTTCAAGGTTAAACACATATATTCAAACAATTCACGACATCCGATCAAGCACTGGTCAATCGACTAAGTCGATTACATGTCAGTCAGATCCTCTCAAGGTCATTCCCACTCATACCACGATTTCCCAGTGGTGTACTCATTCACCAAATCACATGTGTTTCTCGGGCGTCGTTTTCGCCAATGACATACCGATCACCGACACCGTGCGTTCTTTAAGGCGTCGTTTTCACCAATGATATCCTCGATCACCGAACCACGTGTCCTTTCTAGGGCGCCGTTTTCGCCAAGGTGACATCGGTTATAGACAACACCGTGAGTTCTTTAAGGCGTCGTTTTCACCAGTGATATTTCCATAATCACCGAACCACGTTTGTCTATAAGTCATTTACGTGCGTTCTTTAAGGCGCCGTTTTCGCCAGTGATACTCTCAATCACCGAACCACGTATGTCCAATAACATCGTACCTGATTGGTCTCAGCCGATAACATTCTCAGTTAGCTCTCACCGTTCTCCCTACTATATAGCCCATCAACGAACTGGCGCTATATACCCATGCTTGGCCATTACCAATCAAATATTCAATAACAAATAATTTAGGACAATTCTTAAAATTCCACAATAAATTCAATTCCACACAACGTAGAACTCAAATAAATAAATGGGTTGCACAACGACAATCAGCACGAAATTCCGGTCACCGGCCATCCCGGTTGCATTTCCGGAAAAATAATTAATTAAATAATTAATTTCGAAAAATAAATAAATAAACATTAAAAAATCCAATTTAGGCTCATATTGCCTTATTGGAGCCCGAAACGGGTCGGGAAAAATCCCGAGATACATTCAATAAATAATAGAGCATTTCTACTCCCTAATGGCTATAGCTAATCACCTAATATGCATCATCAAGTCACTAATTTAATTATTCTAACCTAATCTAACCACCTAAGTGCATGTAATTAAATCTAACCAACCCTAAGGCATAATTAGCAAACTAATAAAGCATTAGTGAGTAAAACTCACTTGGAAAAAGCGGGGATCGAATCACCGCGACGGCGGCGACGGCGGCCGAAATCGGGCTCGCGACGACTCCGCGGGCTTGGACCGGGCCTTGAATTAGGCCCAACAAATCTCAGCCCAAATGAGATTTGTTTTTGCACTGGAATGGGCTTCACAAAACTCTGCTGGTGGGCTTTCCTCGCGGGCCGATCTTAAATTGACTTGCTGAAATATTTTTGGGCTGGACTTCAAAGCTGAAGATGGGCCGATCTCTTGGGCTGGAATTCTACAAGCTGAGCTGAAACTTACAAGCTGATGGGTCCAATTTCGTTGGGCTTTGAATGGGCGTGAGGTTCGTGGACTGCTGCAGAGGAATTGCGTCGAAGATCTGAAGACGCTGGGCTGGGCTTGCGGCTTCGGTAGTCCAGTCCAAGGAGCTGATGACGTGCGGTTCGGTGAGGCGTGGAGTTGCTTCGAGGTTTCGGTGAGGTCTTCGCTGCTGGAGAAGACACGAACGCAGCTGCAGGGATTTCACTCGGTGGTCAACAAACCGGCATGAAGACAAGACTTGGTGGAGCAACTTCGGTGGAGTAAGTTGACCGGTGGAGAACAAAACGTGATGGAAAATTTTCAGTGGTGGATGGACAGATGTTGATGAAGATGATGATGCTGTGCGACTTCGGTGAGTGGGGGGGCTTCGTGGAGTCAACACTTGGGGCAGCTTAACGAATTTTATTGAAGATTGACCAAGGAAAATTTGTGGAGCAGCAGGTGGTGGAAGAAACCAGCGAAAATGGAGTGGCGGCTCGGTCTTCATGGACGTGTGGTGACGGGGTGATCGGCGATCGGATTGCTCGGTCTTCATGGACTCCACGAGATGCACGGGTTGAAGACGCTGGACTCGTGGCGGCATGAAGAAAGCTCGGTGGAGAAGAAGTTGACTGGAGTTGCAGCTTCGTGGGGACGTTGGCAGCTGTGGTTTCGGTGGAGGGAAGATGCGGCCTTTCCTTTGGTGCAAGCTGACCGAAGATTGAAGAAGCTGGGTTCTCTTCTCTCTCGCTAGTGCCGGTGTCGCACGAAGGAATTGGGAGAGAGAAACAGCTCACGGCAGCTTGGGGGAAGAGGATGAGGAAGAGGTGGGGGCCCTTTTGGCTTGATATTTCACAAAATATCTTTCACAAAATCAATCTAGGCCATGTATAATTTACTTGGCTCACAATAGGCCTCCCATGCACTCTTCTAGAAGCCCAAATGGTCCAATTGTTGTGGCTTGGTGGGGGTACACGAATTTGGGGAGGGGAATTGGCTTAAATGAATTCAATTTCTCCAATAAATTCCCAAATTGAGATCCAATTTCGATGTAGAAAAATCCCAAATGATTTTCTATAAATCCCCGACACACAACGGCTCGCCTTGAAAGTCAAATTTCCCATTCATTTAGCCAATCCGAACTTCCGTCAAATTTCCGCAACGTCCGAAACGGTTTTCCGTAAAATTTCCCCGAATCTCCGAAAATCTTCTTAAAGACCGAGTCGATGCTCCTAAAATTTATTGTAACATGATAAAATCTTCAATTTTTGAAATCGGACTTGAATCGGCGGTTAATTTCCATTCGACGTGTTTTTAGCGTGACCTAGACTACTGGGTAGTTTTCAGAACCTTTTAAGGCAAATGACCCGTGGTTGATTTTCTTCGATCCACTATGAATCCACTCTACTCAATAGCAACTCTTAATTGCCGTGAAAATCTTGAGGATTTAATTACGGACACAGGGTACCAAAACAATAAGAAAATCAGTCTAGTGTCGGCCGACGAGAATTTTCTAATTCAAAGGTGTCACCCACGATTAGTCATATATCTCTATCGATCCAGTCTATCTCTCGATTCAAATCGATTTTTAATCGTGCCGTAGTGACCTCTAAAGATGGACACGGTCAAGAAGCCGATTCCCCGATCGAGTTCTTAAGTCTATTGCCTTAAAATTCCTTAATAATTTCCCCAGATAGTCTAGTTATCTCGAGAGTGATCAGCTCTGAGAATAACCCTATAGACGCATCAATGAAATGCCCGATTTATTCAGTCGAAGACAGGGTTGAAAAATCTGGATGTCACATTTGTCCTATAATCCGGCGCGTCTATCTCAATCAATCACACATTCCAATTGACTACTACCCGCACAAGCAGTTTTACTTGACGCACATCAGTCCTCTAGCGTAGCCAAGCTTCGCCTCGTCCTTTGAGCACGGCAACATCCACCTGACACACATCGGGGACAACATTCTCGAAGGAGCTTTAGTCCAGCCTCTACCACGATCCGACATCTATTGCTAGGGCATCTCATATAGGGGCAACGTCTACCCGACGTACATCGGGGACGGGTTCTTTTAACCATCACATGATTATTCAATTCTGGCCAAGGATACCATGCATTGTACTTAAATGTTTTAATTAAGATAATACATTTGGCATATTTTCTTCGTATTAAAAACACTTGGTGAAAATAATCTTGTGTGGGTACACAGTCAAATTGAACTTTAAAAATCGATATCCCTCCCTTTAATATCCCACTATTTGATATAGTATTTAAAAACATTTTTGATGTCAAAACTTGACACACGATATTTTCTAATTAAATACCAAAATTTCCAAATTTTGAAATAAATACTCAAAATCACAATCACCACTCAATTTGCACAAATTAACATTCAATTGCATAAATTAAGCACACCACTACAATCAACATGAAATTACGGTCATCGACTATCTTGGTATAATTTTCATAAAATATTAAATAATTAAATAACAGAAAAATTAATTAAATAAATGCAAACCTAAGCCGGAAATACTAATCTAACCACCTAAATGGGCCTAGAAAATTTATGCACCTATCTACAAAAATAGTACAATCTATTTAGCCCATAATAAATATATTTAAATCACCTGACAATCACAATTAAATAACTAAATCACTAATTACAACTAACCACCTAAGCCATACTTAACCTAATGTTATTACCTACTAAACAACATTAACTCCCTAAGCAGAGTTTAATAAGTAAACTCACCGGTTTTGCGGGCCAATAAGTTCACGGTGACAGCGACGCAAAGGCAAGTGATAAACAAGCCTACAGCGACACCAAGCGAGATATGGACGGGACCTAAAACGGGCCTTGAAACTCTTAGCCCTTGCTAAACTTCAGCCTCAGTCCAAGGCCGAAAGGAGCTGCTCGGCTTGGCTATGACAGCTGGAAGCGGCAAGGTGGGACGGGGGCGACTGCAGCAGCTCTTAGCCAGCTTAATGGCGGCGAACAGTAGCTGGAACGGCTTCTAGGCAAGCTCGACGGCTCAGGACAACAAGATGGGCTCAAGAGAACGGTGACCAAGTGTGGACAAGGGCATGGGCGAGACGACGGGCGTGATGGGTTCGACGGCGTGAGGCAAGTTGGGATGACTTGCGGACGGCATGTGGCGGGCTGGTTGATCTTGGCTGGTCTTCTCTAGTTTTTCTTGAGCTCAAACACTCCAATAATGGAGAAAGCAATCCAAGGAAGAAGAAGAAGGCTGCTAAAGCTGAAGGGGGGCCTCAAAATATCCAAAATACTTGAGTTCTATGCCCCACCAGCCCACAATTGCCATCCTCAACCAAAAACCTCCCTCAAGCTTCCCAAACAAGTCTCCCATGTGGTCCAAATGTTGCACCCCCTTTTGGCTACGAATTTGAGGCATTCCCCATCCAATTCTACTTCAATTCTTCTCCGATTGAGCTCAAATTTGTACCCATAAATTCAACCAAGGTGCCCACATCCCATTCCACATTCTTTCTTGCCAATTAGTCCAACTTGAACGCAAAAAATGCAACAAAAAATGGTCTTCTAATTTTTCCAATCCAAAATAGCCAAACTTTGATTTTTCGCTGAAAACTTGAGTTTACAGAAAAATTTTCGAAGGACGAGTCGACATTTCTAAATAAATTGTGACATGACAGAACTTTCAATTTCTGAAGTTGGGTTCAATTTCACGGTTAATTTCAACCGGATGAAATTTTAGCGTGACTTAATCTACCGAGTAGCTTTTAGAATTTTTAGTGCAATTGACCTGTGGTTGATTATTTTTTAGCCACATTGTACATCTTTGACTCATTGGTGACTCTCGGTTGTCATGAAAATCTTGAGGTTTCAAATACGGGCATAGAGTACCGATTTGATAGAAAAATCAGTTTAGTGCCATTCGACGAGAATTTTGCAATTATGTGGAATCACCCACTCTTTAATCACATGCTTTAGTCAAACTGACCTATCTTCGATCTTTGATCAATTTTGACAGTGCCATATTGACCATTGCAAATTAGCACGGTCGATCGGTCAATTTCTGGTCAGATTCTCAAGTTTGTTGCGTTAAAATCCCTTAATGGCTTCACCAGATAGACTAGTTATCTCATGAGTGATCAGCTCAGAGAAAAAAGACTATAGGCACGTCAATGAAAAGCCCACCTCATTCAATTGAAAACAGAATTAAAAAATTAAGATGTCACAGCCAGTGTTAGAGGAAGAAAAGGAAAACAAAGATAAATTAAGATATGAAAAATAAGAAAAGGACACTGACAGTATTATAACTTTTACACGACGCTCATTTTGATGTCACAACTTTTTGATTGATCACTTAAATACCATAATTTAAAAAAAAAAAAAATTACCTAAGTGACATTGGGGATTTCTCTTGTCAAAAATTCCAATGTGGCATTATTTAATATAAAATCAACTAATCTGGCTTGGGGCCTTCATGGTTTCGGGAGGCAAAGTGGCTCCATTTTGCTTTAAGGGGTAATGTTTATTGCCAACAACTTTCTTAATTAATTGACCTAAATTTCAGGATCATGTAATACTAGATTACAACTATCTTTTCCTCAAAGGTATAAAACCTTCGGTTTATAAACGTATACATTCTTAGACTTGCCTTTCCTTTCAGACAAGTGCTTCGGTCCACCAAACTCCCCCCTCGTGCTCCACACCCGTCATCGATAATTTGAGGTTCTGTTGTGCTTTCTGGATTGCCTCTTACTTTTCGCTAGGTTTTAAATTAGGACTCCAAGCTCGGAGACCATTATGGCCCCACGTTCGTGGTAGAGTGGATACTATAATAGCTCAGAGAACACAAGAACTGAGAGAAGAGATATCTTGGTTGGGGGTTAGGTGATTTCTAGTTTAGAAATTGGAGTTCAATCAGATCCAATCTCATTAATTACACGCCAACTATTCTTGCTTGGGATCATCCTCGTACAAAACGAAAGTTTGGATTTAATGAGTTACGGGATTAGTGGGGTATTCAATGGACCACCAGATGGTGGCAATAGAAATACTAGGAAGTCTCAATCGAATTGAAACCAAAAGGATCCATGCATTGTATGAGTCGTTTCTTTAAATATTGAATTATAAAATTTAACATTTCACATGGTGAAAAAAAAAGGTTATAATAAGATTTCTTCAACCATGTAACATTGCACGTCCTAATTGAAGTGCTCGAATTGACATTGACGATGATTGTACACCAGTAACAATCTAAAAATCATTCACGCTTCGCTTTTTATTTTTATTTTTGTTTACCGTTCTTGTGTGAGGGTAACACAGGGAACGCTCAAATGAGATTAATAACCTCGGTAGCAATGGCGCTTGCACACATCCCACAGACAGAGAGAGAGAGAGAGAGAGAGAGATGGATACAGAAAAGGTTTGCGGGGTTGGGTCGGCAGAGATAGATACAAGGAAGGACCCTGAGGCCACGTCGGCCGAAACGGTTGGTGAGGTCGCGCCAGCAAAGATGGATATAGAAAAGGCCGGGGAGTCTGCGTTGGCAAAAATGATCAATGAGGTCAATATGGATATAGAAAGGGTTGGCGAGGCCGCGTCGGCAAAAATAGTCAGTGCGGTCGCATCGGCAGAGAAAACGTAGAAAAGGTCGGCGAGGCAGCAGCAAAAGTGGTCAGTGTGGTTGCGTCGGCGAAGAATAATATAGAAAAGGTCGGTCAGGCCTCGGCAAAAATGGTCAGTGTGGTCACGTCGACAGAGATGATTATACAAAAGGTCGGCGAGGCTGTGTCAACAGAGATAGATATGGAAAAGGTCCGTGATGCCGGGTCGGCTCACTACAAGGGCCTGTCGGAGGACCAGAAGCAGGCAGCCCTGAGGTTTTTCGAGGCCATGGACACGGACAAGAGCGGCAACATAAGCATTGACGAGTTCGTGACCTTCATGGGCCTTTTCGTGTTTCAGAGCGACAACCATGATTGGCTCTTTGCCAAGCTAGACAAGGACGACAAACGGCACTCTTGATTTTAACGAGCTGGTCACCTTCTTCTACATCCTCAGCCGCGACCAGTACAAACACCTGGTGGACAGCAGGCCAAGTACCGATACACCCCGTCGCAAGGTAAACATTATAGTTTAAATTAAAATAAAAACACGAACATATGATCTTGATTCTTCAAAATTTTTAGGAGATATATTTAAATCGCTGCCTCCTCCGCGTGCAACGAGTAAAACTAAATCCATAGCGTGGCAGGCACGGCCCATAAGATTATTCCAAGTAGGTATAAGGTTTGACTACACCAGTACTCCAAAATGGTTTATGAAATTCAAAACTCTAATAGAATTTGCTTTTTCGACAAAAATGACCTCCCGTGAGGAATGTCACGTACCTTTCATCGAGTCCGATTTAATGATGGGATCGAGAGCACAATTTTCTCCTTCATAAAGATTTTAACCCCTATCACATAGACGATATGTACAAACTTGGTTTGCGCAAGTTGGCCTAGAAGAAAATCATGTAGTTTGTAAAGCGATTTTAGAAAATTGAATCAATTTTTTGAAATTCAAACATGATATTTGCCCAAGAAAATTGTTCAAAAGAAATTTAAGTTCCGGCATACCTGAAAAAAAAAAAATTCCTTATTAGCATAAGAGAACAATTACTCTAGAGTTGAGATTTGGGTCAAGAAATTTGCTTGAGTTCAAGTATGTATTTACATATGAACAATACATATGAACAATAAGTCTTGCAGTTGAGATTTGGCCTTCCGACACGGGTACCTAATGAACAAGTAAGATCTCTCTCTCTCTCTCTCTCTCTCTCTCTCTCTCTCTCTCTCTCTCTCAAAATTAGCACCTCAAGTAGACAAAATCACGGTGACATGATCTGTTTCAATTGTCTTTTAACTCCATTGATGTGGTTGTGCAGAAGTGGAATAAAAACGAAGTCGTCCAACTGTACAAGAAGTTACAGGAGGCGTACAAGCTTCGAAACTGGGTGAACGAAAACGCATGCTGCATCCTCTAGGAAATCTATGAGCATCGCCACCAGTTGTAAAGTTTCTGTACTGCTACCAGTGTGTTGTGTGTTTTGTGTTAAGTATTGGAAATGAAGAAGCTTTTCCTTTGTTCTTGTTAAACTTTGATTCAAGTGCCTCAGGGATGCTCTAGAGACTAACCAACAAAGCAAATTTTCTGATAGTGGATTTCCAAGATGGCATGAGAGAATACCTGATTGGATTGCAGGGGCAGAGATGGAACTGGAGCGAATTCTCTGAACTGTACAGGAAGTTCGAGAGCGCTTATAAGCTTGGAGTGAGGGTGAACGAAAGTGTATGCAACATCCTTCAGGAAATCTTCGAGCATCGTCACCGGTTGTAGGGTTTCTGTGTTGGTATCAGTGTCCTGCGTGTTAATTATTGGAAATGAAGAAGCTTTTCTTTTGTTCTTGTTAAATTTCGATTCAAATTCCCTCGGGCATGCTCTAAGAGACTAATTAATAAAGCGAATTCGATCTTGGAAATTTGGACATAGTAATGGTACCAAGGTTTGGATCTGAATTTCAGAAAACAGGCGCATAAATAGATGAAGAACAAGAGTTGAGCGAGTCATGTGCATCCACAAATCAACACATCGCAAAGTACATTGCATCTTCGTAAACTAGCTTCAGCATAGAGAAAAAGAAAAAGCGAAACAAAGTACTTCCTTATCAGAATTGGAACATAAACTACTTCCTTATCAGAATTGGAACATTCATCCTGTCGAAGGACAGCACCTTGTAGAGCTAAATAAAGGAAAAAGAAACATAAATTTTCAATGGTAAGAATATTATAAGTTGAAAATTATTTACATGGCCACTAAAATCGAGTTTTGGGTCCTAGAATTGAGAGAAAGGATGGAAGTGAGTAGTGTATCTACTCACGGAGTTTCAGGGAGACATCAGACCTGACGTTTGGTAAGCCTGAAAAAGATTGCTGAAGCCCAGGATCAGCGTCTCCGAAGACCCGTGAAAGTCCAGCCTAACCTGTTAAACATGCCCAAGCGGACCTTCTGACGGGGTGATTGATACGTCAATCACGTGACGTTGGCATAACACAAGCCCGAACACTCAGTGCATCTATCGTCATGGTGGCTGGTACGTTTGGTTCCAACCACTTATCCATGGAAAAGAGAAACAAAGCAATGTATACTGCTCCTAAAAATGATTGTATAACTTAAAAAAAATGACTTAACGAAAAATATTTTATTACCCACGTCAATGTTTAGATATATATTGTTGCCAATAATGAAAATATTTTTCATTATCTAGTTATTTTAAACATTATAGATGATTATTTTATTTTTTTTCTAAATCGTTCATTTGCCACGAAATAATCGGAGTCTTAGGGCTTGCCAAACAGTGCTTGTTTATGTTCTTTTGTTCTAGGGAATAGATTTGGAACAAAAATGGGTTTAGTAAAATTTTTATTTATGGAAACGAATTTATATTTTTTTATTCAGAAGTAGATTTGGAACAAAATCAAGAAGTAAAAAAAATAAAAATTGATTCCTTTTTCTTGGAAACAATTCTAGAATCAAGTGGACTTATTTTTTCTTTTTCTTCTTCTTTCTTCTTGTTCTTCTTGCCTCTTTCTTGATCTTCAAGTGCTATCGTCACCGCCATTGCCGTTTGCCACCACCGCCACCGCCCGCCCCTCGCCATTTGCTTTGCCCACCACCGCCGATCGTCGGCAAGCTTGCCAGAGGCTTGCTAGGCTAGGGCAAGGTCTGGTGAGGCCTAGCGAGCTTACCAAAGGCTCGCCCAACCACCGATGAGGCCTACTGAGCTTGCCGGAGGCTTGCCCAGCCACCGGTGAGGCTTTGCCTTGTCAAATTTAGCAAGGCCAAGTCTCACCGGTGGCCGACGGCCTCCCCGACCACCCACAAGCTTCTCCTAGCCGGGCGAGGCTCGACCTTGCCTAGATTTGGTGAGGCGAAGCTTGCCTAGTTGCCGGTGGGGCTTGACCTTGCCGGGCCACCGCGAGGTTAGTGTCGCCCGGCCAAGGCGAGGTTGACTTTGCCATGGCCTAAGGTTGGGCAAGCTCGGCCTCGCCAGATCTGGGTGAGGTCGCTTGCTTAGCCAAGGTTCGGTTGACGAGGTGTGGCCTCGTCGAGGGTCAGGGACGCTCCGGCAAGGTTACCGACCCTTGTCTAGCTAGTCACCGGTCCTCCCAAAGTCGGCAACCAGCCGATGTTGAAGAAGAAGAAGAGAAAGAAAAGAAAACAAGAAAAGAAGAAAAAAAAGAGAAAAAAGAAAAAATAAAGAAAAAAAGTAATAAAATTATTATAAAAATTATAAAAAAATGATTTGAATTAGAAATTTTTAAAAACGGTACCAAACACAATTCTATTCCAAATTGAAATTTTGGACAATTACCAAACGGCTTAAAATATTAGAAATTTTCCCTTGAACAAAAAAAAAAATCATTTTTGATTAGAAATTGTTTCCGGGAAACGAGAAACATTACTAAACGCGCCCTTAATTTCTTTAATTTTTTTTTCCTTCTTTTGTATGTAAAGATAAACGTGGAGCTGGTAAGTCCGCTGTAGATGGGCTCTAAAGCAAATGAGAGAGTGAGATGGAGATTCGTAGTACATGGCTTTGATTGGGGGCTAAAACCCGAGAAGGCCCATTGGGCCTTATGATACAAAAAATTATTCAGTCAAGAGTAATCGGCCCGACTTGGGATGAATTTTTGTTTTTCATGAGCTGGCACCTCGCTCCACTTGTCTAGATTCGAATTGCAAATTAGGCAGGTTTTTTTTTTGAACAGGAAATTAGGCAGGTTCGATAAAGGTTTTTTTCTTCGCTCGAGATCGCTCCAGCACAAGCGCAGTCCTTTTATAAGAAAATTTTGATGAATTAGCCTGATCATGAATTTTTGTGCATTTAATTTACCCACATATATATATATATATATTTAATTTACCCATATATATATATATATATAAATGGTGAAATAAAGGTTGTTTTTTTTTCCAAGTTATAGGAGGAAGATTAGTGAGCGTAGGGATTTTATGCAAGTGGCCTTTAATTCTTTTACCTACTTTCCATTCTTTTATAATTGTTATTCACTTCAAATAGATTCTTTTACTATTATATAATGTATCTCAATTTAATATTTACTTTTCATTTTCCTCGCTTTATTTTCTAATTAATTTTATTGTATCAATTTGAATTTCCCAAATTACATAAGTAAATTTTGAGGATAATAATATAACCTAGAATGAGGTTGAATAGGTTTTTTTTTTTTTTTTTTTTTTTTTTTTGGTAAGAGAGGTTGAATAGGTTGAGTGTTGATGGATTAAAATGTTTTGCAGAATATCAACTAATCAACACTCGAGATGGTGTTTCTGATAGATCAATATGTGTGATACTGGTAGGTAAATCATAGTAGAATAAATAGATCACACAAGGATGTATATTGATTTAGCGTATAACCAAGCCTATGTCCAGTCTCAGACTAACAACTTTAACAATGGTTGGATTTCACTAATAATCAATAATGCAAGTTATAATTGGTTAATGTAGTTCTTTTCACTTGATAGATCATACAATTGGGAAACAAGAACATTGCTTTTACTCTTGTACACTTGACTATAAGCTATTATAGTGCTAAACCAAGTACATAGAGGTTTATAGATCACGACTAGTGAAGATTTCTAGTTCAGAAGATAGTGACACTATTTCATGTATTTTATTCTTGTGGTTAACCCTTTTGATAGCTTCATTGCTCCTTATATACTATGAGCCCATTTGGTTCGGCCTTTAGGGAAATGTCATTAGGAAAATGCAAATACTTTTGAGGTAAAGGGTTTTTCAAAATGTTATACCATTTGGTAAATTGTAGCATTGTAGCATTGAAAGGTAACTTAGCATAAATACCATTTAACAAAACTCACATTTGTAATGGGCTTTTGCTTCTTCTTTTTTTTTTTTTTTAAATCTAAAAATTAAATTCGGCGGTCGGCTAACCACCGGCCAACTGTCGGACGGCCAGATTTGGCCATCTAAGGGCGTGACCTTAGGTGACGTTGTCATCTACGGTCGTAGAAGCCAGATTTGGGCTATGGACTACCAGATATGGCTGTCGGACCGCTAGATTTGGCTGCCGAATGGCCAAATCTAGCCTCCAGACCGCCAAATCTAGCACCTGAGGTCGTGCGGACCAAGGCGGCATCGCCTAGTTTGCGTGCACCAGGTGATGCCGCTTGGGTTGCGGGTTGTCCCACCCCAGGTGGTGGTCATTGGGGATGTGCGAACCCTAGGCGGCGACGATGGCTGCCGAAGAAGCCCGACTCTCAGGTAGGGAAGACGAAGATGGATAGGGAAGAAGATGAACAGTGACGCATGAACAATGAACTTGCATTTTGGAAATGCCGAATGCTCAAAGCACCTCAAGACCTGCATTGGGCTTTCAGCATTGGGAATGCTAATATTTGTCTAATGAGCTTTCAAAAATGTCTCCTAAATACAAAATATTTTCCCCAAGGGGCTTTGGGACCAAAGCCCTTTTGGAAAGCTGAACCAAATGGGGCCTATATGATCTTCTATATATGTTGGAGACCTTCAAAGATGATCAGCTAGCTATTTGAGAGTCACTAGGAGGTCCTTTGCAAGTATCAAAATTGTTACTATAGTCACCTTACTAGCCAGAGTAAGTTTCCCAAAATGTGTACAACTGTCTTGTCTTAGAAATCTGCAAGTTGCTTTTCTAATACTTGTCTTGGTTTATTAGGTACGGGAATCCAGTGCTTTAACGGCTCTTTTCTAAACCGTTAATGGTCTTCTTATTAATCCTTATTTCAGTTTGGGGTTTTTGGTCAACACCAAAAACTCCAAATAGATCACGTCTTGTGTTCGCATGCTTGATATTTAATTTACTCTATTATATCGATTCTTGTTAGGTTTACACAAGATGGGAGATTATTTTATTCCGCTACGTTAATTCGATATTATTCGAATTGTTACTGTTCTCCCATCATATTGAACTGCCAAGCAAGCACCGTTGCACCCCGTAGGCAGGTAAACATTATAGTTTAAATTAAAATAATACATAGATATTCGATCTTGATTTTTCTAAATTTATGAGGGATACTTAAATCACGTCCTCCTCCACATGCGACGAGCAAAATTAATCCACAAGAGCGGTAGGCATGGTTCACAAGTTTACTCCGAGCATATATAACGTCCAATTGCACCATTACAACGGAACGGTTTATGATAGAGGAAATGCAAATTCTAGTCTTCAAACTCAAATAGAATTTGCATTTCGATAAAACTTATCTCCGACGAGGGGGTATGCGCAAGTTGGTCTGGAAGATAATCACGCGTATTTTAAAAAGCGATTGTTGAGAGCCGAATCAAATTTTTTTCAAGTTTTAAAACATGACGTTCACCTAAGAAATTCGTGCAAAGGAAATTTAGTTCTGGCGAGGAAAAAACTACATTCGGTCTTAGCAGAAAACAGTGATTATTCTACAGTATTTGGGACAGTATTTGTTCAACTATGTATCTACCTACGAACACTTCGTCATGCAGCCGAGACCTGGCGGTCGGAACTTGGTCAAAATCTTGGACCTGTTCAACATGCTAGCGGACTCGCTCCAGTTTGGGACTTCGCTTGGGCAGATGATGGGATGCACCATTGTTTAGGAAAACTACGAGCATTGTCACCCGTTGGAGACTTTCTGTATTGCCATTTAGTGTATTGTGCGTTTACTACTGGAAATAAAGAAGCATGTCGATCTTTTCTTTTTCCCCCTCGATCATCAAACGCCCTTTTGTGCGAAGGCTTCTAACTCTGCGAATTGCGCCGACATCGAGGTGCCAAACTTTTCCATTGATGTGAACTCCTGGGAGTTTCCTCAGGCACGCGCTAGGGACGAATTGATAGAGTCCAGAAATGGTAACGATACATAGGGTTTCGAATGGGAATTTCGGAAAACACGAGCATAAATTGACGAAGAACATGCATTATAGCGAGGCATGTGGATCCACAAATCGGCACAACTCATTATGTAGTGTGCGAGTGATTGGTTCGGAACTACCCACTAAATTCATTGGGAAAAACTGCAACTAGAAACCGGTCAGAATGTCCCCAACAAATTCATTCACGGGTGTTTTGAACGGTTGACATGTGCAGCTCCAACATAGACTGACGTCATTAGCTTTCGAAAGCCATCGTTACTCACCTCATTGCAATTGCTTTGGACCATGAACCAATCCTTCTCAACACTTATGGTGAACAATCCCTTGACCCATTGTCATCTCCTTTCAGGTTTGAAAAATGTTGGACTAGAGATGCCTCGAACACTCAAGTCATTTGCCCAGTCAAGGAAACACCCATTAGAATTTTCACTCTTTTTAATTTGGCCCATAGAATCAAACTCGCTAAAAGTGCCCCCTGTTACGAAATCGCACATCGATTTTAGAAAAATAACGCTCACAAACAATTTACCGGGCATAATATAATAATAAAATAACAGAATCAGAAAAACACGCTAGAAAATTTGTTAACAAAGTTCACCCAAACCTGGGCTACGTTTCCGTGTAGAGGCACTCTGCGAATCCACTATACTTCGAAAAAAGTTGGAATACAACGATGATATTCTCTCATTATCAAGGCACAAAGAGATTAAGAACCCTCGTAAAGAAAAAAACTCACTTTTTTCTTCTATCTTTTTCTTGCCTCTCTATTTTCTTTTTCAGTGTCTTGACAGCTAGCGTCTTACCATCACTAATATAAAGGTATTACTTTTAACCTAAAAGCAAATATGATAGAAAAGGCAAAAAAGCCCCTAAAAATATCTGGCTTCATCTATAACACCCCCAAAGATGGAATTGAACTCACTTTGGTCATCTTCAAACTCAAGTACGTCAAAATCAAGAACACATAGATGCTCTACATAAAAATTTTAAAAATCATGTTTGTGTGTGTACCGGTTTGGTCCAGGTGAGCAAGTGGACAATTCTACACTTGGAATTGGGAACCTAACTGATCCTCACCAGTTCCAGTAAATTGGAACTAAGAATCGGTGGTTGTTGGTCAGTCCAGTATGGTTCTAGGCAAATCTTGATTCTTTTGCACACTCCTAATGTCATGCACTACATCGTTGATGAACTATTTTGAGCATAGAGATATAATGAAGGAGGGGGAAACAAAGCGGACTTTGATTATTTTACCTACTCCCCATTTTTTTTTATTGTTTTTATTCCCTTTTAAAAGATTCTTCTACTATTATACAGTGTATCTAATTTAAATTTTTTCTTTGTTTTTTGTAATTTTATTTATTTTTTCTATCTTCTAAGAAGCTACTAGTTTTAAAAACGGCATGCTGATCAAAATTCATCGCTTGGTTTTGGATGTTTGCACATTCCGGGTTTGAGTTGATGTGTCTTCTACTCAGCATATGCTCGAAGCTACACTTGCTGCCCCATGCACGGAGCGGTACTCGATATACACGGAGCTACCGATTTATGCATAGTCACGGGATCAGCCGGACTGAAAAAAGTCCGGATATTCGTCTTTATATATTAGTGAAAAGAAGAAGAGAAGAGGAAAATAGACGTGTTTAATAAACTTCACAAGGACTAAGGAGCAATCTGCAAAGATCTTTTCCTCACCGTGTCTTGGTTAGCCTTAGATGACATTTTCTCTAACAATTGCAAGTTGCAACCATATAGGCCAAAAATGTCAAACTGAAGGCTATTAATTGCTTTTGTTTTTCTCTTTTGCTCGCACGAAATCAAGTCATGAGAAATGCCAAGAAGACGATCACTTTATGGGGAGTGACGGTCTACTGTTGACCGCAAAATTATTCCTTAGAACAGGAGGACTTGTTCATCCGGTTTAGCGGCAAGACGCTGATCACTATGTTCTCAATAATAATATTTGTGTACAATCGATATCGGCAATTTCATGTTCACGTGTATGTAATGTAAACATGCATACAGATAATTATAGAATTTATTTTATACAAATAAAAAGCATATGATACCTTTTTAGAGTAATGACACTACAAGTTTCTAAGTATTTCCTTGTAGTGCAAGTCAGTACCTAGGCTTCCCCTTATTCGATCACGTACTCATATCAATTTTAAAAGCTTGAAATATTTAATCGAAGGAAAATAATTGAGGTATCAAATTGTAAAAAGAGAAAGTATCCACGGGTTTGATCATCTCTAATTTTTTTTTTAAAGCAAGAGTTTTAAAACCAATGTGTTTTTACCGATCTGTATACAATCTTAGGGTCCGTTCGTTTCGCGGAAAATGACTTCCGAGAAAACGTTTTCCATATTTTCTAGCATTCGTTTTACGGAAAATGAACTAGTTAAGGAAAATGTTTTCCATCATTGGAAAACACAACCTTTAAAAGAGAGGAAAATGTTTTTTTTTTTTTTTTTGGTAAAGTTAAAAGAGAGGAAAATGTTTTCCACTTCTAAGAAGTAGAAAACATTTTCCATAACTTCTTCTATCTTGCTTCTTTTTATTAATACATTTTTTTTTATTTTTATGCTTTCTTTTTCTTTTCTTTTTTTAAATAGAGTTTTTAATTTTTTTCCTTTTCTTTTTTTTTTCTTTTCTTTCTTTCCTTTTCATCTTCTTCTTTGGCCTTGGCCAGTCGCTAGCCACGGCGGCGGTCGGCGTCCGGCCGCAAGCTAGCTCGAGCCTTGCCTCAAGCCAGTGAGGCTCCGCCTAGCCCGATCTGGCAAAGCTGGCTTAAGCCTCACCAGATTTGACGAGCTGGGCGGTGCTCGGGCCTCGCTCGAGCTTGCCAAAGGTTCGCCGAGCTTTGGCGAGCCGCGAGCTCAACGGATCTAGCAGTAGAGCTTAGGCTTCCGATCCAGGCGAGCCCACCAATCGCGAGCTCCAATGTGGAGAGGAGAGAGAGAGAGAGAGAGAGAGAGAGAGAGGTAAGTGCAGCCGCAGAAGATGGAGGATCAACCACCGCAATGCGGAAACCAACCGACTCCCGCTAGCGAGCGCCCATCTCGCCGACGGACTCGATCGCCGATCCCCCAAAGTCAACCCCGAGGCCAAACGGAGGGACAAAGGAAGAAAGGGAGGGAGGGAGACGGCGATTGGGGGAAAACGAAAAGCGCCCTGCATGATGACCATTGCCAATTAGTGCGAGGAAGTCTTCGCCGCCACCGTCAATGCTGCTGCCGCCGCGAGCCGGCCGATCATCGTGGATTGAGAATCGCCGAGGGAGGACAAAGGCGACATAGGAAGGAGGAAGGAGGAGGCGGAGGAAAGAGGAGGAAGAAGGAGGAGGAAGGAAGGAAAAGAAAAAGAAAAAAGAAAAAAATAATAAATAATAAAAAACTTTCAGTTTTAAAAAATATAAATAATAAAAAATTCATTTAAAAAATAAAACTAATTTTTTTGGTCAATTAAAAATATTAAAATTCAATTTTTGATAATTTTTCCCAAATAATTAAATTAACTAACGAATAATAGAAAATATTTTCTACTCAAAGTTTAGATTTCAGCCGAACATCGAAAAATAGTCATTTTTTGAAAAAATGACTTCTAGGAAAATGTTTTCTAGAAACATGATATTTTCCGCGAAACGAATGGACCTTTAAAGGCTTGATTGGTCACTGGACAACATATAAGACCTAGCACTATGTCCTTGATAGGCTGCCATCACGATGGTGGCTGTCTCATTAACAGATAAACACCACAAATTGTGGTCGCCACTAAAAAGCAACCACTATGATGGTGGTCGCTTGTGTAAGTCGAGATCAAGATTGAAATCTATTTCTCAATATAGTTCTACTTAAATACATGGTTATAATGTGTCTTATATATATGTAGTTTCCTGCTACCATATATAAATTTTTGGATTAAACAGTTTAACATAGTTTCAATAGCTAGGTCGAGTTAAGCACGGGTAAGGGAGGGACTTGCGGGGAGGGAAGTGTTGACATAGCCTAGTATCTCTTAGAGACATATATTTAAGAGATATTGAATCTCACTAAATATATGCCCTTAGGCAACCATTGGGACAAATGTGAACCATCGGGTTAAGCACTGCAACAACGGTAGATCGCTATGGTCGGCCACCCACAATTTCTTCTCCCAGTTTTTATTTTTTAACGTCATCGAGTAATATTTTTTAATTTTTTTTATTTATAACTATATCCAACATCATATCCAATGTTTTACCAAACAAAAAATAAGTTATAGACATTCCCTACATTTTCTATGCTAACTTATTTTATCATAGCCTAGCAATTCTTCTATGAACAAATACAGTCTAAAACTTAATTTTTTTCCACCTTCATTTGCGAATTTTTTTTTTTGCGAATCCTTTACGGCCTTCCAAAAGAATATTTTGTTAAATCTACTTCCCAATGGTCCTCCTCATGAACTGGCTAGCATGATCCAAAAGGGCACTTGTGGTTCAGAATTCACCGTCATTCTTGATGACGGTATCAGTAGCTTGGTCGCGTGCTTAATTCATTTGTCGAGTTGTCAGTGTAAATGATTGGGGTGTTACGAGATTTCTAATTTAACAGTTGGTCGCTTTCTTGGAAATCAATTTCTTAAAAAGCGTTATCCCAATTTTTCGACATTTGTTTCATGAAAAATAAATTAATTAAAAAAATATTTTTCTCACTCGCTCTCTCTTATCTCACGCTCCTACTAGTCTCCACTTCTTTTTTTTTTTTTTTCAAATTTGGATTTTTTATTCTTTTTCATTTTTTTCTTTCTTTCTTTTTTCTTTTCTTCTTACAAGGGCAGTCGATGGCCAGCAACCGGCCACCAGTGAGCGAGAGCCTCTGGTGAGCCTCGAGTTCAACGCTCATGCTTGCCAATCTAGCGAGCGGCAAGCCTCAAGTAATCACCAACAATCGTCATGGCCAGCGAGGCAACAACTAACTAAAGAAGAAGGAGGGGGAAAAAAGTAAAAGGAAAAAACAAAAAATAAAGAAAATAATATAAAGAAAATAAAATTAAAAAATCGACTCTTTAGAACAAATTAAAAAATTTGTTAAAATGAGTCCAAAAGGAAAATCGAATCCAATTTTTCCATACTAAATGGCAGAAAATATTTTCTAGTTTATTTGTCAAAAACCGAAAAATATTAGTATTTTCAAGATGGCTTCTTGAAGAATATTTTCCAAAAATGCCACACTTTTCGCAAAACAAATGGAGTATAGATATTAAAAGGTCATAAGTTAGAATCTCATTATTGACGTGCAAAAAATTCTTGGTCAAGGTTACTAGCATGACTCAAAGGTATGGATTTAACCGGTTCATGGGATTTGCAAGGTGTTCAATGAATCAGCATATAGAGGCAATTAAAAATATGAGAAATGCAAATGATAACCACTATGTTCTTTAGAACAAATTTTAGCTAGAAATTAATTTTTTTTTCTTATTCCCTAGATGAATTTTTTAGTAGAGATATGTGTTTGGCAACGATACAAAATATATGTTTTCGGAATAGAAATTTGTTTCATAGACATTCTTAGATATCTCCCTCCCATGCTCTTTTCCATTCATTGTGCTCCGCTCTTTCATGAGATGAAATATCCTTAATCAATTGAAAGTGTCGATATAGAAATCGTACATCGACAAGTGGCGGGCGATGGGAGGGGAGTGGTGGCTACAAGCCATGAAGGTGAGTAGTGAGCGAAGTTTTTATTTATGATTTATTCCATAAATAAAAAAGTAGAAAATTTCTACTTCTCATTTTTGAAATTATATTACCAACTAGATTTATGTTCTAAACATGTTCCGGAGAACTAGAAACATAGAAACAGAATGGTAATCATACAGGCCTTAAGGACTTGCAATAGCAATGAAATAGGAAAAATAGAGAAATAACGTGATTATCATATGCGCCCCAAAATGTTGTAATTGAAATGAAACAGTTGGGATTCATGCATTGGATCATTAGTTCTCTTGAATATCCAACGAAAAATTAATGTGTCTCATAATATAAAGATTTTACTAAGATTTCTTCCTCCATGTAACATTGCTCGATCGGCAAACATAGTGATTGAAGTTAGGATTTTTTTTTTTTTTCAAATTTTTGGAGGTAGAGTAGTGAGAGTATGGAATTGATGCAAGTGGGCTTTTATTTAATTATTTATATTTTTACCTACTCATCATCTTGTTTTATTTATTCTTACTTAATAGATTCTTCTACATTTATAAAATGTATTGTAACTCAATGTAAACACCTAATTTTTAGTCAACGCGTAAAAAGAAAGGTAAAAATTGAGATTAGGGCATCTGATTGGGACGGAGCCCAATTCTCAACAAAAAAGTATCATTTTTCAATTCTTTCTTTTCCATTGTTACTTTTAAGTGACTTCCTAATCATTTCCAATAAAAACTTGAAATGTTAAACATTTGACTTTTTGTTCAATCATTTGACCAAAAGTCAATCCCAAGTCAAAAGTTAGATTTTTGCCCAAAAAGATGTCGAGTAGCTCTAATTTCACTTTAGTGAAGTCAATTTCGAATATTTCAAAGTTTTGGCTTGAAAATCAACATCTTAAGAAAAGTCAATTAAATGATTAAATTTTCGTCAAAGCTTTAACCAAAAAAATTGAAAAAATGAAAAATCCATAAAACACTTTAGTTTAGTGTCAATTTGACTTTTGTATTGAGAATTTTACAAAATTCAATTAAGAACCTTGTTTTCCGAATTTTTCGATTTTAGGTTCTAAATTGACTAAAAATGAAATTATTTTTATTTTTGTCCTAACTAGGTATAGTTTCTTTTACAACATTTATTCTTAGAACTATTTCTAATCCACTCATTCATTTAATTTCAAGGTTTCCCATGTTGAAAGGCAAATTGTCATTTTAAGCCCTAACTAGGGAGCCCAAATTGATTCTTCATAAGCTGTGAACAAATAATTGTTTTCTGCTCATTGTCTCAAGATAAGTCCAAATCTGGAGTCCGTTTTAAGAAATTCACAAGAGAACTTCCCAATTTGAAGAATTTCACTCTCTTGAATATAGGAAAGTCAACCAATTAAGTTTTAATTGAAGAAATTTAAGTTGACTCATTCAAAATTAAGGTTTAATTTGACGTATTTAGGTCCAATTTCGATATTAGACCTTGATTCATTTTTTACCTAAGTTTCATCACATCAATTTAAAGTCAATTTGAATGCAGTAGACTATCCTAGGCATGGGTAATTAGTCAAATATGTTTATCGTAATATTAATTGAATTCAATTTTTATTAATTTGTGATTTCAAGTGAGGAATTGAAAAAAATTGCCCGTTTTGGCCTATGGGTTCAATTACATGTACCCATGGCCTAAGTCCGTTGTTTTTCATAATAATTATTCAATTAAATTAATAGAAAACCCACCGATCGCATTTACGAGGTTTAAATTGGCTTAATTTGATCAAAATCGGACAATTTCTCCTCAAATTGGAGAAGTTTTCTCTTCAAATTACATAAATTTTAAATCCACAAGGACTGCTTAGCCAAGAATCGACCAAAATCGATTAAGAACTGGCCAAATCGACATGAACTGATCTGACCGATCGATTGACCATCGGCAAGCAAGCCAATTTGGCCCATTGCCGATTGGTTCTGGATCTTCGACGATCAGATCCAGGACGGTCACTGCACGTATTTTGCTCACATGCCATTGTATTTTTAAGATTTTGCAAAATGACCATTGAATTTCTTAAATTTGCAATTCAACCCATAATTAGGCCCTTAAGTGTAATTCTCGTTTTAAACTTCAATTTTCATGAATTGAATCTATCTGATCAATTATATGACACATTGTAAGTGTGACTAACCTTTTAAATATTCAATTTGGCCATTCAATCAAGTTTTTGACCATTGGATTGAACCGATGGCCAAGATTCACTAATTTAGGACAAATATAAAAGGGATTTTCCCTCCATTTTTCAAAAGGGGGCTCATTAGGTAGATAATTTCCTCTTTCTACAGATCAAATCCCGTTTCTCTCTCTCTCTCTCTCTCTCTCTCTCTCTCTCCTCACCAATTCTCTCTATCTATGTTTCCTTCTCCTCCACGTGTGCACCGCCTCACCGCCACTAGTGCTGACCCCCTCACCGACAGTCCTTTGAGCTGCACAGCTGATCTTGATCATCCAATCTGCTCATTTGAGCTAATTGGACCATCCCTCAGCCTCGATTATCTTTGCAATCATCCGTTGGATTTTGATTTCGATCTGGTATCATCATTGGCAATCGAGTCGGTGATTTGAACCGACTAATTCTTCAGCTAAGCCGGTTAGTTTGGCAGTCCATTCATGGTTCGACCGCCACCGATCGGTCACTAAGTGAATCCTCGACCAGCTGGTGGTCGAGGCCTTGACGAAAAGCCACCGAAATAGTTCCGATGGTTGATCTCTTCCAACAGTCTGAAGGCTGGTCCGATTAGATTGATTCTGTTTTGAGGCTGAACTCCTTGGTGGTCCACGATAATTCGATATGTTCTTGGAGGCTAGATCGTGTTCTGATAGGATGTTTTTCGTTCGATTGTGCTTTGTTTTGAAGACCAAGACAAAAAGGTAAGTATCTCGAACTTGAATCCAATGAGATGAGATTGGCATATCCAATTAGGGCTTAGGATTCAAGATTAGATCCAAATAATATGTTTAGATTTGATGTAGATAAGGTTGTTTGATGATTTACCGTAAGTTTGTTGTGGATTGATCATGAGTTTATGGTTGATTGAACTTGATCTTTGATGATCTGCAATATTCATGCTTTAGTCAAGATTTTAGGGATTTAAAATAATGAGATTTCAGTTTCGTTATTTGCAAAACAGAATCTCGGATTGTGCTGAAACCAGTGACATTTTGGTGTTTAATGGATTTATCAACTTTTAGGATTTGATTTTTGAAATGGTTCCTTCACAAAAGTTGTTCATAACATCTTATAGTTTAATATAGTCAAATTTCAGATCCAACAGACAAGTTTTGGATCTCGAATCAAGTTGGTTTTGGAAAACATGATTTCTGGAAACAGACACAGTTTTGGTAACGGATTGAGCGATTTATTGCTTTTAATCTAGAAAGATCTGGGCTAAGGTGTCTTCATGAAAAGTGTTCTTTTATGTATCCTTTATAACATATCCAAATTTGAGAATTTTTCGAATTTTTTTATTAGGTTTCTGGAATTAAACTTGGAGACATACGAGTGATCCCGATTTCTGCCGGTTAGGCAATTGTAGTTTTGTGGTTGTTCTTGGTATCTAGCCTGCTAGATAATGTATATTTGGTGATGTGGTTGACTTTTGGCATGCCTAGAGCTTATGCTTGATAATATGTTAAACTGATTGCTTAATTGTGCAATTGGGTGCTTGGTTGTTGTTATGGACTATTATTAAAAAATTGGATTTTGGTATTTAAATAGAAAAATACTAGGTGTTGGCTTTTTATGCCAAAAATGTTTATATAGTATATGAAATCGTGGAATCTTGAAACGAGAGAGTATCATGCTTACTAGTTCGATTTAAATGCGTGACCACGCACAATTATTTTATTGAGATGATTTTTAATACAAAGAAAATAGACAAAGTTCATTATTTGAAATGGAAGTATTTGAGTGCAAAGCATAGTCTTTTTGGCCAAGTATGGATGTGTGTGTGGTCATTATTGGAACCCGTCCTGGTGCGTCCATGCGAGACGATACCTAATTAAGTTTAGATGCCCTTAACAATGGATGCTGGTCACAATGGAGGCTAGGCCAATGCTCCTTCGGGAATGTTGTCTAGATGTAGACGTTACCGTGCCCGACGAAGCGGGACAATGCCCGATTATGCCAGATGACTACCGACTGTTGAGTTAGCCGTGGCCGATGGGTCGTAAATAATTGGAACATGCCTAAGTGGTTGAGTTAGCTGCACCTTGTTATGGGGTAAAATTGTGTGGCATGGAATGTGACATGTCATAACGATTTTACCTTATAATCGGAACCCTGTGATTGAGTGATATATGAAAATGATATGTTCTAGTTATTGATTACGCTTGCTACGTCTATAAATGCATATATGATGAGCTAATGTGTAGGGACGTGCTAAGGCGAGGTAAGTTTGTGTGTGACACCTATTTAGGCTGCCTTTGAGTGAATTCTCGTCCTAAATAGGGATTTAGGGTGTGGATTCGCTGAGATTTTATCTCATTCCATTGTGGTTACCCCTTTTACAAGTCCCTAAGATGGAGAACCCAGAGCCTGAGGCACAAGGGTTCGGAGAGTAGGTGGCCCAGTAGTCTCTTTTTGAGTCAGACATTTTGTATATAAACTTGCAGGGGTGACCTTCTTTCTTTTTTTTTTTTTTTTTGCTCTAAAAGGTAAGAATGGGTGACCTGGTTTGTTTATAAAGCATGTTTTGTGAAAATTGGTTGTTCTGCTTTTACTATCCCTGTTTCTGATGGTTGTCTGGGGTTTATTAGTTCACTTCTACATGTGCATAAAACAAATGGATCGGCGATGCGTCCTAGGAACGTTGCAAATTTTAGTCGACCATCGAGGAATGTGCGCGTGCCCAGGATTCGAGGCATGACATTTCAACACTAGGATTGCAAGGATATTGATAGACAATGGCTCTACCCTGAATATATGCCATTTATCCGCTCTGCCTTAGTTAGGGATAAGCATGGATAGCATATGCTTTACGAAGAATCCTGTCAGAGCTTTTGATGGGATGAGAAAGGAAGCATTGGGAGAGATCAATTTGCCATTCACAGTTGGCCCTATCACAATCACTTAGATCTTCCAAGTGCTTGATATCCCGAGCAATTTTAGCTTGCTGTTAGGACGTCCTTGGATTCATGCCGCTAGGATTATTCCCTCAAGCCTTCATCAAATGATGGTAAGATAATAACCATTCGATGGGAGAGTGACATAAAGACTTTTCATAATATGACCATACCTTATATAGAGTCCAAAATCAAGGGAGAATCGACCTACCATTCATTTGAACTTGTGTTGATTACACATGTATTTGCTGGAACTTATGAGGGAGCCTCAGTTCTTAAAGGCATTCCTAATATCAACCAAAGTAATGCTCAAGAATGGATTCACCGCTGGTAAAGATTTGGGCAAGTTTTGCCCAAGGTATTCTAAGCATCGTTAAGGCAATCAAAAGAAAGGAGCATGAAGGCTTAGGTTACCAAGGCGACTAAGGGGGTCAAGGTAACCAAAAGGGCCTGAACTCAAAGGGAAGAGTTATTGCCGCCTTCTACCTCCTCCTCTAAAGGATTTCTTCCTTAGATCGCCGAGGCTCCTGCAAGAAGAGAGCCATAGTCCTTTACTTCACTGACCTTTTCGAAGATGGCCTTGTTGCTGTCATTGGCGAAGATGACAAACCTATTGATCCCACTGTGTAAGGGATGTCCCTTCTTCGTTATTTTCTTTTCAATTGTATTCTATTCATTTCCCCCTTGCGAGGGAATTCCATTTGTTCATTTCATTCATATGTTGTAATAGTTTGGATCACGAACTTTAATGGTCTGAGATGATATATGTTTTAATGCAATCCTTTGCATATCAATAAAAATTCGCATTTTTATTTGATTTTTTTTTTTTTCTTTCCCTTTTATTAAGAGAAAAACGTTCAGTTATTATATTAAGTGGATACATACCATTTCTTTTTCTGGTACCCAACCGGATTAGAGTATGTAATGTCATAATAATGGTAGAAATGTAATCACTTTTTTTTTATATTCTATCCAAAACTCCATAAACCTAAGTGGCATTAAGATGCCCAGGATACGGACAAAGATATGCTACAGCAAGTATCCCCAGCACGAGGATAAATCAGGATGACGAAGGACATAAGCTATTTCCTTATCAATGTTGGGAAACTCATCCTGTTGAAGGACAACACCCTGTAAGAACCAAACAAAACAAAAAGAAACATAAAAATGCAATGGCAAGCGTGCTATCGTTAGAAAGTTATTCACAAGGCCACTAAAAATGGAGTTCTTCAAGGCTGTCTTGGAGCATGTAATAGGTAACAAGCACAGCTATTGTTTACTGGGTGATGGAAGAACCCTCGTCGTGGTCCTGAGGTGAAATTTGAGCTTTTTGGTAGATATCAGAACTTTGCATTTCAGGCTCCATGTTTTGGAAGCCGGAAAGAAGATTGCCGTAGTCCAGGATCAGCAGCATCTCCAAGGAAGGAAGACCCAAGAAAGTCCAACCTAACCTGAAGAGCAGAACCTCCGTGGAGAAACTCCTCGCGGAGTCTGCATCAACAAAGCCATGTGTCGTCTCTGCATGAGACAACTTGAAAAGGTAGACATGACATGAGTCATTATGCGGTGTCGAGAGAGAGAGAGAGAGAGAGAGAGAGAGAGACAGAGAGTGTTTTTTTTACAGAAGTGGATTTGCGTCAGAGATAAGGTTTTGCGCGATTTCCTTTGTATTTCTTCAAGCTGGCAAGAGCGTCACCCCGACCAGCTCCTCCACCTTTGCTGAGCTCTCTTCATTTTTAAGGGGGAGGACGCTAACACTTGGTGCATCGATCGTTGTCATGAATAAAATCGTGCTTCCAGAAGAGAAAAACAAAGAGATTTATAATGTTCATTCTGACGGTTTTAACGTATTGCATGTGCGGTGGCGTGTGAGCGAGTCGTTTGGCCAGAGAGCGAGTCGAGTTGAGAGAGGACTTGGGGTTCACGAGGAGCTCGGCTTCAGTCACTATGGCGAGGAGCTCGTGTCCAAGAATTTAGGGTTTGAGAAGTTAAGCCGCAAGGCAGTCCATAGGATATTTATATTATGTTTCGGCAGTTCGGTTCGGTTCATTACCCCAACCGAAATAACCCAAACTGACAAAAAGAATGATCATTTTTCCTTTAATTGAACCGAACTGTATATGAAATTTTCGATTCAGTATTACGGTTCAGTTTTGACACCCTTAGCCTATACTATATTATGGGTATTTGTCGATCGCAATTTAGATGATGTGCCTCTTAATCTCAAAAGCAAAAGTGGGATCTGAACTGATTGTCCTTAGCATCGACCTTGAACTAGTCATTTGAATCCGATTCCTTGGTTGAATCGAATTTGGCACATGCCTCTACCCCATCTTACTTTTCTGGAGTTTTTGAATTGGTAATCCTCTTTTATCAATACACATTGAAGGAATAGTGGAGACTTAAATTGCTGAGAGAAGAAATAACTAAGCAAAGTGAATTTTTAGTTGGAGCCTTAGGAAAATTCCACCCTAAAAATTGGAAGTCACTCATTGGAATCTCACAAATTGCGTAAAAACTATTCTTGGTCAGAATCATTTATACATATCAAAGACTTGAACTTAATCGATTCATGTGACTCACAGTATATAAGATAGGTCATTAGGTGGTGGCAATCAAACTATTTGGAAGTTTCAATCGGATTGAAATCAGTGGGATTCATGCATTGGACCATGAGTTTCATCAGATATCCAATGGAAATTTAACACGTCACATAGTAAAAATGTTTTAACAAGATTTCTTTGCCCATGTTACATTGATCTCAGCAAATGTAGGGACTTGTGCGTCCTAATTGAAGTCCACGAATTTATTTTGCTTCCTCTCTCTTTGCTTCACACGCATTGACATTGATTGTACGCACATTAACAGAGAAACTTACCTTAAAATTTTTTATACATATTGAATTTATGACAATTCAATATTACACATTTCAATCTATCAATTAATCATAAACATTTTCACGTTTTGTCGATGTAGTCTATTTGGTTAATTTTAGTTGGAAACTACTAACATAAATGCCACTCATCTTATATGACATGGTTAGTACTGGCGTTGATAAAATTTATTAATTTATAATATCTTTTTTATATTGTAGGAGATTTTTAAATTTATATTTTCATTCTTCTTTTTTTCCTTTCCTTTTCTTTCTTCCTTCGTTGGTCTCAGGCCTCAATGATGACTAGCAACCAGTCACAAGCTATGATCGGCTTGGTTTACCCTTGTCAATCTCTAGCAAGGTCACCCTTGCCGAGATCTAAAGAGAGGGAACCTCACCGGCCTCAAGTGAGGCTCACCCTAGCCAAATTTGGTAAGGTCAAGCCTTGCCAAAGCCTGGCGAGGGTTGCCTTCGCCAGCTTCAAGAGAGGCCAACCCTCTCCTACCTTAGCAGCTTCACCCCTCGCTAGTTCTTGACAAGGACCACCCTCACCGATAGTTGCCTTTGGCCAGTCGCTGACCATCATCAAAGCCTAGCAACCAATGGAAGAAGAAGGAAAATAAAAATAAAAATAATAAATATTTAAAAAATAGTAAATTTTATCCATATTAGCGGCGGTTGTACCATGGGAAACAGCCAGTGTCTATGCTGGTAGTTTCTAACTATGTTTAAAACTAAATTAGCATAATTAAAAGATTTAGAATTGAACTAATACAAATATAATAGGTTTAAAACCTTTTCGGTAATTTTTCCTATATTAATTATGTGATAATTATTCACATTCTTTTCTCCTTTTTTCTGCAACATATGAAACGCTCAAACAAGATTCTCTATAAATACTATAATAACCTCCGTAGCAATAGCACTTGCACACATCCTCGGCTCACCACGAGGACTTGATAGAGGACCACAAGCAGGCAGCCCAAAGGCTCTTCGAGGCCATGGACAAGGACAAGAGCGCCAGCATAAGCATCGACGAGTTCTTGACCTTCCTGAGCCTCGCCGGGTTTCGAGCCACCAACCATGATTGGCTCTTCAGGGAGCCGGCCAAGGACAACAAGGGCACTCTCGATTTCAAGGAGCTAGTCACCTTCTTCTACTTCCTCAGCCGCGACAAGTACAAACACCTATTGAACTGCAGGCCAAGTAATGATGTACCCTGTCGGAAGGTAAAAATAATAGTTTAAATTAGAATAAAACATAGATGTTGAATCTGGAATTTTCAAAGTTTTTGTCATATATTTTAATCGTCTCCTCTTTCATGAGCAACGGGAAAGGCTAAATCCGCATAATGGCAGGTGCAATCCACAAGATAATTCCAATTAGATAAGACTACCCCAGTACAACAAAATGGTATGTGGGGTAGAGAAAATTCAACACTCTACTAGAATGTACATCTTCAATAAAATTTACCTCAGTTGAGGAATGTTCACGTACCTTTTATCGAGTTGGAATTAATGGCAAGATCAAAAGTACTATCTTCTCCTTTAAAAAAGATTTTAATCCCTATTACATAAATAATATGCATAAACATGATTTGCGCATTTCTAAATTTTTGGTGGTATTAATTCTCATATTACCTATGCCAACTTTTGAAACCTGAAAGCAGCCTTTGAAGTCAAATCCTACCGCGAAACCTTCCTATCCTCGCCAATTTTGCATGTTCCCTACCTTTATATGTTCTCATGTCTATATGCTCACTCAATGACTTTAAGCAACACATTATTGTGGCTCAAATTTCACTATTCTAGTTTAATTGGTTATGTTACAAAATGTGCCATCTTTAATTATATTTTATTTTGAAGTTTTAGTTTTAAAACATTGATCGCACACTTCTTTAAAAAAAAAATGCATCCGATAACTATAATACTTCCTTATTTAGGTATTTAATAAGTGACCCGAAACACTCCTTAATATAGTCCTAGTTAATTTTAGTGCACATTAATTAACCATTTTCTCTGATAAATAGATTAGGCACAAAAAATTAAGAGGGAGGTGAATTAATTATATATGAAAATTTTAATACTTTTCGTGCTCAAATGTTGTATAGGGCGTAAAACGTGCATTTGATAGTAGATGTACGGAAAGGATCATCTTCCATCAACAAAATATAAAAGAAAATGAAGGGATAGAATAGTCAAGGTATATTAAAGTGATTTAGCCTTTCCATGGCCTGTGGCCAGCCATTGGCCACTGACAAAAAGAAAAGAAAAAAAGAAAAAAAGAAAAAACAAAAATATTTTAAAATAAAAAAATTGAAATTTTTATTTAAAAAATTGATAAAAATTAATATCATGTCATATAAGACAATTGATGTTTATATCAATGATTATTGGACTAAATTGGCCAAGTTGACCAAATTAATATCAATGTAATAAAATTTAAGACTGAAGAATGATTCAACGTTGGGATGGGACAAGGTGGATTCTAAAGACCAAATAATTGAGTCAGGCTACGTGTTTTCACTTTCCTTGCGTTTACATGGGGCTTTCGCAAGGAGCTGAGCGGCAGCATTGGTGGTTGAATCCACCTTGTCTTGACTAAAGTTACATATTATTATTTTGATCCCTTTCATTTTAATTCTTTTTTTTTTCTAGGAGGATTAACTTTCTTCTGGCGGGATTCAGAAGTCTAAAAATGCAATATAGGGTTTTCACGAAAATTGGCTTTTTTTTTTTTTTTTTTTTTTTTTGTTTAACTTCAGTCGAATGTTTTTATGAAGTGTGTAAGAATTGTATCATGTTTTGAATGGATCTAATTTGTGACATCTCTTGAACTGATTCAATTTCATCATCTTTTCAAATCTAATTAAGTTTACATGTGACCAATGCCCATAACTTGTAACCTAACAATCAAAGGCATAGCTGGAGAAAGTTTCCTTCAAGGAAAATATGACCCTTATCTTGTCAAATTTTGCATCTCTTTTTGGAATGAATGAATAAATGCAACTAGATCACTTTGAAATAACACATTCATCACACATTCCGGGTCAAGTAAAAGATCTGCTTTCCGGCAATTAAATACTTTAAAGTTTGTCTCGTAAAAAATCTGCTTTCTAGTAATTATGTTCAACCACTAGGATTCGCCCCAATAGCCACCCTTCCAATATAGAAGAGGGAGGTGAGGGGTTCAAATCCCCACCTTTTTAGGGGGGATGGGGTGGAAACATGTAAGTTTCAAGAGTGGGTTTCGACTCCCACGCCTTGCAAGAGGCATGGCAAAAGTCTGAGAATGAGTGTAAAGTATAAATAGAGTAGGACTGACAAAAAAAAAATAATAATTGTGTTCACGTGCTCCCACCATTTCCTCTCATTTTTAACTTTATCCCAAAATCACCCAGCAACTACAAAGCCTCAAAAAATTTTCGACCCCATTGCAAAAAGTCTTTTGTCCTCTTAATTTCCTCTCTTATATTTTACACATGTCTCACCCACTTACTTGTAATTTAATTGCCTCGGGAATCTAGGTTGTGGAAAAACACGAAAGGTCGAGCCATCCATGTGTCTCCCTATCGACTTTTTCCAGCATGTTATCTTTTCTGTGAAGGATCTTGAGGATGGATGATTGAGACTACCATAAATGTACAGGCTAGTGCATGTCGTTTTCATGCAATTTACTCATGCTAAACTTTGCAACTAATAAAATGACATTTGCATCGTCTAGTCATTCTATAGCTATAGTATTTACTATTTAGGGAGGGAGGAATCCCTCTCACTTGGCTCAGATTATAAGTTATTCAGATTTCATTTGGATGACACCTTTTTTCTAATTTAATCTTTCATTGATGTCTTTTTTTCTCTCAATTTCTTAGGCACTTTGGAAAGTTTTTTTTTTTTTTTTTTTGTGAGGACACCTATTGCAGCATAAGCTTGTTACGATTTTGACGATTGTGCTAGTGGAAATACCAAATCAAGCAATGAATCTTACGGTGTGCATGACAAAATTTATGTTAATCTATTTCTCTATTTTTCTATTCCTCGGAAAGGATTTGGAACAAAAATCTGTTTGGTAATGTAATTTTTTTTTATTTCTGTAAGATATTTCTATTCCAAAAATAGATTTAAAATAAAATCAGAAACTAAAATTTATAGCTTTTCTATTTTTAAAATAAAAATGAGAAATCAAAACTCTCCTCATCGTTCACTTTCTTCACCGCATCACTCACCCATCTCCCGTGGGACGCCTGATGCCTGTTGTCAACCGTCGGATGTCCGCTACTGCTCGCCCTCCACTCGCCCCCGACCCCCAAACTCCAACCACCCACTGTCAACCTCCCGTCAAATGCCAACTGCCCACCATCGATCATTGGTCTCTCATCGTTGACCGCTGAACACCAAAGGTCCACCGCCACCCGCCTCCAATTGTTAATCGCTCACCATCGAATGCCAAACACCAAACGCCAAATGCCGGTTGCCAGACTCTGATCGCCCGCGCCCATCATCGGTCGCTCACCATCGAATGTTGGATGTCGAATGTTGGACTTCGGCCGCCTGCCGCTGAACGCCAGCCATCACCACTTCTACAAATAAAAATTTTATTATATTATAAAACAAAATTTTTATTTCAAATATAGAAATTTTAAATCATTACCAAACACGTTTCTTTACCTAAAAACTCGTCCAATGAATAATAAATTTCTGATTTATTCAAGAAATTTTGTCTTGTGCATCTTTAGTGTCAATCATGTAGGCGCATGTCAGCCAGAGAGTAACATCAATGGCGCCAAGTATACTTAAAGACAGACTATTACTTAAAGACAGACTATTCGGTGCAAAGTTGGCATGATAAGTTGCTTGTCCACAAGAACTTCCGACTTGGGCTGGTGATTTGTCTCTCTGTTGTGGAGTTGGGCGTGTATCTTGTGGAAATCCCTTTCTTTAATATATTTCTTTGAAATTAGATATGAGTAGAGAAATAGTTCAATTTATTGAAATTAAATAATTATATAATTCAAGAAGGATGGTTCGATTGTTTGGATTAGACGAGGTGGAGCCTCGAGAGGGCTTCTTGACCAAAATAACAGAGTCGTCGTGACACACGTCTTCACCTTCCTTGCGTTTACATGGGGCTTTCGCAAGGAGTTTAGTGGAACCTTCATTTGTTCATTATTTGGACATGGCTTGAACATAGCGACCCACCGTCTATCTTTTTCGTCTACATGAAAAGACAAATACGCATATAAAATATACAGCTCCAGTGGTTGAATCCATCTTATCTTGACTAAAGTCGCCTATTATTATTTTTTATGCCTTGCATTTCAAGCCTCTTTTGGAGGATTAACTTTCTTTTGGTGGGATTTGGAAGACTTGGATGCAATGTAGCATCATCACGGAAATTGCTAATTTTTTCTTAAACTTTGGTCGTAAATTTTAATGAAATGGGTAAGAAGTGTGCTATGTTTTGAATGGATGCAACTTGTGCCATCTCTTGAAAAGATCCAAAATTTTCTTGCTTTGAGAGGGATAAAAATTCGATTTGGACTTATAGGCAGCCCCATTCGACAGATGCTAGTGATCTTGTCCTTTTTTATGACAACTCGCTTGCCCTGCACAGTGTTAAAAATTAGTCTAATTAAATTGTTTATGATTGAATTTGTATTAATATAATAGTTAGAACCTTTTGGTACCCTTCTCCTCTCCCAACTCTAATAGCTTAAATCAAAGTTGAAATTCACTAGATATTATAACTTCTTAATATGCTTCCTTCTTCTTGAAGCTTGGCTTTTAGCACTCTGTTAACTGATTATAGACACTTGGACTTCTACCGAGAAATACAATTTGGTTTTCATAGCTTCAACATAGAAGCACAATAAAAAGATACACACTTAGAGCAAAGTCTAGTTTTGTTCGTTTTCCCCCAACTCAATTATTGGCCATGGGTTGAATTAATTGCCATAGATCTCAATAACCCTTTGAAATTCAAATCTAACGAGTAACCATTGATTCTGTCATTTACAGATATCACTTTAGAGCTCCCTAAAGATAGTTTCCTAAAATAATCAGTTCTACAAGAGTCTCTTTGCCACCCTCTATTATTTCCCCAAATATGGTAAGTTGTTCCGATCTTCTTTGGTCCTTCACAGACCTAACTATGTCGAACCAAATGGATTGTGAAAGATGTACAGATATTTTTATCTTCTCTTCCATGCAACCATCTCCATGGATGCTTGTTCTCTTTTTACGGGTATAACACACCTTTTTCTACACGAGTTTCATTTTTTCCATGTATTCTCTTCTCTTGATTTGCCATATTCTAATTTCATTCTGTGTTATATATCTTAGAAGGTGAATCTTCGACATCTTTATCCACTTTTTTTAACCATTTTTAGGTAAGTGACTGTCAACATCTTCATTTGTTTGGGTCTTTTTTTCAAATATTCTTTTTTCTATTTCCTCTCGCTTCAAGTCACTCAATCTAAATTGAGTGTAGAGGCTTTTCAAATGGAGAGTTTGTTCGTCATCCTCTTTTATAACTTGGATTCAAATCAACATATTTGTTTTCATAAGTAAGCAAAGAATCATCACATTTCATCACATATGCAAATTCTCGTGGCTCCACCTCCCGAAAGTATCAAAGTACGTCTATTGGACGAATTAATAGAGAATTTAAAAAGTCTCACATAACCAATTATGAGCAAAACAGGGAAAATTGTTTCAGTTAAATCTGTTCTTCTTAAACTTTACTTACTTGGTAAAATTAGATTATGTGGTCAATCAAATTTTAAAATATTTGTCTCAAACATGCTAACTACTAATGACACTAATTGCACACGTCAATCCAGAATATTAGATGCTCTTTAGGGCAGCACATCATCATCCTCTTGCAAGGTCCACTTGCTCCTGTTTTGCCGAGAATTCCTCCACATGGCGAAACTTCACCACAAGTTCGGTTTTTATTGAATCGGGTTCCGTAATTCGAATGGAAATAGAATGCCTAACCAAGAACTAGAACTAATTTCTCTAAAGGAAAGTAAATGCATGAACTGAAAAAATCCATTGATAAACTAAAAGATAAATAATTTGCGTCGATGATCGTCTTTTCTATAACAATTCAACTAGCCCATTACAACCACTGGAGATTCGCCCTAGTGGCCATCCTTCTAACTTGGAAGGGAGAGGTGGAGGATTCAAATCCTCACATTCTCAAGAGGGATTAGGGTGGGGATGATTTTATTTCAGAAGTGGATTTCGACTCCCACACCCTGCAATGAGGTAGGGCAAAAGTCTGAGAGTGAGTGTTAGAGTAGAATTAAAGTAGGACCAAAAAAAAAAAAAAAACTAGACCATTACAAAATATAACCGCTTCTAGGTTGTTAATATTCAAAATAATGGTTACAACCGCATCTCTATAATTTTTTGCTCCATGATCACACTTTAGAACTGCATTTCCATTTTATTTATAAGAGGTTACAACCCTTCAATTGTGAGTGGATTTAATTGCAACTCCACAATTTTCGATTCCACGATCACTCTTGATATTATTTACAAGCGATTATGACTTTTCAATTATCACTAGATTTAATCATTAATGGATATCTTCATTGTCTTCAGTTTCTGCATTTAACACTTACTTAAATTTATCTAAGGCTCTATTTCTTTCATGGAAAACAATTTCTGGGAAAATGCATTTGGTTCACAAAAAATAAACAAGTCAAAGAAAACATTTTCCCTTCATGGAAAAACATCTTTAAAAATAAGGAAAATGATTTCATCTTTCCTCCTCATTCTTTCATCCAAACCAAACATATTGTCATCTATGAACTCATTTTTAATAATTTTTTATATTTTTATTATCTTTTCTAAAAATTCAAATTTTTATTTTTTTAATCAAATTTTTTATTATTTTTTTTTTTTTTCTTGTCATTTCTTCTTTTATTTTTCCATTTTTCTTTTCTCTTTTCTTTCTTTTCCTTATTCCTACTTCCTCCACCAATCGCATGCCTCGGCGATGATCGGCAGCCCAGCGACTGGCCAAGATGCAAGGTCAACGAGCCCATAGCTTACCTGTGGCCGTCATTGGGCCTTGTCGACAATGGAAGGAGATGGGGATAGTGGCGAGGAAGCAGAGGAATAATGGAGAGGAAGAAGGCAAAAAGAGAAATAAATAAAAAGATAAAAAGAAAATAAACTTTTTTAGTAATTTTCTCCAGGAAAGTTAAATCAAATTCTCTGCTCACTTTCCAAGTAAAATGACTTAAAATGGTACATTTTTGTGAAATAAACGAACCATTAGGGTTCATTGTTGACCAATTATTGTAGTATATTGATAACTGTACTATGGTCATCAATACGCATCCTCACCATAGACAACTTGTCGATGGTATAATCAATCAACACCAATTTCTGTATTAGCATCATGTCGATTTAGAAAACTTGGTTGGTCGGGCCTTATTCAATAAAAGGCGGATCACCACGTTGCTGCCTGTCTTGTTTGGAAAAAAGGCAAAATCAATTTAGGTAGTTTTGTTTTATTTTATTTATTTATCTTAATGTACTACTTGGAGGGAGATCTTTTGGTTTTAGAATATCTCTTGTTATATTGCTTTCATATGGTTGGAGTCTCTTAGATATATTTAGGCTATATTACCATGCTATATCACTACATGTTAGATTAGTAACATTGCATTGCATGTAGATTAGATTCTCATTAAGAAAAGTGAAAACAAAAATGGACCTCATTGCAAGCCTGATGTGCAATGAGGTCCAACGTCATCATCTCGAGTCGAAATTTTTGAAATTGAAAGAATGGTACCAAAGAGAGCTCGATGAGCTTGACAATTTTTCACTCCTAGGTAAGCTTAAACCGAAAGTCGTGAATTGGTATGGGCTTGGGAGAGGCTCAAATATAAGCTTATTAGTTTGGCCATTGATGCTAGCAATCGAAAGTCACTGCTCGAATCTTATTAATTATGTGCAAATTATTCTTTTATTATTGTTAAAATAATCGATAACTTCACTTTAAATGGAATTGAACATCCATACATAAACTATATAAAAATTAAGGATGAGCATATTAGACCAATTAGAACAGAAACCGCTTGGATCGGGTCAAACTAGTTGGTTTGGTTCATTTCTTGGTTCATAAAAATGGAACTGATGATTTTCGGTCAAATTCCCTATTCTAGGGAAAAACCAAATTGGAGCAACTCTTTTTTAAAATATATATTTTTTAATTTCTTTAAAATATCAATAAATCCTAAAATAGTAATAATACTTAGTATTTTTAAAAAAATTATATATTTATTTTTTTGCTAAGTGGTTGATTCCATTAGATTGAATCGTTCAATTGGTTTAGTCTAGTTCTTGGTCCTAAGACCGTATGGTTCGATCCCCAATCCCAAAAAATGGGAATTGGTCCTCATGGTCCAGTTTCCAGTTCCTAGGTGGAACCAGACTGGATTAGAAACCGATCAACCTTAATCAAAATTTGATTGACAACAAAAATTTGAGAATGTAGCTATTTTGGACGGAACTAAATGTGCAAAAATTATGTCAGAATTTAATTAACGACAAAGTTCAAAAACATGAAAATGCGATGTTGGAATTCAAGCAACAACACAAATCTAAAATCTACAGCTAAGAGACATTGGAATTTAATCAATGACATGAGTTTGAAAATAAAAACTATAATGCATCAATTAAAGGGTAGTTGAAATATAACACCATTTTTTTTTTTTGTGCTTGCGAGGTCCCCAGTAGATTAACAATGGTATATATAGTGTTCATGCCATCACCTTCTAGGAGCAATTCTCCTGCAGACGTAGCCATATCTCTATGTCTCCACATTTTCGAGAATCATGTGCCCATACTCTTACAATGCCATGATCTTATTTTTGAGTGATTGCTCCTTTAAAATCGTGTCTTAATTCTTCACCTCATCCATTCTTGCTCCATGATTTGCCGGGTCTTCATAGCTTCACTCATCGGTGATTTCAAATTCGAAATTTTATGACCGCATCTTGACAACCTCAAAGTATTCGGACTTTTTATGGCGTTTTGATCAGTAATCCATCTAACCCATTTAACCAACATCATTGTCTACAATACCTATCAATGATCATCACTGTACACCAATAACGACTACGGTTTTTTTATAGCCATCATCAAAGATTTAGCTTACTCTAGTCACGTGCCTATTCATTGACCCGCTGTGTGACCAAGCTCAGCAAATCCAAGGAAGGAGCACCCAAGAAATCCGACCTAACCTGAAGAACAAAACCCTAGCGAGTCAACCGACCCTCCTGACAGAGCGGTTCACACGACACCACGTGACGCCAGCATGAGACGACTTGAAATTGTGCATAAAAGTAGATACACGTGGCGAGACTTGACGGCGTCTACAGAGGCGGAGATAATTGTGCACAAAAGTAGAGTTGCTTTTGTAAATAGTAGCTTTCACCTGAGAGACATTTCGTTTCTATTTTGTTCAAAGCTGGCAAGCGCATGGCAGAGACAGAGACCAGCTCCGGCGTCATTTGCTCAGCTCTCTTCCTTTTTAAAAGTGGGGGGAACACGATCGTGACAAATAAACAAAGCGATTCGTACTGTTCACTCTCACAATTTTGGCCTCTTGCAATCATGTGATCCGCTCGACGACCCACGAGTTGATGAAACTTAGAGACGACCAAGACGGAGAGCGAAAAAAGATCTTGGCAGATTCTCCTCGGTCCTCGTGAAGTCATTAACGATATCTATCTTCCTTTCCTTTCCCTTCTTTCTATTAGAATTCGACACACCATCACCAAAAAATGAAAAATAAAAATGAGCGATGGAGACATTGAGATATGGGAATTTTTATGATAATTTTACTCCAATTAATACATTGCTCCTCTATATTACAACTCTCAATTATAAATAAATAAATAAAAAGATATTATATATAATAGGTAAATCTAAATTACAAATAAAAAAATGAACTTAAATTAAGGACATCACGAATATACTATCCCTATGACCCTTTCGAGATTGCCCTCGAACCTTCATATTTATCAAGGAGTAGAACTCCATACCTTCTTATTGATGGGGAACAAAAACAAGGTGATTCGTACCGTTCGCTCTGACAGTTTTGGCCTTTTGCAATCATATGATCCGCTCGACAACCCACGCATTGACGAAATTTAGAGATGACCAAGACCGAGAGCGAAAAAAGATCTTGGCAGATTGCTCCTTAGTCCTTGCGAAGTCTTTAACGTTATCTATCTTCCTTTTCTTTCCCTTCTTTCTATTAGAATTCGACACATCACCACGAAGAAATAAAAAATAAAAACGAGCGAAAGAGACATTGAGATATCAAAATTTTTATGATAATTTTACTCTAATTAATACATTGCTCCTCTATATTACAACTCTCAATTATAAATAAATAAATAGAAAGATATTATATATAATCTATAAATCTAAATTACAAATAAAAAATAAACTTAAATTAAGGACGTCACGAATATGCTATCCCTATGACCCTTTCGAGATTGCCCTTGAACCTTCATATTTATCAAGGAGTAGAACTCCATACCTTCTTATTGATAGGGAACCAAAAACAAAGTGATTCGTACCATTCGCTCTGACAGTTTTGGCCTCTTGCAATCATATGATCCGCTTGACGACCCGCATGTTGACGAAATTTAGAGACGACCAAGACCGAAAGCAAAAAAAGATCTTGGCAGATTGCTCCTCAGTCCTCGCGAAGTCTTTAATAATGTCTATCTTCCGTTTCTTTCCCTTCTTTCTATTAGAGTTCGACACACCACCATGAAGAAATAAAAAATAAAAACGAGCAAAAGAGACATTGAGATATCAAAATTTTTATGATAATTTTACTCTAATTAATACATTGCTCCTCTATATTACGACTCTCAATTATAAATAAATAAATAGAAAGATATTATATATAATCAGTAAATCTAAATTACAAATAAAAAATGAACTTAAATTAAGGACATCACGAATATGCTATCCCTATGACCCTTTCGAGATTGCCCTCGAACCTTCATATTTATCAAGGAGTAGAAACTCCATACCTTCTTATTGATATGGAGTATGAATCATACCTCAACACTTTAACTTGCAAATAATAATAGATATCGATTTTTTTTTTTTTTCGACTAATTTTATGATTGTATGTTAATCACTCCGTCCACATATATTGGGTACCACTCTATGCATAGGGTGGCAAGCATCATGCCGAAGTCATGCTGAGTAGGACTCATAGTGACTCAAACCCCAAGTACGCAACATCGAGAATTAAGCGATTAAAGCATTGAAAACCATCATATGAAGGCATCTATGTTTTACTTATATATTGCAAGCGTTCAGTACGTAAGATTCTTATATCATGGAAAATTTTTTATATTTTCTTTGGAGATTTGACCATGTAGGACTTTGGAGGTAAATTAATTAAGGGCGAGTGGTTTCAAAATTCCAATTTCCACACAAGTGTCACGTCAAACTTGGAACCTATCTATTGAAACAAGTTCATTATTTTTAAAATTTGGAATCTACCCTACATATCTTGGAATCTATCATGTCATAGGTTTTAGGGTTGATTTCAAGTTCTATTCAACTTCCACCTATATTATTAATCGAACAATAGCAACAAATCATCATTTTAATGACCACTACTTGCTGCAAGGGTAAGCGGTTCCAAGTTTCGTATAGATTCTATTTATAACTTGGAACCTACCCGCTAGAACAAATTCCTTATTTTTTCAAACCTAGAACTTACCCTACCCTAAAACTCAAAACCCACCCTATCACAAGCTCCAGGTTATACCTATATTATTAATTGAACGATTGCAATAAACCATTATCTTTAATGACCATAATCTATTGCTACAATTCACTAACTACAACTTATTTTTAGACACGCAAAGAATATAGAACGCTAATAAAGTAAAAGTCTTAGTCATTAAAAGGAAGCTCATATTACTAGTTTCTGAGTAAATACTCATCATCAAACGACATAAAATACAGCAAAAAAACAATTATTTCAAGTTTTAGATTCCAAGTTCTAGGTTCCACCTACCTAGAACTTAGAACTTATCCATTAAAATAAGTTGCCTAATTTTTGGAACCTGAAATGTATCCCGCATACCTTAAAACCTAGAACCATATTGTTAGGGCACGCATGATAAAATTTCTACTTCTCTATTTTTTTTTTTATTGTTTCTCTATTTCCGGAATAGGTTTGGAACAGAAATTCATTTGATAACACAATTTAATTTTTCTATTTCTGTAACAGATTTCTATTCCATAAATAGATTTGAAGAAGAAATTAGAAACTAAAATTTTTAACTTCTCAATTTCTAAAATAGAAATTGAGAAATCAATTTCTGGCCAGAAATCAATTTCTGTTCCAAAATTTTTTTCATGCACACCCTTAAGAACTTGTCTACTTCTCTAGTTCCAAGTTTTATCCTAAAATCATGCTCACCTATAACTTGCTATTACAATCTAGTTATCACAATTTATATTGCAAGACACAAAAAATATGAAATATTAACAAAGTAGAAGTCACAGTCATAAAATAGAAATTTAAACTAGCGGTTCCATCAAACGCCATTTATACCACAGGATCATATAAAGACATAGACTAAGAAAAATACAAAAACTTAATTCAAGTTCCGATTCTAGGTTTCACCTACCTAAAACTTGGAACTTGCTTGTCAAAAGAGGTTCTCTAATTTTTTAAACTTGTAACTTATCTTGCATATCTTAGATCCTAGAACTAGACAAGTCCCATCGGTCCATTTTTTTCAATTTCAAGTTTTACCCAAACCATGCTCACCCCTAACATCAATCCACAAGAATTTGCCACATTGAAGCACGCCACACGTTTGAAATAGTAATAAGTTATCAAAGTGTGGATATATATAGACTACATGGCTAGTGGCCAATGCCCATTTTTGGGTCAATTTACTGGCCAAATTCCATTAGAAATGCATGAATACTTGGATCGGCCTAATTCCCTAAAAAATTCCAAATTTTGGGTTTAGTCTTAATATTGTCCTAAACTTTTTCTTTTGTCTTAGACAAAACTTCAAACTTTAGGTCAAATCATAAATTTGCCCTAAACTTTTTTTGTCTCAGAGAAAATCCCAAAATTTATGTCCAATCTTAAATCCATCCCAAAATTTTTCTCGTTGAAATGAAATACCATTGATTTTTACTTTAGTCATAAATCTGCCTCCGTTAGCCCTCTATCCAACAGTCATGATTCATTGTCCTTAATTTTTAGGGTTAATACCTTGAAAAACCCCAAACTGGTACACATGTGATAAATTTATCCCAAACTATTTTTTTGACCACAAAAAACCCCAAACTAGTATACCTTTGACAAATTTACCATAAACTGGTACACTTGTGACAAATTTACCCTATGTTAATTTTAGTTAAATTTTCTTATTAAATTATAAAGTTAAATACCACGTGACAATTGACCGGTATATCAATTTGGGATTTTACACTATGTTTATCACATTTTATAATTTTTGTGATTTTTTGTGGTATTAATCTAATTTTTCAGAGGGTATATTATTCACAAATTTACTGGTTTGGGGTTTTTTGTGATCAAATAAATTAGTTTGGGGTAAATTTATCATAAATGTACTAGTTTAGGATTTTTTATAGTTAGTTGGGGTAAATTTGTCACAGGTGTACCAATTTGGAGTTTTTCATGGTCAAAAAAATAGTTTGAGGTAAATTTATCACTAGTGTACCAGTTTGGGATTTTTTAAGGTATTAACCCTAATTTTTATTATCTAGAGCAGTTTTAACTTGAAGATAATTTTTCATGTCGCCTTATCGATGTGAATTTGTCATCAATGTGGAAACACCATGCCCAATTAGGAATAACCACGAGGTTGATTTAAGGATAGATTAAAAGTTAGTGATCTCTTTAGGTAAAACAAAATTCAATATAAATTTAGGACTAAATCTAAAATTTGAAATAGATTTGGTGCTACACCTAAAATTGAATTTTTTTCTAAGATAAAAAAGAAAAATGGAGTAGAATTGCGACTATACTTAAAATTTGAGGTTTTTATAATAATTTAGGCCTCTTTGAATCGAAATTGACCTGCACTCTACAGCATCGCAGAAGAAGGCATCATTTTTCCATGTCTGGGTCAAACTACGCGGGCGTTTAAATTCGAAGGAAGTAATCGCATTCTGATTTCTTGGAAACCGGGGAGAGAGATGGAACAACCCATCGAATCTCGTGGTATCTTCATGTCTGCTGCCTATGCTTCAGACTATTATTGCACTCGAGGCTTGTGGTGGAATCTTCACAGATTTTCCAAAAAGGGCACAGGATAATGTCTCTTACTCCTTATAATGTAACACAGGTCGATTTGGTCCCAAGCATGACTTTGACTTGGACTCCATCTGTTCTTTTTCACACTCGTATTTACCAGGTTAAAATATCGGATTCCTCTCCAGCTACCATACGTAGCTTCCCGGTCTTGATCGAAGTAATTGAAGACGATCATATAAAAGGATTTAAAAGACTTATTTATCAACAAAATATTTTGAGATCAACAAGAAAAAGGCTTTGGTATAAAATTGGAAAGAGGATATTTATTGCTTCAAGGACTCATTTTTTTCCGTTTCATCAGAGAGTTTTCAACCTCCGAGATTCATTTGAATATATGGAACTCGCAAAAAATCTGAGATTGGAATTGGCTTGAGAAAATGGTCATTAAATTCACTCTAACTTAAAGTAAATTGTTCCCAAAATTTGGAATGACTCTCTGTCTTCTCTTTGAGATTGATAGACTATATAGATTGCCAAGTATGAAATTCAATAATCCTATAGTTGGATCCCTATCTGTTTCATGATCTAAACGCAAAAATTGTGAATTATGGCAATTAATCATTGAAGGCTCATGCTGTGTGCTCTCAATTTTTTTTATTGCTAATTGGAAATTGTTTTGTGTTTTCTGGATTGCCTCTATCTCAAGAGTGATTGGGTTTGTGTTGTTGGGGGCTAACAATACAATTTAAAGGGGGTGAATAGGTTGTTTTAGAAAACATGACAATCTTTCGTGAAAATTAACTGGTGCTAAGTAAATAACAGGTCAATGTGATGTTGGAATCGTGTGCTAGTAAGAGTGGAATATAGTGGTTCGATCCCAAAACCCACATCCACTTTGATCCCTAGAAGCCCACATCCACTTTTGAGACTAATAGCATGAATATAATGCTAAAAGAATAGTTGAAAAAAGTTGATCAATACAATCAGTAAGTATTGATCCTTTTACAAGATAGATCACATGCTGCTCTTGCTCTTGTATACTTAATATTTAGCACAATTACTTAAATAGCACGAATACAATGCTAAAAGAATAGTTGAAAGAGAGTGTATCACTTGGAACACAGTTAGTGACAAATGTTGAGATCTTGGTATGTTGCTCTCTCTAACAAAGAGCCGTTAGAATTACCGTTGAGCTACTGTTCAGAGATAGAACCGCCCATATAGTCTTTTTTCCCCAAACATTTGCACGCTACCTACAAATAGCATGTGTTGTTGTCCCTTCCATGTAGTTTCTGACAAACCTGCTACACAACATAAATTCTCGATTATTGGTCTCATCTAGATTCTGCTGTTGTGCAATTCCAAAACCACAATGGCTAATTTGCTAATCCAATGAGCATCATTAAATGTACATGGTTACCATAGCACCAAAGACTTGATATTTACAACTTCGACATAGACATCGACATTTGGTTATCTTCAAGTCCACTTACACTATTTACGGAAAAATCGTATCAGGACTTATGACATACTTACTTCCATTGGATTACACCATGGATATTATGCAGGTTTTTGGTATGAACATCTGCACATTTCATTGTAAATATTATACTGAGAATAGTTTGGATATTATCAAAATTACTTGAAAATGTTTCTCCAATATTGGTGGTTTGATTTCCAACCAGTTCCAGTTTGATTGTCAATTTTACCTAAGAACTGGTTCATTTTTGTTTTGTGTAAAAATATAATTTATATGATACGATATAAAAGTTGCATAATTTTGTTATAAAATATTTTGCTACTCAAGTGATTATTTTGTTGTTTGTTCGTGTTGAAGAGAATGGTTCAATTTTTAAAGGTGCAAAAATATTTATTCTTTTAAAGATGCTTCAAAACCGCTTTAATTAGGAACCGCTTCAAAGGCACGTCAGTGCTGTGTCGTCTTGAATTTTAATGATTTCGATAGGCATGGACTTCAATTATTGGAATTGTAAAGATTTTATGACGCGTGTAATTGTCCGCGTTGGTGGCCCTGTAAAGAAGCCAACGCTGTCCTACGGGTATTTGTTGATTTCGCCTCGAATAATTTGCCTCTCAATTTCTGAAGTTAACATTGGGAACCAAATCAATTTTCCCAAGCAAGTTCGGTCGGATTCTCAAGTTGAACCAACCTTATCCACATTCCCCTACACTATCTTACTTTTCCCAAGGTTTTGAATTAGTACTCTTCACTCGCATACCGTTATGGACACCCACTCAACGTATGGTGGAGACTAAAATCGCTCGGAGAACAAAATAGCTAGGAAAAGAGAATTCTTGGTATTAATGTAAGGAGATTTTCGGCTTAAAAATTAGAAATCACTGGTTCGAATATCACCAATTAATGATTAACTATTCTCAATTAGAATCATTCGTAAATGTCAAAGGCTTAGACCTAATTAGTTAACGTGACTCGTAAGATGTTCAACAAGTGACCGGATGGAGGCAATAAAAAATATTAGAAAGTTTCAACGGGATCGAAAATGGTGGGATCCATGCATTGGACTATTAGCTTCTTTAAATATTCAATGAAAATATTAACCCGTCAGATAAAAAAATGTTTTAATAAGATTTTCTCGTCCATGCAACATTGGTCTTAGCAAATGTAGGGACTTGTACGTCCTAATTGAAGTCCACGAATTTTTTTTGCTTCCTCTCTCTGTGCTTCACATGCATTGACGTTGATCGTACACACATTTAAAATTTAATAATCATTCACATATTTTTCTTTCTTTCTTTTGTGTGTGTAACTCATGGAACGCTCGGCTGTAATTTTCTATAAATACTTCAATAACCTCCATAGCAACAGCACTTGCACACATCCTCAAAGAGGGAGGCAAAGGAGAGAAAGAGGGGGAGAGGGATGGACATGGCCTTGGAGGCCTTGGAGGCCTTGCCGACCGAGCTAAGCAAGCCCGTCTTGGCAGACATAGATATACAAAAGGTTCGCGAGGCTGCAGCTGCTCACTTCGAGGACTTGACGGCGGACCAGAAGGAGGCGGCCAGGAGCCTCTTCGACACCATGAACAAGGACAAGAACGACAAGATAAGTATCCATGAGTTCAGGACCTTCCTGAGCGATGCCGGGCTCCGTACTGTCAACCCTGATGATATCTTCGCAGAGCTGGACAAGGACGACAACAAGAATCTCAGTTTCGAGGAACTAGTCACCTTCTTCTACGTCCTCAGCCGCGACGAGTATAAACACCTATTGAAACGCAAGCCTAGTACTGATGTACGCGGTCAAGAGGTAAAAATTGTAGTTTAAATTCAAATAAATAGACGTTAGATCTCGATTCTTCATAATGATATATTATGCAGACAATTCAACACTGCCAAAATCTACATTTTCAATAAAATTACCTCCAACGAGGAATGTCCACCTCCCTTTTATCGAGTTGGAACTAATGACGAGATCAAGAGTACTATATTCTCCTTCAAAAAGATTTTCACCCTGATTACATATACAACATGTACAGGCATGGTTCGCATAAGTTGGTCCGGAAGATAATAGTATGGTTTGTAAAGCGATTTTCGAAAGCTGAATAAATTTTACAAAACCCAGACGTGATATTCACCTCTGCCATATCCGTAAAAAAGAAAATAAAAGACAACTTAATTCTTTATTAGCAGGAAAAAAAGTAATCACTCGAGTTCAAGTATGTATTTACCTATGAACACTATGTCATGCAGGCGAGAACCGGCCGTGGGATGGAGGGAGAAGCTAATGACGAAGTAAGATCCCTCTCTCTCACACACACGCATGAAATCACCACCTCAAGTGGACAGAATCACTGTGACATAATCCGATTCAATTGTCTCTAATTTGTCTCATCCTTATTCCTTCCTACATAATCTCACTTCCATGACGGCATCAGAGAATACATGTATCGATTTTGCAGGGGCGGAAATGGACCAAAATCTTGCCACAGCTGTATGACAAGTTTAAGGGCACGTACAACCTTGAAGAGTGGGTGAGCGAGAACTCATGCACCATCGTTTAGGGGAGCTACGAGCACCGTCGCCCCGTTGAGGACGTGAAGCGCCACTTCCTTTCGAGGAAAAGAAGAAAGTTCCTCTCTGTTGTGTCATCAGTGTGTTGTGTGTTGTGTTGTGTGCTGTGTGCTGTGTGCTGTGTGCTGTAGGCTGCGTGCTGGAAATAAAGAAGCATGGCGAGTTCTTGTTCGCTTGTTCTCTGTTGCATTCTCATCCATGGTTCATCTCATAATGTAACTTCATGAGTTCATGTTGAGAATTTTGAATAATGACAAAAAAGGAGAAACAAATCAAAACTTCGTCGCTATTAAATATATGCATATCCATTTAAAGGCCTAATTTCATGAAAAAAAAAAAATCAACTTTAAGTCCAATTTTAGTTTTGCTCCGCATCTAAAAATGGTGGGTAATTTCTTCAAATTATCAATATCATAAGTTTGTTATTCCTTACGAGAGTAAAGTATTGGTGAAGATGTAGGTTCAAATAATGAACATCTAAATGATCATTATATTGATAATTTCGAAAAGATTGATGGCAATATTTGGATGTGGTGGTGGATTTGAGATGATAATAATTTCCATTCGCACCCCCCTCTCCCCATTAGACGAAGGCAGCGTCTTTCACCTAGTGGATACTCGACGTATCCGCCATTTATAAGATCCCGAAACCCACCAGGCTTAACGGACCACTCAGCCTCCTCTCTCCCTCACTCACGGCCCCCAGATAATCAGAGTCTCAAAATCAAGCACTCGCGGCAACGTGATTCTCGAGCCGGGTGAGAAGAAAGACGACGTGTGCGATGTGCAGGAGATGGAGAAATCGACCGCTGGATTGGATAGATCAACGGAGGGAGAGAGGGAGGAGGAGGGGGAGAGGATCGGACGTTTGGAGGGCGAGGGGAGAGAGAGAGAGAGAGGATTGATCTCTCGGGTTTTACAGGGGGGGAGATGAAGGAGTGACGTCAGACCCATTAATACTGAGATTGAGCGAGAGAGATGAAAGGCCTCAAATACATATTCAAACCAAAGCGAGCCCGGTGCCTGATGAAACCCAACGTCATTGTCTCGAGCCGAAATCTCTAGAGGACTCATTGAGCTTGAAAATTTCTACTGCTGCTATCGATGCGTGTGATTCTTTTTCTTAACTCTGTTCTTAGTCTATTTGCTGGTGGTGAAAGATGATGAAGAATTTGCATGGGAGAAATGACGTTTCCTCAGCTTCCATGTTCGAACTGAAGGGGTTTTAGAAGTAGAGATTGTTTGATTAGGGTTGGGTTCTGCCGTTTTGCGGCTTAAATGGGGCACAATCACAACTTTGTTCCAGCTGAATGAGTTCTTGGCTTATATCTTATTCTTCTAGTTGATTTGAGTTGGGTCTAGGGTTCGGACCGGTTGGGATAGCAATGCTTGTTCTTAGAGAAGTGTCTTTATAAATTTTTGACACGTTGAGTTCCTCAATTTTTGCTATTGATGCATGCGATTCTTTCCTTGTCTCTGTTCTTAGTCTGTTTCACAATCACTTGATTGTTATTGCTTGTTTGGTTGCATGTTTTCTTTTTTGTTCTCTACTCTTAAAGGAGAATGAAAGTTGGAGATGTTTTCTTTTATTGTTAAACAGAAATATAAAATGTCATTTTCTCTTTGAGTAAATAATTTGTTCTAATTCACGTTTTCTTTAACTTATTAGTTGACATGGCAAGATCTAATGAGGATCAAGAAGAATATTCAACAACAAAAGGGTTTAAGAGGCGTAGAGCTGCATCCTTATTTCATGAGGATGAGGAAGATAACTCTACTTGCTCTAAACAATCGAAAAAAAATGTACTTCTCTTGTATGGTATGAATTCAAACAATTCACAAAGGATGGCAAAAAAAAGGCCAAGTGCAAATGGTGCGAATCAACTTACATGGCTAGCCATGGGACAAAAAATTTGTTGCGTCGTTTACATACTTGTCCCAATCAAGAGGCCAACATTGACGATTCCACGGAACAATTTGATCAAATTGTGTTTAGAAGCAAGCTAGCAAAAGCAATAGTCAAACACAATTAACATACTCTTTTGTAGAGCAAGAGGCTACCAGAGAATTGCTTAGTTATCTTAATCCCAATGTGAAGCACATGTCAAGGAATACAGCAAAAAGCGATGTGGTAAAAGTTTATGAGAAGGAGAAGAGAAATTTGAAATCAAATATTATGTCACTTTCTAGCAGAATATGTTTAACTTCTGACTCGTGTACTTCCATGACAATTGATCATTATATGATCGTCACTACCCATTATATTGATGAGAATTGAGAATTGCATGCAAAGGCTTTGCGCTTCTCCTACATGCCACCTCCATACAATGGTGCCATTTTATTGGAAAAATTGCTAACTTTGTTGAGAGAGTGGGGCATTGAGAGGAAAATTTTCAATATCACATTGGATAATGCATCATACAATGATAGTATAATTGATATTTGGAAAAGTACACATTCTATGAGATCCTCTTTGTTGTGTAATGGAAGTTTTTTCATGTATGTTGTGGTGCACACATTTTGAATTTTATTGTCCAAGAAGGTCTAAAGATGATTGATGGACTATTGCAAAATATTAGAGAATCTATCAAATATGTGAGAGCTACACAAGGGAGGAGAGCAAAATTTGTTGAGTGTATAACACAATCTTGATTGAAGACAGGTAAAAAAGTACGTCAAGATATGGCTCCTAAATGGAACTCTATATACTTCATGCTTGAAGGTGCCTTGGTCTTTGAACATGCATTTTCCCATTTGAAGCTAATTGATTCTAACTTTCTTACATGTCCATCACTTGAGGATTGGGTTAGAGCCAAGAAAATTGTATTCTTGTTGCAACCTTTCTATGATATTTCTACTCTCTTCTCTGGAGTTAGATATCCGGCGAATTTATATTTCTATGGAGTATGGTAGATTCAGCTTCGTTTGATAAATGCAAGGAATAGTGAGGATGTAGCTATTAGATCTATGGCTATGGCAATGCTAAAGAAATTTGAAAAATATTGGTAGTGTTACAGTGTTGTCTTATCTTTTGCTACTGTATTAGATTCTCACTACAAGCTACACTTGTTAGAATTTTGCTATTCGAAGTTGGAGATGGATGATCACGTGGAATTTGTATGGAGCATTTGAGAAAAGCTTTATATGTTTTTTTGATGAATATGTGACCTCTACATCGAGAGATGATCGCTTTGCATCTTCAATTAGTCAAGGTAACATTTCAGTTGAGGACATTGTCGAAAACATTGGGGACAATCTTGATAAGTATGATGCATTTGAGAGTGAACACTTTGGCTTGCAATCTACTAAATCACAATTAGATTTGTATTTAGAGGAGCCCGGGGTTGATAGAAAAAAATTCCTTGGTCTCAATGTCCTTGATTATTGATATCTCGAGTTATCTCTCATGACACGTGATATATTGAGTATTCTTATCACTACTATTGTTATAGTGTCAGCCTTTAGCATTGGAGGACACATCCTAAATAAATATTGTAGTAACCTTTCGCCTAAAATGTGAAGGCAAAGCTATGCATCAGAGATTGGTTATTTGGAGTTCCGCCTAAGGAAGATCTTTAGGACGAGTCTCTCATTATTGATTTCCAAGACTATTTGCATTAGGTACTTTCTTTTATTTGTAAAGTTCGCTATTAAATTATCTCTTTTGTCTCCAAATTCAGACTAGCATGTTAAAATGGTTTTTGTCTTGTTCTTGCAATATTGTGGATTCTTAACAATGTGCTGATATGTGCGCGCGCGCGCGCACGGAGATAAATATATCCAAACATTAAATGCTGATGTAACAGAATAATGAAATTCATGTGCCTATTGCATTCCGTATGATTAAGTTTTGATTTGGGGTTGTAAATGATTTTACGTTATTTGAAAAGCTATAGCTTGGTGGTGCATAACTAAATGCTCTTTTGTTCTTGTTGTGTTGTTGCACATGTAAATTGTAGGCAATGTTGCAAAATCTGTTGATTGCCAAATATATGAAAAGATAACTTAGCTAAAAGAACAAATTGCAACACTTGAGAAGTGTGAAGAAAGGTTTGTGTTAAATGGTACGTTTGTTCTCAATATTCCATATTCATTGTCTCACGGGTGATACAATATGGCATAGATACAAGACTGTTTTTGCAGATAGAATTTCAGTGTTTCGGCGGGCATGTTGTGAGCTTTTTGGTTATAAGGTGCCTTCTCTGTACTTGTACCATGTTTTTCCTTTGATATGGCAGTTGACTTCTTGGTAAATTGCAGATATCTGTAGAAGCTTTCACGGTTTAGGAAACTGATTAGGGGTGGCCAACCATAAACAAATTGTACTATGCTTAATTAGTCCATGTGAACATTTTTACATTGTTTCATTATGACATGGAGGGGGAGAAGATTTATGGGGATTTGCGGGTTGGGGGGCATACGTAAGAAAAGTAATGTGTTAATCAGAAGAAGAGTTTCATCTCATTATTAAAAGATGAACTATAATTGGTATCAGGTTTAGAATTTTCTACCTTCATAATTGAAGATATCATCATATTTGGGACTTGGTCATGTTTTGCACTTGGTAGACCTGTATGGAGTCTACTTAGTCTGGAAGGAGGGAAGGGTGATAACTGTATGTGAAGAAGTTTTTGAGCAGTACATCTTTTTGTTCGTCTTTCTAGGTTTTTCCAAGAGAGTGGACAGTTTTGTTTGAATTACAAATGTAGCTATAGAATTATTTTCTTTGAACAAGCAAATGAGATTCTTATTAAGAGAAGCGTTTACTTTCAATTCCAAATTTGATGAAGCTCGCATAAATCTAACTTACAAAAGACCATTTTCATTCTTGCCTTCGCGAATGTTTCATTAGATAGCTTCATTAGATAGTTTTCAAATAGCTAATACTTAGTTTCACGTTGCAGTTTTCAGTTGCTCAATAGTTTGCTCACTTTAAATAAGAGAAGCATGTGCATAGTCTAATTCTTCATAAATATTTCAATTTATACGTTTTTTTAACATTTTTTATTTTATTTACTATTTTAATTTAATTTGAGGTTTTTATCCAATTAGCATATATCTTAAAGTGAGTGTGGGTTTTTTTTTAGAATATTAGTGGGTTTCAGCAATATAGGTCAAGTTGGGTATGAGTTACTAAATTTACACTACAAGAATATGGGTCGAACGGATTAAATAGGTCAAATATGGGTTGACCTATTTTCAACCCGACCCATACCGACTGTCCCACCCATTTGCCACCTCTAGTGGTCAGTTCCATTAGACTGAATCGGTTAGTCAGTCCATTCTAGTTCTTGGTCTTAGGACCGTCCGATTCGATCCCCAATCCCAAAAAAAAAAAAAAAATTGGAATCGGTTCTCATGGTCCGATTTCCAATTCTTAGGTGGAACTAAACGAGACAAGAAACTGATCACCCCTAATTGAAATTTGAACAACGACAAAATTTGAGAACATGGCTATTATGGACAGACCTAAATGTGCACAAAGTATGCCAGAATTTAATTGACCACAAAGTTCAAAGACATGAAAAGGCGATGTTGGAATTTAAACGACGATGCAAATCTAAAATCTATAGCTAAGAGACACACTGGAATTTAATCAATGACACAAGTCTAAAAATTAAAACTACAATGCATCAATTAAAGGGTAGTTGAAAGATAACATGTTTGTTTGTTTGTTTGTTTTTTTTGTGCTTGCGAGGTCTCTAGTAGATTAACAATGGTATATATAGTGCTCATGCTATCACATTCTAGGAGCAATTCTCCTATAGTCTTAGCCATATCTCTATGTCTCCACATCTTTGAGAATCTTGTGCCCATACTCTTACGATGCTATGATGTTATTTTCGAGTGATTGCTCCTTTAAAATCGTGTTTTGATTCTTTACCTCGTCCATTCTTGCTCCATGATTTACCGGTCTTCATAGCTCCACTCATCACTAATTTCAATTTCGAAATTTTATGACCGCATCTTGACACTCTCTAAGTATTCGGCCTTTTTGTGGCATTTTAATGGGTAATTCATTTGACCCATTTAACCAATATCATTGTCTACAATCAACTATTTGATAACCTATTAATGACATCACTGTACACCAATATTGACAATGTTTTTTTTTTGTAGCCAACAAAAATTTATGGCTTACTCTAGTCACGTGCCTATTCATCGACCCACTGTGTCCAAGCTCAGCATATCCAAGGAAGGAGCACCCAAGAAAATTCGACCTAACCTGAAGAACAAAACCCTAGCGAGTCAGCCGACCCTTGACAGAGCGGTTCGCACGTCACCACGTGACATCAGCATGAGATGCCTTGAAAATTGTGCACAAAAGTAGATACACTTGGTGAGACCTGATGGCGTCTAAAGAGGCGGACAAAATTGTGCACAAAAGTAAATATGCTTTTGCAAAAAGTAGCTTTTGCCTCAGAGACGCGTCTTTTCTATTTCGTTCGAAGCTGGCAAGCGCAATGCAGAGACAGAGACCAGCTCCGGCGTCATTTGCTAAGCTCTCTTCCTTTTTTAAAGTGGGGAGGACACGTCGTGAAAAAACAAAAAACAAATCGATTCATACCGTTCACTCTTAACAGTTTTGGCCTCTTGCAATCATATCATCCGCTCGACGACATGTGCATTGACGAAATTTAGAGACGACCAAAACCGAGAGCGATAAAAAGATCTCAACAGATTGCTCCTCAGTCCTCGCTAAGTCTTTAACGATGCGTATCTTCCTTTTCTTTCCCTTCTTTCTATTAGAATTCGACACACCACCACAAAGAAATAAAAAATAAAAATGAACGAAAGAGACATTGAGATATCAGACTTTTTATGATAACTCTAATTAATATATTGCACCTCTATATTACAACTCTCAAATATATATATAAAAAAAAAGATATTATATATAATCGGTAAATCTAAATTACCAATAAACAATGAGCTTAAATTAAGGACGTCACGAAGATGCTGTCCCTATGATCCTTTTGTGATTGCCCTCGAACCTTCATGGCTGCATTTGGCAGTCGGGATAAAATTTAGGATAGGATATGATTTATCCTATCATATATTTGGTGCTTACTCAGGACAAGATAAAATCGGATATACATGAGATATAGACATAATAAAATTATCTCATGGGGAATATAAGATAAATGTGATAGAATTTCTAATGTTCATAATAGGAAAGTTATTTTTCTTGAATAACAAACTTATTAAATTAACAAAATTGAAATTATATTTCAATATAAATAATATTTAAATTCTAATTTAAGAAATTAAAAATAAAAAATAAAATTTTATTTTTAATTAATCCTATTTTAATTTATATGTTCAACTTTAATTCTATCTTATAATAAACATTCAATCTATTATTAAATATTTATATTTATTATATATTTTTGGTATTTTTGTATTTTAGGTATGTTAGTACAGTTTACTATCTTCTCCGTTTATGAATATTTATGTTCATTTATAATGATATGCTTTGTTTATATCAAAAAATGTACATGATATGATGTGAACATATTCGACTTTAATACTGCGATTCACCAAACAATAGACAACATATAAAAAAATCCCAAGATTTCATATCGTATTTTATTTAGTCCTATCTCGATTAGAAATTCGGATGACTAAACGTAGCCCATATTCATCAAGGAGTAGAATTCCGTGCCTTCTTATTGATGGAGAATATAAACCATACCTCAATACTTTCACTTGCAAATAGAAATAGATATCAGAATTTTTCTCGGCTCGACTAATTTTATATTGTATGTCAATCGCTCCATCCACATATATTGGGTACCACTCTATGCATAGGGTGGCAAGCATCATGCTAAAGTCATGCTGAGTAGGACACATAGTGACTCAAACCCCAAGTGCGCAAGAGTCAAGCGATTAAAGCATTGAAAACCATTATGTGGAGGTATCCATGTTTTAATTATATTTATTGCAATCGTTCAATATGTAAGATTCTAATATCATGGCAAAACTTGTATATTTTCTTTGGAGATTTGACCACGTAGGACTTTGGAGGTACATCAATTAGGGGCAGGTGATTTCAAAATTCCAATTTCCATACAGATGTCACATCGAACTTGGAATCTATCTACTGAAACAAATTCCTTATTTTTGAAATCTTGAATTTATCCTACATACCTTGGAACCTATCATGTCATAGGTTCTAGGGTTGATTTCAAGTTCTACTCAACTTTCACATATATTATTAATTGAACGATGGCAACAAATCATCACTTCAATGACCACGAGGTCATTAATTTTTATATCCTAGAGCAGTTTTAATTTAAAGATAATTTTCCATGTCGCCTTATCAATGTGGATTTGTCATCGATGTGGAAACACCACGCCCAATTAGGAACAACCACGAGGTTGATTTAAGGATAGATTAAAAATTAGTGATCTTTTTAGGCAAAACAAAATTCGAGATAAATTTAGGACTAAATCTAAAATTTGAAATAGATTTGGGGCTATACCTAAAATTGAATTTTTTTGAAGATAAAAAAAAAAATGGACTAGAATTGCGACTATACTTAAAATTTGAGGTTTTTAGAATAATTTAGGCCTCTTTGAATCGAAATTGACCTGGACTCTACAGCATCGCAGAAGAAGGCATCATTTTTCCATGTCTGGGTCAAACTGCGCGGGCGTTTAAATTCGAAGGAAGTAATCGCATTCTGATTTCTCGGAAACCGGGGAGAGAGACGGAACAACCCATCGAATCTCGTGGTATCTTCATGTCTGCTAGCCATGCTTCAGACTATTATTGCACACGAGGCTTGTGGTGGAATCTTCACTGATTTTCCGAAAAGGGCACAGGAGAGTGTCGCTTCCTCCTTCCAATGGAACACAGGTCGATTTGATCCCAAGCATGACTTTGACTTGGACTCCATCTGTCCTTTTTCAGACTCGTATTTACCAGGTCAAAATATTGGATTCCTCCCCAGCTACAATACGTAGCTTCCCGGTCTTGATCGAAATAATTGAAGACGATCATATAAAAGGATTAAAAAGACTTATTTATCAACAAAGTATTTTAAGATCAACAAGATAAAGGCTTTGGTATGAAATTGGAAAGAGGATATTTATTGCTTCAGAGACTCATTTTTTTCCCATTTCATCATAGAGTTTTCAGCTTCTGAGATTCGTTTGAATATATGGAACTCGCAAAAAATCTGAGATTGGAATTGGCTTGAGAAAGTAGTCATTAAATTCACTCTATCTTAAAGTAAATTATTCCCAGATTTTGGAATGACCCTCTGTCTCCTCCTCAAGATTGATAGACTATATAGATTGTCAAGTATGAAATTCAATAATCCTATAGTTGGATTACTATCCGTTCCATGATCTAAATTTAAAAATTGAATTATGGCAATTAATCATTGAAGGCTCATGTTGTGTGCTCTCAAATTTTCATTGTTAATTGGAAATTATTTTGAGTTTTTTGGATTGCCTCTATCTCAAGAGTGATTGGGTTTGTGTTGTTGGGGGCTAACAATACAATCTAGAGGGGATGAATAGGTTGCTTTAGAAAACTTGACAATCTTTTGTGAAAATTAACTAGCGCTAAGTAAAGAACAGGTCAATGTGATGTTGGAACCGTGTGCTAGTAAGAGTGAAATATAGTGGTTCGGCTTCATCCCAAAACCCACATCCACTCTTGAGAGTAATAGCTACAAGTTGAGCTAGATTGCACTAGTAATCTACTAAGAAAGTTACAATCAGTAAGTATTGCTCTTGTACACTTAATATTTAGCACAAGTACTTAAATAGCATGAATATAATGCTAAAAGAATAGTTGAAAAAGAGTATATCACTTGGAATACAATTAGTGACAAATCTTTAGATCTTCGTATGTTGCTTTCTCTAACAAATCTTCAATCTATCCAATGGAGGCGGACTGAAGAAATAAAGAGTCGTTAGAATTACCGTTGAACTACTATCTAGAGATAAAACTGCCCATACAGTTTTTTTTTCCCACACATTTGCACGCTACTTACAAATAGCATGTGTTGTTGTCCCTTCGCCGTAGTCTCTAACAATCAGTAAGTATTGCTCTTGTACACTTAATATTTAGCACAATTACTTAAATAGCATGAATACAATGCTAAAAGAATAGTTGAAAAAGAGTATATCGCTTGGAATACAATTAGTGACAAATCTTTAGATCTTCGTATGTTGCTTTCTCTAGCAAATCTTCAATCTATCCAATGGAGGCAGACTGAAGAAATAAAGAGTCGTTAGAATTACCGTTGAACTAGTATCTAGAGATAAAACTGCCCATACAGTTTTTTTTTTTTCCTACACATTTGCACGCTACTTACAAATAGCATGTGTTGTTGTCCCTTCGCTGTAGTCTCTAACAAACCTGTTACACAACATAATTTCTTGATTCTGTTGTTGTACAATTCCAAAACTACAATGGCTAATTTGCTAATCCAACAAACAACATTAAATGTACGTGGTTACCATAGCACCAAAGACTGATATTTACAACTTCGACATAGACATCAACATTTGTTTATCTTCAAGTGCACTTATCCTATTTACAGAAAAATCGTATCAGGACTTATGACATACTTCCTTCGATTGGATTACACCATGGTTATTATGCACTCTTTTGGTATGAACATCTGCACATTTCATAGTAAATATTATACTGAGAATAATTTGGACATTATTAAAATCACTTGAAGATATTTCTCCAACATGGGTGGGTTGATTTCCAACCAGTTTCGGTTCAATTGTCAATTTTACCTAAGAACTGGTTCATGTTTATTTTGTGTAAAAATATAATTTCTATGCTATGATATAAAAGTTGCATAATTTTACTATAAAATATATGTCAGTCAAGTGATTATTTTGTTGTTTGTTCATGTTGAAGAGAATGGTTCAATTTATGGGTGCAAAAATATTTATTCTTTTGAAGATGCTTCAAAACCGATTTAATTAGGAACAGGTTCAAAGGCACGTCAGTGCTGTCTTGTCTCGAATTTTAATGATTTCAATATGCATAGACCTCAATTATTGGAATTGCAAAGATTTTATAACGCGTGTAATTGTCCGCATTGGTGGCCCCGTCAAGAAGCCAACGCTGTCGTACGGGCATTTGTTGATTTCGCCTCGAACAATTTGCCCCTCAATTTCTCAAGTTGGCATTGGGAACCAAACCAATTTTCCTTAGCACTGATCTTAAACTAATAGGTCCAAGCAAGGATTCTCGAGTTGAATCGACCTGATGCACATTCCCCTACACTATCTTAGTTTTCTCAAGGTTTTGAATTAGTACTCTTCACTCACATACCGTTATGGACACCCATTCAAGGTATGGTGGAGACTAAAATTGCTCAGAGAACAAAATAGTTAGGAAAAGAGAATTCTAGGTCATAACGTAAGGAGATTTTCAGCTTAAAAATTAGAAATCACTAGTTCGAATATCACTAATTAAGTATTAACTATTCTTAGTCATAATATCCGTAAATGCCAAAGGCTTAGATTTAATCAATTGACGTGACTCGTCGGATGTCCAACAAGTCACTAGATGGTGGCAATAAAAATATTAGAAAGTTTCAATCAGATTGAAATCGGTGGGATCCATGCATTAGAATATAATTTTTTTTTTTTTAAATATCCAATGAAAAATTTAACTCTTTCACATAATAAAAATGTTTTAATAAGATTTGCTCACCCATGTAACATTGCTCTTAGCAAATGTAGGGACTTGTACGTCCAAATTGAAGTCCACGAATTTTTTGCTTCCTCTCTCCGTGTGCTTCACATGCATTCACATTGATCGTACACACATTAAAAATCTAATAATCATTCACATATTTTTCTTTCTTTCTTTTGTGCGTGTAACTCATGGAACGCTCGACTGTAATTTTCTATAAATACTTCAATAACCTCCATAGCAACAGCACTTGCACACATCCTCAAAGAGGGAGGCAAAGGAGAGAAAGTGGGGGAGAGGGATGGACATGGCCTTGGAGGCCTTGGAGGCCTTGCCGGCCGAGCTAAGCAAGCCCGTCTCGGCAGAAATAGATATACAAAAGATTCGTGAGGCTGCATCTGCTCACTTCGAGGACTTGACGGAGGACCAGAAGCAGGCGGCCAGGAGCCTCTTCGACACCATGGACGAGGACAAGAACCGCAAGATAAGTATCCACGAGTTCAGGACCTTCCTGAGCGATGCCGGGCTCCAAACTGTCAACCCCGATGATCTCTTCGCAGAGCTGGACAAGGACGACAGCAAGAGTCTCAGTTTTGAGGAACTAGTCACCTTCTTCTACGTCCTCAGCCGCGACGAGTATAAACACCTATTGAAACGCAGGCCTAGTACTGATGTACCCGGTCAACAGGTAAAAAATGTAGTTAAATTAAAATAAATAGACGTTTGATCTCGATTCTTCATAATGATAGATAATGCAGACAATTCAACGCTGCCAAAATCCACATTTTCAATAAAATTACTTCCAACGAGGAATCTCCACCTCCCTTTTGTCGAGTTGGAACTAATGACGAGATCAAAAGTACTATCTTCTCCTTTAAAAAGATTTTTACCCGATTACACAGACAACATGTACAGGCATGGTTCCTGTAAGTTGGTCCGGAAGATAATAGTATGGTTTGTAAAGCGATTTTCGAAAGCTGAATGAGTTTTACAAAACCCAGACGTAATATTCGCCTCTGCCATACCCGTAGAAAAGAAGAGAAAATAAAACTTAGTTCTTTATTAGCAGGAAAAAAGGTAATCACTCGAGTTCAAGTATGTATTTACCTATGAACACTATGTCATGCAAGCGAGAACCGGCCGTGGGACGGAGGGAGAAGCTAATGACAAAGTAAGATCCCTCTCTCTCACACACGCACAAAATCACCACCTCAAGTGGACATAATCAAATCAACCAAAAAAAAGTGGATAAAATTACCGTGACATAATCCGATTCAATTGTCTTTAATTCGTCTCATCCTTATCCCTTCCTACATAATCTCACTTCCCCGGCATGAGAGAACACATGTATCGATTTTGCAGGGGCAGAAATCGAAGAAAATCGATTTTCGAGGGCTGTTCAACAAGTTTAACGGCGCGTACAGGCTTGGAGAGTGGGTGAACGAGAACGCATGCACCATCCTTTAAGGGAGCTACGAGCACTGTCGCCCCGTTGAAGACTTGGAGCGCCACTTCCTTTCGAGACAAAGAAGAAAGTTCCTGTGTTGTGTCATCAGTGTGCCGTGTGCTGTGTGCTGTTGCTGTGTGCTGTGTGTTGGAAATAAAGAAGCATGGCGGGTTCTTGTTCCCTTGTTCTTTGTTGCATTCCCATCCATGGTTCATCTCGTAATGTAACTTCATGAGTTCATGTTGAGAATTTTGAATAATGACAAAAAAGGAGAAACAAATCGAAACTTCGTTGCTATTAAATATGTGCATATCCATTTAGAGGCCTAATTTCCTTTAAAAAAAATCAACGTTAAGTTTAATTTCAATTTTGCTCTGCATCCAAAAAGGGCAGTTAATTTCTTCAAAATTATCAATATCTGAAGGTGATTGTTCCTGACGAGAGTAAAAGTATTGGGGAGATATAGGTTCATATAATGAACCTCTAAATGATCATTATAATGATAATTCTGTAAAAATTGATAGCGATATCTGGATGTGGTGATGGATTTGAGATGATGATAATTTCCATTCACACCCCCCTCTCCCCATTAGACAATGGCAACGTCTTTCACCTGGTGGATACCCGGCCTATCCGCCATTTACAAGACCCCGAAACCCGCCAACCTTAATCTCTCGGGTTTTACGGAGGGGGGAGATGAAGGAGTGACGTCAGAACTATTAATACTGCGATTGAGCGAGAGAGATGAAAGGCCCCAAATACGTATTCAGACCAAAGCGGGCCCGGTTCCTGATGAAACCCAACGTCATTGTCTCGAGCCGAAATCTCTAGAGGACTCATTGAGCTTGAAAATTTTTCACTGAGGTAAGCACTGGCTCAGATATTACCAATCATGTGCAAAGTATTCTTTTATTATTGATAAGATAATCAATAACTTCACTTTAAACGGAATTGAACGTACACAAACTATATCGGCAAAACTTGAGAATGTAGCCACTATGAATAGAACTAAATGTATACAAATTATGTTGGAATTAATTGACGACAAAGTTCGAAAACATGAAGAGGCAACGCCAGAATTTAAGCGATGACGGAAATCTGAAACCTATAGCTAAAAAACACACTAGAATTTAATCTATGACACGAGTCTGAAAATGAAAACTACGATGCATCAATCGAAGAGGAATTGCAAGATAACATTTTTTTCTTTTGTGCACTCGCGAGTTCTCTAGTAGATTAACGATGGTATATATAGTGTTCATGCCATAACCATGTAAGAGCAATTCTTGTAGTCGTTGCCATGTCTCCATGTCTCTACATCTTTGAGAATTTTGTGCCCATACTCTAACAATATCATGATCTTGTTCAAGTGATTGCTCCTTTAAAGTTGCGTTTTGATTATTTATGTCCTCATCCATTCTTACTTCATGATTTATTGGTCTTTGTAGCTCCACTCATTAGTGATTTTAAATTTGAAATTTTATAACTACATCCTGATACCCTCTAAGTATCCAATCTTTTTGTGGCGTTTTGATTGATAATTCATTTTGACTCATTTAATCAATATCCTAATCGACAATCATCAACCATACTATCTATTTAGTGTGAACCACTATTGACAGCATTTCTTATAGCCATTGAGAATGACTTATAGCTTACTCTAGTCATGTGCCTATTCATTGACTTCGCTGTGAGTCTCAGCTCAGGATCTCCAAGGAAGGAGCACCCAAGAAAATCCAACCCATCCTGAAGAGCAAAACCCTAGCTAGCCAGCCGACCCTCCTAACGAAGGATTCACACGTCACCCACGTGACGTCAGCATGAGATGACTTGAAAATTATGGACAAAAGTAGATACACGTGGCGAGACTTATGTGGCATCAACAAGGCGGAGAAAATTGTGCACAAAAACACTTTTGTAATCAGTAAATTTTGTCATAGAGATTTTTTCGTGCGTGGGGGCAGAGGAAATTGTGCACAAAAGCACGTTTATAAACAGTAAATTTTGTCGTGGAGATTTTTTCAAGTGAGGAGACGGAGAAAATTGTGCACAAAAGCACTTTTATAAACACTACATTTTGTCGCGGAGATTTTTTCATGTGCGGAGGACCCCAATGCTCAGGGCAGCATCAGTTGCTTCCTGCACGCAACCGAGAAAAAGACGAAGCGATTTGTACCGTTCACTTTGATAGTTTTGGCCTCTTGCAATCATATCATCCGCTCGACGACCTGCGCTTTGATGAATTTAGAAACGACCAAGACCGAGGGCGATGAAAAGATCTTCATAGATTGCTCCTCAGTCCTCGTGAGGTCTTTAACCATGTCTATCTTTCTTTCCTTCGCCTTCGTTCTGTTATGATTCGGGTGATCACGAAGAAATAAAGAACAAAAAAGAGTTAAGAAAAAATTGAGATAGCAAAATTTTTATCCTAATTCCATTATAATTAACACATTGTATTTTATATCATAACCCTTAACTATTAAAAAAAGAGATTTATTTTTATAACCAATAGTTATTCATGAGCACAAATCTAATATTAATAAAATATGCGGTCAAATTATAAATGTCCTACGGCATCACAAAGGCACTGCTCCTACAACCCTGTTGGACTACCCTCAGGCCCCTCGATGTTCATTGAGGAATAGAACCCCATGCCTTCTTGTACGAACCATACCTCAATACTTTCACTTACAAATAATAATGAATATCGAAATTTTATCAATTTGACTTATTTCATAATCGTTTTGTCCACATATACTAAGTACCACTCCATGCATAGGGTGGCAAGCATCGTGCCAAGTCATGCTAAGTAGGACATGTAGTGACTTGAACCCCAAATACACAACATCCAAAATCAAGCGATCAAAGCATTGAAAATCATAATGTGTAGGCGTCTATGTTTTACTCATATTTATTGCTAGCATTTGATACGTAAGATTCTAATATTATGGAAAAACTTTAATACTTTCTTTAGAGATTTGATCGTGTAAGTGATTCCAATTTTCGTACAGGTTCCACATCAAACTTGAAAAACAAGTTTCTTAATTTTTGAAACCTAGAACCTACCTAAATACCTTGGAACCTACCGTGTCATAGGTTTTAAGGTCAATGCCAAGATCTACTCAAGTTTCACATGTATTATTAATTGGACGATTGTAATAAATCATTACTTTAATGACCACTACTTGCTGTAAAACTAAGTGGTTCCAAATTTCGTATAAGTTCAACCTAGAATTTGGAACCTACCCACTGGAATAAGTTCTTTATTTTTTCGAACTTAGAACCTACCCTACATTTCCTAGAACTTAAAACTTACCCTATTATGGATTCCAAATTCCACTTATATTATTAATTGAACGATTGCAGTGGATCGTTATCTTTAATGACCACCCTTTATTGCTACAATCTATTGACTACAACTTATTTTTAGACACGTGAAGAATATGAAACATTAATAAAGTAAAAGTTTTAATGATAAAATGGAAGCTCATACTATTGATTTAAGATTAAATACTTATCATCAAACGCCATAGAATATAGCAAAAACAATTATTTCAAGTTCTAGGTTCCAAGTTCTAGATTCTACTTACCTAAAACTTGGAACCTACTTATTAAAACGGGTTTCCCAATTTTTGGAACTCGGAACGTATCACACATACCTTGGAACCTAAAACCATATTGTTAGAAGCCTGTCCGATTCTCTTATTCTAGGTTTTGTCCTGAAACCATGCTCACCAATAATTTGCTATTACAATCCACTTACCATAATTTATATTTAGACACATGAAAAATATGAAATATTAATAAAGTAAAGGTCTTAGTTATAAAATAGAAATTCAAACTAGTGGTTCCAGATCATACATTTATTATCAAATATCATTAAATACTACAAGATTGTATGAAGACATAAACTAAGAAAAACATGAGAACTTAATTCAAGTTTCGATTCTAAGTTTCATTTACCTAAAACTTCGAACCTATCCATCAAAAGAGATTCTCTAATTTTTGCAATTTGTAACTTACCCCGCATACATTGGAACCTAGCATTGGACAAGTCCCACCATTCCAGTTATTCATAACCATGCTCACTCCTAGGATCAATCCACAAGACTCTACCACATTGAAGCACACCACATGTCATCAAAGTGCAAATATATATAGATGTGTGGCTAGTGGCTGGTGGCCATTTTTGGGTCAATTTATAGGCCAAATTCAAATAAAAATGCTTGAATCCATGGATCAGCCTATTTCCCTAAAAAATAAAATAAAATAACTCCAAATTTTAGTTCTAGTCTTAATTTTGTCCTGAACTTTTTTTCGTCTAAGAGAAACTTCAAACTTTAGGTCTAGTCAAATATCTTCCCCGAATTTTTTGTCTTATTAAAACCCTAACTTTATGTACAATCTTAAATCCATCCCAAACTTTTTCTTCTCGAAAAGAAATATCATCGATTTTTACTCTTGTCCTAAATCTATGTCTGTTAGTCGTCCCTAATTTTTACATCCTAGAGCAATTATAATTTGAAGATAATTTTCGATGTCACCTTATTGATGTGGATTTGTTATTGATGTGGAGATGCCACATCAAATTAGTATTGAACCACGGGGTAGATTTAAGGATAGATTACAAGTTGGTGTTTTTTTTAGGTGAAACAAAATTGGGGACAAATTTGGGACTAAACCTAAAATTTGGGATAGATTTGGGACTAGACCTAAAATTGAATTTTTTCTAAGATAAAAAAATTTGGAGTAGAATTAAGACTATACCTAACATTTGAGTTTTTTTTTTTTTTAATTTAGGCCTCTTTGGATCGAAATTGGCCTAAACTCTATAGCATCGCAGAAGAAGGCATCATTGGTCCATGCCTGGATCAAACTAAGTGGGCGTTCAACTTTGAAGAAAGTAATCACATTTTGATTTCTTGGAAATTGGGGAGAGAGATGGAGCAACCTATCGAATCTTGTGGTATCTTCGGGTGTTTTTTGTAACACTCCCAAGAACATGTTTCTGATTTTTTGTTCTCTAAAATACAATTAAAATAGAAACACGTTTGATAATTTTTTTATTCTCTATAGCATAAATATAAAAAGGTTGTTTTTTTGTTCTTAGGATCAACCCAAGAAATGAGCCTTTTTTTTCTTTTTCTCTTCCTCTCTTCTTCCTTTTAGCGACTAGCCAGATGAGGCCTAGTGACCTCATCAAAGCCTCATTGGCCCTTGGCAAGGTGGCCTCAAGCTCACCAGCCTCCAAAAAGGCCCCCTCAAGCCTCACTCGGCCACTAGAGAGGCTTGACCTTGCTTGGCCATGCTGAGGTTGACCCGACCAGGTTTGGGCAAGGTCAAGCATCACTGGTGGTTGGACGAGGTCGCTACTGGCCGACGAGGCTCCCCCGAGGTTGGAGACCTCACCAACCCTCGGCCGGCCATAACCAAGGTCGGTGACTAGCTAGAGAAAGGAGAATAAAAAGAAAAAAAGAAAAAAGTAATAAAATTATTAATAAATAAAAGAAATTTTAAGTCACAAAAATATTTGAGATCGTACCGAACATATTTCTATTCCGGATATAGAAATTTTGTGTATTTATCAAATATCTTAAAATGCTCAGAAACTGTTCCGGGTAATAGAAAAAAAAAATGTTTCGAAATAAAAATTGCTTCCGAGAATAAAAACATAACCATACACACCCTTCATGTTTGGTGGCTATGCTTCAAACCATTATTACACTTGAGGCTTGCGGAGGATTCTTCATTGATTTTTCAAAAAGGGCACAAGAGAATGTCGCTAACTCCTTACAACGTAACACAAGTCAATTTGATCCCAAGCACGACTTTGGCTTGGACTCCATCCGTTCTTTTTCACACTCATATTTACCAGGCTAAAATATTGGATTCCTCCCCAACTACCATACGTAACTTCTCGGTCTTCATCAAAATAATTGAACACAATCATATAAAAGGATTAAAAAGACTTATTTATTGACAAAATATCTTAAGTTCGACAAGAAAAAGGCTTTGGTATCAAATTGGAGAGAGGTGACATGGTTCGGATTAGGCAAGTCCATTCCCTTAACCCTAGAACCAACTTGCACAGTGTTGGTACTCAATTTTTGAGATCAAGGATCAAACTGACCCAATATATTCAGTTCGTTCCAAGGTTAACCCAAGACTAATCGATAATTTTTTTGTTTTATTTTTTGTACTCCTTGAAAATGCGACTAAGGACTAGATTGGCCCAATGAGTTTGGTGACAAGCAAGGTCAACGAAGAGAGGCGAGCAGTTCGAGCGGCAAGCATCAAAGGGGGCAAGCGTCAAGCGACGAGCAAGGCAAGTGGTGAGCAACAAGGGAGGCGAGCGGCGAGCGGCGTGAGCGACCAGAAGTGAGTGAGGCAAGTGTTGAGCGGCAAGTAGGGAAGTTGTTTCTTTTGATATTGGCAAATTGAAGACCAAGTGGACAAAGAAGACAAGAGAATAAGTACTGAAGGAGGATACCGTGAGAAGCTGTTTACGTTGTTTTAGATGCCATGAGAACTCATCACACAGATATTTTCCTCATTTGAAAATTATGTCTATTGATGCTGTAAAAAGGCGACTGAGGACTAGATCAGCCTAATGAGTTCGGCGACAAGCAAGGTCAACGAAGAGAGGCGAGCAGTTCGAGTGGCAAGCATCAAATGGGGCAAGCATCAAGCGGCGAGTAGGGCGAGTGGTGAGCAACAAGGGAGGTGAGCGGTGAGTGGCGTGAGCGACCAGAAGTGAGTGAGGCAAGTGTTGAGCGGCAAGTAGGGAAGCTATTTCTTTCAATTTTGGCAAATCGAAGACTAAGTGGACAAAGAAGACAAAAAAGAATAAGTACTGAAGTAGGATACCGTGAGAAGTTGTTTACGTTGTTTTAGATGTCGTGAGAACTCCTCACACAGATATTTTCCTCCTTTATAAATTATGGTTGTTAATGCTGTAAAAAACATTAGAAGTGTAAGCTATTAAAGAATAATGTAAAATTACTTAGACTCCTCACTAAGGAGCCCTTTAATGCTAATGACGCCGTGTAACTTAGGGTTTTCTCTATATAAAAAAAATATGAATAATATATTAGATATATGTATGTTTTAGATATATTGTATATAATTTATACGGTCTGAGTTAGTCCGAGTTGAACTGACTTTAAACTCCTAAAACCGATGCTCATCCCTAATTGGAAAGAGAATATTTATTGCTTTAGGGACTCATTTCTTTCCTATTTCATCAAAGAGTTTTCAAACCTCTGAGATTCGTTTGAATATCTGGAACTCACAAGAAATCTGAGATTAGATTTGGCTTAAGAAAATAATCATCACATTCACTCTATCTTAAAGTAGATTGTTCCCAAATTGTGGAATGACTCTCTGTCTCCTCCTTGAGGTCAATAGACTCTATAGATAGTCAAGTAAGAAATTCAATAATCCTATAATTTGGATCCCTACTAGTTTCCATGATCTAAACGCATAAATTGTGAATTATAGCAATCAATCATTGAAGGCTCATGCTATGTGCTCTCAATTCTACACCGCTAACTGGAAATTATTATCTTGTGTTTTTCTGGATTAACTCTATCTTAGGAGTGATTGGGTTCGGGTTGTTGCGGGCTAATATTACAATATAAAGGGAGGTGAATAAGTTGTTTTAGAAAACTTGACAATTTTTTCAAAAATTAGCTAGTGCTAAGTTAAGATCAAATCAACGTGATGTTTCATAACTCGTGATGGAACCATGTGCTAGTAAGAGTGAAATATAGTGGTTCACCTTTCTCCGACACCGTATCCACTCTTGTAGATTGCACTAGTGATCTACTGAGAATGTTACAATCAGTAAACATTCATCATTTCATAAGATGGATCACATTATTAGGATTTAGCTACTACTCTTATTTTTGTACACTTAATCTTTAGCACAATTACTTAAACAACACGAATACAATGCTCAAAGAAACAATCAAAAGAGAGCGTATCGCTTTGACTATAGCTAGCAACAAATCTTTAGATTTTGGTATGTTGCTCTTTGTAACATTTGGTTTTCAAGGTCTTCTCTTTTATAACTATCTTTCGAAGGCGGATTGGAGAAGCAAAGAGCTGTTAGAGTTACCGTTGAACTGTTGTCTAGATATAAAACTGTCCATAAAATCTTTTTTCTCGAGCATTTGCAAGCTACCTACAAATAGTATATGTTGCTATTCTTTCGTTGCAGCCTTTGACAAATCTGTCGAACAACATAGTTTCTCGATTATTGGTTTCATCTAGATTTTACTACTGTCTGATTTCAGAGCCATAATAGCTAGCTTGCTAATCCAACAAACATCATTAAATGTATGTGGTTGCCACAACACCAAAGACCCGATATTTACAACTTCGACATAGACATTATCATCGAAAAACCGTATTGGGACTTATTGCATACTTCCTTCTACTGGATTACACCATGGATATATTATGTAGTCCTTTGGCATGAATATCTGCACATTTCATAGTAAATATTACATCGAGAATAGTTTGGACATTATCAAAATCACTTGGAGATGTTTCTCTAACATGAGTAAATTGATTTCCAGCTAGTTTTGGTCCGATTGTCAGTTTTATCTGAGAACCAGTCCATTTTTATGTTGCGTAAAAATAAAATTTATATGATACGATATAAAAGTTGCATAATTTTACTATAAAACCTGTGTCAGTCAAGTGACTATTTTATTTTTCTGTTCATGTTGAAGAGAATGGTTCAATTTATAAGAGTGCAAAAATATTTAGTTTTAAAGATGCTCCAAAACTGGTTTAACTAGGAAACGGTCCAAATGTACGTCGATGCTGTCTTGTCTTGAATTTTAATGATTTCAATAGGCATAGACCTCATTTATGGGAATTACAAAGATTATATGACGCGTGTAATTTGTTTATATTGGTGGCCCCGTAAAAAAGCCAACGCTATCCTAGTGTATTTGTTGATTTCGCCTCGAATAATTTGCCTCTCAATTTCTCAGCGGAATTGAGAACCAAACCAATTCTCCTTAGCAATGATCTTGAACTAATAGGTCCAGGCAGGTTCAGTTAGATTCCCGAGTTGAACCAATGTAGTGCATTCCCCTACACTATCTTACTTTTCTCAAGATTATGAATTAGTACTCTTCACTCACAGACCATTATGGACACATTCAAGGTATGGTGGAGACTAAAATTGCTCAGAAAGCAAAGTAGCTGGGAAAAGAGAATTCTCGGTCATAGCATAAGGAGATTTCTGACTTAAAAATCGGAAATCACTGGTTCGAATATCACCAATTAATTATTAACTATTCTCCGTTAGAATCATTCGTAAATGTCAAAGGCTTAGACCTAATTAGTTAACATGACTCGTAACATGTTCAACAAGCGACCGGATGGTGGCAATAAAAAATATTAGAAAGTTTCAATGTGATCGAAAATGGTGGGATCCATGCATTGGACTATTAGCTTCTTTAAATATTCAATGAAAATATTAACCCGTCAGATAAAATAATGTTTTAATAAGATTTTCTCGTCCATGCAACATTGGTCTTAGCAAATGTAGGGACTTGTACGTCCTAATTGAAGTCCACGAATTTTTTTTGCTTCCTCTGTGCTTCACATGCATTGACGTTGATCGTACACACATTTAAAATTTGATAATCATTCACATATTTTTCTTTCTTTCTTTTGTGTGTGTAACTCATGGAACGCTCAGCTGTAATTTTCTATAAATACTTCAATAACCTCCATAGCAACAGCACTTGCACACATCCTCAAAGAGCGAGGCAAAGGAGAGAAAGAGGGGGAGAGGGATGGACATGGCCTTGGAGGCCTTGGAGGCCTTGCCGACCGAGCTAAGCAAGCCTGTCTTGGCAGACATAGATATAGAAAAGGTTCACGAGGCTGCATCTGCTCACTTCGAGGACTTGACGGCGGACCAGAAGGAGGCGGCCAGGAGCCTCTTGTAGAAAATTATTCACATGAATAATTAATTAATCAAGAAGAAACAGATCCATATATGATTGTAAAACACCGATCAATAAATACAGCGGAATTAAAATGTACCTGTTTGAGCCATTATTTTACTTGCAGAAAAATAGATCACTCTGATAATCATGGATCTATCGAATATCAGATCTTCCTCTCTATGACCTATTTCGATATAGCAGTTTCAATGAGATTAAAGCAACTAATAGGTATAACCTACCCTTTTATAGGCTAGAGAGGGGACCTAAGAAACCCTAATCAATAGCTTGTCAATTGGGCCTTCCCATTACGGGCTTCAAATAAACACAATTGCCTACACTTTGCACGCTCAACTGCCCGTTATCAATAGATGCCAATACCCAATTCAATCGCATTGTAGGGTTCAACAAATATTGGAATATCCATTAACCCGATTATTTAAAATAGAAAATCAATTAATTAATGTAAGCCCATATTATAAGAAATTTCCAACACCTCTTTGACACCATGAACAAGGACAAGAACGACAAGATAAGTATCCACGAGTTCAGGACCTTCCTGAGCGACGCTGGGCTCCGTACTGTCAACCCTGATGATCTCTTCGCAGAGCTGGACAAGGACGACAACAAGAATCTCAGTTTTGAGGAACTAGTCACCTTCTTCTACGTCCTCAGCCGCGACGAGTATAGACACCTATTGAAACGCAAGCCTAGTACTGATGTACGCGGTCAAGAGGTAAAAATTGTAGTTTAAATTAAAATAAATAGACGTTAGATCTCGATTCTTCATAATGATATATTATGCAGACAATTCAACACTGCCAAAATCTACATTTTCAATAAAATTACCTCCAACGAGGAATGTCCACCTCCCTTTTATCGAGTTGGAACTAATGACGAGATCAAGAGTACTATATTCTCCTTCAAAAAGATTTTCACCCCGATTACATAGACAACATGTACAGGCATGGTTCGCATAAGTTGGTCCGGAAGATAATAGTATGGTTTGTAAAGCGATTTTCGAAAGCTGAATAAGTTTTACAAAACCCAGACATGATATTCGCCTCTCCATACCCGTAAAAAACAAAATAAAAGACAACTTAATTCTTTATTAGCAGGAAAAAAAGTAATCACTCGAGTTCAAGTATGTATTTACCTATGAACACTATGTCATGCAGACGAGAACCGGCTGTGGGATGGAGGGAGAAGCTAATGACGAAGTAAGATCCCTCTCTCTCTCACACACGCACAAAATCACCACCTCAAGTGGACAAAATCACCGTGACATAATCCGATTCAATTGTCTCTAATTCGTCTCATCCTTATTCCTTCCTACATAATCTCACTTCCATGACGGCATGAGAGAATACATGTAGCGATTTTGCAGGGGGGAAATGGACCAAAATCTTGCCACAGCTGTACGACAAATTTAAGGGCACGTACAACCTTGAAGAGTTGGTGAGCGAGAACTCATGCACCATCGTTTAGGGGAGCTACGAGCACTGTCGCCCCGTTGAGGACATGGAGCGCCACTTCCTTTCGAGGAAAAGAAGAAAGTTCCTCTCTGTTGTGCCATCAGTGTGTTGTGTGTTGTGTGTTGTGTTGTGTGCTGTGTGCTGTGTGCTGTGTGCTGTAGGCTGCGTGCTGGAAATAAAGAAGCATGGCGAGTTCTTGTTCGCTTGTTCTCTGTTGCATTCTCATCCATGGTTCATCTCATAATGTAACTTCATGAGTTCATGTTGAGAATTCTGAATAATGACAAAAAAGGAGAAACAAATCGAAACTTCGTCACTATTAAATATGTGCATATCCATTTAAAGGCCTAATTTCATGAAAAAAAAAATCAACTTTAAGTCCAATTTTAGTTTTGCTCCGCATCTAAAAATGGTGGTTAATTTCTTCAAATTATCAATATCATAAGTTTGTTATTCCTTACGAGAGTAAAGTATTGGTGAAGATGTAGGTTCAAATAATGAACATCTAAATGATCATTATATTGATAATTTCGAAAAGATTGATGGCGATATTTGGATGTGGTGGTGGATTTGAGATGATAATAATTTCCATTCGCACCCCCCTCTCCCCATTAGACGAAGGCAGCGTCTTTCACCTAGTGGATACTCGGCGTATCCGCCATTTATAAGATCCTGAAACCCACCAGCCTTAACGGACCACTCAGCCTCCTCTCTCCCTCACTCACGGCCCCCAGATAATCAGAGTCTCAAAATCAAGCACTCGCGGCAACGTGATTCTCGAGCCGGGTGAGAAGAAAGACGACGTGTGCGATGTGCAGGAGATGGAGGAATCGACCGCTGGATTGGATAGATCAACGGAGGGAAAGAGGGAGGAGGAGGGGGAGAGGATCGGACGTTTGGAGGGCGAGGCGAGAGAGAGAGAGAGGACTGATCTCTCGGGTTTTACAGAGGGGGGAGATGAAGGAGTGACGTCAGACCTATTAATACAGAGATTGAGCGAAAGAGATGAAAGGCCCCAAATACATATTCAAACCAAAGCAAGCCCGGTGCCTGATGAAACCCAACGTCATTGTCTCGAGCCGAAATCTCTAGAGGACTCATTGAGCTTGAAAATTTCTACTGCTGCTATCGATGCGTGTGATTCTTTTTCTTAACTCTGTTCTTAGTCTATTTGCTGGTGGTGAAAGATGATGAAGAATTTGCATAGGAGAAATGACGTTTCCTCAGCTTCCATGTTCGAACTGAAGGGTTTTTAGAAGTAGAGATTGTTTGATTAGGGTAGGGTTCTGCCGTTTTGCAGCTTAAATGGGGCACAATCACAACTTTGTTCCAGCTGAATGAGTTCTTGGCTTATATCTTATTCTTCTAGTTGATTTTAGTTGGGTCTAGGGTTCGGACTGGTTGGGATAGCAATGCTTGTTCTTAGAGAAGTGTCTTTATAAATTTTTGACACATTGAGTTCCTCAATTTTTGCTATTGATGCATGCGATTCTTTCCTTGTCTCTGTTCTTAGTCTGTTTCACAATCACTTGATTGTTATTGCTTGTTTGGTTGCATGTTTTCTCTTTTGTACTCTACTCTTAAAGGAGAATGAAAGTTGGAGATGTTTTCTTTTAATGTTAAACAGAAATATAAATTGTCATTTTCTCTTTGAGTAAATAACTTGTTCTAATTCACGTTTTCTTTAACTAATTAGTTGACATGTCAAGATCTAACGAGGATCAAGAAGAATATTCAACAACAAAAGGGTCTAAGAGGTGTAGAGCTGCATCCTTATTTCATGAGGATGGGGAAGATAACTCTACTTGCTCTAAACAATCGAAAAAAAAATGTACTTCTATTGTATGGTATGAATTCAAACAATTCACAGAGGATGGCAAAAAAAAGGCCAAGTGCAAATGGTGCGAATCAACTTACATGGCTAGCCATGGGACAAAAAATTGTTGCGTCATTTACATACTTGTCCCAATCGAGAGGCCAACATTGACGATTCCACAGAACAATTTGATCAAATTGTGTTTAGAAGCAAGCTAGCAAAAGCAATAGTCAAACACAATTAACATACTCTTTTGTAGAGCAAGAGGCTACTAGAGAATTGCTTAGTTATCTTAATCCCAATGTGAAGCACATGTCAAGGAATACAACAAAAAGTGATGTGGTAAAAGTTTATGAGAAGGAGAAGAGAAATTTGAAATCAAATATTATGTCACTTTCTAGCATAATATGTTTAACTTCTGACTTGTGTACTTCTGTGACAATTGATCATTATATGATCGTCACTGCCCATTACATTGATGAGAATTGGGAATTGCATGCAAAGGCTTTGCGCTTCTCCTACATGCCACCTCCATACAATGGCGCCATTTTATTGGAAAAATTGCTAACTTTGTTGAGAGAATGGGGCATTGAGAGGAAAATTTTCAGTATCACATTGGATAATGCATCATACAATGACAGTATAATTGATATTTGGAAAAGTACACATTCTATGGGATCCTCTTTGTTGTGTAATGGAAGTTTTTTCATGTATGTTGTGGTGCACACATTCTGAATTTTATTGTCCAAGAAGGTCTAAAGATGATTGATGGACTATTGCAAAATATTAGAGAATCTATCAAATATGTGAGAGCTACACAAGGGAAGAGGGCAAAATTTGTTGAGTGTATAACACAGTCTTGATTGAAGACTGGTAAAAAAATACGTCAAGATGTGGCTACTAAATGGAACTCTATGTACTTAATGCTTGAAGGTGCTTTGGTCTTTGAACATGCATTTTCCCATTTGAAGCTAATTGATTCTAACTTTCTTACATGTCCATCACTTGAGGATTGGGTTAGAGACAAGAAAATTGTATTCTTGTTGCAACCTTTCTATGATATTTCTACTCTCTTCTCTGGATTTAGATATCCCACGGCGAATTTATATTTCTATAGAGTATGGCAGATTCAGCTTCGTTTGATAAATGCAAGGAATAGTGAGGATGTAGCTATTAGATCTATGGCTATGGCAATGCTAAAGAAATTTGAAAAATATTGGAAGTGTTACAATGTTGTCTTATCTTTTGTTACTGTATTAGATTTTCACTATAAGCTACACTTGTTAGAATTTTGCTATTCGAAGTTGGAGATGGATGATCACGTGGAATTTGTATGGAGCATTTGAGAAAAGCTTTATATGTTTTTTGATGAATATGTGACCTCTACATCAAGAGATGATTGCTTTGCATCTTCAATTAGTCAAGGTAACATTTCAGTTGAGGACATTGTCGAAAACATTGGGGACAATCTTGATAAGTATGATGCATTTGAGAGTGAACACTTTGGCTTGCAATCTACTAAATCACAATTAGATTTGTATTTAGAGGACCCGGGGTTGATTAAAAAAAATTCCTTGGTCTCAATGTCCTTGATTATTGATATCCCGAGTTCTCATGGCACGTGATATATTGAGTATTCCTATCACTACTATTGCCTCAGAGTCAGCCTTTAGCATTGGAGGACACATCCTAAATAAATATTGCAGTAACCTTTCACCTAAAAATGTGGAGGCAAAGCTATGCACCAGAGATTGGTTATTTGGAGTTCTGCCTAAGGAAGATCTTGAGGACGAGTCTCTCATTGTTGACTTCCAAGACTATTTACATTAGGTACTTTCTTTTATTTGTAAAGTTCGCTATTAAATTATCTCATTTGTCTCCAGATTCAGACTAGCATGTTAAAATGGTTTTTGTCTTGTTCTTCAATATTGTAGATTCGTAACAATATGCTGATATGTGTGCGCGTGCGCGCGCGCACGGAGATATATATATCCAAACATTAAATGCTGATGTAACAGAATAATGAAATTCATGTGCCTATTGCATTTCGTATGATCAAGTTTTGATTTGGGGTTGTAAATGATTTTACGTTATTTGAAAAGCTATAGCTTGGTGGTGCATAACTAAATGCTCTTTTGTTCTTGTTGTGTTGCTGCACATGTAAATTGTAGGCAATGCTGCAAAATCTATTGAGTGCCAAATATATGAAAAGATAACTTAGCTAAAAGAACAAATTGCAACACTTGAGAAGCGTGAAGAAAGGTTTGTGTTACATGATACGTTTGTTCTCAATATTCCATATTCATTGTCTCATGGATGATACAATATGGCATAGGTACAAGACTATTTTTGCATATAGAATTTCAGTGTTTCGACAGGCATGTTGTGAGCATTTTGGTTATAAGGTGCCTTCTCTGTACTTGTACCATGTTTTCCTTTGATATGGCAATTGACTTCTTGGTAAATTGCAGATATATGTAGAAGCTTTCACAGTTTAGGAAACTGATTAGGGGTGGCCAACCATAAACAAGTCTTACTATGCTTAATTAGTCCATGTGAACATTTTTACATTGTTTCATTATGAGATGGAGGGGGAGAAGATTTATGGGGATTTGCAGGTTGGGGGGCATATGTAAGTAAAGTTATGTGTTAATCAGAAGAAGAGTTTCATCTCATTATTAAAAGATGAACTATAATTGGCATCAGGTTTAGAATTTTCTACCTTCATAATTGAAGATATCATCATATTTGGGACTTGGTCATGTTTTGCACTTGGTAGACCTGTATGGAGTCAACTTAGTCTGGAAGGAGGGAAGGGTGATAAACTGTATGTGAAGAAGTTTTTAAGCAGTACATCTTTTGTTCGTCTTTCTAGGATTTCCAAGAGAGTGGACAGTTTTGTTTGAAATACAAATGTAGCTATAGAATTATTTTCTTTGAACAAGCAAATGAGATTCTTATTAAGAGAAGCGTTTACTTTCAATTCCAAATTTGATGAAGCTCGCGTAAATCTAACTTGCAAAAGACCATTTTCATTCTTGCCTTCATGGATGTTTCATTAGATAGTGTTCAAATAGCTAATACTTAGTTTCACGTTGCAATTTTCAGTTGCTCAATAGTATGCTCACTTTAAATAAGAGAAGCGTGTGCATAATCTAATTCTTCATAAATATTTCAATTTATAGGTTTTTTTAACATTTTTTTATTTTATTTACTATTTTTAATTTAATTTGAGGTTTTTATCCAATTAGCATATAGCTTAAAGTGAGTGTGGGTTTTTTTAGAATATTAGTGGGTTTTAGCAATATAGGTCAAGTCGGGTATGGGTCACTAAATTTACACTACAAGAATATGGGTCAGAACGGATTAAATATGTCAAATATGGGTTGACCCATTTTCGATCCGACCCATACCCGACTTGTCCCACCCATTTGCCACCTCTAGTGGTCAGTTCCATTAGACTGAATTGGTTAGTCAGTCCAGTCTGGTTCTTGGTTCTAGGACCGTCCGATTCAATCCCCAATCCCAAAAAAAAATTGGAATCGGTTCTCATGGTTTGATTTCCAATTCTTAGGTGGAACTAAACAAGACAAGAAACCGATCACCCCTAATTGAAATTTGAACAACGACAAAATTTGAGAACATAGCTATTATGGACAGACCTAAATGTGCACAAAGTATGCCAAAATTTAATTGACCACAAAGTTCAAAGACATGAAAAGGCGATGTTGGAATTTAAACGACGATGCAAATCTAAAATCTACAGCTAAGAGACACACTGGAATTTAATTGATGACATGAGTCTAAAAATTAAAACTACAATGCATCAATTAAAGGGTAGTTGAAAGATAACATGTTTGTTCGTTTTTTTTTTTTTTTTTTTGGTGCTCGCGAGGTCTCTAGTAGATTAACAATGGTACATATAGTGCTCATGCCATCACATTCTAGGAGCAATTCTCCTACAGTCGTAGCCATATCTCTATGTCTCCACATCTTTGAGAGAATCTTGTGCCCATACTCTTACGATGCTATGATGTTATTTTCGAGTGATTGCTCCTTTAAAATCATGTTTTGATCCTTCACCTCGTCCATTCTTGCTCCATGATTTACTGGTCTTCATAGCTCCACTCATCACTGATTTCAAATTCGAAATTTTATGACCGCATCTTGACACTCTCTAAGTATTCGGCCTTTTTGTGGCATTTCAATGGGTAATCCATTTGACCCATTTAACCAATATCATTGTCTACAATCAACTATTTGATAACCTATTAATGATCATCACTATACATCAATATTAACAACTTTTTTTTTTTTTTGTAGCCAACAAAGATTTATGGCTTACTCTAGTCACGTGCCTATTCATCGACCTGCTGTGTGTCCAAGCTCAGCATATCAAAGGAAGGAGCACCCAAGAAAATCCGACCTAACCTGAAGAACAAAATCCTAGCGAGTAAGCCGACCCCTGACAGAGCGGTTCACAAGTCACCACGTGACGTCACCATGAGACGCCTTGAAAATTGTGCACAAAAGTAGATACACGTGGTGAGACTTGATGGCGTCTAAAGAGGCGGACAAAATTGTGCACAAAAGTAAATATGCTTTTGCAAAAAGTAGCTTTTGCCTCAGAGACGCATCCTTTCTATTTCGTTCGAAGCTGGCAAGCGCAATGCAGAGACAGAGACCAGCTCCGGCGTCATTTGCTAAGCTCTCTTCCTTTTTTAAAGTGGGGAGGACACGTCGTGAAAAAACAAAAAACAAATCGATTCATACCATTCAATCTAACAGTTTTGGCCTCTTGCAATCATATCATCCGCTCGACGACCCGTGCATTGACGAAATTTAGAGACGACCAAGACCGAGAGCGATAAAAAGATCTCGACAGATTGCTCCTCAGTCCTCGCGAAATCTTTAACAATGTCTATCTTCCTTTTCTTTCCCTTCTTTTTATTAGAATTCGACACACCACCACGAAGAAATAAAAAATAAAAACGAACGAAAGAGACATTGAGATATCAGAATTTTTATGATAACTCTAATTAATATATCGCACCTCTATATTACAACTATCAATTATAAAAAAAAAAAATGATAGTATATATATAATCGGTAAATCTAAATTACCAATAAAAAAATGAACTTAAATTAAGGACGTCACGAAGATGCTGTCCTTATGACCCTTTTGACATTGCCCTCGAACCTTCATGGTTGCATTTGGCAGTCGGGATAAAATTCAGGATAGGATATGATTTATCCTATCCTATTTGGTGCTTACTCAGAACAAGATAAAATCGGATATACATGAGATATAAACATGATAAAATTATCTCATGGGGAATGTAAGATAAATGTGGATAGAATTTTTAATGTTCATAATAGGAAAGTTATTTTTCTTGAATAACAAACTTATTAAATTAAAAAAATTGAAATTATATTTCAATATAAAAAATATTTAAATTCTAATTTAAGAATAAAAAATAAAAAATAAAATTTTATTTTTAATTAATCCTATTTTAATTTATATGTTCAACTTTAATTCTATCTTATAATAAACATTCTATCTATTATTAAATATTTATATTTATTATATATTTTTGGTATTTTTGTATTTTAGGTATGTTAGTACAGCTTACTATCTTCTCCGTTTATGAACATTTATGTTCATTTATAATGATAGGCCGTTTATATCAAAAAAATGTACATGATATGATGTGAACATATCCAACTTTAATACTGCGATTCACCAAACAATAGACAACATATAAAAAAATCTCAAGATTTCATATCATATCCTATTCAGTCCTATCTCAATTAGAAATTCGGACAACCAAACGTAGCCCATATTCATCAAGGAGTAGAATTTCGTGCCTTCTTATTGATGGAGAATATAAACCATACCTCAATACTTTCACTTGTAAATAGAAATAGATATCAGAATTTTTCTCGGCTCGACTAATTTTATATTGTATGTCAATCGCTCCGTCCACATGTACTGGGTACCACTCTATGCATAGGGTGGCAAGCATCATGCTAAAGTCATGCTGAGTAGGACACATAGTGACTCAAACCCCAAGTGCGCAAGAGTCAAGCGATTAAAGCATTGAAAACCATTATGTGGAGGCATCTATGTTTTCATTATATTTATTGCAATCATTCAATACGTAAGATTCTAATATCATGGCAAAACTTGTATATTTTCTTTAGAGATTTGACCACGTAGAACTTTGGAGGTACATCAATTAGGGGCGGGTGATTTCAAAATTCCAATTTCCATACAGATGTCACATCGAACTTGGAATTTATCTACTGAAACAAATTCCTTATTTTTGAAATCTTGAATTTATCCTGTGTACCTTGGAACATATCATGTCATAGGTTCTAGAGTTGATTTCAAATTCTACTCAACTTTCACATATATTATTAATTGAACGATGGCAACAAATCATCACTTCAATGACCACAAGGTCATTAATTTTTATATCCTAGAGCAGTTTTAATTTAAAGATAATTGTCTATGTCGCCTTATCAATTTAGATTTGTCATCAATGTGGAAACACCACGCCCAATTAGGGATAACCACGAGGTTGATTTAATGATAGATTAAAAGTTAGTGATCTTTTTAGGCAAAACAAAATTCGAGATAAATTTAGGACTAAATCTAAAATTTGAAATAGATTTGGAGCTACACCTAAAATTGAATTTTGTCTAAGATAAAAAAAAAAAAAGAATTGGAGTGGAATTGCGACTATACTTAAAATTTCAGGTATTTCTAATAATTTAGGCCTCTTTGAATCGAAATAGGACTGGACTCTACAGCATCGCAGAATAAGGCATCATTTTTCCATTTCTGGGTCAAACTACGCGGGCGTTTAAATTCGAAGGAAGTAATCGCACTCTGATTTCTTGGAAACTGGGGACAGAGAGGAAACAACCCATCGAATCTCGTGGTATCTTCATGTCTGCTAGCTATGCTTCAGACTATTATTGCACACGAGGCTTGTGGTGGAATCTTCACTGATTTTCCAAAAAGGGCACAGGAGAGTGTCGCTTCCTCCTTCCAATGTAACGCAGGTCGATTTGATCCCAAGCATGACTTTGACTTGGACTCCGTCTGTCCTTTTTCAGACTCGTGTTTACCAGGTCAGAATATTGGATTCCTCCCCACCTACAATACGTAGCTTCCCGGTCTTGATCGAAATAATTGAAGCCGATCATATAAAAGGATTAAAAAGACTTATTTATCAACAAAATATTTTAAGATCAACAAGAAAAAGGCTTTGGCATGAAATTGGAAAGAGGATATTTATTGCTTCAGGGACTCATTTTTTTCCCATTTCATCAGAGAGTTTTCAACTTCCGAGATTCGTTTGAATATATGGAACTCGCAAAAAATCTGAGATTGGAATTGACTTGAGAAAATAGTCATTAAATTCACTCTATCTTTTCAGACCAAAAAAAAAAAATCACTCTATCTTAAAGTAAATTGTTCCCAAATTTTGGAATGACCCTCTGTCTCCTCTCCAAGATCGATAGACTATATAGATTGTCAAGTATGAAATTTAATAATCCTATAGTTGGATTACTATCCGTTCCATGATCTAAATGCAAAAATTGTGAATTATGGCAATTAATCATTGAAGGCTCATGTTGTGTGCTCTCAATTTTTCATTGCTAATTGGAAATTATTTTGAGTTTTTTGGATTGCCTCTATCTCAAGAGTGATTGGGTTTGTGTTGTTGGGGGCTAACAATACAATCTAGAGGGGGTGAATAGGTTGCTTTAGAAAACTTGACAATCTTTTTTGAAAATTAACTAGCGCTAAGTAAAGAACAGGTCAATGTGATGTTGGAACTGTGTGCTAGTAAGAGTGAAATATAGTGGTTCGGCTTTATCCCGAAGCCCACATCCACTCCTGAGACTAATAGCTACAAGTTGAGCTAGATTGCACTAGTAATCTGCTGAGAAAGTTACAATCAGTAAGTATTGCTCTTGTACACTTAATATTTAGCACAATGATTTAAATAGCACGAATACAATGCTAAAAGAATAGTTGAAAAAGAGTGTATCGCTTGGAACACAATTAGTGACAAATCTTTAGATCTTGGTATATTGCTCTCTCTAATAAATCTTCAATCTATCCAATGGCGGTGGACTGAAGAAGTAAAGAGTCGTTAGAATTACTGTTGAACTACTGTCCAAGGATAGAACTGCCAATACAGTTTTTTTTTCCCACACATTTGCACGCTACTTACAAATAGCATGTGTTGTTGTTCCTTCGCTGTAGTCTCTAACAAACCTATTACACAACATAATTTCTTGGTTCTGTTGTTGTACAATTCCAAAGCTACAATGGCTAATTTGCTAATCCAACAAACAACTTTAAATGTACGTGGTTACGATAGCACCAAAGACTTGATATTTACAACTTCGACATAGACAACGACATTTGTTTATCTTCAAAAGTCCACTTATACTATTTACGGAAAAATCGTATCAGGACTTATGACATACTTCCTTCCATTGGATTACACCATGGTTATTATGCAGTCTTTTGGTATGAACATATGCACATTTCATAGTAAATATTATACTAAGAATAATTTGGACATTATTAAAATCACTTGAAGATATTTCTCTAACATGAGTGGGTTGATTTCCAGCCAGTTTCGGTTCAATTTGTCAATTTTACTTGAGAACTAGTTCATATTTATTTTGTGTAAAAATATAATTTCTATGCTATGATATAAAGGTTGCATAATTTTACTATAAAATATATGTCAGTCAAGTGATTATTTTGTTGTTTGTTCATGTTGAAGAGAATAGTTCGATTTTGTGGGTGCAAAAATATTTATTCTTTTAAAGATGCTTCAAAACCGAATTAATTAGGAACAGGTTCAAAGGCACGTCAGTGCTGTCTCGTCTTGAATTTTGATGATTTCAATAGGCATAGACCTCAATTATTGGAATTGCAAAGATTTTATGACGCGTGTAATTGTCCGCATTGGTGGCCCGTCAAGAAGCCAACGCTGTCCTACGGGCATTTGTTGATTTCGCCTCGAACAATTTGCCCCTCAGTTTCTCAAGTTGGCATTGGGAACCAAACTAATTGTCCTTATCACTGATCTTAAACTAATAGGTCCAAGCAAGTCCGGTCGGATTCTCGAGTTGAACCGACCTTATGCACATTCCCCTACACTGTCTTACTTTTCTCAAGGTTTTGAATTAGTACTCTTCACTCACATACGGTTATGGACACCCATTCAAGGTATGGTGGAGACTAAAATTGCTCAGAGAAAAAAATAGCTAGGAAAAGAGAATTCTTGGTCATAACGCAAGGAGATTTTCGGCTTAAAAATTAGAAATCACTAGTTTGAATATCACTAATTAAGTATTAACTATTCTTAGTCAAAATCATCCGTAAATACCTAAGATCTGGACTTAATCAATTGACATGACTTATGAGATGTCCAACAAGTCATCAGATGGTGGCAGTAAAAATATTAGAAAGTTTCAATTGGATTGAAATCGGTGGGATCCATGCATTGGACTATTAGTTTCTTTAAATATTCAATGAAAAAATTAACTCTTCACATATTAAAAATGTTTTAATAAGATTTTCTCGCCCACATAACATTGCTCTTAGCAAATGTAGGGACTTGTACGTCCTAATTGAAGTCCACGAATTTTTTTGCTTCCTCTCTGTGCTTCACATGCATCCACTTTGATCGTACACACATTAAAAATCTAATAATCATTCACATATTTTCCTTTCTTTCTTTTGTGTGCGTAACTCATGGAACGCTCGACTGTAATTTTCTATAAATACTTCAATAACCTCCATAGCAACAGCACTTGCACACATCCTCAAAAGAGGGAGGCAAAGGAGAGAAAGAGGGGGAGAATGATGGAGATGGTCGTGGAAGCCGTGGAGGCCTTGCCGGCCGAGCTAAGCAAGCCCGTCTCGGCAGACATAGATGTAGAAAAGGTTCGCGAGGCTGCATCTGCTCACTTCAAGGACTTGACGGAGGACCAGAAGAAGGCGGCCAGGAGCCTCTTCGACACGATGGACAAGGACGAGAACGGCAACATAAGTTTGGACGAGTTCAAGACCTTCCTGAGCGATACCGGGCTCCAAACTGTCAACCCTGATGATGTCTTCGTAGAGCTGGACAAGGACGCCAGCGAGACTCTCAGTTTTGAGGAAATAGTCACCTTCTTCTACGTCCTCAGCCGCAACGAGTATAAAGACCGATGGAAACGCCAGCCTAGTACTGATGTACAGGGTCAAGAGGTAAAAATTGTAGTTTAAATTAAAATAAATGGACGTTCGATCTTGATTCTTCATAATGATATATGATGCAGAAAATTCAACACACTACTAAAATTTACATTTTCAATAAAATTTACCTCCAACAAGTAATGTCCACCTCCCTTTTATCGAGTTGGAACTAATGACGAGATCAAAAGTACTATCTTCTTCTTCAAAAAGATTTTCACCCTGATAACATAGACAACATGTACAGACATGGTTCGCGTAAATTGGCCCGGAAGATAATAGTATGGTTTGTAAAGCGATTTTCGAAAGCTGAATGAGTTTTACAAAACCAAGACATGACATTCAGCTCTGCCATACCCAAAAAAAGAAAAGAAAAGAAAAGAAAACTTAATTATCTATTAGCAGGAAAAAAAGTAATCACCTGAGTTCAAGTATGTATTAACCATGAACACTATGTCATGTAGGCGAGAAGCGTCCGTGGGATGACGAGAGGAGCTAAGGACCGAGTAAGATCCCTCTCTCTCTCTCACATACACACACGAAATCTGATTCGATTGTCCTCAAATCGTCTCATCTTTTCTATATAATCTCACTTCCATGACGGCGTGAGAGAATACATGTTTCGATTTTGCAGGGGCGGAGATGGAAGACAAGCGATTTGTCAGGGTTGTATGACAAGTTTAAGGGCGTGTACAAGCTTGGAGAGTGGATGAACGAGAACTCATGCACCATCATTTAAGGGAGCTCCGAGCACTGTCGCCCCGTTGAAGACATGGAGCGCCACTTCCTTTCGAGGAAAAGAAGAAAGTTCCTGTGTTGTGTCATCAGTGTGCTGTGTGCTGTTGCTGTGTGCTGTGTGTTGGAAATAAAGAAGCATGGCGAGTTCTTGTTCCCTTGTTCTTTGCTGCATTCCCATCCATGGTTCATCTCATAATGTAACTCCATGAGTTAATGTTGAGAATTTTGAATAATGACAAAAAAAGGATAAATAAATCGAAACTCCATCACTATTAAACATGTGCATATCCATTTAGAGGCCTAATTTCCTATAAAAAAAATCAACTTTAAGTTCAATTTCAATTTTGCTCTACATCCAAAAAAGGCAGTTAATTTCTTCAAAATTATCAATATCAAAAGGTTGTTGTTCATAACGAGAGTAAAAGTATTGGTGAAGATGCAGGTTCAAATAATGAACTTCTAAATGATCATTATATTGATAATTTTGAAAAAAAATCGATAATGATATCTGGATGTGGTGGTGGATTTGAGATGGTGATAATTTCCATTCGCACCCCACTCTCCCCATTAGACAAAGGCGGCATCTTTCACCTGGTGGATACCCAGGCTATCCGCCATTTATAAGACCCCGAAACCCGCCAACCTTAATGGGCCACTCGGGCTCCACTCTCCCTCACTCACGGGCCCCAGATAATCAAAGTCTCAAAATCAAGCACTTGCGGCGATATGATTCTCGAGCCAGGCAAGAAGAAAGACAACGCGCGCGATGTGCAGGAGATGGAGAAATCGACCGCTGGATTGGATGGATCAATGGATGGAGAGGATCGAACGTTTGGAGGGAGAGAGAGAGAGAGAGAGAGAGAGGACCGATCTCTCGGGTTTTACAGAGGGGGGAGATGAAGGAGTGACGTCAGACCTATTAATACTGAGATTGAGAGAGAGAGATGAAAGGCCCAAATACGTATTTGGACCAAAACAGGCCCGGTGCCTGATGAAACCCAACGTCATTGTCTCGAGCCGAAATCTCTAGAGGACTCATTGTGCTTGCAAATTTATGCTGCTGCTATCGATGCGTGTGATTCTTTTTCTTAACTCTGTTCTTAGTCTATTTTCTGGTGGTGAAAGATGATGAAGAATTTGCACAGGAGAAATGACGTTTCCTCAGCTTTCGTGTCCGAATTGAGGGGTTTTTAGCAGTAGAGATTGTTTGATTAGGGTTGGGTTCTGCCGTTTTGCGGCTTAAATGGGGCACAATCACAACTTTGTTCCAGCTGAATGAGTTCTTGGCTTATATCTTATTATTCTAGTTGATTTTAGTCAGGTCTAGGTTTCGGACTGGTTGGGACAGCAATGCTTGATCTTAGAGAAGTGTCTTTATAAATTTTTGACACATTAAGTTCCTCAATTTTTGCTATTGATGCATGCAATTCTTTCCTTGTCTCTGTTCTTAGTCTGTTTCACAATCACTTGATTGTTATTGCTTGTTTGGTTGCATGTTTTCTCTTTTGTATTCTACCCTTAAAGGAGAATGAAAGTTGGAGATGTTTTCTTTTAGTGTTAAACAGAAATATAACATGTCATTTTCTCTTTGAGTAAATAACTTGTTCTAATTCACATTTTCTTTAACTAATTAATTGACATGTCAAGATCTAACAAGGATCATCAAGAATATTCAACAACATAAGGGTCTAAGAGATGTAGAGCTGCATCCTTATTTCATGAGGATGAGGAAGATAACTCTACTTGCTCTAAACGATCGAAAAAATGCACTTCTACTGTATGGTCTAAATTCAAAAAATTCACAAATGAGGATGGCAAAAAAAAAGGCCAAGTGCAAATGGTGCGAATCAACTTACATGGCTAGCCATGGGACAAAAAATTTGTTGCGTCATTTACATACTTGTCCCAATCGAGAGGCCAATGTTGACGATTCCACGGAACAATTTGATCAAACTGTGTTTAGAAGCAAACTAGCAAAAGCAATAGTCAAACACAATTACACATACTCTTTTGTAGAGCATGAGGCTACCAAAGACTTGCTTAGTTATCTTAATCCCAATGTGGAGCACATATCAAGGAATATAGCAAAAAGTGATGTGGTAAAAGTTTATGAGAAGGAGAAGAGAAATTTGAAATCAAATATTATGTCACTATCTAGCAGAATATGTTTAACTTCTGACTTGTGGACTTCTGTAACAACTGATCATTATATGACCGTCACTACCTATTACATTGATGAGAATTGGGAATTGCATGCAAAGGTTTTGTGCTTCTCCTAGGTGCCACCTCCATACAATGGCACCATTTTATTGGAAAAATTGCTAACTTTGTTGAGAGAGTGGGGCATTAAGAGGAAAATTTTTAGTATCACATTGGATAATGCATCATACAATGAAAGTATGGTTGATATTTGGAAAAGTACACCTTCTATGAGATCCTCTTTGTTGTGTAATGAGAAGTTTTTTCATGTACGTTGTGGTGCACACATTCTGAATTTTATTGTCCAATAAGGTCTAAAAATGATTGATGGATTATTGCAAAATATTAGAGAATCTGTCAAATATGTGAGAGCTACACAAGTTGACTTCTTGCAGATATCTGTAGAAGCTTTCAGAGTTTAGGAAATTGATTAGGGGTGGCCAACCATAAACAAGTTGTACTATGCTTAATTAGTCCATGTGAACATTTTTACATTGTTTCATTATGACATGGAGGGGGAGAAGATTTATGGGGATTTGCAGGTTGGGGAGGCATATTGTAAGTAAAGTTATGTGTTAATCAGAAGAAGAGTTTCATCTCATTGTTAAAAGATGAACTGTAATTGGTATCAGGTTTAGAATTTTCTACCTCCAGAATTGAAGATATCATCATATTTGGGACTTGGTCATGTTCTGCACTTGGTTGACCTGTATGAAGTCGACTTGGAAGGAGGGAAGGGTGATAATTGTACGTGAAGAAGTTTTTGAACATTTCATCTTTTTGTTTGTCTTTCTAGGATTTCTAGGAGAGTGGACAGTTTTGTTTGAATTACAAATGTAGCTATAGAATTATTTTCTTTGAACGAGCAAATGAGATTCTTATTAAGAGAAGCATTTACTTTCAATTCTAGATTTGATGAAGTTCGCATAAATCCGACTTGCGAAAGACCATTTTCATTCTTGCGTTCACGGATGTTTCTTTAGATAGTGTTCAAATAGCTAATACTTAGTTTCACGTTGCAATTTTCAGTTGCTCAATAGTATGCTCACTTTAAATAAGAGAAGTATGTGCATAGTCTAATTCTTTATAAATATTTCAATTTATAGGTTTTTTTAACATTTTTTATTTCATTTACTATTTTTTAATTTAATTTGAGGTTTTTATCCAATTAGCATATAGCTTAAAGTGAGCGCAGGTTTTTATTAGTTTTTAAATATGAGTCGAATTGGTTATTAGATTTACACTACAAGAATATAGGTCAAAACAAGTTAAATATGTCAAATATGGGTCGACCCATTTTCGACCCTACCCATACTCGACCCGACCTATCCATTTGCCACCTCTAGTGGTCGGTTCCATTAGACCAAATCGGTCAGGCAGTCTAGTCTAGTTCTTGATCCTAGGACCATCCGGTTCGATCCCCAATCCCAAAAAAATGGGAATCGGTGGTCTAGTTTCCAATTTTTAGGTGTAGCTAAACCAGACCAGAAACCGATCACCCTTAATTTAAATTTGAACAACGACAAAATTTGAGAATGTAGCCATTATGGATGAAACTAAATGTGCACAAAGTACGCTGGAATTTAATTGACCACAAAGTTCAAAAATATGAAAAGGTGATGTTGGAATTTAAACGATGACGCAAATCTAAAATCTATAGCTAAGAGAGACACTGTAATTTAATTGATGACACAAGTCTAAAAATTAAAACTACAATGCATTAATTAAAGGGTAGTTGAAAGATAACATATTTGTTTTTTTTTTTGTGCTCACGAGGTCTCCAGTAGATTAACAATGGTATATATAGTGTTCATGCCATCACCTTCTAGGAGCAATTCTCCTGCAGTCGTAGCCATATCTCCATGTCTCCACATCTTTGAGAATCTTGTGCCTATACTCTTACGATGTCATGATGTTATTTTCGAGTGATTGCTCCTTTAAAATCATGTTTTGATCCTTCACCTCGTCCATTCTTGCTCCATGATTTACTGGTCTTCATAGCTCCACTATCACTGATTTCAAATTTGAAATTTTATGACCGCATCTTGACACTCTTTAAGTATTCAGCCTTTTTGTGGCATTTTTGATCTGTAATCCATTTGACCCATTTGACCAATATCATTGTTTGCAATCAATTATTTGATAACCTATCAATGATATCATTATAGTACACCAATATTGACAACGTTTTTTTGTGGCCATCAACAAAGATTTATAGCTTACTCTAGTCACGTGCCTATTCATTGACCCACTGTGTGTCCAAGCACAGCATATCAAAGGAAGGAGTACCCAAGAAAATCCGACCTAACCTGAAGAACAAAACCCTAGCGAGTCAGCCGACCCCTGACAGTGCGGTTCGCACGTCACCACTCGATGTCAGCATGAGACGCCTTGAAAATTGTGCACAAAAGTAGATACATGTGGTGAGACTTGACAGCGTCTAAAGAGGCGGAGAAAATTGTGCACAAAAGTAAATATGCTTTTGCAAAAAGTAGCTTTTGCCTCAGAGACGCGTCCTTTCTATTTCGTTCGAAGCTGGCAAGCGCATTGCAGAGACAGAGACCAGCTCCGGCGTCACTTGCTAAGCTCTCTTCCTTTTTTAAAGTGGAGGACCCGTCGTGAAAACAAAAAGCAAAGCGATTTGTACCGTTCACTCCGACAGTTTTCGCCTCTTGCAATCATATCATCCGCTCGACGACCCGCGCGTTGACGAAAGAGACGACCAAGACCAAGAGCGATAAAAAGATCTAGGCAGATTGCTCCTTAGTCCTCGCGAAGTCTTTAACGATGCCTATCTTCCTTTTCTTTCCCTTCTTTCTATTAGAATTCGACACACCACCACGAAGAAATAAAATATAAAAACGAGCGAAAGAGACATTGAGGTATCAGAAATTTTATGATAATTTTACTCTAATTAGTATATTACACCTCTATATTACAATTCTCAATTATAAATAACAAAAGATATTATAAATCGATAAATCTAAATTTCCAATAAAAAATGAACTTAAATTAAGGAGGACCCGTAGATGCTGTCCATATGACCCTTTGAGATTGCCCTCGAACCCTCATATTCATCAAGGAGTAGAATTCAGTGCCTTCTTATTGATGGGGAATATAAACCATACCTCAATACTTTCACTTGCAAATAAAAATAGATATCGAAATTTTTCTCGGCCCGAATAATTTTATGATTGTATGTCAATTTTCCGTCCACATATATTGGGTACCACTCTATGCATAGGGTGGCAAGCATCATGCTGAAGTCATGCTGAGTAGGACACATAGTGACTCAAACCCCAAGTACAAAAGAATCAAGCAATTAAAGCATTGAAAATCATTATGTGGAGGCATCTATGTTTTAATTATATTTATTGCAATCGTTCAAATGCATAAGATTCTAATATCATGGAAAAACTTGTATATTTTCTTTGGAGATTTGACCACGTAGGACTTTGGAGGTAAATCAATTAGGGGCAAGCGATTTCAAAATTCCAATTTCCATACAGATGTCACATCGAATTTGGAACCTATTTACTAAAAAAAATTCCTTATTTTTGAAATGTGGAATTTACCCTACATACCTTGGAACCTATTGTGTCATAGGTTCTAGGGTTGATTACAAGTTCTACTCAACTTTCATCTATATTATTAATTGAACGATAGTAACAAATCATCACTTCAATGACCACAAGGTCATTAATTTTTATATCCTAGAGCAGTTTTAATTTGAAGATAATTTTCTATGTCGCCTTGTCGATGTAGATTTGTCATCGATGTGGAAACACCACGCCCAATTAGGAATAACCACAAGGTTGATTTAAGGATAGATTAAAAGTTAGTGATCTTTTTAGGCAAAACAAAATTCAAGATAAATTTAGGACTAAATAGATTTGGGGCTACACCTAAAATTGAATTTTTTCTAAGATAAAAAAAAAAAAAAAGAATCGGAGTGGAATCGCAACTATACTTAAAATTTCAGGTTTTTCTAATAATTTGGGCCTCTTTGAATCGAAATTGGCCTGGACTCTACAGCATCGCAGAGTAAGGCATCATTTTTCCGTGCCTGGGTCAAACTACGCGGGCGATTAAATTCGATGGAAGTAATCGCACTCTGATTTCTTGGAAACTGGGGAGAGAGACGGAACAACCCATCGAATCTCGTGGTATCTTCATGTCTGCTAGCTATGCTTCAGACTATTATTGCACTCGAGGCTTGTGGTGGAATCTTCATTGATTTTCCAAAAAGGGCACAGGAGAATGTCGCTTATTCCTTACAATGTAACACAGGTCGATTTGATCCCAAGCATGACTTTGACTTGGACTCCATCTGTTCTTTTCCACACTCGTGTTTACCAGGTTAAAATATTGGATTCCTCCCCAGCTACAATACGTAGCTTCCCGGTCTTGATCGAAATAATTGAAGACGATCATATAAAAGGATTAAAAAGACTTATTTATCAATAAAATGTTTTAAGATCAACAAGAAAAAAGCTTTGGTATAAAATTGGAAAGAGGATATTTATTGCTTCGGGGACTCATTTTTTTCCCGTTTTATCAAAGAGTTTTCAACCTCCGAGATTCATTTGAATATATGGAACTTGCAAAAAATCAAAGATTTGAATTGGCTTGAGAAAATAATCATTAAATTCACTCTATCTTAAAGTCAATTGTTCCCAAACTTTGGAATGACTCTCTATCTCCTCCTCGAGATTGATAGACTCTATAGATTGTCAAGTATGAAATTCAATAATCCTATAGTTGGATCCCTATCTGTTCCATGATCTAAATGCAAAAATTGTGAATTATGGCAATTAATCATTGAAGGTTCATGCTGTCTACTCTCAATTTTTTATTGCTAATTGGGAATTATTTTGTGTTTTCTAGATTGCCTCTATCTCAAGAGTGATTGGGTTTGTGCTGCTGGGGGCTAACAATACAATTTAGAGGGGGTGAATAGGTTGTTTTAGAAAACTTGACAATCTTTTGTGAAAATTAATTGGCACTAAGTAAAGAACAGGTCAATGTGATGTTGGAATTGTGTGCTAGTAAGAGTGAAATATAGTGGTTTGGCTTTATACTGAAGCTCACATCCACTCTTGAGACTAATAGCTACAAGTTGAGCTAGATTGCACTAGTAATTTGTTGAGAAAGTTACAATCAGTAATTATTGATCATTTTACAAGATAGATCACATGCTGCTCTTGCTCTTGTACACTTAATATTTAGCACAATTACTTAAATAGCACGAATACAATGCTAAAAGAATAGTTGAAAAAGAGCGTATCACTTGGAACATAGTTAGTGACAAATGTTTAGATCTTGGTATGTTGCTCTCTCTAACAAATCTTCGATCTATCCATTGGAGGTGGATTGAAAAAGCAAAGAGCCATTACAATTACCGTTGAGCTACTGTCCAAAGATATAACTGCCCATACAATCTTTTTTCCCAAACATTTGCACGCTACCTACAATTAGCATGTGTTGTTGTCCCTTCCATGTAGTTTCTGACAAACCTGTTACACAACATAAATTCTCGATTACTGGTCTCATCTAGATTCTGTTGATGTGCAATTCCAAAACCACAATGGCTAATTTGCTAATCCAATGAACATCATTAAATGTATGTGGTTACCATAGCACCAAAGACTTGATATTTACAACTTTGACATAGATATCGACATTGGTTTATCTTCAAGTCCACTTATATTTTTTACTGAAAAATCGTATCAGGACTTATGACATACTTCCTTCCATTGGATTACACCATGGATATTATGCAGGTTTTTGTATGAACATCTGCACATTTCATAGTAAATATTATACTGAGAATAGTTTGGATATTATCAAAATCACTTGAAAATATTCTCCAACATAGATGGGTTGATTTTTAGCTAGTTCCAGTTCGATTGTCGATTTTATCCCAGAATTGGTTCATTTTTATTTTGTGTAAAAATATAATTTATAAGATACGATATAAAAGTAGCATAATTTTATTATAATGCATATATAAGTCAAGTGATTATTTTGTTATTTGTTCATATTGAAGAGAATGGTTCGATTTTTATGGGTGCAAAAACATTTATTCTTTTGAAGATGCTTCAAAACCGGTTTAATTAGAAACCGCTTCAAAGGCACGTCAGTGCTGTCTTGTCTTGAATTTTAATGATTCCAATAGGCATAGACCTCAATTATTGGAATTGCAAAGATTTTATGACGCGTGTAATTGTCCGCATTGGTGGCTTCGTCAAGAAGCCAACGCTGTCCTACGGGTATTTGTTGATTTCGCCTTGAATAATTTGCCTCTCAATTTCTCAAGTTGGCATTGGGAACCAAACTAATTTTCCTTAGCACCGTTCTTAAACTAATAGGTCCAAGCAAGTTCGGTCGGATTCTCGAGTTGAACCGACTTTATGCACATTCCCCTACACTATCTTACTTTTCTCAAGATTTTGAATTAGTACTCTTCACTCACATACCGTTATGGACACCCATTCAAGGTACGGTGGAGACTAAAATTGCTCAGAAAACAAAATAGCTAGGAAAAGAGAATTCTTGGTCATAAGGTAAGGAGATTTTCGGCTTAAAAATTAGAAAACACTAGTTCGAATATCACTAATTGAGTATTAACTATTCTTAATCGGAATCATCCGTAAATATCAAAGGCCTGGATTTAATCAATTAACATGACTCATGGGATGTCCAACAAGTCATCAGATGGTGGCAATAAAAATATTAGAAAGTTTCAGTCGGATTGAAATCAGTGGGATCCATGCATTGGACTATTAGTTTCTTTAAATATTCAATGAAAAAATTAACTCTTCACATAATAAAAATGTTTTAATAATATTTTCTCGCCCATGTAACGTTGCTCTCAGCAAATGTAGGGACTTGTACGTCCTAATCCACGAATTTTGTTGCTTCCTCTTTCTGTGGTTCACATGCATTCACATTTTTTTTTTTTTGGTAGAAACACATGCATTCACATTGATCGTACACACATTAAAATCTAACAATCATTCACATATTTTTCTTTCTGTCTTTTGTGCGTGTAACTCATGCAACGCTCGACTGTAATTTTCTATAAATACTTCAATAACCTCCATAGCAACAGCACTTGCACACATCCTCAAAGAGTAAGGCAAAGGAGAGAAAGAGGGGGAGAGAGATGGACGAGTCCTTGGAGGAGAAGGAGAGAAAGAGGGGGAGAGGGATGGATGAGTCCTTGGTGGAGGAGAGAGAAGCGAAAGAGGAGGCCTCGGAGGCCTTGGAGGAGGAAAGAGAAGAGAAAGAGGAGCCCTTGGAGACCTTGGAGGAGGAGAGAGAAGAGAAAGAGGAGCCCTCGGAGGTCTTGGAGGAGGAGAGAGAAGAGAAAGAGGAGTTCTCGGAGGCCTTGCCGACCGAGCCAAGCAAGCCCGTCTCGGCAGAGACAGATATAGAAAAGGTTCGCGAGGCTGCATCTGCTCACGAGTCCTTGGAGGAGGAGAGAGAAGAGAAAGAGGAGGGCTCGGAGGCCTTGCCGACCGAGCCAAGCAAGCCCGTCTCGGCAGAGATAGATGTAAAAAAGGTTCGCGAGGCTGCATCTGCTCACTTCAAGGACTTGACGGAGGACCAGAAGAAGGCGGCCAGGAGCCTCTTCGACACGATGGACAAGGACGAGAACGGCAACATAAGTTTCGACGAGTTCAAGACCTTCCTGAGCGATGCCGGGCTCCGAACTGTCGACCCTGATGGTCTCTTCGCAGAGCTGGACAAGGACGCCAGCGAGACTCTCAGTTTTGAGGAAATAGTCACCTTCTTCTACGTCCTCAGCCGCGACGAGAATAAAGACAGATGGAAACGCAAGCCTAGTACTGATGTACAGGGTCAAGAGGTAAAAATTGTAGTTTAAATTAAAATAAATAGACGTTCGATCTTGATTCTTCATAATGATATATGATGCAGAAAATTCAACACTCTACTAAAATTTACATTTTCAATAAAATTTACCTCCAACGAGGAATGTCCACCTCCGTTTTATCGAGTTGGAACTAATGACGAGATCAAAAGTACTATCTTCTCCTTCAAAAAAATTTTCACCCCGACTACATAGACAACATGTACAGGCGTGGTTCGCGTAAGTTGGTCCGGAAGATAATAGTATGGTTTGTAAAGCGATTTTCGAAAGCTGAATGAGTTTTACAAAGCCCAGACATGATATTCGCCTCTACCATACCCCAAAAAAAGAAAAGAAAAGAAAACCTAATTCTTTATTAGCAGGAAAAAAGGTAATGGCTCGAGTTCAAGTATGTATTTACTTATGAACACTATGTCATGCAGGCGAGAATTGCCCCTAGGACGACGCGAGAAGCTAATGACAACGTAAGATCCCTCTCTCTCACACTTGCACAAAATCACCACCTTGGTTCGCGTAAGTTGGTCCGGAAGATAATAGTATGGTTTGCAAAGCGATTTTCGAAAGCTGAACAAGTTTTACAAAGCCCAGACATGATATTCGCCTTTGCCATACCCCAAAAAAAAAAAAACCTAATTCTTTATTAGCAGGAAAAAAGGTAATGACTCGAGTTCAAGTATGTATTTACTTATGAACACTATGTCATGCAGGCGAGAATTGCCCCTGGGACGACGCGAGAAGCTAATGACAAAGTAAGATCCCTCTCTCTCACACTTGCACGAAATCACCATCTTGGTTTGCATAAGTTGGTCCAAAAGATAATAGCATGGTTTGTAAAGCGATTTCGAAAGCTGAATGAGTTTTACAAAGCCCAGACATGATATTCGCCTCTGCCATACCCCAAAAAAAGAAAAGAAAAGAAAACCTAATTCTTTATTAGCAGGAAAAAAGGTAATGACTTGAGTTCAAGTATGTATTTACTTATGAACACTATGTCATGCAGGCGAGAATCGCCCCTAGGATGACGCGAGAAGCTAATGACAAAGTAAGATCCCTCTCTCTCACACTTGCACAAAATCACCACATTGGTTCGCATAAGTTGGTCTAGAAGATAATAGTATGGTTTGTAAAGCGACTTTTGAAAGTTGAATGAGTTTTACAAAACTCCGACATGATATTCGCCTCTACCATACCCCAAAAAAAGAAAAAAAAAAAAGAAAACCTAATTTTTTATTAGCAGGAAAAAGGGTAATGACTTGAGTTCAAGTATGTATTTACTTATGAACACTATGTCATGCAGGCGAGAATCGCCCCTGGGATGGCGCGAGAAGCTAATGACAAAGTAAGATCCTTCTCTCTCACACCCGCACAAAATCACCACCTTGGTTCGCGTAAGTTGGTCCGGAAGATAATAGTATGGTTTGTAAAGCGATTTTCGAAAGCTGAATGAGTTTTACAAAACCCAGACATGATATTCGCCTCTGCCATACCCCAAAAAAAGAAAAGAAATGAAAACCTGATTCTTTATTAGCAGGAAAAAAGGTAATCACTCGAGTTCAAGTATGTATTTACCAATGAACACTATGTCATGCAGGCGAGAATCGCCCCTGGGATAGCGCGAGAAGCTAATGACAAAGTAAGATCCCTCTCTCTCACACCCGCATGAAAGCACCACCTTGGTTCGCATAAGTTGGTCCGGAAGATAATAGTATGGTTTGTAAAGCGATTTTCGAAAGCTGAATGAGTTTTACAAAACCCAGACATGATATTCGCCTTTGCCATACCCAAAAAAAAAAAAACCGAATTCTTTATTAGCAGGAAAAAAGGTAATCACTCGAGTTCAAGTATGTATTTACCTATGAACACTATGTCATGCAGGCGAGAATCGCTCCTGAGACGGCACGAGAAGCTAATGACAAGGTAAGATCCCTCTCTCTCACACCCGCACGAAATCACCACCTCAAGTGGACAGAATCACCGTGACATAATCCGATTCAATTGTCTTTAATTCGTCTCATCCTTATTCCTTCCTACATAATCTCACTTCCATGACGGCATGAGAGAATACATGTATCGATTTTGCAGGGGCGGAAACGGGACAGAATCTTGCAATGGCTGTTCCAGTTGAAGGGCACGTACAAGCTTGAAGAGTTGGTGAGCGAGAAGGCGAGCGAGAAGGCGAGCGAGAACTCATGCACCATCTTTTAGGGGAGCTACGAGCACTGTCGCCCCGTTGAGGACATGGAGCGCCACTTCCTTTCGAGGAAAAGAAGAAAGTTCCTCTGTGTTGTGTCATCAGTGTGTTGTGTGCTGTGTGCTGTGTGCTGTGTGTGCTGGAAATAAAGCAGCATGGCGAGTTCTTGTTGGCTTGTTCTGTGTTGCATTCCCATCCATGGTTCATCTTATAATGTAACTTCATGAGTTCATGTTGAGAATTTTGAATAATGACAAAAAAGGAGAAACGAATCGAAACTCCGTGGCTATTAAATATGTGCATATCCATTTAACGGCCTAATTTCCTGAAAGAGAAATCAACTTTAAGTTCAACTTTAATTTTGCTTTGCATCCAAAAATGGCAATTAATTTCTTCAAAAATATCAATATCAAAAGGTTGTTGTTCCTTACGAGAGTAAAAGTATTGGTGAAGATGTAGGTTCAAATAATGAACCTCTAAATGATCATTATATTGATTATTTCGAAAAAAATCGGTAGTGATATCTGGATGTGACTGTGGATTTGAGATGGTGATAATTTCCATTTGCACCCCCCTCTCCCACTAGACAAAGGCAGCGTCTTTCACCTGGTGGATACCCATCCCTATCCGCCATTTATAATACCCCGAAACCTGCCAACCTTAATGGACCACTCGGGCTCCACTCTCCCTCACACACGGGCCCCTGATAATCGGAGTCTCAAAATCAAGCACTTGCGGCAAAGTGATTCTCGAGCCGGGGGAGAAGAAAGACGACGTGTGCGATGTGCAGGAGATGGACAAATCGACCGCTGGATTGGATGGATCAACGGATGGAGAGAGGGAGGAAGAGGGGGAGAGGATCGGACGTTTGGAGGGCGAGGGAAGAGAGAGAGAGAGAGAGAGAGAGAGAGAGAGAGAGGATCGATCTCTCGGCTTTTGCAGAGGGGGGAGATGAAGGAGTGACGTCAGAACTATTAATACTGAGATTGAGCGAAAGAGATGAAAGGCCCCAAATACGTATTCAGACCAAAGCAGGCCCGGTGCCTGATGAAACCCAACGTCATTGTCTCGAGCCAAAATCTCTGGAGGACTCGTTGAGCTTGAAAATTTTTCACTGAGGTAAGCACTGGCTCGGATATTACCAATCATGTGCAAAGTATTCTTTTATTATTGATAAGATAATTGATAACTTCACTTTAAACGGAATTGAACGTACACAAACTATATCGACAAAACTTGAGAATGTAGCCACTATGAATGGAACTAAATGTATACAAATTATGTTGGAATTAATTGACAACAAAGTTCGAGAACATGAAGAGGCAACGCTAGAATTTAAGCGATGACGGAAATCTGAAACCTATAGCTAAAAAACACACTAGAATTTAATCTATGACACGAGTCTGAAAGTTAAAACTATGATGCATCAATTGAAGAGTAATTGCAAGATAACAATTTTTCTTTTGTGTGCTCACGAGTTCTCCAGTAGATTAACGATGGTATATATAGTGTTCATGCCATAACCATGTAAGAGCAATTCCTGTAGTCGTAGCCATGTCTCCACGTCTCTACATCTTCAAGAATTTTGTGCCCATACTCTAACAATACCATGATCTTGTTCAAGCGATTGCTCCTTTAAAGTTGCATTTTGATCATTTATGTCCTCATCCATTCTTGCTCCACGATTTATTGGTCTTTGTAGCTCCACTCATTAGTGATTTCAAATTTGAAATTTTATATCTACATCCCGATACCCTCTAAGTATCCAATCTTTTTGCGGCGTTTTAATTGGTAATTCATTTTTGACTCATTTAATCAATATCCTTATTGAGAATCATCAACCATATCATCTATTTAGCATGAACCACGATTAACAGCATTTCTTATAGCCATTGACAATGACTTATAGCTTACTCTCATTGACCTCGCTGTGAGTCCCAGCTCAGGATCTCCAAGGCAGGAGCACCCAAGAAAATCCAACCCAACCTGAAGAGCAAACCCCTTGCTAGCCAGCCGACCCTCCTAACGAAGGATTCACACGTCACCCACGTGATGTCAGCATGAGATGACTTGAAAATTATGGACAAAAGTAGATACACGTGGCGAGACTTATGTGGCATCGACAAGGCGGAGAAAATTGTGCACAAAAGCACTTTTGTAATCAGTAAATTTTGTCGTGGGAATTTTTTCACGTGAGGAGACAGAAAATTGTGCACAAAAGCACTTTTATAAACACTACATTTTGTCGCGGAGATTTTTTTATGTGCGGAGGACCCCAACTCTCAGGGCAGCATCAGTTGCTTCCTGCACGCAACCGAGAAAAAGGCAAAGCGATTTGTACTGTTCACTATGATAGTTTTGGCCTCTTGCAATCATATCATCCGCTCGACGACCTTGGCGTTGCCGAATTTAGAAACGACCAAGACCGAGGGCGATGAAGAGATCTTTCATAGATTGCTCCTCAGTCCTCGTGAGGTCTTTAACCATGTCTATCTTCCTTTCCTTCGCCTTCGTTCTGTTATGATTCGGCCGATCACGAAGAAATAAAGAACAAAAACGAGTTAAGAAAAAATTGAGACACCAAAATCTTTATCCTAATTCCATTATAATTAATACATTGTATTTTATATCATAACCCTTAACTATTAAAAAAAGAGATTATTTTTACAACCGATAGTTATTCATGAGAACAAATCTAATATTAATAAAATATGCGCTCAAATTATAAATATCCTACAGCATCACGAAAGCACTGCTCCTACAACCCTATCGGACTACCCTCAGACCCCTCAACATTCATCGAGGAATAGAACCCAATGCCTTCTTGTATGAACTATACCTCAATACTTTCACTTACAAATAATGGATATCGAAATTTTCTCAGTTTGACTAATTTCATGATTATAAATAAATCGTTTTGTCCACATATACCGAGTACCACTCCATGCATAGGGTGACAAGCATTGTGCCAAGTCATGCTAAGTAGGACATGTAGTGACTTGAACCCCAAATACGCAACGTCCAAAATCAAGCGATCAAAGCATTGAAAAGCATAATGTGTGGGCGTCTATGTTTTACTCATATTTATTGCTAGCGTTCAATATGTAAGATTCTAATATCATGGAAAAACTTTTATACTTTCTTGGAGATTTGATCACGTAAGACTTTATAGGTGAATTAATAAGGGGTAAGTGGTTCCAATTCTCGTACAGGTTCCACATCGAACTTAAAAAACAAGTTTCTTACTTTTCAAAACCTAGAACTTACCTAAATACCTTGGAACCTACCGTGTCATAGGTTTTAAGGTAGATGCCAAGCTCTACTCAAGTTTTACCCGTATCATTAATTGTGCAATTGTAATGAATCATTACTTTAATGACCACTACTTACGGTAAGACTAAGCGGTTTCAAATTTCTTATAAGTTCCACCTAGAATTTGGAACCTACCCACTTGAATAGATTCTTTATTTTTTCGAACTTAGAACCTACCCTACATCTCCTAGAACTTAAAACTTACTCTATTATGGATTTCAAATTCCACTTATATTGTTAATTGAATGATTGCATTAGATCATTATCTTTAATGACCACCCTTTATTGCTATGATCTATTGACCACAACTTATTTTAAGACATGTGAAGAATATGAAACATTAATAAAGTAAAAGTCTCAATCATTAATGAAAGCTCATACTATTGATTTATGATTAAATACTCATCATCAAACGCCATAGAATATAACAAAAACAATTATTTCAACTTTTAGGTTCCAAGTTCCAAATTCCACTTACCTTAAAACTTGGAACCTACTTATTAAAATAGGTTTCCCAATTTTTGGAACCCGGAATGTATCTCACATATCTTGGAACCTAAAACCAGATTGTTAGAAACCTGTCCCGTTCTCTAATTCTAAGTTTTGTCCTAATACCATGCTTACCAATAATTTGCTATTATAATCCACTTACCATAATTTATATTTAGGCGCATGAAAAATATGAAATATTAATAAAGTAAAAGTCTCAATTATAAAATAAAAATTTAGACTAGCAATTCCAAATCATACATTTATTATCAAATATCATTAAATACTACAAGATCGTATGAAGACATAAATTAATAAAAACATGAGAACTTAATTCAAGTTTCGATTCTAAGTTTCACCTACCTAAAACTTTGAACCTAGAATCGAACAAGTCCCACTGATCCAGTTATTCTGGACCATGCTCACTCCTAAGATCAATCCACAAGACTTTACCACACTGAAGCACACCACATGTCATCAAAGTGTGAATATACATAGATGTGTGGCTGGTGGTTGGTGGCCATTTTTGGGTCAATTTATAGGCCAAATTCAAATAAAAATGCCTAAATCCTTGGATTAGCTTATTTCCCTAAAAAAAAAAAAAAACTCCAAATTTTAGTTCTAGTCTTAATTTTGTCCTGAACTTTTTTCATCTTAGAAAAACTTCAAAATTTAGGTCCAATTAGAAATCTTCCCCGAATTTTTTTTCTCATAAAAAACCCTAACTTTATGTGCAATCTTAAATCCATCCCAAACTTTTTCTCCTCGAAAAGAAATATCATCAATTTTTACTCTAGTCCTAAATCTATCTCTATTAGTCATCCCCAATTTTTACATCCTAGAGCGATTATAATTTGAAGATAATTTTCCATGTCACCTTATTGATGTGGATCTGTCATTGATGTGGAGATGCCACATCAAATTAGTATTGAACCACAAGGTAGATTTAAGGATAGATTAAAAGTTGGTGTTTTTTTAGGCAAAACAAAATTCGGGACAAATTTGGGACTAAACCTAAAATTTGGGATAGATTTGGGACTAGACCTAAAATTAGATATTTTCTACGATTAAAAAAAAAAAAACTGGAGTAGAGTTAAGACTACACCTAAACTTTGAGGTTTTTTTTTTTTTTAAAAAAAATTAGGCCTCTTTGGATCAAAATTGGCCTAAACTCTACAGCATCACAGAAGAAGGCATCATTGGTCCATGTCTGGATCAAACTAAGTGGGCATTTAACTTTGAAGAAAGTAATCACATTTTGATTTCTTGGAAACTGGGGAGAGAGATGGAACAACCTATCGAATCTTGTGGTATCTTCGGGTGTCTTTTGTAATGCTCCCGAAAACATGTGTTTTTATTTTTTTGTTCTCTGGAATGCAAATAGAATAGAAATACGTTTGATAATTTTTTTGTTCTCTAGACCAGAAATAATAAACAAAAAAAAGTTGTTTTTTTGTTCTCGGGATCAACTCAAGAAATGAGCCTTCTTTTCTTTTCTTTTCTTTTCTTTTCTTCTTTTTCTCTTCCTCTCTTCATCCTTTTAGTGACTGGCCAAATGAGGCCCAGTGGCCTCATCGAAGCCTCATTGACTCTTAGCAAGGTGGCCTTGAGCTCACCGGCCTCCAATAAGGCCCCCTCAAGCCTCACTCGGCCACTAGAGAGGCTTGACCTTGCTTGGCCACCACGAGGTTGACCCGACTAGGTTTGGGCAAGGTTGAGCATCATTGGTGGTCGGGTGAGGTCGCTGGTGGTTGACGAGGCTCCCCTGAGGTTGGCAACCTCACCAACCCTCGGCCAACCATGGCTAAGGTCGGTGACTGGCTAGAGAAAGGAGAATAAAAAGAAAAAAGAAAAGAAAAAATAATAAAATAATAAAATAATTAATAAATAAAAGAAATTTTAAGTCACAAAAATATTTGAGATTGTACCAAACATATTTCTATTCCGAAAATAGAAATTTTGTCTATTTATCAAATATCTTAAAATGCTCAAAAACTGTTCCTGGTAACAGAAATTAAAAAAAAAAATGTTTCAAATTAAAAATTGTTTCCAAGAATAAAAACGTAACCATACACACCCTTCATGTTTGCTAGCTATGCTTTAGACCATTATTACACTCGAGGCTTGTGGAGGATTCTTCATTGATTTTTCAAAAAGGACACAGGAGAATGTCATTAACTCCTTACGACGTAACACAAGTCAATTTGATCCCAAGCACGACTGTGGCTTGGACTCCATCCATTATTTTTCACACTCGTATTTACCAGGTTAAAATATTGGATTCCTCCCAACTACCATACGTAACTTCTCGGTCTTCATCAAAATAATTGAAAACAATCATATAAAAGGATTAAAAAGACTTATTTATTGACAAAATATTTTAAGATCAACAGGAAAAAAGGCTTTGGTATCACATTGGAGAGGGGTGAGCATGGTCCGAGTTAGGCAGGTCCACCCCTTTAACCCTAGAACCAACTTACACAATGTTAGTACTCAATTTTTGAGATTGAGGATTGGACCGACCCAATATGTTCAGTTCGGTTCCAAGGTTAACCCGAGACTAACCGATATTTTTTTTTTGTTTTATTTTTTGTACTACTCAAAAAGGTGACTGAGGACCAGATCGGCCTAATGAATTTGGCGACAAGCAAGGTCAACGAAGAGAGGCGAGCAGTTCAAGCGGTAAACATCAAATGGGGCAAGCATTAAGCGGGGAGCAAGGCAAGTGGTGAGCAACAAGGGAGGCAAGCGGCGAGCGGCGTGAGTGACTAGAAGTGAGTGAGGCAAGTGTCAAGCGGCAAGTAGGGAAGCTATTTCTTTCTATTTTGGCAAATTGAAGACTAAGTGGACAAAGAAGACATAAGAGAACAAGTACTGAAGGAGGATATCGTGAGAAGCTGTTTATGTTGTTTTAGATGCCATGAGAACTCCTCACACAAATATTTTCCTCATTTGTAAATTATGGCTGTTGATGCTATAAAAAAACATTAGAAGTCTAAGCTATTAAATAACAATGTAAAATCACTTAGACTCCTCACTAAGGATACTTTTAATGCTATTGACGCCGTGTAACTTAAAATTTTCTCTATATAAAAAAATTATAAATAATAAATCAGATATATATATATTTTAGATATATTGTATATAATTTATACAATCTAAGTTAGTCTAAGTTGAACCGACTCTAAACTCCTAAAATTGACGATCAATCCATACAGTTTAGTCTAAAGATCTCAAAACCAAGGACCGACCCACTTCCCCTAGGAATCGAATCAAGACCGACTGGGTTGGGCTGATCCAAGGTTAATCTAAGGTTGACCCTAAACCGATACCCATCCCTAAAATTTGAAAGAGAATATTTATTGCTTTAGGGACTCATTTCTTTCCTGTTTCATCAGAGAGTTTTCAACCTCCGAGATTCGTTTGAATATCTGGAACTTGCAATAATTCTGAGATTAGATTCGGCTTAAGAAAATAGTCATCAAATTCACTCTATCTTAAAGTAGATTGTTCCCAAATTGTGGAATGACTCTCTGTCTCCTCCTCGAGGTCAATAGACTCTATAGATAGTCAAGTAAGAAATTCAATAATCCTATAGTTGGATCCCTACCAGTTCCATGATCTAAACGCAGAAATTGTGAATTACAACAATCAATCATCAAAGGCACATGCTATGTGCTCTCAATTCTTCACCGCTAACTGGAAATTATCTTGTGTTTTTTGGATTAACTCTATCTTAGGAGTGATTGGGTTCAGGTTATTGGGGGCTAATAATACAATATAAAGGGAGGTGAATAAGTCGTTGGAAAACCTAGCAATTTTTTCAAAAATTAGCTAATGCTAAGTTAAGATCAAGTCAACGCGATGTTTCATAACTTGTGATGGAACCATGTGCTAGTAAGAGTGAAATATAGTGGTTCAGCTTTCTCCCGAAACCCTATCCACTCTTGTAGATTGCACTAGTGATTTGCTGAGAAAGTTACAATCAGTAAACATTGATCCTATCATAAGATGGATCACATTATTAGGACTTAGCTGCTACTTTTATTCTTGTACACTTAATCTTTAGCATAATTACTTAAACAGCATGAATACAATGCTCAAAGAAACAATCAAAAGAGAGCGTATCGCTTGGAACATAGCTAGTAACAAATCTTTAGATCTTGGTATGTTGCTCTCTATAACATTTGGTTTCTAAGGTCTTCTCTTTTATAACTATTTTTCGAAGGCGGATTGAAGAAGTAAAGAGCCATTAGAGTTACTATTCAACTTTGTCCAGAGGTAGAACTATCCATACAATCTTTTTTTTCCCGAGCTACCTACAAATAGCATATGTTGCTATTCTTTCATTGTAGACTTTGACAAATCTATCAGACAACATAGTTTCTTAATTATTATTTTTTTTTTGGTGAAATAGTTTCTCGATTATTGGTTTCATCTAGATTTTACTATTGTGTGATTTCAGAGCCATAATAGCTAGTTTGCTAGTCCAACAAACATATCCAACAAACATATTAAATGTGTCACACAACATAGTTTCTCGATTAATTTTTTTCTTTTCCAAGCTATCCTACAAATAGCATATGTTGCTATTCTTTCATTGCAGTCTTTGACAAATCTGTCAGACAACATAGTTTCTTGATTATCTTTTTTTTTCGGTGAAATAGTTTCTCGATTATTGGTTTCATCTAGATTTTACTATTGTATGATTTCAGAGCCATAATAGCTAGTTTGCTAATCCAACAAACATCATTAAATGTACGTGGTTGCCATAACACCAAAGACCTGATATTTACAACTTCGACATAGACATTGTCATCGAAAAATGGTATCGGGACTTATTGCATACTTCCTTCTATTGGATTACACCATGGATATATTATGTAGTCCTTTGGCATGGACATCTGCACATTTCATAGTAAATATTACATCAAGAATAATTTGGACATTATCAAAATCACTTGGAAATGTTTCTCTATGAGTAGATCGATTTCCAGCTAGTTTTGGTCTGATTGTTCAGCTTTACTTGAGAACCAGTCCATTTTCATTTTGTGTAAAAATATAATTTATATTATACGATATAAAAGTTGCAAAATTTTACTATAAAACATGTGTCAGTCAAATGACTATTTAATTTTTCTGTTCATGTTGAAGAGAATGGTTCAATTTATAAGGGTGCAAAAATATTTATTGTTTTAAAGATGCTTCAAAACTGGTTTAACTAGGAAACGGTCCAAATGCACGTCGATGCTCTCTTGTCTTGAATTAATGATTTCAATAGGCATAGACCTCATTTATGGGAATTGCAAGGATTATATGACGCGTGTAATTTGTTTATATTGGTGGCCCCGTAAAGAAGCCAACGCTATCCTAGGGTATTTGTTGATTTCGCCTCGAATAATTTGCCCCTCAATTTCCCAGGTGGAACTGATGGAACTGAGAACGAAACCAATTCTCCTTAGCAATGATCTTGAACTAATAGGTCTAGGCAGTTTCGGTTAGATTCCCAAGTTGAACCGACGTAATGCATTCCCCTACACTATCTTACTTTTCTCAAGGTTTTGAATTAGTACTCTTCACTCACAGACCATTAGGACACATTTAAGGTATGGTGGAGACTAAAATTGCTCAGAGAGCAAAATAGCTCGGAAAACAGAATTCTCGGTCATAGGAGATTTCTGGCTTAAAATTGGAAATCACCGGTTTGAATATCACCAATTAAAGTATTAACTATTCTCAGTTAGAATTATTCGTAAATGTTAAAGGCTTAGACTTAATCAGTTAACGGGACTCGTGAGATGTTCAACAAGTGACGAGATGATGATAATAAAAAATATTAGAAAGTTTCAGTTGGATCGAAATCAGTGGGATCCATACATTGGACTATTAGTTTCTTTAAATCTTCAATGAAAATATTAACCCGTCAGACAAAAAAAAATGTTCTAATAAGATTTGCTCGTCCATTTAACATTGGTCTTAGCAAATGTAGGGACTTGTACGTCCTAATTGAAGTCCACGAATTTATTTTGCTTCCTCTCTCTGTGCTTCACATGCATTGACGTTGATCGTACACACATTTAAAATTTAATAATCATTAACATATTTTTCTTTCTTTCTTTTGTGTGTGTAACTCATGGAACGCTCGACTGTAATTTTCTATAAATACTTCAATAACCTCCATAGCAACAGCACTTGCACACATCCTCAAAAGAGGGAGGCAAAGGAGAGAGAGGGGGAGAGGGATGGACATGGCTTTGGAGGCCTTGGAGGACTTATCGACCGAGCTAAGCAAGCCCGTCTCGGCAGACATAGATATAGAAAAGGTTCGCAAGGCTGCATCTGCTCACTACAGGGGCTTGACGGATGACCAGAAGAAGGCGGCCAAAAGCCTCTTCGACACGATGGACAAGAACGAGGACGGCGACATAAGTGTCGATGAGTTCAGGACCTTCCTGAGCGATGCCGGGCTCCAAACTGTCAACCCTGATGGTCTCTTCGCAGAGCTGGACAAGGACGACAGCAAGACTCTCAGTTTTGACGAACTAGTCACTTTCTTCTACGTCCTCAGCCGCGACGAGTATAAACACCTATTGAAACACAAGCCTAGTTCTGATGTACGCGGTCAAGAGGTAAAAATTACAGTTTAAATTAAAACAGATAAACGTTCGATCTTCATTCTTCATAAGGATATATGATGCAGAAAATTCAACACTCTAGTAAAATTTACATTTTCAATAAAATTACCTCCAACGAGAAATGTCCACCTCCCTTTTATCGAGTTGGAACTACGGACGAGATCAAAAGTACTATCTTCTCCTTCAAAAGGATTTTTACCCCGACTACATTTAGACAACATGTACAGGCGTGGTTCACATAAGTTGGTCCAGAAGATAATAGTATGGTTTGTAAAGCGGTTTTCGAAAGCTGAATGAGTTTTACAAAACCCAAACATGATATTCGCCTCTGCCATACCCCAAAAAAAGAAAAGAAAAGAAAACCTAATTCTTTATTAGCAGGAAAAAAGGTGATCACTCGAGTTCAAGTATGTATTTACCTATGAACATTGTGTCATGTTGGGATGGCACGAGAATGACAAAGTAAGCCCTTGGGATGGCACCAATGGACATAATCACCGGAGATTCAATTGTCTTTAAGTATGACAAAGTAAGATCCCTCTCTCTCACAACCACACAAAATCACCACCTCAAGTGGACAGAATCACCGTGACATAATCCAATGGACATAATCACCGTGACATAATCCGATTCAATTGTCTTTTTAATCACGCCCCACTGTTGAATATCATATGTAGTGGCATCACTACCCACCTCGTATGTGGCATCACGGCCCCACTTTCGGCAATGCTATATGCAGTGGTATCACGGCCCCACTTTCGGTATGTAGTGGCATCACGGCCCCACTCTAAGCAATGCTATATGCGGTGGTATCACTACCCCACTCCTCATGTAGTGGCATCACGCCCCACTCTAATGTGCTATACGCAAATGGTATCACTACCCACTCGGCAACTAAATAATTATTTAATTTAATTCCGAAAATTAATATTTAATTGTCAAAAATCTCACTTAGTCATCAAATTATTAGGGGTCGGAAAATCCTAAATAGTATGAATCAATTTATTTAAATCGCATCACAATTGACTAATAATTGCTAATTTACTCTAATCTAACAACCTAAACATAATTAATTAAATCTAAACCAACCTTAAGCATAATTAGCCAACTAATCCAAGATTAGTGAGATTACTCACCAAATCGCGCGCAAATCGGATCAATCCGACGGCGGCGACGCGAGGAACGATTCTTCCCAAAGTCCGGGCTCGGGAAGGCGGCCAAAACGGGCCAAACAGTTGCTGCAAACCCATTTCTGCAGTCCTCTGTTCGCTGCTGGTTGGAGGTGAAGGTGGGCGGATCCGGGGCTGGTTGGGCTCGGGAATGGGTGGAGGAGCTGAACAAGACCAAGGCGAGTCTTCACGGTGGCCGGAGGAGGTCGGGCGGCGGCCGTAGGTGCCCGAATGGGACTGAACAGGGGCGAAACAGGGGCTGGACAGAGGTGGTAATTCGGCTGGGCGGCGAGGACGCGATCGCGAGGCGGCGGAGCGCGCGGGCGGAGCAGACGACGGCCCGGCGTGGCTACGACGGCGACGGCCTGTACTCCGGTGGCGAAGGTAAACGGCAAGCTGCCGTTTCTGCTCTGCTGTGTTGCGTTCGAACGAGAGGGACGGAAGAGAGGATGCTGCGGAGATGGGCGAGGGGCGCACGGGTGGGGCGAAGCAGCGACGGCGGCGGCGCGGTAGCTCCGGCGTGGCCGCGGGCGCACGACGACAGCGGCTTCTGCTTCTCTGTTCTTCCGCTCCCATGGAGGTTTGAAAAAAAGGAAGAAGATGAGGGAGGAGCTTGGTCGACGAAGGAGAGAGGGGAGGAAGAGAAATTCAATTCCTCCACCAACCATTTTCCTTGCCAAAATTGCCCATTCTAAATCACCACCTCAAGTGGACAAAATTACCGTGACATAATCCGATTCAATTGTCTTTAATTCGTCTCATCCTTATTCCTTTCTACATAATCTCACTTCCATGACGGCATGAGAGAATACATGTATCGATTTTGCAGGGGCGGAAATGGACCAAAATCTTGCCACGGCTGTACGACAAGTTTAAGGGCACGTACAAGCTTGAAGAGTGGATGAGCGAGAACTCATGCACCCTCCTTTAGGGGAGCTACGAGCACTGTCGCCCCGTTGAGGACATGGAGCGCCACTTCCTTTCGAGGAAAAGAAGAAAGTTCCTCTTTGTTGTGTCATCAGTGTGTTGTATGCTGTGAGCTGCGTGCTGTGTGCTGCGTGCTGGAAATAAAGAAGCATGGCGAGTTCTTGTTCGCTTGTTCCATCCATGGTTCATCTCATAATGTAACTTCATGAGTTCATATTGAGAATTTTGAATAATGACAAAAAAGGAGAAACAGATCGAAACTTCGTCGCTATTAAATATGTGCATATCCATTTAAAGGCCTAATTTCCTGAAAAAAAAAAAAAAAAAAAAAAAACTTTAAGTCCAATTTTAGTTTTGCTCCGCATCTAAAAATGGCGGTTAATTTCTTCAAATTATCAATATCATAAGGTTGTTATTCCTTACAAGAGTAAAGTATTGGTGAAGATGTAGGTTCAAATAATGAACCTCTAAATGGTCATTATATTGATAATTTTGAAAAAATCAATAACGATATCTGGATGTGGTGGTGGATTTGAGATGGTGATAATTTCCATTCGCACCCTCCTCTCCCCTTTAGACAAAGGCAGCGTCTTTCACTTGGTGGATACCCAGCGTCTTTCACCTGGAATTAATCGACGACAAAGTTCGAAAACATGAAGAGGCAACGCCAGAATTTGAGCGATGACAAAAATCTGAAACCTATAGCTAAAAAAACACGCTAGAATTTAATCTATGACATGAGTCTAAAAATTAAAATTACAATGTATCAATTGAAGGGTAATTGCAAGATAACATTTTTTTTTTGTGCACTCGCGAGTTCTCGAGTAGATTAGCGATGGTATATATAGTTTTCATGCCATAACCATGTAAGAGCAATTCTCCTGTAGTCGTAGCCATGTCTCCATGTCTCTACATCTTCGAGAATTTTGTGCCTATACTCTAACAATACCATGATCTTATTCAAGTGATTGCTCCTTTAAAGTTGCATTTTGATCCTTTATGTCATCATCCATCCTTGCTCCATGATTTACTAGTCTTCATAGCTCCGCTCATCAGTGATTTCAAATTCCAAATTTCATATCTACATCCTGATGCCCTCTAAGTATCCAATCTTTTTGCAGCGTTTTGATTGGTAATTCATTTGACTCATTTAACCAATATCTTTATCAACAATCATCAATCATACCATTTGTCATCATAGCCTATCAATGGTCATCATTGTAAACCACTGTTGACAGCTTTTCTTATAGCCATCGACAATGACCTTCGCCTTCGTTCTATTATGATTCGGCCGATCACAAAGAAATAAAGAACAAAAACGAGTTAAGAAAAAATTGAGACACCAAAATTTTTATCCTAATTCAATTATAATTAACACATTGTATTCTATATTATAACCCTTAACTATTAAAAAAAGGGATAAGTGTTCTAGAAGTCCTAAAACTTGTCACGAAAATGCATTTCAGTCCTAAAACTTACAAAAAATGCAAATAAGTCGTAAAACTTGTTTAAATAGTTCAATTGAGTCATAAAGCTAACACCTTCAGCATTTTCCGTTAAAAATGCTAACGTGGCATTTTAAATTATTTTTTATTTTCCAGCTGGCTTTTTAAATTATTTTTTATTTTCCAGCTGGTTTTTAAAATTATTTTTTATTTAATTTTTTAAAATATATATATTTAAAAACTAAAATTCAATTTTTAAAAACTGTTAAAAAAGAAAAAGAAAAAAAGAAAAGGGAAGAAGAGGCGACCGCCCATCACTGGAGGGGCCGGCGATGGTTGTCGGCCGCCGCCCGACCCGGGCGAGGCCTTGCCGGCCCTAGGCGAAGGGCGGCGACCCTTGCTTGGCGTGGACGAGGGCTTGCCGGCCCTAGGCGAGGGCCGGCGATCCTCGCCTAACATGGGTGAGGGCGCCCGATCTAGGCACGCCGGCCCTCGCTTGGGGGCCGACGATCGTCGCTAGCGTTGGGCAAGGCCTTGGTGGCCGTCGCCCGGGGCCGGCGAGGCTCGCCCGGATTTGGCCGAGCACGGAGATGCGAGAAGTCGCTTGATCGCGAGCGGAGGTCGCCAACAAGGGGACTCGGAACAGCGATGACTAGCAGCCCGGCAAATAGCTCGGATTTACTCACGTGGCCCTCACGCTTCATGGCAACGCCCGATTTGGGCGAGCCCCACCGGCCCCCGGGCGAGGGCCGGTGTGCCCAGATTTGGGCGCCCTCGCTGCGCATCGGGTGAGGGTCACTAGCCCTCGCATGGGGCCGGCGAGCCCTCGTCCACTCTAGGCAAGGGTCGCCGGCCCTCGTCTGGGGTCGGTGAGGCCTTGCCCTGGTTGGGCGGCGGCCGACAACCGTCGCCGGTCCCTCCGGCAATGGGCGGCCGCCTCTTCTTCCCTTTTCTTTTTTTTTTCTTTTTTTTAATAGTTTTTAAAAGTTGAATTTTAATTTTTAAATATAATTTTTTTAAAAAAATTGAATAAAAAATTATTTTAAAAAACTAGATGGAAAATAAAAAATTATTTAAAATACTATGTCAGTGCCACGTCAGCATTTTCCGTCAATAAAACTGACGGCGTCGATTTTAGGACTCAAATGAAACATTTTGACAAGTTTTAGGACTTATTTGCACTTTTTGCAAGTTTTAGGACTGAAATGCATTTAGTTTAGGACTTCTGGAACACTTATCCCTTAAAAAAAAGATTATTTATATAACTGATAGTTATTCAAGAGCACAAATCTAATATTAGCGCTCAAATTATAGATGTCCTATGGCATCATGAAAGCAGTACTCCTACAACTCTGTCGGACTACCCTCAGACCGCTCGACTTTCATCGAGGAATAGAACCCCATGCCTTCTTGTATGAACCATACCTCAATACTTTTACTTACAAATAATAATGGATATCTGAAATTTTCTCAATTTGACTAATTTCATGATTATGAATAAATTGATTTGTCCACATATACTGAGTACCACTCCATGCATACGGTGGCAAGCATTGTGCCGAGTCATGCTAAGTAGGACATGTAGAGTGATTGGAACCCCAGATACGCAACATCCAAAATCAAACGATCAAAGCATTGAAAATCATAATGTGGAAGCATCTATGTTTTACTCATATTTATTGCAAGCGTTCAATACGTAAGATTCTAATATCACGGAAAAACTTTCATACTTTCTTTAGAGATTTGATCACGTAAGACTTTATAGGTGAATTAATAAGGGGTAAATGATTCCAATTTTCGTATAGGTCCCACATTGAACTTGAAAAACAAGTTTCTATTACGAAATACATGAATGGATGAAATACATTAATGAATATTCATTATATTCATTTTATCTAATGTACTTATTATGGTACATTTATATCATATATTCTAAGTACATCTCCATATACAATGAACGTTCATTTCCTCTATCCAGTACATTGATAGTAATGATAAGTACATTCTTGTTCTCCTATAAATAGGAGTTTCATTTTGATGTACAATAATATAGAATAACAATCACAACACAAAACAACAGTGAGATACTGGAAATAAAACTCTGTCATTTGGCTTTCTCTATTATCTCTTGTGTCCACTTGCTTTCTCTTTTCAATCTCTTCTTTATTATATATTTGCAACGCAATATTATACAACATGTTATCAGCACGAAGATCTACCGACTAAGTAAGTAATTTTTGCAATGTGGGTATTCTTTTTATTAATCAACTTATACTTCATCTTCCTCTATTAATTCTTCATTTTTATTTTTCTTGGCGTAAAGCCAAATTTCAAATCTAAAAGTATCCTTCTACTCCTGAAGTAGTGATGGATATTTGGAAATCCTTTTAATTAATTTAAAGATTTATTTTTGCAGGGATTATAGTAAATATTGAAAAGCCCAAATTCCACATCCTGGAAGTGAGTGGAAATAATTATCTATCCTGGTGCATTGACATAGAAATGCACCTCCAAGGATAAGGTATCGCTAATACAATTACAGAGGATGGAACTTCAAATGAAAAGGATAAAGCAAATGCGCTGATTTTTATTCACCGTCATTTGCATAAGAGCTTGCAAATTCAATATTTATCCGTTCGAGACCCTCATATCTTGTGGAGGAGGTTGAAGGATAGGTATGATCATACCAAAACTGTTATTCTCCTTCAAGCATAATATGACTGGTAAAATCTCAGACTACAAAATTTTAAATTAGTGTCTAATCAAAATATCATACTGCAAGATTTTAAATTAGTGTCTGATTATAATTCCACTTTATTTAATATTGTTTCTCACCTTGAGTTATGCGGTATCAAACTCACTGATGCGGAATTGCTAGAGAAAACTTTTTCCACCTTCCATACTTTGAATATTGTATTACAACAGCAATACCGACAACGTTAGTTTGCCACATATTCTGAATTAATTTATGTGCTTCTTACTACTGAGCAAACCAATGAATTACTGCTACAAAATCATGATCTTAGATTTGCTGGCTCAAAAGCATTGCTTGAAGCACGTGCTAACTTTGAGAAAAACATTGGCCATTTTAAGAGTTATAAGCGCAGGCAAGAACATAATCTTAGAAAGGATGGCAGGAAAGTTAACTGTCCTAGGAAATCTAACTTTGGCCTGAATCATGGCAAAGAAAAGAAGTCAAAGAAGGTGATTAATGAAAGTATTTGTCATCGCTGTGGCATGACTGGCACTGCTCATGTACTTGTTGTATGCCAAAGCACTTTGTTGACCTATACTAGGCATCTTTAAAAAATATGGGCAAGTGTGGTGAATCTCATGCCATTGAAATTAATCCTACTGTCATAAGCACTGTTGAGGCCAACAATATCTCTGTTGGTGGGACTCCTCTTACTCCTAAAGTAGTAAATGCATTATTGGATATCTCTAATTTCTTTGAGAACCTCTCATTACTTTGATGAGGCATTATATTAGTGGATAATAATTTGAACTTCGAATTTTATGATTATAATAATTTCTTTTTAGTTGTTTCGTTTTAAATGTATTATTGTTCTTTAATATGGTTATGAAATACTTATGGACCTTATATAATATTTATTTTGAAATTTTATTTGACTATATAACTAATAGACAACTTTTATGATACTTGATACATGAAGTTGTCAATATAAATGCAAATGAAAAATACTGAGAAAAAGGAAGATGTTTGTTTGCTTGATAGTGCAACAACACATATTATATTTCGTATTAGATACTTTTTCTCGAGTATGATATTGCGTAAGGCACAAATTCGTACAATATCAGGTCTTATTCCAATTATTGATGGTTTTGGGAGTACCACAATTATTTTGCCAAATGGCATCATCCTACATATTAAGAATGCATTTCTAAGCATTAGATCTAAAAGGAATCTGCTCAATTTCAAAGATGTACGCCGTAATGGTACCATATTGAGACTATTTATGAACAAGATAAGGAATATATTGACATTTCCCCTTATAAGATGGGCCTGAAGACCATCCATGAGAACCTTGAAGCTTCTTCTATGGGTTTGTATTGTGTCATGATTAAAGTTATTGAAACATACACCACTACATCCTGGAGATTGGTAAACCATGATCAGTTTGGACTGTAGTATGATCACCTTAGTCATCCTAGCGCTTCAATGATGCATAGAATATTTCAAAATACAAAAAGGTGCCCTTTAAAAGATATAAATGTATTGTTATCCATAGATTATAATTGTAAGACTTGCTCACAAGGAAAGCTCATTATCAAACATTCTATAAAAAAGGTTAATCTTGAATCCTCTCTATTCTTACAAAGAATTCAAGATGATATTTGTGAACCAATACAATTACCAAGTGGACCATTTCGATATTTTATAGTACTAGTGGACGCATCCTGTAGATAATCCCATGTTTGCCTATTATCTACGTGCAATGTCACATTTGCATGTTTTATTTGCACAAATTATAAAGCTCCGGGCACAATTCCCTGATTATCCAATTAAGAGCATAATGATGGATAATGCTGGTGAATTTACATCAAAGAGTTTTGATACATATTGTGCTTCAGTCGAAATTGAGGTTGAGCACCCGGTTGCATATGTTCATACTCAAATTGGATTAGCAAAATCCTTAATTAAATGTATCTAAATCATTGCCCGCACTCTATTATTGAGAACGAATCTCAACAATACAATATGGGGTCATGCAATTTTGCATGCGGCAACTCTAATAAGATTACGTCCCACTGCTAATCTTTTATAATCTCCCATTCAAATGGTTTTTGGTTATGAATTAGATATTTCACATCTACGCACCTTTGGTTGTGTAGTACAGGTGCTTGTAGCACCACTAAAAATGACGAAAATGGGTCCCCAACACTATTTGGGCATTTATGTTGGGTTTAATTCACCGCCTATCATTAAGTTCTTAGAACCAACTACTAGTGATCTTTTTACTGCCAGATTTGCAGATTATCATTTTGATGAGATTAGGTTTCCATCAATTGGGATACCTACAACTTTCATGACTACAAAATAAAAACTAGTTAAGGTTTTCTCCTGAAATGAGAAAAATTTATCTTAATTAGACTCAAGGACTCTTGAATGTGAAAATAAGGTGCAGCGTATAATTCATTTATAGGCTATGGCCAATAAAATTCCTGACGTAATTAATTATGCTACTAAGGTAACGAAGTCTCACATTCCAGCTGCAAATGCTCCAGCTAGGATAGTTGTTCGCGAAGAAAGGCTAAAATGGATCAAAATCCCCCACACTTGAAGTGTGGTAGACCGATAAGATCAAAAGATACCGCTCCTCAAAAACGAAGGGGAAAGAATTAGGAATCCGCTCTAGAAGAGCCTGGCATTATGCTTGCTCCCAAAGAGCTTATTGCCTTTGAAGAGACACAAACCCATGAAAGGAACACTAGCCCTAGGAATACCGAGAATTCCATTACATATTGTAATAAAATTTGGGATTGAAATGAAATCATCATTGATGATGCTTTTATATTCTCAGTTGCTCATAAAATTATGGATGATGATTGTGAGCCACAATTTATTATTGAATGTTATCAAAGGCAAGATTGGTCAAAGTGGGATGAAGTAATTAAAACTGAATTAGCTTCCCTAACTAAACGAGAGGTTTTTGGACTTGTAACTTGTATCCTTGATAATGTAAAGCCTGTTGGATATAAATGGATATTTATCTGAAAATGAAATGAGAAAAACGAGATTATCAAGTATAAAGCTGACTCGTTGCCCAAGAATTCTCTCAGAGACCTGGGATTGATTATAATGAGACGTATTCACCTGTGATGGATATTATTACATTTCGTTTTCTCATTAGCCTAAAAATCTCTGAAAGATTGGAAATACGTCTTATGGACATTGTGACGGCATATTTATATGGCTCATTAGACTTTGATATTTATATGAAAATTTTCGAGTGATTCAAAATGCCTGAAACATGCACTCCTCGCAATTTATTCTTAATAAAATTGCAAAGATCCTTATATGATTTAAAGCAATTTGGTCGTATGTGATATCAATGCCTAAATGAGTACCTAATTAAGGAAAGGTACAAGAATGATCCTATTTGCCCATGAGCATTTATTAAGAAATCAGAAACCGGATTTGCTATTATGGTAGTTTATGTCGAGAATATAAATTTAATTAGAATTTCAAAAGAGTTAGCTAAAACTGCTGAATATTTGAAAATGGAGTTTGAACTTAAAGATTTGGATAAAACCAAACTTTGTCTTGGTCTAGAGCTTAAGCATAAAGCAAATTGAATAATCGTCCATCAATCAGGATACGTTGAAAGATTGATTAAACGCTTCAATATGGACAAAGCTCACCCATTGAGCACCCTTATGGTTGTAAGGTCTCTAGATCCCCAAAAATGACCCATTTCATCCTAGAGAATCAAATGAAGAGATACTTGGTTTTGAAGTTCCATATCTCAATGCAATTGGGACTTTGATGTACTTGGCACAATGAAACGAGACCAAATATCGCTTTTGCGATAAATTTATTAGCACATTTTAGTTCTAAGCCAACTCGGAGACACTGGAATTGAGTTAAACATATTTTTCGTTATCTCCGAGGAACTATAGATTTGTGATTATATTATTCCAAGGATTCCACTAACTCTAGTTTAGTTGGATATGCTGATGCTAGATAAAGATCTGATCCACATAAGGCTCGCTCTCAAACTAGGTATTTATTTTATTATAATGGCATCACTATTTTTTGGCATTCTACGAAGCAATCACTAGTAGTTATATCTTCTAACCACTCTGAGATTATTGCTTTAAATGAAGCTGTAAGAGAGTGTGTTTAGTTAATATCCATTATAACGCATATTCATAATTCTTGTTGTTTAATACATTCTTCCACTATAATTTATGAAAATAATGTTACTTGTGTTGCACAAGTTAGGGGAGGATATATCAAAGGTGATAGTACCAAGCATATTTCGCCGAAATTTTTCTATACTCATGAACTCTAAAAAAGTCAACAAATTGATGTTAAATAGATTCAATCCATAAATAGTCTTGCAGATCTTTTTACCAAATCATTGCCAACATCAACTTCTGAGAAATTAGTATATGGCATTGGTATGTGGTGAGTTCACAAAATGCAAAATTGATTAGCCCCAGCAGTGTCTACATGGCTCAATTAAGGGGGAGATATTATGAACTATACATTGCAGCATTAATATATGGCGAGTTCATAAGATGTAAGATTAATTAGCCCCAGCAGTGACTATATATGCATTGCACTCTTTTTTTTCTTTTTGTTCGGGTTTTTCCCACGGGATTTTTCCGACTTAAAGTTTTTAATGAGGCAATTAATGCATCTATAAAAGGGAGAGATTATAACATTTGTGCTCTACACTATTTTTCCCTTTTATCCGGTTTTTGTCTCACTGAGTTTTTCTGGCTTAAGGTTTTTAATGAGGCAGTATCATTCGATGCACATTCGTAATGAATACAATGAATATTCAAGGGGGAGTGTTATGAAATACATTAATGAATATTCATTATATTCATCTTATCTAATGTAATTATTATGGTACATTTGTATCATATATTATAAATACATCTCCCTATACAATAGACGTTCATCTCCCATATTTAATACATGTATCATTTGATACATTGATATTAATGATAAGTACATTATTGTTCTCCCATAAATAGGAGTTTAGTTTTGATGTACAATAATATAGAACAACAATCACAACACAGAACAACAGTGAGATACTGGAAATAAAACTCTTTCATCTAGCTTTCTCTACTATCTTTAGTGTTCACTTGCTTTCTCTTTTCAATCTCTTCTCTATTATATATTCGCAACGCAATATTTTACAACAATTTCTTAATTTTTGAAACCTAGAACCTACCTAAATACCTTGGAACCTACTATGTCAAGGTTTTAAGGTCGATACCAAGATTTAGTCAAGTTTCACATGTATTATTAATTGAACGATTGTGATAAATCATTACTTTAATGACCACTACTTGCTATAAAACTAAGCGGTTCCAAATTTCGTATAAGTTCCACCTAGAATTTGGAACCTACTCATTGGAATAAGTTCTTTATTTTTTCGAACTTAGAACCTACCATACATTTCCTAGAACTTAAAACGTACCCTATTATGGATTCCGAATTCCATTTATATCATTAATTGCACGATTGTGGTGGATTGTTATCTTTAATGACCTCCCTTTATTGCTACAATCTATTGACTACAACTTATTTTTAGACACGTGAAGAATATGAAATATTAATAAAGTAAAAGTCTCAATAATAAAATGGAAACTCATACTACTGATTTATGATTATACTTATCATCAAACGCCATAGAATATAGCAAAAACAATTATTTCAAGTTCTAGGTTCCAAGTTCCGGATTCTATTTACCTAAAACTTGGAACCTACTTATTAAAACAAGCTTCTCAATTTTCGAAACTCGGAACGTATCACACATATCTTGGAACCTAAAACCAGATTGTTAGAAGCCTTTCCGATTCTCTTATTCTAGGTTTTGTCCTAAAACCATGCTCACCAATAATTTGCTATTACAATTCACTTACCATAATTTATATTTAGACACATGAAAAATATGAAATATTAATAAAGTAAAGGTCTCAATTATAAAATAGAAATTCAAACTAGTGGTTCCAAATCATACATTTATTATCAAATATCATTAAATACTACAAGATTGTATGAAGACATAAACTAAGAAAAACGTGAGAACTTAATTCAAGTTTCGAAGTTTCACCTACCTAAAACTTCGAACCTATCCATCAAAAGAGATTCTCCAATTTTTGCAATTCATAACTTACCCCGCATACATTGGAACCTAGAATCGGACAAGTCCCACCGTTCCAGTTATTTATAATCATGCTCACACCTAAGATCAATCCACAAGACTTTACCACATTGAAGCACACCACATGTCATCAAAGTGCAAATATATAGATGTGTGGCTAGTGGCTAGTGGCCATTTTTGGGTCAATTTATAGGCCAAATTCAAATAAAAATGCCTGAATCCTTGGATCAACCTATTTCCCTAAAAAAAAAAAAAACTCCAAATTTTAGTTCTAGTCTTAATTTTGTCCTGAATTTTTTTTTTTTTGTCTTAGAAAAACTTCAAACTTTAGGTCTAGTCAGATATCTTCCCTGCATTTTTTGTCTCATAAAAACCCTAACTTTATGTACAATCTTAAATCCATCCCAAACTTTTTCTCCTTGAAAAGAAATATTATCGATTTTTACTCTAGTCCTAAATCTACCTCTGTTAGTCATCCCTAATTTTTACATCCTAGAGCGATTATAATTTGAAGATAATTTTTCATGTCACCTTATTGATGTGGATTTGTCAGTGATGTGGAGATGCCACATCAAATTAGTATTGAACCATGGGGTAAATTTAAGGATAGATTACAAGTTGGTGTTTTTTTTAGGCGAAAGAAAATTCGGGACAAATTTGGGACTAAGCCTAAAATTTGGGATATATTTGGGACTAGACCTAAAATTGAATTTTTTTCTAAGATAAAAAAAAATTGGAGTAGAATTAAGACTATAACTAAAATTTGAGTTTTTTTAAAAAAAAAAAAAACATTTAGGCCTCTTTGGATCAAAATTGGCCTAAACTCTACAGCATCGTAGAAGAAGGCATCATTGGTCCATGCCTAGATCAAACTAAGTGGGCGTTCGACTTTAAAGAAAGTAATCACATTTTGATTTCTTGGAAATTGGGGAGAGAGATGGAACAACCTATTGAATCTTGTGGTATCTTCGGGTGTTTTTTGTAACGCTCCCAAGAACATGTGTTTATGATTTTGTGTTCTCTGGAATACAACTAAAATAGAAACACGTTTAATAATTTTTTGTTCTCTAGAGTAGAAATATAAAAAGGTTGTTTTTTTGTTCTCAGGATCAACTCAAGAAATGAGCCTTATTTTCTTTTCTTTTTTTCTTTTTCTCTTCCTCTCTTCTTCCTTTTAGCAACAGGCCAAACGAGGCCTAGTGACCTCATCAAAGCCTCATTGACCCTTGGCAAGGTGGCCTCGAGCTCGCCCGCCTCCAATAAGGCCCCCTCAAGCCTCACTCAGCCACTAGAGAGGCTCGACCTTGCTCGACCATAGTGAGGTTGACCCAACCAGGTTTGGGTGAGGTCAAGCTTCACTGGTGGTCGGGCGAGGTCGCTGGTGGCCAGCAAGGCTCCTCTGAGGCTAGTGACCTCACCAACCCTTGGTCGGCCATGGCCAAGGTTGGTGACTGGCTAGAGAAAGGAGAAGAAAAAGAAAAAAAAAAAAAAGTAATAAAATTATTAATAAATAAAAGAAACTCTAAGACACAAAAATATTTGAGGCCGTATCAAACATATTTCTATTCCAGAAATAGAAATTTTATGTATTTATCAAACATCTTAAAATGCATAGAAACTGTTCCCGAGAACAAAAATAGAAAAAAAAATGTGTCTAAATAAAAATTGTTTATGAGAATAAGAACATAACCATATGCACTCTTCATGTTTGCTGGATATGCTTCATACCATTATTGCACTCAAAGCTTGTGGTGGATTCTTCATTGATTTTTCAAAAAGGGCACAGGAGAATGTTGCTTACTCCTTACAACGTAACACAAGTCAATTTGATCCCAAGCACGACTTTGGCTTGGACTCCATCCGTTCTTTTTCACACTCGTATTTACCATGTTAAAATATTGGACTCCTCCCCAACAACAATATGCAACTCTCGGTCTTCATAAAAATAATTGAACACTATCATATAAAAGGATTAAAAGACTTATTTATCGACAAAATATTTTAAGATCGACAAGAAAAAGGCTTTGGTATCAAATTGGAGAGGGGTGAGCATGGTCCGGGTTGGGCAGGTCCACCCCCTAACCCTATAACTAACTTGCATAGCGTTGGTTCTCAATTTTTCAAGAATTAGATCGACCCAATATGTTCAGTTCGATTCTAAGGTTAACCCGAGACTAACCAATAATTTTCTTGTTTTATTTTTTGTACTCCTCAAAAAAGCGACCAAGGACCAAACTAGCCCAATGAGCTTAGCAACAAACAAGGTCAACAAAGAGAGGCGAGCAGTGTGAGTGACAAGCATCAAATGGGGCAAGCGTTGAGTGGGAGTAGGACAAGTGGTGAGCAATAAAGGAGCCAAGCGGCAAGCGACGTGAGCAACCAAAAGTGAGTGAGGCAAGTGTCGAGCGGTAAGTAGGGAAGTTGTTTCTTTCGCTTTTGGCAAATTGAACACTAAGTGGATAAAGGAGACAAAAGAGAATATGTACTGAAGGAGGATATTGTGAGAAGCTGTTTATGTTGTTTTATATGCCGTGAGAACTTCTCACACAGATATTTTCCTCCTTTGTAAATTATGGTTATTGATGCTGTAAAAAACATTAGAAGTTTAAGCTATTGAAGAATAATGTAAAATTACTTAGACTCCTCACTAAGGAGCCTTTTAATGCTGATGACGCCATGTAACTTAAGGTTTTCTCTATATAAAAAAATTATAAATGATATATTAGATATATATATATATATATATGTTTTAGATATATTGTATATAATATATACGATCAAAGTTAGTCTGAGTTAAATTGACTTTAAACTCCTAAAACCAATTATCAACCTGTATAGTACTAGTCCAAGGATCTCAGGACCAAGGATCAACCCACTTCTCTTGGGAATCGAATCAAGACCGATTGGGTTGGACTGATCTAAGGTTAGTCCAAGGTTGACCCTAAACCGATGCTCATCCCTAAAATTAGAATTGGAAAGAGAATATTTATTGCTTCGGGGACTCATTTCTTTCTTGTTTCATCAGAGAGTTTTCAACCTCCGAGATTCGTTTGAATATCTGGAACTGGCAAGAAATTTGGGATTAGATTCAGCTTAAGAAAATAGTCATCAAATTCACTCTATCTTAAAGCAGACTATTCCCAAATTGTGGAATGACTCTTTGTCTCCTCCTCGAGGTCAATAGACTCTATAGATAGTCAAGTAAGAAATTCAATAATCCTATAGTTGGATCCCTACTAGTTCCGTGATCTAAACACATAAATTGTGAATTACAGCAATCAATCATCGAAGGCTCATGCTATGTGCTCTCAATTCTTCATCGCTAACTAGAAATTATCTTGTGTTTTTTGGATTAACTCTATCTTAGGAGTGATTGGGTTTGGGTTGTTGGGGGCTAATAATACAATATAAAGGGAGGTGAATAAATTGTTTTAGAAAACTTGACAATTTTTTCGAAAATTAGCTAGTGCTAAGTTAAGATCAAATTAGTGTGATGTTTCATAACTCATGATGGAACCATGTGCTAGTAAGAGTGAAGTATAGTGGTTCGGCTTTCTCTCGAAACCGTATCCACTCTTGTAGATTGCACTAGTGATCCGCTGAGAAAGTTACAATCAATAAACATTCATCTTTTCATAAGATGGATCACATTATTAGGATTTAGATACTACTCTTATTCTTGTACACTTAATCTTTAGCACAATTACTTAAATAGCATGAATACAATGCGCAAAGAAACAATCAAAAGAGAGCGTATCGCTTGGACTATAGCTAGTAACAAATCTTTCGATTTTGGTATGTTGCTCTCTATAACATTTGGTTTCTAAGGTCTTCTCTTTGATAACTATCTTTCGAAGGCGGATTAGAGAAGCAAAGAGCTGTTAGAGTTACTATTGAACTGTTGTCCAGAGATAAAACTATCCATACAATCATTTTTCTCAAGCATTTGCAAGCTACCTACAAATAATATATGTTGCTATTCTTTCATTGCAGCCTTTGACAAATCTGTCAAACAACATAGTTTCTCGATTATTGTTTTCATCTACATTTTACTATTATGTGATTTCAAAGCCATAATAGCTAGTTTGCTAATCCAACAAACATCATTAAATGTATGTGGTTGCCATAACACCAAAGACCCGATATTTACAACTTCGACATAGACATTGTCATCGAAAAACCGTATTGGGACTTATTGCATACTTCCTTCTACTAGATTACACCATGGATATATTATGTAGTCCTTTGGCATGAATATCTGCACATTTCATAGTAAATATCAAATCAAGAATAGTTTGGACATTATCAAAATCACTTGGAGATGTTTCTCTAACATGAGTAGATCGATTTCCAGCTGGTTTTGGTCCGATTGTCAGTTTTATCTGAGAACCAGTCCATTTTTATTTTGTGTAAAAATATAATTTATATGATACGATATAAAAGTTGCAAAACTTGACTATAAAACATGTGTCAGTCAAGTGACTATTTTATGTTTCTGTTCATGTCGAAGAGAATGGTTCAATTTATAAGGGTGCAAAAATATTTATTGTTTTAAAGATGCTCCAAAACTGGTTTAACTAGGAAACGGTCCAAATGTACGTCGATACTGTCTTGTCTTGAATTTTAATGATTTCAATAGCCATAGACCTTATTTATGGGAATTACAAAGATTATATGACACGTGTAATTTGTTTATATTGGTGGCCCCGTAAAGAAGCCAACGCTATCCTAGGGTATTTGTTGATTTCGCCTCGAATAATTTGCCTCTCAATTTCCCAGTGGAATTGAGAACCAAACCAATTCTCCTTAGCAATGATCTTGACCTAATAGGTCCAGGCAGGTTCAGTTAGATTCCCGAGTTGAACCGACATAGTGCATTCCCCTACACTATCTTGCTTTTCTCAAGGTTATGAATTAGTACTCTTCACTCACAGACCATTATGGACACATTCAAGGTATGGTGGAGACTAAAATTGCTCAGAGAGCAAAGTAGCTGGGAAAAGAGAATTCTCGGTCGTAGACCATTATGGACACATTCAAGGTATGGTGGAGACTAAAATTGCTGAGAGAGCAAAGTAAAAAGCAAAGTAGCTTATGGACACATTCAAGAAAAAAATTGCTGAGAGAGCAAAGTAGCTGGGAAAAGAGAATTCTTGGTCGTAGACCATTATGGACACATTCAAGGTATGGTGGAGACTAAAATTGCAAAGTAAAAAGAGATTTCTCGACTTTTTCTGAAAAAATTGGAAATCACTGGTTCGAATATCACCAATTAAGTATTAACTATTCTCAGTTAGAATCATTCTTCAACGTCAAAGGCTTAGACCTAATTAGTTAACGTGACTCGTGAGATGTTCAACAAGTGACCGGATGGTGGCAATAAAAAATATTAGAAAGTTTCAATGGGATCGAAATTGGTGGGATCCATGCATTGGACTATTAGCTTCTTTAAATATTCAATGAAAATATTAACCCGTCAGATAAAAAAATGTTTTAATAAGATTTTCTCGTCCATGCAATATTGGTCTTAGCAAATGTAGGGACTTGTACGTCCTAATTGAAGTCCACGAAATTGTTTTGCTTCCTCTCTCTGTCTTCACATGCATTGACGTTGATCGTACACACATTTAACATTTAATAATCATTCACATATTTTTCTTTCTTTCTTTCGTAACGCATGGACCGCTCAACCGTAATTTTCTATAAGTACTTCAATAACATCCATAGCAACAGCACTTGCACACATCCTCAAAGAGGGACGCAAAGGAGAGAAAGAGGGGGAGAGGGATGGATATGGCCTTGGAGGCCTTGCCGACCGAGCTAAGCAAGCCCGTCTCAGCAGACATAGATATAGAAAAGGTCCGAGAGGCTGCATCTGCTCACTACGATGACTTGACGGAGGACCAGAAGCAGGCGGCCAAGAGCTTCTTCGAGACCATGGACAAGGACAAGAGCGGCAACATAACTGTCGAAGAGTTCATGACCTTCCTGAGCCGTGCCGGGCTCGAAGATGTCGACGCTGATAGTCTCTTTGCAGAGCTGGACAAGGACATCAACGGCACTCTCAGTTTTAAGGAACTGGTCACCTTCTTCTACGTCCTCAGCCGCAATGAGTATAAACACCTACTGAAACTCAGGCCTAGTACTGATGTACCCGGTCGAAAGGTAAAAATTACTGTTTAAATTAAAACAGATAAACGTTCGATCTTGATTCTTCATAATTTAGAAGATATATTTAAATCGCCTTTTTGTTTTGCGCGCAACGGGTAAGACTAAATCTGTATATTGGCCGGTGCAGCCCCCAAGATGATTCCAAATAGAGACAACGCCTGAATGCACTAGTATAGCAAAATGGCATATGATGCAGAAAATTCAACACTCTACTAAAATGTACATTTTCATCGAGTTGGAACTAATGGCGAGATCAAAAGTACTATCTTCTTCTTCAAAAAGATTTTCACCCCGATTACATAGACAACATTTACAAACATGGTTTGCATAAGTTGGTCCAGAAGATAATAGTATGATCCAGAGATAATAGTATGGTTTGTAAAGCGATTTTTGAAAGCTGAAAGAGTTTTACAAAACCCAAACATGATATTCACCTCTGCCATACCCCAGAAAAACAAAAAACTTAATTCTTTATTAGCAGGAAATAAAAGGAATCACTCGAGTTCAAGTATGTATTTACCTATGAACATTGTCATGCAGGCGAGAATAGGCCATAGGACGGCGGGAGGAGCTAATGACAAAGTAAGATCTCTCTCTCTCTCTCTCTCTCTCTCTCTCTCTCTCTCACGCGCGTGCGCGTGCGCACGAAATCACCACCTCAAGTGGACAGAATCACCGTGACATAATCTGATTCAATTGTCTTTAATTCATCTCCTCCTTCCTACATAATCTTCGCTTCCATGATGGTGTCACGGGCCGATCGATTGGGATCGTGACCGCTCGGTGACTCAGGCTCTTTTGGATTGCCTAAGCCAAGCCTTGCTCAATTAGTCGCACACTCGCTCGCACACCTAGTTCATAGAGAGAGAAAGTTTAGAGAGAAGAGCTATGGAAAGAAATGAGTTTTATATTGCTAAAATGATTGGATGGATACAAATGAGGGGGAGGGCACCCCTTATTATACTAAAGGCCTTCTAATTACACCCATTGATCTAGAATTTATCTAGCGAACAAGATCGCACCGCCTTAACTACCAACACTTAAAGACAACTACCAGCTACCAACATTAATAGCTAGAGTCTTCTAGAATTTGGTGTAATGATGGTGTCGCCCATCCTTGGAAAGCTCGAGAAGGAGACTTGTTGGGAATCCAAGTGAGCACAAGAGGTCCTCCATGGCAAGGCACGACTCTTTAGCTCCGGAAACCTCTTGGCCGTGACATTCTCCCCCACTCATTTGAGTGACGCCCTCGTCCCTCACAGCTCAACGAGCAACCTTCCTGGCTCAAGCACGGGCTCTTTTCTTTTGGTTTTGCTTCGCTCGGACCCTCATGAACGAAGGACCACACCCTTCCATCTTTAGCTCGGGCATGGCACACGGCTCCATCTTCGACTTGGGCATGGCATGCGGTGAGTACTCAACCTCAGGGAAGAGCACTTGGATTGGCATGTCATGAGTTGGAGTAGGATCCAATTCTTCCTTCGGCTTCTCCATGGTTGGCGGGTTGTGCATGCACTTCTCGGCCTTCAAGCTCTTGTCGAGATGCCGGATCGTGGCGATGGTCTTGGTGTTGACCACCGCTTTCATCATGGGGATCATGGCAGCGCATTTTGGGTCGAGGATCATGATACACTTGGTCCTCATGTTGATCATGGATCTCATGCTATGGAAAAATTGCATCCCAAGAATGAGATCATAATCATCGAGAGGGATTACCTTGAATGCCAGCTTGCCCTTCCAACCGCCAATTTGGACATCCACGTTGGGAGTCAATCCTACGCCTTTGAGCCCCCCCGAGTTGATGGCCTTGAATGAGTTCCCGGTTGGCTCCACGCGAAATCCAAGGCTTTTGACATGAATATGTTTGATGCACCTGTGTTGACCAAAGCATAAAGCGTTCACCCGCACACTTCGACCTCCACGAAGAACATGTTGTTGGAAAAATCTTTCCAGAATATTTTGAAGCTGACAAAACGTTTCTATCAGTCTAGTCTGGATATTTGCAGACCGACGGTTTAAAGTCTCGAAGACTTTCGATCACTAGACTCAAGCACTCAAGACTCAAGACTTAAGACTCAAGACTATTCTCATTGACAGTCTTTCTGATCCAGTGACGAAGGAAATCCAGAGCCGAAGTATATGGTTGAGGATTTAATCCTATTCTCTGGAGAAGATCTCTTGGTTGGAAAAATATAACGGATTCTTTTATTTGTATCTAGATCGATTGAAGATCCGATGGTCGATGAAATATTCTTGGAATGTTCTATTCTTGGAAACCAAGATCCCGATTGTATGGGCGAACGAGGATTGATGGGCTATCATCGGAGTTCCTTTAATATCTCGAATGATCTTCTTAATTGATTCCGTCCAACGGGTAGATTGGAGGAATTCCTTTGGTAAGTGCCAACGGTTATGATGGCATAAAGGAGTCTAAAAGGAAGACGTTCTAGTTGTTTTAGTAATGTGATCAATAGAGAAATTCCGAGTCGAAGCACCTTGATTATTAGTCGATACGGTTTGAGTGAAATTGTACACACGAGAGTGTCTATACTTGGTGATGCCTTGAGTGAGTGTGGTAGATCATCTACACCTAGAAATCAAGGAAGATCAAAGCTGTAATATCTCTTTGTTCATAGTGGAATCCAGCCAATTGGCTGTCAGTGCAGAAGAGTGGACGTAGGCTTAAATCAAGCCGAACCACTATAAACCGTGTGTTCAATTCTCTCTTTCCTTTACTCAGTCTTACGTTATTTATTATTTGTTGCAAATCTTCAATTGTCTAAGTATTGTACAATTATCAAGAAAAATCTTTTATGTACCTATTCACCCCCCTCTAGGTACCGTACTAGCTATATTAATTGGTATCAGAGCTCGTGTTCTTACTTTATTTGAAGTGTTTTACTTCAGAGTAAAAGATCCATGGCTAGTATGCTAGCACCAGGGCTGGTGGAAGGGCAAAGCAATACCAGACCACCCTACTTTGATGGAAAGGATTATAACATCGGAAGAACAAGATGAAAGCTTTCCTACGGTCAAATGATCCTCGGAATGAGACATTGTGAAAAGAGGAATCACTCCTACTGCTGCATCAGTCTCTGAAAGAGGGAAAGAAACTATTGAGACCAGCGGAATGTCTCAAGAAGAGATAAACAAGAGACAAGCACTCGATGCAAAAGCAATTTACTCTTTATATTGTGCTTTGTCACCAACTGAATATAACAAAATATCTTCTTGTGTTACAGCAAAAGAAGTCTGGGACAGATTACACATCACCTATGAAGGAATAGATCGAGTGAAGGAGACCAGAATTAACATTCTCCTTGGTCAATATGAAGCCTTTAAAATGAAACCAGGAGAATCTATAACTGACATGTTTAGCCGTTTTATAGATATTGTCAATGGTCTTGAGAATCAAGGACAGAAAATTTCTGATCCCATGAAGGTGAACAAGCTACTGTGTGGACTCTCCAAGGATTGGAATCATATAAAGACTTCAATAAGAGAGACGCAAAGAATTATGCCACTATCTGTCGACGAGCTGATTGGAACTCTTCAGTCTTACGAAGTGGAATGAATTAATGAAGACGAAGATCCAAGATGTAAGAAATCCATTACATTAAAATCAAATGATGATTCTGATGATACAGATTCTGAAGAAAATCTGGACGATGAGGAGCTTGCTCTTATGATAAGAAGATTCAGAAAGTTGAATAAAAAAGAAAGAAGGTTCAACTCAAAGAAACAAAGTTTTCAGAAACAACAAACTAAGTTTGTTGATGATGAGGAACCAAACAAAGACGTAGTCTGCTTCGAATGTAAGAAAAAGGCACACATCAGACCCAACTATCCTCTTCGAAGAAGAAGAGAGGAAAAGTTGAAAAATTTCGAAAAGCTCTCAAAGCCGAAACCGGAGCGATCTGAGTGTGAAGAAAGTGATGAGGAATATGCCAACTCGTGTCGATGGCACAATCGGACTCGTATTCGACTGGGATCGACTCGACAGTGAATTTGAGGTAAATGATTTTAAAATTCCTGTCAAAGTCTTTAAATACATTGATGAACTGTGTTTTAGTCTTAAGACTTCTCTCAAAAGAATTTCCGAACTTAAAAAGGAAAACTCAGCTCTAAAACAAAAGGAAAACATTTTAGAAGAAAGAGTGAAATGTTTAGACTTGAATGTTTCTACTCTTAAAGAAAAAGAAGATAATCTTTTGAAAGAAAATGATTTTTTAAAAACTGACTTATCAAATATTTCAAAGAAATTTTCAATAGGATCCGAAAAACTTGAAAAAGTTCTTTCAGTTCAAAGACCTTACTTCAATAAGTCTGGTCTAGATATGACAGCAGAAACAATTCTCTTGATTGATTTTCCTAAAGTAAAAGAAAGAATTAAGAAAAGACCATCGAGAGAGGCTTACAAAAATCGTTTTAAGAAAGTTTTTGTAAAGTCTGTAAGTCGAAATGCTCTAAGGTGTTCAAAGTGTAACAGTCAGGATCACTTTGAAAAAGAGTGTCTTATGGTTTGGAAGCCTGTTAAGAAAGTATGGCCTAATAATGCTTATCCTACTAACACCAAATGACCCAAGAAAATTTGGGTACCAAAGAAAGCTTGAGACTCTCTTTTAAATGCAGGTCTCCGTCAAGAAGAAGGTAAAGTGGTATCTTGACAACGGATGTTCAAGACACATGACAGGAGACTCAAATTGCTTCATAAAGAATGGTGGAAAAGTTTCATTTGGAGGAAACAGCAAAGGAAGCATTGTGGGATTTGAAACTGTGAAAATTGGAAATCTCACAATAAGCAATGTCTCTTTAGTGGAAGGACTTAACTACAATCTTTTCAGCATTAGCCAATTGTGTGATACTGGTTTCAAGATCTCCTTTCAAGAAGGAATATGTTATGGAATCAGTAAAGACTCTACTCAGTCTTTCATGGGTCGAAGACATGGAAATATCTACCTCTTAGACGTGAAACCAAATGAATCACAATGCCTAATCTCAATTCAAGATGAAGCAAGCTTATGGCATAGAAAGCTTGGCCATGTCAACATGAAGCAATTAGCCAAAATCTCATCAAAGCAGCTTGTTCGAGGTCTACCTAAATTTCCATACCAAAAGTCCAATCCATGCACACCATGTATTCTGGGAAAGTAGGTAAGAAATTCATTTAAGCCAATAAATCATGTCTCTACTAATCATGTACTACAGTTGCTGCATATGGATCTCTTCGGACCAATAAGAACCCAGAGCATTTGAGGTAAGAAATATTATCTAGTAATTGTGGACGATTACTCTCGCTTTACTTGGGTATATTTTCTTGCAAGTAAGTCAAAAACCTTTTCGTATTTTGAAAAATTTGCTAAAAAGGTTCAAAATGAAAAAGGATGTGCTATCTCAAGTATAAGAACAGATCATGGAGGTGAATTCGAAACTCAAGATTTTACAAAATTTTGTGATGAATTTGGTTTTAAGCATATGTTCTCTTCTCCATATACTCCAGAGCAAAATGGAGTTGTAGAAAGAAAGAATAGATCTCTTCAAGAAATGGCTAGAACTCTTTTAATTGAAAGTAAGATTTCTTCACGATTTTGGGCGGAAAGCTGTTTCAACATCATGCTATATCATCAATAGAGTCTTCTTAAAACCTATTCTAGAGAAAAACCCCTATGAGTTATTCAAATGTAAGAAGCCCATTGTTTTATACTTTCATGTGTTCGGTTGCAAATGCTTTATATTGAAAAATGCAAAAGATCGAGTTGGTAAGTTTGAAGAAAGATCAGATGAAGGCATCTTCCTTGGATATTCTACATCAAGCAAAGCCTATAGAGTCTATAATAAGAAGAGCCAGTCTGTGGAGGAGTCAATGAATGTCAAATTCCAAGACTCAACGCAAGATGAATCCAATGAGACTCAGTATGAAGAGTCTGAACCTACTCCAGACCTTCCAAAGCTTACAACTCAAGAAGTATCTCAGACTTTGTAAGTCCAGCATCAAGATGTTCATGAAGATTTAAATAAAGAAAGAGATCATCAACCAGACAAATCAACCAGTAACTGGAAGCATAAGTCCAGTCATCCCAAAGATCTCATTATCGGCGAAATCAATGAAGGAATCCGCACCAGATCTAAAAGGCGTGAAGAGTCTAGTGCTGTGGCTCTCATTTCTAAAATTAAACCAAAAAGCATAGAAGAAGCTTTATCTGATGAAAGCTGGATCGAAGCTATGCAAGAAGAACTCAGATAGTTCAACATCAATGATGCTTGGGAATTGACATCTAAACCAAAAGGTAAAACTGTTATTGGAGCCAAATGGGTGTTTAAAAACAAGATGAATGAAAAAGGAAAAGTCGTACGAAACAAAGCAAGACTCGTGGCCAAAGGATATACGTAAGAAGAAGGAATATATTATGACGAGACTTACGCACCAGTAGCAAGGTTAGAAGCTATTCGACTATTACTTGCATTTGCTTGTTATAAAAATTTCAGGTTATTCCAAATGGACGTCAAAAGTGCGTTGCTAAATGGATTTATCCATGAGAAAGTTTATGTGGAACAACCACCTGGTTTTGAAGACCCAAAGAAGCCGACTCGGTCTTCAAACTGAAAAAGGCCTTGTATGATTTAAAGCAAGCACCTCGAGCTTGGTACGATAGACTAAGTAAGTTCTTATTACGTAATGGTTTTGTCAAAGGTAAAGTAGATACTACTTTATTTATCAAAAAGGAAAACAAAAGCTTTTTACTTGTTCAAATATATGTGGATGATATTATTTTTGGATCTCCTAATGAAAGTCTATGCAAGAAATTTTCTAAGTCTATGCGGATGAGTTTGAAATGAGTATGATGGGAGAATTAACATTCTTTCTTGGTCTTCAAGTAAAGCAATTGAAGGAAGAAACTTTCATTTACAAAGAAAAATATGCTAATGATCTTGTCAAAAGGTTTGGATTGAAAATTACAAAAAGACGATATACCGATGTCAAGTTCTTTGAAGATAGACAAAGATGAAGAAGGGAAGAAAGTTGATCAAAAGCTGTACAAGAGCATCATTGGTTTACTTCTTTATCTTACTACTTCTAGACCCGACATTTTGTTGAGTGTTTGCATATGTGCTAGGTTTCAATCGATCCTAAAGAATCCCATCTCGGTCTTTGCGAAACGTATTATCAAATACATTGCCTCATCTTCAAGCATTGGTCTTTGGTATCCTAAGAAGGGAGACTTTAATCTTCCGGGATATTCGACGCAGATCTGCCGGTTGCGAGTCGATAGAAAGAGTACTTCGAACTTGCCGCTTGCTTGGAAACAGGACAGTGTCTTGGTTTTCAAGGAAACAAAGCACTGTAGCTCTCTCAACAACAGAAGCAAAGTATGTAGCTCTTGGATGCTGCTGTTCGCAAATTCTATGCATAAAACAACAACTACAAGACTTTGGGATTGAAGACTCATGCACAGAAATCAGATGTGACAACACCAGCACGATCAATCTCACCAAAAATCCAATCCTTCATTCAAGAGCAAAGCATATTGAGATTCGACATCACTTCATTAGAGATCATATTCAAAATGGAAAAATCTCGATTCAATTTGTTGATTCAAAAAGTCAACTAGCGGATATATTCACAAAGCCTTTGGAGAAAAATCAATTCGACTTTATCCGTTCCAAACTCAACATTTTGAAGCTAGAGGAAGTTAAAGTCTAGAGACTCTCAAACCATCGACTCTAAACCATCGACTTTAAATCCTCGGACTCGAGACATTCATGGCTATAGACTATAAGTTGCTATTTTATCTAAACTCGAAAAAGGTACGATCTTTCATTTAGTTATTTTATAGTCTGCGTGAAAAACGAAAACTTGTCTTTTCAAAAGAATTAATTTTGGCAGTTATTAATTTTAAAAAGAAGTGTTCGTACACTTTCCTTATGCCGATTGAACTTCCCTTTTCAAAACTGAGTTATATATATACAATTTTCATTTTCCAATCTTCAAAACCCTAAAAAGCATTCTCCTCCCAATCCGGTTTCTACTTCGTGTTCATCTTCGAGAAAGTTGTCATCTTTTCTTGGGAAAGCAAGTAAAGGAATCTTTCAATGACAAGGAAGGATGTCTTCTTCGAGAAAGTCTTCAAGAATCGCGAACAGGGGACCACAGAGAATGAAGGAGGGACCTACCCATTTTGATGTCACCGAAGAGGAAGAATTATTGAGTCAGCAACAGAGCCCGATTCACTCTCCACCACGTCACTCAACGCCATCTACCCCACAAGGTGCGAGTCAACAACAGGAGGAAGAGATAATTGAGGACTCATACCCTGTAAGAATCCAAAAACCCTCTTATATTTACAAGCTCTATCATGCGTTGAAAAGCACTGGTACTCCGTTGAACTATATAGATGAATTCCTTAAAGATAAGAATTATGGGAATAAATATATTTTTCTACGAAAAATGGAGGATTTGGGAATTGCTCCCAAAGGAAGGGCTGAGGAAGCACTTGCGAACATTCCGACCCTCGTGTAGGAGGATTGAATCCCACTGATGGGAATGATGACGATAAACTGTTCAGTGAATTTCAACCTAGGATGGGTGTCGCTACAAAGGTGAAAGGAAAGAGAATGAAGTTGTTTAAATCGAAGGAACAGGAGAATTTGTTCTTCAGACTGCTGAAACGAGGGGTGATAAACCCTAGGAGTGTTGATTTCGATTTCTTGGATGCCGTTAATGTGAACTTAAGGGAGAAGTTCAATCTGCTTCAACTTGAGCAATTTTGCACCGATACCACGTACGGTTATGTGCAATTGACAGCATACTTCTATTCGAATCTCGGCTTTTTAGATGTGAATAGAATATCATTCGTGTTCGAGACCGGGACTATGTGGTAGACGTGGACATGTTAGCGGACATAATTGGAGTTGAACGAGGACGCTATCAACCGATCAAAGTCTCAATTGCTCGTGCCTCATTAGAACTTGTCAAAGATAGAGATACAGAGGGGAGAATCGTCTATTCAAGGATGCATGCCATCAATATCATTCTGCACAAAATTATGATCAATTGCATAAGGACGAAGTCTACATCCAAGACTGATGTCTCTAATTCCGAGGCAAAATTGATGTACGCAATCAACTCAGGGAAGAAGTTCTCTCTCCCTCACACTATTCTCTTTCACATGTACAGAGCAATGTCAAAGGACAAAGGACAATTGCCATACCCAGTGTCCGTGACCAAGATCTTCGACACATGAATATTGAACCACCACATACACTTTGTGTTCGACCGTGCGATAATATGGTGGTAGGTTTGAAGATGTTGACGAAGATGCGTCTACAAGAACTTTCCAAGGCAATGGAGAAATTCAGAGTGAAGTCTCCAGTACCGTCTGCTTCAAAGAGAAAAGGGAAGGAGGCCATTGGAGCCCCATCGAAAAAGAAGAAAAGAACTCTCATCTTGGAGGATGAAGATGAGGATGGAGATCCCACTATCTGTGCATTGACAAGAACTAGACGTTTTGTACCTCAACCGACGAACTTCAAAAGAAATAGAAGAAGAGCAAGCCAAGAACGAAAGAAGAAGAGCGAGAGAGAAGGAGAAAGAAGCTGAAGAAGAAGGAGAAGAAGAGAAAGAAAAGTCTGCTGCTGAATCTGGAGAAAAGGGAAATCAAGATACATAAGAGTATGATCATCACTCTTCCCCTCTTGATGTCCTAGAGACAGGGGGAGTTGGCGAGCACGAAAGGTCCACACCTCATGATGCCGATAGTGAAGGTCTAAGACAATCTCCAGTAGACCCAGAAGAGGTTCAAGTTTCTCAATTGCCTGAAGAAGGGCACGATACGTCGACACCAAATCTGCAAGATTATACAGAACCTCCATTGTCTGCATTTACTCCATCCGAGAAAGCAAATGTCAGTACTCAGACAGACAATCAAGCAGATTTTCGTTGTATTCTTGATATTCTTCTGGAAATGCGAGGACAAATCTATGCTCTGGACTGTGAGATTCAAACCATGAAGAAAGCTGGACAAGAATCTTCAGTTACCCTGGAGGACAAAATGAAAGACCTCGCTCTACAACTTCAAGCCAATCCCAAAGGAGAGGAGGTAGCTCAACTAAGGGAAGACTTGAAGAGGCTAGAAGGCATAGTCCAATCCATGGGAGATTTCCAGATCGTGTGCATTCCCAAGCAGACCTGACTCCTTTCTCACCTTTTTAATGATGACAAAAAGGGGGGGAACCAATTTGAACCAACTTTTAAACTTTGACTTTAAATTTGTTTTTGTGGTTATATTTGTTTTTGAGTTTGACTTGAGTGAACTTGGGTGTGAACTTGAATTTGACTCGAATTGGTGTGGATTTTGATGCTTGACTGGTTGCATTTATATCAAGTGTTTTATATGGTATTACTCATGAAAGACTAACTAATTTTCTGTGATGCAGAGTTTGGTTGTTTTATTAATCTTTATGAGATAGCCATATTGCTTGAAAATGTTTTTGCAGGTCAAAGTTGTTCAAATCTACATGAAAGTTTTGTCACCATCAAAAAGGGGAGATTGTTGGAGAAATCTTTCCGAATATTTTGAAACCGACAAACGTTTCTATCGATCTAGTCTGGATATTTGCGACCGATAGTTTAAAGTTTGAAGACTTTCGATCACCGACTCAAAGACTCAAGACTCAAGACTTAAGACTCAAGACTATTCTCATTGACAGCCTCTTTCGATCCAAAGGACGAAGGAAATCCAGAGCCAAAGTATATGATTGAGGATTTAATCCTATTCTCTGGAGAAGATCTCTTGGTTGGAAAAATATAACGGATTCTTTTATTCGTATCTAGATCGATTGAAGATCCGATGGTCGACGAAATATTCTTGGAATGTTCTATTCTTGGAAACCAAGATCCTAATTGTATGGGCAAACAGGATTGATGGGCTATCGTCGTTCCTTTAATAGCTCAATGATCTTCTTAATTGATTCCGTCCAACGGGTAGATTGGAGAATTCCTTTGGTAAGTGCCAATGGTTATGATGGCATAAAGGAGTATAAAAGGAAGACGTTCTAGTTGTTTTAGTAATGTGATCAATAGAGAAATTCCAGAGTCTGAAACACTTTGATTATTAGTCGATACAGTTTGAGCGAAATTGTATACACAGAGAGTGTCTATACTTGGTGATACTTTGAGTGAGTGTGGTAGATCATCTACACCTAGAAATCAAGGAAGATCAAAGCTATAACATCTCTTTGTTCATAGTGGAATCCAGCCAATTGGCTGTCAGTGCAGAAGAGTGGACGTAGGCTTAAATCAAGCCGAACCACTATAAACCGCGTGTTCAATTCTCTCTTTTCTTTACTCAGTCTTACGTTGATTATTATTTGTTGCAAATCTTCAATTGTCTAAGTATTGTACAATTATCAAGAAAAATCTTTTATGTACCTATTCACCCCCTCTAGGTACTCGTACTAGCTATATTACATGTCCGAGTTCAAGGTAGCTTCCTCTTCTTTGGATAGCGATCAAGCTTGGATGGAGTTAACAACTTTCATTCCTCCAAGCCGGATTTGCCGCTTATCTTCTTTGGGCTTCTCCCCTTCTTCGATGGCTAGGAAGGCGTTGATTCTACCTTTCTTCGAGCACTTTTGGGTCCAATGTGGACCTTTGTAGATGAAACAAGGAGAAGGCAGGGGTTGATTGAACTTACTTGTTGTGCAGTCCGTTGATCGACCCTTTTGGAAGGATGGTTTAGAAGTGCCTTCACCCTAGGTCTTGACTCAGCCACCTTGTTCATGCGTGCCTTGAGAAGTACTTCTTCCTTCATCCTCAGATCGATCTAACCTCTAATCTCTTGCTCTACTCCTTGGTTCAGCTTTGGTGTGGTCGATGAGAGACTCAGCCACGCTTAGCGCTCTCACAAGGGTACTCACATCCCATCGCTTGAGCTCGAGTTGCACCCATGGCTTCAATCCATCCATAAACACTCCGAGAGCCTCCTCCTCACTTAGGTTGGGGATTTGGAGTTTAAGCTCCATGAACTCCTTCACGTACTCTCGGATCGCACCTCTTTGTTCAAGGCGATGGAGCTTGCTACGGGCTTCTTGTTGAGCAAACTTGGAGAATAAATAGTCTCAGAACTCCCTCACGAAGTCATCTCATGTGTCCACGGGATCAGCACCGCACTTAGTCTCATCGCACCTATTGCGCCACCAAAGCATTGTGGTATCGGAAAGGAACATCAAAGCGATTCTTACCTTGATCAACTCGTCTTGGATGTTGATGACACCAAAGTATTGCTCCATGCTCCAAACTAAGTTGTCCACCACTTTGGCAGATCGGTTGCCTTTGAATTTTTTGGCTTTGGCACCTCAAGCTTGGGCACCGCTTATGTGGGCATCGCTCCATTGGTGATGCTCAGTTTGCATAGGGCAAGTTCTGTCTTGAGCTCTTGGATCTTCGCCTTCATGGCTTTGACCTCATCCCTACGATAGCTTTCTTCCTCGATCACTTGGACGCGCTCCTTCAACACATCGATCGATGCTTCAAAGGCTTTGTCATTGTCGTGTAAAGGGGTTGTAGCTTCGTTAAGGCCAATCATGAAGTCTTCACGGAGCGAGGTCTCAACCTTCATGATCTGGTCTCTCACATCATCAAGACCTTCCATGAATTTGACCATGACACTCTGGACCTTCACAAGCTTCTTATCCAATGTAGCTACGGCATCCATCGAGGCTTCTCTTTTCTTCGTTCGACCAAGGGTCTCCTTGACTTACACGACCTCTCCATCCATAGCAGCTTCTTGGCTCAACATTCTCTTGAACAGTTGGTGCTCCTCGATCTCTCGAAACTGATCTCTCCTTTGCTCTAATACCACTTGTCATGGGCTAATTGATTGGGATCGTGACCACGCAATGACTCAAGCTCTTTTGGATTGCCTAAGCCAAGCCTTGCTCGATCAATTGCACACTCACTCACACACCCGGATCGTAGAGAGAGAAATTTTAGAGAGAGGAACTCTAGAAAGAAATGAGCTTTATATTGCTGAAAGGTTTGGATGGATACAAATGAGGGGGAGGGCACCCCTTCTTATACTAAAGGCCCTTTGATTACATCAATTGATCTAGAATTTATCCGGTAGATGAAATCACATTGCCTCAACTACCAGCTACTGACATTAATAGCTAGAGTCTTCTATAATTTGGTGTAATGACGGTGTTGCCCACCTTTGGAAAGCTCAGGATTGAGACTTGTTGGGAATCCAAGCAAGCACAAGAGGTCCTCCACGGCAAGGCATGGCTCTTTAGCTTTGGAAACCTCTTGGCCATGACAACGGCATGAGAGATACAAGTATTAGTTTTGCAGGGGAGGAGATGGACCACGGGCAATTTCTTAGGGTTGTACCACAAGTTAAAGGGCGTGTACAAGCTTGAAGAGTGGGTGAATGAGAACACATGCTCCATCCTTTAGGGGAGCTACGAGCCCTGTCGCCACCATTGGAGAAATGGAGCGCCACTTCCTTTCGGGGAAAAAGAAGAAAGTTTTAGTGTTATGTCATAGTGTGTTAAGTGATGTGTGTTGGAAATAAAGAAGCAAAGGGAGTTCTTGTTCCCTTGTTCTTGTTGTGTTCCATCCATGGTTCATCTATCGCTATAAAATATGTGCATATCCATTTGATGGCCTAATTCCTAAAAAAAAAAAAAATCAAATTTAAGCTTAATCCCAATTTTGCTTTGTATCCAAAAATTGTGGTTAATTTCTTCAAAATTATTAATATTGCAAGGATGTTGTTGTTCCTTACAAGAGTAAAAGTATCGGTGAAGACGTAGGTTCAAATAGTGAATCTATGAATGGTCATGATATTGACAATTTTGAAAATATTAGTGGTGCTTTCTAAATGGTGGTAGAGAGAGGATCAATCTCTCGGTTTTACAGAGGGGGAAGATGGAGGAGTGATGTCATAATTGTTAATAGAGAGAGAGAGAGAGAGAGAGAGAGATGCATTGATATTTATGTTTTGTCGCTTTTTTGGAGATGAAAATGCTATGAGTGAAGAAGAAGAGAGAGAATCAAGCAAAGAATGAAAAAGGAGAGAAAGTGAGGGGGACTAAAGCATGATAGTGATAGTGTGAAAATAAACAAGAGAGAGAATAAAGCAGAAAATGGAGGGAGAGAGAGAGAGAGAGAGAGAGATGCATTGAAATTTATGTTTTGTCGCTTTTTTGGAGATGAAAATGCTATGAGCGAAGAAGAAGAGAGAGAATCAAGCAAAGAATGAAAAAGGAGAGAAAGTGAGGGGGACTAAAGCATGATAGTGATAGTGCGAAAATAAACGAAGAGAGAGAATAAAGCAAAAAAAGGAGAGAGAGAGAGAGGAGTAGTCGTGAATTAGGGCGCATTTGATAACACTTCTATTTTCGGGAACAATTTTTTTATTAGAAACGGTTTTTCTGATTTTGTTCCCGAAAATAATTTCTAAGCAAAAAAACACATTTTGTAACTGTATAAAATGTTTATTTTCAGGGTAAAAATGCGTTTGATAAAATTCTTAATTTTTTTTATTTCTTTTAATTTTTTAGTACTTTCATTACACTTTTCTTATTTTTCTTATTTTTCTTTTTATTTTTTCTTTTGTCTTTTCCGTTTCCTCTCCTTCTTCCTCCTTCTTTGTGGCTAATCACTTGTCGTCGTGGCCGACGATTGGCTGGGCAAGGTTTGGTGAGCTCACCAGAGGCTCGGCTGACCATGGCGAGCACGTTGGATCTCACCCAATCAAATGCCTACCTGTGGTGGCAGCGGTGGCGATGGTCAACAATGGCTGATAACTAGTTGGGATTGGGAGAAAGAAAAAGAAGAAGAGAGAAGGAGAAAAGAAAGACAAGAAAAGAAAGGAAAAAAAAAAGTTAGGCTTGATTCTTGAACTTATTTTTAGGAATAAGAAACAATTTTTTCTACTTTTTGATTCTATTCTAAATCTATTCTTGAGAACAAAAATTTTACCAAATGGATTTCTATTGTTTTTCTTTTTTTGAAGAACAATATAATAGAATCAGTTGTTCCAGGATGGTTACCAAATAGGGAGCAATCTGATTCAATCCGAACCGAACTATCAACCAACTAAATTCCTTTATTTATTATTCAAATTGAAACCGAAAATGAATCAAAAATGTACAAATTTTTCATTTGGTTCAATTCAATTTTTGACACCTCAACTTTTTACATATACCTTGTATTTTTTTGCCAAGAACCTTGCATAGGATATAGGATACAAGATTGCATCATACTTTAAAATTTTTCTTGCACTTAACTATTTCAAACTTTTGAAACCTAAAAGCTATGAGAAAAGTGCTAGAAAAATCTTAAACTTTAATTTAGTCATAAATCTTTTAATGGTATCAATTTAATAATAAAATTTTTGATTTAGTGCCAATTTAATCTTAAAACCTTTTAATAGTACTAATTTAGTCATTCTAGCTAATTTTGACCTAATTTTGCTAACGTGGACGTCAGGTGGCTTACATGGCCCCACTGGTGCTAACATAAATAATCTTTAATAATATTTTATTTTATTATTATTAATTAATTCTTTCTTTTTTTTTTTTTTTTTTTTGGTGTCTCTCCTTCATTTCTTCTTCCATTAGGCACTGGTCAACTGGTAGGTGATGGCCAAGCAAGCTGGCCTCACTAGGCATCGCCCGAGCAAAGGTGATGCTACTTTGGCTTGGGCAAGGGTCAACCTCACTAGATTTGGTGAGGGGAGCCCTCACTGAGGCTGCCCTCACCCATGTAAGATCTAGCGAGTCCAACTTGCCCAACCATGGTTGGTGGCTAGCCATCACCTGCCAGCTAGCCACTACTTAAAGGAAGAGGAAATGAATGAGAGAGAAAAAAAGAAGAAGAAAAAAAATCGAAAATTTCTTAAAGTATTATTAAAAATTATTTATGTCAACGCTAGAGGTATCACATAATCCACTTGGCGTCCATGTCAACAAAATTCAGCTAAAATTAATCAGAAAAATAAAATTGGTACCAAGTCAAAAGATTTATAACTAAATTGGCATTATTAAAAAGATTTAAGACTAAATTTATACAAAGTCAAAAAGTTTAGGACTAAATGGCACCATTAAAAGGTTTAAGATTAATTTGGCATTAGTGCAATAATTTAGCACATTTTTGACACTTTTCCCTAAAAGCTGCCCTATAAGTCAAATCTTCCCATGAAACATTCCTATCCTCGCCAATTTTGCATGTTCCATGCGTTCATAGGTTATCTTGTCTATGCCCACCCAACAACTTTAAGCAACTCATTGCCCAAATTTCATCTTATCTAGTAATTGGCCGCATTATAAAATGTGCCAATGACTTGTTAAGCATACTTTATTTGGAAGTTCTAACAAAAAAAAATTATTTGGAAGTTTTATTTTTTAAAATACTTATCGCACACTTCACCCCAAAAAAAAAAAAAAATAGAAAATGCATGACGAGTCCAATTCTTCCCTATGTAGGTATTTACTAAGTAACTAGAAACACTCGTTAATATAGTCCCACTTTATTTTAGCGCTCATTAATTCACCATTTGCTATGATAAATGGATTAGGCACTAAAAATTAAGAGGGTAGTGAATTAGTTATATAAGAAAACTTTAAACCTTTTCATGTTCAAAGGTTGGATAATGTGTAAAACGTGCACTTGTAATGTAGAACGATAGTGAATATACAGAAACAATTATCTTCCGTCAGAAAAATATAAAAGGAAATTAAGGATAAGAGAGTCAAAGTATATTTATGGCAATTTAGCCTTTCCACTCAGCATGTTCCACTCGTCAACTCTAACAGTTAAAACTAAGGTTGGAATCCACTATGTAATTTTTGAGCTAGCACAACGTATTAATATGTGTGCTTCTTCTTGTAGCTTGGCTTTTGCAGATATAACCGATCCTTACTACTCTTTGCATTATGTTAACTAACTATAGAGACTCAAATTTCTGCTGAAAAACATAATTAGATTTACACGGCTTCTACATACAAGCACAACAAGAAGATACACACTTAGAGCAAAGACTAGTTTTGTTCGTTTTCCCCCAACTCAACTATTGGTCGTGGCTCTATCCAAAATAAAAAAAAAAAAAAAACGAATAAAAAATTATCAATTGGGTTGGATATATTGCCATTATACCTCAATGACCATTTGAAATTCAAATCTCACGATTAGCCGTTGGTTCTATCATAGACAGTCACAGAAATCGCTCTAGAACTCCATAAAGATAGTTTCCTAAAATAGTCAGTTTTGCTTCTGCAACGGTTTGTCTACTACCCTCTATTATCTTACCCAAATATGGTAAATTAATTTGATCTTCTCCGGTCCGCTTTTAGGGATTCCAACTTCTAAGACCATGTCTAAAACATCAATATGAACTCAAGTCAATTATTTTTTTTGGTCAGTAACTTTAGTCAAATTGAGAGTCTGGATCTTCTCTTCAGGATTGTAGAGGCTCGTACTAAAATTAATACTCTGTTTGTAGCGAGAACACCTTCCATAGACAGGTCCAACTGAACTCATGAATAAACAAGTTTATTTTCCTTTGAACTTTTAGGCACTTCCATGCAGACTGACGTCCTTAATATTCAGTAGACTTTCCACGCCATCCAAACTCTTCTACAAAATGGAAGTCCTCCTCTAGTCTATTTGCCTTCTATTAATTCATCCAAACTCTTCAACGATCACGCATTCTCTAGTTTGTTCACCATCCTCCAGATCTTTCTGAACATTAATATATTCCTTACCCAACAACTTGTTGAGCATTTGCTAGGTCAATCTAGCCACCAACACATTTTACGTCCAATAGCTTGTTCACCTCCCGTAGAACAATGGTCTTTATACATGCTTAGACGTCTTATTACCATATGTATATGAATATGTTCTGTACATTTAATTACGCATGTTAATATACTTATAATATTTTTAATATCCTCAAAAAATTTATGAGATTTCTCCTAACATTAATGATTACAAAATAAAAAATAAAAAATAAATCCATAACATTTCGATGCACATGCATTCACACACGTGAGATTGAGAGAATTAAGTGTAGATTTAGTAATAAACAAAGCATCCATTACAAATACCATGATCTCCATTATAAAGTGTGCCGAATAAACACAGTAGGGATAATAATAGATATAATATATTTTTACAAAGGGATAAGGTTACTAAGGGCGCATTTGGTAACGCTTTTGTTCCCAGGAATAATTTCTTATCAGAAATTATTATTTTTTTTTTGTTCTCAGGAATATTTTCTAAGCATTTTAAGCCATTTGATAATTATCCAAAATTTCAATTCTTGAAATAAAATTGCGTTTGACATCATTTTCAAAATTTATACTTCAAATCATTTTTTTAAACAATTTTATTATTTTTCCTCTTTTTTTCTGTTTTCTTCTTTTCTTTTTTTTTTTTCCTTTCTTTCTCTCATTCTTCTTCTTCAAGGTGACCAATTGCTAGTCATCCCAAGGCCGGCGACCTCACCAGAGCGTCGCCAGCTCTCGATGAGGCCGTGCCTTGTCAACCTAGCCCCGTCGGTAGCTGGGCGAGGTTCGGCCGAGCCTTGGCTAGGCGAGCGACCTCACCCAGATCCGGCGAGGCCGAGCTTGTCTAGTCGCCGACGGGCTCGACCTCATTAGGGCACCGTGAGGTCAACGTCACTTAGTGAGATAGGGTGAGCCTCCGGCGAGCTTGTGGGACCTCGCCCTGACTTGGCAAGCCTTAAACAAGCTCACCGAGCTGGTTGCTAGCAACTGGTGGCAACAAGTAACGGATGGCGGTGGACGGCAGCAGCTGAAGAAGAAGAAAGAGGGAAGAAGAACAAAAAAAAAAAAGAGAGAAAATAGGTGTTTGATTCTAGAATTGTTCCTAGGAACAAAGAATTAACTTCTAGGACTTGATTGCATTTTTTGAAAATTTTAAAATTCAATTGTACTTTTATGACAAGTTTTCCAGTACATTTATCCCTTCTGTAAACAGTAGCTTTGTCATCTATAACTCTTTGCAGTTCTCATGAGAAATGAAGAATATATCACTTATAGATAATATTTATGTTAATAACATGAAAAGTGAAATATCATAAACATATGATTTGAAGGGATTAGAATCTCAAATTTCTCGGCTTTTCCTAATCCCTGGTCCATCTGGAGGGTTTGTGGAAGACGTACCAATGCTTTTTCCTTCTCTTCCAAGCAACCATCTCTGTGGATGTTTGTTCTCTTTTAACAGGTAAAACACGCCTTTTCTATACAAATTTCATATTTTCATGTATTTCATTCTTTTGATTTGCCATATTCTAATTCACGGAAAAAAGAAATCATAAGTGCTATAATTTTCGTACAGCGCTCACGTAGGGTTTTCACTTGAGTGTCAACTTTTTTTTTTTTTACAAGTGTCATATAATTTTTCAAACGATTAACTGAATGTCATAATTTTTTTAAAACATTCACAAATATCAGAAGTCCGATGTGATATGACATTGGTAAACGTTCTTAAGAGTTATGATACTCAAGTAATCGTTTTTAAGTAGTTACAGTATGCAATGATAAAAAAAAAAAAAAAAAAAGTTATGACATATTCAAGTGAGTGTTGTAATAGATAGGACACTTATAGTGTTCTTGTCCCCTAATTCTATGTTATATATCGTAAAAGGTGAATCTTCAACAAGTTTATCCAATGTTTTTGACCATTTTTAGTTGTGTGACAATAACTTTCTTCATTTGTTTGGTTTTTATTTTCAAATATGTTTCTCCATCTAAATTGAGCGAAGAGGCTTTTCAATTGGAGAGTTTGTTCACCATCCTCATTCGGAGCTTTGATTCAAATCCTCGTACTTTTTTTATAATAAAAAAATTTTAAAAAAATTACTACGGTCGCAGATCCTGTTGGCCCCACCACGTCCCAGAAGCATTAAAAAAATGTCTATTGGACAAACTAATCAAGTGTTTAAAGAATCTCACATAATCAATTTTGGGCAAAACAAGGAAAAATGCTTCCGTTAACATTTGTTCTTCTTAAACTCCACTTACTCCGTAAAATTATATTATGCAGTCAATCAAACTTCAAAATATTTGTCTCCAACATGCAAATTACTAATGACCCTTGTTTTTTTATTTTTTTGTTCAAAAAAGAAAGGATATATTTAAAACATCAAGAAAGTACAACCAGAAGATAATGCATCCTCGTACAGAAGGTCCAATAGAAGAAAAGGGGGGAAAATGTTCCAGTATGTTCCAGTTATGGGCTAGGTCCGATCTGCCATGGGCCTTAGCAGCCCAATCAGCCGCTCCATTTGCCTCCCGTCTACAGTGTCGAAGCTACAAGTTAGGGTAAGAGGAAAGCAAATCATCGACCTCAACAAACAACACTCGTTCTTCCCATGGCGGCATTCTTCTATCGTTCACCATTTCGATCAAGAGCAGGCAGTCCGATTCAATCACCAGATGTTCATTATTGAGGCCTTGGTGTAGTAAATGATGGAGCGTAAAGCTAAGTGTAGGAACGGCTAGGAATCCTCCGGTAAAAACGTTAGTAAGTATGCCCTTGTGATTTCGACTTATGCACACCATAGATCCTGTTTGATTGATTGGCTTGTAAGCCCCATCTATGTTGCATTTCATGGTTTCGCGATCAGGGGGTCTCCATAAGTGCGCTGGGTTGAGAGCAGAATGCTTTGTTTGCTAACGCCTGGGAGTGGAGATTTTGTAGATCCAGATCTATGTAATGGCGTCTGCAACGACGATGCTCGGATCTAGTTGCTGATGTCTAAAGATGAAGTTATTACGGCCACACTAGATCTGCCATAAAACGTGCGCAATAGTCTCTAGTCCAGGTAAGGTTTTCTGTGCTTTTACTCTTGCTGTGATCCATGCGTTAAGGCGATGAACTGAATGAGGTGTGATCAATACATTGAGATCATGATGACTCCAAACTCCTCTAGTCCATGAACAAAAGAAAAATAGATGTTCTAGGGTTTCCTGTGCATGTTGATTGCAAAGATTACATATAGGATTAGGAGTGATATGTCGATGAAACAAATTTTCTTTTGTTGCAAGTGAGTTTTGGCATGCTGACCATAAGAACATGCAAATTTTTGGTGCTATTTACATAGTCCATATTCATCGCCAGAGTATTCTGGGAGACTAGAATGATGTGGAGGCGTGATGATTTCTGAGTTTGCTTGCTATGTTGATGATAGAATTGTAATTACTTTTCACTATGTGAAGACCATGCTTTGTTGCTGTCCAAACTAACTAATCAGAAGCATAATGTGGTCTGATAGGAATTCGAAGGATTTCATTGATGATTTGATCACCAAAAAACTGTTTGATAAGAGGAAGGTTCCAGGATTGGTGGTAAGGGTCAATAAGATCAACCACCAACGCTAGCTCCTCTCTTGCGGCTAGTCCGCCTATAGTTCCTATAGGTAGCCACCTATCCTCACATATCTTGATGTTTTTGCCATCACCAACAGACCATCTTACATTAGGTATGATGGCTTCTCTACCAATAAGAAGGCTTTGCCAACCCCAAGATGGGCGAGACCCTTTATCTGCTGTTCAAAAGTCTTGTGAATGAAAATAAAGCCCCTTAGAAATCTGACTCCACAAAGAGAGAGGTTGATGAATTAATCGCCATGCTTGCTTGCCAATCATTGCCCTGTTAAAAGCTATTAGGTCTTAGAAGCCAAGACCCCCATTGTTCTTGCTAGTTTTTAGCACATCCTATTTCTGCCAATGCCCTCCTGTCTTGCTCTTGTCATTCTTCCACCAAAAACTAGAAATTCTTTGTTCAAGCAATTTACAAAGAGATAGAGGAAGCTTGAAGATAGACATAGCATATTGAGGAATAGCTTGCACAATAGATTTAAGTAGGATTTCTTTTCCCCCTTTAGATAGTAATCATTCTTTCCAACCTTTTAGCTTTGCATTTACTCTCCCTAATATCCATGAAAACATTTATCGTTTTGATCGTCCCTAGTCCGAAGGTATATCCAAGTATTTGCCATATCGTTGCAATACCAAAATTCTAAATTCCCTTGCCAAATTTTCCTATAGTCTCAAAAGGCAATATTTACTAAAAAAACATTCCAAATTTGTTCCTATTGATGACCTATCATGTGGCTATGCAATACTAGTTCAAGATGTTAGCAAGGTTCCGACATTCATTAATTATACCGTCTAGGAAAAATACCGACTCATCAGCGAAAAAAAGATGGGAGAGAGTCGAACATGACCTAGATAGCGTGAGCCTTTTGAGATGGCCTACTTCGACTGCTTGGTTATTTAAGGTTGAAGGAACATTCACAAGATAAAAATGTAAGGGGATAGTGGATCACCTTGATGGAGTCCCCTTGACAATTGAAAGGAAGGTAGCCATTCACTATTAAAGCATACACTGAAAAATGGGGTAGTGATGCATTGCATCACCCAAATAACTCACCTTGGGTGGAAACCCAATCTAAGTAAATAATCTCTAAGGAAATCCCACTCAACTCTATCATACGCCTTTTGCATGTATGTCTTAATTAGTACCTTGTACTTTCGCTTCCACTTCCTAGTATTGAATTGATGAAGAACTTCCTGAACGATCAAAATATTATCTTGGATTTATCGTCCACTCACAAAAGTAGCCTATTCCTTAGAGATAAGATCAGATAGACATGGTTTAAGACAATTAGTGATAACCTTTGAAATGATTTTATATGCATAGTTGCATAGGCTGATGGGCCTATACCTCCGGCGATCCGGCGAGGTCGCGGGAGGACCTCGCCGCCCTCGGATGCGGACCATCGGATCGCGGGTCGCGGCGAGGGTCTCCGGGCGGACCTCCTCGGCGACCGGACCTGCCGACGATCCCGGCGAGGTCGCGGAGGACCGCCGCCCTCGGATCCCGGCGAGGTCGGCGACCGAACCTTGCCGCGACCCACGGCGATCGCCGCGACCCGTTAGGGTGATTGGTTTTGGGAATCAAAGCAATAATGGTTCTATCTAGATTGCAAGGCAAGGCACTCCTGAATTAAAGAAATCTTGCACTAACATTAGAAGGTCATCCTTAATAATATCCCAATGCGTTCTATCTAGATTGCAAGATTAAAAAAGTCCGTTCAAAATATCCCAATGCGTCTGATTAAAAAAGTCCGTTCAAACCATCCGGGCCTGGGGCTTTCGAAGCCCCCAATTGGAAAGTTGCCCCGGGCACCTCTTCGATAGTGACCAAAGCGGTTAATTGGTCATTCATTTCTAGTGAGACACCTGGAGGACATTGATTCAAAATAGGCCCGTAGTCTTAATACCCCCTTGATGTATATAAATTTGAGAAGAAATCAATCATCATCTTCTTGAGGGCTTGAGGATCCCGCACCCATTCCTGATTGACATCCTGTAACATAATAATCCTATTTCTTTGGCGTCTTTGGATGGAAGTTGCATGAAAAAATTTAGTATTCTTGTCACCCCATCGCAACCAATTGATTCTAGAATGCATAGCCCAAAAGTGCTCTTCTTGTTGCCATATTCTTCTAATTTCATCACGGATCATAGAGGCTGCCTCTTTATCATTGCTATTAATATGTGGTCTATTGGTGATCAACTAAAGCTTTTGGTGTAAGGTATTTACTTGCAAGTGTTTTGAGTGACTATAGCCTTCTAAAGCCACATAAAATCATGTAGTTTGTGCAGTAGAGTGGGATGACTTACCTAAATTGAGTTCCATGCATTATAGATGCTCACTTGGCATTCTCAATCCTGGTTCCAAAAAGCCTCAAAGATGAAAGGCCTTATGCATTTTCTAGTAGGTGCTATTGTGGATAAGAGTAGGGGACTATGGTCAAAACCCATAACCGGCAGAGCGAATACTTTAGCCTTAGGATATAACAGTCACCATTCTAGCGTACACATTACCCGATCTAAATGGTCTTTGACTAATTCGTCCCCTGCTCTATTATTCATCCAAGTGAAAGCACAACCTTTGCTTTCTAATTCCATTAGGGCATAGTCATTAATGATGGCTCTAAAGGAAAAGAGACGATATGAAGTTGATGGTCACTTGCCAACCTTTTCCCATGGGTAGATAATGTGATTGGAATCTCCAGCACATATCCAAGGCAAAGTGTTGGAGTTGCTGATCATTCCTAGCTCTTCACATAACAGCTGTCAATTATGGTATGATGAGGAGGCATGGAGATAGGTAATGTGCATCGTTTTGTCATCAATCAAATCTTGGCAAATCATGTCAAAATAGTCCTCCGAAGAGTGAACATGTTTATTGTTAAGCGGTCATTCCAAAGAGCCACTAGACCCCCTTTCAGACCAACTGGGTTTCAAACAAAAGCACTTTGGAAGTGTAGACAACGCTACAAATGTTGGATCACCGGTTCATTATTCTTAGTTTCCATTAGGAAAACCAAGTCAGGCTTTTCCTTGGCTGTTAAGGCCTTGAGAGCTTGAACTGTCAGGGGATTGCCCAAACCCTGATAGTTCCAATAAATTAACTTCATTTGTATGTGGGTGGCTACTTAGGGCCAACCACCAACGCCCATTGTGTCGCCTCTTCTACTACATATACTAGAGTGTCCATGAGTTGAGTATCATTGAAGTCTAAGGAGGCTAAGTTCCGCATCTCATAGGGAGAAAACCTTTTCTGTTTTTTGGCTATGCCCATTGTAATGATAGTTCTGGTAGTCTTTTGCTATTTTTGTTGTTGCATATACATGGGTTGAGTTTGAATTGCTTTTAATTTTGCTGTTGCAAGAACTAAATCAGTAGTTAACGGAGCCCCCTGTACCAAATTAGTCAGATGGGAGTGCTGGCAAGTCACTTCAACTAAGGGCCTATTCCAAGTTGTAAGTGTCGATTTGGGAGCTGTTTCAACAGTTGCTATTGAGGGCAGTAGAGGGATAGTCGGCTATAAGGCAGGGGGTTTTAGGTACAGTCTCATCAATCTACTCTATTTTATCCTGAGGGTTATAAAACGTTTGCCAATAAGGATTATGCTCTCTAACCTCAGCCCGTAACCATTGGCCATGGGCCATTTTGTCTTTGTCATCTAGCTGTGCTTCTTCATAAGGGTAGTCTTTGCAATACATAGCATAATGCCCATTTTCCCACAAGAATAGCAAAAATGCGATAATTGTTCATATCTAAAATCTACAGAGTTTTCCCATCGATGCAAATTAGTTTTCCAGTCTTTAAGGGTTCCTACAAGTTGATGTCGACCCTGACTCTTCTAGCTCTTAAGGCTAAGCCCTCTTTTGTATTTGATTTAACTTCAATAACGTTACCAACCTAATTAACCGCCCTTCTAATAAGTTGTTCAGTGCTCCATTCTAAAGGTAAGCCAAAAACTTGCAGCCAAAAAGCGTAGTGAGTAAAATCATAATAGTGTAAAGTCATGTTGGGTATTCAAGGCTTAAAATTAACTAAATGGCCTAAGAATAGCCAAAGGCCACCATCAATTATTCTTAGTTTCTCGACCTTTGACTTGAACTTTGCTATAAATAGGCCAGCATCTCTCTTGGAAATCTCTACTTAGTCTATCCACCACACCCACTTCATGGTACTTTGGAAAGCTTGAAGATTAACAAATGAGTTAGAGAAGATATTGCCAACTAAAATTAACCGGCATTCCCGCAACCTTTCAAGTGTGGTTTCTTCATCCCAAATCTTTGTTCTTGTTCAAAGCAAAGGCGACCCAGTCTTTGACACAGGGCAGCTAATCGCAAGGACCCTCTTGATCATCCGAAGCCATTTGAACCGACCGAACTCAAGAACACCCTAATCTAATTGCATCGGGAGGAAGGCGAGACCATACCATGAGCAACTCATCGTCCAACAGAATAAACGAGGTGCAAGAAGGAAGATTGACAAGGAGAAATGAAAAACTTGGAAAGTCGTAGGTCAAAACCTCTGAATTGATGCACCGTCGAAGCCGATTGTGAAGAAGCCGAGACATGCAAGCAATTAGACGGTGGGAATTGATGGCGGCTAGCTTGCTGGAGGTACCACACTGAAGAGAAAGAAGACAACGAAGCACAAATTCGCCTGAGAAAGGTGAATTGATGGAGCGATTAAGGGTAGATGGATGGAAATGAGGGGGTTATTGATGGGGATTAGGGTTAAGGTGAAAAGGCCAAAAGAAAACCACCATAGAAGGTAGACAAAGCTCTCCATGACGAGAGGTTTTTTTCTTGAATGATCTTAGATGTTTTTTTGTCGCAAACTTCCTTACTAATGACCCTTGTTGCACACATGAAAATCAAGAATATTAGATGCTCTTTAGAGTAGTGCATCATCTTCCTTTCGCAAGGTCCATCTACTCCTATTTTGCTGAGAATTGCTCCACATAGCGAAACTTCACCGAAAATTGATCCACGATTTTTATTGAATTGGGTTCCATGACAATTCAAATAGGAAATAAAATGCAACTAAAACTAATTACTCTAAAGGATAATAAATGCAGGAATTTGAACGATAAATTGATAAACTGAAAGACACATAATTTCTATTGATGATTGCCTTTTTCAACGATATTCAACATGGCTTATATAGCTCCATTACAAATTGCAATCACTTCTAAACAATTAATATTCAAATTAACAGTTACAACCGTATCTCCATAATTTCAAGCTCCATGATCACACTCTATGATTTCACGTCTGACTTTGTTTACAAGTGGATACAAACTCTTCAGTTGCCACTGCTTAGCTACATCTCCACAATTTTAGGCTCCATGATCACTCTCCATGATTGCACGTCGGCATTATCTACAAGTGATTATGACTTCTTGATCATAACTAGATTTAACCATTAATTGACATCTTCACCTATTCAGTTTCTTCATCCAACACTTATCTAAATTTATCTAAATGACAATTGTCGACCGATCGTCATAGTACATCGATGATCATACTGTGTGAAAGAAATCGAAGGCGATGGAGAGAGGAATAAAGTTTTTCTGTATTTCCTCAATATGTCTGTAAACTATACATATCCTAAAGATATAGAACTAGGTTTGTACAATTAATGGAAATAAAGAATTCTATGTATCAATCTAGATGTGTATCTAATCTTTAATTGATATGTACATAATCAAATCAAATCCAAATCTCCTAAAGGAATATCGCATATTTTTTAACACTCCCCTCAAGTTGGTGGCTTGTAGATGTCCAAGACGCCTAGCTTACTCAATAGATATGTGTGTTGTCGATGACATAAGGGCTTGGTGAAGATGTCCACCGGTTGCTCTGCTGTGCTAATTCCTTTTGTTTCAATCACCCCTTCTTGAATCTTGTCTCATGTAAAATGACAATCCACTTCTATGTGCTTAGTCATCTCGTGCACTATAGGGTTTGCTGCCAATTTGAGAGTTGCATCGTTGTCGCAATATAATGTTGTCGCTCCTCGTACTTGTATTCCGAGGTCCTTAAGTAACCCTTGTATCCACACTACCTGACAAGTGGTTTTTGCCATAGCTCAGTACTCAGCTTTAGCCGAAGACAAAGATATAGTAGGCTACTTCTTGGTCTTCCATGAGAGAAGTGAATCTCCTAATTTGATGCAAAAGATCCAAAGGATCGATCTTCGGCTAGTAGGACACTTAGCATAATCAGCATCATAGTATGCCCTCATCTTCATGTCACATTGTTTGAACAAAAGAATTCCAAGTCCTGGACACTTTTTCAAATACTTCACAACATTCAATGTAGCTTCCAAATGAGATCACTTTGGACTGTGCATGAACTGACTAGGTGTCTGTACTGCATAAGAGATATCAGATCTAGTCATGGTTAGGTATATGAGCTTCCCAACAAGTCTTTGATACCCTAATGGATCTTTGAGTATGGGATCATCATTTTGTGATATACCCTTATCATATTCTGCATTAGTCAATTTAATGTTCTGCTTAATAGGAATCACAGTTGGCCTGCAACCTAATAAGCCTGCTTCTGATATAATTTCTAAGACAAACTTCTATTGACTAAGGGAAATTCCTTGATCAGATCGAGCAATTTCAATTCCAAGGAAATATTTAGGTGCTCCTAAGTCTTTAATGTGAAAGGTAGCATGTAAACAATTATTCAAATTGTCTATGGCAGCCTTATCATTTCCCATAACAAGTATGTCATCGACATATATCATTAGATAAATGGATGACATACCTTTAGTCCGTGTAAATAAGGCATAGTCATGTTTAGACTGCTTGAAGCCTACTGTTGTAAGAGCATTTGCAAATTTGGCGTACCATTGTTTGGATGCTTGCTTTAATCCATAAAGGGATTTACGGAGATGACATACTCTATTCTCCCCCTGTCTCCGTAAGCCTTGACGAATATCCATATAAATTTCCTCATCAAGATCCCCGTGCAAGAAAGCATTGTGCACATCCATTTGATCTAAACTACAATTATTAATAGCAACAACAAACAAAAAAGAACGAACTGTGACATCGGTGGCTACCAGAAAAAAGGTCTCGTGGTAGTCAAAACCCTCCTTTTGTGTGAATCCGTTTGCAACCAATCGTGCCTTGTATCGTTCAATGGAACCATCAACACGATACTTTATCTTGTACACCCACTTGCAGCCAATTGGCTTGCGATCAGAGGGGAGTGGGACAAGATTCCATGTTTTATTATCAATCAATGCTTGAAGTTCCGCCTTCATGGCCTGTTGCCATTTTGGGTCAATGGATGTCTCATCATAACTAGATGGCTCCTATTCTTCTGATAGGTGACTAATACAACATCTATATTCCTATGATAATCTATGAAATGAAACATATGATGAGACCAAATACTGAGTACCTGGAGAATGATGAGTTGCACAAATATAGTCTTTAGTCCAAGTAAGAGGTCATGTGGTGCGACCAAAACGCCTTGGATGAGTGGTGTCCGTATTTGTCTCATTGGTAGATGGCGACTCAATATTCTGACTTTCCTCAGTATCATGGGAATCTTTGAGTCGTGGTTCTAAAATTTCTTCTGAGTGATCAATCCTCTCAACAAGTGTTGACGTTGATACTGGAAGAAATGAATTAGTGGGAGGAATGTGCCTCGATTCTGCCATTGGTATATAGGTAGGACCTTGAGGCATTGCTTCATCAGATAGGATGCTATGGGGAGAGGCCGTCATCCATGTATTTGCATCTAGAGTTGTTTGCTCAAAAAAAGAAAAAATTCTTCATGAAAGATGACATCACGACTTACTAGAAATTCGTTTGTGGAAATGTCAAGAACCCGATACCCTTTCTGCAAATGGGGATATCCCATGAAAATGCATCGCCAAGCACATGGACTGAATTTGTCTCTAGGTCCCATTGTTGCAACAAAACAAAGACATCCGAAGACCTTGAGATGCTGGAGCTTTGGTGTCTTTTGGAATAATAACTCAAATGGAGTTTTCCCTTTAAGTATCCGAGTCAACATCCATTGATTAGGTAAGTGGCTGTAACCACACAATCTCCCCAATAATCGTCTGGAACTGACGCTTGAAACTTCAAGGCTTGTGCGACTTCCAATAGATGACAATGTTTCTATTATCACACCATTTTGTTGTGGTGAATAGATATAGGAGCTCTCATGTTGTATGCTATGTGTAGTAAATAGTGAAGAGCAATCATGGCTGAAGAATTCTCTTCCATTATCAGTACGGATCCGCTGTATGGATTTGCCAAACTAATTCTTTGAGAGTGAGAGAAAACTTTTCAAATGAGAATAAGTCTGATTCTTAGACTACATCAAGAAAATCCAAGTTGCACAAGAATAATCATCGACTATAGTGAGAAAATATCGAGACCCATCATGATTTAATGTGTGGTATGGTCCCCATATATCCACATGAATCAAGGAAAAAATCTCACTAGTCCGGGTGTTATTAGACGGAAAAGGTGCACGAGATTGTTTAGCAAGAGAACATATAGGACATTGTGGACATGGAAAGGAGGCACTGTGGCCCAATCTCAAATGTATAATGGAATTTCTATCATTGATAGTCAAGTTACACAATAATGACTTATTTAAAGAATTGCAAGGAAAATTACTTGAGAAACTATTCCAAAAAAAAAAAAAAAAAGGCCTTTAAAGAGACTACCCAAGCCCATCAATTTCCCAGTCGAAAGGTCTTGAAAGAAACACGTGTCAGCATTGAAAATGACTCGGCATGAATTTTCTTGACAAACTTTTGACACAAAGATCAGGTTAAACTAGAATTTTTGGATATAAAGAACATTTCTAAGAGTAATCTATGAACTGAGATTGATTGTCCCTTTTTCATGGACATGGGTAATATCCCCATTGGGCAATTGCATGGAAATAGGGAAATTCAATATATCATTTATACTTGAGAAAAATCGCCTGTCACATATAATATGGTCGCTTGCCCCTGAATCAATTATCCACACCTTTCTGGATATTGAATTAATCAAGCAATGGGTAATACTTGAGAAACTCGCTCCTCTGTTTATTGTGCCCATTTTTTGAAGTGCCTCCATCAACTGATGATACTAACTATATGACATAAGGCTGGTCAATTTTTTTACCGGTTGACCCGGTAACTTGATAAGCTACTGAAACCTTTTTTTTTTTTCTTTTTCATCCGGCTTTCCATGCAATTTCTAGCAATTATCAATTGAGTGATTAGTACATTTGCAATAATCACAAAATAATTTATTCTTGCCTTTAAAATTTCTTCCAAAATTTTTTGATGATGTGGCAAGCATCTGACTATCCATTCCTTTAATCGCAACAAAGATCTGATTGTCCAATCCTTTAGTCGCAAGCTCCTATTTGCCGTTGGATCCGATTGAGGGATCGAAGGTTTGCGAGCTATCCGATCCTTATATCACATCCTAACCATCCATCCAGTCTACTTTAAATAGCCTGAGTTCCTCTTCTACAAACCCTAATTTGGCCACTCATCTCTCTCTTTCTCTCACGATTTAGGGTTTGCGTCTTGGTGGCCGCGTCTCACCAATCTCCGCGGGCTGCAAGTGTGACGCTCTCGCTGCTCCTAGTGTGGTCTGGCATCGCGTGTCACTGACTCTCCTCCTACAAAGCCAATTGAAATATCTGCCCAATCGGCGGCATGGGATCCATGGTGAGGATCTGTGAGCGAAACCCGAGGTAAGTTTCATTCAAAATGAGGAGAAAGCGTGTAGCTTTCTCCCTATCTTTGATAGATCTGTATTGTTTGAGAGTGATTTCGGTCCCACGAGCTTCTTCTCGACCGCTTTGAGATTGTTCCACAGAAATGAGAGCTTGTTGAAAACGGTTGTGACCATCATATTTCCTTGCTTCAATTCACTAAGCTCTTGCATTAAATTAAAAATTTTCGCCTGGTCCAACTTCCCGTACATTTCCTGGATATTTTCCCACATTTCTTTTGCATCTTCAGTTGGTGGGAGTCCGGCCGTGACCTCGGAAGAGACGCAATTGCCGATCCAAGTTCGGACCAAGAGGTTGCTCTTCCTCCGGAGTCGAGCCAGGCGTTCGTCCACAGGAACTGGAATGGTTCCGTTGAGGAAACCATCTTTGTTTTTGGTTGCTAAGGCGCGCCGAAATTCCTACGACTATCTTATATAGTTCTCTGGGCCGGTCAATTGTTGGTTGATGAGCTACAATTCTAGTCCGTCGACATTAGAGACAAACAATGGATCGCCGGGTTCTGGTCATCCGGCGAGCGCCGCCGCCGAAAAAGGTACAAAACCAGGCGCACGAGGTTCGGGTAGGTATTTCCTTGACCCTATTAGCTTGCCCCAATTGGATAACCCGCATGATAAAAACTCGAGTAAGGATTTGTTCCCATACCTAGCTCTCCCGACCCGCTCAATTGCTCCGATCCGATGGTTGGGCTTGCCCCATTCGTGGTTGGTGGGCCCCCATCGGCTTGGACGTAGCTCTGGTGGCCCACATATGCAAACGATGATGGATTTGGGCTTGGCCCAAAATAAAGTGGATACGGACTCCACTGGTATGGTTGACCCACCACAGGTTGCCCTACATTGAGCTGAGTCTGCGTGGGTCGCCACTATTTGGGTTGTAATTGAGTCTGCTGATTTATGGCTGGAAGTGTCACAGGTTGATGTTCAGCCTGCAAATCTTAGGGCATTACTTCTCCAGTTAGTGAATTTTCAAAAGTAGAGGTGCTGGTTTGCTGGGAGGCCATGGTAAGTTAAAAAACTCCTTCGGATATTGATTCTAATGCTGAATACAACCATTTTCTGTAGGTTGAAGAACTATTTAGCAGAAGAACAAAGCGGAAGCAAATCAAAAGCCTAGAGGCTCTAATACCATGAAAGAAATAGAAGGTGGTGGAGAGAGGAATAAAGTTTTTTTGTATTTCCGCTATATGTCTTTAAACTGTATAGATCCTAAAGATATAGAACTAGGTTTGTACAATTAATGGAAATAAAGAATTCTATGTATCAATCTAGATATGTATCTAATTTTTAATTTATATGTACATAATCAAATCTGATGCGGGAGCATCCAACGTAGCTCCATCCACCAACTCGGAACCATCGATGTTTATCCAAGCCAAGAGAGAAATTGGGCATTATGTGCTTCGATGGATCATTTTCAATGAATAACTATCAATGGGAGACCATTCGAAATGTCTTGAATGACCGTTGATGAAGTTTCGAATGATTATTTTCTGGTCAAGGGAGGAGCTCGAATTTGAAGATTCAAGAATGCAAAAGGCCGAAGATTAAAGGAATTTAATTCCCGTGTTAATAAAGGCTTTTACTAAGTTATTATGTGTCTTTACTTGTCATGCGGTCAAGAGTCGACAGGTTTCGGTTTCTAGGCTATTAAGGTCTCTGTTTTAATATGTATTAAGGTGTCGGTTTCTAGGCTATTAAGGTCTGTTTTTAATATGCATTAAGGTGTCAGTTTCTAGGCTATTAAGGTCCGTTTTTAATATGCATTAACACTAAAACCCTCCTATAAAGAGGGAAAACTATCCAATGTAAGGGATACGAATTTTATGAATGAGAATTGTGAGATTTCCTCAAGTTGAGTGAATTCCTTTGGAGAGCGGATAACTCCTTTCGGTTTCTTTATCCTTGGAGCGTAGATCACTCCTTGGTGGTGAACCAAGAAGCCCTTTATCCTTGGCTGGTGGAATCTTTAGGCCGTGGTGGTGAACTTCGTAGATCTCGATCCTCATCCTTGGTTGGTGGCGCTGCCTTTATACCTTGGAAGGAGATTGTTTTTATCTTCTTATTCCTTTCCATTTCTTCTCCGTATACACTACTCCATACACTAAACCACAAAATTCCCCTTATAAAAAATCTCTGTTCTCGAATCACTCAACCCATCATGCATCAAAATATTGGTATCGTAGCTCAAGGTGCAACTCATTTGAGTGATTCCTTTCTTTCTTTTGTTACAAATTCCTTATGGATGAACAAGTTCCTAGAGGCTTGACTTTGGAGCAAGCGCACAACGAAAGGCGAGATCGTGCAATCCAAAATCTTCAACAACAAATGGAGCGAGTCCTCAATCTTCTCGAGAATCTGGCGAGAGAAGGGCAACCAGCAAGGCGTCCTAATGAACGGCGTCGGCGTGACGATTCTGAATCTCGTCAAAATTCTAATGTCGATTCCGAGTCCATTGGAGACAACCGAACAATTCTGCACTCTAGTGATTCTGAATCTCCAATTCGAAGATGAAGACGGAGAGGGAGGCATAAGGAGGATGAAAGAGACATTAAAGTGGAGGTCCCCGAGTTTGACGGTAATCTTAATCCCGATGACTTTGTAGATTGGCTACACAAAACCGAACGAATTTTTGAATTCAAATCCTATTCGGATGAGAAGAAATGTAAGGTTGCTATCCTAAGGTTGACCAAATATGCTTCTCTATGGTGGGAGAATCTAAAGCATCAACGAGCAAGGGAAGGAAAAGGCCGAATCAAGTCTTGGGAAAAACTCAAGAGGTTGATGAAGAAGAGGTTCTTGCCCGACAACTATAAGCAAGATCTCTTCCTCAAACCGAACTCCCTAAGACAACTTGGGATGAGCGTTGAAGAATACATTCGTGAGTTTGAACAACTCAAAATGAGGAGTGAAGTTCCGAAGTTCCCGAGCAAACCATTGCTCGTTTTCTTGGCGGCATGAATCGAGAAATTGCTGATATGGTTGAACTTCAACCGTATTGGTCCTTTGAAGACGTATGCAAGTTAGCCATAAAAGTGGAAAAACAATTGAAGAGCAAGAGGTTTTCCTCCAGAACCTCAACAAAGGCGACATCCTATTTTAAGGGTGCTTCCTCAAGCAAGGGTAAGAGTTCGTCGACAAAAGACAGAGGCAAGGGAAAGAATGCAGAGCCTTCCAAAGAAGTCCAAAAGAAGTTTGAAGGTGATGCAAGAAAATGCTTTAAGTGCCATGGCTTTGGGCATTTACAAGCAAATTGTCCAAATCGGAGAGTTATGACTCTTCAAGAAATTGAGGAGATTAATTCGGCGCTTCAAGAGGCTAATGACAATGAAGAACAAAATATTTCCGAATCGATCGGGAAGAAGAAGTTGTGGAGAAAGCTGATGATGGTGAGCTGTTGATCATCCGAAGAGCATTGCATGTTGAAGTTTCTCCTAATAATGAGCAAAGGAGAATATATTTCACATGCGTTGCACTATTAATGGAAAGGTGTGTTCGGTGATCATCGATGGTGGGAGCTGCACCAATGTTGCTTCGACAACTCTTGTCGACAAATTGAAGCTTCCAACAACGAAACATCCTCAACCATACAAGCTCCAATGGCTCAATCAAGGGAATGAACTCAAGGTAACCAAACGTGTTCTTATATCATTTTCGATTGGGAAGAACTATCGAGATGAGGTTGTATGTGATGTGATTCCAATGGAGGCATGCCACTTGTTATTGGGTAGACCGTGGCAATTTGATATAAATGCTATGCATGATGGTCGGAAAAACACATACTCTTTTCGAAGGAACAAAAATGCATTACTCTTTTACCATTGAGCCCTTATTCGATACATAACAATCAACCTAGGGAGGGAAACACTTGTAAGGAAAATCTGTTCTTGAGTGAGACACGGGTTGAGAGAGCCATTAGCAAACAAAAGAATGTTTTTGCTTTGCTTGTGGTTGAGAAAAAGAGTGAGATAGAGCGACCCATACATCCAAAAATGCATTGCTTGTTGAAAGAATTTGCGAGATGTGTTTCCGGAGGATTTGCCACTTGGATTACCTCCCATAAGAGGTATTGAGCATCAAATTGATTTGATCCCCGGTGCTCCGCTACCAAACAAGCCAGCTTATCGATGCAATCCGGAGGATACAAAGGAGTTGCAAAGACAAGTCAATGAACTTATTCTCAAAGGATACGTTCGAGAAAGCATGAGTCCCCTCTACATTTCCGGCTCTACTTGTGCCTAAGAAGGATGGTACATATCGGATGTGTGTTGATAGCGGGCCATCAACAATATCACCATAAAGTATAGGTACCCTATACCTAGACTTGATGATATGTTAGATGAATTATATGGTTCTTCTGTGTTTTCAAAGATAGATTTGCGGAGTGGTTATCATCAAATCGAAATGCGAGAAGGTGATGAATGGAAAACAGCTTTCAAGACCAAGGGAGGCCTTTATGAGTGGTTGGTTATGCCATTCGGATTATCTAATGCTCCGAGTACCTTCATGAGACTTATGAACGAGATTCTTCGTTCCTTTATTGGTCAATTTGTCGTTGTTTATTTCGACGTTATTCTTGTTTATAGTAGGAATGAGGAGGAGCATATCTCTCATCTAACACGGGTCTTTAATGTCTTGAGAGAACGAAAACTATATGCTAAAATGGAGAAATGTGAATTCTTCTATCCAAGCATTGTGTTTCTTGGTTATGTGGTTTCCAAAGATGGAATCTCTTGTTGATCAAGCCAAAGTAGAAGCTATGAAGACTTGGCCGGTTCCGAAGTCTATTTCGATGTAAGAAGTTTTCATGGACTTGTTTCTTTCTATCGACGGTTTGTCAAAAATTTTAGTACTTGTCATGGCTCCTATAACTGAATGCATGAAGAATGGTGCTTTTGAATGGACAAAGACTGCTCAAAACGCCTTTGAGGTAATCAAGCGAAACTTTGTGAGTCTCCTATTCTTGCACTTCCGATTTTGATAAAGTATTTGAAGTTGAGTGTGATGCAAGCGGAGTTGGTATTGGTGCTTTGTTCTGGTGCAAGCACAAAAACCATTGGCATATTTCAGCGAGAAGTTATCGATTCCAAGAGGAATTATTCAACTTATGACAAAGAGTTCTATGCCATTGTCCGAGCTCTTGATCATTGGAGTCATTATTTGAGGCCAAAGCAATTTGTCCTTCATTCGATCATGAGGCGCTTAAGTTTATTAGTGGCCAACGCAAGCTTAATTCGAGACATGCAAAATGGGTAGAATTTCTTCAATCCTTTTCTTTTGTCTCGAAATATAAACCCGGGCACACTAATGTTGTAGCGAGATGCTTTATCAAGAAGATATTCTATGCTTGCGGTTCTGGACTCTAGGATTCTCGGATTTCAATCAATGAAAGCACTTTTATTCTGAAGATGCGGAGTTCTCATCCATCATCAACAATTGCAAGCGAGGAGTTCAAGGTATATATTCTTTGCAAGATGGGTTTCTTTTTAAAGGAAATCAATTATGTGTGCCGAAGAGTTCTTTTCGCGAATTGCCGATTCGAGAAGCGCATGGTGGAGGATTGGCTGGTCATTTTGGGATTAACAAAACTCTTGAGGTTCTTCAAGAGCATTTCTATTAGCCAAAGATGAGTGGAGATGTGCATGCTATCATATCAAGGTGTGCAACTTGTCATAGGTCAAAAAGTCATTTCCATCAAGGTTTGTATACTCCACTTCCGGTACCATTACAGCCTTGGGAAGATGTTAGCATGGATTTCATTGTGGCTCTACCAAGAACTCAAAGAGGAAAAGATGCTATCATGGTGGTCGTTGATCGGTTCTCTAAAATGGCTCATTTCGTGCCATGTCACAAGACCAATGATGCATCTCATATTGCTGAATTATATTTCAAAGAGATTATCCGCATTCATGGAGTACCAAAGACCATTGTGTCGGATCGTGATTCCAAGTTCTTAAGCCACTTTTGGAGGACTCTATGGAGAATGCTTGGTACAAGACTCTTATTTAGCACGGCTTGTCATCCCCAAACCGATGGCCAAACGGAGGTAACAAATCGTACTCTAACCACTCTTCTTCGTGGTATGGTGAGTAAATCATTGAAAGATTGGGATTTGAAGTTTGCGCATGCTGAATTTGCTTACAATCGATCGCCAAGTTATACTGCGGTCGATCGCCATTTGAAGTTGTGTATGGAATTAATCCTCTCACACCCATTGATTTGATTCCAATTCTGTCTAACTCTCAAGTGAGCTTTGATGGCAAGAAAAGAGCTGAGTCAATGAAGAAGCTCCATGAGCAGATTCGATCCAACATTGAAAAGGCCAACGAATCTTACAAAAAAGAAGCTAATCAACATCGCAAGAAGGCTCAATTTCAACCGGGCGACCTTGTATGGCTTCACTTGAGGAAGGAGAGATTTCCATTTCGTCGAAAGAACAAGCTCATGCCAAGAGCCGATGGCCCCTTTAAAGTTTTGGAGCGAATTGGTGACAATGCTTACAAGATTGACCTTCCGGGAGAGTTTGGAGTTTCAGCCTTTCTCTTTACTTGGAGGATGACAACCTTCTAGATTTGAGGACAAATCTCAAACAACCTGGGGAGGATGATGCGGGAGCATCCAACGTAGCTCCATCCACCAACTCGGAACCATCGATGTTTATCCAAGCCAAGAGAGAAATTGGGCATTATGTGCTTCGATGGATCATTTTCAATGAATAACTATCAATGGGAGACCATTCGAAATGTCTTGAATGACCAGTTGATGAAGTTTCTTCGAATTTGAAGATTCAAGAATGCGAAGGCCGAAGATTAAAGGAATTTAATTCCCGTGTTAATAAAGGCTTTTACTAAGTTATTATGTGTCTTTACTATCATGCGGTCCAAGAGTCGACAGTTTTAGTTTCTAGGCTATTAAGGTCAATATCTCGAATATGCATTAACACTAAAACCCTCCTATAAAGAGGGGAAAACTATCCAATGTAAGGGATACGAATTTTATGAATGAGAATTGTGAGATTTCCTCCAGATATATAATCCTTGGATTCACTCCTTGCCATCCTTGAAATCTTTATGAAGCCTTCCTCATCCTTGGTTGGTGGCGCTGCCTTTATACCTTGGAAGGAGATTGTTTTTATCAAAAAGAGGCCCGGTGCGTCAATAAAAAGCCAGTACTGCTCCATATCTCGGGCCCATATATTGCCATAATATGAAGCCTTGGAAACAAAAACAGTCCCGGTGCGTCGAGCTCTCCAAGGGCCCATATACACATTCAAACCAAAGCAGGCCCAGAGCGTGACGAGGCCCAACGTCTTCGTCTCCGGCCGATATCTTCAGAGCAGACTCCTCGAGCTTCGTCAATTCTTCACCGACGTCGCGACATCGAAGAAGCGCTCGAACTTGCAGTGGATCCCCCTTCGAAATCGTCGATCTCCGAAGAGGTTAGCCTCGATTCGCGCGGTCCGTTTCATTTCGGAATCTTAGGTACGACCGTTGATCTCGAACTCAAAGCGAAATGTCCGGTCGTGTCTCGTGCTTGAGCGGCTGCTTTGTCTTCGTTCCGACCCTTGAATCTGTTTGGTGTTTCCTTCTTTGGGTGCGCTTCGGTAGGTGGTTTGCTATGGTTTTGGGATCTTGTTTTTGGTGATCTTGTTCACTTTTTTGGCTGTGGAGGTTTGAAGCTGGTGGCTGCTGCAATGTCCCGAGTGTACGTCGGGAATTTGGACCCGCGGGTGTCGGAGAGGGATCTTGAGGACGAATTCCGTACTTTCGGTGTTCTTAGAAGGTGATTCTGACCTAAAGGATGGATTTTTCTGCTTGGGTTTCCTCCTTTTTCGTTGCTGACTATTTCTGTTTGTCTCGTTATCGGTTAGGGTTTTGTGGGTATTGCGGAAAACCCTTCATTTTTGTCTACTGTTTAGTGTTGCTGATTGATCCAGTGCTAGATTTTGATTTCTTGGGTGGTATGAATGCAGTGTCTGGGTTGCTCGGAGGCCACCGGGTTATGCATTTATCGAGTTTGATGATCGAAGAGATGCTCTAGATGCTATTCGTTCTTTGGATGGTCGGTAAAAAGATCCTTTTTTCCCCTCTTTGTACGATGTCTTCTTTGAGCTGCCCTCTTTTCTGGCTCAGATCTCTCAAATTTTCTTCCATTGTATGCACTCACAAGTTGTTAATTTCATATGGCAATTGTTTTTTGTGATCTTTACTGGGATAGTGCGTACAGGTGACTGGTATAGACTTTTTCATTTGGGGGAGTACCTGTATTTTCTGGTGAATTAAACAAGCTGCAGCTGAAGTGTCTGTTTAGAGAGCTGTGGTTGAAATGCTACTACCACCATGCTTAAAAAATAAAACCTTTCTGACAAGAAAATCTGAGCATGTACAAATGATCTATGAATGGAAGCTTGGTTACAGTCATTAGTCTAGTTACGATGGCTCAGACATTGTTTATTTAGTTGACTGCTGTTTTAGAAATGTTATTTGCATACTCGAATCTTGTACTGGGAGAGCCTTTTCAATAAACCATCTCTGTCTTCATCATGCATTGATCTGTGATTTATTGTTCTTTACTTCTTCATGTTGTCAAGGAGCTGGTAATTTTTGGGCATTTTAAATATTAAAGCATGTCATTGGACTCACTTTGAAACAGACTAAGGAGGAATTGATAAATTCAGCGATGCATATTTAATTAATTTACTAAGGAAAAGTGAAGTTGAGCATGATGGACATCCTTTGGTGATTTCTACAGTTTAATCTTACTTACATTATTATCCCACTTATGGTGTGCTTGTGTCTTTTGAGAATCTCCGTGTATTAATGCTGTATATACAGGAAAGAATGGTTGGCGTGTGGAAGTCTCTCACAACAAGGGTGGTGGAGGCCGTGGCGGTGGGCGTGGTGGACGTGGCTTTGGTGGAGGTGAGGACTCCAAGTGTTATGAGTGTGGGGAGCCAGGTCATTTTGCCAGAGAGTGTCGCGCACGCATTGGTTCAAGAGGCTTGGGAAGTGGAAGGCATAGAAGCCCCAGTCCTAGGCGGCGTAGGAGCCCCAGTTATGGGAGAAGGTTTGTTGAATTAGTTATTTTTTGTGATTGACTTAATTTTCTGATTATGCTGCAATGTGTTTTAGTTTCATTCCTTAATGTCAACGCTCTATTTTTCACTCTAACAGGATTGTCTCTGCTGACAATCATTTGATGATGTTTTAGCTTTTTGTAGAATGGGCTTGATGGGATCCTAGTGTCTCGTGTTCAGATGATATTTGCTGGCAATACTTAAATTGAAATGTCCATTCTAGTTCTCATTTGGGAAAAAGCTCAACTATGGTAATGGGAAACAAAGCTAGACTGAAATAACTCTTTGAGAGAAAAACAAAACTTTCAATCTGATTGGTTTGCTCTTATGGCAGCGGTTGTACCATGATAATCAAAAGGGGGATGGAAATGGACTAATGAAAAATAGAAATAAAGATTGAGGAATGAAATAATGCTTCTAGATGACCCACTGAAATTCTGAGAGAGGAAGAATTAGCAGATTTTGGACAGGGAAAGGATATGCAGAGTTAGCATGGATCTTGGCCTTTTTGTATTCAACTGTAAAAAATGAAATTTGATTGATGCATCTGTCTAATGCAACTAGCTTAGTGATTGAGATGTCAAACCCCATGGCTTTGACCCCTGAAGTGCAAAGTGTGGTGGTTGATATTTGGTAAAATCACCATTGCTGGCCACATGCAGTCATCTAGGTTTTTAATACTGCTTCTAGTTCATTTTGTGCTCTGTTATGATCTACTCTTTCCATACTTTACTGTATATAAAAGCTGTTTGTGTTTTATGGTAAAAGTCTCCAATTGAACAAGATTAGGAGAATAAGATCACAATGGTGATTATTCTTTTTGATAGAACATATTGTGTGTCATACTTTGATTTTTCCTATAGAACTTTCTGTTCTACATGACTTGTTTGCTGTCTGTACATTTGGCCTTTCCTTTTATGTGAGTATATTCATCCAACCTGCATAAAATTGCAGGAGCTACAGCCCCCGGGATAGATCTCTGCGCCGCCGCAGCATCACGCCTCCTCGACGTGACCGCAGCATCACGCCTCCTCGACGTGACCGCAGCTATAGCCGTTCCCCTCTGCCACGCCGTGCTTCTCGTGATTCCCCTTATGCCAATGGGTAGGCCTTAAGTTCACCAGTAGAAGCTTTTACTTTGTGACAGTCCCATGGTATCGAACCACTAGCTGTTAGAGAACTATCTAGGAATGTTACTGGGGGAACATGACTTGGGTTGTCAGTCTTTGTCAGGTTCTACTTTTTTCTTCTTTTTCTTGTGCATTCCAATAAATGATGCCACTTTATAGTAGGCTTAGAGCATTGGGTTTCTCCAGTATGTCAAGGTTAAGATTCCATGCCTTTCAAGGATTATAATATTTATTTCATTTCTGCAGGGATTAAGGCTGCATCTTGGTAGAAGCGCATGGCTTATATTAAATGGAGTTGCTAATTGCTGAACCTTCGGCTATGTAGCCTGGTTTGAGGATCGAGTTACGTATGTTGGTGTCCTGACAGTGAAGTAGTTAGGAACTTGGATTGGCATGGCTTCTACAAGTATTTTAGCAATGGGTGCATAGATGCCACATGTAATTGGCTCGGTCTCTTCAGCTACGGAAACTTTGAAGGTGTTTTCCATACTTAGTTTGCCATGTTCTGATGCTTTTATGCTTATGTTGCTTTAGCAGTTGTATTGTTACTTTGTTTGAAGTATTCTAAGACTTTTTACATGTTTGTCTTTTGAGGTTTTCGATTATCGGCTCAAACGGCACGATTTCGCTACTCATTTCGTCACTGCTCATGGTTTTTCCCCATCTGGTTATCTGCTCGTCTACATCTGCTCCTCTTCGCTTCTGCTGTTATTGAGCTCAAAACATTTTGTATCTGCAAAGCGAGGAATCTTCACAGCCAATGACTTTTGCGCTCACTCCAGCAAAACAAAGCTTGTGATCTAGTTTATGCGCACACGTGTTGACTTAGCTCATTTGAGAGGATGAAGCTGGTCTTTGGCTTCCTCTGTCTTCGCTTCTAATCACAGCACACGCATCTTCTTGTTGTTTGTGCACCTTGGCTTGAGAACATGGTGTGAAATCAGATTTGAAAGCTCTCCTCAGTTACTGGAGCTGTTAATCTCATGATTGGTAGCTTGGATGGTGCAAAGTGCAATATGCACGCGAGGTCAGTCCTGATGCCATGACTTCTATGAAAACCTGCTGAGATTTCCAATCCATGAGTCATCTCTTTGTTAATTGTCTCAAGAGGTAGAATCATCTGGATTACACTGGGTCCGGTACTTGGTGAGAGCTTCTTCATTGCAGAGAAATAGGTTTGTTCTTTGACAGGGGTTCCCTTCCATTAAAGGTGCTCAGCACTATATTTTGGCTGGGACGAAGCATATCAATGATCACAGATCTGCTGTACTTGTAAGGTTAGAGACCGGCATGTCCTACATGGATGCACTGGTTGTCGGAGATGTTCATGTTGTTAAAAATTATTCTGTGTAGCATAACCTTTAAAATGCCAATCTTGATCCATTAGGATGTGTTGCTCCATATGGTCTGGTTCACCTTGTCTGAAGCCCCCCAGGGCGCCAGAAAACTTCCCTTTCCATGTGTAGCCGCTGAAAAGGTCACAACTTTGGTTGATGCCGGTTCAGGTCCCTTCCGAGGCTCGAGATGAGATTCAGCAAGCAAGTTTCCACTTGAGTATTTTGATCCTGCCAGGGAACCATAGCTGTCTAAGCTTATTGGCAGTCCATCAAACCGGTTTGCAGCCAAAAGCAGCATATGGTCATGGCAAAGCACCTGAAAATAAGTGTTTTCTAGATCAAAAGCGTGTGATTATCTTTCAGAAATCGACAGTGGACCATCGGAGATTTCTGGTGCGATTGCTAAGCTTAGAGCTGCAGACACATTACTTGTGGCAAGAATAATAAACGAGTGCCCGACATGAAAAAGAAGTTGCTGAAAAGATGTAATGTGGAAATAATTGATAAGTGAAAACGATATCAAACGAGTCGAGACTTGTGCCCCGTGGATCACGCCAAGGAATAGGAATACAGCACATAAAACTAATAGTGAACATAAAACTGTTGCTGATTCAAGCATCAATCATGAAGAACGAGAGTGGCGAGTAATTAGCCGGTGAGCATTTTGGCTGCCTTGATATTGGAATATAAACATCGGATTGATCAAGTCCCGACACTCCAGATTCAGACTCAGACTCGAACTCTGTAAACTAGCGAAGTCACTGCTAGGACCATACGTGCAAAACCTCAACTCAGTCCAGGGACTTTAGCCAAATGGACCACTTGATTGAGGACGAAAGCTCAACACGGTAATGTGCAAAATCTGCTCCACGAAGCAACTGAAACATCTCATAACTTGGCTTTGAACCTTTTTCCTTCTTCCAAAGTTAATGAGGTATGATGGCATTTTGGGCTGGCCAATCCTGTGGGGCTTTACAGCACGGTTGAATTCCACAGGCCGTCCCTCCATCGAGCAAGGCACGAAACGGGTCGCGCCCCGCCCGATAGATCATCACTATCCTAGTCAAAACAGTGTCATTAACCTAAGGAGCCACCCAATGCATCCATCCAAAGATGAATGTAAACCTTTACCTGGACGAAGGTGACCACGCCTTGTTTTTCTTTTCTCGATTGGTTACGGCAACCATGTCGGTAACAAACATGAGCATTTAAATCAGTGGAGAGTTGCAAGCCACGTGATGTTTTATATAGAACAGATATAGGAAGATTAATGCTTGCATGTGAAGTCATGCCTATAATTGCAAGTCGTCAATTTTTATCGAGAAAACCGTCTCTTTTTTTTTTTTTTAGGGATATTTCCAAAGTTTTAGCATTGAAGGAGGAGTTGCGTAGATCTTGTTTGTCGATATTGTTTTTCTTTTTTAGGAGAACAAAAAATTAGCAAATTTTATAATTCGATCTTAAGCAAATCATATTATCACTTGTTATCAAGTCACTGAGTTAAATGAATGTGATAATTAGTATTGTGATAATTGGTGTTTATACCAATTTGAGGTTTTATCCTCCGATGTCACATGCGTACTAATTTTGCGATTTTTCGTGATATCAATTCAATTTAATGAAAATTAACCTAGGATAAATTAGTTATAAATGTACAATCTTGAGGTTTTTGATGATTAAAAAATTAGTTTGAAGTAAATTTATTACACGCGTACTAATTTAGAGCTTTTTTGGATATTAATCTTCTTCTCCAGATACAGTACACCAATATATGTTGCTGCAACCAAGATAACTTGAGCGAAGACAGCCAAAGAGGTTCTAATCTAAAAGTAGGAATATTCAGAACTTCTGTAATAATTCATGGCCTTAACAAAAGGAACTTTATGGGCATGTATATTTTTGAAAAGTTTCCGGGTAGATAAAAAATCAAATCATAAATCAACGGCGGTGATCGCATTGGGTCCCCCGACAATCTCTCGCGCTGTCGCACGTGAGCGAGCCTCTCCTAGGATCGTACAGACGACAGAGACCGAAGATACAGCAAAGCACAAAGCCTTTTTGTCTTCTCGCCTTCCGGTCTGAGCTTCTCTCGTTCCTTAGTGGCGGGAAAGGAGCTGCGCGACTGAGCGGGACTGGAGTGGGGGGAGTTCATCGGTTCGGCTCCTCGTAAAACCCTAAACGGAGTCCCCTCGCCGGAGCCCGTCGGACGGCGGCGGCGGCGAGAGCGCGCCGGGCGAAGCGAAGGGGACGCACCCCGAAAATGTGCTGGCTCGCGACCCGGAACGCCGTCGTTTCGCTGCCCAAATGGCGGTCCCTGTCTCTCCTCCTCCGCCCTCCTCTTCCTCTTCCCGGCACTGCTCGGTCGCTCCCGCCACCCTCCACGTAACCCTCCTCCCTCCACGTAACACCTCTCTCTCTCTCTCCCCCCCTGTTTTTGGGTTTGTGTGTGTGTGTGTTTTCGTCTTTCCTTTTTGGGTTCGGTAAGTGTTGTTCGTTTGGAAGTGTTTCGGCAAGCGCCTGAGGTTGATGAGGGCGTGCTCTACTCGGAACTAGAGTCGTCGCGAAAGTAGCGCCTTCTGCTGTAGAAACGTGGGTTTTCCGCAGAAAGCTGAATGGACATCGCAATGCAATGCCAGTCTCATTGTTCATTTGGTCGCTCTCTAGTTAACTGGGAATATAGGGGCACGTGTTGAATTGCGGTTGTCGCATCCATTTACTCTCTTCATGGACTTAATTGGACATTTTGGAACATTAATCCTCAATTCTAGCATGTTATCATGTGGGTAATCACCTAATCAGTTTCAAATCACCGAGCACACTAGAGTCTGCATCATTCTATATTCTGGTTTCAAATGTCATCCTATTATTCACTAACTGTAATTATACCACAAGGTTATTGAATTTAGTACTTGACTCTTGTGATCTTGGTTCTTGGTTCTCAGTGGAGAATGGGATCCATTTTTGGCATGGATCTTGATTTGACTAATAGTCTGCATGGCAATAGGATCTATGCATGAATTTGCTATAAATTCACAACTTCAAAATGAGTTAATTCTGTTTGTGTTTCTGTTTCAAACGGCACTTTCTAGTTATTCATGCCGAAGCAGACAGCTTTTGCAAATCCGATGTTACCGAAACCAGAAGATTTTGAAGGCAAGCACAAAATCTACCAAGAAAAGCAGAACATCTGATGACATCCTTGATGACAAATACATTTCTCACATGCAATGGTGGAAAGAGGTTTGCTGGTTGAAGCATCATTATATCGAATACGAGCTTGGAGTTTCTTTCTCAGTGGCTTGTACAGTTTTTCCTTCCTGTTCTAAAGAAAATGATTCCCATTGTGTTATATCTTTTTCTGCAGAGGTTGCAGATTTGCAGGAAGCATTCCACGGTCCAACTGGTCAGCAGGCTTGTATATTCCAATTTGCTAGGTGTTGATGTTAATTTGAAAAATGGAAGGTGATTTTTCATGATTCTAAGTCATGCACTTTACGTTTGCCTGGTCGCAACTGTTTTTTCAGAAACAAAAACGCCATATTTCGCTAGCAACGTTTATCATATGCATTCGCTGCTTTTGAGCCTATTTAGCTCTCTGCATGTGGAAATTTGATACCAGAAAGGTTTTGATTCTCCATTTCTATATTTGGTGATTAAACATGGACCAGTGACATGTTGATAGGCTTGTGTAGACAACTTGGTTGATGAGTAATTTTTTTTTTTTTTGGTAAATTAAGTAATATATAAATGGGGAAGACCAAAAAGTATAAATGAGTTAAATTATTATAATAGGGAAAAAAGCAGGTCTTTGTTTCTTGTACTGAGTGGATTAGTCTCAAAATAAAACATGGTGGTTAAATGGGCAAAATCAGGAGATCCTATTTTTAGTTCTAAGAAAGTATCTCCAGCGGACTCTTTAGACTGTTATACAACCCTAATGCCTCTTGCACCTTCAATAATTCATATTTGAGATCATCCATTGTCAATTTTCATTTACACGTGTTGAGTAGGCTAGTTATTCTTACAGTCTATCATCAATTAAATTCCCTATCATTGAGTCTCGTGAATTAGTGAGCAGTATCCATAAATTACTATAAACTTTTCTTAGCCATGTAGGAAGAAGCTGTGACCGTAGTATTTCAGTTCAAGTTGAGTGGAAATGTTGATATGCCGTTTTTCTATGCTTTTGAAGCTTGCTGTGAATTAAAGTGTGCATATGCACTATCTATGGATCAAACGTATCTTCTCAATGGGAGAATCTTGGTAGTTAAGACAACCAATTCTTCATGGATTTGTGGGACATTACTGGATATGTCCTGCCATTTGCTTGGAATTAATTGATGTCCAGATCACACAACATTTTTCTTTTTTCTTATTCAAGTTTGCACTGGCAGATAAATGAATATATTTCCTCATCTTTGTTGATGGTTTGATAGATACTTCTGGTTAATCTAAGAGTAAGTTGATATTTACCCCGGTTGTGTTTTATGTAGTCTAAAAGAAGGGTCGCTAAACTCGGAAATATTGCAGTTCAAGTCAAAGTTTCCTCGAGAAGTTTTGCTATGCAGAGTATGTTCATATCCTAAATGTGCTTGTGGTGCCATTCAAGTTGAAATGCAACAACCCGTTTGGCATTTCTCATGACAATAATTTGATCATTTTCTTCTCTTAGGTTGGAGATTTTTATGAGGCAATTGGGATAGATGCTTGTATTCTTGTTGAATATGCTGGTCTGAATCCTTTTGGTGGCTTGCGCTCGGATAGCATTCCAAGGGCTGGATGCCCTGTCATGGTATTGTTTTATTGTATGTGCATGTCTTGTCATGTCTTTGACGTTATCAATTTTGGCTTGCTAGATACTTTCCTCTGCTGATGGGCCATTATAGCATATAATTTGGGATTATGATTCAACTTTTCTAGCTATTTATCTGATATGCAAATGGTCATGTTCTCTGTGCGATTGTGGAATTTTTAACGATAGATATCTAGTGTTAAAATAAAGCAACATCTTCTTTGATAGCAAAATGACTTGGTGTCAAGAGCAGCATGATCATACTAGGGCCATCTTAGGTCATCTCATCAAAACTTGTTCTCATCGTAACTTTTTCTTTTTCTCTCCATCTGAGCTCCTTGTATTTTACCTTTCTGCTCGAGCGTAGACGCTCCATACAATGGAAACACCATGGATGGGATTTCTAACTTTCTTTACCATTCTGTAATAGCTGAAGCTTTTAGAAAAAAATTTTGGCACACAACATGCACACAGATGCATAGCAAAGCCAATAGTCTCAAGTTTGATTCTTCATACTTCCTTCTCACTTGTGTATGAAGTTCACTTCTTTACACGTTATTGGTTTCTACAAAGTCTTCCACCATCACTTGTCAGGTTTAGACACGTGGGGCTTTGGTCATTCTACTGGCCTTCCTGTGTGTTGAATGGTAAGATATAAATTATAAAGCAAGCTGTTCTCTTCTCTGACACTTTAAGTTTTAGAACTACTGGTCACGCATGCAACTTCAACGTGAATGTTGTTGAAGTTTATTGAGGGCCTAGTGGACTTATAAATGGTTAATATGATACACTTAAATACTTACTTCAGAGTGATCCTTGATTTGAAATGCTTGTTCAATGGGAAATTAACAATTCAAAGCACTAAAATGGGCAGACCTGGATTCTGTCAAGGATGCTATAAAATAAAGGAAAAATAGAAAAAGAGACTACGCCAGTATGCTGTTAATTGTTATCAACGTTCCCAACATTTTGGATGAAATATTAACAAATTTACAAATTTAAGTTCTGAGCATATACTTATTTATGAGTTTCTTGTTTTAATATGTGATGCTAATTTTTTAGCTATGCATCAAGTACATTGGTATGATTATTTTCCTAAAAAGAAGTTAAATTAATCTTGTTTTCAACAACATAAACTAAGAAGGCTACCTCTATTGTACCCCATTTACCCCATTCTACACAAGAGCCATTCTGTGTGTCTGTTTTTATTCTGTGTACCCGGTGATCTATGCTGCAGGTACCCATGTTGGATGTCTTTGCTATAACCCTTAAAACCTTTATGCTCATCCAGATAAAAGGAAATGGTGCCATCCAAGCCACTCTTCCTTTTGGGTTGTTTGAACATTTAAAAAATAAAACCACGCCTTCATCTAACAGCTTCAAGCTTTTATAATAATTGCCATTGGTCCCACGAAATCTTACATGGTATCAGAGCTAGGAGATCTTGATCACATCTTCCATGCCCCTATTTGCCTCCCCAATTGAATATTTCCATGCTTTAGGTTAATAATAAATCACACCTTTAAGATTTTAGAACAGCTGGTAGTGGTCCCATAAAATCTTACATGGGTTATGACATTCATGCAGCATCTAATACAAATCAAAGAGATTATTGCAACTCCCTTTAATCCTACTGCAGTTGCCTTTATTAAGAAAAGAACTGGCTAATATATTCAATCTCAGAACAGATGGAGCAGAATTAAACCTCCTGTGCTTTCTAGGTGTCATATAATTGGACTGGATGGAACAAATCCAAGCACTTAATAGATAAAAAGATTTGCTTATATACTTCTTGATCATGATACTCTTCCTTAAAACTGCTTTTGATGTTTAAGAAGATTCTGTATGAAGTTTTGCAGGCATAGCACAATTGTTATGGATGTTCATTTTGTCTTTCATTTTTGTTGATTTTTTCTGAAAAAAAGAATTCAATCGATTTTGAAAATGATTTGTTTGCAGAATCTTCGACAAACTCTGGATGACCTCACTCGGAATGGCTTTTCTGTGGTAAGAATCAGTGACTTTGTTCTCCTGTGCTACTCAATGTGCCTAGGAAAACCATTCCTCAGTCTAGTGGATTTTTACTGTTGTTATGGATATTTTGATCATGGTGCTGTTGTTCTTGTCTTTTTCCCTATATCGAGTCATGCCTCCTGCAAAACACCCTGCCGCACCCCCCCCCCCCCCCACGGGGTGGCACTTTGGGGGGGGGATATCCAGATTTATTTTCGGATTGCATGATTTCCATATGTTTATTACCTATAGCTCTTGCATGACATGGTCTCGGATTGCATAGTTTGCAGACTCTGCTATCATGTTCTTGAACTTAAGCTCTTTTTTCATATAAAGAAGTAGCTGACTTTCATTTTGAGATAAACCCAAAACAAGATCTTGTATATGTCACCATGAACTATGCCACTATTAATTGACTCATCATGCACCACAAATATATATAGGGCAATTCAAATAAATAAAAGAGCAATACTTAGTCGTGGTTCTCATTCCATTGGCATGGTTAAATAATACTGCTGTGCTCATGGTCAATAATTCACATCCAAATGGTCCATATTCTATGGGGATTTTTCTCCAGACGAGGCATGGAAGTCCCAAATGCTTGCCATGGATGTACTTATAAATCTCATCTGGTAATTGTTTTAAAAGCCTAGAATTATCAGCCATCTCTCATACATGGGCCATGTCTAGCAGAGGTCTGCCCATTGGATCAGACTTTGTTAGTATTTGAATCTTTACCAGTTTTCTGCTTATTCTTTTTCCCTCTACATTTTCACTTTACTATATGATTTCAAGGCATGGCATTTGGACTTCTGATCCAGTTGACCTAGCTTTCAGGTGTCTTATGATTATATAGCTTGATGGTTCATATGATAGTGCTTTTTGTTTGAAAATTTTGATTGCTGATTTAATGTGTCCAAATGTGATGTTCAAATGCAGAGGCATGATAAGAACTTGGTGAAAGAAAAAAGGGTCTTGTCAACAAGTGCCCAAAGGGCACCTAATAATAAAAAGACATAAGAACAATTTTAAATACACATTAGAGAACATTGAAGATAGAAAATTATTTTCTATTTCGTATGTCATACTAAAACCATAAGTTTCAAAGCATAATTAACACATCTTGTTTAGTGTCTTAGGGGCACTTTTTAACAAATTCTGAAACAAAAGGCTACATCTCAATTGCAAAAGGACATGGAAATTTAGTGATTTCATCTATGACCTCTAGTTGGTGATTCATGATCTTCAATGCCAACTTGTTTAGCCTTCATGATCGTGCCTCACATATCTGCTGCTTGAACTATGTTTTGTTCTTTTCTTTCCTATTAGTCCATCTTCAGATGTCTGTATGTATATTGGTAAAGTTGTATGAAAAGCATATGTTTCTCGGCTATGTAATATATAGACCTGCCTTGGTTTGACTTTTCATTGAAGTGTCTGGCTTTGGTTTATTCAGTGCATAGTAGAAGAAGTTCAGGGTCCAACTCAAGCTCGATGTCGGAAGAGTCGTTTTATATCAGGGTAAGTGCAAAGTGATTTAGTGATCTTTTGGATAAAATTTTGTCATTCAATCTTGTTCCGTTGTACTTGTGAAATGAGTGTGCTGGAGGTAGAGATGCTTGAGTAGATGTGTGGGCATTTTATAGAAGGTTTAATTCAGATTAAATTTGGTATAGGAAAAAGAGTAAGTATTCACCAAGTTATGTCTGAATGAGTGGATAAGAAAATTTATTTATATCCAAGAACAGATGATTAGGAAGTTATGTGAGAGGCAGCCAGTAGAAGCATTTTTAGGGTTTCTTTCTGACTTTTAACAGCTTTTGGCAGTAGTGGTGGTGTTATTCTTTTGTACGACAAGGATCTGCATTAGATTCTGGACATCTTTTTAGGCTAGTTTTCTTGTTTCTCTTTTCTTGAGGTGGATAGAGACCAGCTGTGAATAGAATTAAAACTGGAGTAGAAGGTTGCTGGTTACATACCCATGGGTTTCAGCTAAATTTTTCTATGCTTTACCTGAATGGGAGGTGCGCATCCACTAGGGATATTGAAGTGAAGAAGGATGTCATGGAGATTGTAAACTATGATGCTCCCATACACATTTGGTTGGATATAATGAGGATTCGGAATATCACACATTGATCAATCAAAGAGAGATTAAATACTGTTGCTTGCCCTCGTACACTTCATCATCGAGTAAAGTTTAATTATCATGGGCTTTCCTAATCTCTTATTGAATGAGAACAACAGGAAAGAAACAAAAGTCAGCTATCCTAAGTTCTAATTTAGGATGATATGATAATAAGTGTCTGTCAACTTGGGCAACCTTAAATTAAGATAGCTGTTCGTACTCTGCTGATCAAATGTCTGACTGATTGAAGCCAGCTGAACAAAATTTGTTACACCATTTTATACTTGAGATAAGTTCTCACATTCTGCTGTCCATACCTTAGGCTGATATTATGTCAAAGCTGATGGTTTGCTGTAAAAAAAGAGTTTGCTGATGGATGGGAGGAGTGGGGCTTCTCCTTTTCCTTATGATGTTGAGTAATCCCCAGAGTGAGCAAAGGATATAGTCATATATTGTTTGATACGTGTTGTTGAGTAAAAGTATTTTACAATTTGAAATTTAATGGAGCCTTTATGAGTGGGCCCATCCATGTATACAATAGTATCCTTTGCTATCTCATCATCTATTCTTGGTCTCTCAATGTTCAATGTGCAAATTCATCTCCTCACTCTTTTTCTGTCTTTAGGCATGCTCATCCTGGTAGTCCCTATGTATATGGGCTTGTTGGTATTGATCATGATTTGGAGTTTCCAGAGCCAATGCCAGTTATTGGTAAGCGCATGTTACTTGTCCTTCCATAAAGTCAATTGTTACAATTCCTACAATTCTTGGGTACCTTTAGCCTTTATTGCAGCATAAAGCCTCAATTTTCCATGGTTTCTTAAGCTACTTTTTTATAGATGGTCAATAAGCACATAACCTACGTATCTATTATTCTGCATTATTAAAAGAGAAACTGTTTTGGTCCATTGAAATATGCAATATCAGAAGAGATGAAGAAGACATACTTCACTACTAGTGCTAAGTGAGACAGAGCATGACTCCTATACTGCTTAAAAACAGCAAGACTGAAGAAATGAAGGACTATCACTATCTTCATAAGTAGCATATGAAGTTTTTGAATGAAGAACTTATGATCTCATATCTCATTGGGAGCCTGTTCTGCAACCCCTAAGTCATATAAGACAGCACAATAATTCTCTCAAAAACTGGAATACCACCATTTGATAAATTGACCAATAATTTTTTAATCCCAAACAAACTTTTTCAACAAAAATTTGGTTCGTTAAGAAGAATGTAAGTATTCATCAGATTCATAAGTTTACTTGTGTTGAAAAAAATGCGTTTGTTACTGGATCCAGAGGCCATATTGTTTGGATAATGTGGGATTGTGCCATTAAGTGTTTTTCTACCCATCTTTATAGCAATTTATCTCAAAGATGTTGGGGTTCTCCTTGAGAGGCCCATAATTTGAGATACTGGTAAATGTACAGAAAAATCATGTTTTTTAGGCAGTGATTTCTTCACATCCTGGAATGAGTGGCAATTATGATGCAGTGCTGTTTGTATGTATAACCTGCATGTTCTTTCTCTTTCCTTTGTCCTCCCTTTGTGGTGTGACTTCTCTCTTTGGATGAATGCTTTTTGCTTTGGCATTATGCACGGCAATTGGCGTGCAAGGTAATGTAGTTCTCACTTTTCCTTATATTTAAAAATTCAGGTTTATCTCGGTCAGCTAGAGGATATTCCATGATTCTAGTTTTAGAGACTATGAAGACATATTCGCTGGAGGACGGTCTAACTGAAGAGGCCCTGGTTACAAAACTGCGAACTTGCCAGTACCACCATTTATTTCTGCATAAATCCTTGAGGCAGAATTCATCTGGTTAGACCCTCTTTTTAACTTATTGAAGAATATAATTTTAAAAGCACTCATTGAGCTATGTGCATCTTCAGGGTCCCTGTTTGTTTTGTCAATGAAATTTTTTGTCCTTTACAATGATGCACTGCTTGGTCCGAATTCTTTTCTTCATAACTTGAGTTTCACATGTGTTTGTTTTGTGGTTTCATTCAGGAAGCCATGTCGTTAGCAGAAGCATATGGGCATGTCTGGATAGACTTCTGCTTTTTGCTTAATCTAAATCTTGTGGCCGACATACTTTCGACTTTTTTTTTCTAACCTAAAACACCTGAAACTTCAGTATACAAATGTTGACATGTAGATTTACATGCAGTTTCTTCATAATTTTTCAAAACTCAGATAGTGTTTGAAATTCTGGTGGGAAAGCAAAAAAAAAAAAAAAATTTATTTGGTTTTGGAGGAAACATAAACAAACAGGTCCTACACTATCGTGTGCCAAATAGCTTGTCTAATAATCTTACAAAGAGATGGGAATCTGTGCACACTATCATGTGCCTATCACAAAAGGATGAAGAGAAAATGATGACATATATGAAGGTATGCTGGTGTCAAGTGGCATAGCTTATTTCCTTAGGGTATGAGAAAATCTGTTAAAGAATTGTTTGGAATATACATATCTAACAGAATATTTTTGGTTTTCATGCGTTTGATGCCTCTATTCAAGCATTCAGTCAATATTGACTACTGTATTGCTTTGATTCAGGAGAGGGGGTGATGGGAAGTGGGGGAGATAATGGATGACAATTTGAAATTCTTTTGGGGTAGAAATTTAAAATTTCTATGAATTTTCTGCCCCTTCTCTTACCCATTACCCCCCCCCCCCCCCCCCCCCCCCCCAAAAAAAAAAAAAAAAAAAAAAAAAAAAAAAAAACACCACAAAATCAAAGCCTAAGAGTGAACTGGTATACTATTCACTTGTTCCTTCCAAAGATGATAAAAGGCATCTGGACAGTACTTAAACAAGCAAAAGCCCCTTGGATTAACGTAGCACTAGCCTTTACTGTTTTGGCAGAATATTTTTATTTTCCCTTATATCCCTAAGTAGTTTCTTGACAGAACTGCTGAGTACTACAACTTTGTTGTTTAAAAACTGCCTAATTTTATAAAACTGTTGACCAGCATCCCTCCCTTTTGGGATATTCATCAGTCTTTCCCGTTTGTGTTGGTTATCTGAATTTTGTACTGCTGGAGAGGAACAATCTTGCCCTATGTTTCTGTACCATATTCTGCAATATGACAGATTTCATGTCACATGTAGCATGTATTTGTTTGTGACAATATTGCTGGCAGCAAGCATCAGGAGGGTGGTTTTAAGATCAGATTGTCAGCTCAGTGAAAAGTTGCTGTACATAAACAGAACAGAAAAAACTTGAATTGCATAATCAGGAGAACACATTGGATATTAGCTGCGTGATAGTGGTGTTGCTAATCTTCCTTACATAAAATGTTTTATACAATCTAAGGTGGAGGAATGAAGGATTGCTATACTCAGGAAATATTGCATTAGACTACAGTATTTTGAGATTATTCTGACATTCTTCTCTATGTATGTACATGTTTATTCATTTTTTTGTTGTAATAGACAGTTGTTATCTTCTTGACAGCAATAGCCATTATTTATTGCAATAATTTGACATGTGGAAGTTTTTAGGCACTTTCCGCTGGGGAGAATATGGCGAGGGAGGCTTATTGTGGGGGGAATGTAATTCCAGAAACTTTGAATGGATGGAAGGCGATCTGGTGCCTGAGCTTCTGTTTAAGGTTTTCTTCAGTGCTACATCCACGTTGGGCTAATATCCAAAAGTTAATGAGAAACTGTTCTATTTCATTTCAGTTTCTTTCTGTTTTTAGGTAAAGGAGCTTTATGGACTTGACAATGAAGTTAAATTTAGAAATGTTACCGTGTCTTCAGAAAACAGACCTCAGCCTTTGCATTTGGGGACAGCAACACAAATTGGTTGGTTTAATTTGGTCTGGATATTTTGATGCTGTGAAGGTTTTGCACATTTGAGTTGTACTGTGTGTAATGATTATGCAACTGCATCTTACAGGTGCCATCCAAACAGAAGGCATACCTTGCTTGTTGAAGGTTTTGCTCCCATCAAATTGCACTGGTCTGTCTGCACTGTAAGTTGGCCAATTTACACTTTAGTATAATCATCCCAGAATAATCCCTCAGTGGCCTTATCAGCTGTCAGCAGAGCATGCACAGTTTATCATGCTTTCTTCTATACAACACTACAGGAAAGTGAAGGATTTAAGCTTGGCCTTGTGGAGTATGGATTGATTCATTGGTAATCATTTTAGATAAGTGTGACAAAAGGATTATTTGAATCTACAAACTTTCTAATGTTTGACAAGTGTATCTTGTTGGACTAAGGCTGCGTTTGGTTTTTGCAGATAAAAATGTTGTGTTTGGTAAAAATTTTTGCAAATGGACTTTGAGTTGATTATTTGGTAAAAAAAACTCTTGGAAGGGGCTTTATGGGTATTATTTTTTCTTTTCTTTTTTTTTTTTTTTTGGAAAAATCAGCTAAACCCTTTGGCAAGTCGCCGGAGGTCGGACGACCTCCAACCGACGGCCGCCGGCGCCAGATCTGGCTCTTGTTGGACGGGCGCCCGAGGTCCGGCGGCCTCTAGGGTCATATTTAAAAAATAATTAAATACATGGGTAATAACGGAAATAAGAAAAATTAATGAGGATAATTTAGGAAGAAAAAAACGTTTTTAGCATTTGGTAGAATGCTGAAAGCCTTTGGGCTTTCAGCATTCCCATTTCACTGTCCCCTTGGGAATGGTTGCCAAACACCCATTTTTTGGGTGAAAGGGCTTTGGGGCTTGGATGGGCTTTCTAAATGCCCATCCAAACGCACCCATATAGCTCGCAAGGTCTATTTGGTTTACAAATTTGAATTTGAAATGATTCTTTAATATTACTGTCTTACATGACACTGAAGTCCTTCTGTAGCTGTAGCATTGATTAAGAGGTGGTGAGTCGGTGTCTGTTTGATGGTAGTCAGATAAGGAACGGTCAGTTACTAATAAGTGTTAAAGTCTATTTAAGTACTAGTGATGGTTAAGACATGGCCTGTAGTTTGATTTTCAATGGTAACACCCACTATGATTAAAAGCTACTGCAGTTATTTTGACTAGCTGACTTTAGAAGTGGTTTATAAAGATGTGATGAAAGGACCCATTTTAGTTGAGCCTTTGCTTGCTAACTACTTACATTTATGTTTGTATTAGATATGAAGCTTGCAAAAGAGATTCTTCTTCATCGAGACTTCATCTAAATAAAGAAGCAGATCCAATTAACCTGTTTTAGTGCAAGTCATAATTCATGGAAGTCCATTTAATATTTTTGCTAGTGTCTGTTATGAAGCAAGTAAGGATAAATTCTCCTAATGCACGTGTTTTCTTTTTGCCCCCTTTTGTTGTTGATTGCCAGGTATGTTAGAGATCTTCTTCTTAATCCTCCTGCATATGAGATTGCAATCACAATTCAAGGTGCTGTGATTTACTCTAAGTCCCTTGCTTGATGGTTTGCATCCTTTGTATTAAACTTATGGATCATTAGATCTCTTTTTCCTAGGAAAAGGTAGATGCTTGTGGTCATCTCTTGAAAATTAATGGGAATAGTGATACTTTTTACTGTTGATTTAATCAAGAATTGGCAGTTAGAGTTGTATAGTCCCCTTCTCTTGGCGAAAATGGGATCACTTGAAAATGTCCTCCTATGCTTTGTGACATCTTCACTTCGTCATTCAAAAAAAAGAAAAAAAAAATTTCATTTTGTATCCCTGGTGGAAATGGATATTGTAAGTCTCATAGGATAGAAGGATTGGATACAGATGCTTGTTACTATCTTGGATCAGGGGGCTTTTTGTGGCTCCTACTAGTTGGATGAGTGCTATCAACTCATAGAAAGTGGTCTCATGAACTATGGTGGATCTAGGTTGATGGTCCTTTCACTTTAACAGAACATTTAAATGTGCTTTTCTCTATCCCTTTCGCAAACTTCCATCCTCCAGCAATCTGTCCCCCACTATGTAAATCTATAGAGTACGGTATTGGACATGCCTGTGTAAATATATGTACTTTTCAAATTTTTGTTTTATCCTTGTACATTTTCATGGCCTTATCTTGGAGTGATGAGAAACTACATGAATGATTTCACTTTTATTCCTGGTTTGGTATCTCAAGAAGACCTCATTCTTAGTCTATGCGAATTTTACTCTCATGCCCTGTTGGACATTCTTTTTTCCTTGAAAGACCAACTCTTTTTTTCATTAGGATCTATCAACTTAGAGTGAGAGCAGTGCATATTAGAATACTTGTACATTGTAAATGCTTAAGAATCAATTGTACTTGAGAAAAAGTACTTGAGGTGGTTTTGACATTTTCAACAATGTAACTTTGATAATCAAATGAGTGGAATTTAATTTTATGATAGGAAAGATAGTAGAAGATCTAAGGCTATGTTCCGTCTTTGGGATTTATTAAATAGGATAGATATTTTATGAAGACAAATACTTGGTTCTTTTCTATCTTTAACCTTGTTTAGAAACTTCCTACATGTAAGATTAAACATTGGCATGTGGCATCTTGTTGGATGTTTGGTGTTCATTAAATGACTAGCTTAAATGAAAACATAGTTCACATGAATTAAGTCATTATTTAAATAAAATAAAAAAAAATGGCCAGATCATGACTGTCCAGCCGCCGGTGATCCAATATCAGTGGCCATCACCTGATCACACTAGAAACCGCCACAATCTCTTGGGTGGCAACTCAAAGATACACCAATAGATCTTATTTTAGGTTTTCCTTAGCTACCACAATTATAAAATGGGGTGCTTTGCTTTTTGAGGCATTTGGTATATATCTCACAGCTGCAGCACCTTTGCAACTATAGTACTTTCACAGCAACTTCCAAAAGCTGCCTCTGGTGGCTTTGATTGCTATAAATTTTAAACTTTACAAAGAAGATTCTATTAGGTACCCTTATGAAAATCCTACTTTTTTCTGGTCATCAAGGCATTTCTAGAAATTTGAAATTAAAAATAATATAAATATGTTAACTCTAAAATAATAAAAGCAAGTATTAATTATATTAATATTCAGGGGGTTTGTGCAGATCCAGTAGTCCCTTTTTCACTCTACAAGGATCAAGACTATCAATGATCCTAGTTCTATAAATTTCAAATTTTCATTAATATCTTTCCCTAGAAGGGAAGGAAAGTTATAGCAACTTTTTTAGAAATTTGAAATAATATAGCATGACTATGTTAATTTATAACAGCAATCATAAGAATAATAAGACATAAAATAATAATACTAACAACAACAACTTTGTCATTATTATTATTGTTGTTATTGTTATTGTTACTGCTATTACTCCTCCTACAAGTACAAGGTTAATAAGGTTTATTGCAAACGTTCTAACAATATAAATATAATCATTGGTAACAACTCTACAACAATGTTATAGGTCTTTTCATCATTTTGATAACCATAGTAATCTTGCAGTGGCTTTTGCCAAAGCATTAGTTGTTCATAGCCTCAGCATAACACCTTGAAAAGATGTGTCGCTAAATGTATGTTTATCAACACAGCACAGAACAACCATAGCTATACCAAACAGAATATATGTGCAATAACTACAGAATATAGGTGCATATTAGTTCTGCGCATGGATTTCATGGTGTGGCATTACATTTGGCAAGAAAGTTTGTGCCATCTTGTAACAATTCTGTTCTCAGGGTGATAATTAACGGGGAATGTGGAGACCAGCTCTCTTCCAATATTACCTTGCATTTGTCAACATTTACTAGCATTACAATAATAATGTTTTCTTTATATTGTTGTTTAAGATTCTGTGCTAAGTCCTGCTGTTTCTACTGTTTGGGCAGCTACTTGCAAACTAATGAACGAGATAAATTGCTCGATTCCTGACTTTACTTGCCTCTCATCTGCAAAGGTCAATTCTCATTTTTATCAGGCTTCTTAGTAGTTTGGCAGTATGTCTTTATTCATCTCCTTTTCTACAAAGTTCTTGTGCTTATTGGAACTTCTGCATGCATATAATAAACTTTTCATCCCCATCTTTCTCACAATAATTATTTATTCAATGCTAGGTTACTAGATTCTAGTTTATTTGTTTGATTGTGTACAGGTGATATGTTCATAATTGTCGTTTCTGCTTTTATCAGTCTGAGTATTCAAGTTCCATCCCTCCATTTAATGTGTTGCCCTTCAAGTTTCTTCTTCTATGATTGAGGTCTGCTAATTCTGCGTGTTTTACTTGTGTCTTTCTAAAGAAGCATCATGATAACTAAGGTCGCTGCAGTCATGCTTTATGCTGGTGTGCAGTTAAAAACTGTGTTTAGTTATCTACTTGTTTTAGGTGGCTGGAGGAAGATGTGGAGCATTGAAGCATTAATTTGTAGACACGTGTTGCTTGAATTTTTTTTTTTTTTTAATTTTATAATTTAAGTAATTGCAAGTTGCAATTTCAATTTTTCATAATTCAAATTAATTACTTGATATGTTTGTTTATATACCTCACATATGCTAGGGTAGGCCTGGAGGACCTAATGAAAGTTTTCTTCATTGTTATGCAGCTTGTGAAGCTACTTGAACTGAGGGAGGCCAATCATATTGAGTTTTGTAGAATTAAAAATGTTCTGGATGAAGTAATGCACATGTACAGAAATTGTGAGCTCAGAGAAATTTTAAAGCTATTAATGGATCCAACATGGGTTGCAACAGGGTTAAAAGTCGACTTTCAGACATTAGTGAGTTCTCTGAACCTCTCAATCTGTGGATATTCATGTCTATTTATCTGTATGACTATGTTATTGGAAGAAACTTGGTGTTCCTTACACATTACAATATATGCAAATAAACAAGTTTAAGACATGTGCACAGTATATTTTGTGGTTGATCTGAGGCTTTAGTATGTAGACAGCCTGCACCTTGCATGGGAAGAAGCCAATGCATTTTTCATTATATTCTATGTCAAGGTCTCTATAAATTATTCAATTAACCCTTTAAGAGGTTCGACCTCAAACTAACAATTTTTCGATGAGACGTTTCAAATTTGTAGCTCTTTCTTATTCAGGATTTCTAGACGTGTGGTTTAATGACTCTTTGATGAGACATTTCATTCTTTCATAGGAGCTGAGCCCCTCTAGCTGGTTTTTTGCCCGGAGGAGGGGGATTAAAAAGTAGAACAGAGAAGAAAGTGAAGTCCATTTATCTGGTCTTTCTCTGCCTTCCGTGTACCAGAGAACTAGTCTTAGTTTCTAATTTATCATCTTGTTGTTAATGAGTCTTAGGTTCTAATTATGATATGGATACACTGTTTAGTTATTTGGAGGATAAGACAAAGACATGGCTATTTTCGAACTGTGCTTGCGATGAAAGATGTGATGAACCAACTAGTCCTCAACTTGGATCCTACTTGATAAACTTTAGGATCATTGCGATCTTATAGATCTTGCTCAAATTGCAGCCTTCAGATTTCTATTTCCTTATAAATTGGATAATATAAATGAAAACTAAAATCCTCACTGTCTAATCTGTAGAAGATTTATTTCAGCAGTCAAAGGGCATACTTATTTCTCTACTGAAGCTTAAGCCTAGCAAAGTATTTTCCAATCCACAATTGCTTGATGGTATATTATTAACTGTTTTCAGCTTGGTTAAAGCAAAACTTTATGGCATCCCTTTTATCTGCTGCAAAAATTTTGTCTTAATATCTCTAGCTGTTTAGCCAGTAAATGTGGAAAAAGAGACGGGCATTAGTGCTTTATAGCCCATCTCCTGGTGTTGCTTTATCTCTGCTACTCTAATGTGCACTTCAGCTTCTAGGCTATTGATGTAATTTGTCCTTTTTAAACTGTTTTGCGTCGTTTGCTTTTGCTCTTTTTCTTATTTTTCTATCATTTTTAATTGTTTTCCTTTTCTGAACTGATTTTAAGCTTTCACTCAACCTTTCTATGGCCTTAGTCTGTGTTAATGACTATCAAATCGAGACATTTTAACTCAAGAAGGTTGTGATTTGCTCTTTGCTTCACTGGTTATGTGGCTATCTCATTTTCTGTTCCTTGCATAGTCAAATAATTAATCAAGTGGTGCTGCAAACATATTCAAGATTTGTGAAATATTCTTTCTTGTGAAATTCATGATATGTTGAAATTTCCCCTTCCATGGAAAGTTTGATATCATTGGTCAATGCTTATATTGTTGTACTTTTATCTCTAAATCAAACAAAGGTGACACTTCACATATGAAAGTTAACCTTGTATGCTTATTTCACTCCAGCAGAAAAAATAATTAGACTTAAGATATACAACGTGCAACACTCAAGGGTTATAAGTGCATTTATGACCAAATAATTCATGCAGCTGATCTCAGACTTCTTTCTTTCTCTCATTCCAGTTCATGGATAGCTGGGATTTATAATGATCGCATGTTGGTTATTTATGCATTTATTGGATGGATGTTTTCCAGGTTTCTGAATGTGAATGGGCATCAAGTAAAATTGGTGGCATGATCTCTCTAGATGGTGAAAGTGATCAAAAGATTAGTTCCTGTTCCTTTGTTCCCACTGAATTTTTCGAGGACATGGAGTCTTCATGGAAAGGGCGCATTAAAATGATACATGTAGAAGAAGCTTTTGCAGAGGTTGAACGGGCAGCAGGGGCCTTGTCCAAAGCTGTAAGTATTTAGGTTGTATGTGCCTTACATACACATAAGTGCTTCTTCTATGTGCATGGGCTACTCAACATTTGTTTGGTAATTCAGGCCTTGATGATGTGAATTTGGTCAGATAAAAGTTATTTGTTTTGAATTCTTACTTCGCAGTCACATGTTCCCTGTTATACAGCCTTGACCAGACTATTATGCAGGCAATATTTGATTGTGACTTTACCTGTGCCTCTCCTAGCATTTAGCTTTTCAACTATGGTGCATTATTAGCAACTTCAAAGTGGAGTGAGTGCATCTTATGCAAACTCCAGCCATAGCCAGTCTTCATCCATTTGTTGGATTTTGGTTTTGCAAATTGATACCAGTAGAAACAAATGAACACCCGAGATATTAAACTTATATTAAATAATCCCTGAAGGATATTTTGTCTTCCATCAACTCAACTGCTTAGACATGAGTACACCCCTTTCCTTTTTCTGGGAATGGGGATGGACATGGGAATGAGAGAATGAGAGAGCAGATCTCTTTCACCTCTCCAGCAGATCCTTTGTCATTTTGACTGCAGGCACCTTTGTGATATATAGCCTTCAGTTAGTGTTACCTGAAAAGCCATATTTACCTCAGTTTTGTGGTGGTGGCTGGTCAACCTATCTATCCCAGCTCAAGTCCTTAAACCTTTGAGAAGGCATTCCAAACTGGGGAGTGAAGCAGGGAGCAGTAGTGGCCCTACTACAGAGAGAGTTGGATGTCATAGCCATTAATTTCGCCATGTAGAGTGGATAACATTGATAAGTGGATCCTTTTGTACTAAAAGGGGTCGATCTAATTCTAAATTAGGCAAACCTAATTTTGATACTAGCAGTGAGATCATTAGAACCTCTTTAACCTCCAAGCGTGATTAATGTAATTTTCCCTTTTTTTCCATGACTTGTGACTTTCTTCCAGAAATTTTGCAGACTTCTTTTAGCCTTTCCAATTTTAATATTCAGATGCTTAAGATGATTGCAGATTGAAGAAGATTTCGTCCCGATCACTTTACGAATAAAGTCTATGACGGCTCCACTTGGGGGTCCAAAGGGAGAAATTACATATTCTCGAGAACATGAAGCAGTTTGGTTTAAGGGAAAACGGTTTGCACCAACAGTTTGGGCTGGTACTCCAGGGGAAGATCAAATTAAGCAGCTTAAGCCTGCCGCAGATTCAAGAGGTAGAAAGGTTGGAGAGGAATGGTTTACTACATTGAAGGTGGAGCAGGCCTTGGCTAGGTAGCTGTTCCTTTTTATCCAGGAGAACATTTTCCTTTTTTGTGTTCTTTATTTTTTAAGCCTTTTTAACCGCAAACATATTCAAAATGTTTCTTCTTTAGATACCATGAGGCTGGTGACAAGGCTAAAGCAAGGGTTTTGGAATTATTGCGGGGACTCTCTGCTGAGCTGCAGATAAAGACAAATGTTCTTGTCTTTGCTTCCATGTTGCTTGTTATTGCAAAAGCATTGTTTGCCCACGTGAGGTTGGAATGGACATCTATATACAATCTGTAACTATTGTCTACAAGGCTTGTGCTCTGTGGCAACTCCAATAATAACACTCGATGACAGATTGATAGCACTTCTGCATAAAGGGTTAAAGTTGGATGATTTCTTTCTTTTATCCCTGCATTTCTCGGTAGAGAAGAATAAAGGGAAAAGCAGACTGTCTTGTCAATGAACTTACTTCACTATTTTGAGCTACACATGTTTCCTGCGTTAGGGTGCCGTGTACATGTTAGCGGATAGGTATAAAATCAATACACATTGCCTGACAAAAAAAAAATCTTTCTTAAAATGAACAAGATTAGGTACTGAAAGGGTATTAAATGGTTCTTTTCCTTAATTACTCTCATAATCTGACATACATCTAACTAATATTTATAACTAGGCTCATGCTTGGGCATTTAAGAATTAATATATTCACTCCGCTACATACTGATTTGGCTTGTAATGATTCTTGTATTTCAGTGAAGGGAGGAGGAGGAAATGGGTTTTCCCCACCCTTGCCAGCTTCTCTAAGTCTAAGGTAACACCAGAAGTAAGTCTGCAATCTGTGTTATGCTTCTGTGTTAGAATGAGTATAGTATCATTTATAATTGGGTCCATTTGGTGCTATTTCCATAAGCAAGGTGAAATATGTCCATATATTAAGCCAGCATGTTGTTAAAGTGAACATTGAGGGTTGGGTCGGCTCGCTTTGCTGTCAGGTTAAACTTGGAGCATGACTTGTAATTATGTTCTGTGACTTGTTTATGCTGGTTTCAGACTATTTTGGAATTTTTTTGAAAAAGTATTACTAAGGGAAGAAGATGGATTTCGATTTCTACCTTAAGTATTTTTTGACACTTAATACTGCCTAATTGGGTCAAATTTTCCATTATGAATGTGTCTTGCTTTTTGACTTTCCTCTTTCAGTGACCCAATCTAACTGAATGCTTTCTATGCCATAACCTCACTTGTTTGATTGGTCTATATATAAAGACATGGGTTTTGTTTTCTTTCTCAACTTCTTTTGATGGAGATGAGAAACACGAGATTTTGTATGCTTTTTTACTCCATGATGCAACCTGTAATCATTTGGCTCTTCTACTGGCTTGTTTTTGTCAAGGAAAGTCCTAATGGAGGCCCCATGCATAATTTTTGTTGTTGTCCCTGGTTCCTAAGCATTGAATCACATTTACATTTGTTGAATGCAGGATGTGGAAGTTTCAGATGGATCAAATAGGCTGAAAATAGTTGGCCTGTCTCCTTATTGGTTTGATGTAGCGCAAGGCAGTGCAGTACACAATACAGTTGATATGCAGTCATTGTTTCTCTTGACAGGACCTAACGGTGGTGGTAAATCAAGTTTGCTGCGATCAATTTGTGCAGCTGCTCTACTTGGAATTTGTGGACTGATGGTCCCAGCAGAGTCGGCTCTTATTCCACATGTTGATTCTATTATGCTTCATATGAAATCTTATGATAGTCCTGCTGATGGAAAAAGCTCGTTTCAGGTGTTAACTTCTTGGGCTAACACTTCTCTCTCTCTTTAGTGATGGTTAAAGAATTCTTTGTGCTCACCACATGCCCGTGCCAATTTGACACATACTGTATCATTCTTTAGCGTGATATTATTGTTGTGTAGTGCCAATTTGACACATACTGTATCATGTCTGTGCCAATTACCGTATCTTTCTTTGGCATGATATCATTCTTATGTAGTGCATTCACATGTTCATTTTGATGCCAGGAATTTTTTTGAAGTTTTTTCTTTCTAGGAGGAATTTTTCATAACTTGCCAAGGACAAATAAATCCCATATTATTCATTTTAACAGTGGTGATGAAGGTGCTCCTGAATGGGGAAAGGAATTTGGCAATCAGTCAGTTGAGACAAGAACAATGGAGAAGTGCCTCTTGTCTGGCCAAAACCAAAATGATTAAAACTAAAAATAGTGATTTATTGTTAGGGCAGGGACTACCATGTGTTTGTTTGATGATCCTGACAAATAGCATTTGTGCACTTGTATCTTTATGTATGGGCACCAATGTGCATGTTTACATGAGCTTATTGATAAATCCATTCATATTTCAATTGTCTTAGGTGGAGATGTCTGAGATTCGATCTATTATTACCAGAGCAACTTCAAGAAGCCTTGTGCTTGTGGATGAAATCTGTCGAGGAACTGAAACAGCAAAAGGGACTTGTATTGCTGGCAGTATTGTCGAAACTCTTGATAGGATTGGTTGTCTGGGTATTATATCCACTCATTTGCATGGAATATTTAGTTTGCCTTTGAATACGAAGAACACAGTGCACAAAGCCATGGGTACAACGTATGTTGATGGGCAGACAAAGCCAACTTGGAAATTGGTAGATGGAATTTGTCAAGAAAGCCTTGCATTTGAGACAGCTAAGAAAGAAGGAATTCCTGAAACAATAATACAAAGAGCGGAAGAACTTTATTTGCAACACAAGAAAGAAGTATCTTGTGGGATGGATGGCTTGAAAGGAAATAGTTTGTCTGCACAAGTTGTAAAAGGTTCTGATAAGGCCCATCCTCAGTTAAGTCGCATTGGAGCAGACACCCTCCATCATGAGATTGAATCAACAAAGCAAACGGAAGCCCTGCAGCAAGATGTCAAGAAAGCTGTTACAACAATAGCTCAAAAGAAGTTGATGGAGCTCCAAAAGCTGAAGAACCCACTGGAAGTTCCTGAACTACACTGTGTGTCCGTGGCTGCTAGGGAACAACCACCTCCATCTGCAATAGGTGCTTCTGTTGTCTATGTCATGTTTAGACGTGACAACAGAATATATGTCGGAGAGGTAATTTGCTTCCAGCACTAATCTAATATATAACTGAAATCTCACTTTTAGGAATGTCCCAAATTTGTCCATATATGGTAAAGTTACCAAACCTCTTACAATTATCTTCGCATATTCCATGTTTTTAGCTGGCAATTACCTTTCTTCTGCCTCCATTGCTCCATTTCCACCTCTAGTTAGGATCTCTTTTTGCGTGGAAAGATTCTGAATTTGATTATGCTTATTACTGTGTTGTATGTAACTTTTTTTTTTTTTTTTTTGAATTTCACAACATAGTGAGTGCACCGGGGAGTTTAGTGACCTTTTTATCTAAAAACTTTTTCTTTATGATGAATAATCATATTTTCATTCCATTTGATATAAATTAGGACATGCAACCTTTTTTGCATGGTAGATTATGATTACTTCCCAATGTATTGGTTTTTCTGCTAGAACGTAATGGGGATGGGCATGTTATATCATTTTGTCTTGCAGACCACTACTGTTAGTGATTATAGTTTATCATTGGTACTTGGGAGTTTTCTCTATACGACAATATTGTCAATCTTAGCTCAATGACATGTTTGCTTTTTGTCTAGACGGATGATCTTGAGGGCAGGATACGTGCACATCGGTCAAAGGAAGGAATGCAGAATGCGTCTTTCATTTATTTCGTAGTTCCAGGGAAGAGCATGGCTTGCCAGCTGGAAACTCTCCTTATAAACCAGCTTCCAAATCGAGGATTTCGCTTGAGTAATGTGGCTGATGGCAAGCATCGGAATTTTGGCTCTTCCACCCTCCATGCAGGAAATATGGTGGTCTTCTAATGGCAATGCTGCTTGTTGACATAATTGTACAGAACTCATTGTAAGTATCCATTGCAGTGGCCGCAACAATTTTGTTTTTGATATTAGTTGCTCCACCGATCCGTGTTAGTCGATTATGGCGACCAGAGTCCATGTACCAGAGTCCATGTAATCATACTTTGGCCGAGAGTACGCTTGTGTTAATTTTCTTTACTGTTGATTCCTCTATTGAAGTTTTCCCAATTTTTCAGCTTCAATTTCCTAAGGGCAATGCTTTTCTTTCTAATTATTATTATCCAATAGTAGTGAAATATACCCATGCCAAACAGGCTGATGTTGACCATGATAATCTGAAGGCATCAGTTTCAGTAGGAATTTGGATACTGTTGCAATTGACTGCTCTTAATAAAATTATGTTACCTTCGAGGCTGCACTACTTTTTAATAAGGGGGACTAGTGCTCTCCCCATTTACTATCATTATGGTTTGAAATTCTGATGGACTGTCTTTTCTTGGAGCAAATCTCATGCTTGTGTTGGCACATGAAAAAAATTCTCACTATATTTTTTGCGGCACCTCATTGTCATTGATTTAAGTTAGTTATCAACATAAATTTAGCTGTTTCCAAATTGCCAACTGTTTCAATAATCTACAAATAGTTATTTATGCAATTTACATATAAAACTACGTATTACCAAACGAAATTACCGACTTCTACTTGATTTCAATAATCAATGCTTATTTGATCTTGCTTGCTATTGCTATGCGCCAGCTAGCGGAATACTTTACCGAATGCGCCAACCAACCTCCGGTATTATAAATGGTACTGTCCATAGTCGGCCCTGAAAAAGGAAAAAAAAAAGGTGCTACACTAATTGTAGTAAGCAGAACAGGGCCTCGGCCTAGGACCGGCTGAGTTGCTCCCAAAGTTCCGATTGTTCCCATCAATTTTCCAGCATTTGTTTTGGAGAGGAAAATTGTCTAAATTTTTTTAAACATATTGTATGTTAGCCATTTTAGTTCTAAACTTTCTAATGTGGTCAATTTAATTATAAATTTTTTGATGATTTTTTTAATAGTCTCTTCAGTTAATTTTGGTCAGAAATTATTAATGTAAACGTTGATTGTCCTACATGGTATAAGTGGTATTGATGTAGACCATTTTTGCAAATTCTTTTTCTTTTTTTAAATTCTGATTCTGTTTTCTTTTTTATCTTTTTTTTTTCTTTCCCTTTTTGCTTTCGGATGGGCCAATGAGAGCCATGACACCCTCATGTGGATATGGCGAAGGGCAGCACAACCTCACGTAGATCTGGCGAGGGTGGCCATTGTGGTGGCCGGCTACAGGCATATTTTTGAACAAGCATTGTCTGTTGATCAGCATCCTAACCTTTAGGGTTATTCATCATTCTTTCCTGTTTGCATTGGTTATCTGAATTTTGTACTCTTGGAGAAGAGCACCCTTGCTGTCATGTTTCCATAATGTACTCTGTGATATGGCAGATGTCATGCCATACGCAGCATGTATCCGTTTGGGACAATGTTTCAACTGGCGAGCATGATGGTGGTTTTAATGTTCAGTTAAAGCTAATTATCGGATTAGTGAAAAGTGGCTGTATGTGAACAGAACAGAAGGATATTTGAATTGCATAACTGGGAGAACATGTTGGATATCAGCTGCACGACATCAATGTTGTTGAAATTTACTCAAATAAACTCAGAGAAGAAAACACACAAGAGAGTTGCACACACAAAAGAGTTGCTGCTGTAACTCTTGTCACAATATTCAACAGAACAAAGCCTATAAAATAGGCAGAACATACAAACCACTTTGCAGGAAAATAGCTACAGAACAACAACAACAAAGACCCACTAACATACCCCACTAACCAAAACATGTGCAGAAACTAACTCCTAAAAACAAGTCACTTCCTATTGACTAGGACTCCACTATTGACACATAAAAAACTGAAAGTTAACTACTTCAACACCCTCCCTTAAACCGATGTTGCGGACAACGGTTTAAAGGAATAAAACAAACCCTCCCTTAATCTAGAACATCCAACGAACAAACACCAAGTAGCTTTCTCAGCTTCTGAAATGTAGACACTTTGAGAGGCTTGGTGAATAAATTAGCAAGTTGATCTTCACTTCTGCAGAAAACAAGATCTATCACTTTATCTTTTGTGAGATCTCTCAAGAAATGATATTTCACATCTATATGTTTGCTCCTTCCATGTAGAACTGGATTCTTTGAAAGTTTAATGGCTAAGTTGTTGTCACAATATATTGTTGTCGCTTCTTGTTGTTTAAACTGAAGTTCTCCAAGAATCTTTCTTAACCAGATAGCATGACAAGCACTTGAAGTGGCAGCTACAAACTCAGCTTCAGTTGTTGATAGAGTAACAATTGGCTGCTTCTTTGAAGACCATGAGACAGCCCACGAACCAAACATAAACACATAGCTAGAAATGCTTTTTCGATCATTATATCTCCAACAAAATCACTGTCAGTGAAGCCAAACAAATCTGATTTTTCTCTTTTTTTGTAAAAAAGCCCAAAAGTTGCAGTCCCTTGCAAGTAGCGAAAAATTCTCTTTGCAGCTTGCAAGTGTATTTCTACTAGACGTTCCATATACCTACTTATGAGGCTCACACCATGCATGATATCTGGCCTCGTTGTTCTCACATACATTACTTCCAACAATTTGCTTGAAAAGTGTGCTATTCACCTTTTTCCCATCAGAATCTTTCAATAGCTTCAATCCAACCTCGGTTGGTGTGGTCACAGAGTTGCAATTCTTCATTTGAAATTTGTCTAAAATTTATTGAACATATTTCCTCTGGGAAAGAAAGATTCCAGCTGCAGATTGGATTACTTCTATGCCCAGAAAATAATGCATTAATCCAAGATCAGTCATCTCAAATTCATCCATCATAGATTTCTTAAATATGTTGATCAAGATACTATTATTCCCTGTGAAGATGAGATCATCCACATACAAACATACCATAAGCAGTTTTCCACCATCATCAACTTTAATAAATAACGTATGCTCATATGGACACTTTCTAAATCCTTCCTTCAAAAAATAAGCATCAATGCGACTATACCAAGCTTGGGGAGCTTGTTTTAACCCATATAGTGCCTTTCTCAATCTATAAACTTTATGTTCACTACCATGCTTCACATAACCAGAAGGTTGATCAACAAATACCTTTTCTTGGATGTCACCATGCAAGAATGCTGACTTCACATCCAATTGGAAGATAGGCCATGAATTATGTGCTGCTAATGCAATCACCAATTTGATTGTGTCAAGTTTTGCCACAAGAGCAAACACCTCCTTATAATCCACTCCAAATTCTTGCTTGTAACCTTTTGCAACCAAGCGTGCCTTGTACTTGTCAACTTTGCCATCTTTATTCAACTTCATCTTGTACACCCATTTGACCCCGATTGATTTGTGTCCTCTTGGAAGTTCTGTTAACTCCCAAGTATTATTCTTCTCAATGGCTGCAATTTCTGCATCCATAGCAATTCTCCAATTTTCTTTTCGCACAGCTTCATCATAGGTTGTAGGATCACAATCTGAAAATAAAGCAAAATAGGTAAGTGGATCTTGATTGGTCAACACTTTTGTTACTTCATAATCACTCATCCAAGCGGGTCTTTTTCGAACTCGATGTGGCCGTTCATCAATTTCTGCAGTAGCATTTTGACTTTGTGAACTTTCTGTGATGGTTCGGCGGTTGTGGGCACTTCATCATCTTCAAAATTCATTGGAATTTGTCCTTCAACACCTTTCTCACTCCATGGCCAGAATTGTTCTTCATCAAATATCACATCACGACTGATGATGTTTTTCTTAGTTATAGGATCATAAAGCTTGTAGGCTTTTGATTGATCACTAATGCCAAGAAAAACACATTTAACTCCCTTGTCGTCTAGTTTTTTTCTCTTTTGATCTGGAACATGAGCATAGGCTATATACCCAAAAATTCTGAAGTGATCTACTGCTGGTTTTTGTCTCGCTCCAAGTTTCTTCGGGTGTCATATTCAAAACAGCAAGAGTCGGGCTTGTTCAAAAGATGAATACTCCAATTAACAGCTTCGGGCCAGAAGCTCTTTGGAATTCCACTTGATGTCAATAAACTCCGCACCATATTCAAAATAGTGCGATTCTTCCATTCACAAACTCCATTTTGCTGTGGTGAATAAGCTGTAGTGAGTTGTCTCTTAATGCCATGCTTCCCACAAAAATCTACAAATGCACCCGAGTTGTATTCGCCACCGCGATACGTGCGAAGGACTTTTATTGGCAGATGTCATGCCATACGCAGAATCATGTATCCGTTTGGGACAATGTTTCAACTGGCGAGCATGACGGTGGTTTTAATGTTCAGTTAAATTGTTGTTTCTCCCGATTTCATTCTTAGATTCAATTGGCTCCTTCAATTTTGGATTAGTCCATCAACATACCCCAATGAAAAGTTTCTCAAATAAACTCAGAGAAGAAAACATACAAGAGTTTTGCCCAAAGAGGCTGTATGTGAACAGAACAAAGAAGGATATTTGAATTGCATAACTGGGAGAACACGTTGGATATCAGCTGCACGACATCAATGTTACTAACTTCCTTACATGAAACGTAATAAGACTATCTAAGGTGGAGAAATGAAGGATTGCTATACTCAGGAAATATTGCAGCAGACTGCAGTATTTTGAGATTCTTCTTTGACGTTCTTCTCTATGAATCAACATGTTTACTCATTTTTTATTGTGTTACGCATGTGTTATCTTACGCAAGGATCACAAATCTCCCTGCTCGATAAAAATAGCCACTACATCTATTGACCTTGTTGATAGTACTGCCTCTGTTTTCCGTTGGAGATGTAAGATGCTTGTGGTCATCTCTTGAAAATTGACTTCAGTTTGTTTCTCTGCGAAAATGGACATTGCCAAGTCTCGTAGGTAGAAGGGTTTAAATATACAGCTGATTAAGACTATCTTGGATCATGGGGGATTATGCGACTCCTAGTGGTTTGTATTTTTGGAGAGGACCTCTTTGGGCGGTGATAATTTTTTTTTTTTTTCTCTTCCTTTCTTCTTCCTTTTGCTGGTGACCAACCACTGGCCTCGCTCACCATAGGCAAGGCCCAACTGGATGGGAGCAAGGCCTGATGAGGCTTAGTCGTGGCTCCCTTATGGCAGGCAAGGGCAACCCTCGTCCAAGCAAGGCCACCTAGCCCAGCCTTTGCTTGTGGTTGATGGCCGGCCTTTGACAAAAGGAAGAAGAAAGGAAAAAATAAAGAAAAAAATTATTAAAAATGTTCTCATCAGTGTGAGTTATGTCTTACGCGATATTATTAGTATTTATGTCAGCGATTTTCGGTCAAAATTGACTAAATGAACTTAATTAACAATAGGTGAAAATGGTTAAGATTGAATTGCAAATTGAAAGATAATGATAAAATCAATAAAGACGTAAAAATTTTAAGATTTTTTTTGTACAACGTTTCTCCTGATTTTTCATGGAGGCACTACCCACATCTTATAAAATGGAAAAATCCACACGGGATTCAAACAAAGAAAGAAATTTTCAACAGAGTACTGCAATAGTGCAATTTTTCCCATAAGAGAGCTAGTTGATTTTCCAGTACAATAGTGTTCAAAGTACAAACAAACTCACAGTCCACGCTCGCTCACTACAAGCGTGGGAATCGCAGGTACCAAATTTCAAGTACATTTTGGTGTAGTACTAGATCGTCAGCTCCATCTCCATCCTATTTAAAGTCCAAAGGATACACAAATCAAAAACCGTGGTGCCATAGAATTTTGAGTGCATAATTTGGCTGAGGGGCTCCACAGGAGCGACATGAGATCACATCGAGCATGTTCATCGACTTCCGATGTGCTGCAACTTGGCATCGTGCCAGATGCGTTCTCAGGTCGCCCCTGCCGGGCTACCCTCAACCGTCGGATATTTACGGCCGATGTGGCCGTTTTGTGGCAAATATTGGTTGGATGGAGTTGGACTCCCTCTAGCAGGTAGCTGGTACTCTATTGAACTTTGAATTTGTTGAATTTGCTATGTATTTAGCTGTAGAAGATGATGATCCCAGACTTGTAAGATTTTGCCTGGTGATAAAATTTATAAGCGTTTTGTTGACGAGGGTCTCACGTAATGATGCCTGATCTGTATTTTCTTTCTTCTTTTTATATTTGTATTAATCTTGCTGACTAAACAACAAACCGTACTCCACAATTTCACATAGATTACCGCGTGAGGCGTTGAATTCTTTATGCGAAGTTAAAATTTACGTTAGGTATGGTGCGAAACAAAAATGTACCTAGAATACTACACCTAAAACATTATTAGACTCGCCTATCTAAATTGGAGGTGGAATACTGCGTACACAGATAGAGCATGGGAATATTGAATCCCCTAAATCATTATTAGACTTGCCTATCTAAATTGGGAGAGAACTCCTCTTAGGTCTAGAACTAGATTAGGAAAGTTCAAACTCTCAATTCTACAATTAGACAGAGAAAAGAGAACTCACATATTTAGATTAGGTAAGAAAAAAAAGAAAAAAATAATAAGAAAACTCAAATAATATCAACAACAGATGGAGGAGAGCGTGAAACAAATTCAAACCCTCTCCCATGACTGAAAGTTGAAGAATATGATGGACACAGAAGAGAGAGGGGGAGATAAAGACTTTTCGGCTTCTTCATCAAGGAGTCAAAAGTTTAAAGACGGTGATTATATTTTTCGTTACATTAAAAGTGGTCATGTATATCAAGTTGGCGGCAATGCAAGTCTAATAAAGAATCGTCCAAGTTATTGGTTTCTCCGCTATAATTTCTGTTGCTGGAAAAGGCGAGCACTTCTACAATCGGATCTTTCCTTGGGGATCTTAATCGCTCTAAAAATAGCTTTTTCTATTTATAATTGCATTTTAATACGGCTTGGAGGGGGCACGATGTAGGAGTCAAAGGTGCATATATCTCTCCATAGGCTCGATCTAATGTTTGATCTTCTTGTCGTTTGATTGGTTGGCTTCTTCTTCAAGTTTACTGTACTCATATTGTTGGAAAATGATTATCAGTGGTCCCTGGTATAGCTTTCTTTCTGATAACCATAATACATGTCTTCAAAGTCACGTGTCCTGTCACTAGCTTCTCATTCAATACGTCGAGCTACACGCTGGGAATTATATACTTTGTAGTTAACATAACATATTGGTAGTTGTCTAGTTTGTTTACTGAAGATAGGCTGGCAGTATGATGGCATGGGCACATAATTGTGATTAAAAGGATATTTTATGTAACCCCAATATGATGGTGGCAATTGGCACCAACCATACTCCTTAAATTGGTGCAACTGTAAAATATGCATAGCATCTATGTACCTTGAAGCGTGCGCTGGTCACTGTAATGGCAGGTGGGGACAAAAGTGCACCATAAGTTACCTCCCTCTCTCTCTCTCGCACTCGTGCTTTCTTAGAGATCTGGGATACGGTTGGGGGTAATCTAGCTGTCACCATTTTCCCTGTAGTCCTTATATATGTAAACTAGGAATATCAGATATGCATGTCCAGTGGATCTGCACAATTGGACTCACCAAAAAGGATGTTGACCCTAGCCAAAATGTCCTGCTCTCTGCTATTTTTTCTTGCCATAGCGATCATTCACATCACGGCATCTGATGAAGCAGCACAAAACGCCACTTCTTCAGCAATCACTCAACTCTCTATGGGCCGTGGGCAAGTAGATCATAACAAGACATACAATGAAGAAGCGGTGAAAAATGGGGACTCAGAATATTACCGAGGTGGCACTGGTGGAGGTGGAGGAGGAGGTGGTGGCGGTGGTGGAGGAGGTTTCTCGTGGGGATATGGGGCCGGTGGTGGCGGGGCGGCGGAGGTGGTGGGGGGGGGCACTGGATGGGGTTGGGGAGGAGGAGGTGGTGGTGGCAGTTGGTGGAAGTGGGGTTGCAGCAGGCAGCCGAAATCAAGCAGACACAGAAGTCACCGGAAATGGATGCATGACAAGGAAGAGTACGTGATGGGCGAGTTTGCTCAGTGCATGGTTAAAGGAAGGTGCAAAGGAATGAGATTGGATTGCCCTCTCCACTGTGGTGGACCTTGCTTGTATGACTGTAGGTACATGTGCAAAGCTCATTGCCGACGCTGAGTTTGACTTCGATTCATTATCGGGCACTCTTAATCTGTTTCTTTATAACACTACCATCTCATAGATGTTAGAATAGCGGGGTTGTCCGTTTGATCAGTGAGGATTGAGCTAATGAGCTAATGTTTCTGAGATAGCTCTAAGCATTTAGTGTGATCGTTTGTTTGAAAAACTGCTGGGTTTTGTTGTTAACGTTTGCATGACCGCTGGGGATTTGTTCATTAATCTGTCCATCGAGTTCTTGGCGAGAAAGCTGTTGCAACTATACAAACATCGTCGCAACTTGGCAAAAAGAAGGGAAAACACTTCATGTTGGAGATATATTCGGTGGGGACTAAAAAATGAAAGGGAGTAGTCATCTTAACGTGGTGATTGAGATTAACATTACTCTTAACTCTAAGTTGACGTGTTATTTTAATGAAGTTGAATCTATGCTCCATGGCTTTCGGCCAGCGGGAATACCTTCAAAATTAGCAAGCTTGACACTTATTGAGTGCATAAAATCTAATTTTTCTCGATTGATATAGGTTGCAGAAGATAGGTTAACAAAGTAATCATATGCACAAGGACGTTTGCCAAAGTACATCACACCCAGACAAACATAATTACTCAACTAAATTTGCTTACGGCTCCAGTCTTCTATTAGTATTGTCAAACTCGAGGCTGGTTTGATACCTACAATTTTAGGGAAATTACCAAAAAAATCTTTAGATTTATTGCTCTTATATCAATTTAATCATAAACATTTCAATTGTATTAATTGAGTCCTCAACCTTTGACGATTTGTCAATCTAGTTATTCTGACTAACTTTGGTCGGAAATTGCTAACGTTGCATTCTGACACAGCCAAGACTAATGTTGACAATTTTTGCAACTCTTTTCAATTTTCAGTTTTTTTCCTTTTTTTCATTTTTCAATTTTCCTTTTTCTCATATTCCCTCCATTAGCCATCATTGAGCCTCGACCATGGCCGATAGAGGTTGAGCTTCACCTAGCCACTAGGGAAGGCAAGGCTTGACTCTTGCCATATCCAATGAGTTCTCGTCTTACTAGTGGCTGATGAGGTCATCCCTAGTGAAAGCTGACAAAGTTGACTCCATTGGCCCTCACTTGTGGCCAGTCATTGGTTATCATTGAGGCTCGGTGATTGCCGGAGCAAAATGGAGAAAAAAGAAAAGAAAAGAAAAGAAAAGAAAAGAAAAGAAGGAAAAGAAAAGAAAAAATTAGAATTTTTTTTTAAATGCAAAATATTATGCCTATTAGCGTCGATCGTCTAATGTGGCACAACTATCATCAACGTCAATGATTTTCGACCAAAATTAATTAGAATGATTAAATTAGGAAATCATCAAAATGTTTAAAATTAAATTAGCACAATTGAAAGGTTTAAGATTGGTAAATCCAAACAATTTTAGGATTCAATTGAAATTGGCACACATGTTACAAGTTTAGGACATCTTCGGTAATTGTCCCACATTATTTCTACCATTGTGTCTATCATTATTCACGGAGGCTTATCAAGGTGGTGAATCTTTTTCAGAAGTGTGATAAGTCTATTCAAGGAACAAAAAATTGGAAAGATAGAAAAATAGAAATGTTGCCATGCAAACTCTACACTTCAATTAATTTCTCTATTCCTCGAGAACAATTGTTGTTGCCATGCAAATAACGTCTATTATTGTCGTACAAATGATAACATCAGTTAGTTTTTCTATTCTTTGTAATAGAAAAGTTATTAGGGAATAGATTTGAAACATAAACAGGAAGTAGAAAAAAGAAGCTTCTTATTTTCGAGAATAATTTCTAGAAATAAGTTATTTTTTTCCTTTTTGTTTTTTCTTCTTCTTTCTCTTCTAATGGGATAAGAATGCTTCAAGTGCCAAAAGTTGGCACAAAGGGACACTTAAGTGCCAAAAGTTAAGAAAGTGACACTTAAATGCCACTTTGTAAGAAAAATGGGACACCTGAGTGCCACCTCCGGCGAAGGCAGTCGGAAATCATATGTGGCAATTATATATGATTATTTCTCATCGAGGTGGCTCGCCGGAGAGCTGAGTTAGCTCTAATTTACCCAAAACGACGTCGTCTCCTCAGGTTGGCCAAAATAGAGCCCTTAAATCAACCAAAATGACATCGTCTCCCTTATTGTCCCAAATCTAAAACCCTAAATCAGGCAAATTGCCATTGAAGCATTGGAGCCCTAATCCCGAACCCTAACTCAATTTGCCCCAAATTCTATGGTCGGATATTAGGAATGGAGAGTAGGACTTTCAGCAGCGACTCAAATTTCTCTCGCCAAAGCGAAGGAGAAGGCGAGCGTTTCTGTTTTTGTGGGTTACCAAGTCCAAGAAGAACATCGTGGACTCGAAGGAATCTGGGAGAAGATTCTATGGATGTGCCCGATACATAGAAGGGTTGAAGTGCAAATATTTTGAATGGGTTGATGCAAAATTCTCTCATCGAGCCACAGAGGTGATATTGGACCTACTTGATGGATGTCATCAACCTCCATCTACACCTGTGGACAACTTGGACGAGGTTGACTCAATGCAAGCTCAAGCATCTTCTGCTAACCATTTGAAGAATGAAGTTTCAAAGATGAATATTGAACGGAAGTGTTACCGAGCGTTTATTGTGTTGTTGTTTTTTTTATCTATCCTATTTTATGATGAAATGTAATATTGGAAAATGAGAAGAAGTTTCTCCGACTGCCATAGTTGTAAATGAGGTCAAGGAAAGGGAATGAATGAATGAATGAGATACTGTTTGAATGAATGAGATGTTGTTTGTACTATATTTTTACTTATTCTCGAATATAAATCAGTGATGATGGAATGTATATTGGGTGGATGTGTTGTGGTGACTTCTTTTCTTCAACTGAATGTAAAACAGTAGCAATGAATCGAATGGAGTTGGCATAAGTTGAACATTCGTATATATAAACCAACAGCTTCTCTGGTTTGCTGCAAATCACCTTTTACATAGGACATACATGAGTGATTACTCGAGTACTATAAGTTGTATATAGTGATCACTTAAGTGCCAGTCGTGATTAAAAAAAAATCATTTAAGTGTCAAGTTAGTATCAAAAGTGATCACTTAAGTGCCATTTGTGATTAAAAGTGAACACTTAAGTGCCGAGTTTTTTAGATGTGATCAGTTAAGTGTCAATTTTGTTTATACGTTTAATCTATAAACTGCACCAACCATCAGCTGCTATTAGCCACCACGACCGCCCACCACTGGCTACCATCAGCCTCTAGCCATCACCACCGGTCACATCAAGCATTCTAGGCATCCACTTGAGCCACCACTATGCTGATGGTATTCTGCAGTGCAGAAGTTCCTAGTGCCTTACACCAGCTTGCACCAACGCTACCCGATGCAAGATGTGCATATTGCACACTTACATCTTGCACCAAGTGCAGTACAAACCCCCAACCCTTCAACCCCTATAATAGACCCATCAACCTATTAATAGGCATCAGCACCAATATCTCAGCTACCACACCAGCACGTAGCCACCACCATAAACCCACCATTAGCAGCCACTATTGGTGGTGGGTTGTGGGTCTGTTGCAAAAGGGGTTCATGCAAACTATACTAGCTACAGCAAAAGAACCCAACCCAATCCACATAGTGGACCACCACCATCAGGCTTCACCAACCGCTACCACCAGCCACACAAGCACCCCAATCACCACCACAGATCCACCACTAGAAGCAGAAAGTAATAAGTAAAAGTAAAAATAAAATACAAAAAATGAAAAAGGCACCAAAGATGACAAGCAACAAGATCGTTTCATTGATATTGAAATGAAGTCTCACAAAGTTAATGACAAACTATTTAAAAGAAAATATCCACAGTAAAACAATTGACTTGTCAGCCCCACAAACCATATCCCATCCCATTTTATTAATCAATATGCACAATGCCTCATATTCGTGCTCTTTTCACTTGATTCATAATCCTTGTGCTTTTTCTAACTGGACATGAGGTTTCTTCTTCCACTATCTCAGGATGTGTTGATTTTGATGGAGGTGCAATTGTCCTAGGCTGAATTGATTGAGAAGGAGCTGGAGCTGCAACTATCGTAGGCCGAACTGATTCAGATGGACCTGTAACTGGGTTTCTTACTCTTATTTCTTGTTGGCGCAGCCAATGTCTTCTTCTTCTTTGTTGGCGCAGCCATTGATTCTTAAGTTGGGCCTTGAGAGATAAGAACCTCTGAACTTCTCCCAAGCTTAAAAAAGAAAACTCAATTATTAACAAAAGTTTGCACCATAAATTAAATTAAATATAGCCTAGTAAGCTTATAAAACTTACATTAAGAATAACTGTTCCAGAATGCTCATCTCTATAAAGCCCATAACCATACTATTTTAGCATCTTTCTAAGAGCTCCTCTTATTCGAAGGGGAACGTCGGTTTCAGGTACTTGTGATTGGTTAGCCCTTCTTCTCGCATGTGATTTCTTAGGCTCTTGTTGTGGCTGTTTAGCTACAGCAGGGGCTTCTTCTGGGCATTTGAATGCTAGATGTCTTATAGATGGCCTTCTTGTAGGTGGCTCATGATTTGGCTTTCTTTTGGTTGTTTTTCTATTTAGCCCTTCAGCTTCAATGACACCTTCTGTTGGCTTTTGTGATGGCCCTTGTGATGACCCTTCTAGTGGCCTTTGTGGTAACCTTGATAATGGATCTTGTGGTGACCCTTCAATTGGGCCCTTTGTTGACAGCTGAGCTCTAGCTTGCCTTCTTCGAACTTAAGAAAAAGACAAATGATATCATAAATATAACATCAGGCCATTGTAAAGGAAAACTAAACACAAATTGTTTAAGTTATCGGGTTTTTTTTTTCTCTGCTTCTGCTGAAGAACAATCGACTTAACTGGCCCTCCAGTTGCTTCAACCAATCCTTGAGCTGGCTGTCTACCTGGCCTTGTTTGAACAGACCCTTCAGTTTCAGGTACAGTAGGGGCTTCGACCAATTCTTCACGTGTCATTCTCCTGTCTTGACAAAAACAAAAACATTATGTCAATTAGTTGTACATATCTGTTTATACAAACCATAAAACAACATAAACACAATTGTCATGACTTACTAGGTTTATTGTTGTCGACTGAAGAACAGACGACTCACTTCGCATTTCTGTTTGTCCTTCTCCAATTGTCCCTTTACTAGGCCCTTCAACTGGCCTCAACTGTTCTTGCTGCTTCCTTAATTGACAGCCTTTAGTATTGTGCCCTGCTATGTGGCAAAAAGAGCACTTCATCTTTACACCTATCCTACTCATCCTACGCTGACTTGAGACCTCTCCTTCCACCATTCTTCGTTTTCGCTTTGGTCTTCCCATTCTCTTCTTTAGTGACAAAGGTTGAGGTGCTTTGTGATCTGTTGGCTCCTAGAACTCGGTATCTCTGATTGGCTGCAACATGCATTAGTACGAAGCAAGATATCTCGTTTTCTTGTACCAATCATCAAAGTAGTCTTCTATGTTGTTGCATTTCAATTGAATGGCACATATGGCATGTGCACAAGGAATTCCACTTACCTTCCATGCTCTACATGAACACTTCCTTGTACCTAAATGGACAGCATACTTATTAGAGCCCTTCATTATCTCATATCATTCATCCACATTCCAAATGGAATGACAATACCTACTCATAGCCAAGTTTTCATCTAGTTTTTTAGCAATCCTAGGACCACATTGCCTAGTCCAGTTTGCAGCCTCATCCCTTTGTTTGTGCAACCGAGTCATAACCATAACCCTTATGTCTTCAAGCATCGAGATAATTGGTTTGCATATGGCATCTATTAGCCTCCCATTAAATGCTTCGCAGATGTTGTTATTTATGTTATCGCACTTGAATTCCTCGCTGAAGAACGCCCTACACCAATACTTTGGTTCTGTTTGGAATAATGCATCATAACCTTCCCTTGTCAATTGAAGCGGTTCTTCTTTGGCCATCCTAAAATCAGTCATATTCGTGCTCTTTGCTAGTTGCCAAAATTTGAACTGCAGCTTCTCTCCTTTATAATTCTTTCCCCAATTTGTGTATATGTGCTGCACACACATTCGATGCTCGGCATAAGGCAACAACTCAGCTATTGCTGGAACCAGTCCCTGCAATAATTCAAAAAAAGAAAAGAAATGTAAGCAAACGACATGTTCATATCAACAAGCAAACAATTGACCAAATCTTTGAAAGAGTACCTACTATTGGTCACTCATGAACGCCCACCCTGCACTATTTGTTATCTCCAAATCAACCATAAAATTTTTTAGGAATCAGGACCAATTGTCCTTGTTCTCTACCTTCACAACAACCCAAGCCAGTGGAAACATCTGGTTGTTTGCATCTATTCCAATTGTAGCAAGCAATTCTCCCTTGCACAAGCCCTTCAAAAAACACCCGTCTAATCCTATAATCCGTCTACAACTAGATAAAAATCCTCGTTTGCATGCATCGAAGCAAACATATAACTTATCAAACTTGGTCCCAATATCAGGAAGTGGTCTCTCCACAACCTCTACATACACTCTACTTGAAGGATTTTGCAACCTACACTTCCAAGCATAATCCCACACATGTCCATATTCGCTGCTATATTGATCAATGAGTATCTTCATCACCTTTTGCTTCGTTCTTTTGCATTGATTCCTGCTTATATTGATGCCAACCTGCTCCTTCACCAACAACCTGAACTGAGTACTATTCATCTGAGGCATCATCTTAATCAAATTAAAGAAATGCTTGGACAACCATGCACTTGTTACTCTTTTATTTTCAAAATTAATGGAACAAGTATGTTCTTCTTCGTACGCTCTAATCTAGAAAGATCCACTTCTCCTAACAAATGCGCCATAGATCCTCCACGGACAATTTTGCTGCGAATACTTAGCTCTTACAAAGACCTTAGTGTTTCTAATGAAGTCATTGTTCCTCTATGTAGAAATGGAGTTCTTCAGTATAGCTTTCCTAAATTGTTTTGCATCTTGAAATTTCATACCTACCGACAAAGTAAGAGAGGCAACGGATGGATCATAAGAAGGAAACTTACTTTTTCTTGTCCTTGTATGCACAACTCCTTCATCTTCTTTAAGCTCATCATGGGAAGTAACATTCGCAAGACTTTCTTCATAATCAGTCTCCTCACCAACGGCAACAACATCTGCAGGGCCTTCGGCCCTATTTGAAACTTCATCAGCTACCTACAAAACTGCAAATTTATCTATCAAAAAATCCCTTTGCCTTTTTCTTGACTGTACAAGCTCCTCGTCGTCGTTATCACTTGTGAAATTTGCACTAGGCAACACTTCATCATCATCATCATCATCACTTGATTCAGCTACTTCCCAATCTAATCTAGTGATTGTGACATCACCTATGTCATCATCACTATGGTGAACTGCATCTGCGCTCCTCTCCTCTCCTCTCCATCATGTCTATCCTACCTTTCTTCGACCCTAACATCAGTATTACCTTGAATACCATTTCCTTCTTGTTCTATTTGGGCGCTTTCTTCATCATCATCTTCATCCTCACTTTCATTGTACTCAACATATATTTTTACCTCTTCACCATGAAGATAATAGTATAGAATATCCCTAAAACCATTATCATTTTCTAAGGTTCGCAAACCATCTCTTAAGCCTTTCCCAGGAATACAATATAGCAACTTCTAAACCTTACAAGGCAAATAAGTTAGTATATCCCTAACAAATCCTATATAAAATGCCTTCTTAATGTCAACAAAAATGGTGCCCTCATTTCCACCCTCATACTCACTCATCCTCCCCAATTACAAATTCCTCACCATAGCAAACTATGACAACGACATAATCCTTGGCATGAGCCATTTCTGCACCAATAACAAGATAAAGAATAATTAGTTTTGGGACCACATCCACAAAGAACAATAGACAATCGCACAAGGGAGTCCCCCCACTCTCATGGACTTTATTAAACAGGTCCCCACACTGAGAATATGCCCCTATATGACAGCCAAAAAAGAGGTCGACACTTTAATAATTTACCTTCCCTTCCCCTACAATGTTAATAAAAAAACATAGGCCCCCACACTGAGAATATGCCCCTACATGATAGCTAAGAGGTCGCCACTTTAATAATTTACCTTGCCTTCAATTCCCTTAAAATATAAACCAAAAACAGAGGTCCCCACAACAAGCACAGCCCAAGCAATTTTGTCTACTATTTTTTGCTGAACTAAACCTGCGATGTGAGAATGTATATCCACTTAATCAAATCTATTTTTCTTGTGAAAACACATATAGAATTTCATTAAGGCAAGCTTGATGTGATGTAAAATTATAAGGTGAAAGTTCTGTTTCTCATCCAGCCAAGAGGAGAAATTATACCCTAATCTATAATGTTTGGCCATTAATATATTGTGTCAAGAGGTCATTACACAATCCAAGCCCTAAATTTATCCATTGCATAGTAGACTAATACTACATGTCAAAAGAGCTCATAGTTTATAAACTTTAAAATGAGGTACTTACATGTGGTTTCAAATTTGTCCATTGCAGGTAAATGAACTTATATAAAGTATCAAAACAAATTTTGCACCCCTCAACGCCCTGCATATATGTTGACTATTTGATTAGAAACAACAATCAGGAAAGAAGACTAAAAGAACGAAAAGATCAGAATCAAAGGAACAAAAGCAGATTGATAGCAAAGTTGTGTGCTCTTTGCAGAGCACTTAAAGGCCAATATTCCAGCCACCTGATTCAATAACTTTTCACTCAAACACATTAGTTCCTAGTTCCACATTAGTCAATATTTCGTCTCACTCGAGCCTTGACTGTAGAAATCATCGACCGAGGCGAGCATCTCCACACAAGGGAGTAACCAAACAGAGCGCGCGCATTTCAACAGCATTTCCATCGGAGCCTTAATAAAATAATTGAGCGAGCCCTAATAAAATAATCGAGCGAGCCCTAATAAAATAATCGAGCCCTAATTTCATCATGAGGGAGGGGGTGAAGGGGCCCAACCTGGAGGAGCGACAATGGTGAGCGGGGATGACTACCAACGATGCTGAGTGGCGACGACAACCAACACCGGCGACCAATGACCACCTATGGGCATGAACGGCAATAAAGAGAAGGACGGCGACGGCGTGAACGGTGATGGAGAGAAGGGCAGCGACGACTGAGATCTAATGTGAATGCAGATGGGAAGGAACGGCGACGACCAGGTGCGCTTAAGCCAAAATGACCTAAACGACGTCGTTTAACACCAATGAAAAACGACGTCTTTAGGTCAGCTCACTCAGTGTGGATGGACAACGTCGTTTTGTCGTCCACGTGAGTTTTTTTTCTTTAAACGTTTGCCACCTCAGTAAAAGAAGTCGCCGGAAAACGCCACGTATGCAATTTGGCCGGATTTTGGTCGGATTGACACTCAAGTGATCCATTTTACTCCGATTTTGGCACTTAAGTGTACCTTTCGTAACTTTTGGCACTTAAGTGTCCCTTTGTGCCAACTTTTGGCACTTCAGGGGTCCGTGTCCCCTCTTCTAATTGATCACTGCAACCTTGCCGCTCGTCGCCGCCGCTTGTCGCTGGTCCTGCCGTGCTTTGCCGCTAGTAGTCATCTCGCGTTCGTCATCATCCATTGTTGTCGATTGTCATCGTCTGCCATTGCCGGTTGCCGCTGCTTGCTGCCGTGACAATCGGCTAGAGAAGGAAGAAGAAGAAAGGAAAAAAATGTAAAAAAAAGTATCAAAAAATTAGAAGAAATTCCATGTCACAAAAAAATTTATGGATCGCACTAAATGCATTTATGTTCTTTTTCTATTCTAGGAAAAGAAATTTTATGTAGTTATCAAACACACTTGTAACATCCATATTTGCCTAATGTACGTCTTCCACGCACCGGTTGAAAGCCATTGCAGCCTTGGAAACGGTGGCAACTTGGTTTCTTGCGATAAAATTTTGGGTCAAATCTTTGAAAAATTGGGATAAAGGCGATGAAAAATTGTCACTTTGGTAAATTTTGCATGACCTCAAGATAACTTTTTTAGGCCAATTACAGCAATTTTTTTTTTTTTTTGATTGCCTCCTCAGATAACACGATTTCTTTTGTCTTTCCTGCTTTTAAATTGGAGATTCACTGGAATTTTTTATTATTATTTCAAGTTGTTTACATACTTGAAGATTAAGTAATAAAATTTGAAAATTTCTACTCAAATTCCACCGTATCTAATATTTATAAAATGTACCATAACATCATCATGGGAAAAGCGAACATTGTGCATCTTATAAACATAGAGAAAACTAATTAGGCCTCATCACTATCCACAAGTCTGAGCTGCCCCAAACGTAACTTAGTGAGCTCCAAGCATAGTATCTAACTAGAGAAGCCATAAGACATAATATATATATTAGGAGTGAGCAGGTTCAAGTTTCATCTAGGTTTCACCTGGACCCGTAATCTACTTGTCAAAATCGGTTCCTAATTTTTTGAAACCTAAAACCTATATTGTATATCTTAGAACTCAGAACTTACCTAGTCACGGGTTCTATTGTTTACTTAGGAACCGATCAATTTATTATTTTTTTTCTTTTTTAGTTAAACTAAAAAAGAGCCAAAAGAATGACGGCCAAAAAGCTAGTGCCCAAACAACACTAAAAACAAAGCTACCATTATTCTTCCAGCATAATCAATAAGGACTAGAACCACACCACCATTAAAAAATGATTGCCATGAACCCATACTCATGCTTGGTCTAGGAATACGTCTGTAGGCCATATTTCTGATGCAAGGTGAGTAGTTTTCCTCACATATAAATGAGATGAGTCTATAACTTATCCTTCTCGAAAGGGAAAAAATAGACGACTTTCACACTCGAATCTTCCACACATGAGAACCATCCTTGAAAGTAATACCTGGGTGAGGAGCTAGCTTCCTTGTTGCATCTAACCAAATTTGCAAATGGACAGCACTTCTGAGTTTTGTCTACCAGCAAGTGAACCAAAAAGTGTGCCAATGACAAAATAGGTAAACGATAAACTGTAATTAGAAACACTAAGGAGGAAATATCACCTCAGATCTAGCCCTTCCCCCATTGTGTTTGAGCATCTAGTTTAGAAGTTTTTTCTTTGTTAACTTGCAACTTTACTTTTTGTTTGGGAGTTCTATCACCACTGCACATCTTACAGATAAATATAAAAAGGAGCCTAATGCCCCAAGTAATTGCAGTGGTGGAGCATGACTTACTAACAAATGACAGCAATCACACAACGGAGCTCCTTAGCCTGCCCAAGGGTGCCAATAACCCTACTTACTTGACGGGTTAGTCACTCGGAAGGCTACAGAGGTTCATTGACTTTCTAGGGTATGGCTGAATTGTTGAGGAGAGACGAGGAACTTTTGCCTCCAATAACATATTTCTTGAATCGCGCTTAGTCTTAAAAATCTATTTACACCCAATCTTTTTACATCCTTTAGGTAATTCAATAAGGTCTCGGACGTAATTTTGATGCATAGATTCAAACTCTTTTTTCATGACATTAAGTCACTCATTATAATCTTCACATTTCATGACTTATGAAAATGAACTTGGATCATTTTCAATTCCTAAGTCAATTTCTAACTCTTGTAAATAAATTACATAATTATCAGAAATAGTCGACCTCGTTTCTCATTGAAATCTTCTCAATACTTTTTCTTGTGACTCAACTATCGTTGGTTCAATGTTGACATATTCATTATGGAATGTTTGATCATTTATTTGTTATTCTTGATTATTATTGGATTGAACAATACTATTAGAAACAAGAACTTTATAAATTTTGGATATAGGAAATTCCACCTTTACTTTTTGAATGCAAGCATCACGCATTCTTTCACTCACACGATGTCACCATTTTCAATAAACGTAATATTTTCAAATTCAACAATTCTCATCCTATAATTAGAACAATAAAATCTATATATTTTGGATTTCTTTGCATAACCAATGAAATAACCACTAGTCGTTCTTAAATCCATTTTTTTTTTTAATGTGAATTGTAAATTCTTACTTCTATTGTACAACCCCAAATATGCAGGTGTCGTGAACTAGATTTCCTTCCTATCCACAGTTCAAATGGAATCTTTAAAACTACCTTACTAGGAATTATTTTTAATAAATACATAGAAGTCTTTAATGTATACATCCGCAAAGATAAGGGTAAAGATGAATAATTTATTATACTCATAACCATTTCTATTAAAGTACGATTACACTTTTTCACTACATTATTTTATTGCAGTGTATCCAACATCACATATTGAGCATAAATGCCATCCATTTCAAAGAATTTAGCAAATGAACTTAGACATTATCTCTATTCATCATACTTTCTATAATATTCACTACCTCTATTTGACTTTATAATTTTCACATTTTTATCTAATTGCCTCACAATCTCTTTAATATACATCTTAAGTGCATTTGTAGATTGAGATTTATTCATGCAATAGATAAATGTAACCATAATATGAAAAATCATTAATAAATGTGATTAAATAACTTTTTCCACCAAAAGATAAAATATCAAAAGGATCATATATATCTGTGTGTATAATTTCAAGAAGCTCCATATTTCTTGTGGCACCGCTCTTAGTTTGTTTTGTTTCTTTACATAAAATACAATCAATAACCACTCCACAATCAGTAAAATCTAAGTTCGAAAGGATGTCATTCTTCACTAATTTTTGTATTCTTTCCTTGGTATATGACCTAAACATTTATGCCACAAGTAGTAGAATTCGCATCCACTAAATCTCATTTAGTGCCTACATGATGATGTAAGATCATTAAGGTTTTAACAAAATTATTATTGAGTTTAAACTTATAGAAACAATCACATAAAGTTTTACTTCCAATAAGATTGTCATTCTTAAATATATTGAAAGATTTTAAACCAAACTTACAAGAAAATCCCATTACATCAAATTTTGTCAAAGAAACTAAATTGCGGAAAAATATAGGTACATAAAGAATTCCAAACAAATCTAAATAATGTACAGTAGCTAAAACCGAATGATAAGTGCCAATGCTTTCAACTAGAGCTTTTTTTTTTTTTTCTTTTTTAATTTCTTGCAATCACATAACGTTCACTTGGCTTTATGGTTTGAATCGTTAGAAATCCTTACATCGTACGTCATACATGTGTTATGGCTCAAAGAAAGGGACGATCCAAGAGGTTTTGCTATGACGACCATGACCAATCCTTTGAAACGAACGACCCTCAATTGGTATCCTTTTAAGTCCTAAGGTTTTCTCGAGTATTCTAGAATACTCCTAGGGGCAGGTAATATGGTAAATGTACGAACATGTAATAAATATGGGTAGTTAGTAGCTGGGGAGATATGATCTCTACTGTATAATCGAGGAGAGATCTAGGGATACGATTTGTCCTTTATTTGTATATTTATGGGTCCCATCCCCCTCATTATATCAACTCATTCACAAGTGAAATATCCTTATGAGTCAAGTGTGAGTAAGGCTGCTTGGGAGAAATTCTAAGGCCGCACGGGTCATGGAGCACTAGATCAATCGGCCCGTGACACATGAATGATGACATCAAAATCAATCCACAAAGTATTAAGAAAAATTTCAATAAAATCTGATTCAAAAAACTGGTAATTTCTTCTCCGAGGTATAATTTACAAACATGTTGTACATTAATTGTTAAAGGTCAAATAATCCTCCGATGACCAAATGGGCAAAAACTATCAGATATCTCTTGTATGTAATTTTTGGATTAAGCAATTCTAACTAGGAATACAACTCTAATGCGAGTAGTATTTGGTTTAGCAACTTGACGATTATCTCCTCCTTCTTGATTTCTTTATTATATAATAAAGCCTTGTTAGTTATCTGAGAAATTTATCTTTAGGATTTCCATTAGACGTTGAATAAATTTGTATTCAAAAGATTTAAGCTGAAAATTGGTCGTGCACATTTTGAGTTTAACGTAACATAAATCAATCTTAAAAACTAAACCAGCATTTGATTTTGGGACACTGACCTAAACAAGTGAGTGATTAAGATGCAAATCACTCTAAAAGATAATTTAACCCATTATCATTTTTAGACCAACATGTCTGTGATTCCATAAATAACTTAATATTACATAAATAATATGTGGTATAGCTTAATTATAGCATTATGTGCAACTTTAGTGCTTCAACATTAATAAGATGTTCAGTAACTATAATGAGATATGGAAGTATCCTAAAGCTTGAACGCCTTATTCTTTATGAATTTTGTCAAGGTCAATTCAACCGGTTAGGATGATTTGTTGTTCTAGTTATTACGAGTAAAATTTGATTCAAAATATACTAAAACACAAGGCTCATCTTTCTTTTCGAACCAAACTTTATGCTTCAAATCTTTCTTCAAGTGTCCAATTTTATAATGAAAGTGACAATTAATAAGATTATGTTCCTTATTGTGGATTTAAAAAGTCTTAAAAGATTCATTCAAGATGTGTAATTCTTTCTTCTTGCTCTTCCCACTTTCCATTTTAGAATTCTTTTCAGTTTCTTGATAACTTAGGAGATGATGACTCAGGAGATGAATGGAATGATGGTTTTGATTTTTTATGCTTGTTTTCTCTTGAACAAGTATACTTACCAATTCATTTACATTCCACTTATCCTTTATAGTATTTTAATTCCTTTGAAATAGTCCATATTGTTCAAGAGGCAAGGAATTTAGTATGAACTGTACTAAAAAGTACTCATTTACATTCATTTTCAAAGTCCTTAACTTTGATGCTAAGCTCATCATCTCATGAACATGCTCATGCATGGTACATGAATCATCATATTTTATGGTGGTCAAAGTGCTCATTAATATACCAATAAGTAACTTATCAGCAGTCTAAGAATAATTTTTTACAAATTTCATAAATTCCTTAACATTGTTAGTTTTAGGAAGAATAGTCTTTAAGTTGTTTGTAATTGTCATTTGCATGAATATTAAACTTAGCTTGTTCTATCTTTCTTGGGCTTTATGGAAAGACTTTTCACCATCATTACTCCCATAAGTAATAACAATTAGTTTTTCAATTTGGAGTGCTAAATCAAGGTCTAAGACACCTAAGTGAAACTGACCTTATTCACTTTAATCAGAGAAATTTGTTCCATAAAACAAAAGAATAGACTAAACGTGCGAATAAAGTGAAACAAGTACATATACTGCAAATATGCAAGAAAATACTCATATTTTAATGCTTTAAAAATATCACCAAATCAAATTCAAACTAAACCATACATGTACATCATAGTTTTCCTTTGGGTGATCCTATGATATACAAACAAACATTAAACAATAATGATGCTAATAACTTTAATTTGGCAATAATAAATATATCTCATTAAAATTTTTTTTGTTATCTTTGCATTCACAAACAAATATAATAAGAAATATTATTTACCAACTATTATGTCCATGAATTATAAGAAATTAATTAACCTTTGGGTTAATCCCTAAGTTCTTATTGTAAATGAACTTCAATATACCCACGACATCAATAAGGATATTAACATATCGATTTCAATCATAGCATCAATTAATCATGGGTAATTGAATAAAATAATATACAATATCAAAAATTAAAAGCACGTTAAAGTTTGGCCACTTTGGTGACTAACAAACCATTCGTAATTGAACTATTAATATCATAAAGCACAAACAGTCTCCAAATTACACCCTATGGCAAGACCATAAATTTAACATCCGGGGAAAAATGGTAAATAATCAATCATGAGAGAATCATAATTATCCAGCAGATAAGGGCAAAAATATAAATAACCATCGAGAAGGGAAAAATCGTATTTATCTAATGGAGATAGGGGCAGGATCGTAAATAAACAACAGAGGGAAAAAACGTAAGTAAACACACTAGGGGCAAAACTATAATAATATGGGGAGGGGAGTAGGCACGTGCATGCCACTTGCCTTCATTGTCGTGCCCATGCGCTACGCCCTCCAACATGTGCATGGGCGCATGGTGTGTGGATTCCACGCGCCTACCCATTTAGTGCGCATGGGAGCTCATGGGGCGCATGTCTTCCACGTGCCTTCTTCCCCTTGGCTTCTATTTAATGATTTCCTATGTTTTTCACCCCATTTTCCATCAAACCTTTCATCATTCGGATTTTCTCCGACAGAATCATTTCAACAACATCAAGATGACATGAAAGGGACCATCGTTGTTCAATAAATCTTCATCCATAAACAATAATATTTCAGTAAATGAAAAATCATGATATCTTAAATCACGCTTTGATACCAACTGTAAACAATAATGTAATTCTATAATACGAAAGATATAAAACAGAGGATCTTCGATCTTCATGATTTTCACGACAAGAGGGATGAAGACATACCCAATACCCTTTGAAGATATTTGTCATGTAAAACTAAAGAGATGAAGAAATCTGATTTCTCTCTCTCTTAAACCACTTTTTCTTAACGTATTTTGTCTGATAGAGGATAAAAATACAATGTAAGTTCTTCATATCATAGGTGGAGAGAGGATCAGACTCTTATTTATACATGCTATCAATAGGCGTCTTCCATCAAAGCATTTATTAACTTCCAAAAGAGTCGCACCTTTTCGGAAGAATTGTTTCTTAGTTAGGATTGTACCATTTCATCATAATCATAACTTCTCATAATCAATATATTTTAGCATTAAAATTTATTGAACCATTAATTAATAAAATCATGTGGGCCACAATAATTCTTACAGTGACTTCCACACTTATCTCCTCCCTCAAGTTACAAGTTTATTCTATTACTATAGAAAATTTGTTATAGAAAATCCTATTAACAATTTAGTTAAAAGCATGTTGTCCTCTGAAATCTAAAGTTCTCAATCAACCATTACATGTATACGCAATGCTATCCGCTATGACTATCACTAAGGTATGAGGTTGGATAACTATTTGAGATTTAGTCTAACTCGTGAATCAATTCAAAAGTCTTCTCCAATGTAATGTGGGACGTGGAGACATCACAAGTGATTTCGAAGCAATGTCACTTGGATTTACCAAAAAAAAAAAAACCTTGCACTTTGGTTTTTTATTTGGTGACCCTATGCTATCAATTCGTTGAAAGTAGAATCCCTGATATGGAAGAAGCAAAGGAAATTAGTCTCTGTTCAAAGCAAAGGCCGTGTCTATGATATCACTCCATGGTCACTTTTATTACTTTCTTTCTATTTCTTGTGAAGAAGATTAGTAGTGTTTCCTCCATGATAGTGTAAGATCGAGAGAATGAAAATCTGCAGTTTTCTTTATTTAAAAGACTGGTTCCCTAGGAGCCAGCCATGTCTCTGGTATTTACAGAAGTAATGAGGTGGTGGAATCAGGTAGAGAAATACACAGTTTCACACAGTTTTCACTACTACAAGGAAGTTGTTCGGAAATTGCTCTAACATTTCTGAGCTCCACTGAAATGCCAAGAAATGGTTTACTTTCAGCTCGAGGGGCCACAAGGCAGATCTGGGTGTAAGGCTTGAATTGTGGCTTCTTAGGCCTTCGGACGTGATCATTTGGTTGAAGCAAGAGACACTTTGTGAACGCGAAAGCACAGGCGGGTCATCATCATGCCAATAGCCAGAAGTTTCTGTATGTCTTGGTGTTGAGAAGGTAACCTCCATTTTGACCCTTCTTTTGAACCCCAACACAGGTGCACTTGCTGTTCTCTATCAAATACTCTGCCAGGTCTGTCATTCTAGTGCCTATCATCAACCCGCCACGTCTCCTACATCTGTTTGAATTAGAGGAGCTTCAAAGGGCAACAGAACAAGCAATAACAGTAGGGACCATAATAATGACATCACTGGTTAATCACATCTTTAAAGACAAGCTCCACATATCTTGTGCTTGCATTTGAACGTGCAAAGCATGTGGTTTGCGGACATAAGATGAAATTTGTGCAATTATTGATTAGCCAGAATCTTTGAAAATGAATCTGAATCTGCATTTCTTATAACCCAATGGGTCCACATCAAGAGAAATGAAGAGAAAGACAAACACAAAAAGAACTGGGAGCTTGAAGAAATTGGATACGTGTGAGCCCCACATTGTTTTCAATATGATTGTGACTCCTTGCATAGAACATAATTCATATATAAGCATTAACTTTCCATGGATGGCTAAACGGTTTGTGTGCGTCTGTCGGGATTACTGAATTAAAGGGTTCTGAAAAGATCATTTCTCCAAATAAATTGTAATAATGAAACAGACTCAAGAGGTCAAGTACAATAAAGTATAATGCTTTAACAACGGTGGATGATAGCTTTTCCAATTACTGAACGTATGACAGGACATATTGATGCGAAGATCTTCATAGTTTACGATAATATTGTATCAGCGTTTGAAAACATGGTTTGAAAGACCAATGGGTCAGTGACCCCATAGAAAGGGTCTAAATTGACATGCAACAAGAGCGTAAAAGAAATCGGAATACATGCCCTTAACCAAATTCAATATGACATTGTAAAGATGGTATAAGCACAAGCAAATTGCACATTATCATCAGCAAAATCGTCTTGGTATCTGCTAAATCTCAAAAGTACCCTAACAATAACATCCAAAAGAGAGACAATTGATCTTACCCTAATATTGCTGCAGAAAAACTCCGGCGCTGCCCCACGATGAGCACGTCGATCTCATGCGATGAGCATTGTGAGAGAATAGCTGAAGCCTTATCCTTATCCCCTTCCAGTTCTACTCTTGCTGTTTGTACCCGAACATTCGGCTGTGCCACCTCGCACAAATGTTTCATTTCATCAAGAAAATCCACCTCCAATCCCCCGCCTCCGCCTCCTTCGCTGCCTCCATTCTGATCCATGGACGCCCTACGGCTGCTGCCATTTTGGCTATTCCCTGAGGCCACATAGATCGGCCTCTTAAACAGCGTCGAGAGTGTGGTCATCCACGAGCTATGGTTTTCAACGTGGAGGAGGATCAGCTCGTCGCGCTCGACCACCCCATGCGACAAGGTGTATTGGAGCGCAGCAGCCGATTCACGGGTGGGGTCTGCGACCACCATGACTTTCCGTGGGGCCGTCATCGGGGAACCAACTTCCATGGTGGCGGTCGTCTGCCGCCGCTGCTAATACCATCAATAACACAACAAAAAACTGCCACAACGAGATAGGAGGGGTCCTTTTTTCTTTGGATGGGGGGGAAGAGAAGAGGGGAAGGTGACGGTGAATATGAGGCTGTCTTGATCTATGTTTTTTTGCGCACGTTGAGATGCATAATTATGCTGCGCACGTTGTAATCGGCTTTATGGGTTGTTTGTGTTTTTTCTTTTTCCTTATTGTATGTAAATGATGCTTTGCTGTCTACACGCTACATGTACAGAAGATCCAACCATGAGAACAGGTCCTAAATAGAAAGTTACAACATATTGCAAAACGATAGAGATCCTTGCACCTTGTCTAGTTACATCGAAAACCTAAGACCCCATAACCTCTCTCTCTCTCTCTCTCTCTCTCTCTCTCTGCGCAGCCTGAGGCGATCTTCGGCCTTGTTTGGTAGATGGGAGTCTTAGGAAAAGGGTATGAGAATGAGTCTAGGAACGATCCGGTTACTTGGCAGCACATATTACCTGGAAATGGGAACGAAATGCCATCGTTTCAGGGATCTGGAAATGGGAATGAAATGCCATCGTTTCCGGGATCTGTATTCCCCTGTCCTGGCTGTCCATATGCGGGAACGACCAAAACTGACGTGCAAAACGAGCCCGGTCAAAAAAATCAGCTCCTTTCTCTCTTAGCCCAGCATCGTGCTTTTGAAGAAAATCACATCAGCCAATATCTTGGGGTGACTTGGCTTTTTTTACATTATCTTTCCAACTTTCTTTTTAAATTTTCTGTACCTTCTTTTGCATAATGGCCACACTCTCTCTTTCTTTTTCCTTTTGCAATTCTTTATATGAACTTTTGTAATATTTTCTTTAAGTTCTTTATACCCATCATCACTAATCATCCACCATTTTAATGTTTTTATTCTTATGAGCTTTAACTTATTCATCTGGTTCATGTATGTATGATTTTTTAAAATTACTCAGATGTGATTGCTATTATATTTTGTTGATTGATTCAACTTAATCTAATAATTTGTCAATCTGATCCATGATTTTCTTAGAAATAAAGAAGGATATACAAAGAAATGACACGTCCATCACAAAAAGAAAAAAATAAATATAAAACCTTACGTTAGTGATATTACCTGAAAATATGCTTCAATAACCAACTTCATGTACTTCTCAACTCAAATTTTATATGAAACATGATCAGATAACAGTTAGGTTTCATACCAATTCCTCCTTATAGTCTAGCGAGAGCTAAAATGAAGATCCGTTCAGATCGACACCTCAAATTTGAGATCAACCTTAGATCAGGGAGCAGAGAGATCAGGAGAAGGGCAATGCGGGTTGGGGGGTCGTACTATGATGCCCTTATTTCCACATCATAAATATGGAAGATTGATGTAGGTGGAGCTATTTCCACATCGTAAATAGTTGTATTTCAATCTTCAAGGAGATTTTTTTTTTTTTGGGACTTATATATCCTTGTTTATTTACTCCGTCATTCTCTCTCTCTCTCTCTCTCTCTCTCTCTCTCTCTCTCAATTTGTCTGGTTGTGGAGATTGCAACTTTATACGACTTTCTTATTCTTTTATTTTATTTTATTATTTTGTTTTTACTCAAAGATGGAAAAAAATTCAAGGATAACTTCATTCAAAAGAATAGGGGTTGTTCCCACCAATAACTTGAAAAGAAAAGAAATTTGAGGTAAAATCACTTTAATGACGATATTTAGCACCGATCATATCTTTTATAGGCTAATCTATTTGATGATTCATCCTTTCACAATAGAAGAAGCGAACTCAAACTTTCATAAATGGAAAAAATATATATTTGTTCAATTTATAATGACTGACCATTTTTTTTTTTTAAATGACTTACTTTTTTCCCTTCATATTGTAAACTCTAAAATAAATCAAGTACTTCATGTCAACCTTAAAAATGATAAGCTCACTTTTCCGACAATTTTACATATCGAGATACGAGTTTTGGATTTTGAACTATCAAATCTTCTCTCTTTTTGGATATGTGTCTCCTCCGTCTCCTTAATTTGATCATATGCCACCTCTTCTTCCCAAAAACCTAAACCCTTCCCTTTCTTCAAATGCTACCTCACCTCCTACTCCTCCTTCCCTTCCCTCCTTTGATTCCCTCTTCGTCAAATCCCTCAATGAAGAGACGAAGGTGAACACAGTACAGTTGGGGTGGTGGACGGTGACAAGCAAGCCAGACCATGGTGGTGAGGGCAATGACATCAAACGAGAGCAAAGGCGTTAGTGATGTGCTAGGGCGCAGTGAAAACTGAAAAGCAGTAGGTCTAAGTTAAATTATTAATTTGTTATAAATGGGTCTATCCTATATCCATTTATAACCCATTTTTCAATGGGCTCTATTGCAATAAATTCATTTTAAACCCATATTAAAACTTGAACTAACCCATTCTCTACCCTATCAATTAAATGTGAGTTAAAATATGGGTCATTGACCTATTTTGTCACCCCTAATAGGGAGGTGCGAGGGCCTTCCTCTGTTAGGGTTCTTATTAGTTAGGATTATTTCTAGATCCATCAAATAGGTGGATTTGGTCAGGTCATAAATAATTCAACCCAAATTAACCAATTTGATTCCCATTTTCTTTTTTTTTTTGCTATATAATTTTAACGATCCATACTAGATTTGACCCGAACTCAACCTATACCCGACCCAACTCGAGCTCTAATTCTTATGAATTTTACTCCAATTTGTTGCCTCTAAATAACGGCAATTCCATGGACCAGCTCACTGAGTTGGTGAGGGAGGTCGGGTGCTTGGCACTCATGGGTTAGGACTTCACATGGCACATGAGCGACTTGGAGACATGGATGAACGCCACGCTAACAAATAAAAAACCTACGTGGACGAGCTTGCAGGTTAGGTCATGGACGAGGGCGTGAAGCTAGCAATCAGGCAAAGGGTGATGGATTATGAAGCGGTTCCTTCCAGAAATCGGCAATTCAAAGATCCTCCATCCATGAAAGTTGTCTAAATTGAATAGAGCTTATTTTTCTACTCCCCTTTATGTGAGACATTGATAATTATTAAGAAGATGTTCATGTGAATATAGATCTAAAGAAATAGGGAATGAGTCTGACACTACATTATCCGGTCACTAGCAAAATAAAAAACCTATATTTATTATTAAAAAAAAAACCTAGATCTTGTCGTATATGTCACTATAATTTGACACACACACACACACACACACACACACACACACACACACACACACACACACACACACACATATTATATATATGCAAATAATATCGATAAGCATTACCAAGATCTCTTATTGCACGAGGGACGTGTGCTTGTGAATTGATCTAACAAAGTTCTAGATGGCCCCATCAGTTATTCAATGGCTACAATTATGTCGATGAAAATAGTTTTCCTTTATATCGTTGCAAGGGACGAGATGGGCATAGGAAAAAGTGCTCGATGAACCAAAAGAGGTGCGATTTTGAAGGAACTCCTGTTGATGGGTTTGCAAAAGAGGTGAGAGCTGCTTCTGCCATGGTCGTCGAAGCCCTAGCATTGTTGGAGTCTCTGAAGCACATGTAGAAGCAAACTGATCGGTGGAGAGGTACTGATCTGAGGGTGTTCATTCAGTCAGATAACTTATCACTCATGGAGCTTATTTTAGGTATGAACCACCCGTTTGGGATTTACGGGCTTGAGTAGATGACTGCAAGCGACGTATGGCCCAGCTCAGAAATTTCCAGTTAATCTACCGTGTCACGCCCTGAACCCCGAGCGCGCCAACATCCCACCATGGTCATGCAAATGCGACATTCCCAGGTAGTGTCGCCGACCCCATTCTTTTATTAATGCGCAAGCGGAATGTATTATAAAACCCCTGACAATAAAATACGAGATAGAAAAGCAGGAAATAATTTCACAACCAATCACTTATATAAGCCAACGGAGTTACAGACAAAGGCCTATAGCCAAAAATCTACAAAAGACTGGCTTTTAAAAAGAGGTTATCCTACGACCTACAAGATATACACGATCTCCAATCCTTATGACTTCACCTCTCCAACTCCTCAAGGCCAACCAAAGCTATCTGGCCGCTCCGTCCACCAGGAACCTGAAATGGTTATTCAATAACCACTGAGACAACGTCTCAGCAAGTTCAACCCCCTAAACCCCTATTAGAAAGAAAATACGCCCCAAAGCAGCTTAACCATGACATCAAGAAGACTTACCTCGCTTTCATGCCTCCCTGCAGGTTAGTACAATTCATATCACTTAAGCACAAGAAATGACAAGAAGGCAATTTATCGAAACTCAATCAGTTTCACTCAATTTCGCAATCATAGCAAGCATTTCCAAATCATCATCCACTGTCACACCAGGGCAAAGCCTACTCTCAATGATCGGCTATCTACTGATGTCAAGCTAGGCATCGCCTCCCCACCTTAGAGCGCATTTCGTCAACACATCGACGGCATTCCCGAAGGAGCATGGATCCAGTTGGCCTAGCCTCCACTGCGACCCGAGCCACGTCACTCTCCTGACGGCATCTCCAGAAGAACAAAGGTCCAGTCGGCCTAGCCACTCTCGCGCCCCGAACCACGTCACTCTCGACGGCATCTCCGGATGAACAAAGGTCCGGTCGGCCTAGCCACTCTGCGACCCGAGCCACGTCACTCTCCCCGACGGCATCTCTAGAAGAACAAAGGTCCGGTCGGCCTAGCCACTACATGCGACCCGAGCCACGTCACTCTCCCCGACGGCATTTCTTAGAATAAGGATCCGGTCGGCCTAGCCGCCATCTTGCGACCCGAGCCTTTCAACTAGCACACGACACTTTGATACCAATCCTTGGATATTTTCCATTTCACCCACATAATCTAATCACGACATTAACCACGAACAATCAAATTTCAATGCCGAACTCGACACTTGGGATTTTCTAAATAAAATTCCATATTTATCACAATTAACACTCAATTCGCCATAATCAATCATCCAATTCAAATTCTAAATATACAGCAACGATCGGCACGAAATTCTGAGAGTTTAGGGTCTCGACGAAATTTTTGAATTTTAATAAATAATTAAATTTATTCCGAAAATTAATTAAATAATTATATTCATATTTTTCGCAATCCACATTCAATTTATAATATCCGACCATCAATTTCAAAATCCGAATACACGGCAGCGACCGGCACGAAATTCGAGAATTTAGGGTCCCGACAAAATTTTCGAATTTAATAAATAATTAAATTTATTCCGAAAATAATTAAATAATAATATTTTAATAATTTTGAATAATAATATATTATTAAATTATTAAATAATTTCGAAATATTTAAATAAGTCAAAAGTAAATTCCTTTATGTCACATCAAGCTTTATATCAATGTAAACCTTCATTTAGCCTTAAATTAAACTCACTTTAAGCTAATTAAACACATTAATATAATCAACACTTAAATAAATTAAACTAACCACCTAATCACACTTAACATAAACTAAGCACACCTAAAGCATAATTAACCCTCTAAGCGAGGTTTAGTGAGCTAAACTCACCGGATTAGCGAGCCGAGCGGACCAAAACGACGGGGACGCCGAGGAGAACAACTTTCCTCAAAGCGGGCCGAGCATCCAGGCTCGGGAAGGCAGCCAAAACGGGCCAAAAAGGGGCTGCCATACCCATTTTTCCAGCCACTGATTTGGGGCTGGAGGAGGCGGATCCGGCGCCGGTTCGGGCGGCCAAGGGCGGCGGAGAGGGGCCGCGGGGCTTGGACGGGCAAGGCGGCGATGGACGGCGGCTCACGGCGGTAGGGACGAGCTCCGGCAGCTCGTGGAACTTGCGGACAGAGACAAACAAGGGCGGCTGGGCTTCGGCCAAGCACGAGCAAGCGAGGAGCAGCGGCTACGCGCGCACGAGGAGGGACGAACGGCAACGGCGTGCGGCGGCTCTTGGCGACATGCGGCTTCTCCAGCTCCGCTGGTCTGCTCGGCATGCTGGGTTCCTCGAGAAACAAGAAGAAATGGAGGAGAGAGGGTCGACGGAAGCAGCAGGAAGAAGGGGAGGCCGGCTAGCGGCGGTCCGGCGAGGGCGGCGACGAGCAGAGGCGCGCGGCTGCTCCGGTTGATCTTCTGCAACTGCTGGGTTTCGAAGAAGAAGAAGAAGAAGAAGAAGATGGGGGAAATCGCACGGAAGAGAGAGGAAGAAGAGAGGGAGGAGAGAGAAGAAGGGGGGCTTTTTCTTTTCTTTTTCTCTTTCTTTTATTCAACAAAAATGGCCCACCACCATGACATCATGGGTGACATCACACTCCACTCACCCAATCCTCCACAACCTCTTCCAATGGGTCCATTTTATTTTTCCGCCGGGGTCCAATTCTTGTACGTCCCATTTCTTCAATTATCATCAATTTTCTTCCGATTAAATCTTAATCCCCCTTGAATTAAATCAAATTGACCCACATTAATTCATTCAACACCTCATCAATCAAATTGGTATTTTTCCTTACCACTGTGGCGCACTTGCATCCCAATTTCACAATCTCTGGCTTCAATTGAACGAAGACGGCCCTATTTATCCAGTTGAAATTAAAACTCGAAAATCCGGATGTCATAACTCTTCCCCTCTTATAAAAATTTCGTCCTCGAAATTTAAACCTTTACTAATTCTTAACAAGGAGGTGAGGGTACAGTCGTCTCATATCCTCTTCTCTTTCTCAGGTTGCTTTTTCTGCACTAATGTTGCCAGATCACTACTACCTTGCCCAAACCACTTCGGATCCAAAATACTAAACACTTGCCCACTTAAAGTTCTAAAGGTCTTCAACATAAAATCTGCGAAGCTAAACTAGCGATTCTGAGCGGTCTCAAGATTGTCTCTGCCAACTGAGATGAATCACTGATTTCTGAACCAACTCTAGACCTGCGATTTTCTGATCTCTGATCTCATCTCAACTGACTGAAATCCGGTACACTCTACTCTGCACTGATTAAAAGAAACTATCTAACTGATCTGCTGAAACTGGGAACCTCTGGTCAAGATCTGATATAACTCTGGCACTGATTTTAGCAACTGCAATCATCGACTGCGAATGCACCTTGGCCTGTGATCTTTCTTTCCTTGACTTCATCTCCGCAATTAAAATTCTACACTTTATGCTATGCATTGATTAAGGAAGAACCTTCTGAAAATTCTACCAAACTTATAATCTATGATATGGATCCGAAATATAATTCATCCCCGGCACTCCATGATGGTGAATTATCTAATGCTCACATACTTCGATATCCCCACTTGTGACAAGATAGAATCCTCAATTTCTGAAATCGAATTTAGATTGACGGTTAATTTCACTCTGACACGCTTTTAGTGCGACCTAGGCTATTGGGTAGTATTAAGAGCTTTTTAGGACAAATGACTTGTGGTCAATTTTCCCACTCGACACATTGGCGACTCTCAATTGTCGTGAAAATCTCAAAGATTCAAATACGGACACAGGGTACCAAACCGACAGTAAAGTCAAATTAGTGCCAGTCGCCAAGAGTTTTCCAATTTAGTGGGGTCACCCACAATTGGTCATTCATCTTAGTCGAGCCGACCTATCTTTGATCTTAATTCGATCTTTAAGCGTGCCGTAATGATCTCTAAAGATGAGCACGGTCGAGAAATCGATTCTGGTCAATTCTTAGTCTATCGACTTAAAGTCTTTAATAACTCACCCAGCTAGTCTAGTTATCTCGTAAGTGGCCAACTCAGAGAAAAACACTGTAATCGCGTCGATGAAATGCCCAATTTAACCAATCGAAACCAGAGTTTGAAAATTAGGATGTCACACGTTCAAAACAAGATCTATTCGTACTGTACCAAAGTGGACCAACTCAATCTATCGATAGACTGCTATCCTCAAATGGTATCGGTAATCCCCCGAATCCTTAATAAGCTCATCACAATGTTCAATTGTGATATATTTTCATTTCCACTGGAGACTCTTAAGTGATGATAAAAGTCCTGGTTTGCATCATTGAACTTCCACTTACTGACATCTCTGATACTTGCAACTTGTTCAGCGATATCTATCTTCATACCGATCTACCAATCTCGGTGATGTAGATTCTGACTCATCTTCGTACTGTCTGGACAATGCTGAAGTTACTATGATGAGCTTCCCATAAGATTTCTTCTTTAATCTCTGTATCGTCACTTACACACAATCGTCCTCAGAATCTTAGCATCCTATTTTTAGAAATCTGAAAACCATTATCTCTCTCATCTGCATTCTCTTATAGAATCTTCTGAATTTCTGAATATGTCCATTGAAGCATCTTGATTCCGATTAGTACTCTCGGCTCAATTCTTTCTAGAGTGATATAAAATATCATAGTCATAATCCTTAATGAGTTCCATCCAACGACGCTATCTCATATTCAACTCCCGAGGTCTTAACTGATGGAGCGCATATGCAACAACCCTATCTTGCTACATCAACAAGCAACCAAATCCTTTAAACGATGCATCATTGCAGATCTCGTAGCTTTCAGCACCAGATGGAATGGTCAGCATAGGTGTGGTAGTCAGCTTTTGCTTAAGCTTTTGAAAACTACGCCCACACTCTCACCTGTCTACACAAACTTTTCTTACTTCCTCAGTAGTAGAATCAACTACAACGCTGACGCTGAAATCCATTCCACAAAACTTCTGTAATATCCTACTAATCCCCAAAAACTTCTAATCTCTCGTTGTAGTCAATCTCGGCTAACCGTTCCTTGCTTTAATCTTGGACGGGGTCTACGGAGATTTCTTCGCCTGAAATCACGTGACCTAGGAGCGCAACACAAGTCATCCAAAACTCACACTTGCTAAACTTAGCATAAAATTGAAGAGTCCTCAAGGTCTGAAGTATCATCTTCTAATGTCTCTCGTGCTCCTTGGCACTCTTTGAACACACTAGGATAACTTCAATGAACACGATCAAGACTGATTCAAGTACCCTTAAACATTCTGTTCATTAGACCTAAACAAATAACTATGGTGTCCATCAAACCCTACGGTATTACAGTGAACTCACAACTGCTGTATCAAGTGCGAGATGCTAACTTCGGTATGTCTTTCTTCCTGATCCTCAATTGATGATACTCTCACCTCAAGTTGATCTTGGAGAATATCGACATACAAATATAACGAATCAACTTTATTCTTCACGAATAGAACAGGTGCTCCCCAAGGTGATACATCGGAACGTGTGAATCCCCTATTCAACAATTCCTGCATCTGCACCTTCAGTTCCTTTAACTCAGGTAACACCATCCGGTAAGGAGCCTTAGGGACTGGCTCTGCTCCGGATGCTAATTTAATCACGAACTCTATTTCTTTTTCTGACAGCAAACTTGAAAATTCTTCGTAAAAACTTAGAAAACTTATGTACCACAATTATATTCTCCATATTCGGCTCATCAACTGACGCATCCATTACAGCTGCCATGTAGATTCGATAACCAACAACCTGAACCAAGTCATCTTCAATGACGAATAACAAGGATTGAAGTTCCTCTTCAACTTTCAATAATTCAAAACTTTCATACGCTAACTGAACAAATTGAATTATATCACTGCCACGATTTGCAACAGCAGAAAGCTCCTCGAGCCAAACCTTTTCATAGATGACTTCCAAGTCATACATAAGCAAACCCATCAGGTACAACTATAGTCAGAGACTCATCTTTCTATTACTTTATTACCACAACGAAAACCCTACAACCCTCATTGAAAATTCTGCTGCATTACTCTGCATAAAACATCTCATAAACATTTTTCTTCTAATTGATGCATGGTCGATCCCTTCATGCTCCTCTAGCCATCCTGGTGGCGTCCTCTCTGCAGTAACAGTGCTTACGCTCTCCTGAACTTACACGGACAGTTCCTAACTCGATGACCGTGCTAGCCACATTCAAAGCATGCTCCCTTTTTTTTTTTTTTTTGACGCCAGGCTGACTCATGCCTCCTTTCCATTGACTCGGCACACAATCAAGGAGTCGTCTACCTCCTATCGAGGAATATCATGCACCACTTCTTTGCACCGGGGCCTATTCCAAGTACCCCATTAAATGTCACGAAGCATGCTTCTTCTGTTCTTTCTTATCAATGGCGGTGACGGAAACAGCTGTGATTCCATCTGTCCATACGGACAATCTTTGATCAAATAACTGTACTGGCGACCATTGTAACAAGTCCTGTCTCTCTTACAGCACGGAACAGATCCCTGTCTTTCCTTACAGACACGACACACATCGATTGAGTTGAACACTAACTTTCTAACTCTACTCTTTCGGTTAAGTGAAACAGGGCACCTTTCTTCTGACATCGGTCTTTCTCCCCAATCGATTTCCATCTTTGTCTAAACTGAACCTTGACTCAGATACGGAGGCTTGATCCTCGATCAAAACTCCAGATTGGGCCTTAACAGACGCGACAACAACAACGGTCACGACACTGGCAGCGGTAGAAATAACGGCAATAGCGGCGGCTCGGTCCTAAACTTACTGACCCAACAAGCTTCCAAGGAACACTAGCGCCTGAACGATCCCGACGAACCTAGGATCATTCGGTGCTGCTACACTCTCAATACCGACCTACAGCGGTACTCTTACACGCGCGCTGGCCTAAGCCGGCGTTCTACCTCGGGTACCAACTCTTGTCAGCATCCTACCCCGAGGTATAGGTCCTACCGACCTTCTCCAAGGAGTCCTCCACTCCTGGTCACTCATCTTACAGGCTCCTTATAGACGCCTGTTTTTCGATTCCAACGCCATGTTGAATTTTGAGTGACCTCACAAACAAGCTACCAATCAGCTATCACTCACATGCATTAGCATATTAAAAGCCTTTCCTACTAACTATCCCATGACTCATCGCACCTTATCACTCCATACTCAGACCATGCTCTGATACCACTTAAACGGGGATGTCACGCCCCGAACCCCGAGCGCGCCAACATCCCACCATGGTCATGCAAATGCGACATTCCCAGGTAGTGTCGCCGACCCCATTTGTTTATTAATGCACAAGCGGAACGTATTATAAAACCCCTGACAATAAAATACGGGATAGAAAAGCAGGAAATAATTTCACAACCAATCACTTATATAAGCCAACGGAGTTACAGACAAAGGCCTATAACCAAAAATCTACAAAAGACTGGCTTTTAAAAAGAGGTTATCCTACGACCTACAAGATGTACACGATCTCCAATCCTTATGACTTCACCTCTCCAACTCCTCAAGGCCAACCAAAGCTATCCGGCCGCTCCGTCCACCAGGAACCTGAAATGGTTATTCAATAACCACCGAGACAACGTCTCGGCAAGTTCAACCCCTAAACCCCTATTAGAAAGAAAATACGCCCCAAAGCAGCTTAACCATGACATCAAGAAGACTTACCTCGCTTTCATGCCTCCCCGCAGTTAGTACAATTCATATCACTTAAGCACAAGAAATGACAAGAAGGCAATTTATCGGAACTCAATCAGTTTCACTCAATTTCGCAATCATAGCAAGCATTTCCAAATCATAATCCACTGCCACACCAGGGCAAAGGCTACTCTCAATGATCGGCTATCTACTGATGTCAAGCTAGGCATCGCCTCCCCACCTTAGAGCGCATTTCGTCAACACATCGACGGCATTCCCGAAGGAGCATGGATCCAGTTGGCCTAGCCTCCACTGCGACCCGAGCCACGTCACTCTCCGACGGCATCTCCCGAAGAACAAAGGTCCGGTCGGCCTAGCCACTACATGTGACCCGAACCACGTCACTCTCCCGACGGCATCTCCCGGATGAACAAAGGTCCGGTCGGCCTAGCCACTCTTCGACCCGAACCACGTCACTCTCCCGACGGCATCTCCGGATGAACAAAGGTCCAATCGGCCTAGCCACTATCGCGACCCGAGCCACGTCACTCTCAACGACGCATCTCCCGGAAGAACAAAGGTCCGGTCGGCCTAGCCACTACTACGACCCGAGCCATGTCACTCTCCCGACGGCATTTCTTAGAATAAGGATCCGGTCGGCCTAGCCATTACTTTGCGACCCGAGCCTTTCAACTAGCACACGACACTTTGATACCAATCCTTGGATATTTTCCATTTCACCCAATAATCCAATCACGACATTAACCACGAACAATCAAATTTCAATGCCGAACTCGACACTTGGGATTTTCTAAATAAAATTCCATATTTATCACAATCAACACTCAATTCGCCACAATCAATCATCCAATTCAAATTCTAAATATACAGCAACGATCGGCACGAAATTCTGAGAGTTTAGGGTCTCGACGAAATTTTGAATTTTAATAAATAATTAAATTTATTCCGAAAATTAATTAAATAATTATATTCATATTTTTCGCAATCCACATTCAATTTATAATATCCGACCATCAATTTCAAAATCCGAATACACGGCAGCGACAGCATGAAATTCTGAGAATTTAAGGTCCCGACAAAATTTTCGAATTTAATAAATAATTAAATTTATTCCGAAAATAATTAAATAATAATATTTTAATAATTTTGAATAATAATATATTATTAAATTATTAAATAATTTTGAAATATTTAAATAAGTCAAAAGTAAATTCCTTTATGTCACATCAAGCTTTATATCAATGTAAACCTTCATTTAGCCTTAAATTAAACTCACTTTAAGCTAATTAAACACATTAATATAATCAACACTTAAATAAATTAAACTAACCACCTAATCACACTTAACATAAACTAAGCACACCTAAAGCATAATTAACCCTCTAAGCGAGGTTTAGTGAGCTAAACTCACCGGATTAGCGAGCCGAGCGGACCAAAACGACGGGAACGCCGAGGAGAACAACTTTCCTCAAAGCGGGCCGAGCATCCGGGCTCGAGAAGGCGGCCAAAACGGGCCAAGAAGGGGCTGTCATACCCATTTTTCCAGCCACCGATTTGGGGCTGGAGGAGGCGGATCCGGCGCCGGTTCGGGCGGCCAAGGGCGGCGGAGAGGGGCCGCGGGGCTTGGACGGGCAAGGCGGCGATGGACGGCGGCTCACGGCGGTAGGGACGAGCTTCGGCGCTCGTGGAACTTGCGGACCGAGACAGACAAGGGCGGCTGGGCTTCGGCCAAGCACGAGCAAGCGAGGAGCAGCGGTTGCGCGCGCACGAGGAGGGACGAACGGCAACGGCATGCGGCGGCTCTTGGCGACATGCGACTTCTCCGGCTCCGCGGTGCTGCTCGGCATGCTTTGGGTTCCTCGAGAAACAAGAAGAAATGGAGGAGAGAGGGCCGACGGAAGCGCGGGGAAGAAGGAGGCCGGCTAGCGGCGGTCCGGCGAGGGCGGCGACGAGCGGAGGCGCGGGCTGCTCCGATTGATCTTCTGCAACTGCTGGGTTTCGAAGAAGAAGATGGGGGAAATCGCACGGAAGAGAGAGGAAGAAGAGAGGGAGGAGAGAGAAGAAGGGGGGCTTTTTCTTTTCTTTTTCTCTTTCTTTTATTCAACAAAAATGGCCCACCACCATGACATCATGGGTGACATCACACTCCACTCACCCAATCCTCCACAACCTCTTCCAATGGGTCCATTTTATTTTTCCGCCGAGGTCCAATTCTTGTACGTCCCATTTCTTCAATTATCATCAATTTTCTTCCGATTAAATCTTAATCCCCCTTGAATTAAATCAAATTGACCCACATTAATTCATTCAACACCTCATCAATCAAATTGGTATTTTTCCTTACCACTGTGGTGCACTTGCATCTCAATTTCACAATCTCGGCTTCAATTGAACGAAGACGGCCCTATTTATCCAAATTGAAATTAAAACTCGAAAATCCGGATGTCACATACCGCCCACGTCCACTAGAAGCAAATAGACTTCAGGCACTCCCAAATCTCTGGTTTCTTAATCCCCAAACCCCTTTGGCTAAGTTTGGTCATCTGAATTTCTAATTGAGATATGACTAAAAAGAATAAGATGAATTTTGCCATATCATATCTACTAACGGACTTGTCTACTTTATTTTGATTTGCTTTTTTATTTCTTTCTTCCCCTTCCATCATTCTCTAATAAAACTTTATTAAATAGTAAATTGTACTAATATACCTAAAATATATAATAAATATAAATTTATATTTATTATTGAATTTATTTATAAGATAGAAATAAATATGAATATATAAATAAAAATATGATTAAATTTTAGAAAACTAAAATTTTATTTTTTGTTTGAATTTATTATATAAAATTTCAGATATAATTTATATTAAAATATAATTTTAACTTTGTTAATTTAAGAAGTTTGGTATTCGAGAATAATTTCCTATTATATATATTAAAAATCATATCCATCTTTATCCTACCTCCTTATGTAATAATTTTATCCAGTTTATATTCCTTTTAGATCTAATTATATCTTGTCATGAGTAGGCATCGAATACAAATATAATTATTATCCTATCTTGAATTTTATCCAGATTGCCAAATACAGCCTTTGTAATATTTTGTGTTTAGAAGCTCAACAATTGTGTTCTAAAAGTGCTTATTGATGCAATGAATTGTTTTTTCGACCCAAAAAAAAAAAATCAATCTCTAAGCTTACCACCACAAATTGTCCACACATTCCCCTTCTCCAAAAAAAAAAAATGTTAACCACATAAAAGCATACACACAACATTTTTCGCTAAAATTAGATTAGAACCAAATAAAAGATACCAGTTTTACTCTATTTACCCAAATGGATTAGAAAATGAATCTATTTCAGGCCTTTAGACCATTCAGGTGGACTTCATTTTCTTAACCCATTTAAATTTATAGCAAAAAATTTAGGAAATCCATACACACCCGGCCCATTAAGAATGAGTGAAAAAAGTGGGTTTACAACCCATATTGCCACCTCCAACTTACACATGGTTTTGTTAGTCCTAAGGTTAACCCTTTCAGGCATGCTAAATTCTATAAGCTTTTGGTCCATTTTATGTGTTCGAGTGAGCTTCCACCAATAAACCCACTTGACCTCTACTCCTCTCTTGTTAGCACCTTATCAATATTCTATGGGATACGGGAAAATTAAGACTAAGCAATTATACATAATCACAGCTCTATACTTCAAAAACTTTCATCAACTCCACATCTAGCAAGAAAAGATAACTTCCATAGTAAATAGTGCTTGTATTGACAAATATGCAATTAAAATTGTCATGATTTGAAACCAAACAATTCTGTCCAAGTGAGTAAGATAGTTTGATTTGGTTTGAGTTTTTATCAAATCATAGATTTGACTTGTCCTTCAAACCACAACAGACTGCAACTTCTTCACCCCCCATCACAATTCCTCACATGATTGCATGTACGAAAAACATGGTGAGCCTAAAGACGAATCCACCTTGATTAGTAACCCAATAATGTATGGATTTTTTTTTCCCTGTTGACACATACGAACGAAGCATCGAGGTAAAGAAATATCATGCCATTTCGAATTAGGATGAACTCATATTAAGCTATGCCGGTGGCCTACGACCAAAACGAACAATATTCGATAAGATCCCCGAAATCAAATTTCACTTCTATCTATTGACCCACGACTAAGGGTGAGCATGGTTCCAAGGTAGAATCTGGAACCTAAAAATTGGACTGATAGGAACCTATAGGTTCAAAGTTCCAAGATATACATGGTAGGTTATGGGTTCCAAAAAATGATGAACTTATTTCAACAGGTAAGTTGCAGATTCTCAATTGGAGGAATCTAGAACCTGTAATCTAAAACCTATAACAAGTTTTAATATTTTTCTTGATCCATATCTCCATATGATCTTCCAATATTCCATGATGTTAAATGATGGGTGTATAATGTGGAAGCATTAGTCTGAATTTCCATTTTATGGTTAAGATTTTTACTTTATTAATGTTTATATTTTTGTGTATTTAAATGTAAGTTATGATTAGTAAATTATAATCGTTCAAATAATAATATAAGTGAGACCTAAGTAGATTTTGGAACCTATAACAAGATAAGTTCCAAATTCTAGAATATGCAAGGTAGGTTTTAGGTTCCATAAAATAAAGAACTTATTCAAACAAGTGGATTTCAAGTTTTAGATGGAATCTGTATGAGATTTGGAACCGTTCACCCCTACTTTTATTTAGTTAAATTCCTTGCCAACAATTCATTTTCTTTTGTTGATAGTTTTATTCATTTTGTATTCTCTTTGATGAATGACAAGCTTGTTTAGTATTATTACATTCATTTCGTTTTTTGTTTAACTAAAAAAATAAAAAAAAAATAAACTATTGAACCTTGGAATTAAAGTTGGAACTTGTGATTAATAGGTTGTAGGCTCCAAGTTTCGACAGGTAGTATATAGATTCCAAAAAATAAGGAACTTATACTGGAGAGTAAGTTATAAATAATAGGCGGAACCTGAAACTATTCACCCCTACTCACAGCAAGGGCATTGTACTCGGCTCTAATTTTTGAAAGCCGAAAAAAAGGGAAAAAAAAAACTATTGAGAGGACTTGGCGCGAGACAAAAGGAAAAGAGAGCGGGAGTGATCAAAGATGAGACACTCTTTGACCAAGTCAAATTGTCCAGAATTAGCATCCGAGCGGTCGCCTGGCAGAAGTTGGTGCAAGAAAAGCTGCATCCCCTCTTCCGGCAAGCGCGATCGCATTGTCTTAATGAACACGGCAGATCAGACATCTTCTTCACTACGGTCGTTGTCTTCTCCCCGCCGGCAAGCCCTGCTCCTCCCGCGACGTCGACGGCGACCGCGACGTGGATGTGGACACCGCTCCCGAACTTCCACCTCCGGCGGCATTAGATCCGCAACCCTCGAGATCGGAGTGCTTTCGGTGGAGTCCACTGCGGAACTTCCGCCGCCGGTGGCCGAGTTCTCCGGCGAAGTCAAGAAACCGTCGCGATCACCGTAGCCGAAAAGCGCTGGGCGTCAATCTTTAAAACTCTCGAAAATTTGAATCTATCGCCTCTTCGAGAATCGCCCGCACCGACCTTGACTTGCAAATCATCCCTTGTCGTCGTTGTCTTCTCCCCGCCGGCAAGCTCTGCTCTTCCGGCGACCCATCAGCCGATGATATATGAGCGGATGATTCACAAGTCAGGTCGGTTCGGGCAATTCTCGCATTCTTTGTTGACAAGATTCAATTTTCGTGCCCAGGGCTTTCGGCTCTCTTGAAGGGGAGTGGTGGCGACGATTTCTAGACTTCGTCGTCGTCGGAGAAATCGTCCGCCGGCGGTGGAAGTTTGGCAGTGGACTCCACTCCGCACCCTTCGAATTCGAGGGTTGTGGATCAAATGCCACCGGGGGTGGATATGGGTTTGATCCGGGCAAGTTAATCTGTTGGAGGACTGCAATTCACGTTGACCGCTTTCCTGACTTTGCCGGAGAAACTCGGGAGTGGAGGCCGCAGTCCGATCTACAGAGGGCATCCAAACGACTTTGTTGCTCTTGAATTTTGGATGTCCTACCGTGAATATGAAATAAGTGTACTTCTTTTTCCCCTTGTCAAACTGCATGGTACGGCAGTGTCCCGAGTGTTCCTCGTTTCGGAGATTGATGTTTTTGTTAGGGATTTCTATACTGGTTGTTCAATTCGAGTTCATATGGTATTATTCAATAAAGGTTCGATTTTGTTTAGATGGTGAAGTGGGTAGATGGATCTTCTGCATCTTTTTCTCCTCTGTGGAGAAGGACAAAGTAAGGAACTGTAGGCCCATTCGTCAATGGCTCATTTTCAAGCTTCATCTTCGATCTGAAATGCTGCGGCTGAGAACATTTTGCCCAAGCAACAACAAGATGGTGAAGATTCAGTTGCATCCGACACACCCATGGCTCGTCGCTGTGGATGCATTGGACATCGTCTCCGTTTGGAATTGGGGGCATTGTCAGGTAGCTCATCATGCATTTTCGGGTCTTATGATGTGTCTTGTGTGTGCACTGGCTTTTCGGAGTGATCTAGTCAATAATTTGGATGTTGTTTGATGGGATGACGATCGTGGGCTGTTCTGGTTTTAGGCAAAAGCGAGGAGTGTTGACGAGAGGCGTTCGGTTGGTGCTAAGTTGGACAGCTTGCTGAAGGAGAATCAGGTGCTAATTGTCCATGAAAGCTCATTTTATTCCCAGCAGATGGCATTGGTTGCCTAGGCATTTATTTGTATGCTACTAGGAAAATTGCCGCAAGCAAGAACTTGACAACGGATCACCACTCTGGCAAAGATATTTTTCTAGACTTGGCGACAATGCAAGGCCGAGATGTACCAAGCAAGAACTTGACAACAGATACTACTCTGGCAAGTCCTTACTTGCGGACATAGCCTAATTTCAATTTAATGACTGTTCTTTGCCTAATGTGACAATATTATAGATTGAGAGCCACTTTTAACTTTTTGTTTTCTGGCATTTGAAAAAACTAATCTTTTTAAGTGCCTATAATTTGACCATTTAAATGTACGGTGCTGGATGCGCCCCTATCTTTCTTTTCCGCAAGTTATTTTTCTTTTCAGACAGAGCCAGCAGAGCATACTTTTGACCATCTCTTATACAGTTTTACTTTCTTTTCTTACCAATATATTGCTGTGTGCTGGCTGTTCTTCATCTTTTTAATGCTGATATCTGCTGGTATGTCTGTTGCTTTTTTTCTTGACGTGCGGTATGAAGTCCCAGGCCAGATCTGGTGCTGGAGATGGTCCACTTGTTGCTTTTGGTGGATCGGATGGTATCGTTATAATACTTTCAATGATAACACGGAAGGTTTGGCCTTTGTCAATTGTGTGGTCTGAATGTTAGTGCTTAACATGCATTTTGTGGATGGTAAATTATCTGCAACTTGTAAGGAGATACACAGGTGGTCATGAAGGATCAGTTTCTTGTCTAATGACCTTCATGGCTTCTTCTGGTTAGAGGGTATACATTCATAACTCAGTTTTATTTAGCTTTTATTGTTTTGTTACTTGGTTGTGAATGCTTATGTAATGAATGAATTGACAGAATGGGTTTCTACTTCTAAACATATGGATACTGTTAGGTGTGAGTGTTAAACTATAATGTTAGGTTATCTGGCCTAAAATCCTCTACTTGTGACTGTTACCTTTGCTGGAACAGCAAAGTGAACCGGCAAGTCCAAAATCATGGCACAATGTGTTTCGACCATAATGCAAGAAGATGATAAGACTCTGAAGATGAAACTGAAAGTGGGACTCGCATGTGGCATCCAAAAATTTAGACGATCCTCGAATAGGTGACAACCATGATCAATCGATGGGAGTATCGGATTGTGGCATTGATATCATTTATGGGCATAAATTCGTGTTTGTTTATTTGGTTTATATGATAAAGTTTATGGGCCTTTTTACTTGGACTTTCCTTTGGCCCCAAAACTTTTGGGCTCAAGTGGCCCATGGAGGCCCTAAAGCAGTCGACCGAAAGAAGGGGAGGGGGAGAAGGGAATCGGACAAGGGGGAGGAAGATTGCATGCCATATTACACTTGTCCATAACCAACTTCCACTTGTCATTCCCATGCAAAACCTCATGATTACTAGCTAATCATGAGAGTGAAAGAAAAAAAAAAAAAAAAAGAGAGAGAGAGAGGGGTGGAATGGACGAGGAAGCAACCGAGGGAGAGAGTGACCGAGAGAAAAGGAAGAGAGAGTGAGACCAAGAGAGAGTACGAGCGGGTGAGCAAGTGAGAGAGGAGGGGAAGAAGGAGACTAGCCTCACCGTGTGTGCGCCTGCTGCCGCCATCGATGCCGCCTAGCTTTGCCGTCGATTGAGCTACACTCGAAGTCCTCTTGTTGTTGTTTGCTTGCTATGGTTGCGTTGGACTTAAGGCAAGTGAAGTCCATTGATCTACACGATGTTTGTTGTGGTTGTGTGTGAAGTGTAATAGATTTTGAATGTGCTAGATGCTGGAATTTTCGAAAGTATAGGAGCAGTTCCTTAGGATAAGTAAACCGTTTCATGGAAAAACAGCTTGACCTTTGGCGACTCCATGAATTTTCTGTAATTATTTGGAAAAACAGCTTGACCTTGATGAAAGTTATAGATGACATCTTAAGGAATAACATACTAAAATTTGGGAAGAAACGGACAAGTATTGGTCGGTGAAACAATTTTTCTTTGAAAGCGTTAGATCTGGAAACCGTTACCAAGGGTTAGGGAGAGTTATAGTAATTATAGCTCTTGATCTATCATGAATCTGACTTCAAGTTCTTCATGAAACTTTTACCTTTAGGTTTTGTCTATAACATATCAAAATCTCAAAATTTTCTGAGTTTATTTAGGGATTATACCGCATTTGTTATTAAAGCAGTGCAATAGTAATGTTTGAAGTTTTATGGCTGTGATGCATGGACCATAGCGATTCGTACGAAGTTTTCTTGACATGGTGTTCTTCATAAAAATCTTTTTCTCTAGATCCCGTTTATAACATGTCAAATTCTTAGAATTTATTAAAATTGTTTACTAATTTTTCCAAAATTTTAATTAAAGAAGTGTATTTTGTTTTATCCGAAAATTGTTTTATTTTCAAGAATAAATGAATTACTCTATGAGATGTGATATTTGGGGTTGTTATTTATACAGCATATGTGGCGACATTTAGCATATCATATGACATCAAGAATTGATTGGAACCTTTGACATTGCTTCAAACGATATTTTTAAAGTGAGACATATATGTAAACATTGTGATGTTGATGATACCCTTGAGTCGACAATGCCTCGGGAGTTTCGAGATGCCCGGAGGTGTGTGCCGGATGCCCGGAGATGTGTGCCAGATGTCCGAAGGTGTGTGCCGGAAGCCTTGTGACGCCAATTGGGGTACGAGATGCCTTGAGGTGTGTGCCAGATGCCCGGAGGTGTGTGTCGGAAGCCTTATGATGCTAGTTGGGATACGAGACGCCGGAGGTGTGTGTTGGAAGCCTTGTGACGCCAGTTGGGGTACGAGATGCCCGGAAGTGTGTGCCGGAGGTCTCGCGATGTCAGGTTGGGTGCGAGAGCCAGGAGGGATGCAAACACTAGTCCCTGGGAAAAACATGAGATCCTCTTGAATATCAAAATGAGAAATGAATCATGCGCATGTGTGTGCATATGACATGGTGCATGAATTGTTTATGAATTTGAGTTGGTGCTATTTGGTATTGAAAATGTGGTCATTAAAGCATTGAATGGATCTCATGGAGATATATGCATGATTGCATGAATGATATGTGCATTTCACATGAAATCTTGGTTATCTTGCTTGTTGCATTATGTAGTTTGATGGATCTTTTATTGCTGAGTAGGTGTACTCACCCCTTTTGGGGATTAACATTTCAGACTAGGAGTTATGTCTCTGTCGCCAGTCACCCCCGGTACTTTCTATGGCATACTAATTGATGTCAAGGTTGAGTGTACGGAGCATCATCACCTCGAGATACGGGAGTTAGTTTTTGTCCATGTGCGGGTTATGTTTTTGTATGACGTTGGATCACTCGCCGGCCTGTCATTCAAGAGTTCTTCTCCGTGCATGTCCACCACCACGGGGTTATGCTAGGGATGCTGCCGCCGCCGTCGGCTGACGAACCAGGTTGGGTGTGACTGAGCACGATGGAGGGAGGATGAAGCTTCTTTTTGGACTACCGACACTGAATGATGGACCAATGTACATGACTACTGTAGAGTCGGGTACTTTTGGTTATAGCCAAGCTTAGAAAAACCTTGGCCTTTTGATGTATCGACTCATGATGTCCATCAAGTTATGTAAAAAAAAAAAGTGTTCGACTCTAACTTATATAAAATGTGTAGTTGGTGTGCATTACATTATCCTGTTGAGCATGGGGTAGGGAGATTTTGATTATACTTCCGCTATATGAACTGCGCTGGGACCGAGTTAAATGATACAAATCCCCAGGATTTATGGACCCACTATAATTCAATGATATCAGAGTGGCATATTATTATGACAAGTGAAAGGTAAGTGAACTGTGGCGACCCTAACGGATCGGAGGCTGTTTTGGGGGTGCCATAGTGGGTGGTATTAGAGCAATGGTTATATGTGGAGTGATAAGGAGTCTTATTTGGAAATTGAGGAATATGATGACAATGCACACCATAGTATACTAACTAGGATGTTTGACTAACTTTGAACAACGGGCGATGCACATTCACTCGTAGATCCCTAGTAATTTCTATGAGTTGCTTATTATGTGCCATAGATTATAGTTGTTTATATATATATAGTTGTAGTTGCTTTTAAATGAAGACGTTGAGTCATAGATTATTTTTTAGGCAAATTCTTGGAAACTGCAGGAAAGTCATGGTACGAGCTGGAAGTTCTCATCCATTAAGGGCTGAAGCCTCTACTGCAAGGGCTGAACCCCGAATGGAAGACATCCTGTAGGCATTGGCCAATATGGGAAATTTGATGGAAAAACAAGCACAGCAACAACCCGGAGTGGAACGTCGCCCTCAAGGATTGGTGGAACAATTTCTAAAGCTGAAGTCACCTAAGTTTAGTGGAATAGGAAGTCCTGAGGAGGCGGAGTAATGGATAAATGGGATGGAATGAATTTTCCGGTTGTTGGTTTGTAATGATGCTGAGAAAATAACTTTAGCAGAGTACTAGCTGGAGGGAAATGCAAAGTTTTGGTGGAGCTTCAAGAGATACGATCTTTCCACCAAGTACTGACATAAATTGGGATGAGTTCGTTTGAGCTTTCAATAGGAAGCATTTCTTTGACTGTGCCAAGGATAAGAAGATCACTGAATTTGTTCAGTTGGAACAAATAGAGCTGACAGTAGACCAATATGAGGTAAAATTTTCTAAATTGTCTAGGTATGCTCCTAGGCTGGTTGAGGATCGAGAGGAAAAAAGCTAAAAGATTCTTGAAAGGGTTGAGGATTGATATCAAGAAACAACTTGTGCCTTTGAATATAAGAGATTATAATGAGATTTATGAAAGGGCACAGTTGGTGGAATAGGAATTGATGAGAGAGCAATCAAAGTCTAAGAGACAGTTGACCTTTAGTGATATCAGACGGGGTAAGAAACCCTATCCTGGTCAAGGTCAAACTTGAGAATCTAAGAAAAGGAGTAATTTTGGAAACTTTGGAAAAGCTAGGGATAGCCTGAATTTGGGAAAAGCACCCTATCAACATGATGCTTGTCGAAGATGCGCTGGGCAACATGGCCCAGGACCTTGCAATGGATGGCTGAAATGTTATGGTTGTGGACAAGTAGGTCACCTCAGGAAAGATTGTCCACGAGAGAGGTCACAGCCGAATGTCAACCCGATGCGACGAGTACAGCAACGTACTGTTGGACCATATCCACAAAGGAATCCACAGAGGCCACCAGCACAAGGAAGGGTATATGTGGTCACCTAAGAGGAAGCAGAAGCTTCTAAAAACATTATCTCAGGTACGATTTTCATAAATAACAACAAGGCATATGCATTGTTTGACACGGGTGCTATACATTTATTTGTATTTGAAAGATATAGGCAATTGAGTAAAATAGAAACTACATCTCTTGAGACGCCTCTTTGTGTTTCCATGCCATTAAAGAATATGGTATCATCCACGATGGTATGTGTAAAATGTAAGATAACTATAGAAGGATGGGATATGGAAATTGATATAGTTGTGATGTTATCATAGGAATGGACTGGCTCCATAAGTATCGGGCTAAAGTGGATTGTTATAGGAAAGTGATCCGGTTCGTGTTACTTGATCAGTCTAGTTTTGAATCTTTCGGAGGTCAAACGAACCCCTCTATAGCCATTATTTCGTTGGTAGAAGCTCATGAACTACTTGACGAAGGATGTCAAGGATACCTAGCAGTAGTAAGAGATCTTACTAAGAGAGAGACTAAAACCGATGAGATTCAAATAGTCAGAGAATTTTAGGATGTGTTTCCTGGGAGTTGTCGGGATTACCACTGAAACGAGAGATTGAGTTTGAAATTGAACTAATGCCTGGAACATGACCAATATTGAAAGCCTCGTATAGAATGGCCTTGGTAGAACTGAAGAAATTGAAGGTGCAACTACAAGAATTGCTTGATAAGTGATTTATTAAGCCAAGTGCTTCACCTTGGGGTGCACCAGTTCTATTTGTGAAAAAGAAAAATGGGCCGAGGCGTTTATGTATTGACTATAGACAGCTGAACCAGGTGACTATAAAGAATAAGTATCCCTTGTCTAGAATTGATGATCTATTTGATCAATTGCAAGGAAGTTCAGTCTTTTCTAAAATTAACTTAAGGTCAGGATACCATCAGTTAAGGATAAAGAAAGAAGACATTTCTAAGACTGCATTTAGGACTCATTATGGACATTACGAGTTCCTAGTTATGCCTTTTGGATTAACGGATGCACCAGCTGCATTCATGGATTTAATGAACAGGATATTTAGGCCTTATTTGGATCAGTTTGTAATTGTCTTCATTGATGATATCCTGATATATTCTAAAGGACCTAAAGAACATGAACAACACCTCAGGATAGCATTGCAAACACTAAGAGATCATAAGTTATACGCCAAATTCAGTAAGTGTGAATTCTGGCTAGACCAGATAATATTTTTAGGGCACGTGGTGTTGGGAAATGGAATTGCAATAGACACTGCAAAAGTTGAGATGGTAGTAAACTGGCTGAGACTGATGACGCCGACTAAGATACGGAGTTTCTTAGGGTTGGTTGGCTATTATAGGAGGTTTATTGAAGAATTCTCACAATTGGCAGACCCTTTAACGAAATTGACTTGAAAGAATGTAAGGTTTGAATGGAGTGGAAAATGTGAAAGAAGCTTTCAGGAGCTTAAAAGAAAATTGACTATAGCTCCAATTCTAACTATACCATTTGGATCTGATGGATTCACGGTGTATAGTAATGCATCTCATAAAGGACTGGGATATGTTTTGATGCAGCATGGCAAGGCCATAGCCTATGTATCGAGGCAGTTGAAACCTCATGAGTTAAATTACCCAACCCACAATTTAGAATTGGCAGCTATAGTATTTGCTTTGAAAATATGGAGACATCTATATTGAGAGAAGTTTTAAATTTATACAAATCATAAGAGCTTGAAGTATTTGTTTTCGCAAAAAGAATTGAACATGAGACAGAGAAGGTTGATGAAATTATTAAAAGATTATGATTGTGAAATACGGTACCATCCAAGGAAGGCAAATAAGGTGGCATATGCCTTCAGTCGAAAGTCGGCTATGGACATAGCTAGTCTAAGAATAACAAAGTGGAATCTGTTAAAGCCAATTGTGGATTTAGACTTCAAGTTGGAAATAGACCACCTTACTGGTATGCTCACTACATTAAGAATTGAGCCCGAAATTATTTAGAAAGTTAAGATTCCACAGAAATCTGACCCGAAGATTGTGGAAATACGAAACGCTGTTTCTTTAGGGAAAAGACTAGAGTTTCAAGTCTCTAAGGAAGGAGCAATAAGATGCCAAGGACGACTCTGTGTTCCTGACAATGAAGAAGTGAGAAGGGAAATCCTATCAGAAGCACATAGGAATAATTATAATATTCATTTGGGGAGTACAAAAATGTATAGAAACCTACGCCAGTAGTTTTGATGGAATGGCATGGAGACAGATATAGCCAAACATTTTTCTCAATGTTTAACATGCCAGCAAGTGAAAGCGAAACACCGCAAACCCGCAGGACTATTGAGACCATTGGACGTATCAGAATGGAAATGGGAGCATGTGACGATGGACTTTGTGCAATGACTGCCAAGGATATCAAGTGGTCACGACTCGATTTGGGTGATAGTAGATCGCTTGACTAAGTTTGCCAATTGCCTAGTGGTCCGCATAGACTACTCGATGAATAAACTTGATGAGATATATGTTAGCCAAGTAATACACTTACATGGTATCCATGTAACGATCACATCTGATCGAGACTCTAGGTTTACTTTAAATTTTTGGCGAAGTCTCCAAAATGCCTTAGGGACAAAGCTTCAATTTAGTACTGCTTTTCATCCTCAAACAAATGGACAAACGGAAAGAGTGATCCAAACTCTAGAAGATATATTGAGAGCTTGTACTATTGATTTTGAGGGAAGTTGGGATGAAAAGTTACACTCGATAGAGTTCACCTATAACAATAGTTTTCAAAAAAGTATAGGCATGGCTCCATATGAAGCATTATATGGAAGAAGGTGCAGGACCCTTGTCTGTTGGAATGAAGTAGGTGAAAGGAGATTGACAGGACCTGAATTGGTACAAATTACTACTAAGATTGTTGAAATTATTAGAAAAAGACTTAAAGCAACCCAGAGTAGGCAGAAATACTACGCAAATAAGCGTAGAAGACCTTTAGAGTTTAATGTGGGAGATCATGTATTCCTTAAAGTATACCCTATGAAAGGAATATCTCGATTTGGAATGAAGGGTGAGTTGAGCCCTAGATTCGTTGGACCTTTTGAGATACTTGAAAAGATAGGAGATGTAGCTTATCGACTAGCTTTACCTCCTAAGCTAGAGAACTTGCGTGATGTATTCCACTTATTGATGATGAGGAAGTATCAACCCAATCTAGGACATATACTCAATCATGAAGCCATCAAAGTGGATGAGAAAGTGACGTACATTGAAGAGCATATGCAAGTGCTGGATCGAAAAGAGCAAATTCTTATAACCAAAAAAATCCTATTGGTTAAGATATTATGGCGACATCATGATGTGGAGGAAGCCACATGGGAAAGTGAAAATGAGATGAGAGAAAGGTACCCTCACTTGTTTAAAGAGATATAAGTATTGTCTAATTTCGAGAACAAAATTCTCTAAAGAGGGAAGAATTGTGGCATCCAAAAATTTAGACGATCCTCGGATAGGTGACAGTCATGATCAATCGACGGGAGTATCATCGGACTATGGCATTGATATTATTTATGGGCATAAATTCGTGTTTGTTTATTTGGTTTATATGATAAAGTTTATGGGCCTTTTTACTTGGACTTTCTTTTGGCCCCAAAACTTTTGGGCGCAGGCAGCCCATGGAGGCTCTAAAGCAGTCGACCGAAAGAAGGGGAGGGGGAGAAGAAGGGAATCGGACAAGGGGCAAGAAGATTGCATGCCATATTACACCTGTCCATAACCAACTTCCACTTGTCATTCCCATGCAACACCTCATGATTACAAGCTAATCATGAGAGTGAAAGAAAAAGAAAAAGAGAGAAAGGGGCAGAATGGACGAGGAAGAAACCGAGGGAGAGAGTGACTGAGAGAAAAGGGAGAGAGAGTGAGACCGAGAGAGAGTTTGAGCGGGTGAGCAAGTGAGAGAGGAGGGGAAGAAGGAGACCAGCCTCGCCGTGCCTGCGCCTGCTGCCGTCGTCGACGCTGCCTAGCTTTGCCGTCGATCGAGCCACGCCTGAAGTCCTTAAGTCGCTATTTGCTTACTATGGTTGCGTTGGACTTAAGGCAAGTGAAGTCCGTTGATCTACACGATACTTGCTATGGTTGTGTGTGAAGTGTAATAAATTTTGAATGTGTTGGATGTTGGAATTTTCGAAAGTATAGGAGTAGTTCCTTAGGAGTAGTAAACTGTTTCATGGAAAAATAGCTTGACCTTTGGCGACTCCGTGAAGTTTCTGTAATTATCTAGTCAAAGTTTGACTTCTTATCCTTGATGAAAGTTGTAGATGACATCTTAAGAAATAACATACTAAAATTTGGGAAGAAACGGACAAGTATTGGTCGGTGAAACGATTTTTCTTTGGAAACTGTTACCGAGGGTTAGGGAGAGCTATAATGATTATAGCTCTTGATCTATCATGAATCCGACTTCAAGTTCTTCATGAAACTTTTACCTTTATATTTTTTCTATAACATATCAAAATCTCAGAATTTTTTGAGTTTATTTAGGGGTTATACCGAATTTTTTTATTAAAGCTCTGCAATAGTGATGTTTGAAGTTTTCTGACTGTGATGCATGGACCATAGCGATCCGTATGAAGTTTTCTTGAGATTGTGTTCTTCATAAAATATTTTTCTCTAGATCTCTTTTATAACATGTCAAATTCTTAGAATTTATTAAGATCGTTTACTAATTTTTCCAGAATTTTAATTAAAAGGAGTGCATTCTGTTTTATTCAAAAATTATTTTATTTTCAAGAATAAATGAATTACTCTATGAGATGTGATATTTGGGGTTGTTATTTGTATAGCATATGTGGTGACATTTAGCATATCATATGACATCAAAAATTGATTGGAACCTTTGACATTATTACTTCAAATGATATTTTTAAAGTGGGACATATATGTATACATTGTGATGTTGATGATATCGTCGGACCCTTGAGTCGACGATGCCTCGAGAGTTTCGAGATGCCCAGAGGTGTGTGCCAAATGCTCGGAGGTGTGTGCCAGATGTCCTCGAGAGTTTCGAGATGCCCGGAGGTGTGTGCCGAATGCTCAAAGGTGTGTGCCGGATATCCTCGGGAGTTTCGAGATGCCCGTAAGTGTGTGCCGAATGCCCAAAGGTGTGTGCTAGATGCCCAAAGGTGTGCCGGAAGCCTTGTGATGCCAGTTGGGGTACAAGATGCACGAAGGTGTGTGCCAGAGGTCTTGCGATACCAGGTTGAGTCGAGAACTAGGAGGGATGCAAACACTAGTCCTTGGGAAAAAAATGAGTCCTCTTGAATATTAAAATGGGAAATGAATCATGCGCATGTGTGTGCATATGGCATGGTGCATGAATTGTTTATGAATTTGAGTTGGTACTATTTGGGGCATTGAATGGATCTCATGGAGATATATGCATGATTGCATGGATGATATGTACATTTCACATGAATTCTTGGTTGTCTTGCTTGTTGCATTGTGTAGTTTGATAGACCTTTTATTGCTGAGTGGTTGTACTCACCCCTTTTGGGGACTAACATTTCAGACTAGGAGTTATGTCTCTATCGCCAGTCACCTCCAATACTTTCTATGGCATACCGACCGACATCAAGGTTGAGTGTACAAGCATCATCACCTCGAGATACAAGGGTTAGTTTTTGTTTGTGTGCGGGTTCTAGTTTTGTATGACGTTGGATCACCTGTTGTCCCTGTCATTCAGGAGTCCTTGTCCGTGCATGTCCGCCACGACGGGGTTATGCTGGGGATGCCGCTGCCGCCGCCGGCTGACGGACTAGGTTGGGTGTGACTAAGCGCAATGGAGGGAGGATGAACCTTCTTTTTGGATTGCCAACACTGAATGATGGACCGATATACATGACTATTGTAGAGTCGGGTACTTTTGGTTATAGCCGAGCTTAGAAAAGCCTTGGCCTTTTGATGTACCAACTCATAATGTCCATCAAGTTGTGTAAATAAAAGTGTTCGAGGCTCTAATTTATAAAAAATGTGTAGTTGGTGTGCATTGCATTATCCTGTTGAGCATGGGATAGGGAGATTTTGATTATACTTCCGCTGTATGAACTGCACTGGGACCGAGTTAAATGATACAAATCCCCAGGATTTATGGACCCACTATAATTCAATGGTATCAGAGTGACATATTATTAGGATAAGTGAAAGGTAAGCAAACTATGGCGACCCTAAAAGATCGGGGGTCGTTTCGGGGGTGCCACATCGCAAGACAGATTGTCACTATGTGAACTTCTATACATTCAGTGGAGGTGGCATGAGTTGTTGAGGTAGGTTGTTGAAGGAGAAAAGGGACAGCTTCTAATGTGGTTGATTCGTTGTTAAATTTCAACTTAGCAATGGCAACAATGATTCTTTTACTGTAAGTGATTAGCAATGGCAACAATGATCCAAATTCAAGTTTTTCTTTCTTACCAATGAACAATTTCTTTGGACAGGGTTCAATTGCAAAATCTACTTTTATTGTTGTGGTAAATACATATCCTTTTGTTATACCAGTCATCCTATAGACATCTTAAACCATTGAGTGGTTGATCTATCTGCAAATCTTGTCTTACTCTTAGGTTACCGGTTACCGGTTCTCCTTGATGTATGCATTCATAAAATGTACACTAACTTCCAGCGGTTTACCTAATGAAACTTGCTTCATCTATTTGACTTGTCGATGTGGGAGCATCCAATGTAGCTCCATCAACCAACTCAGAACCATCGATGCTTATGCAAGCCAAGAAAAAATTGGGCCTCATGTGCTTCAATGGATCATTTTGAATGAATAATGTCAATTACTTATCAATACTTTGTGGTATGTCGATAACTATCGATGGAAGGCCATTTTAGACATTTTGCATGACCAATTGATGAAGTTTCAAGAGGACTCTTTTTTGGTTAAAGGAGCAGCACGAATTTTGGAAGGCTAAAGGTTCAAGAATGCAAGTTTCTGTGCTAATAAATGCATTTCCTAAATTCCTAGGTGTCTTTATTGCTATGTAGTTTTCAAGAGTCAAGGTCTAAGTTCCTAGGTCATTAAAGTTTGTTTTCTTTTTATATTTCCTAAGTCTAAAATCCTCTTATAAACAGGGGAAAATTATTCAATAAAAGGACATACGAATTTGATGAATAAAAATTGTGAACTTCTTCAAAGAGTGGATAACTCATTTCAGTCTCTTTATCCTTGGAGCATAAATCACTCATTGGTAGTGTGTCAATAAGCCCTTTTATCCTTGGCTGGTGGAATCTTTAGGCTTTGGTGGTGAGTTTTTCCTATCCCAAAGTCCTTTATCATTGGCTGGTGAAAGCTTTAGGCCTTGGTGGTGAACTTCGTAGATCTCGATTCTCTTCTTCGGTTGGTGGCGTGGCCTTTATACATTGGGAGGAGATCATTCTATCTTTTCTTATTCCCCTCCGTTTCTTCCCCGTATGCACTATTCCATACACTTAACCAAAAAAAATCCTAAAAGAAAAAAATTTCCATTCTAGAATCACTCGCCCCATCACGCATCAAAAGATTGGTATCAAAGCTCAAGGTTCAACTCATTTGAGTGATTCATTTCTTTCTTCCATTACAAATTTTTTATGGTTGATCAAGTTCCAAGAGGCTTGATTATGGAGCAAGTGCACAACGAAAGGTGAGATCACGCAATCCAAAATCTTTCGGCAATAAATGGAGCGAGTCATTAATCTTATAGAGAACCAGCAAGACATGGACAGCTAGCAAGGTGTCCTAATGAACAACATCAGCGTGACGATTCTGAATCTCGTCAAAGTTCTCATGGCGATTCTGATTCCATTGGAGACAACTTTAGTGATTCTGAATATTAAATTTGAAGACGAAGAGGGAGGCATAAGGAGGATGGAAGAAACATTAAAGTGGAGGTCCCTGAGTTTGATGGTAATCTCAATCCCGACAACTTTGTGGATTGGCTACACACAACTGAACGAATTTTTGACTTCAAATCCTATTCGGATGAGAAGAAATGTAAGGTTGTTGTCCTAAAGCTGACAAAATATGATTCTCCATGATAGGAGAATCTAAAGCATCAACGAGTAAGAGAAGGAAAAGGTCGAATCAGGTCTTGGAAAAACTCAAGAAGTTGATGAATAAGAGGTTTTTGCCTGACACCTATAAGCAAGATATGTTCCTCAAACCGAATTCCCTAAGACAACAAGGGATGAGTATTGAAGAATACATTCGTGAGTTTGAACAACTCAAAACGAGGTGTGAAGTTCCAGAAGTTCTTGAGCAAACCATCGCTCGTTTCCTTGGCGGCATGAATCGAGAAATTGCTGATACGGTTGAACTTTAATCTTATTAGTCCTTTGAAGATGTATGCAAGTTAGCCATAAAAGTCGAAAAACAATTGAAGGCCAAGAGGTTTTCCTCCAGAGCCTCAACAAAGGCGACATCCTATTTTAAGGGCACTTCCTCAAGCAAGGGCGATAGTACGTCAACAAAAGACAAAGGTAAGGGAAAAATTGCAAAACCTTCCAAAGAAGTCCAAAAGAAGTTTGAAGGCAATGCAAAGAAATGCTTTAAGTGCCATGGTTTTGGGCATTTTCAAGCAAATTGTCCAAATCAGAGAGTTACGACTCTTCAAGAAATTGAGGAGATCAATTCGATGCTTCAAGAGACTGAGGGCAATCAAGTTTAAAATGTTTCTAAATCTGAAGAGGAAGAAGAAATTGTGGAGAAAGCTGATGATGGTGAGATGTTGATCATCCGAAGAGCATTACATGTTCAAGTTTCTCTTGATAATGAGTAAAGGGAGACTATTTTTCACACCCGTTGCACTATTAACGGAAAGGTATGTTCGATAATCATTAATGGTGGGAGCTGCACCAATGTTGCTTCGACAACTCTTGTCAACAAGCTGAAGCTTCCAACAACGAAACATCATCAACCATACAAGCACCAATGGCTCAATCAAGGGAATGATCTCAAGGTAACCAAAAGATCATTTTCGATTGGGAAGAACTATTGAGATCATGTTGTATGTGATGTGATTCCAATGGATGCATGCCACTTGTTATTAGGTAGACCGTGGCAATTTGATATAAATGCTATGCATGATGGTTGGAAAAACACACTCTTTTTATAAGGAACAAAAAATGCATTACTCTTTTACCCTTAAATCCTTCTTTGATACATAATAATCAACCTGGGGAGGGAAACACTTGTAAGGAAAATATGTTATTAAGTGAGACACGGGTTGAGAGAGCCATTAGCAAACAAAAGAATGTATTTGTTTTGCTTGTGGTCAAGAAGAAGAGTGAGATAGTAGAGCGACCCATACATCCAAAAATGCATTATTTATTGAAAGAATCTACAGATGTGTTCTCAGAAGATTTGCCACATGGATTACCTCCCATAAGAGGTATTGAGCATCAAATTGATTTGATCCCCGGTACTCCACTACCAAACAAGCTAACTTATCGATGCAATCCAGAGGAAACAAAAGAGTTGCAAAGACAAGTCGATGAACTTATCGACAAAGGATACATTCAAGAAAGCATGAGTCAATGTTCTGTTCCAGCTCTACTTGTACCTAAGAAGGATGGTACATACCGAATGTGTATTGATGGCTAGGCCATCAACAATATCACCATTAAGTATAGGTACCCTATACCTATGTGGCATCCTAGAATTTCATGACAATCCCTAGATGTGTCATGAGCCATGGATAGGTGATGGAAGCACTATCAAGTTGTATTGTAGCCATTTGATCCATGATTTGCAATAAGATTAAGGCCAAGCTTTTTAGTGGATAATTATTTGATAGGAAAGAAAATTCTATTCTTTGCCATGTGTTTTACAGGTTGGATTTTTTTAATTTATGCTGCAAGTTTTATAGTCAAGTGAATAAGTGTAATTAGGTATTTATATAAATGGAATTTAGAGTAGATTTTTAAAAGAAGAAGTGAGCCAAAATTCTTAGGCCAAAACCAACCCATAGCCCCACCATTCGATTGGCCTAAGAGGCCCAAAGGGAGGGCTGCCGTCAACCAAAGGAGGGAGAGGCTGGCCCATCTTCTAGCCCATCACCTTGCATGGGAAAAATGCCAAGTGGCTAAGGGTTTGGCCAAGTGGCATTTGCATGCAATCTAATGATTGGAAATAATTGCAAAAGGGAAGAAAAGAGAGGGAGAGTGGGCGGAGTGAGCGAGGAGTGCCGAGAGGGAGAGAGAGAGAGCTACCATGCGAGAGAAGGAGAGAAAGAGAGGAAGAGAGAAAGGAAGAGGGAGGTCGTTCGCTGCCGTCGAGCCGCCGTGTCCCACCGTCGAGCCCGCCATTTGCTTGCTGTGTTTTGCTTGGATTAGAGGCAAGTAGAGTCCATTGATCTACCATTTACTTATTGTGTTTTGTGTCTGATGAATGGTGAATCTCGGATGTGGAGGAAGTGAGAAATTTCAAAGCTATAGGAGTTGTGTTCTAGACTAGTATTCTATTTCGGGAAAAAACAGTCCGACCTTTGGTAATTTCGTTAGTTGCATGCGATGTTCTAGTTGGAATCTGACTTCGACTTCTTAATGAAAGTTGTAAAAGATTTCTTGGAAAATAACATATCAAAATTTGAGAGGAAATGAACAAGTATAGGTCGGTGCAACCATTTTTCTTTGAAGTAGCTAGATCTGGAAACTGTTATACTGATCTAGTGTGATTCTGTGAATTTTGTGAAATTATCTAGTCCGAATTTGATCTTGTGTTCTTGATAAGAGTTGTAGAAAATGTATTAAGGAGTAACATAATAAAATTTGAGAATAAACGAACAAGTAATGATCGGGGAAAATGATTTTCTTTGAAGAGGATGAGTCTGGACAGTGAACCGAGAGTTAGGGAGAGTTACGAAAATTATATCTTTTAATCCAGAAGGAAATAGACTTTGGTTTATTCATGGGAATTTTACCTTTATATCTCATCTATAACATATTAAAATCTCATAATTTTTGGAGTTTACTTAAAATTTTAATCGAAATTATTTCTGAAACTGTGCAAAAGTGGTGCTGGAATTTCTTTTGCTGTGATGTGTGGATCTACATAATTAATGTGGAACTTTCTTGACATTGTGTTTTTTACGAAATATCTTCCTCTGGATCTTGTTTACATTATTTTAAATTTTTAGAATTTATTGAGATTGTTTACTAATTTTCCAAGAATTTTTACTAAAGAGGTGCATTCTGTTTTACCCGAAAATTGGTTCTATTTTCAAAAGCCAATGAATTTCTTTATGAAGTGTGATCGTAGATGTTATGTGTGTTGCATATGTGGTGATATTTGGGCATATCATATGACATTAAAAGCTGGTTGAAATCTTTGATATTATCGCATCAAATGCCATGTTGAAAATGAAACACATATGTGATTATAAATTGTAATAATAACGAGACCGTTGGAGGTGTGAACCGACGATGCCCCGGGAGTGTCGGGATGCCCAGAGGTTTGAGTTGAATGCTTGGTTGTATTATGAATACATGCCCAGAGGTCCTCGGAAGTTTCGAGATGCCCGATACTATACGGTACGTAATATCCAGGGGGAATGCCTGGTTGTATGGCGGTATATAATTCCGGAAGCCTTGGAGGTTTGTGCCAGGGGGATTCCTCTTGATGCCAGTTGGGATGTGGGATGCCCGGAGGTTTATGCCGGAGGCCCTCGCGATGCCAAGTTGGGTGCGAGCGATAAATTGAGGGATGCAAACATTGGTCCCTGGAAAAAAAATAATGAGATCCTTATGAAAGATAAATATTGAGATTGAAACATGTGCATGGGTGTATGCATATGACATGATGCATGATCTGCTTATGAAAGTAAATTGATGCCATTTGACATTGAAAATGCGATCATGAAGGCATGAATGGATCTCATGGGGATGTGTACATGAGTGTATGGATGATATGAAATCATGAGTATGTATGTGCATATGGCATGGAATGAACCTCATGGAAATACAAGTATGATTGCATAGTGGTATATGCACGATGGCATGGTGAGATATGCATGACTGCATGGTGATATATACACGTCTGCATGGTATGTATGCTTGATAGCATGGATGATATGTGCTTTACTTGTGATATCTTGATTGTCTTGCTTGTTGCATTGTGTAGTTTGATGGATCTTTACTGCTGAATGGTTGTACTCACCCTTTTGGAGACTAACATTTCAGATTGAGCAATGCCTCTAGCACATGTCATGCGTGATACGTTTTATGGATTACCGTCTGATGTTGAGGTTGAGTGCTCGGAGCACCCCTGCGTCGGTGTTCATAGTTTGGTGTTTATCCACGTCCGTGTTTTGGTCATGTACGATGTGGGCTTATCTGATGGTCCCGTTATACAAGAGTTTTTGTCTGTCCATGTTCGTCGAGATGGGAGGATCATGGGGATGCTGCCGCCGCCGCCAACCGATGCACCATGATGGGTATGATAGAAGCGTGTGACTGGTGGAGGTTGACACTAACACTAGCTGATGGATAGATGTTCACGTTTGATGTATAGTCGGGTTTCTTTTTTAGTATCGCAAGCTTAGTTTTAGTCTTGGCCCTTTTGTTATACCGACTTGTGAAATCCATCTTAGTATGTAAATAAAAGTGATTTGGCTCTAAAATGCATATATATATATATATATATATATATATGAAAGGTTGTAGTTGGTGTGTATTGCATCGTATAATTTAGTTTATGTACGGGTTTGAGAGATGATAAGTATGCTTCCGTTATATTAACTGCGCTGGAACCGATCTAAATGATGTAAACCCCCAAGTTGTATGGACCCATTGCAATTGAAATGGTATCAAAGTGGAATGTTATTAGGACAAGTGATAGGTGAGTAGGTTGTGGCGACCCTAGCGGATCGGGGGGCCGTGTCGAGGGGTGCCACAACCTAGGCCCCGTTTGGTTTGGCTTTGGGAATGGGCTTTGAGACTCTAAAGTCCCTTAACCAAATACAAACGTGTTTTGTTCATTTTTTTGGGCGACTTTGGTAAGATGCAATTGCATCTCCAAATGACTCTAAGAGCCTTTAACCCAATGTAGCTGTAGCTCTGGAGGTGCTTTGTGAAGTTGCATCTTGGGAATGCAAGTCTTCGGTATTGTTCATCTTTTCCAAACCACCGCATGGAAGCCAATCGGAGGCCAACAACCGCCGGCCAAGGGGTCGCACGTGCCGGCGACACGCCAGCAACCGTAGTTGGACCTCAAGCGATGCTTGGGTCACACGACCCAAGCAGTTGATGGCCTGAATTGCGCGACCTAGGCAACCGTTCGAGGGCCAAATCCAGCCATCCGGCGGTTCGGTGACCGAACTTAAAAAAAAAAAAAAAAAAAAATACAAACATTTTCTTTTAATTTAATAAAAGTCATTTACAAATGCAAATTTTACCAAACAGTATTTTGGCCAAAGTTGTTTCTTAAAGCAAATTTCACTAAACGTTATTTGCATTTCGGAAAACCCCATTCACTCAAAAGTATTTGCATTTTTGCAAATGCATTCCCCAAAAACCAAACCAAATGGGCCCCTAGACTTGATGATATGCTTGATGAATTATATGGTTCTTCTATGTTTTCAAAGATAGATTTGCGGAATGGTTATCATCAAATTAGAATACGAGAAGGTAATGAATAGAAGACGACTGTCAAGACCAAGGGAGGCCTTTATGAGTGGTTGGTTATGCCATTCAGATTATCTAATGCTCCGAGTATCTTTATGAGACTTATGAACGAGATTCTTCATTCCTTTATTGGTCAATTTGTCATCGTTTATTTTGATGATATTCTTGTTTATAGCAAGAACGAGGAGGAGCATATCTCTCATTTAAAATAGGTCTTTAATGTCTTGAGAGAACAAAAACTATATGCTAAAATGGAGAAATGTGAGTTCTTCTCTCCAAGCATTGTGTTTCTTGGTTATGTGGTTTCCAAAGATGGAATCAATGTTGATCAAGCCAAGGTGGAAGCTATGAATACTTGGTCGGATCTGAAGTCCATTTTCGATGTAAGAAGTTTTCATGGACTTGTTTCTTTCTATAGACGTTTTGTCAAAGATACCGTCATGGCTTCTGTAACTGAATTCATGAAAAATGGTGCTTTTGAATGGACAAAGGTTGCTCAAAATGCCTTTGAGATAATTAAGCAGAAACTTTGTGAGTTCCCTATTCTTGCGCTTCCTGATTTTGATAAACTATTTGAAGTTGAATGTGATGCAAACAGAGTTGGTATTGCCGCTGTTCTTGTCCAAGCACAAAAATCATTGGCACATTTCAGCGAGAAGTTAACCAATTCCAAGAGGAATTATTCAACTTATGACAAAGTTCTATGCCATTGTTCGAGCTCTTGATCATTGGAGTCATTATTTGAGGCCAAAGCAATTTGTCCTTCATTATGATCATGAGGTGCTTAAGTTTATTAGCGGCTAACACAAGCTTAATTCGAGACATGCAAAATGGATATAATTTCTTCAATCATTTTCTTTTGTCTCAAAATATAAACATGGGCACATTAATGTTGTAGCAAATGCTTTATTGAGAAGATATTCTATGCTTGCTGTTATAGACTCTAGGATTCTTGGATTTCAATTAATGAAAGAACCTTATTCTGAAGATGCGGAGTTTTCATCCATCATCGACAATTGCAAGCGGGGAGTTCAAGATACATATTCTTTGAAAGATGGGTTTTTTTTTTTTTAAAGGAAATCGATTATGTGTGCCGAAGAGTTCTTTTCACGAATTGCTAATTCGAGAGGCACATGGTGGAGGATTGGCTGGTCATTTTAGTATTAACAAAACTTTAGAGGTTTTTCAAGAGCATTTGCCACACCTCGATCCTCCGAACGCGTGCACATCCATTTATGATCAATTAATAGCGATGTCTCAGGACGCATCGCCGACCCTTTCATTTTAATACACATGCGAAAGTAGATAAATAATCCATAGACAATAACACAATGGGATAGAAAAGTAGGGCCACAATTTTTTTTTCGAACTAAAAACACAACCACACACATATATATATAGCAAACCATGTCATATATAATACAAGTTGGTCTATTTATAACGTTTACAAAACAAGGGGGTTTCACAAAACTACGGATCCTCATCCTCAATTTCCCCTTCTTCCATACTCCAATTGGAGCCTTCAGCAGACTACACCGGGGACTCTAGTACTTCAAGAGCCGGGTCTACTGCGTCTACGACTAAGTCTTGAGGAAGATCTGCAGTACCCTTCCTAAAAGGGACCTCCAAAACATATAAATGTATCTCTGACTCTGGTATGGGACCCTCTCTCTAGCCATATGGAGCCTGACGGTACCATGATCGATATCAGTGGGGCACTTTGTGGGTGAGGCCCGCATTGACCCAAACTATGGACCTTATCAGCTCATAGATCTAGCTCCTAGGGCTCTTATGCAATGAAATGTAAGAGGTCTGCTCTGTAACCTTCTTAGGCTGTCCAAAAAAACTCATGTGCTACCATTTATGGACCTAAAATGTTATCCCATAAGGGGATAAGACGACGTCTCGGCGAGTTCTACCCTTTAAGACCTAACTAGGAAGAAAAGTAGGGCCACAATTTTTTTTGGTAATTCTCCCTTCCCTAAGTTGGTTGGTCTCTAGGACTTGAATGTGTCGGAATGTGTCGGAGTTTGTTCAAGAGATAAGTGACCTAAAGCAATCTAATATAGTGCCTCTTCTTTCCTTCTCTATAGATGTTATATCTTGATTGCAACTTAAAAGGATGGTAGGCAAGAAGGGAACTGGTGGGAGCAAATCACGATAAAATCAACAGTACAATTCACAATCATCATTCACAAAACTCTTGACTGTCATTACTTGGTTATCCCAACTCAAATTCTATGCCATTGCTCCCTTGGATAGAAGGCTTGACCTTATATCATATTAGCAGGAAGTTTCCAGAACAACAAGTGATGGCCGTTCCAAATCGTCCACCAAAAGATGCAGTAGTATCCATATTCATCCCTCTCTCTAAATTAAAGTATCTAGATTTGTTTTATCTATTGGATCTAGATCACTCGATGCTCGATACTTTACTTCCATTCCTCCAAATCTTGAAAGCATGACCCACCTATGTTGGGACACCATGACGTGTCTCTCGAGACATGTAGTACCTATCCTCGCTCCAATACCTTGTCATTTTTGCTTGTAAAGAACTCGATTTGTTGAGCTATAACGGCAAGCACGGCACCCAACGGCGATCCCTCACAAATTTCTACAAACTTCCCATAAAACTACTGAAACTAGTGGCATTACCGGAGGGCATTCAATGTCACTACATTGCTCATTCTCATAATTATATATTGTGAGAATATTATGAGTTTGCCAAAATGGATTGACAAGCTCTCTTTGCTCGAATATGTTCTTATTGTTGACTGTTTAGGGATGACGCATTTGCCTGATGGGACGTGTTGCCTCATTGTCGCAACCTACTCTTGAGCCGCCCTCAGGGAATAGGTTTAGAGGTATTGACTTATGAGACAATCCGAATAACACGTACATACAAGTTAAGGTCTCAGATGGATCCTCACTTGATAACACTGCAAACGGACCCTTGATCATATACGTGGTCTCTCCTACGATCATGACCTACATAACACATGATTTGCAATTTAAATTTGAATTGATCCTAAAAATTTTATGTCCTGAGTTGTTACTATCCTAATGAGGCCGGCTAGAAACTAAGTGAGGTATGAGAGAATATCTCACTTTCTACATAGCCATAAATATAGAGATTGAGGTCTTACTTACATTAATCATCTAACAAGTACCATTTCAGTGTTTAAGCTTGACTATTTGCTAACCAAAGTGTCAAGGTGATCTTTTACTAATCAAAAATGCTAAAATTCATCTTAACCATTCTATAAAAAGAAAAAAAAAACAATGTTTTAAAAGAGCATAATCAAATAAAATCGAAATGAAAGTGCGCAAACAGCGACATAGCATTGCCTCTACAAAAGAAAGCATTCAAAAATGCCATTGTAAGGCCATAACAGGCTTCTTCAATTTTGAATTCAATATTTTTTATCAAAAGATTTTCACATTTTTTTATGCTAAACTAGTTCTAAATTAGAAATAACTCTAAAATATAGTAAAACTACCCAAAATCTAATTTCTAAAAATTTTCCTAATTTTTCAGGAATTTTTATTTTTATTAGTTTTATTATTTTTTATTCTACGAAAATGGATTTCGGATCGGGTTAGAGACCTAGTCCGAGCCGCCTGTCTGACGCGAACAGTCCGGGTTGGGTTTGAAATTAGACTAGCCCTAAGGCCCAGTCCAATTTTGCTAAAAAGCCCAGGTTGTTGAACCCACAATATTTCAATGCAACCCATTAAACTCTTTGACCTAGCCCGGCCTCGAACCCACAGCTTCCTTGTTCCAACCTCGGCCACCTGATCGACCCAATTAACCAAATCCGACCCGACTCAGATATATTATATTCTTTTTATTTTTTTTTTATATTTTATTTATTTTATTTATTTTTTCCTTTTTCCCACCAATCGTCTTCTCCAGTTGACGTTTACCTGAGCTATCAACATCTTCCTCAGCTAATTGAAAGTTGAATCAACACGATTTCACAGAGGCAAGAGGAATGAATTGTGCCATCAAAAAATAAGATCTACATAGAACGCCAGAGGAAGGAAGTAGATATACGAAATAACACCTTCAGTCCATATCCTCGCCAGCCACCTGTTGGGATTTGGCCAAAAACATTGATAGGTAAAAATAAATCAACAATTTACGGCGGAAGTAAAAACCAATACATGTATCTCCTAAGCTTTGTCTGTAAAGTTTAATTAGAAATGCGTAAAAGCAGAAGAATAAAATGAAAAGGAGGACTAATCATATTACCCTTGTTACATGCCCAAGTCATTTGGTCCAGATGCTCCTTGTAGCATGCCTAAACCTTGACATATGCCCAAAGCAATAATTCAGTTCTAGCCCTATAAATATTGAACCCTAATTCAGACATACCACCAATCACATGTCGAACAATAGGGATGAGCATGGTTCATATGGATAATTTCCACCTTAGAATTGGGAACCACCCATTAAGGACCGATTCCAAAAAATTAGAATCAAGAGCTATCCTTTGATTCCACAAATCCACTTAAGAATTGGACCACCAATTCGATCCAATTCCTAGGTGGGTCCATAGAACTAATCTTCAATCCCTACTATATTTGGGTTGAACTGCGAGTCTTAGATTTTGCTTAAGAATTAAAAACTATAAGGCAAAATGAATAGATAATACTCGTTAGCTAAAAACTTAATTTTTTTCAAATGTCATGGTGTGATTCTCTTAAGGTTTCCCGACACCGAAAATAAATGGAGAATTAGACTTCACGTTAAAAGTCCTAATTTCCACAGAAGTCATTGCTTGATTCATTGTTTTTCGACGTCAACCTAATTAAATCATGAGAATGGTTAAAGAGAGATCTAATTATACTCTTAAAATGAGCCGTTGGCTCTTATGGACACTCTAATTGGTTTTCTCCCTTTTTTTACGTGTATTTATTTTGTTTTGGTTGAAAAAGTAAATGGATTATTAGAATGAAAAAAAGAAAAAAGAAAAGAAGTAGGGGTTAATCCTTTTACACGCCCAAGAGACAAATTTAGTTAATAATGTCCACTAACTATAAATATACATATATGTACATACATAATTGGTCCACAAATTATAAAATAATTAAATAATTGAGATGAAATCTCTTTATATATATACCGGGTGGGTGAGTGAATGGGTGGTTCCATGCCCAAAATCAGGAATCGGGATTGATACTCATTTGTTCCACTAACTTGGGATTGAGAATTGGACTAGCCCTATGGAAGCCGCCGATTCCGATCTGGTTTCGGGCGGTCTTCGGCTGTTTTGTACACCCATATCGAACATCACTCAGAGTTCAAGAGAGTTAACCACTTCAATTGTATTAGCAATTGTTCTTGTGTAGACCATTTTTCAATCTAATCTCTCTCACTTTCTCTTTCTAATCATTGTCACTCCATCGTACTCATTCTTGCTTCATATCAGACTTGACTCTAGTTTAAATCAATTTGGCCACTGATTCTAAAATAGTTTTAAAAGATCAATCCGGTCATTGATTCTACTGTTTCTGAATATTATTTCGAACATTAACTTTATAATTATTTCAAAACATTGTTTTGGGTATTAACTCCATAACCATTACAGAGCATTAAATCGGCTTGTGCAAACAATAAAGTACACCAGACCTCTCTCTTTGAGAATTGTAGACAGTTTATAACACATTACGATGAATTAAAAGTCCATATTTTTTGTAGAATATAAATCACGCGAACAACTTTTTTAAAAAAAAAAATTGATTATATTACTTTAAATAATGAGCCAATAATAAATATTTCAGTATTATATGCGTGATAAGGGGTATTTTTCGTTAATCCATTTTTGTAAGTGAGATGTACTAAAACTCGAGTACAACCAGTTTACTCGATAATGGCTCGAATTAGAAAAACCCACATTCTCCCGTCTTTTCCACTCGTTTTGACTTTTTGACTCCTGACTCGTCCATTTTTTTCCACTCGAGTGGGGGTTTCCACCGCCTTCTCCTTCTCCTCCACCCGTGCGAAACGCCAGACGGCGATTCGAAGTTTGACCTCTGTTCGAGGCGCTATTGGTGGCGGTTCTTGGACTTCGTCTCCGCCACAGCAACCGCATTCCACGGCATCCCCGTCGCGGCGCCATCGATGGGTGATTGATTATTAGAGAGAGAGAGAGAGGTGGGGGGGTAGGTGTGGATATGGAGTCGCAGCAGTCGTGGAGGATGAGGTTCTCCTTCAGGAACGCGACCCTCTTCGTCTGCTTCCTCAACGTCGTCGCTGCTCTCTTCTTGCTTCAGGGCTTCTTCACCTCTTCTTCCGCTTCCTCGCGATCGGCTCGATCTAATTCTGGTCACTATACCCTTCTCTCTCTCTCTCTCTCTCTCTCTCTCTCTCTCTCTCTCTCTGTGCCCGCTGGGTTTGATGTTTTTCTTTGAATTGCCGTGACGAAGGGACTCGATTTGATCTGTGTAGACTTGGGTCTTCGTTTGTTGTTTGAGAGGCGATTAAGGTTTATGTCTCTTCTTCAGTTACTGGTTGCGCCCTTTTGTACATGCCCCCGTATGGTCTGGATTGTGCGGCGCTCGGAATGGTTGAGTGACTGGACTCAAGGCGTTGTTTTCATGACGATTTGTGTAATGATTGACAATCTCTACCTATTCGCTCTTGTAAAAGATATGGAATTGCATGTAGGTTTTGATTCAGATGTTCATTTTGCACTTTGTGGGAGCTCGATGTCGGCTGAAATTTTTCTTGGATCTTTGAAGCTCTTTCTTGCGCATGTCCTGGACAAAAAGGCGTGTTCGGCCTAATGCCCTATACAGGGTTTTTCACCTTATGTGAAAAAAAGATGCAAAGGCCAAATTTTCCCATTGCTTCGCTCACAAATCCTGCAATTTTTACATGAGAGTTAACTGTAGATCCAAATACAAGAAAAGGTCTTTGTCTTGGATGCACAGCATGTCACTTCTCTTTGGCAATCAGAAGTTACATGTAGATTTCTTGTTCTTGAATATTGATACATATCGGAAAAGGATCTTCTTTTCAATTTGAGGAAGATCTTACGGTGTTTGCTGTCTCAAGACTGTTGTGTACGGTTTAATTTACCATCTTTCGATCTCTTAAATGGTGAAGTTCCTCTTTCCCTAAGCAAACTGCTCGCTAGTGCTTTGATTCTTTTCAATTTTTTATCTGATTTTCTAGGCAGCAAAGTGTAAACTTACCTTGGAGGGTATGCTTCGCACAATCTGTGCAGCCATGGTCTATAATTTGATGTCACTAGATTTTCTAGATGTTGCGATGGCAATTAGCTTATAATCCACAATCATTTGGTGGTTGTAAAATGAAATGTATTTGTGTAAATGGCATGAAATATTGCAAATTTTATAGCATGTATCTCTATTTTTCAGCACGACATTCAGCACCATGAACAACAGATTGTCAATAATTGTTGGTTTTGGCATTCATTTCTGTTTCTTTTCTCCATTTATGGACTACTCATCAGTTTGATGTGGCTTTTTTGCTGATTATTTCAATACTCTGATTTACAGCCATGCTCCGGTATATAAAGGAATGTGAAGAAATTCGTCTTTCTATGCAACCGTTGGAATTGATAAGAAGAGTAAGATTTTTCCCCTAACTGTACTCTTTTCCATGTAATGTTCATGGTTGAAATGCTAAGATCTGCTAGTCCCATCTGAAGTTTTATGCTTCATTCTATTCCGTAGAGCAATCAGATTAGGGATCATCTTTGAACATGTGCGTTTTCGGTCAGTTGCCTCCGGAATTTTCTGTTTGTGCTATTTTATTAATCACAGTCAAGCATACATAATGTTATTCCAAGTCGACATTATGTATAAAAAGTAATTCGAAGAAATTCATCTTTCTATGCCGCCATTGGAATTGATAAAAAGAGTAAGATTTTTCCCCCTAAATGTACTCTTCTCCTACATAATGTTCATGGTTGAAATGCTAAGATCTACTAGTCCCATCCAAAGGTTTAAGCTTAAGTCTATTCTGTAGTGCAATCAGATTAGAGATCATCTTTGAACATGTGTATGGACAATTAGTTGACTCCGGAATTTTCTGCTTGTGCTTTTGAATTAATCATAGTCAAGCATCCATAATGTTATTTTGAGTCAACATTATGTATATAAAGTAATTCGAAAAAATTCGTCTTTCTATGCAGCTGTTGGAATAGATAAAAGGAGTAAGATTTTTTCCCCCTGACTGTACTTTTTTCCTATGTAATGTTTTTGGTTGAAATGCTAAGATCTACTAGTCCCAACTGAAGGTTTATGCTTCATTCTATTCTGTAGCGATCAGATTAGAGATCGTCTTTGAACATGTGCGCTGTCAGTCAGTTGACTCCGGAATTTTTCTTTGTGCTATTGAATTACTCATAGTCAAGCATACATAATGTTGACTCATACAGAGTAGCCATTTGAATAGATAAAAAGAGTAAGATTTTTCTCCCTAACTGTACTCTTTTCCTATGTAATGTTCATGGTTGAAATGCTAAGATCTACTAGTCCCATCCAAAGGTTTATGCTTCATTCTAATCTGTAGGACAATATGATTAGAGATCATCTTTGAACATGTGCGCTTTCAGTCAGTTGACTACAGAATTTTCTGTTCGTGCTATTGAATTAATCATAGTCAAGCATACATAATGTTGTTCCGAGTCAACATTATGTATATAAAGGAATGCAAAGAAATTGGTCTTTCTATGCAGCCATGGGAATAGATAAAAAAAGTAAGATTTTTCCCTTTAACTGTACTTTTTTCTGATGTAATATTCATGGTTGAAATGCTAAGACATACTAGTCCCAACTGAAGGTTTATGCTTCATTCTATTCTGTAGTACGATCAGATTAGAGATCATCTTTGAACATGTGCGCTGTCAGTCAATTGACTCTGGAATTTTCTGTTTGTGCTATTGAATTAATCATAGTCAAGCATACATAATGTTATTCCGAGTTGACTGAAATGGTCGTTGTTTGAGAATCATCTGTTTCCATTTTCAGGTCAAAGAAATTCAGCAAGAAGCTTATAGTGAACCTGAAATAGTTCAGCCAAAGCAGACTGCTGCTCTTGATCTTTCCAAGCGGTTAAATAATTTCCGTTCAGTTAATGATAATGCTGCCAGCCTGAAAGGTAGGTCAACCTCTCTCTCTCTCTCTCTCTCTTCACACGTGTATGCATGCGCCCAATATGTCAGAATTGGTGAGATAGTTTAAGTTTACCATTGTTCTTTTCTTGCTGGCCCTTACATCGAATTTCTCTGTGCGTGCTGTTCTGATAGTGCTCTCTATCATGCAAACACGATTTGTTGCATTTGTCTCTTGTCTTCTAAAATATTTAATCTCAAACCGTGAGCTACTAATCTCTCCACATCATCCATTAACAAATGCAAATTAGCTGCCTATGTTGTGGTTTTGAGGGGGGGGGGGGGAAATTGTACAAGTTCATGCATCTTATAATCAGTCACTTCTTGAGATCAAATGGAACATAAGTGCATTTTGAGTCTCGTGGTTCATGTTGGTTACATGTGATTATGGTTGTTTATTCTTGCAATAATACCAAGTCAGGTGTGATTATATTTGCTTCAGTTTCCCTACTACATACTGCTGCCCCTGGTCAGTTCTAGTCATGCAGAATGCAGTCAAATTCTGTTTTGTTGAATGTGCATGTGCTTCAGGGAAAGTCCTACTAAATTGCGTTTACAATGCTGCACCTCAACCTCGCGAGCATTGAAATCCTTAGAGGCAACATACAAAGCTATATTGTTAATTCCAGAAACCATTAGTTTCTTTTCCTGGTATAGAATAGCAGCATCTTCGAGGGTTTCTATCACATTCTGTTATCCTGAATCGATGTCTCTGACTAGAACATTTTGCCAATATATGATGTCTATCTGATAGCTCTGGAGGAGTGGCGTAAGAGGAAAATGGAGAGAGCAAGAAAGCGAGAATTGGGAAGGAATGGAACTGCTGCCTTCCAAGCTTGATGCAAAATTCCTGCCACTGTCAAATGTTCAGGGCGATACTTGTAAACCGCATCCAATCGCCTGTGTTGAAGTATTTAACATTATTGTATACGAGGACTGGTTTTATAATACATACTGTGTGTAAATGTACATAATGCAGAACAGTCCACTCAAAATTGAGCAATATATAGTGAAGACTTTCTGGTTCAGGCATGATCTTTGTAAATTTTACTGGTCTGGTGTTTAGGGTATACCAGTTGAAATTTTTGGCTGTAATTGGAATGAACAGACCTAAACTACTCATGAATGGATTAAGAACCCATGAGCCAACATTGTAATGAACATGACAAAATTTAAAAAGATTCATGATCCATGCGTTGGACTGCTTCTCTAAGCATGTTCAGTATTACTTGTCTTGCTTCAAGCTGGGTAAATTGCCAACTTCAAGCTTTCATCCCAAGTGTCAGTTGTTATGCAGTTCAATGTGCAAATTATTATCAATTTTTATTTGAGTAACTTACCGGCTCTTATTAAAATTATCACTTTTTATTTTAGTAAATAATCAACTCCTATTGAAGTATCAACTCTTATCGGAGCCACCCTTATTTGAGTAAGTTACCGATTCCTATTAAAGTGCCACTATTATTTGCATAAGTTACTGACTCATATTAAATTATCGATTGCACTTATATTTGAATAAGTTACTAGCTCTTATTAAATGACGATAATTTATTTTCACTCTCTACGAACTTATATTGGAGTAAATTACCAGCTCCTAAACACATCAATTTAGTAGGTTATCAATTCCTATTTTAGATCACCCATATCTATTTAAGTATATCCATCTATATTTGAGTGAGTTACCAACTCTTAACTGGATAAGTGATCGACATCCATAAGGGGCAAAAGCACTTTCTGTATCGTATGGTTTTTCAGATCAGATCAACAACACCAAGAAGCATGTTGCCCTTTTGATAAAAGAGATTGGGGGTGGGGTTGGAGAGTACTAGGTTCGAGGTTCGATCAAAAGAAAAAAAAAAAAATCAGATTGGCGACACCCACCCAATCACAAAAGTAAGGTTCTTTAAAATTAATAAATAAGATGAAATGTTACGGGAATAATTCAAATCTTTTGAATTTTTGGAAAAAATTACAACTCTTGATTTAAACTTCAAAATCATAATAGAAGAAAGTTACGACAATGGAAGTTTTTTTTTTTAATGACTTGAATCCCAACCTTTTAACTAGTTTTCAGTCCTGTGATTTGCATCGAATACATTTCAAAATTTTAAAAGGTTGATAAGAAAAGCACATTTAGTGATTCTCAAGTGAAACACAGTTGTTAATGTCTTTTCTCATCCTATGATGAATGATGATTATGGATTTACTAATATATTCCTCGTCTACTTTACTTTTTCCATAGGCGTTTGCCTCATTTTGGAACCAAAAAAATTCCAAAGGCGTATGACTAATGAGAAGAGCGAAAATCCTAAAATATATTTTTAAAAAATTAGAAAATGAGAAGTGATATTTCCTCGGCCCAAAAGTTTTCTTCCACAGCTTTTTCGAATTGCATGTCATGTTAGCGTGTCTAATTATGGTCCGATGAACTGAAGAAAGTTTATATATCTCGTTCAGCATGACAGGAACCATAGTTTATATACTCCTGTCTAATTTAGGTAATCTAGGAGCACCAAATTTCCATCCTCTTAGTAATACATCATCAGTTCGTCACGCCCTATATTCAAATTACAACAGCATGCGCCGTGAGAAGGAGGAAGCTTAGACATGTTTAACAGACATTCTATGCATAAATGCTATTGCACAGACATCCACAACCCAAGTTTTCTTGACCAGAATATCACCGCGGAGTTTGGTCCATGGAGCCTACCAACGTTACACGAGGGCATTGAGTGGCAACCGATCACAGTCGACAAGCAGAGCATTGCCATCCACTTTAACTAACAAAAATTAGTCCCACTGTACATAAAGGTTTGTCAAAATCTGGCTACAGAAGTGTCGTAGAAAGACAGACACTCTGCTGACTCCTGTACAGAAACGCAAACATAAGCATCGCCGTGACAAAACAAGGAATTACATGCTGCAAAATGCGATAATCCCTGAGGGCGCCAACCCATCACAGTGGACGAGCAGAGCATTGCTATCCACTTTAACTAGCAAAAGTTAATCCCACTGTACAAAAAGGTTTGTCAAAATCTGGCTACTTAAGTGCCTTAGAAGGATAGAGACATTCAGCTGACTCCTGTACAGAAACACAAACATTAGCATCGCCATGACAAAACAAGGAATTCTCCTCACAATGCTTGTAAAAGGATATAGTGTGATTTGAACTGTTCAACCTCTAATTCGTCAAAGTTGCGATATATTTTTGCTAGGCAATTGTTAGGGTCAAAGTCATGATAATGAGCTCTTACAAATAGTTCGTTTCTTTTTTTTTGCTAAGACAAGCAAGAAGGTACTGGAATCTGGCATGCATTGTGCAGTCTTACTGAAACAGATCGACCAAAGGCTCTCAACCATTAATATATAAACCGGCAAGTTTTCCTTGACTTGGCCTAAATGACCTACCGATGCAGACAAACGTTTACACACTTCTTTCAGGGGTTGAACACCTTGCTTTTTTGGGGAAGCTTGAACACGCTACCCATTGGACTTCCAATATACCAATACGAATTTCAAAGTCACATGGAAGAAATTAACTAATTGAACACAGGTACCAGGAGATGCTCACCGCGTTTCTGGAATTTATTTACCTGTGAACTATCAAAAGTCAGCTTCATCGAAGAGCTTCCTCCTGAATAGGATGCGCAACAGTAGGCCCCAACCCCAATCTCAGGAACCCGAAATATGGTAACTTTAAGCACAATGTCTTCTCTCCGAACCAGTTCGAAATGCAGACATCACCTATCTCCAGCTTATTGTCTGCCACAAACTCACGCCAACCTCTGCTTATCTTACCTTTGCCATTGAAGAGAAGGCATCGAACGCGCCACTTCTTCCCATCAGAAACCTGAAGAGTGATGTCTCTGGAGTCCCCCTTTAGATGCATCCCAATGAAAGAGGCTGGCAGATTCTGTTCATGAGGGGGAAAAGAGCTTTCCTATGATCAGTATGTATTGCAGTGAATATGAACTGAAATTAATATGAAATTCTGTCCCTGGATATCATGGAGGATGTAGGCATAGTTGTTGTTGTCTTACTAGTCTAGTCCTTTTTGTGAAATGATTAAATTGAAAAGGAAAAATCAGAATAAACCATGGCAAAGAGGACTTACCACAAGAAATTTCTCTCTCACATAAGATGGGCGCATGATTACTTGGAAGAAAGGATTATTGGGCTCATATGTGTGAGCTGCACGGATAGCCATCCCTCTTGCCTCAATGATGGCAGCATTACACTCCCTTGAAGATTTTCCATAGGATGCCTCGACAGTAGGTAGTTCACCTCCATCTTTCCTCATCACTGATGGCTCACTTTCATCTGCAACTTCATCATATGTGTAAAGAGAAAGTAAATAGGATAAAGCATTGACATAGGTATTGAGATTATGGTGCTTACTAGATTCATTTATTTGCTTTCTCCTTTTTCGGTATCGGTTTTTCTGAAACAACCGATCTATCCTGACTCCATCGAATGTACTTTGGAGCTCAACTTCATCGACTTGTACCCCCTTATCCTGATGGAAGACCTCCCAATCAGCTACAGGGTCAGGCTTAATGATGTTGACACCATCATGAATTCTGTTTGTCGTTCGGCAACCCCAACATTCATGGAAACACTTGTCCTTTAAACAGCTACAAATTGGGCATGCACAGCAAAGGTCTCTAATTTCTACAACACTGTCAGTATCTTGATTTTTCTTCGTATGCATTGGAAATTGCCTGCTCGAAATAAATTCTTTGCTACCAAGAGGATTGTGAGAATTCCTCTCCCAGGAAGCAGTCAGATTATATATGTAAACATGAAATGTGGAGTCCCCTTCGTACTTGAAAATCAGAAACTGACCGGAATGAATGGAATGGTGTTCCAGGAATCTCTGCCAACCATCATGGAACCATAATCTGCAGCCATGTTTTCTTAACTCGACTAGCCATATACTAGAATCAGAAGCTACGAGCCTAACGACATCAGAAAGTTCGTCCCCATATTTCCGAGCAAACTTTTTTGGAATCCCCTGCAGATTGAAAGAAATTTAATGGCATTCTTCCTCAAATTGACCATTACCAGAGGGCCAAAAAGCTGATGTTGAATCACCAGTGAAGTTCATGAACCCCATAAGTACGGAGAACGTGAGCAAGTATAAGGAACAAATTAAAACAGCTGCACACATACTACATAAGTACATAGGCCAAATTTCCCCTTGCAGACCCTTCTTCACTTTATGAATGAAAGAAAGAATCCACGTTGAAAATGCTATTGATATCTTAAGAGAAATTGGGTCATCCTCTTACTCGGCTCCTACCGGGCCAAACTTTTGCATGAAATTGGGTCCAACTAATTGGGTCAAAAGATCCAATTTTTAGCCTTCCATTCTTAAGGCTCAAAGTTCAGTCCTCTCATGCGGCATTTCCCAACATTTTCAAATTCAGGAAACAGCTGCCTAACGATTCGACCCAGAAAAATTCAGTCTTTTAAGAAGGTGACCATTCACTAGCATGATCTTTTCTCCTGTGTTATTTCTTTTTACTCAACATGCTTAAAGAAAAGGAAAAGAACAGAAAAATCAGCCACGCATGGATTTTTTTTCCTCGGCTCAAGAAATTGCGTGAGTTCATTTCTTGAGAAGAAGAAGACACAAACACAAGCATGGTGACCGGTGAGTGACAATGATGATCAGTTCAAAAATTACCAGCTGCTTCTCATGGATGAGGGAGTCCACCATCAACCTGTAAAAGATGCATGCCCTTCTTCCGTTTGCAGCTACCCTCTCCTCTTCCTGCGACATTGTTCTTGTGTTTATGTTTATGTTTTTCCTTGTTTTTGGGTCTCTAATTGTACTCGCGATGCCAACTAATCGTTTCAACTGCGTGAATCTCCTAGAGAAATTTGTGATGAAACAATTCTCGGTGTCCATGTGTCGTCTCAGGGTTCAGTTGATGTTCACGTCACCACCTTTTCATGTATTTTTTCTTTGGGGATTTTCCACTGTCCCTTTCTTTTTCTCACTGGATTCTGCTTTTTCTTTAAAAGAAATTGGAAAAAAGTGCCACTTTTACCTTCTAAGCCCATTTTCAAGAAAACAAATCCCTTTTTGCCCGACTTTTCTTTTGGATGGGAAATGAGCTTGTATTCATTCATTTAGAAACCAAACCACAGTGACTAAATACGTTCTCTTAGCAACGACAGACCCAGAAGAACAGGGAAGTGGATTGAGTCGAAAAATGGAAGGTAATCAACAAAAGCATTTCTTCCAGCCCAGTTTGCATAAGGATTGAGCTAAATCTTCTGCATTAGGAGAAATTTTCAGAAGCAACTCTCCATTACCACATCATCTTCTGCTTTCCAGATAGAATTTCATAGACGATGAGGGGACTCTAAAACTAAATCCTCCCTCTAGCGCCTGATCAAGTAATTAGACCGACTTGACAAACTATTTGGAGAAGTGGCGCAACCATACAATACATTTTTCAAAATCGGTTAGCGAGAATCCTTCTTGATTTGTTAAACTCGACTGCCTAACTCTTGTATTTCTAAGAATCATAATAACTAGGTAACCAAAGATCCCAAAACTTAGGATTTATCGATATCAGATTAGACATACTCTATCTTTCAACTTCAAACATCAACTCACCAATACCAATCTGTAATCAATTTAGCAATGGCCGTTTTAGTACAGCGAAATAAATTTCATTATATTCCATGATGAGAGCTGTCTATATTAAAAGATCATGCTTGGACAAAGAAATAATTTAACTATATTTCTGTGATGAGAACTATCTATATTAAAAGATCTCTCTCTCTCTCTCTCTCTGCTCAAGACTTAAAAAAGATTTTACGGGTTTTCTAGGTTTGTAGGCTTATTCTAACACACTCTTCTCGCCTTAACTTGAACAAATCTAGAGCAGATCAAGGGAAAAAAAGAAAGCTTTTATTAAACTATAACATTCCTACCTTGACCCTCAATGAGTGTTGTGGTTCAACATTCTCTCATTTCTTTCAAATTCTTACTCTTTTCCTAGCTCACCATCAATCCTCCAACACCGGGAAAAATTTCAGACTTCTTCCCTCACCGTCCAAGAGGTTAATTTATGAGGGAATATAGGAGGCCTTTCTAGTCTCCACTGGGATGGGCAACCTATGGTTGAAAAGATACATGAGCATAATTTTACTCTTTAGTTGAAGGTTTTGGTTAGTTTTGGTTACAAGTTCGTGAAAATTGCATTTTTTCTCAATGGGCTGACTCGAACTTTTGGATTAAAGTTAGTTCTTTCGAGAAAAATAATTCCATTTAAAATCTATAGTAAATGCCTAGGCAATCTAAATGCAAAAATTTGATATGAAATACTTTTATGAAAAACAAGTTCCAATTCTTTCGAAAATATTTAAACACGATCTTTGAACAAAAATTAAGTGTCAACAAGATCTAAAGGTTATGAATGAAAGGAATCTACTCTATGGTTATGTGGCTAAAATAATTGATATATTGATTAGTACCATTTTGTTGTAGCTTGCAAATTACAAAACGTGTTACCAACCAAAAAAAAAAAAATCACAAGACACGCCGATAACTAACTATTGAAAATGACATTTAAACTCATTTCTTTGTTGGTAACTCGCTATTACATTCTAGTTGACATTGCTGACATTGACAGAAAATGGCTTGAATTGCTACTAGTGCAAATGAATACACATTGCTAAATTCTGACGTAAGTTACCAATTTGACGGTAATATTTTGTTGTAGCTGGGTAAATTTTAACATTGATGCCCATCATTTATGGGTAATTTACTAACAGTTTACAGTAATCAGTCGCATACTTTTTATCAACATTATCTAAAACTTATTATCGTTCAGGAATCAACCCATCACATAATTTCGTTCTCTCTTCTTTTCTTTTTTATTTTAAAAAACGCACGGTACACTTGAATTTTCCTAAATGATACGACAAACGCACGAGATGACTGCTTTAGTAATTCCAGATTTTTCTGACCTGCAAATTTCTATACTCTCGTCCAAACCCCGTCGTTTTCATTCAGTGCCTAAAAGAAAGCTTTCACCTCTATGCAAAGTGGCTCTCCTTCCTACCCAACCCAAGACAAGAAGGGGAAAGATTCGTACAGAAAGATCAAGAACTAGTTCTTGTGACAGCAATTCCACCTCTTTGATGTATCAATATCTTCAATGAGGCAGGAACACTGCCAGTTCCTGTTTATCATTCTCTTCTCATCAGTTCCAATTGAACTTGCAGTCATTCTTCCTTAGCGTGCTGCATCTTGCTCCCATTGCCATTTTCTTCCGAATGAATAAACTCAATGCCCTCGCAAGCAACATTACGCACCCTTCATGACAAGAATCTTCTGATTAACACGGCAACAAAGGGTATGACACATTTCCATCTCATTTCAAAGCCTCTCAATCAGTTCAGAGATGCAGATGAATTCAACGTCATGCCCCTGTTATTCAATGCTACGTCGTAGCACATTGATCAAGCATAAGTCCTCAAACGAAAGTTTCAGAATAGAAGAAGAATACAAGCCGAAGAAAGATTTAGCCAGAGAGAGAGAGAGAGAGAGAGAGAGAGATGGACTTCCTGCTATGCCTGCACTAACAGATATGTCAACTGTACAGCCGTGATGCGAACTTGATATACAAGTTAACCATACAATAGATTTTGGCATTTATGGGTTTACAAGTACAACAGATGTTGGTCATCCACAATTTCGACCAGTGCATGGAGCGGCCTTATCCTACAAGTACAAAAAGGTGCACTGTCAGCAAAAACAGCTATCAGTACTTCCGCCAGCAGCCGATCTGCATGAAGTTCAGTCCTCGACAAAAATTTCTCTTACAGGGTAATCACATCCAAAAATTTGATGGACCGCCAGTTTTGTTGTTTCTAATAAATTCACCGGCAGCATCAGCTCGCACACAAAAAATGGGGACAGAACTGGGAAGCAGCATCCGCAGACACATGCCCACAAAAGATTCAACCAAAACCTGCGTGTAAGAAATTATGGAGGTGAGTCACATTGTCATCAGCACGAGTGCTTTAATCTTATCCAAGAAACAAACCAAAACACTTTGTACTACATGAAGAGGAGAAATCAAAATGAAAAGCAACTGTAGGAAATGACCAAGAAGATTGCTAGTAACTTTTATAGCCACATCCCACGCACAAGCAATACCACGTGTGGTCAATCAATCAAGTTATTTGCCCACCACAAAACAGACACATACCATCAACTTTCAAATATGTTTGTGTTTACCGAGTCAATATGGTATTGAGGTTTAAGTGGACAACATCCAGACAGTGTGAATTACAAGCTGCTGAACTAAAGAGATACTCCAATTCAATTTGAAGAAAAAAAAAATCGAAGAAACTTTACACTGCTTGTAGTCATAGCAAGCCTTCTAACAGAAACAAGAAGAATTAAGTGTTTCAATCTGATCCACAAAATAAAATCATGAGATTTATCTCCTTTTTTGCGGGTCAAGGCAAAATAGAGGTGAATCATAAGTTCACAGGAGAAAGAGAAGCATAGTATCTGCAGAGATGTTCAATACGTCAATGCAGTTATCTCACAACACTTCAAAATATTTAACAGAATGCCCATTTTATTCCAAAATTCCCTTTAAACAACTTCATATCTTGGGCATCCTGGACGAACAGAATATTAAAGAACCTTTCATAATTCCTCTTAATATCCTTCTGATCATATCTCATGAAACTTCACGAAGACCCATTTAATCAGCTCAGTACCATACAGCGAACTAAAAGCATCCAAACAAAGAAAAAGGTACCAAGGCGGCTAATGGCCCTATGTTGACACAGACATGAACAACATCTAAATTAGGATTTAGAGTGCAAGATTAGATCCCAAAACTGATGAGAACTGCATAAATGCAGAACGCCATTAATTATATTCCACATCCATTCCCTAAGCCATTTCCAGGCATGAGTAAGGTTACTAATCGAGGCAAAAAGGAAAACAATTGAATTTTCCTCTTAAGTTCAGTCGGCTTAAGCTAACTCCACCCCATGCTGAACCTCTCCCATATTTGACAAGTAATAAATATGAGGTAATTCTAATACATTTTCACTGTATTCCGATAGCCGAAACCAACAATACAAATTTCAGCTGGGACCAGATGAGATGAACCAGGATGTCTGGCGACAGCAAACCAAATTTTGCATTGACAAAGACTGAATTACCTCATCCATGACAGTCGTGATTCGATATAATAAAACTGGGAAGACTGCCTATACCTTATAAAAAATATCAGTAGATACCAACAAGAAAGCAAGAGGCAAAGCCTCAAAAGCACGAACTGCTACAAATGGAAGTTGTCTCTTCACTAACATACAAAAAAACATATAAGCTACTTTCAACATCCTCAACTAGAAGTACGTCAAGCAAAAACCAAAAAGTGGTAAATTATGGTTATTTCCCTTTGTTCAGCATGATGTTAATCATGTCATTAGTTAAGACCCACCATAAAGCATACGCTACGTGACAACATATTTAATTAGGTTCATCTATTGAATAAGATCATGCATTAATTAAAAGGAATAGTGCAATTGGCCAAATAATCATCGCCTGCCCCGCTATCCTGGCTCTTTCACTAGCAGTATTTCATTTCACTCATTCTTGGCACCAAAAGATACAATTTCACTGAATCCTTGAATAGCGGGTGTCCATCTTCTAAGAAAAAAAATACAATGCATAAATCTTACACAGGAGGAAAATGCAAACTTTGAGCACAATTTATGTAAGTTGTATGGATGTATACATCGTCACATGGTTTGACACCTCTAATTCATATAAATTAAGAAGCTACAGCCATTCTACGGAAATCAATCCCACTGGGATTTTAAACTCTCAAACACCGGCTTATTTATTGAAAAGCGCAACAAATGAAAATTGACTGCCAAAGATATAATTCCATATTTGATAGACAGAAATCAGCATTCAATGAGGCTATTATTTAATGATCCTATCAAAAGTGGCTGGAACAATGTATAGTGAACATTAATAGCAACAGAGAGGCAATTCCATGCTCTCACATGCTCATTCGACCACTTAAGCACTAGACTCGTTCGTATCGTGTTACGCCCTACAAAAGACAATCAAATATCACTCTATTATCCTGCTAAATTAAGTACTGTTTTTGTTCAATGCACTTGGAAAACAAAATCAGATACTGTTCTCCTGTTCTGCAGAAAAAAAGATAAGTACTTCTATTTTAACCCTTTCCAAAAATTTTGTTATTTGAAAACCCAAATGCAGTGCCCTCATTTTTACAAAGATTTGCACAACATGAATGGAGAAGGTTTGACGATGAAAATGATGGCTTTGGGTGATCTGAAATGTCAATGCACGGAATGTACAGTTTTGACAGGATTTGGCTTCAGTAACTCCTGAATCAAGTAATGTGTGGACAATATCAGAGATGTATAAGAATTTGTATTATTACTTCTACGACCAACTAGCAGAAGCGGTAAAAACCAAAAATCTAGCGGTTTTAAATGTCGCACCCATAAACTGAAGGAATGATGCTTGTTCCACTATCATCTTACTTGAATTCATTACCAATCTTATTTCATTATGTCTCACTTCCATTCCTTACAACTAAAAGTGACCTCCAATTAAATTTGCCTGCCATGGTGCTTTGGGTCTCCTCATTGCAAAATGCAAAATCAAAGAATGAATATCCTTAGGTTGGAGTGATTCTACCAATTCAATTTTAATAAAAGTTTCTACATTTTGAGATTTTCACATAAGGGCGAAAGGACTTATCGTCATAATTTTAGAGATCATATAGGTCTTGGCAATACCAGTTCTTTGAAGTTATGGTATGTTAAAAACATTTATTCATTTCTACACAAAAGTTTATATATATCTAAAACATACAACATTGTGATCTTAGATCCGATCACAAGACCCAATCTTTCAAACAACAATATCAATTAGAAATAGATTCAGACTTTCACGACCTTGTTCGGGACTATAAAAAAAAAATGCCGTGGGGTCCTCGTTTATCGTGAGATGAAACTTCTTCCATCGCAGGACCATTACATGAGACAAATTCACCAGATCAAGGAAGGACAGAGAGAAATGAGAACGAATCATTAAGATCTTCGTCAATGCAAAAGCAATAGTAGCTCCGCATCAAGGAACATGAAACTACGTACTTCATAGATAATTTGACCACAGCCAAAAAATTCTAGTCATCAACAATGTCCACAGCAGAGTTAATTTTCAGCAACTGATCTAAATGCAGAAAAGACAGAACAATTGACAAACAAGACAAGAAGTAAGAATCTCGAAGACAGCTACATTGTTAAAGCTAATATATGAAACACAAAGAATCCATCTCCAAAGATGAAAATAATTGTTCTACATAGTTCCATAGTTTTTCAAAGCTTGCAGAACATAAAATTTAGTTTACCTCAGCCCTTGTAACGCTGCACTGCATCACTTTCGAAATGCATCACTTCTCCAATTTAGATATAGGAAATGGGCACCATCCTCAATTCAGTCTGTCCAACTTCCCAAGACAGTTCAGTTACAGAGAAGAGGAGGCTTCCCAGTCCATTCATCCGCAGCACCATAGTCAAGGCTGAGCTCCCTCAGAGGAGGAATATTCTCCAATGCAAACAACATTACGTGAGGAAACGAAACATTATTGTGATCATACAATACATACTGCACCATTACATTAGGAGTTGAACTATGGCTAATATAACAAGCAACATTCCTCATTTTTGAGACATCCATAGCAAAATCCAAAGGAGGAATTGATGGATAAGCAGGGCGTGCAAAATCCGGATACACTTTGGACAAATCTCCCCACTTGGTCCATTTAGCAGTAAACCTGCTTGGGTAGACCAATGGATCGCCACTCATGCTGAAAATCTGGGCTTGGTCTCTTGTGAGTACAACTCCTGCATATTCACAGATAAAAGCACCAGCTTGTATCAGCTCTAAGGTCCTAACACCCCAATTGGTCTCCTTCGATCTAAATATCTCCAACTTACTACTTAAACCTTTCTGTGTCACACGATTACGGCAGGTTGGAGGACACTTACAAAATGGCCCACATTCAAAAATAACTGGCTTTCCCCTCGTAAGTAACCCATTGTGATCATAGGCAAACTCACCGCCATTTCTCGAAGCACAAAAGCAATTACTTCCACAGCTCAGAACACATTCACACCCGCTGCCATTAGCATTTTGAAGCATCAAATACGGAGGAAATACAGTCCTGGCTAAGTACTCATAATGCAGGGGAGTGCTGTCAGAATCAATGTCATTATACAGAAAAACGGGCACACATTCCTTCCTTGCTGAAATGTCAAGACTGAGATATCCCCTGGGCCTAACTGTTAAAGGCCTTGTCCTAAGGGTCTGAGCAAACCTCATGATAGCACTACCCATTTCTGGTTGCCCTTCAATTCTCATCAACTTATACTTGTATACCCCAAAACCAGACCTCCCAACATCAAACCAATGATCAAGAATCCTATACAACCCATCATACACATATATCTTGGGTGTCGCACCGCCCCCGTATCTTATCCCCCTTATAACCCGAACTTCGATCCCATAGTGCATGCTCCTTTCCATAGCCAAATTACCACCTTCCAACTTCTGGTGGTTACACTGCCTATTGAGCTTATCCTGCCCTCCATGACCACTATATATAATCACATCCCCTGCATCCTCATCGTCCTCATACCCTCCAGACACAATAACACTGGTCGCAATTGGCTCGCCATTTGAGCTCTGGCTAGCAGTTAAATAATCAATGCCAGCTTGCGGTTGACCATGCAGACCAACAACACACAACTCCATCCTATAGAAGAAGACATCGCCTATCTCTACACCAGGTAAAGGTCCCACGATTCTCTTATCGCGATTCACCCACAATCCCTTCCCTCTCATCATGGAAGCGGCCGCCAAATCACCCCTCCTCATCCTACCATCGATACCCTCCTCATGCGACATATAAAAAACACGCAGGCTATCGTAAATCAGGCGGGCCTGGCGCACCTCCTCGCGAAAGTACCTCTTGTCCTCGTCGCTGAGATCCGCGACCCTCACGAGCTCGGACGACCGCGGCTGCAGCTGGTGCCGCCGACCGCCGCTGCTCGGCGAGGCCGCGAACGGAGAGACCTGCGCCTCCTCGCTCTTCACCGGGACAATGGCCCGCGTCTTGGGATCCAGCACGTCGACGTCGCCGCCGCCGCCGCCCCCGCGGCCGTACCGCCTGGCGAACGCGCTGCGGAACAGCTCGGACACGCGGTGGAACTCGGAGAAGAGCTGGTCGCCGCCGCTGCCGCTGCTGTCCGGGGAGGGGGTCTGCGGCGCGTTCGGGGAGCTGAGGAAGAATTCAGGGGCGGGGGGCTGGGAAGCTCGTGGGTCTGCAGCGGTGGGGGCCGCGGGGGTGGTCGGGGACGTGTGTCTGGGGCGGTTCGTCGAGGGGTTCGAGCTTGGGCTCGATCTTGGGAGTGACGGTGGCGGCGGCGGCGGCGGACATGGGCGGGTCCGGCAGCAGGTTGAGGTCTTGGAACGGGACAAGAGAACCCATTTCGGAGGGGAGTGAGGCGATTGCAGACACAATCTTAGGACGGAATTTCGATGCAATCGGGAGTGGATTTCGCTTGTCCGTTACGGAAAGAGAGGGAGAAGTGAGGATTGGAGCTTTAGATCAATGGCGGATTCTGAAGAGGCAGGGAGGGAAGGAGGGGGATGAATTTTTTGGACAGGTTTGCTTGCTCCGTTACTTTGTGGAAATGAGGATTAATGTTCATGCGATATGACGAATTTGCCCTCCCCTATGGGGTCTCTTTTTTTTTTTTTTTCCGATTTTTTAAGGTTGGAGAGTTGCCTTTATTTTGAATTTGAATTTTGGTCGGACATGGTGCTTGCTGGATATGAGGGCAATCTTAGTCATTATTATATTATTTTCTATAGGGCCAGCTAAGGATGCCTCTGAAAAATAAAATGGAATGAAATGGAATAAAATGGAATAAGATGATTATGCCGAATTATATAATTTAATTCGACAATGACATGCCGTTGCCAATGGGGAATAAAGTTACATTTTTCCTGAGTGGAAAATGAAATATAATGGAATAATTATCTTTTTCTTTTACATTATAAAAAGAACTTTTACTAGTGACAAAGTCATAGCTAAAAGATGGAATAACTTTCTTGGGGGGAATACCTAAAAACCCCTTGAAGAAGTTTGGTTTTCACCATGTGCTCTTAAATTCGAGTTTGTCTCAAATGAACCCTAAATTTGTTTCACGAGGGTCAATCTATCCTCTTGATCTGTCAATGAAAAAATGATCAGCCAACACATAGGCGTATCTCATGTGTTAATCTCAAGGGCATTTTTGTCAAAAGATCATATGAGATAATTACATAAATAATGCATAAACTTTGACTCAATAGATAATATCTTTTTTAAACTTCTAATCCGTTTAATATGATCTTTAAATTTTAGTCCAATTTATAAAATGCAGTCTTTGTTCAATTTAATCCATTGATTATATGAAAACATTGAATATCTTAATTTCTTTAATTTAAATTTAGAGTTTTGGTTCAAAGATCAGATTGAATATGTATTAAAAATTTAAACATCACATTGAACAATTCAGATTTAAATGACAATATTACACGTTGACTAAAATCTATGGATCACATTGAATAAATTAAAAATTCGGAGATAATATTATATATCAAGTTAAAATTTATGAATCATTTATATTATTTTTAGAAATTATAAGAGAAAATCATAATTACAACTGAACTCGAGATCAAAGAAGCAAAAAGTAATAAAGGTGTGACAATGGCAGCAGCAATGATGCACGCCAAGGACCGGCGACGGCCCGACATCCCCCCGACGTTCTCTGCCGCCAACCACGGTGGCGCTCTCCCGGAGGAGGCAATAAAGCAAATCGTTGAGTTGGCCTACGGTTGAAGTGGCAGCTTCATCGATGCCAACGTTACGTCGGACTTCCATTTTCTGCCCTATTTTCGGGTGGTAATGATTTCCTGGGGCAGTTCAGTTGCTTTAAACTGCAGAACTTTCCCCTCTTTGGCAAAATCCACGGGTAGAGAGAGAGAGAGAGAGAGAGAGAGAGAGAGAGATCCCGTTCGGGCGGTGACACGTTCAGACGGTTGCTCCTCGTCCATCAAATCAAAGTCTAACAGTCCAAGTTCGAACCCAGAAAAAGCAACTTGGAAACTTTCCAAAACTAATCGATACTTGTCAGCACATAAAGCGGGGAAGTTACCCAAAAAGATATATACATTTATTATATTTGTTATTTCCTAATTTTAAATCTTTCATTTTAGTTAATTTAGCCATAAACCTCTTAATAATTTATCAATTTAGCTCTTCATGTCAATTTTGATTAAAAATTATTGACATAGATGTTGGCTATCTTACATAATATAAGTGTCACTTATATAGATAATTTATAAAATATTTTAAATATTTTTCTTATTTTTTTTTCCATTTTTCTTCTCTTAAACCTATGAGAGTTGTTGCCCTCACTTGTGGCCTCACTTTTATGCTCTTTGAGCTGATTGGAACCTGAAGCCAATTTTCCTATCTTCCATACCTAGGGAAATGGGTAGGTAGTAGAGCAATTTCTCAACAACAAGCAAAAAAAAGTAGGGTCAAACTAGGCAGAAAACAGAAATAAAAAGAAAAAAAAAATAGAATAGAATAAAAAGTTATGAAAAATTGTCCAAATCAGTGTTGTCCATTTTACGTGGCACTATCAATACTTATGTTAGTGATTTTCGCTCACAATTGGATGGAGGAATTAAATTAGTAAATCGTTAAAAAATTTAGAATTAAATTGACTAAATTAAAATATTTAGGATTGAATTGGCATAAATATAATAAACTTCCAATTTCCAGCGTCCAAATGCATGGTCGCCATCAGTTCGTTCGCTGTAGAGGAGATGAGAGAGAGAACAGAGCCAGATAGCGAGGCCAGCGAAGGTTGAGGAGGTGGGAGAGGAATTGGCCTTGTGAATATTTTGCTTTTGGTCTAATTTTTGACAGCAACACGTGATTTGATGAGTAATGAAATCATTACTAGGGACAAAAGATGAGTCATTAGGAAAACATTTTCCATCTTTTGATACCCAATTTCAATGGCGACTCGACAATCGTGATGATAAATAAAATAATTTTATATGTGACAAAAAAATGACATTGATTTAGATGAGTATTTTCTTTATAGAAAAGCACTTTGACCATTAATATCATTGGTGAGGATCTGAATAATTTTGACAATAAAAAGATGACGATTTTGATATTTTGTAATGCTCATGACATTGACGTAACACATCATTGATGCTCATTAGAATAACTTTATTTGGAAAAGGGTGACATTAGAAAGTGAAATTGAATAAAAGAGGGGAAATTACCCAAAAAAAATCCTAAATATATTATACTCATACCAATTCAATTTAAACTTTTTAATTTATCAATTTAGTTATAAATATTTTCATATTTTATCAATTACATCCATCCAACCAATTTTGTCCAAAAGTTGACAACCCTAACATAAACATTTTTAATAATATTTTGATATTTTTTTAATAATTTTTCTTTTTTTCTTGTTCTTTTTACTTTTTTGGGGGTAAGGGGGGGGGTTTAAGAGCCAGCAAAGGTCGCTGGCCATAGGCAAAAGCATCATGGGGGCCAATAAGGGCCATAGCATCCTAGCCTAAGCTAGATCTAGACATGGGGCCATGTGCCTCACTTTGGCCGACAAGGGCTTCATCAGCCATGGTAAGGGCATTGCGGCCCTCACCAAATTTGGATGAGGGCCTAGGTAAGGGTCATGATGCCCTCACCAACCACAATGAGGGCTTGCGACCACTCACCCAGTGGCTGGTGAAGGCGTTGTAGCCCTTGCCTAGAGCCGCTAAATGCTGCAACACCTCCACCCAATAGTGGTGAGTTAGTGACCCTCGACAGCCATTAGCCTAAAAGGAAAAAAAAAAGTACAGAGAAGAAATAAAAAAAAATTAAAAGTTTATTACAAAAATATTCACGTGATTCTCAATTGTATCACATGAAACGACATTCACGTTACCAATTTTCAGCTAAAATTAGCCAGATAAATTCAGTTAACAAAATATGAAAAGATTTAAAATTAGATTTGCACTAACTCAATAGATTTTCCGAATAGAATGAATATCTTCCTATAAAAAAATATATTGACTATCGGAGTCATTGATGAGGATGAAAGCCTTTTTCTTAGTTCTCAATGTAATAGTGACAAGTCATTGATGAGGAACGCAATGACTTTGTCCATTAAAATTATTGTATTTTTGTAAATTGTTATTAAAATTTTAGCTTATTTTATCTCCTGATCAAGAAATATATTGTCATGATATTATAGATGATTACACTTATCCGATTTATTTTTAAATTTTTAAGGGAAATTTTTGAAAAGTTACCTTCTTTTTAATCTAATAACTAATAACGACCTTTTAACCTATTATTTATCATGGCAAAAGAAAAGAATTTGCTGTCTTGTCAATTTATAAGGTGATAACGACCTTTTATCTTATTATTCATCATTACATCATTAAAAAAGATATATATGGATGTCAAATATGAACAACCAACTTAGAGGTTGTTTGGTAGCTACTGTTTTTCTATGTTCAACCAACTTAGAGGTTGTTTGATGATTACGGTTTTTCTATTTTTCTATTCTTTTGTTTTTTGGAACAGAAAAAGAATATGAATCATTTGGTAAAGTCAATTATTTTTTCTACTCCTCGTGATAAAAAAAATGACCATAAGATAGATTTGAAATAAAAACAAGAAGTAAAAAAAAAAATTACTTTTTTGTTCCTGAAATAGAAATTGAAAATACTATATCTAGATAAAAATTATTTTCGGGGACAAAAATCTTACTAAAAACATTGTTAATATTTTTTTTCCGATAAAGTCAACTAAGTTGACCCACAAATAAAATGAGTAGTCGCCATGATTACACTTGTACATATGATAAATCGACAACAAAATTATACAATTACGAGCATCAACATGCAAACAGCATAACAGAAAAAGAAATGAAAAGGCTATAGTAGAAAAGTAAAAAGAAAACTCGGTGAAATATGCTTAAAAGTGTAGTCTTTCATATTCTAATGTCTTAAACAACTTTCACTTTTTTAACTTTTAATTTTTTTTTTTCAAGTATCAATAGTTTGAATTTTTCTAACCTAAAATGTCTAAATATTTACATGATATATAATGTTGATATGTAAATTCCCATTAAAATTTCCATGGTTTTTTGAATTTTTAAATAATTTTATGAATTTGACCGGAAAGCAAAAAAAAAAAATTTCTTTTAAAATCTCCAAACAAACATGCAAATGCATTCCTAACGTTGGGCACCAAAAGATGGGGGGAGGGGGGGGGGCGTAAATCACGAGAAGCATTTTTTTAGGATCTCAATTCTTTAAAGTTTAACTAGTCATAAGATGAGGGAGATGTAAATTGGAATGTACGATTCAATTATAGGAATACACTCTAATTATCTTGGCTACTTTTATTATTGTGATTTTCTAAGATATAGTTGATTATAAATTATGAGTATACCTTTCGGAAGATGTCAAAACTACAATGTATATGAATCATAAAACAAAATTTCTATTATATGAATTGGGAAGAAAAAATTGAATCAAATGCTTAAGTTAAAGTCAAATCATAAGATTCTAATAAAATACATGAAATTAGTTGTTTCTCAACATAGAAAAATGCAAGTAAAGTAAGATATATTAAAAAAAAAAATAGAAACTTGAGTTAAAGTCATTCATTCATGATCGAAAGTAAAGGTATCCTAATTTTAAGTACTATCGTTGTTTAAGTATATCTTAAGTGTTAGACGCGAAAAATGTATTCTTATGATCTTCATAGCTAGAACAAGAACATATATAATCGAGTAAAAAGATTAATGCACTTATTTTAGGATCCATCAATCTTGATACGGAAGCGAAAAAGTGATGATCTATGCGGAAGTCCTTCTCTTTTATTACTCTCTATATTACTAACTCAATGAGACGGTCTCCTCACTCTTTAGCACTAGGTAAACATCTGTTTGTGAGAATAATTGTAAGAATTGGGGTTAGAGAAGAAATTTAAGCAATATTTATAGATTTTCTAACTAGATTTTCTCAATACGAGCCAAGCTCAACTCAACGCACATTAACTAGCCCCATATTAGACTAATTAAGAAGCATTTTATCTCATCTTAGAAAAACTTTGTAAAACAATAGATTACAATATCAATAATGTATCATACATTAGGAAAACTCTTACATTCTCTCACTTGAGTTATATTAATTGAAATTATACCGTATGTGCGTATATTGGTCTAGAGATAATTCTTAATAGTTAATCTTATCCTATAAAGTCTTAAACACTGAATTATGACAGTAACTACATGTATTTACACAGAACCTTTCATGGTCATGAGTATTCTTAACTTTATTTATATAGATTTAATATGGTAGGGTGGCTAATAAATACCACCTCTTATAGAGAAATCTCATTTGTTAATTACCATTCTCTTACCTTAAGTATCACAAAAACCTATGCCACTAGAGAATGTTTTTATAATTCCAATGAATCCATATATGCATTATATTTATAGTTAACATTTTTTTATGTATAACAACATATATACTCAAAGTTAATAATCGAATGCTCCTAACCTTCATTCAAGATTTATATAATACATTGGGACTTTTATCAATATGTATTAAGATAATAACAATATATCCATAAATATTTTATTAAATGCAAAATTTGATACATATTAAAATGTGACTAAATGTAACAAACACATTTATAGACTTTATTAGAAAAAAATAAAAACAGCTCTTATTAAATAACAACATCCCAAGATGCTTTGAATCTCATGCTAATGACATGTCATTCAAACACACAAGGGTGCAGGCCTTTAGTTAGTATATCAACAACTATATTATCTATAAAAATATGATCTACCGCAACACCACCATTCTATACTGACTCATTTATGGTAAAAAACTTGATTGTTGTGTACTTAGATCCCTTGAGACCTATGCTGTAAAGTTATTGTCATAATATAGCTATATGGGTCTTTTCACAAAAATAAAAATAGTTAACTCCATAATGAGATTTTGGCGCCAAATAACTCGATTAATAGCTAAAAACTCTACTTGCATGGTAGAAGATAGTATAGATTTCCATTTCTCGCTCTTCCACGATACTGCACCTCTTGCCAATATAAATGTGTATCATATTGTCGACTTTGTATCACCTTGACAAGCAACAAAGTCGGCATCCGAATACCTTACTAGCTATAAGTCTAGAACATGTCTATAAATCAGCATATAGTTTCTTGTCATCTTTAAGTACCTTAAATCTTCTTGACAATAACCTAGTGATTGTGTCTTGGATTTGACTAATATCTACCTAGAAGTCATGTCGCAAAAGCGATATCTAGTCTAGTATAAACTTAAGCATATATGATATTTCTAAATACACTAGTATAAGGTACATCCTTTACTTGGGCTTTCTCAAAATCTAAACTAGGGCATTGTGAGAAACTCAATTTATCACCCTTAATAATAGAAACAATTCTTGACTTATAATGATCCATATTGAAAATTTCTAAAATACAATTAATATATGCCCTCTGAAATAAATCCGATAAATGAGAGAGTGATCCTTGTGGACCTTAATGCTAAGAACTAAAGATGCTTCAAATAGGTATTTCATGTCAAAAAATTTTGATAACATCCGCTTTATCTCATACAGTAATATAATGTCGCTACTTGCAAGTAAGATATCATCTATATAAAGTATGAGAAAAAATTAATTTCTCTTACTAACCTTGTAGTATATATATTGATTTACTTTATTTTTAATACATATGAAATGATAATACTATTAAACTTTAAATGCCATTATCTAGAAGCTTGCTTGAGGCCATAAATAGACATTTTCAATTTACATGTAAGCTTACCTAAATCGCCTACTACAAAATCTTCAGGTTGTACCATATGACCTTCTCATTAAGATCTCCATTTAGAAATGCACTTTTAACATATATTTGGTATAACTCCATATAAAAATGAGCTACCAATGTCAAAATCAGTTTAAAAGAATTTTAGAAGAGACTGGAGAAAAGGTTGTTTCATAATCTATTCATTTTCTTTAAATGAAACCCTTAGCTACCAGTCTACCTTTAAACTTCTTAATCTTTCATTTGGAATCCCTTTCAATCTTGTATACTCATTTGCAGCCGATGGACCTATAACCTTCAAGTAATTCAATTAGCTCTCAAACACCATTGTTTTCATGAATTGCATCTTGTTGCATTTAGCCTTAAATCTAATTGAGGGCAAGAAACATCATCTGTATAAGTCACTAGATCAACAATGCAGCTGATCTGATAATCATACTCTCCCAGTAGACTATGTAATTTGGTGGTATAGCTAAATGTCTTTCCCTAGTCAATCTCCTAAGTGGAGCTATTGCAACCTCATTCTGAACTTGAGGGGCTTGAAGAACTTCATCAAGAACTGCCTCAATCACAAGATCTTAGGCCACAATAGGCTTAGTTTATGGTTAGGAGGCTCCATAATTGTTTGCATAAAAAGAGATAGGGATCTAGTAATCCCCACTATATTGTCATCTTCAATAATTTGTGAACAGTTACCCTTTTTGAGTACATCAAATTCGAGAAATTTTGTTGTCTGCGATTCCACAATTCTTGTACTTCCATTGAAGTTATAAAATCTATACCTCTTTGAATGATCTTGGTAAGATATAAAGTAATACCGAGTAGTTTTAGAATCTAACTTACTAAATGTTGGATTATATAACTTCACTTTTGCAAGAAACTCGCAAACTTTAAGATAATTCAAGCTAGGTTTATATCTAATCCATAATTTAAAAGGAGTCAATGGAATGTAACAACACAATTTAGAATGTAAAGCGTTATTTTCAAAGCTTCACCCTACAAAAATCTAGGTAAATTTGTTCTACTAATCATAATCCTCATCATATCCAAAAGAGTGCAATTATGCCTTTTGGCCATACCATTTTGTTCAGGACTCCCAATCGTAATAAAGTGAGTTACTATTCAAGAATCCTCTACATATTTGGCAAACGACCCTTTAAGTTATCCAGCATCACCATGCCTCCCAAAAGACTCATTGCCATAGTCAAATTTGTGACTTTTCCCAATTGTTTCTCTACTTCAATACAAAAAATCTTAAATTTGTCAAGAGACTCAGACTTTTCTTTAATCAAGTATAGGTATCTATGTCAGGAATAGTTGTCAATAAATGTGATGAAATAATAACTTTTACACAAAGTTAATGTGTATGCTCCATTAATATAAGTGTGGATAACTTCTAACATATTAGAACTTTGAACTGCAGTTTTCTTCTTTATCTTAATCATCTTACCTTTACAACAGTTTATGCAAGTCTCTAGATCACTTTTAAAAGTAAGCAGGATGTTAGCCTTTATCGGCCTTCTACTCTTTGTCTAGAGATTTGACCTAGGTGTTTCTGCCACAATGCATAAGACCGTTCTTAGGTAGAGTGTGACATCTCGATTTTCTAATTCTATTTTCAATAAATTGAGACAGGCATTTCCTTGACACACATATAGTTCTTTTCCTTGAGTCGGCCACTCATGTGAAAACTAGTCTATCGGGTGAAGCCGTTAAAAGTTTCTAATGCATCAGACTCGAGAATTTGACCAGGAGCGACCTTTCGACTGAGTTAATCTGCAAGGGTCATTACGGCATAATAAAAAAATCGATTAGAGATCGGAGATAGGTCGACTCGACAGAGGCATGTGATCAGGTGTGGGTGATTTCACTAGATCGCACAATTCTTGTCGATCGGCACTGGATCATCTTTTCTGTCGATTAGGTACCCTGTGTTCGTATTTGAAACCTTGAGATTACCTCGACAACCGAAAGTCGCCAATGTTTCAAAGATGTACATTGTGGCTTGAGATGATCAACCACAGGTCAAATGCATGAAAATTCCTAAAGGCTACTCGGTAAGTTGGGCCGCGCTAGTATCGTGCCGAAGTGAAATTAACCGTGAAATTGAAATCGAATTCAGAAGTTGGAAATCCTAGTGTCTCACAAATCATTTTAGGATTATTGAATCATCTTCGGAAGATTTTTCATGCAATCAGAGTTTTTTAGCAAATTAATCAAGGAATAACTAATTTGGCTCGAGAAATTAATAGGCCCGCCTTTGGTCATACTTTTGGGACTTAAGTTGGTTCTATGGTCAAGTGATTATGTGAATTGAAGTGTGGTGATGTTGGATTAATTTTATGGATTTTAATTTAGACTCAATTGGAAGAGAATTGATGGGAATTGAAGAAATTGGATGTACAAGAATTGAACCCGACGGAAAATGAAAGTGTAACCATTGGAGAAGTTGTGGAGGATTTGAGTGAGTGGAAGATGACATGGGATGATGTCATGGTGGTTGAGGCCAAGGGTTGAGGGCTTGACAAGTGGAGGGTGGAGATTTGATCTCAAAAAGGCACCCATCAACTTCATCTTCAAGCTTGGGAAAAGAAAGAGAGAGAGGAGAGGAGGAGCTGCCCGTTCGAACCAGCCAGCCAACTGGACGCTGCCCCTTCGTAGCTCGACGCAACCAGCTTCGCCGAAGAAGCTCCTCGCCGTTGTCGCCTGTGCGCGTCGCCCGCGCACCGTGCCCGCTCGTCATCACACCGCCTCCGCCGCCTCTAGCCTTCGTTCGTGCGACCCCGAGCCTCCCGCACCTCCGTCCAACCGCTGCTCCTCGTTGCCAACCACCACCGAAGACCCGTCGAAGCTGCCGTCTGCACCGCCTAAGCTGTCGTCGCCCTTCTCCGCCGGTTTCGTGCCTAACCAGTCGCCATTTGACCCTCCTTCGCCCATGACCAGCAGCCAAGAAAAGTGGGTTTCTCAGCTCGATTTTGGCCCGTTTTGGCCACCTTTCCGAGCCCAGATGCTCGGCCCGCCTTGAGAAAAGTCGATCCTCGCGTCGTCCTCATTGTTTTAGTTCACTCGGCTTGCTAATCCGGTGAGTTTAACTCACTAAATCTCGATTAGAGAGTTAATTATATTTTAGGTGTGCTTAGCTTAAGTTAATTAAGTTTAGGTGGTTAGTTTAATTTATTTAATTGTGAATTAAATTAAGAGGTTGGTTTAATATAAAGTATGTTTAGTTAAGGTTAAATTGATGTTTATATTAGTATAATGGGGATTTGACATAAATGAATTGCTTTTGGATTAAATAAATATTTCGAAATTTTTTAATAATTTAATAATATTTTATTATTCGAAATTATTAAAATATTATTATTTAATTAATTTTCGGAATAAATTTAATTATTTATTAAATTTCGTAAATTTTGTCGAGACCTTATTTGCTCAGAATTTTGAGCCAATCGCTGTTGGGTATTCGGATTTTGAAATTGATGGTTGGATATTATAAATTGAGTGTGGATTTCGAAAAACATGGATATTATTATTTAATTAATTTTTGGATTAAATTTAATTATTTATTAAATTTCAAAAATTTCGTTAGGACCTTATTCTCTCATAATTTCGTGCTAATCGCCACTGTGCATTTAAATTTGAGTTTGGTGAATGGATGTGGAAAATTGAGTGTTGATTGTGATAAATAGGGATTTTATTCATAAAAACCCAAGTGTCGAGTTTGGCATTGAAATTGGATTTTTAATGGTTAATATCGTAATTGGATTATGTGAGTGAAATGTAAAGTATCCAGGGATCAATATCGAATTGTCGTGTGCTGATTGAAAGGCTCGGGTCGCAGTAGTGGCTAGGTCAACTAGACCCTTAGGGCATGTTTGGCAATGTGCCAAACAGTGCCAGATTCTGATTTTTTGTTCCCAGAATCAGTTTGGGACGAGAATCGCGTTTGGTAAAATTTTTGTTCCTGGAAACAATTTTGGACAAGATTCGAGAATTAAAAAAAAAAATTGATTCTCGTCCGAAAATCGAGAAAAAGAATCAAAATGGTAAAACCCTCGCTCTTCCCTTTCGTCATCCCGGTTGTCGTCCGCCATCACCCGCCGCCGCTTGCCACCGCCGTCCGCCGCCGGTCGCCGGAGGCTCGCTAGGCCAGGGAGAGGTCCGCGCAAGCTCGCCGGAGGCAAGCCCAGCCACCGGCAAGGCTCGGCCTCCCTAGTCCTAGCGAGGTCGGCCTGGCCCGGTAGGGCTGGGCGAGCCTCGCCGGTGGCTAGGTGAGCCTCGCCCGCCGCGCCGCGAGGCTCCCCGCCACCGGCGAGGCTCGGCCTCGCCCGGATCGGCAAGGCCGAGCCTCGGCGGGGCTGGCCGACGAAGGCCAACCTCGGCGAGGGCCGGCGATGCTCCGATGAGCATCACCGGCCCTCATCGGGCGCCGATCTAGCGACCGGCCAAATGAAGAAGAAGAAGAAGAAGAAGAAGAATAGGAAAAAAGGGAAAAAAAAAAGAAAAAAAGTAAAAAAATTATTTAAAATTTATTTAAAAATCAAAAGAAATTAATTTGAAACAGAATCAATTAATACGGTATCAAACGCAATTCTATTCTAGAATCAAAAATTTTGGACAGTTACCAAACGCGCTTTTTTACTTAGAATCAGTTCCTAGGAACATAATCAAAAATAATCATTTCTAGTCAGAATCAGTTCCCGGGAATAGAATCGTTGCCAAACACGCCCTTATTCTGCTAGAAATGCCGTCAAGAGAGTAACGCAGCTCGAGTCGTAGTAGTGGCTAAGCTAATTGGACCTTTATTCATTTAGAAATGCCGTTAATAGAGTGACGTGGCTCGGGTCGCAGAAGAGGCTAGGCCAACTTGACCCATGCTCCTTCGGGAATGCCGTCGACGTAGTGACGAAGCCGTGCTCCAAGGGGGGAGACGATGCTCCTTCGGAAATGCCGTCGATGTAATGACGAAGCCGCGCTCCATGGGAGGAGGCCATGCTTGGCATTAATGTCAGTAGATAGCTGAACTGCGAATAGGCTATATACCCTTATGTGGCAGTAAATAATAATTTGAATACGTGCTAAATGCGATTATGATTTATATAAAAGTGATGGCGTTCCAATTGTTTGAATTATTATTACTACCTGAGATTGTATGATTCAAATTGTGCTAATATGCAGGAATGAATTAAGACGAGGTAAATCTTCTGTGTGATGTGGTTAAGCCACCCGATGCGTATTTTCTTTCTAATAGGAGTTTAGGGGGTTGAACTTGCTGAGACATTGTCTCATCCCGGTTTGGGGATTACAATTTTAGGTCTTTGATGGGCGGAGCGGCTAGATAGCTTTGGTTGGTCTTGAGGAGTTGCAGAGGTGAAGTCATAAGGACTGGAGAACGTGTCCTGCTAGTTGGTTTTAGGATAATTCCCCTTTTGTTGAGTTGGTCTATTTTGTAGACAGTTTAATGTTGTATTTAAACCCTTTCTATTTATAAATGAGTGTTCGATATCTTGATTGATTGCCTGCTTTTCTATCCCAAGTTAAATGTAGTTAGTGGATTTGTTTCGCTTCCGCATGCGTAATAAAATGAATGGGTCGGCGACGTATCCTGGGATGTCGCATATTTGATCAACCGCAGTGGGATGTGCGCGCGTTCGGGGTTCGGGGCGTGATATAGAGGTCTTTTGGAAATATCATTTATAGCTAAATAAGCGACGTACATATCATTGGGAGATGAACATAATCGGTACAATCCATTGGACAGATTGTAGCACCCAACCTTATTTGAATTAAAAAAACATAGAAATACTATTGCTCTTTATTTTAAAAGAGTATCCTCACATGTTCAAATAAGACACAAAAACTAAGGTCCCTCTAAAGGAATGTACATAAAAATTGTTTTTTAACATCATCCTAAAACCATAATCTAGAATTAAAATAATATCTCTCACGAATTCGACATCAACTTTAATATTGTTTCCTATAGTGAGCTTTGATTCATTATGATTTGGTGTCCATTGGTTTATAAACCACTATATGGTAAACAAATGCCAAAGAATCATTACCTTCAAATTTACTCTTGGTTTTTTTTTTTGATAACCAAGCTTTATATTTATTGTAGCGTTTCTTTATGTGTCTCTTTCCCTACAAAAGTAACAAAGAACACGATCCTTCTTGAAGGGTGCTTTCTTAGGACCCAAATTGTTAGAAGAACCAACGGCTTTAGAATTTCCTTTATGATTGGAAGGACTAGCAACTTTAGAATTTTCCTTATGAGTACAATTTTTTAACTTCTTACCCTTCTTACCCTTATCACTGTCGAAACTAGAAGCATAAGGGGCAATATGCCCTTTATCTTTATTCAATTTCTCTTTCTCTACCACTACCCTTGTAATCAAGTCATTAATTGATCATGTCTTATTTTGGGAACTATAATTAGTCTTGATAATCCCAAAGTTAAGAGGAAGAGAATTTAAAGTTTGATGCATAATGCAAGCAGTAAGAATAGCAACATTGAGAGCCTGTAGTTTTATATGCAAATCTACCATTCTCAAAATATAATCCCTAGTCATACTTAATATTATAGAGTGTTTGCAAGTGGGTCTTTATCTTAGCATTAAACAAAACATGATTTTTAGCTATCAAAACTTCCATCATCTATCTAGCAATGTAGTTTGCAAGCAAACCACTTTTCCGGTGAACACTTCATGGACAGCTATCGAATTCGATTGTTTTTTTCCCAAGTAGCAAATTGTGCTTTTTGAGCTTCCATACTTTCAACAGTAAGGATCTGCTGATTGATCACCAATGAGAGCTATATGAACATTTGTCATCTTCATACTAAACAAAAACTTGAAAAAGAACCTTAATAATAATAGAGTTACCGTTTACAGAAAATGTAACTAGAAAAAGACACAAGCATTGTATATAATTAGTATCATGTGAATACTGTGTAACTTGAAGGCGCACAAGTACACATCCAAAGAGTTATATGCATTATCACATAAACACCTTTAGGTGGAATAAATAACATGGGATTGTATTCTCCCGACATGACGGTAACCATGATAATATATTCCAACCTTCGTGAATTTATCGCCTTTGGGTGTATGAACCACTATGATTAGTCACTCATCCATCATATTGTCATGTATCCCTTTATGAACTAACACATAATCACCTCTTTTAAGAGTATAACCAAGCATTAGAACATGAGATATTCCATCATTATATGAGACCGATATTTGTCAAACCCAATTATGTGTGCTACTTTGGCTGTCACAACTCAATTGAATCCTTGAAATTCTCTCATACCAAGAATATAAGCTTTACTACTCACATACACCATATTCATACGATTTTAACTTTAGTAATATGGGCAATTTATCACTAAAATCACATATCATGCTAATTATATTACTTTATTTATTGATACAAGTTGAACTTTATATATATTATCAATAAATCAAACTCTACACAATACGTATGTAATGACATACCGTAAACCAGTACCTGTATTTCCAAAATCATAAAAAAAAAAAAATACAAGACAATACACAGAAATACACTGAAAATATACGTATTTAGGGTTATGTATATATTTTCACCTCTATATAATTATCAAACATGTAAAATAAATATACCACAAGGTAGAGCATCACCGTATGAGCACGTAGCCATCGACCACACACCGATCAAATGCTCCATGTGCCTGCATGCGCCACCTAAGTGCGCAGTGCGTGGAGCACATGCACGGGTGAGATTAAAGCCTTGCGATCTGATCTAACTGGTTCTTGGTTTGACTGTACGGTCCCACCAATTGACGATCTAGTCGATGGTAACCCAGTTCGAGCGAGTCAACAGGTCGGATCTCGAGTTGGGTTGCCAGGTTACTAGGTTGGGTCATTGGATCGAGTTGGGTCTTGTGGGTTGCTAGGCTACTGATGTCACGGTGATGTCAACCCTAGCTCGTGCAGTGCACGCGCAAGACGCGCCCCTGCGTGAGCACATGTGAAGGAGCATGAAAGCCCGTGGGGTGCATGCTTGATGTGCTTGCCGCACATGGCCTCCTTCGGTGGCGTGCGGTTTTGCTTGTCTCGACAAGATCTTTCTGTTTATGTAATAAAAATCGATTTTTGTAGAACAAAAAATCATGAAAAGGGCAAAAACTATACGTCCATGTTCTAATATATAGAGACTCTGATACCACATGTTAGACGTAGAAAAATGCAATCCCATGATTTCTATAACTAGAACAATAACACATATAAATCGAGTAGAAATATTAATGCACTTGTTTTGGGATCGATCGATCTTGATGAAGAAGTGGAAAAGTGATGATCCACATGTAAATCATTCTCCTCCATTGTCCTCTATATCACTGGTTCAATAAGATAGCCCTCCACCATTTGGTACTACATAAACACCCATTTGTGAGGATAATTGTGAGAATTATGGTTAAAGGAGAGACTTGAGTACTATTTATAGAGTTTCTAACCATATCCTTTCATTATGGGCTAAGCTCAACTCAATTCACACCAGCTAATCCCATATTAAATTAATTAAGAAACTTTCTACCTCATCTTAGATAAATTCCATAAAATGATAAATTATAATATTAATTAATCTAGCCCATATTAGTAAAACACTTACATTAAGTTCATAAGATATAGGAAGACATTGCTTTTCTTAACAAATATATCACATTTAAACATAAATAAACACAAATTAACGTGCCCATTTTATCCACATTTCCATTATAAATTACTGAGTTTGGTTTTTTTGGGTCATAAAATGCAGAGTCTGGTTGACTTAAGCGTTAAGACTACAAAAAGGTCCCATTTTTGTCTTGAATACATCAAATTTATATTAAAATATAGGTTGTTATGAGAATCGATAGAATTGAAAATTCATATTAAATTAGAAAATTTAGAAAAGAATAAATAAATTTGCTTGTCATTTAATGTTTTATAGATTCACTTAGCAGATATAGATTGTTAAGATGTTGAACTTAATTGAACCGTCATGCATCAAATTCATTGGATACCGAATATTTTGTCGGTCAAAGTGAGATGATTTGCATTAGATATAGTATTGTTGATGCGCACGTGCCATGTGTGCAATAACTTGCCATAGTGAATATAAAAAAAATATTTTTTTTTCTTAAAAACATTAAGAGTTTGATGAAATTCAGGAATGGAATATAACGAAGAGATTTTGATAACACGATAAGAAAAATTAATGTACAAAAAGAGAGAGGGGGTTAGAAGGAGATGATGTGTAACTGGTTGAAGCTAGTGGATAGCGAAGGAAAAGAGTCCATAATACCACCTGCCTTAGTCAACAGCAACTTGTCCTTATGATTTTAGCACAACTACATTTTACTTGAGTGTTACCTGGTGAAATTTTATGTGTATATTTCAGCAATAATAATCCTCGTTTAATATGTTAGTCATTATAAGAATTGGCAAGGACAAAAAGGAGTCAAGGCATTTTTTTTTTAGGGATAATGACACAAACAATCCTAGGGTTTGGCCCACGTTCATAAATTTTTAATTTATTCAATGTGATCCATAAACTTTAGTCTATTGTATAATGTGGTTCATGATTTAATTTATTCAATGGGGGTACATGTTCAATTTCATTTTTGAACAATATGAAAATGTTAAAAAATATATATATCAAAAGTGCAAGAATTACATTGAACGAATTAGAAGTGCTGAGACACATCACACATTATATTAAAGTTTATGGAATATATTACACATTGGATTAAAATTCATGGAACACATTGAACAAATTAAAAGTTTAAGAGCTATATTACATATTTGGTCAAAATTCGGATACTATTTATGCCATTTTTTATTTTTTTATAGAGCTTTAGCATATCAGGTTTGCCCTTACATATGGTGTTGAGGTGAGGGCATGTCGGATTTAATAAGGCCATCCACTTAAGGTCACGTGAGGGGGAAGCAACTTAAGACGCCCAATGTTTTGTTGCTTTAAACTGCAGAACTTTTCCTCTTGGAAAAATCAAGAAAGAGAGAGATATCTCGTTCCACGTTCAGATGGTTGCTCTCATCCGTCAAATCAAAATCTCACGATCCAAGCTTGAACCCAGAAGAAGCAATTTGGAAATTTCCAATAACTAATAGATATTTGATGCCGTAAAAAGCAGGAAACTTACCCAAAAAAAGTCCTAAATTTATAATATTTGTGCAAATTCCATCTTCAACCTTTTAAATTTAGTCAATTTAATCATAAATATTTTAACGATTTGCCAATTTAACCAACTTTGATCAGAAATCGATGACACAAATTCTGGACATCCTACGTGACAAAGATGGTGCTAATGTGATTTTTTATTTATTTTAAAACTTCTGAATTTTTTCTTTTTGGTAACTCGTCAAAAAATTGGAGATTAAATTGTCCAAATTAAAAAGTTCAGAAGTTAATTAGTATAAATGCAATAAATTTAAGATTATTTTGATAAATTTTCTAAAAGAAAGATCACAACCTGCAGATTCCACTCAACTCATTTTACAGCATTTCCGGTGAAGTTTGACACGTGATTAATGAGTAATAAAATCATCATGCTTGACAAAAGATGAGTCATTAGGAAAACATTTTCCATCTTATAATATCCAATTTCAATAATGATCCAACAAACGTAATGATGAATAGAATAACTTTACACGAGACAAAAAAATGAAATAGATTTGAAGGAGTATTTTTTATTTTATTTTATAGAAAAGCACTTTGACCATGACATATCATTGATGAGGATCTGAATAATTTTGACAATAAAAAGACAGCGCTTTCGCTATTTTATAACACTCAAGACTTCAATGGTGACATGTCATTGATGTGCACTACAATAACTTTATTTGAAAAAGGATGACTTGAGAAAATGAAATTGAATACAGTGGGAGAAATTACCAATTTTTTTTATAAATATATTATATTTGCTAATTCAATCATGAACTTTTTAATTGCGACAATTCAGCTATAAATCTTTTCATGTTTTGCCAATTAAGCCTATCCAACCAATTTTATCCATAAATCGCTATATATAGCGTCAACGACCATAACATGAATATTTTTTAAATAATATTTTAATATATTTTGATTTTTTTATAAATTTTTGTTCTTCTTTTCTTTTCTTTACTATTTTTTTAGCTAAGAGCTAGCAAAGATCATCGGCCACCGGTGAGGAAATGTGGAGGAATCTGGACACGAAACAAGGAAAAAGCGGCGACGAGGAGGTGAGCTCGAAGGAGGCGGCGGCCTATTTGCCTAAGCCCAGCGAGGGACCGTCGCCGATGCCTGGGTGGTGTTGTCGTTGCCGCTACTGAGTTTCATCCCTTCCCCACTGCCTCAGCCGGCCAATTTTTTCCACCGGCAATTAGAATCGGGGGCACAACGATACACATTTGTCAAATATAGGGTTCTTGAGATATAAAGTCAAATTCATGGGGTCCTTTATAAGAACAAGCCCACTTCGGGAGGATAATTGAAATTTCTTTCCATTAAATGAATATCTCACTTTTCGTCTAATTTTCGATAGTGACACGTAATTGATGAGTAATAAAATCATTGCACTTGACAAACGATGAGTCATTGGAAAAACATTTTCCATTTTAGAATACCCCAATTTCAATAGTAACTTGATAATGTGATGATAGATGGAATAACTTCATGCGAGACAAAAAAAATGAAATGGATTTGAACGAATATTTTCTTTATAGAAAAGCAGTTTGACCATGAAATATCATTGACGGAGATCTGAATAATTTTCATAATAAAAAGATGCCGCTTTTGCTTTTCACAAACTTTGACTTCGACGGTGACACGTCATTGATGTGCATTAGGATAACCTTATTTGGAAAAGGATGACATTAGAAAATAATATTGAATAAAAAGGGAGAAATTATTTTAAAAAAAAGTCTTAAACTTATTATATTTTTATTAATTAAATCATAAAATTTTTACTTGTGCCACCAACTCTTTTAAATGTTTTGCCAATTAAGTCTATTTAGTCAATTTTGATCATAAATCACTAGACGTAAATGATAAGCATCCTATAAAGCTAGAAACCCTCAATGAAACATTTTTGATAATATTTTAATATATTCTTCATTTTTTAATAATTTTTTGTTATTTTTTTATTTACTTTTGTCCGGCCTAAGAGCTGACATAATCGCTAGCCATATGCAAGGGCATCGTTGGGGCCGGCGAAGGCTATAGTGCCTAGCCCTAGCCAAAATCTAGGCGAGGGGCCACACGCCCCTTGGTCAACGAGGGCATCACAACCTTTGCCCTGGTCCTCATGGGCCACAGTGAGGTAGGGGTGAGCATGGTTTAAGTTGGTTTGGGCCACCCCTAACCCTAGGACCCACTCGTACAGTGTCGGTCCTCAATTTTTAGGACCAAGAATCGATCCTGTTGAACTTGGGACCAAGGACCGGATCGATCCAGTGAGTTTGGTATGATTCCAAGGTCAACCCGAGACCGATCGATAATCTTTTTCATCTTATTTTTTATACTCCCTAAAAAAGTAAACCTATAAATTAAAATTACACATCTATCGATAGTGTGGCATTGTGTAACTAAACTATAAATACCAATATATATTTAGCAAATTTAAGATGACACAATAATAGAAACTCTGTACCTACTAACCGCTCATCGAGATATGAGATAAGATGGAAAGTTCTTGTAATTATCTATATTTAATATTCATAACACCATATGCAAAAGTGTTTTCTTGCATTTGATCATGCAGAGTCCACTCAACCAAAAAATGAGTTTCACACCACTTGACTAGCATTTGATCATGACATTTGATCATGCAGAGTCCACTTAACCAAAAAATGAGTTTCACACCACTTGACTAGCATTTGATCATGTAGAGTCCACTCAACCAAAAAATGAGTTTCACACCATTTGACTAGCATTTGATCCTGTAGAGTCCACCCAACCAAAAAATGAGTTTCACACCACTTGACTAGCAAATCACCGTAGCAACTGTAGTACTACTTTACTCTTCAAAAACTTCTACCATTTAACACAAATTGAAAAGTAAAGTGCAACTTAAATTCATTAATAAAATACAATTAAATCATAAAAAGTTTAAAATCATTAATATAAATCATGAATATATAACTTCACATCTTGTTAATTCACTTGAACTTCTAAACACCTGAAAACAAAACAAATGACACATAATTTTTTTTTGTGACCTAGGGAACCCGCGCATTGTACCAACACGGATAGCCCAAAAGGCCCGAGGTAACTGGGGGTAAACCCTGGGAGCGACACGTGCTAGCCACCACACACGTGCCACTAGGTAAATCACCCTGCGACATCCAGGAATCGAACTCCTCCCCTTGCATTAGGGGCAGAAGCTCACCGCCAGCAATACCAGCCAGGTGGGTGGTAACGACACACAATTAATACTCAACAAAAGTTTTAAATTGAAATTATTAGTAGTACTATTGATAGAATATCTCAATATAATATAATATAACAGGCATTTTACTTAGGTTTGAATATATAAAAAGAATTATAATATATAAAAGAATTATAACAAACATCAACGTAATTGATGATGATGAAAGCCTTTTTCATTTCTTAGTACTCGATGTAATAGTGACAGGTCATCGATGAGGAGCGGGATAACTTTATTCGTTTAAATATTAGTATTTTTCGTAAATTGATATAATTTTTTTTAGCTTATCTCACCTCATGAGCAAGAAAAATATTGTTACTATGTTATAGATGGTTACATTTACCCGATTTATTCTAAGGCAAAATTTTGAAAATTTATCGTCTTTTCAATTTATGAAGCAATAACGACCTCTTATCCTATCATTCATCATGACACCAGAAAAAAAATTATCGTCTTTTCAATTTATAAGGTGACAACGACTTTTTATCCTATTATTCATCATTATATAAAAAAATATGGATGTCAAATATGAACAATCAACTTGATATATATATTTTTTTCTGGAAAAGTCAACCAAGTTGACCCACACATAAAATGAGTGGCCTTCATAATTACACTTGTACATACGATAAATTGACAATAAAATTATACAATTACGAGCATTGACATGCAAGCAGCATAACAAACCAAAAAAAAAAAAAAAAACCTCTTTGGTTGAGAAGGAAAAACTGGTTGAAATATGTTTTGAAATTAAGTATAGTCTTTAATATTTTAATGTCTTAAACGACTTTTACTTTTCTTTTTTCTTTTTTTACCTTTTTAAGTATCAATTTATGTATCTTGAATTTTTCTAGACCGAAATACCTAAAATTTTCATGGTATATTGTTTTTTTTTTTTGGTAACCCAGGGAACCTCCGCTCCTGCTTCGCGGTGGAGTATAAATCCTGGGAGGCTGCGTAAGCGGGAGGACCCCATCACCCCCGACAACCCACTTAAGACGTCTAGCACTTAAGCAACGACGACGCCATGGATCGAACTCGGGACCTCTCGTGAAAAGTTCCCTTACTCAACCACCTACGCCACCACACGGGTGGGTTTCATGGTATATTGTTGATACCTAAATTTTTGCATAAAAAATGGTTAATTTTTATCCCCCAAAAAATAAAAATAAATTGCATAACATATAATTTAGAAACATTTATTTTATTCCATTTTATTCCTTTTTTGCATTGAACCGACGGTGAGCATTGATACGACGTAAGATTTTTCATATTCATGTGAGATTTTTCACATATTTAGTTAATATATACTGAGGGGAATATTCTTGGATAAAAAGAAAATTTTCGAATGGAATATTTGAAAAATATAAAAAAGAATATTGTGCCAATGCATATATTTTAATGATATATTCAGAGGGATTATGCACAAGTAAAATTGAAAAAAAAAAATATGTCACAAAAATCTAAATTTCTCCGTTAAACATTGTTGCGCGCATACGGACAAAGGGGGTGAAGAAAAAATTTTCAGAGCAAAAAGAGAGTTTTTTTCGTTTCGTTGGAGTTCGAAAAGAAAAATTCTTATAGAGGGAAACAGTCAAAAAGTGGTGTACGTTTGCTGAAGAAGAAGTGATGTGCGACAGGTGAAAAAAAAAAAAAAAAGAGAAAAAAAAGAAAGAAAAAAGAAAAAGAGAAAAAGCAGCAAACGTCTTCCTCGCGTGGGCGTCCCCCCCCCGGCCTCCGTCCGCGAGCACCCACGCTAGCCCCGTCGCCGGCGCTCGCAGCCGGGCCTCCGCCGCGCCTCCGCCTCCCATCCTCGCGCCGGCCGCCGCTGCTCCAGCTTTAACCGCAACGACTCAGCCTCGCCTCCGTCTGCGACCCACGAGCGCCGACGTCGCAGCAGCTCACCCGTTCGTCGCCACTGGTCACCGTGCCTCCGCACCACCATCCTCGACACCTGCGCTCGCGGCCGCGCCTCTGCGGGTCCGTCACAGCTCCTGCCGTCGCCGCACCACCGCTGCTGCCAACTCCAGCAACCCGTGCTTCCCTGTGCTCGACGCCAGCAGATCCGAGCCAGTTGCCGGGCCGCCAGTCACCGCCGTTCCGAGTCCCCTCGTCGGTGACCTCGGCCCGCGACCCAGCGACTTCCGCGTCTCTGTGCCCGCACCAGCAGCACCGAACGCCAGAGCTCCGACGACCGCGCCTCTGTCTCCGCCCGACGCTCACCCGCTGTCGCGCCGCTGTCCGTCGCTGCGCCCTTCTCTGCTGCAGGCTCCGCCGCTGCTCCGAGCTCGAGCCGCACGCCGCTGCTGCCCCGCCGACGCCTACAGCGCTCATCGCACGCACCTCACTCGCTTGCCAGCCTTCGCCCAGCCTCACCGTCGCCGCCCGCCAGCCCTCGCCGGAGCTTCGACGCCGACCAGCAACCGCCCGGCGCCGCCCACCATTGCTGCCTCCTTCCAAAGCTCCCCGTAGGTAGTTTAGTTTTATTTTTATTTTTATTTTTATTTATTTCATTTATTTTATGTTATTTTATTGTGTTTTAAGTTTTGTTATTATTGCTTAAATTAGAACATGGTATATCAATATTCATTTCATGAATCTTGTATTTGTCAAAAATTATTGTAATTATTAGTTTGATCCGTAAGATGTCGGATCATTTTTTTAATTATGTTAATTTTTGGGCATTTTGATAATATTTTAATTGTTAAATCATTATAGTTATTAATTTGATCCGTAAGACTTTGAATCGGATTTTTAATTATTTTGAACTTTTGGTCGTGATGTTTAGGGTTATAGTAATCGTTAATTTGACTTATAAGACAACATGTTATTTTTTCGATTATTTTAATTATTTATTTGTCGAATATTTTGATTGTTTAGATGTAATGTTTATTTGATAATTGCCTGTCTCGAAAAACACTAAAAAAAATAAAATCAAATAAAAAAATCAAATATTGCATCGGAGTGTGTTGATTTAGTAAATAGGATTGCATTTTTAGATAAATTTTTGGAATAGATTAGGATTGATTTTTATTTTTTTATTTTTAGAGATAGGTCTTAGATAATGTTTGCACATTTTAATAATCTCATTTTTTTTAAAAGAAAAATAATTTTCTAAGATAGGATAGGGTTTAAGTCAAATTAATCCATGAAATAAATTTTAAAATTATTCATTTTAGACCACCGCCTTAGTAGCCGCGATGGTTTGGGCTCTCTTCCCCTCACGAAGGGGAAAGTTCGAATCCCCTCACGGTTGCTTAAGGTCTTAAGTGCGATGTGAGGGTGGTGTGTCCTTCCGTTTACATGTCCTTTTAGATTTACTCGCCGACTGCTAGCTGTACGAGATTCTTGGGTCACAAAAAAAAAAAATTATTCATTTTAGATGGTTTAATTAGGTTTCCTTTTTATCACAAATTTAACAAAAATATAAAAATATTAGGTGTATGTCAAATAGTTTGTATGTTAGGTTCATTTAATTAGAAATAACTTGTTAATAAAATTAGGTCATGGAATTAAATTGCATGTTTTAATTTTGAGATAAAAGAAAATCCTAAAAAAATAATTGCTTGCTTTGTGTGTTTAATTCTTTTGATGCAATTTGTTCGATTTATTGAGTGTTTAATAATGATTGAGTACCGTGTGATCACCATATTGCATAATAGTATTTTAGGTTAAAATAAATCCAAACTGTTTGCAAAAAACATTTTTGAAAATAAAAAGAATGGTACTAAAAGAGTATTAGAGAAATTTAGTGTAACCAAGTTCCCGTATTTAAAGTCTTTGGTTCGTAGGAGTAAAATAATTCTTCCGTTATTTTACTTAGGTGTCTAATTGACCTACCATAAATTGATTAGTGGCGACTTTTAGATAAAATTCATTTGCATATTAAAAAATAGAAACTTAAGTCGCGAATTGATAAGGGTTTGGGAGGGTCCGAGCTAAATTTAAAATTTAGTAGTCCATTAACCTAATTCTAGGTAGTGCATCCGGAATGTAGGTCACGACATATATAAATATTGATATGTAAATTCCAATTACACTTTTCGTGATTTTTCAAGTTTTACATATTACATTAAGTTTGACTAGAAAGCCAAAAAATACTTAAAAAAAAAAAAGGTCCAGACAGACATGCAAACGCTTTCTACTATCGGGCACCTATGAAGCACGGACACGTTGTCCAAGCTTCCATGTTGTGTCCGACATGTGTCGACGTGTCTGATATGCTCGGACATGCGGTCAATGCGTGTTGGATTTTCTGACATGTGGTCAACTTTTTTCAACAAGTTTCAATATGCGTGTCTAAAGAGAGAGATTGTTGAAGAAGACGATGGTGGGTGGAGGTGAGGCTGCGAGGCTACAATTGCAAAGGAGGAAGGGCCGGAAGCGAGTGACTGCGATGAAGCAACCGAAAGAGTTGAGAAGATCGTGCGACGAGAAGGAAGAAGAGGCGATCGTTAAGAATTTACCAAGAAGAGAGGGAGGGTGGTTGGGGGGGGGGCGACGAAAGAAACAAGGGGCAGAGAGGGGGTGGATGGGGGTGGGGGGAGAGAGAAATCAGGTAAATGGTAGGTGCTCTTGGGGGTGGGGAAGAAATAAAGGGGGCGAGGGAGCTGGTTGTGGTGTGGGGGGAAGGGGAGGGGGAGAGAGAGCAAGGGAAGAAATTGAGGGGGTGATTGATGGAGGCGGGGAGTAGGTGGTGGTGTGGGGGAGGGGAGGGGAGGGGAGGGGAGGGGGGGGAGAGAGTAGGGGACCAATAGGGATGGAGGGGATTGATGGGGTGCAGGGGAGCAAGTGATGGCGTGGGGGAAAGGGAGGGGGAGGGAGAGAGAGAGAGAGAGAGAAGAAGGGGAAGAAACTGAGGGGGTCGGGGCGATTAATGGGGGGCACGGGGAGCAGGTGGTGGCGTAGGGGAAAAGGGAGGGGGAGAGAGAGAGGAGAGGAGGGGAAGAAACCGAGGGGGCTGGGGTCGATTGATGGGGGCCATAGGGGAGCAAGTGGGGGCGTAGGGGGAAGGGGAGGGGAAGAGAGAGAGTAGGGGCAGAAATCGAGGGAGGGGCGTTTTGGGGTGGTGGCGTGGGGGAAGAGGGGAAGAGAGAAATGAAGAGGGGGTTTTGAGGGGATCAATTTTTGTTAGAATAAAAAATACGTTACCAAAATATAAGCTCGCATTAATTATGAATATGTTTTTTAAATTTTCTATGAATAGATTTAGCATAAATTTATTGTAAATTCTTTTATTATTATTATTTATTTATTGTGAATTTGAATCGAATTAATTAAAAGTAAAAATATTTATTTAAATATATAACGTGTCAAAACGTATTGAAATTCTCTATTTTTTAGAAATGATGTGTCGGCGTGTCGTGTTGTGTCGTGTCACGTATTTGTGTCGCGTGTCAGTGCTACTTAATCGGACACCAAAAGAAGGGGAAAAAAAGTGTAAATGCGCAAATAACGAGATGCATTTTTTAGGATCTCAATTCTTAGAAGTTTAAATAGTCATAAGATGAGGGAGATGCAAATTGGAATGTCTGATTTAATTATTGGAAGACTCTCTAGTTATCTTGGCTACTTTTTTATTTTGATTTTTTATACTATAGTTTATCTCCAATTGTGAATTGGGAAGAAAAAATAGAATTAAAATTATAAGATATAGTTACATGAAATAATTTTTGTTTCTCACGTAGAAAACTACAAATAAAGTAAAATTTATTGAAAAAAAATAGAAACTTGAATTAAAGTCATTCATTGATGACAGAAAGTAAAGGTATCTTAATATTAAGTGCTATGGCTGTTTGGGTATATCTAAAGTTAAAAAGACATTGGAAAACATTGCTTTTCTTAACAAATATGACATTTAAACATAAGTGACCAAAAGATTGTGTGCTTTACAGAGTTTGGTTGACGTAAGTGTTAGATTATAGTAAGGTCGTATATTTGTCCTGAGGAAAAATATTCATGGTTTGATAGGTTGTTACAGGTAGAATTGACATATTCCAATGAAATTAGAAAATTCCAAAGTAAATCAATAAATTCACTTTATGTCGTCTAGATTCACTCAGTAGATATAGATTGTTAAGATCTTGCACTTAATTGAATATCTTGTATCAAATTTATTGGATACTGATTTTTTTTTTTTTTGTGACCCAGGAACCTCGTACAGCCGGCAGATCAATCAAAGTAGGAGAATTTACCTTAAATATAGTAGTGTTGACGTATGTGTCATGTGTGAAAAAAAAAAAAAATCGTTCGCCATAGCGAATATAAAAAAATAATATTTACTCTTAAAGAGTTTGATGAAATTCAGCTGAATATAACGAAGAGATTTTGATGACAAAATTTGAAGAATGAATGCACATGAGAGTGAGAGAGAGAGAGAGAGAGAGAGAGAGAGAGAGAGAGAGAGATGGGGTCAGAAGGAGATGATAGGTACCTAGTTAAAGCTAGTGGATAGAGATAATAAGAGTCTATAGAACTACCAATAGCCTAAGTAGCACCGACACTGACACTTTATATGTGACACGACATGACACAATACATGATACATTGATACGTCGTTTCTAAAAAAAAAAAAAACGGATAATTTTGACATGTTATGATACGTTATATATTAAATATATATACATAATAAATTATCATTTTTATGATTATTTAAATCAAATTTATAAATAATTAAATAATTAAAAAAATCTAGAATGAATATACACTAAAAGCATTAATTAGCCATTTATTAATTTCATTCACTGTTTCAATTTAACAATAATTCATAAAACTTAAAGAAAAAAATAAACAATCCGTATTATGGACCTGCATGTTAGATATGTTGGAAGAGGAGGAAAAAAAAACTTATGGGTGAATTGCGTATCACGGAAAGTGTGAGTTAGAAGAGAAAAAAAATACTAAATTTTTCTTATTTCTCAATTTATTATTTTTATTATTATATTTTATTATTTCACATATATATATTTTGACATCTCATTTATTTAATTTTTAAAATTGACATTGATATTGGAATCACATGTCGGAAACTCGTATGTCAAAATTCTGACTCAAGTGTCGAATTTTCTGTCACGTGTTGACTGAGTATCCGAGAGTATCCGAGAGTATTAGAAAGTGACACGAAATGTCCAACATGACACGAAAACTCTTGAAGGGTGTTAATGCTTTATAGCCTATAACAACTTGTCCTTATGATTTGAGCACAACCATATTTTGTATGAGGGTTACATAATGAAGTTTTATGTGTAAATTTCAGCAATAATAGTCCTCGTTTAATATATTAATAAATATAAAGAGTTATCAGGGACAAAAAGGAGTCATGGCTATTTTTTTAAAGGATAATAACACAAATAATCCTTAAATTTTGATCCGATATATAATAAGGTCTTTAAACTTTAGTCCAATGTGCAATGTAGTCATTTGAACTTTTAATTTGTTCAAAGTGGCCATTGAATTTTTTTTTGTACATGTTCAATTTTATCTATGAATTATATGAAAATTTTCAATGTTATCATCGATTTTAAATTGATGGAAATGCAATATTGAATAATTTAATATAATTTAGTGACTATATTGAATATGTATTAAAAGTTTAGAAATTACACTGAATAAACTAAATGTTCATGGACAATATTGCACATTTAACTAAAATTTAGGGGGGAAAATTCTAAAAAGGGACCTGAAGTGGACATTGTTTCAAATAAAGACCTAAAGTGTCATTACTTTTTCAAATAAGAGCCTAAAATGAATGTTGTTTTAAATGAGGACTTGAAGTAATTATGTTTATTTCAAATAAGGGCCCGAAGTGGTTATGTCCATTGCAAATAAGGATTTAACTTTCCGATAATCAAGGGTATTTTCGTGATTTGTCATTTTTTTCCCCTTTTTCCTTCCCTTTTTTTTTTTTCTCTAGTTCTTCTATTTCCTCTTCTTCAGTGGTCGGCTAGATATCGGCAATGCCCACAGAGGGCTAGGCGATGGTCGTCCAAGCCAACGAGGGCCACCTATGCCGGCCACAGGTGAGGGACGGTCTCACGTAGGCAAGGCAACCCTCCCCCAGGGGCCATCCATGAGGTCCGCCCTCGCGACCCTAGGTGAGATCGATTTGGTGAGTCAGCGAGAGCTGGGGGACCATCGAAGAGAAATAAGAAGAATCAAAAGAAAAAAAGGGGTAAGAAAAAAAGGAAGAAAAGGGGAAGGGGGGAGGGAATGCCAAATAATGAAAATACCCTTGATTGGTCGGAAAATTTAGCCAGCGAGCAACCGATAAGGTTGGTTCCTTATTTGAAACGACCAAAACCAATTTGGGCCTTTATTTATAATAACTAAAATCACTTCATGTCCTTATTTAAAATAAAGTCTATTTCAAGTCCTTATTTGAGAAAAAGATGGCACTTTAGATCGCTTTTTGGAATTTTCCCAATTTGGGGACTGCATTGCATATTGGATTAAAGTTTAAAGAGAAAATTTCAAAAAAGGATCCGAAGTGTCTTTATTTTCTCAAATAAGGATTCGAAGTGGACTTTATTTCAAATAAGAACCTGAAGTAACCTTGATTATTTCAAATAAGTACCTGAAGTAGTTTTGGTTGTTTCAAATTAGGACATGACCTCAACAGTCGCCAGCTGGTTAGATTTTTCCAATCGATCATGGGTATTTTTGTTATTTGTCATTTTCCTTTTTTTTTTTTTTTTTAATTTATGGTTCTTCTTCTTTCTCTTCGTTGGTGGTCGGCCAACCACCGACAATGCCCAAACAGGGCTGGGCGAGGCGACCCTTACCTAGGGCCATCCATGAGGTTGGCCCTTGCTAGCCTCTAGGCGAGGCTAACCCTTGCCAGACCTCATTGGCCATGGGCGAGGCCACCCTCACTAAATATGAAGAATCAAAAGAAAAAAAAAGGGGTGAGAAAAAAAGGAAGAAAAGGGGAAGGGGGGAGGGAATGCCAAATAATGAAAATATCCTTGATTGATCGGAAAATTTAGCCAGCAAGCAACCAATGAGGTTGGGTCCTTATTTGAAACGACCAAAACCACTTTGGGCCTTTATTTGTAATAACTAAAATCACTTCATGTCCTTATTTGAAATAAAGTCTATTTCGGGTCCTTATTTAAGAAAAAAGATGGCACTTTAGGTCTCTTTTTGGAATTTTCCCAATTTGGGGATTGCATTGCATATTGCATTAAAATTTAAGGGGAAAATTTCAAAAAAGAACCCGAAGTGTCTTTATTTTCTCAAATAAGGATTCGAAGTAGACTTTGTTTCAAATAAGAACCTGAAGTAACTTTGTTTCAAATAAGAACTTGAAGTAACTTTGATTGTTTCAAATAAGTACTTGAAGTAGTTTTGATTGTTTCAAATTAGGACCTAACCTCACCAGTCACTGGCTAGTTAGATTTTTCCAATCGATCATGGGTATTTTCATTATTTGTCATTTTCCTTTTTTTTTTTTTATGGTTCTTCTTCTTTCTCTTCGTTGGTGGTCGACCAGCAATCGACAATGCCCAAAGAGGGCTGGGTGAGGCGACCCTCGCCTAGGGCCATCCATGAGGTTGGCCCTTGCTAGCCTCTAGGCGAGGCTAACCCTTGCCAGACCTCATTGGCCATGGGCGAGGCCACCCTTGCTAAATATGGCAAGGGTCGGCCTCACCTGCCCTAGATGAGGGCTCAACCACCCCCGCCAGTAGCTGGCGAGGTCGCCTAGCCCTCTATTGGGCATCGTCGGTGGCTGGCTGCCCAACGATGAAGAGGAAGAAGAAGAACCAAAAGAAAAAGAAAAGAAAAAAAAAAGGGGAAAATGGCAAATGACAAAAATAACATTGATCGTCGAAAAGTCAAGTTCTTATTTGAAACAGACATTGTCATTTTAGGTCCTCATTTGAAACAATATATACTTTAGACTTTTATTTGAGAAAGTGACGTCACTTCAAGTGCCTATTTGAAACAAGATCCACTTCGGATCCTTAATTGAGAAAATAAGGGCACTTCGGGTTCCTTTTTGAAATTTTCCCAAGTTTAAGGATTACATTACACATCGAGTTAAAGTTTGTGGACCACATTGAATAAATTAATTCAAGGACCGTATTGCACATTGAGCCAAAGTTTAAAAACTATTTATATCATTTTCCTTTTTTTTTTTTTAAAGTTTAACATATTAGATTTGTTCTAATTATACAACATGATGATGGTGTTGACATGAAGGCATATCAAATTTTTTGAGGTCATCCGCTCAAGGTCATGTGAAGGTAGTGGGGAAAAAAACTAAAAAAATCATAGATCTTTTGTGTTGGTACTAATCAAGTTATAAACCTTTAAATTATACCAATTTAGTCATAAACATTTTCATATTTGTATCAATTTAGTATATCCGACCAATTTAGGTTTGAAATTGCAGATGTGGCATGACTAGGGCTGATGTTGACATTTTTAATAATATTTTGAATTTTTTTGAATTTTTTGAATTTTTCGCTTTTCTTTGTCTTTTCATTTTGCCGATGGGACGTTAGCACCGATTGTGTTATGTTAGCAATTTTTGATTTAAATTGGCTAGATGTACTGAATTTGTACAAATATGAAAATGTTTAGAACTAAATTGATCCATTTAAAATGTTTAAAACTAAATTGGTAGTAATACAATAGGTTTATAACTTTTTTGATACTTTTTCCAAGAGCAGTGAGCATGAAGAAATGGCAATGGGAAAAAGATGAACGGTAGAGGAGAAAGAAAGAACAAAGAAAGAAAGAAAGAAAAATAGGCAAATAAACTCAAGACTACGTTATTCAATTTCCAAATCAAATGTTGATCGTGTCACGTAGTGTGAGTGGCCCTCATTGGACATCCACGTCAGAATAACCCAGCCTAATTTGGCTAGATTGATTATATAAGAAAATCATGAAAACGTTTTCATCGGCCAAATTGGAAAAACGGACTGAATTGACAGCAATAAAATAGATTTGAAACTGACTGGGTCCCATTTGGACAAGAATATATCATAAATTCATCCTTATCCTCAAGTATTAATTAAGGGTGATCCGTGATTCCAGTTAAGAATTGGCAGTGAAATATTCATACACTGGCCTATTCTAGAGTTCTCTTTTCTTTTCCTTTTCGTCGTTGATAAAGTTAGAAGGTTGGTCAAGCACCTCTTTAGATGTATATCCGTGTTAGAGCCCCTAATCAAATCTTGGTAATAATAAATTTTAAGCAGAACTAAGAGTCCATTTATTTTGTGGAAAAGAAATGATTTGAATTTTTTTAATATATGTATATATATATATATATATATATATATATATATATATATATATATATCACTTACAAAAATGAAAGAACAAAAAATATTTTCATCATCTATAAAATGCTTAGATATAAATTATTGTTGGTAATGAAAATATTTTCAATTGACTAATTATTTCAAGCAATATAAGCAATTATTTTTAGAAAAATATTTTCCAAATTGTTCATATTTCGAAAAACAAATGGAGCCAAAGATTCAAAATAAATTCAATCTGAGGACCTACAAATTCAAATGGTAATTATGATTTTCAAATCCAACATGAAACTAATTCGGCAAATATGATTCTTGGATTAAACAAAACTACTTGCACTCCCAGCATTAGTGTCATCAAAAAATTTCAAGGTCTTCACTAAAATTTTTTAATAAGCTTATCTCATAGAACACGCAACTTTTGGAAGATGTGAAAAACCCCATAAGTAAATATGACATTCGATAAAAAAGAAGAAGATGAGTGGATCATGTTCTCCTCCCCCGTTACTAATAGGAGGAAAGTCTTCTATTAGTGAATTACAAACATAGACATTATTCACCAGTGGTGTTAATCCCATTGAGATGAATTTTTTCTTTAATTTGCACATTTAATGCTGTTAGCTAGTCATTGACACTCGCGAATTTTGGACTTTGACCCCAGTCCAATTATTTTGATGTCAATTTTTAGATATTGAACCAGGAGGGATCATTATGAAAAATTAACGATAGAAGAAAAGGACTAAGCAATTTACATTTCCAAATTTCACAAAGTTCTCACCAATTATTTTCCACTTTAGGCATTTTAGCCCAAATGACTCCTCGCTTTTTCTTTTTTCATGTTTTGCCAAAGAAAAGAAAACGCGTGTATTGATGTATATGCATATGCAAGGAAAAAAATGGAAATTCATAAAGAGATGGAATTACACGAAAAGCATATCGAATATTCATAATTAAGATTCTTGCAGAAAATGGTCAAAGGGGAACTGGTTTGATTTAGATTTAAGTTCTCACATCCGAAAAATTCGAAAAGAGAGCCCGTCCTTTAGGTTTTTCGGGCCAGGCCCATCCTTTCATTCATTCATGCCCAATTGAGGTATACACTTAAAGAAATTCTCATTATTTTCCTTAATTCTCCATATCTCTCATGATTATATATATATATTTCTTGGTTGTGTGTATCTCCGATTGATCAGAAATGATATTATAGTCTTATTACTCACCTTTAAACTCTATAAATACTTCATATATTCTTAATTATTATACATATAAAAATTAAACAATCTTCTCTTCTGCGTATTCTTATCATGGGATAAGAGCTAGGCGATCTGAGGAAGATTATAAATTGCATCTAGTTGCACTCAAAGTTTGGTGCGACTCAAAATCTTCTCAAGATTACCTAATTTTGGTACCAAGATAAAAATATGCTAGAAAAGAGAATAGTGTACCCCATTAGATATCTAACGTAATATAATATTGCAAAATCAATTATGATCAATCACAAATATGTACAACAAAGGAAAATATATGCACAATATTGAGAGATATGGACAATCTCCTAGATAGATCTAACATTACCTTAAACTTAGGGTGACTATGAATAAATTAATTGGAATATTGAGAAACTATAAAGCTGAGTATAATGCAAAGTACATGAATTGTCCAAAAAGACCTAAACTTATTGTACATCGGCTAATTCAATTTTAATATTTTCAATTTGTACCAATTTATAACTAAACCTTTTGACAACTTATCAATTTAATCATAAATATTTTAATTGTGCCAATTTAATTTTTTTTTATGAAATGTCAATTTAGTCATAATCCTTTTAACAATTTGTCAAATTAGTTATTCAGACCAATTTTGGTCGGAAATCGCTAATATAATTGTTTTGTTAGCGCTAGTCATCTTACTTAGTATGATTGATGTGAACAATTTACAATTTAATTTATTTTATAAACTCTTTATTTTGTCCTTTCCTTTTTTTTTTCTTTTTCTATTTCCCTTTTTCACTCCACCAACCACCCCTAGGTCTTGTTTATGGCCAGCAGAGGTTGTTGGCCTTGGGCGAGGGTAGTCACCACCTGAGACTAGTGGAGGGAAAAAGGGAAAATGAACAAAAAGAAAAAAAAGAAAAGGAAAAAAGAAGTGTCCGATTGTCTCTCACCCGGCCTCCAATTCATTGATTCACCTTTGTCAAGGCTTATTTAAGCTTCTTCGACCTTGTCATTCACCAATCGGGGTATCATCCTATATTAATTACGTTATTAGTAATAAGAGTATTTGGTGGATTTTAGATATGTTTGAAATAGGAATGAGATTCTTAAGATATCTTTAGAGCTATTTAGTGTAATCAAAGTTGATATCGACCATTCATTTCTTTAAATGAGTAGGGTGTCGGGAGCAAATTTACAACACAAGGATTGATATTAGTAAATCATGAATTTCCTAAATAATGATGATTCATTGTGAGAAGATTAATTTCGTGTTAATCGATCTCTTTAATTATTTAATAGTTTCAAAATCACTTTCTCATCAACCGGGGATTAGAATGGGCATCAAATGTTTTATATAAATAACCAAAATATGAGTTACCATCATAGACCTTAACATATTTAAATGCCTCTGATGAAAAAAATCATTACATTGGCATCACATCACCACCTTTTTCATCATCCATTACATCAAAGTCTATATTTGCTAAAAATAGGATGTGCAGTCAATCCGAATCCAAGAAGTAGGAAGTTAGCGAATGAGGGTCTTTATGATTTGGTGGTTTTATTTTATCTTAGAAGCGACTTTGCTTACCTATAAGCAGTATAGTTGGGGAAAATCTATTCTTTTTTAGAAGTGATCACACACCTCAAATCATGATTTTAAATGACGGATGTATGTCTATAGGAGAAAATATTAGGTACCACATGTCATCAAAATAATAGTCCATTCATCGTGTGACACATGTTCTCATGTGCTGCCCTTTGTCTCTCTCCCTCTGGACGAACTAGCTCTACTCTCTCTCATCTACCTCTAACCTTCACCTCTGCCTTGTCCATCGCCTTTGCCATTGCCTCATCTACCAATCCCCCTTAGGCAATGGCTCCACGATTGAGGTTGTTTGTCACCCCAGTGACCACCCACGGGTCTAGGAAAAAGCCCAAGTCTCCCCCCTCCCTCACAATTCATTTGCTTCTGTTGACATCTAAATTTTGGCGACCCATTTAGTTATTTATCGCATTAAAAATCAGGGGTTAATTTTATTCCTGAAAAAATAGTTAATTGCATAGCATTTAGTTTTAAGTGCATAATTGTTAATTTGCATTTACATTGGGCCGGTGACGAATGAGTTCAAATTGATGGTTTAGAAACTTTAATTTGATGAATCGGGCTAAGTCCACAGAGAGATCAAATCGACCCAAGCCCATATCCTTGCGAAGATTTTACGGATTTATTTTTGTGAGATTTCAGTTCAAAAGCAAATATTGCGTTTGGAAAAGTAAATATTACGTTTGGAAAAGAAATCTTCATAGATATGGTTTTGGAAAATTAAAAAAACCTAATCCCCAACCTATAAATAGATTAATGCACGTAGGGTTTTTGGGGGCCACACATATTGATACATACAGCCGCACATAAGGGGGCTTTTCTGGAGTTTAGGTCAAAAAAAAGTTCAATGCAAAGAAGAGAAAAAGCTTTCCTTGGGGCTTTACTTTGTTCGTTCTTTCAGCACAAAACAACAAAAGAAGAAACCACTCGTGATGGTGGCATAGTGGTTGGGCGCTAGTTCCTTTCGCGAGAGGTCCAGTATTCGAATTCTTGCATCATCTGCCTTATTGGAAAGGAATCCACAACTTACTCGGGGAGTAAGGATGGTGGTGACTCTACTCCCTCTAGGGTTTACTCCAAACGCGAAGCGGCACACGGAGATTCCCTGGGTTACAAAAAAAAAAAAAAAACAAAAAAGAAGAAGGAAAAAGAAACCCTTGAAAAGAAAAGACAAAACTCAACGGAAAGTCAGCAAAAATAGGAGAGACAGTGACGTAAAGAGAGACAGAAGGACACATGTAGCAGGCCAGCAGGAAAAAAAAAAAGAAAAAAGAAAGAAAGAAAGGGAGAGGACTATTCATCGTCTCCTTCGTGCAGCCGCTCTGTCCGTGTCCCTTTTTCGCTCTCGATTCCGCAACTCTAGTCGCCATTGTCATCCTCTTGTTGGTTAGATCATCGCTTATCTCACCATTGCCGTCCTCAAACCGCCCAATTTGCTTCGGTCATCTTGTTGGACCTGCCTCCTCCGTCTACGTCCCCTTTCTGCTCTTGATTTCGCAACTCTAGTCGACGTCGCCCATCTCCGTCATTATTCAATCCACTCGCGTCTGTGTTTGTCTGCGACCTTCTCTGGAACTTCCCCTCACGATTCCTCATGAGGTTCGATCGATCATTCTCTTCTTGCCTCTGTGCTTGTACATGGAGGAACTGCATATATGGATTTCGATTGTGCTCGTCTGTTTCTCAGTGGGGGTGGGCAATAGAGTGAGAAGTTTTACAACCGGAAAAGAGAAAGGAACGATGAGAAGCAAGAATTGCGAGATCGAGAATTTATCATTTTGGGATTAGCTTTTTTTTTTTTTTTTTTTTATCCTTTTCATGTGTTTTGAGGTGGTAAATAAGGAGTGGGAGGTGTGAAATAGGATCGAGGTGATTAGGACTAGGAGACTATTATAAATTTCAGTGTTCATTTGCAGAACACAAGATAGAACTTTGTGGATTTTGATGGCAAATGCTCTGTATATGTTGTTATGGTGGACATCATTGTTGTATTGTCATATGGCTGCTCACCAATTGAACAGAAAAAACAGTTTGTTTACAATTTCACTATTGTACTTGAGCAATTTTTGTCAATTTGTTGTTAAAACTTTGATTGTATCATGATGCCAATGTCAATTAATTGTTGGAGTTTTGTTTGTTAAAACAAAATGAGTGTTTTTTTCTTTATCCCACATAGAAAATGTGGGAGGAAGTGGACCAATTTAAAAATGTGAGCTTTCTTTTTTGTAGTTAAAGGAATGATTGGGTGAGGCTAGACCCCACTATACCCCGCGTGTGGGTGTGCGAATAATTGCGCGATTAGCACTTAGCACGCTTGCGCACCCGCGGATTAATTAGCACTAATCCCTTTGTTATTTATTTATTTTATTTTTGTTATTATTATTAATATTTTTTAGTCAATTCAAATGTTGCCTTTTATTTTGAGAATTTTCGTAAATGAAATATAAAAATGAGAATTCGAAATTTTATTTAAAAATAATAATTATTATTATTTCGAATTTTGTTTGTGTCTTTTCAAGACAACATTTGGAAAAATTACTTATTCGGTTTTGCAACTTTTTCTAAAAGGTTACAATTGTTCGGTTTTCGACTTCTTCCGAAGAGTCGCATTTGTTTATCTGAACAATTTTTTAAAGGACATGTTTGTTCATTCTTTGGCAATTTTCGCAAAGAGTTGTAAGATTGTTTCATATATACACTTGTCAATTTTCGGAAGGAAAAAAACGTGGTCATTTTCGAGTCTTCTTTTTGAAAAACTGCAGCTAATTTTTTGATTGTTTCCTAGAGAGACCTTAGAGAAATACTAGAATTGCTATTTAGCATTCTCATCCGAAACTTTGTTGTATCCTGGAAGATTTTTGCCGGTGACCATTAGCAACGTTATGGAGCAAATAAATCCTTAAATATAGTGATATCATGCCTCAAAGTCTGAGTTATTTTACTCGATCCGATTTCATTGTTCAACCCATTTCGAAGCTATATTTTTACAACAATTTTAAGGATTTATCTTTGCTACAATGGAGTCGGAGACAATCAAAGTTATGAATCAAGATATGATCAAACTAGACCGGTTCGATGGGAACAATTTTGCTCGTTGGAGGGACAAGATGATGTTCTTACTCATTGCTCTGAAGATCTCCTACATACTGGATCCTAACTTGGCGCCTATAGAAGATCCTAAGCCTACTTCCGATGGAGGACAGCCAAGTGCGGAAGCTATTGAGAGGGTTAATAAGGAAAAGAAGAAACGTGTGGAGGATGAATTACTTTATCAGGGACACATTCTGAACACACTCTCTGATCGTCTGTATGACTTATTCATTGAAATGAAGTCGGCCAGAGAAATTTGGAATGCATTGGAATTCAAGTATAAAGCGGAGGAGCAAGGTACCAACAAATATCTAATCGCAAAGTATTTTGATTTCAAGTTTATTGATACTTAACCCTTGTTGGAACAAGTCCATGAATTGGAAGTGATTGTGAATAAGATTCGTGCCCTCAAGATTGACATTCCATAAGCTTTTCAAGTTGGAGCAATTATTGTGAAATTGCCTCCAAGTTGGAAAGACTGTGGAAAAATGCTGATTCACAAGTCAGAGAACTTTACTTTGGAGCAAATACAGAAACATCTTCGCATTGAGGAAGAGTCACGTTTACGTGATAATTCTGTTTTGTACAATTCCTAGGTGAATGCTATGGATAAAAAAATAGAAACTCGGCCAGAATTTCAAAGTAAAAAGTGGGGGGCATAAATTCAAGAGAACACAAAAGAAGCAAAAGGGTTGCTGTTTTGTTTGTGGCAAACAGGGACATTACACTAATGATTGCATTCACCGCAAGAGCATTTCAAAGGACAAGAACATTCCAGTGGTGAAAGCAGATGCAAATCTGATTGAAGAAAATTATGTAGCTATGATTTCAAACATGTTTTCGAACATGGAAATTTTGAAATCAATGATGCGATGGCTATGGTTTCTGAAATTAATTCTACCACTATCTAATCCGGTTGGTGGATAGATTCTGGAGCAACAGTCCATGTGTGCAAAAACAAGTACATGTTCAAGCAATTTGAAGAGATTGTTGACTCAAATGTTCAAGAGGTCCTGATGACGAATAATACTCTTGCAAATGTTGCTTGAAAAGGCACGGTGGAGATAGGCTTCACTTCTGGAAAGAAGATAACTCTTCTAATGTATTATGTATACCTGAAATTAGGAAGAACTTAGTTTCTATTGATTTACTTTGTAAGAAGGGGTTTCGGGTTTTGTTTGAATTCGACAAAAAAATCCTGTCGAAAAATGGGCTGTTTGTTGGGAAGGGTTATGCCAATGATGGCATGTATCAACTGAGTATTAATAATAATATTTCTAGTTCTACTTATATTGTCGAGTCTTCAATTTTATGGCATAGTAGGTTGGCACATATAAATATTTGTTATTTAAAGAATATGAGAAAATTAGACTTGATAAATTTTAATGGCGAATTTGATCAATGTGAAATATGTGCTAAGTCAAAATTTACTAAGAAGCCATTTCCTAGTGTTAAAAGAAATTCGAATTTATTGGATTTGGTTCATAGTGACATATGTGAATTTAATGGTATGCTAACTCGTGGAGGTAAAAGGTATTTTATTACCTTTGTATATGATTGCAATAGGTTCTTATATATTTATCTCATGAGATCGAAGGATGAAGCATTTACCATGTTTAAGAAATATAAGGCTGAAGTAGAGAATCAATTAGAAAAGAAAATTAAAGTTCTATGATCAGATAGAGGTGGAGAATATTTCTTAAATGAATTCTCTTCATTTTGTGAAGAACCTGGTATAATTCATCAAGTTTCGTCACAATATACTCCACAACAAAATGGTTTAGCTGAAAGGAAAAATCTTTTTCTTGGAGAAATGGTTAATTGTATGCTTTCAAATTCAAAGCTACCAATTAATTTTTGGGGAGAAGCATTATTTACTGCATATTATATTCATAATAGAATACCTTCCAAGAAAAATGACATAACCCCTTATGAATTATGGAAAGATAGAAAGCCAAATTTGTCATATCTTAAAGTGTGGGGGTGCTTGGTATACTACTGAGCTCCAGATCCTATGAGAACAAAACTCGGTCCTAGAGCTATCAAAAGTGTTTTCGTTGGTATGGTGAAAATAATAAAGCTTATAGGCTTCTTGATTTTGAGTCCAATGTCATAGTAGAATCGAGAGACGTTGAATTCTTTGAGAATAAATGTTTTACAAGTTCTAAAATTATTGAAAATAATTCAAGATTTATGGAAACTCAAAGTGATTCTCAAGAGAAAGAAACGAATGATTGTAAAGATATGATTGAACCAAGGAGAAGTATTAGAGCTAGGAAAATAAAAGACTTAGGTCCTGATTTTATTACTTATATTTTTCTTATTGAAGGAGATGTAGATAATAATGTGGTAAATAAATACCCTTTAGTATTAAATTTAGAAGATGATCCTAGAAGCTTTGATGATGCTATGTCTTCTAGAAATGCTTCCTTTTGGAAAGAAGCTATGAATGATGAAATAGACTCAATTGTGTCCAATAATACTTGGGTATTAGTACATTTGCCGAAAAGATCAAAACCTATTAGGTGCAAATGGGTTTTTAGAAGAAAATATCATTCTGATGGTTCTATTCAAGCTTTTAAAGTTAGGCTTGTAGTTAAGGGATATAGACAAAAAGAAGGAATATAATATTTTGATACATATGCTCCTGTTGCACGTATAACTTCTATTCGAGTTCTTTTTGCTCTTGCTTTCATTTATGATCTTTGTGTTCATCAAATGGATGTTAAAACCCCTTTCTTAAATAGAGACTTAAATGAGGAGATTTACATGGAACAACTAGAGGGTTTTGTTCTTCCTGGAAATGAGAGAAAAGTATATAAATTGATTAAGTCTCTTTATGGACTTAAGCAAGCTCCTAAGCAGTGGCATGAAAAGTTTAATTTGGTCATATTGTCAAATGATTTTATCAATAGTAGTGTCGATAGGTGTATATACTCTAAATTCACTAAAGACTATGGTGTCTTAGTGTGCTTGTATGTTGATGATATGCTTATCTTTGGAACGAATATGACTGGAATTAATGAGACTAAGAAGTATCTAACTTCCATGTTTAAAATGAAGAATTTGGGTGAAGTAGATATTATCTTAGGTATTAAAGTTAAGAAACATAGTGGGGGTTATTCTTTAAACCAATGTAATTATGTTGAAAAATTATTAAATAAATTTCAACATCTTGGTTTTAAAGAAATAAGTACTCCATTTGATTCCAGTATTAAATTAAATTATAATACTGGTAAAGTGGTGGCACAACTAGAATATGCAAGTGTTATAGGGTCTTTAATGTATGTGATGCATTGTACTAAACTCAATATTGCTTATTATGTATGCAAGTTGAGTAGATATACTAGTAATCCAAGTAAAGAACATTGAAGACCTATTACTAGAATTTTTGGTTATCTTAAGAGAACTAAAAATTTAGGATTGTTCTATAATAATTATCTGGCCATATTAAAAGGATACACTAATGCTAGTTGGATTACAAGTGTGGGAGATGAGCGTTCCACTTCTGGATGGATCTTCACACTAGCTGGAGATGCCGTATCTTGGGCGAGTAAGAAATAGACATGTATAACTCACTCAATAATGGAATATGAATTTATTGCTTTGATGGCAGCTAGGAAAGAGGCTGAATGAATTAGAAATTTGTTGTTGGATATCAAATTATGGCCTAGTCCTATGCCTCCTATTTCTATCTACTGTGATAGTCAAGTTACTTTGGCAAGAGCTTATAGTAGCACCTATAATAGTAAGTATAAACATATTAGTTTAAGACATGAATATGTGAGATAATGGATTAAAGATGATATCATAACAATTCTCTATGTGAGGTTAAGTAAAAATCTTGCAGATCCTTTGACGAAGGCTTTACCAAGACATATGGTAATAACGACCTCACAAGAAATGGGGCTGGAACCATTTAATTGAAATCACCAATAATGGTAATCCGACCTTTTTCTAGAACATCACTAGTTACAAGGTTTAATGGATAAGAACAAGTTATTGAATGTGATTGTTTAATACTGATGTAGCCCTGATATGAGAAGTCAGTATCGTCTGTTACGTTTTGTAGGCTGAATTGAATTCTTAATGAAGTATGATACAAGTTTGTAGTGTGTTGATAGTAATAGAAACTCATGGTAGATACTTCACCTATATGAGCTTAAACGTGGTGACGCTTCTCACGGAAGTTAAAGTTGTTTTCTAGAGAGCTCATGAAACAGGATCAAGCATAAGGCCATAATAGTGCGGAGTAATATAGAACTTATCGCTGAAACAAGAGGTTAATGTATGTGTGGTATGTCTGGTTCTATTACATAAAAGTACAAATTTAAAGCCGAGCTACTTATCACTTTGATAAAGTTTTGATATACTTACACTAAGTAAATGTTTAACTCGAAAGAGACCATTATGTATGTATATTAATCTTAGTGAAACTTTGGCTGTATGGTTTTTAAATTTTTTTTTTGAAATCTTTGTTTTACAAACAAAGTGGGGCTATTCATACCTTTACCAAAAAAAAAAAAAAAAAAAAAAAAAACAAAGTGGGGGATTGTTGTAGTTTGTTTGTTAAAACAAAATGAGTGTTTTTTTTCTTTGTCCCACATAGAATAGGTGGGAGGAAGTGGGCCAATTTAAAAATGTGAGATTTCCTTTTTGTAATTAAAAGAATGATTGGGTGGGATTAGACCTCACCATACCCACGTGCGGGTGTGCAAATAATTGCGCGATTTTGGCGTGATTATTTGGAGCACTTAGCACTTAGCACGTTTGCGTGCCCACGGATTAATTAGCGCTAATCCCTTTGTTATTTATTTATTTTATTTTTGTTATTTTTTAGTCAATTCAAAGGTTGCCTTTTATTTTGAGAATTTTCGGAAATGAAATATAAAAATGAGAATTTGAGATTTTATTTATAATAATAATAATAATAATAATAATAATAATAATAATAATAATAATAATAATAATCATTGATTATTATTATTATTATTATTCCAAATTTTATTTGTGTCTTTTCAAGACAACCTTTGGAAAAATTATTTATTCGGTTTTGCAATTTTTCCCGAAGGGTTGCAATTATTCAATTTTCGACTTCTTCCGAAGAGTCGCATTTGTTTATTCGAACAATTTTCTAAAAGACGTGTTTGTTCATTCTTTGGAAATTTTCACGAAGAGTTGCAAGGCTGTTTCATATATATACTTTTCAATTTTCGGAAGGAAAAAAACGTGGTTCATTTTCGAGTATTCTTTATGAAAAACTGCAGCCAATTTTTCGATTGTTTCCTAGAGAGATCCTGGAGAAATACTAAAATTGCTATCTAGCATTTTCATCCGAAACTTTGTTGTATCCTGGAGGATTTTTGCTGGTGACCATTAGCAACGTGTGGGGCAAATAAATCCTTAAAGATAGTGATATCACATCTCAAAGTCTGAGTTGTTTTATTCGATCTAATGTCATTGTTCAACCCATTTCGAACCTATTTTTTTACAACATTAATATGGATCAGATTTTGAGTTGCTAGAAACAGTGAGTTCTGCATTAGATTTCAAGCTTCTGTTTGCCAGTGCTGAATGCATCTTTCAGTCTTGCTGCTAAGATTGTTCTAGCTAAGATAGTGTTAGTTGAATATTCAATGTCAAGGATTTAAAATCCAGCGAGCTCAAGGAATTGTCTTTGAGGTTAGCAGTCCAGTGGAAACAATGCAATTGAATAACTTTGTAGCTTCCCAAATTGGTATCTTATTATATGCTCATGCCAGGTCAATTCATAAAGTAATTGATGTATGAGAGAAATGTTTACTAGTTGAAGCTCTAATTAATAGTTTTTTTGTAACTTTTGTTGGATTGGTCTTTTTATCTTTTTATGCATTTATAATTCCTTTTTCTGTTGTAGTTTGCTTTCATTGGATGCTCAATGTTTTCTCTTCTTTTCCTTTCAAGAGATCAAGAAAAAGCAGATTTTGTTTTTGTAGGATTGCAAGTTTCTAATTTCCTCTCCTTGAAGAACTGTTAATGCTTTTGTAGAATGGTCATGTGAAATGCTCAGTTCTGCTCTTCAGCATCTCCACTTTTGCAATATTTAGTTATTGATATGGATGAATGAAGCTTTGAGCTTTCCTCTTTTGTAGGACGGACGCAAGATTAGTGTTGGTGATTGTGCCCTGTTTAAACCATTGCCAATAAAATGGCAATGGACCATAATATGCCGGAAATTCCATGAAATCATATTTTCAACTTTTGTAATGTATTATTATTATTATTTCAACTATTATTTTGTATTTGAGGATTTCATATGTTGTTATCTAATCAATTTCTATTCATAGAAATATAAATTTTATTTTGTTATCAAACGGGTTTCTTTACTAAGAACCTTGTTTGGGGAATAAAAATTGAGAGATCAATTTCTGGCCAGAAATCAATTTCCGTTTCAGAAATTTTGTCATACACATCCTAAGAGTTTGATGAAAGATAGAAACTAATGAAATTTTTTTGACAATTCAATAAGAAGAATGATTGTACAAAAGAGAGAGGTGGTTGGAGAGGAGATGATGGATGACTAGTTAAAGCTAGTGGATCGAGAGGGTAAAAAATCTGTAAAATTACCTCCTATGGTCAATAGCAACTTAACCTTACATGTAAATTTCAGCAATAATTGTCCTCGTTTAATATTTTAGGTGATATTAAAGAATTAGCATGGACAAAAAAGGCGTCATGGGCATTTTTTTTTATATAAAGCTTTTAGCATATCGGATTTGTCCTAAAATATACGACATGAAGGCATATGGTGTCGACACATGAGAATATAGAATTTTTCGAGGTCATCTACTTAAGGTCATGCAAGGGCACTGAGGATGAAGGAACGGTGGAGGGAAGATGATGAATAGTAGAGGAGAAGGAAAGAATAGGGAAAAGGCAAAAACAGAAAATTGAAAAAATAAACTCAAAACTATGTCGTTCACTGCAATATCAAATGCTATTACGTAGGATTGCCTATGTTGATCGGATGTTTGCATCATAATTTTCTAGCCTAAATTGGTCCAATAGGCTATATTGGAAAATCATGAAAAGGTTTAGGGACACATTGACCAAATTGAAAAAAATTATGGTTAAATTGACGGCTATATAATAGGTTTAAGATTGATTGGATAATTTTCTCTTGTTTGGACAAGATGATATCATAATTATCACCTTTAACATCAAGTATGCATTAAGAACAATTTTTTATGTAGAACTAAGATTCAAAATTGATTCAACTCGGGAACCTATATAGTCAAAGGATAGTTATTTGAAATGGGAACTTATATAGTCAAAGGGTAGTTATGGTTTTCAAATCCAACTTGAAACCAAATCGGCAATCTGATTTTCGAACTAAGAGCACCTACTTGCACTTCTGATAGGGAAAAGTACAAAAGAAAAAAATTCTAAACATATGACATTGATACTAATTTAGTTATAAACATTTCAATTAAATTAATTTAGTCATAAACATTTTCACATTAGTAATAAGTCGGCATATCCAGCCAATTTTAATTGGTCGGTGCTGACGTGGACATCAGCTGGTACATGATGTGGCAATTTTTAAATAAATTTTTTGATTTTTTTTAATTTTTCCTTTTTTCTTTTTCTTTTCCTTTCCCTGTTCTCTTTGCTCTTCTTCCTCCTTTGGCTTCTTTTCCCGTAATGGTCAGCAAGGGTCACAGCCGTTGCCCAACCTCTCCTAGGGCCATGAGCAAAGGCTAGCGGCTAGTGAGAGCTTCGAGACCCTTACCAGAGCCTCATTGGCCACTATGGGGAAAAGAAGCCCAAGGAGGAAGAAGAGAAAAAAAAAAGGAAAGGAAAAAGAAAAAGAAACAATTCACAAAAAAATTCAAAAAATAAATAATTATTTGAAAATTGCCACATTAGCGGTGGCCAGTATTAGTTGGTGTGCACATTAGTGCTAGCTGATCAAAATTGACTAGATGAATTGAATTGATACCAATATTGAAATGTTTAGGATTAAATTAGTTCAATTGAAAGATTTATGACTTTTTTGATACATTTCCCCTCCCAAAATTTAGTGTCATCAAGAAGTTTCATGATCTTCATTAAGTTTTCGTAATAAGCATAACTCATTGAACATGGAACTTTCGGAAGATGGAAAAAACCATAATTATACATAACATTTGATAAGAAAAAAAGAGTGAGTATGTTTCCCTTCCGTTACCAATGGGAGAAAAGTCTTCTATTAGTGAATTACAAACATAGACACCATTCATCAGTGGCGATGTTAACCCCTTGAGATGATTTTTTTTTTTTAATTTCGGACATTTAACGCTATTAATTAGTCATGGATGCCTGTGAACTTTGGGCTTTGACCCCAGTCAAATTATTTTGATGTCAATTTTAGATATTGAACCAAGAGGGATCTTTATGGAAAAACTAACAATAGAAGAAAAGGACGAAGCAATAAAAATTTTCTAACCCGGTGATCTCGGTCAACCTTTCTCCTCGCTGCCTGCAATCTCCATCTTAGTTTTTTTTTTTTAATTTAAACTTAGTTTTAAATTTAATTTAATTAACATATATTAATTATTTACCCATGTCAGCAGTAAAATGACATTATTTTTGCACTTGTCTAGCTACATCATAGTGTAAAATGATCATTTTGCACTTACCTAGTCGGAAAATCGTCACATCAATATTTTTGCCGAATTTTCTCGTCGTTGGCACTTAACTGATCCATTTTACCCCGATTTTGACATTTAAATGTCACTTTCCTAACTTCTTATACTTAAGTGTTTTCTCGTACCAAGTTTTGGTACTCCAGGAATTGGGGTCTCATTTATTATCATTCTTTTAGTTCCAATATTTGGTATGAGAGTGACATCCACTAGTTTTGTTTGATTGCAACTTCCAAAGATGAATGGGAAGAATTTCAATAACTGATCTATCTAGATGAAGGTTCTTTTCAAATCGCAAGATTTGTGAAAGCTAGTGGAGAATGGCTACACCGAAGTGGCTGAAGTTGAAGCATTCAATGTTTTAAGAAAGGAGGAGAAATATTCTTTGCCGGAATCCCAGAAGAAAGATCAAAATTCATTGTTTGAGATCTTTCAAACCCTAAAGGAAATGATTTTTGAAAAAATATCAAGCATGGAGACCGTGAAAGCAACGTGGGATATTTTTCAACAATCCTACAAAGGCAATGATCATGTCAAACGGATGCGGCTTCAAACACTTCGAGGTCATTTTGAGTCTTTACGCATGAATGACTCTAAACCAATCCTGGCGTACTTTGATCACATGCAAACCATTGTTAACCAATTGAGGGTTAATGGTGAAGAACTCCAAGATGTGAAAATCTTAGAAAAGATCTCGAGGTCTTTGATTGAAAGATTCGACTACATAGTCACGATAATCAAAGAAGCGTAAGATGTGTAAACCATGATGTTGGAGCAGTTGACAGGTTCATTATGTTTGCATGAGCAAAGAATGAATCAAAAGTCCATCGGCTTGAATCTCAAGCAAGCATTGCGAAGTTGGGTCACTCAATCAAGCCGAGGAGGCTATCATGCTGGCCAAGGTCGTGGAGGTGGTTGAGGATGTAGATGTGGAAATTTCAACTCCACTAGAAAATGTAAAACACGGGACAAATCAAAGGTCAAGTGTTTTAGGTGTAACAAATTTAGATATTCCAAATCCGAATGTCAAGCAAAGGTGGCATATGAGTAGGTAGAATAGGCGCATACCATTGACAATGAGGAAAACGTGGTGCTAGCATGCAAGAAGGATGACCCAAGTATTGTGGACAGTACCTTGATACTGGGTGCAATAATCATATGATAAGCCAAAAAGAATTATTCTCACACTTGAACAAGACGGTTCACGGTGAAGTTAATTTTGGGAATAAATTTAAAGTTCTTGTAATGGACAAAAGTGACATTAATATCAACTCAAAAGATGGTACTAATTTTACCATTGTAGATGTTTATTCTAAGCCAAGACTTTTTTTAAAACTTGTTAATGTTGGGCAACTTTCCAAAAGAGGCCAAAAAGTCCACATTGAAAATGGAATTTGCACCATCATGAGTGTAAATAGTAAGCTGATCACCATGGTGCAAATGACAAAGAATTGGATGTTCCTCCTTACTCTTCAAATGAGGAATCTATTGAACTTTTAAGTGGTGATGAAAGACAATAGCTAGTTGTGGCTTTTTTGATTCGGTCATCTAAATTTTCGTGGACTAAAATTACTAGTCCAGAAAAAGATAGTGACTGGCATGCCTTTGATTTATATTCCATATTGCTCATGCGAAGGATGTCTTGTCAGAAAACAACATCGACAATCATTTCCAGTTGGAAAAGATAGAAAAGCAAAACAACCTTTGGAGTTGGTACATACAGATATAGGTGGAGTCAAGTTTAAAGAATTTAAAGTCTATGTTGAAAGCATAGACTTTAAATTCATTCAGACAAAAAAGGTACATGTGAATTTTTGTAGATAATTTTACTAGATAATCATAGGTATATTTTCTGAGAGAAAAATCTGGAGCTTTTGTCAAGTTTAACGAATTTAAAGTCTATGTTGAAAGCATGGTGGCTTTATTCTAAAGACGTTGAGATCATATAAAGAAGGAGATTTCACTTCGAATGAATTTGATAAATACTGTAAAATTCATGGAGTGAAATATCAGTTGAATGCCAACTATACTCCACAACAAAATAGTATAGCAGAAAGAAATAACATGACAATTTTTGAAATGGCAAGAAGTATGCTAAAGGCTAAAAATTTGCCCAAGAAGTTTTGGGCAGAAGCCATTGCACGTGTTGTATTTGTGCTATACAAGTGTCCAACAAGGAGTGTTCTTGGAAGAACCCAAAAGAGGCTTGAAGTGGCAACAAGCCAGATCTTTTGTTCCTACGAGTATTTGGGTGTGTGTCATATCCCCATATACTAGATGAACAGAGGAAAGGTTGGACAACAAAAGCCAAAAGTGCATCTTCATCGGTTACAGTGACATAACTAAGGGTTATAAGTTCTATAATCCAATCACTAAGAAAGTAATCATCAGTAAGAATGTCCAATTTCTTGAAGATGAAGCCTTGGACTAGAATTAGAACATTGACTAGAATATCATCACCATTGAAGATGAACAATTAGTGGGAGAGACAGAAAAATCTTCAATCGAAAAAATACATCATCTTTGCCTAGTAGTTTAATTTCTTTACCAAGAGTAGTTTCACAACCGTCAATATGTCATTCATAACAATTGTAGGAGAAGTCATCAAGATTCAAGGATTATGTAGTCACAAGAGGTTATGACAGTGATAATGAAGGAATCACTGATGAAACTATGATAAATTTTTGTTTATTTGCATAACGTGACCCCAATATCCTATGATGATGCAGCAGTAGATGAGAAATGGATCTAAACAATGAATGAAGAAATCCACTCCATTGAAAACAATGACTCATGGGAGCTAACTTCTCTACTTCTCGGTAAGAAGCCCATTAGTGTCAAGTGGGTATACAAGATGAAGCAGAGGCCTTACAACTAGGTGGAGTGATATAAAGCTAGGCTGGTTGTAAAAGGCTACAAGCAAAAGTCAAGTATTGATTATTTTGAAGTACTTGCACTAATGGCTCTAATGGATACTATTCGGATGATTTTAGCACTCGTGGCTCAGAATCAATGGAAGATCCATCAAATGGATGTGAAATTAGCATTTTTCAATGGTGTTCATGAAGAGGAAGTCTATGTAGAGCAATCGCTGGGTTATGAGAAGCAAGGGCAAGAAAATAAAGTTTACAAACTAAAGAAAATATTGTATGGGCTAAAACAGGCACCTTGAGCATGGTACACGAAGATTGACATGTACTTGTTAGAGCATGGTTTTCAAAAGTGTCCATATGAGCATACATTGTATATCAAGTCAAATAGTAATGGTATGATTTGATATTTACAGGAGTTTGAAAAGATGTTTGCCAAATTCAGGGAGGCTATGACTAGTCATTTCGAGATGACAGATTTAGGATTGATGTCCTATTTTGCAAGCCTTGAAGTGAAGCAGATAAATAATGACATATTTCTTTCACAATAGAAATATGCTAATGATATTTTGAAGCAATTGAATTTGGAATCGCTCAAACTGATATGGACTCCCATAGAAATATGATTGGAGCTAAAGAAAGAAGGAACTAGAAAACTAATAAATCTCTCTTATTTCAAAAGTATTATTGGCTGTTTAAGAAATTTGGCTTTTACTAGGCTAGATATTACTTATGGTGTAGGAATTATTAGTCGATTACTGGAGAAATCATACCAATTACATTTGCAGGCATCAAAAAGAATTATACAATATGTCAATGGAACTCGTGATCATGGAATTTTATATTCTTATATCCACAATTTTAGTTTGGTTGGGTACACAAATAGTGATGGGGCAAGTGATATCAAAACTTACAAGAATTCTTCTATACATACTTTTCTCTTGGATCAAGAGTAATTTCTTGGTCCTCAAAAAACAGGTTGTTGCACTCTCAACAATTGAAGCAGAATACATAGGTTAGCTTCGGCGGCATGTCAAGCAATATGGCTTTGTGGGATGCTATGTAAATTGATGCATGAACAGGCAGGCCCTACCGAAATAATGTGTGATAATAAATCGTCTATGGCTTTAACCAAAAATCCTTTTTTCATATGGCAGGAGCGAACACATGATGTCGAGTATCACTATATTGGTGAGCAAGTCAAAAGATGGCGAAATTAAGCTTAATTTGTACAAATTAAAAAAAAATCATATTATAGGTATTTTAACTAAACCATTGAAGGCGGATTTGTTTGAAAAATTGAAGATGATGCTTAGAGTTGTTGAATTCCAAAATCAATTTTAAGGGAGGCTGTTGAAATAAAATGAAATTGATTATTGGACGACAGCTCTTGGATGAGAAACATGCAAGCATTGAAGAAAAGCCATAAAGATTTTAAGATGGCTGCGTTTTTCTTCAACATGGGGTTGTTTCATTTTCTTTCTTAATGATGTGTGGGTTGCTATGTTTTTTCTTTATTAAATGTAATGATTAGCGTTTGTGAGATTCAGTTCCTATACTAAGGAATGAAATCATGAGTAGTAAATCAAGTCACAGTCCATAGAGACACAAAGAAGAGAAAGCATTCTCAATAAAAAGTTCTCCCTCCAATTTCTAGTGTTTTACTCCAAGTTTCCAAAGTTTATTATCATTTTTTTTTTTTGTTCCAATAGAGTGAACATGAAAATTGATGGTTGGAAAGAAAAGCTTAATTTCAAAGGCAAGGAAAGAAACTTTGATCGAAGCTATGATTCAAGCAATATCTCAATACGTGATGTCTATTTTAGAAATCCTAGTTTTGGTTTGCTAATCTATAGAAATAAGAATTGCTGCGTTTTTGTGGAAGAATAGTGAATCAAGAAGAGGCCTTCATTGGAGAAGATGGGAGGTGCTTAAAAATAGAAAAGATAGTGAGGGAGTAGGTTTTAGAGACTCATTGGATTTTAACAAAGCAATGCTTGGGAAACAAGCATGGGGACTTTCTTAGGATCAATTGTCTTTATGGTGTAAAATCCTCAAATGAATTTATTTCCCTATGAGGTCTTTTTGGCATGAAGGGAGGGAATTCTGGCCCTCTTGGGGTTGGCAGAGTTTGTTGATTGGAAGAGATACTATCTTAGATTCGGTCATATGGTTAGTAGACACAAGAGAAAATATCAATACCTGGGAAGACAAGTGGCTAAAACGAGGTATTATCAAGAATCAACCAACTCTAATGATCCAATTAATATATATATTTTTTTTTGGTAAGGTAAGAATTGTATTAACTTTTAACCAAAACACTATACAGCAACAATAAATGCACTCAATATGACAAACAAGTCAAACGAGTGAAAGGGTGCCGAGCTAAAAGTAACGAGAAAAGAGAAAACTACAAAGCAGCAACCCTCAACACAGAAAACACAAAGCGCACACCCTTGGCAAAGGCAAATGAAAAAGAAGCAAAAGCACGGCTTAATTTAAGAAAATAGATGGGCTAAGCTCCAGCTTTATTGTAATCTTCTATTGGTAGGGGTATGAAGTACCTGATGGAACGTCAAAGCCTTATCCCTAACAACCTTGTCAAGGCGTTTCTTCCTAGCTAGCACAAAGGGAGTTCAATCACAAATAAGGCTCCAAAAGCGAACCGAGTGAGAGTGATGTGAAAGGAATCTCCAGATAAATACTTGATAGCCCATTAAAGGTTATCCATCCACGAACTATTCTGCCAAGCGAAATTACATCTATAAGCCCAAAAAATAGCTAGAGCCCCAGTAGTACGATACTCAAAGAAAAGGTGATCGACAGAGTTAGGATGACAAGAACAAAAAGCACAATTTGCATAAGAGATTCTGCCATAGGTAAGAAGCATAACCTGAGTGGGCAATCTATTTATGATGATCGGCCACAAAAGAAGCTAGTACTGGGGGATTAGCGACCTGTTTCAAATCAGAGGGGCCCAAGGCATGGACCGCACTCTTAGCTGAATGACATCCTAGGCCGAAGTAGCAGAGAAGACCCCAAACAGGTGGCCCAACCAGTAGAAACGGTCGGAGTCATGATTAACAAATGATAGGGGCTCATTCTAGGAAGTAATCTCATCCAAAACTTTGGATGCCGCACTAGAGAAAGATAAGTAATTAGCAATTGAAGCTTGCCTAGGTAATCCAGAGCGATAGATGTCTATGTTAAAGAAAAGAAGATTTAAAAGGCCCCTCGGATGCTAATTGTCAAACCAAATTGATATAGAGCATCCATTTCCCACACGCTAACAGAAAAACTGGCGAAAGTCGTGCTGAAGGTCCAACAATTTCTTCCACGACCAAGAGCAAAAAATTGGTTTAGCAACTAACCAAAAGTTCTTTTTCTTCAGAAAGGTAGAGTGAATCAATTTGCACCACCAGGATTCCTTATCCATAAATAAGAACCATATGTGTTTAAGTATAGTTGCTTTGTTGCTTTCACGCAATCTTCTAATACCTAGGCCTCCTTCAACCTTCGGGAGGCACACATCATTCCAAGCAACTTTGGCACCTCCCGTACCTAGATCCGAACCCTTCCAAATGAATTGTTGTAGGATACGTTCAATTTTATCAAGTACCAACCTCGGCAAGATAAAGACGTTTGCCCAAAAGACCTTAATGGAATAAAGCATTAACTTGATAAGTTGCAGTTGGCTTGTAAATGAGAGAAAACGATGTGTCCACAGTTGCATCCTCAATGTGATTATATTAACCAAAGAAGAGCAATCAACCTTCCATAGCCTAGATGAAATTATGGGCACTCCCAAATACCAAAACGGCAGCGAACCCTCTTGATAACCAAGGAACTCTTTAAAGAGGTTATGAGATTCAGGGGAAACTCCAGAGAAGAAAATCTCACTCTTGTGCTAGTTCGGAACTAGGCCACACCAGTGAGAGAACTTATTAATATCGGCCTTGAGAAGAGATAAGAAGGCATATTCGCTTTAGCAAAGAGCAAGACATCATCGCAAAGAATAAATGGGATAGCTAATTCAGTTTGTACCTCCAAAAAAAACTTGAAAATAGGCTGGCTGGTTTGTAGGTTAAGAGTACTTGTGAAAATTTCCATCACCAAAGTAAAAAGGTAAGGTAACATAGGATCGCCTCGTTTGATTCCTCTTCCACTAGGAAAGAAGCCGTAAAGCTCATCATTGAGGGAAATAGGGAATTTAGGCATTTAGATGCAAACCATAATAAGATTAATGAAATGCGATGGAAAGCCAAAAGCTTGCAACGTTAAGTCAATAAACTCCGAGTTCACTGTGTCATAAGCCTTGCGAAAGTCTACCTTGATGACACATTTAGGCAAATGGGGCTGCAGGTGAAAGCCTAAAAAAAAGCTCTTGGGCTAGTAAGATATTATTACTGATGCACCGCTCTTTAACAAAGGCACTCTGCGGAGGGCTGACAATTGACGGCAGAACAGACGCCATCCGGTTGGCCATAATCTTAGTAATACATTTATAGACAGTGTTGCAACAAGCAATTGGTTTATAATCATTGACCGAGGTCGCATTAGGACACTTTAGTACAAGAGCAAGAATAGTATTATTGATCTCCCGAAGGAGTTGGCTGAAGTAAAGAAGTCCTTAACCCCCATCATTACCGAAGTCCCAACTATGTCCCAATTATGCTTGAAGAATTCAACGCAAAATCCATCAGGACCAAGAGCCTTACTAGATGCTAAAGAGAACATTGTGTATCGAGTTTCTACCTCGAAATAGGCCTAGAGAGAAGGTGTACTTGATCGTCGTTTAGGGAATGAGGCAACGCTGACTTGATTTCCTTAACCGAGGGAAGGGAAGTGAGATCAAAGGGCACCAATAGTTCTTCAAAATGAGAGACAAATTGCTGATGAATTAGAGGTGGGTCGTGAACTATATTACCAACTTCATCCAGCACTGATAAGATTCTATTGTGGAGTTGCCTTCTGTTGACAAAATGGTGGAAAAACTTGGTATTGAGGTCTCCCTCCTTCAACCATTGAACTCTGGACTTCTGTCTATAGAACATTTCTTCCTGGAGACGAAGGTCCAAGATTGCCTAAAGGTGATCTCTCTCTCTCTCTCTCTCTCTCTCTCTCTCTCTCTCCGTTGGCCAATTCCTAGTTGAAAGGGTCCGGAAGAAAAGCATACTCCATTGGCTAAGGCATTTCTAGCTTTAGCAATCCTGGCTGAAATGTCAGAGAATGAGTCTTTATTGAGACACTTAAGCCTAGCTTTCAATAGCTTTAGATTGTAATAAAGGATGAATATAGCTGATCCAATCACCGGAGTATCCCAAGTTTGCTGAACAATTTGGTTGAAAGATGGGTGCTTCATCTAGAAATTGAAGAATTTAAAAGACTTCCTTGTGCTCGGAGTAGGGAAAATTCTGATGACCATGAGGGAATGGTCAGAAATTCTAGATGGGAGAAAAGACACCTTAGAGAAGGAGAAAAAACTGCTTCAACAAGTATTCACAAGAACTCTGTCAATGTTCCTTTGTTTGCGATTTTCTCTTGAGGAAGCGGCCTAGTGTACCTGCATCAAGTATATCTAAGATCATCGAGTTTCGCCTGTTGAAGGCATTGTCCAAACTTGTCATAGGATGGCAACCATGTAGACAACCAACCACCCCTATCAGAAGGATGCCTAATGGCATTAAAGTCACCCACAATCGGCCAAGGACTTTCAACAAACATAAAGCTATATTGGATAATATCCTGCCAAAGGGGACGATGGAGCACAAAGGTGTGTTCGGCATATATGATAGAAAGATGGAAAGATTTGTCTGTGGATAGACATTTTAAGTGACCATGGATAATTTGGGAGGATGAAGAATGAGCAGCAAATTCCACAATGCTCGAGTTCCAACCAATCCAAATTCTCCCTCTATGGAATGATCATAGTTGGCAATCCAGGTCCAACCAGGAGCAATACCATCAGATATAAAAGGAAATTGAGTAGAAGGGATCTTCGTTTCCAAAATGCCCAAGCAATAAAGGCTATTAACTCTAATAAAGCTTATGATCTCAGCTTGCTTTATGAGATTACCAAGTCCCCTAATATTCCACACAGCTATATACATATATACAAGATGGGGAAGGTTATTACTTTTTACCTCGGTTTTTCATTTTTGAGGTAGCCTTAGGCGTGGGGCTTACCGAGGAGCTGCTACTAGAGCTTGTAGCATGTACAACATCAAGTATCTGGGAGGGGACTACTAGCCGCACCTAGTCAATCGAGGGTTCCAAATCCTTCGGGAAAGTGGAGGCAATGGGCTTTCCCTCATATTCAACAGTCACCAAGCAAGTCACACCATTCAGGTCTATAGAGATTGAATCACAAGGGGCGTGATCCGCATTGATCTTCACATAGACGTGCGCATATGAGATCACTTTCATGAAATCTGTTTATTGGTCTACATAGAGGGGCCTGCCAATAGCATTGGCAATGATGCTAATACCCATAGCCGATCAAAGCGCGTAAGGGATACTCCTCAACTGACCCCATACTAGGATTGTCCTATGGAAGTTTCTCTTAAGTTCCATTATGGGCTGCCGTTGCTGGAGTATGAGCGGAACCTTTGCCACTGTAAGTGGGCCACCGTCCAAGATTTTTCTATGGAAGTCTTGATCTGGAATGTGAAAGAAGTAAAAGCCATTATCATTGGCCATAACTTTCAAAAGGTGAGGACCCCACACAAGCTTCAAGGCGGCCTCTGTTAACTTAAAAGGTAGTGTCTTTTTTTCCAACATAGTAGCCAACTAGACATTCTCGCCACTTGGGGTTGCTGGCTTCCTGGATTTCCTGTGAAATGCGCACCACGGGTTTTGCTATCAATGATATTCGGTGGCATGAAAGTGAGATCATAATCTTTGGTTGTTGATTTAGCCACATTTTCCCAAGAGCGAACTGATGGCCTAGTGGCATCATGAGTAGGAGCTGTTGTGATGCCAGGTGGAGCCCACCCTTGAGGGTTCTATCACAAACAACTGTGTTCGAGCTGAGTTTTAGTTATTTGTGCAGCAACAATAATTTTAACTAACGCATGGGCCAAAGGGAGAGAGGGCTTAGCATTAGAGGCAACGGATTTCTCCCTATCCATAGGTGAACGGGAATTTCTTCCTCGACTACGGCCCCGTTGTCCAGCTTACTAGGCCACCAGCGAAGTCATGTTCTCACTTGTAGGTGCTTCCATGGTTGAGTTGGGTACAAAGCCCAGCAAAATCAGTAGAAAACAAAGACCCACAAAACCATAACAGAAAAAGAGCATTGTTACCTGGACAAGGCGAGCCAACCAAAACACTTTGGTGGAGATGGAGAGGGGGGGTAGGGAGAGGTGAGCCTTCAAATCTCAGCTCCAACTAACCAACAAATCTTCCAGAATCACCAAACAAACGATCGCGTGAACAGGAGAAGAATCGCCCAACTAGAGAGCATCACATGAATAGTACCCGAGAAGGGGGGCAGGGAGAGGTGAGCCTCTAAATCTTAGATCTAATTAATGTTGTTGATTTGATTATACAAGAAGAGAATAGATAGGATGTTCACACGCTCAAAAGAATATTTGATAAACAAACAGTGAAGGAAGTTCTCTCGATGCTACTATGCTCTTGTGCTACTCAAGATAAATTGAATTGGATGGCTTCCAAGTCTAGTACCCTACTCAGTGAAAAGTGCTTATAATATGATTCAAAAAACAAAAAGTCCACAACACAGCATGCAAGCAACATCTTCATTCTAGCCGCCCTGTAAATTATGGAATTGTATTTGGAATATGAATACCCCTAGAGTTAAGGTCTTTTTGTGGAGCATTTGTCAAAATGCACCCCCTACTACAAAGAATCTTAATCTGAGAAAAATTGTATCTTAGCCAGCATGTCCTTTTTGTGAATAGGAGGTGGAATCTTTTGAACATCTATTCTTGCTTTGTTCATGGACCAACTTAGTTTGGTCGGATCCTAAGGCTAAAATCCAAGTATCCCATCAAAATATCACGCAAATAAAATTCTTGCTCCAAGGCCAAATGGTTCGGCATGAGTAACTTTGGAACTTTGAAGAAGTCACAACCCTCTTGTGGTATATATGGAAGTGAGGAATGACTATGTTTTTCGGAGGCTAACCCCAAATCCGAAGATCCTAATTAGCTCGGCAAGAACATCATTCAGGAATTTTAGCAAATGGAACAATCAAAGATTGAAACTTCATGTAGAAACAAGTCAAGCGATGCAAAGTTGAATCCCATCGAAGGCACTCACCTTGAAAATTGACATTGACGGAGCTTACGTTGAATAAGCTACGGAAGGTGCCATAGCAAGGGTTATCGGAGGTGCTAAAGGGACCTTCCTCGATGGTTTTGCTAAGATTGTTCCAGCCTCATCAACAATTCAGATGGAGGCGTTGGCCATAGCTGAAGCCTTGAAGCTACTTCAGTCGAAGGGAAAAAATGAGTTTGCAGTTGTAATCTCACCTTGGCTAATTGTGGTTGGTCTGTAAATTGTGCTGCCGATTGGGTAGCCATGGCCCGTAAAATGAATTTCCTACCCTCCTCTTGGGTAGCTTGGCCCCCCAATCCCTTTAGGATTTACTTTGTTTGGATACCCCATCTTTTGGTATTTTATTTAAAAACTCTTAGGCTTGCAATAATATTGTCATGTTCTTTTACCAAAAAAAAAAAAAAAAAAAAAAATTTACACCCGCCAACGTGGATTTCTCTAAAGCTAGGTTTTGTCTGTTTGTCGTCTTTTTGCACATTCCATATAAAACATTACATTGTGTACCCCAAAGTTCTTTACGCCTTCGATGCAAAATGCAGTTGGGTGCTCTACCGGGGCGTTTGTTCTTGAATTTTCCTATTATCTACCAAGGGACACTAAAACACAAACTTGGTCCGGTTTTGCAAACAAACAGCCGATCCTGTGGGCCCCTCTTCATGTGCCATATCAGGACAAATCATTCTTAAGATAAATTATTACGCGAATTGAGAGCATGTACTGCATACTTGAAAGCGGTCGATACGAGCCGGGTGCACGTACTCAAGACAACGCATCGTCATTTCGTAGATTACACGTACTTCGGGAAAGAAAGCAAACAAGAATAAAGCCAAAGGCATCTTCAACGGAAGCACGACAGGTAGCCCCGACAGCTGTACGCAAGGAGCACACTTGCAGAACCCAGAAGGCCGACGCGTGTTCAGTGCATGCAGAGAGTCCCTTGGGTCTCATGCCAGAGCATCCTCTTCTTCGTCCTCTATATAGGACCTGTGAAAATGATATGAAGTGATCTTCTTGTGTTTCTGCGAGTGAGAGAGGGTTCGGGCTTTTCGAGTTCTTGTGAAGTTTTTGGTGGGGTGAGAAAGGAGAGGAGAAAATGGCGAGGAACATGGCGGGGCCATTGCTGTTCCTGAACCTGGTGTTGTACTGCATTGTGGTGGGCTTCGCTAGCTGGTGCATCAACCGCTACATCAACGGCCAATCCGCTCATCCCGGTTAAGCTCTCTCTCGTTGAGCTGAAGCACACACCTTTTCACAGCTCATAACTGCTCTGGAGAGCTTTAAAGACTAAGGGAAAAAGAGAAGGAAAATTTTGAATTATGTCAAGATCTTTGGGAAACATCATTCTTTTAACATAAGGGCGCCTCTTAATTTTTCGACTCGATTAGTTCTACATGGAGATAATTACGACAGTTCTCTAGACGTACACGTTAAATCATGGAAATTGAGAACCGATCCTTATTATCTAGGAAATGAGTAGCTTAGATTATGATGTCTCTTATTGTTTTCTCCCCATTTGACCTGGAGAGATGATGGGCAGGTGTCGGGGGAAATGGTGCCACGATGTTCTTCCTCGTGTTCGCGCTTTCGGCAGGAGTGGTCGGGATAGTCTCGAAGTTGCCGGGCGCCCTACACATTAGGGCATGGCGGGGCGACAGTTTGGCTGCGGCTGCTTCTTCTTCAGTGGTGGCATTCGCCCTCACTGCTCTTGCCTTTGGGTAAATTATTTTGGCTAATTCAAGTTCTAATTCATTTTTATTTAGCAAAACGGGATTTAACTTATTTGGCTCAAGATACAAGGCCAGATTATCTTTTTCTTTCAATTTCATTTTTCTTTTCCTCCGATGGTTGAGATCTAGTTTCGCAGAAAAATAGATCAGGGTCCAATATAGAAGATCGACACACAAAAATGATTGAGATAAAGTTGAAGTTAGGAAAAGAGATTATATGGATTGTAAAACGAAAGATTAAGTTTTATTAAGATTTGACGGTTTGGCAAGCTACATGAATAGGCAAACTAATTCTCAGACTTTGAAGTATGGCTATTATAATTACGAATATTAGAGAAGTCCAATAGAAAAAGTTGAACTTTATAGATGAAGTCCCACAACACATAAACAAGTATATAAATCCTGCGGGGCAATTTGACCCACCCTTTTACTTCCAATTCGAAGTAGGAATAGCATGTGAGATGTGAAATTTGATTCCATAAATGCAAAATAAATTGGCAGAATCTGGTTATGATAATGATAACATGTCAAACCTTTAATTTAAAAGGTAGTAGATAGTAAGAGACCAATAAACAGCGACTTAGTTTCTGGGAGAACCATACATAGTCAATCAATTCAGTGAAGTCTTTGCCCTGTTTCTTAATCGTGTTGGCATGCGTAGGTTGGCGTGGAAAGAGATTAATGTAGGAGGGTACAGAGGATGGAGGCTGAGAGTGTTGGAAGCTTTCGTGATAATCGTGACGTTCACTCAGTTCTTGTATATCCTGGCGCTCCACGCGGGTCATTTCAGCAGCCGGTACGGGCCAGGCTACCGAGACACTCCCTATAGCGGCGGCATCGAGCCTAAGGGCGGCGGCAGGGGAGTGACTGGAGCTCGGGTGTAGGGTCAAAAATGAGTATTGTCAGATTTTCTGGGAATTGTGCTACTTGTGAGCTGAAAGTTCCTTTGCTGTAATATATCACGATGGATCTAACTTTCACGATCAGGTTATGCATGTGTCTTGTATGCTTTGTCCGTTTATTCTTCGGATGTGGATCGAAGTTAAGTTTCTTCAACGAGGGATGGAAAAGTGAGGAAGAATAAGTGCCGTTTATAGATCGCATATATTCCTGAGAAGTTCCAATCGAAGTTATAATTACTAATTACTAAACCCAAATTCGCCATGAATTCACTTTTTAACATTTCTATATGAAGAATTCGAGTATTAGGAGTCCGCTGTTACTCCTCTAGATCCAAATAACCCGAGGATTCTAAATTTTTAAAATTAATCTAAGGAGTTTTGAGGGTTAATTCCATTTATGAAATTGATGTGTTCAAGGTACTTCCGTAGGCATTTGCTCCGATACCTCGTTAAGATGAGACGGATAATCTTAGCATTTTGACGGGATATTGAATTAAATCAGTTTGAGGTATCAGCTTAATTTTTTGTAAGGGTAAATTTAAGAATAAATTTAGGGTTCGTCTGAAGAAAAATTTATCATGAAAACTAACATTTTTTTTTTTTGCAAACAATTTTCATTAAAAAAACAATCGTACCCTCAATTTAAAGTAAATGTAGTTTAAAGTAAATATCATGGAACGATTAACTTTGATATTTAATGATATTAACCCTATTTATAATAACCAAGAAAAATGGAGATCATTACTAGTAAGCCAACTCTTTTAGTTATTTAGAAAATGAAGAAGATTACAAGTAAACTATGCCACCTGGGCTTTTTAATTTTTATAACTTTCACTTTTAGTCCCTTTCTTTTGTGGAATTTTCTTCTGAGCTCCTTATATTCTGGAATGACCAGAAATTAGGCAGAATCACTTGTTAAGCTCACATTTGATCTATAGACGCAGGCGATACCAAGGAGAAATAAGGAAAGTGACGAACCAACCTTGGATTCATGTGGCCCGAATCGTGCATTTGATTCAACTCCTTTTTCTTTGCTTTCTCTTCTTCTTATGAATAATTGCACTGGAGGCCATGATTGCTCGTAAGATCATGCGGATGGATAAAAGGAAAAGGTGCGGTTGGGTTCTGATCAGCATCGCAAAAGCGACTGAAAGCGATGTATTTCGTTTCAGCCCCCAAAGGTGGGCAGCAAATGAATAAAATAAAACTTCAGGCCTGCCCCAAGGCTTATCTCGAAACTGACGATCCTCAAGGCGTTAATAATTCATACATGCTCTATTTGGTTTATCAAGTATTGTGTTGGATTACAGTAAAGACTTTAAAAACGCATTCCAAATCCATTCTTCTTAACATTGTTGTTCTTTATATTGTACGTTCTATTTCACGGCATATCATATATTACTGTCCCACTAGTTAACATGAGAGCTCTCTCAAATCTAGCAGGGGTGAACTTCTTCGTCTATTAAACTCCATAAGTCCCTTTACTACACCTGAGAGAGAAAAGATTCGGTTCGGGTCCTCGAGGGAAGCTCTTGCTTTGACCTCATCAGCATCACCGGACTCTCACGCTGACATTGAGACAGAAAACAAGGGCGCTTCAACGCTCGAATCGATGACATCGAGTTTGTAGGCCACATGATACACGACTTACTTTCTTGAAGTGACTAGCAAAAGTAAACGAAAGGATAGTGAAACTTAATGAGGGCCGCTGTCTGATGTAAGCTTAATTTAGTCCACTGATTAACGGGTAGGTATTTTTCAGTGATCAACTCCTTCATTATGACGATGTTACAGGAACTAAAAAACGACATTGTGGAGACAATACATTTCTTCTTTGGTTTTTGATTAAATTCAACGAAATTCCACCTTCAAGCCAAGATTGTCAAAGAGGGATGAGTGATGAAGTTACTAGCGATACCCGTTTTTCCTTGCAAAGCCAATAATAAGCGTTCAACGTTGTTGACTTACTGTGCAGGTCATTTAGCATTCTAGCATTGATAGGTTCATGTTTGAGTTCAGCGGGCTTTTCCCCTTTTTAGGTAAAACTGGGAATGACTTGGCTCAACTTTAGTTGCAGCACTATGAATTCTAAAGTTGCGCAATAGTCAACTATTTACACTAATTGCACAATTATGTCATTTGTCCTCTTTCTAACAGCTTTGGAAGGCAAAGTTCCATGATTTAGAGAAAGGAGTAGAGACATTTTTGTTTGAAAAGAGTTGAATATGTCCAGAAAGGATAAGATAGGATGTATCGTAACCCAGTATCAAACATCATATATGTAAAAAAATCTAATCTTCGATAATTTAGGGCCTCTTTGAAAGCTGTACGATGTTTTTTCTTACACGGTTTGAGACATCGTGCATATTTAAATAATGCTATTTCTATTATTTCATGATATTTAGCAAAAGTTTACAATATTTCCTCAGATAGAGTCACTGCTCTGTCCCTCGATACGATCGAGTGCTTTTTCGTTTTTTCATTCTACTTCGAAGGGACGAAAAGTTAATGAAAGAATTTGCTGATATGAGTTCGATTTTGTTGATTGTGATAATGCAGAAATCTTGGATTCGGATTTGGCTATTTGAACAGAAAGATTCGAGGATCGAAGGCCCCATAACTGAGAGTGTTCATTCTGTATTTGGCTGTGGTTTTGTATATGCTAATGCTGTTAGTGTTAGACACTGACTAAAAATGGGTCTTTCATTGATATCTACTTAGCGAAGTGAATACCTCTGTTTGATTGCTGATATGCTAAGAGGAAGAACCTAGTCATCATACAAGAATTGGAAGAATCTTCTACAGTTTTACTTCCTCAATGATGAAGCTTAATTCGGTCAACCGTAATTTCAAACTTGATAGTTGAGCAAGGGATGACTCCTCCTTAACATCATCCATATTAACAAGGGTGGCGTAATTGATGTCCTTTTAATCAGCTGGCGGGTGTTCTGCCACAGCAATGTTTATCAGACCAACTGCAGAGTGAAGCATGTTTAGATTGGAGAATGTTTGATTAGCACAAGTGAAAAGTTGGCATCGAAGTCATGCAGTTCGGATTCATGCCAAGCAAACCTCATCAGTTACCAATCTGAGATAATTAACATCTGGTCATTATAAATTCCATTCGAGAAAGTAACAGCAAAGAATGTGGAACTAAAGAGTAGCCTAATCTGATTATTTGAGGGGAACAAAAATGTGTTTGTTGGCTTATTTAAGATTAATGAGGTCCAAGGGAACTATAAAAGAAAAGGCGGGTCAATTCTAATGCAAGGAAAGATGCACTTTAGGGCATTGAACTTGCAACCTTCTGTTTCAAACCAAATAGAGATGCTACCAGCTTAATGTCTCTTGCACTTACTGATCTTGAACTCATCTTCAAGCAGTTTGATCGCAAAGAATATTACTGTTTTGACTTCTTCTTCTTTTTTTGCATCCATGTATTTATATTTTGATCCTGTTCACATTTGATCAAAGCCAGATTACGTCGAACTTTTATCTTCAAACCCGTATCAGTTTGTACATGTACCTGCACTGTTAACTCTATAGCGCCCCTTAGCAACTAAAATTGGTTGCTAAACTTCAGCTTGGATTTTGTCGTTGATGCGAATCACTCATTCCACCAAGCACTAAGTATAACTGTGCCAGAGCCACTTAAACAGTGATCGGTTGTTTAGAGATTAGCATCAGCTCACCATGAATATGAGCCTAGAATTGTGTCTCATGGGCGTCAGCCCTGGTTACTGGGAACTGTATTCTGCATCTGTTTAGTAGCTATTTTCAACTGATAGACACAAAAATAGCTAGTGCAGCTACATGCTCTGAAGCGCATCGCAACTTGTATGCGGCTTGAGTCAGCAGACTGTTTTCGATTTCATGACAATTCTCTCAACAAGGATAGGCATTACAATCACACAGCCGCTGTTGTAGTGCCATGTAGTCGTCCTTGTCAATTTGATTAAGTGAGGAAAACCTACAACTCGATAAGAGGATCCGCTTCATTCAAACTGCATGATCGATTACTCAACCAACCTCTTAAAGCGTAGATGACTTGCATGGGCTAGTATAATCATACGTTGACATAAAAAAAATACCCTCGTTAATGTATTTGACTCTATGACAAATTTGTTGCAGATAAAGTTTCAAATGAACTTTACTCAAATTTGGATAACTTTTACTATAGATCACTCAATTTTTCTTACGTTTCGGAAAGTAATATCGCATTGAAGCTGTCACGTTAGATTGATAGTGAAAGAAGCTTAATGAGTTGCCAAATTCTTAAAGAGTTGTCGGTGGGCCCTATGACAGAGGAAACCTCAATGAAAGCGAAGTTACATGTGGGCTACTTGGAAAATGACTAGATTGAGTGACCTCCAGTGTGATTTTCACGAACTAAAAAGTGGATATCTTCTAGACGGGGACTGATTGTTACATACTATATTATCGATGTTAGAGATTCAATTGCCAACTTGCGTTTAGGAGATAACCCATTGACCGTAAGAGGACCATATAAGATGATATACATATTATATCAAATAAAAAAGATGGACAATCAAGCCCATTTCTTGATTTAGTAGAAGTTAAAAGAGTTAAATAGGGTCCCAAAAAAGAAGAGATATTTAAAGAGCGGGTCTGATTACGCCTATTTCTAATCTTAAATGGAATGAAATGAAATAGGGATCTATATGTAAACATAGTATATATTTCGATAGTGGCCCGGCTAGGTCGTGAAAAGAAAAAAAAAACTCCTTTAGAAGAAGAGGTACTCTTGCTTTTCTATTTTTTTTATTCGAAATATCTCTTTAGAACATTTTCCCTATCTAAATAGGATTGCTTAGAGAGAGAGAGAGAGAGAGGCTTTTTTTTTTTTATTTATTCAAGCCTTGCTTTTTGTGTAATGTAAGATAGTAATTATCCTTTTTGAACTATCATGGAATTAGCCTTGGCCGATTTGATTTTCAATTTTATATTCTCGGGTGGAATCTGTTTTAAGTTTTTTTTTTACTTTGTTTTAAAATAGAAATAATGAGTTGGAGATGATTTTCAAGCCTAGGAAGGCTATGAAATCCATCAATGTCCTAAACATTATTATTCGAATCTCGATTTTAAAAATTGGGAAGCGATTATAATAAGGTTGGTTTCAAATTCCTGATCGGAACCAATTACCTTTATGGTAAACCATTATAATCACATGCGTTTCATTATAATTTTGAAAAGTCGTTATCATAAGTAGAAATTTGAAAAGTTTTGAATCAATGGATGAGACCTGCCACATTGTGATCCAACGATTATCAATTCCTGTAAATATTTCTTATGGAGACTATAGAAGCACTCTCAAACTAAACCCACGAGTTAATCGACCAAAGACAATGATTTCACATATGACTACGGTTGAATTCCTTCCTGATGATAAAAACCCACGATTTATATATTTATTCTTGATGATATTTTCTGGTCGAGAAGCTATTCCGTCGACATGACCGAAACCTTGGACCTGAGATATTTCTTCACGATTCAGCGTCGAATCCATTGGCGAGAGACTGTGGCTCGGCATCGTGCAGATCGTTGCCCGTCATCAATCATGACAACCAAAAGCGCACGGAGAAACAGACAAAACGGGGCCATATTCATCAATCCACTGTATCCTTTGGGATTCCAGCAATCATGAGAAGTGCTTCTCCTTCAAAAAAGGCCGAGCGGATAATCGAATAAACTAAAGGGGAAGTGATCAATGGCGGTGTCAAGCTCCCTCTCCTGACCACGGTTCAGCGACCGATAGTGGAGGGTACTCGTGCGGATGACAACAATGGTTGCCTACCGAAATACAGGGGGAGACCGTCAAAGCGTGTTTCCAGAGAGGCGAGGGAGCTGACCGGTTGACCAGCCTATGGGAGGGATCCTTCGGCATCACACGTGGGTCAAAAAGGTATCTTTAGAAAAGCGCATCGGGCTCGGATTGGAGTCAAAGTTCGAGTGATGGGATAAGAATCGACCGCCCTTTGTTCAGTTCGCTTAACAGCTTGGAATTTACTTGATTTTTCGGCGAAGGCTTTGCATTAAAGTAGTTTTTTTTTTTTTTTTTGGACAAGTTGCACTAAAGTAGTTTATCTTGAGCGAATTCGGACGTGAATTGGCAATGCAATCGCGAGCTTTTCTTCCCCCCACGCTGTCCAAGCTCGAGGAGACATCAGTTCCATCAATGTCAGCTCAGCAGAGAGAGAGGATTTTGGAGAAAAAGTGACGGAAGTGATACATCTACGCGGCAGAAAGTAAGTGATGGTGAGAGGAGAGGATAACTTAGAAGTGAATAACAATATGAAAAGACTGCAAAGAAAATAAAGATATATCAAATTTATTAGACATATAAAAAAACAACCCAATGATCTTATTACTGTGAAAAATCAAATTTTGTCCAAAAAATAACCAATAAATCTAATGTTTTTATGTTTTATTTTAATCAAAATAATGTATGATCAATCATGCAAAACTTATACTTGTAATCATCTTATTTCGATGATTTCAATGTATCAAACCAACAATAGAACTGTTTGCTCATATATAAAAAAATAACTTTTTTAAACAAATATTGTCATTATTGGTTAAGTTGTGTTTGAACTATCTTTCTCAAACCCCTCATATAGATAATAATAAAGTGCAAATGAGTTGTAATCAATCATATTTAACTGCATTATTACTTAAATTATACAAAGCCAAAATATAACTATTAATGGAGCAATATTAATCATAAAGTACGCTTTACGATCATAGAAAATGAACAGATCCGTCGTAAAGTTTATGATGAAGCATCATGAGTGGTTAAACTTAGGTAATGTGTATATCAAAAAAAAAAAAAAAAAGATGCGGCCTCCTTATTGTAAAGTAATATGTACAGAAAAAAAGAGAAAGATGCATTTATAGTTAGAGTTAAAGATCTTATATGGCAAGCTTCCAATTAGGTCAATTATCTTTTACCTTGCTTAATAGTCGCCATGAGTAAAATATGATATTTACTTTCTCATTTTCCAAATATGAGTAAAAAAGAAAAAATCAACCCATAATTCTAAGAAGACCACTCCAATGAAATGCGGTTCATATTCCCCATCTCATCTTAGGGTCAAATTTGTAACATGCATTGGAATATAAACTTTAGGTTTTTTTTTTAAGGGTATTCATACATTAGTTAAAGAATGTAGTATAGGAAAATACTCAAAACTCTATGAAATCTCCAATCGAGAGGTAAGATAACTTTTGCACTACTAAAATTCATCTAGTATATAAAGTTTAGTTGAATAAATAGCAAAATGTTTGACAGTACATATATATCTAAGATTGTGAAAAGTAATGCGTGTAATTAGAAAAAGAAAATCAAACAATAAAAAAATCCTCAACATGCCCTATCTTTTCCTCGCTATTTAAATCCACTTTATTTAATATAATTTTTTTAATGTTTTCCCAAAAAAATATAATTATTTTGGGTTGGGTAAAAAGTAGTAAAGTGGGAAATTGAGAAAAACAATTGAAAATCCTTTTAAATTCCTCAAGAACATCTCCAATTTATTGTTCACGCCCATTTCTTCTTCATATATAAAGAATAAATACACCAAAGGATCGGCTTTCAACTCAAGAATTGACAATCGTTTGTTCAAAACCCATTAACTATATACCAGCTATTTTATATCAAAGCCATCTGTATATATTAAAATTTTAGACTTAACCGGCCCATGGTACTTATAATTGTTTTTGGGTTTCTAGGTAGCCGAGCCTCTATGATTGTATTTGTGGATCATAACAAAAGCATATATAAGTTCATGAAATCGAATTAGCTCATAGTCGGAACTTGCAATTGCACAGCTTAATCGTCTAGGCTCAACCCATTCATAATTCTTATAGGGTATTTTATGGGTTTTTGGGTATCGATTGAAAGCAAAAAGACAATGGAATTTCTTTCAACTTGCGTTTATCAACAAAGGCAAAAGCTTAACTTTTATGAAAACGAAAAGTATGCTCCCTAAACCCTCGCAAACTCGAAAAAATGAGCCTAATAAAATGGGAAAACTGAAAATAATAAGTAAACAGCAAATAGACAGGCAACAAAACGACGCAGGTTGGGGTTCGGGAGTAAATATTAAATAGATTTATTCATTTGGAAGGAATATGTGACCATAATATTCCATGTCAAAAAGGACATAAAAGTGTTTTGACTAGCTATCACTAGCTAGGTAGGCCGGCTAGTGAGCACATATGCTTAATGCTTCATGAAAACTTTACATGTAAATCATCATGCAAGGATAATCTCAAAATGATAATGGACATTTTAGTGTCAGTCTTTGTTGATGCATTGACTTAAGGATCTTGTTAAAGAATATCATTGAAGTATTAATTAATCATAACTATTAAAAAAATTTCATTTTTGGTATATTGATGTGATGAACAAGGAAAAAAGAAATTGTGACAAATTTTCCTTATTTATATGCTTAATAAGTGCTTTCAAGAGACTCGTTAAAAAAATTAAAAATTAAAAAAAAAAACTTCTACATAAGCACGAATTATAGGAGGGAAAAAGCTACCCATAAATTAATAAATTAATAAACCACTAAATGTTTGGTAAACAGCGGAAACTAAGAATTTCAGGCGGTCTCCTAGGACCACTTGCTAGTGACATTATGGGAAAAACAGGTAACATTATTAACAAGGTCAAAGAGATTGACCAAATTCAAGACTGGTCTTTGCGGTGCACACGCGCAATTTAATTTGGACCTTCAAATGTTTCTGCCCATTTGACTCCAATCTCCTTTTAGGCCTGCATTGATAGGTACGGTCAACTCCACATTCATCGGTCAAACTCGGTTCAACCGTGTGTCCAGCCAACCTACCTGATATATAATAATATATTTTTATCATCTCTCAATCGCACAAAAGAATCTGATAAGAGTCCCCCAGATCCTCTCCCTTTCGGTACCAAAAGCTGGCATTCAATCGTCAGTCCATTCTTTGTGACAGACATGCTTAGCTTATCAGCTTGCTTTTTTTTTCTTTTAGCTCTTCTCCGTCATCTCTGCAATAATGGAACGTCACCAAAAGCAACTCTCTAGCCTGAGAATATCTCCTGATATGAAAATAAATTTTAAGAGGAATGATGGTTCTGTCGACTATAAAATAAGGAACACAAAATAGTTATTTAACACATTAATTATTGTATCCCTAGACTTCTCATGAATTGTAGATTTTAATTAATTCTTCCTCATCATTTCATAATTTTAGATACATTTCTTAGATTAATAAAGCATTTATCCTCTTTTTTAGAATTTTTTTCTCCATAAATTGTTGTGAGATTCATTCTCCAAACACTTCATTTGCCGTGAAATTTGAATATACCTATTAAGTTTCATCTCTCATTTTATCTACATATATGATAATGTCACACACTACTATTTAATATAATAATTTGGATACATTTACTCGAAGAATATCTTATCGGAACTCGATAGATACTTGATTAATAAAATAATTATCATTTAGATATATCAATTTTTTATTTTTATTTTTTTTGCGAAATAGGTCTACAAGAACCATATTTTCCTCCAACTCTGATTAGAGAAAACTTTCCACCTATTCATTCTTGAATAATACAGGAGAAAAATCCTTTCTCAACCCATGGCATCGAAAGCGCTTAGCGAACTCTGCACAACCAGTGTAAGAAATTAGGGATTTTTGATAACTTATTTGAACACCCAATTTCGACAAAGCTTGCGCATATTCATTAGCTACCTTTTCGTCTGTGATCAAAACATCATCACCAAGTACTGCATACTTAGTAAAGAGCTGACCAGGGTAAACCTGTTCTGCCGAATACCACACCATAAGATGATTTGATATGATTGATGGATTACCAATATGGATAGGGCCCTCGTTTATTTTAAATTAAATTCAGTCATTGGAATGTCCATATCTAAACCCACGAATAAAAGGTCTAGTTGGAGGGAAAGTTGGAGGGGAAATGTCGAACATAACCCATTTGTTAACTAGTCATATTTTTCTCCATCTCTAATTAGAGAAAACCGCCCTCAATTAGTCCTCGCCTATGAGTTAAAGATATACGGATGTCCTTCATATTTACTCTTGGGTCTGTTCGTTTCATGGAAAATAACTTCCGGAAAAACGTTTTCCGGATTTTCTAGCGTTCGTTTCACGAAAAATGAACTAGTTAAGGAAAATGTTTTCCATAATTGCAAAAAACAACCTTTAAAAGTGAAGAAAATGTTTTCCACTTCTGAGAAATGGAAAACATTTTCCATAAGTTCTTCCATCTTGCTTTTTTTTACCGATACATTTTCGTTTTATTTTTATGCTTTCTTTTTATTTTTTCTTTTTTTAAATCGAGTTTTTAATTTTTTTTATTTCCTTTTCTTTCTTTCCTTTTCATCTTCTTCTTTGGCGGCAATTAGCGACCGGCCACGGCGGCGTCCGGCGACTAGCTACAAGCCAGCTCAAGTGTCACCCTAGGCTAGCAAGGCTCCGCCTAGCCCGATCTGGTGAAGCTGAGCTCGAGCCTTGCCAAATTGGGCGAGGCGGAGCTCTCGGTGGCCTGGGGTGGAGCTCGTGGCTCACCAAATTCGGCGAGCTAGGCGAGGCTCGAGCCTCGCCCAAGCTCACCAGAGGTTCGCCGAGCTCTAGCAAGTCGCAAGCTTGCCGGATCGGTGGCGGAGCTCGGGCTCCCAATCCAAGCGAGCTCGAGCTCCATCGTTAGATCCGGCGAGCTCGTGACTCACTAGAGCTCGGCGAAACTCTAGTGAGCTCCATCGAGATCGGCCAAGCCTCAAGCTCGCCGAATCGGCGACCGGTCTTGGTCGGTCGTCGGGCAACCGGCCATCGTTAGGCATGCGGCGGCAGAGGAAGGAGGAGGAAGAAGGAGGAGGAAGGAGGAAGGAAAGGAAAAGAAAAAGGAAAAAATAAAAAAGAAAGAAAAAATTAAAAAAATAAAAATTTTGATTTTTTAAAAATACAAATAATTAAAAATTCATTTTTTTAAAAATATAAAAAATAAAAATAAAAATTTCGATTTTTAAAAAATACAAATAATTAATAATTCATTTTTAAAAAAAATATATAAAAAATAAAACTAATTTGTTGGTCAATTAAAAATATTAAAATTCAATTTTTGATAATTTTTCCCAAACAATTAAATTAGCTAACCAACAGTGGAAAATATTTTCCGCTCAAAGTTTAGGTTACAGCGAACACTGGAAAATAGAGTCATTTTTCAGGAAAATGACTTCCAGGAAAATGTTTTTCGAAAACATGATATTTTCCGCGAAACGAACAGACTCTTAGTTAAGTTAGCATATGGGTAACATATATACTTGTAACCCACCAATCCCTCCAATCAAGAACGGAAGAAAACACATAAAACCTTTCGAAATCGATATGAATAGTAAAATTTTTAGTTATGCCATTTTTCCCTGTTAGGATCGGAGGAAATTATTCCAGCTAATTTTGATTGCTATCACATGTTTTCAACCATCTCTCTCTCTCATGCTCCAGCATGATCGCTGCAGCACCCCCCATGTTTTACCGTGCCGTCCGTCAATGGTCGTCTCCTCCATGGGCCGCGTCACCGCATGACAACGTCGATCACAGTCGCCATACGAGATCGACACAAGACACGACTTGAATGAAACAATTTTATGGATCAAGCAACCAATAAAGTACTTCCCCAAGTAATATGGGGACACAAAGCGTGTTTCTTTGTATCTATATGACCATGGACATGTCGTAGACAAGCTTAGTGCGCGGGAAGCGAATTGCTACTTTTTGACTGCTCACACTACTAGGATTTCCTTTCCTTTTCTTCTGTTTCGTTTATATCATGTACTGTAACCCATGAAGCGAATGCTGAAGTTGACAACACCCACCTCAATTGTCACGAAAGAAAGAACTTATGTCCTATATTATAGGTTGACGCCATAAATTCCACCCCGAACTTTCAAAATGACACCCAAGTCAATCCTACCATTGAATTGACCATTCTTGTGTGTACTTTAAAGAGTTTATGCATAATTGACCAACATGGTTTACGTTGAATTAGGGCACTAAACATTAGTCTAATTTATGTTCTGTATATGATACAAAGCATATATTTATCTACATAAAGTACATGTTTCAAACAGCCATGTAATAATTATAATGATCCAATCCGTTCCATGCGAGCCAAGTCTCTAGAAAAAATACTCAAAGTATGCACACGAGGTTGCAATCATTTGAAGTGAATTTTACTTATGAATAATATCACAAGGCAAATGTGATCAATGTGAGACTTGAGACGTTATAGACTACCTAGCTTAAAAGATTGACATTCTCGTTAGCATTGACTCATATTGCCTGGCAATACTCCTATTCGATATACAATACAGTCTATTCTTGACTCATTTTTTAAAAAAGTTTATTAGGAGCCACACCATATCCATGCCCTTTCACCTCAAGATCTTTTCCCACCCTCATTGAATCGGCTTTTAGGTCTACTTCATTAATAAGACATTTAGCTTCTACTTTGATACTATTATTAGAACTTAGTCCATTCCACATAGGCTAATTCTTCGAAAAGGAACACTCAAAACAATCATACAAGACTAGGAATGGAAGTGAGACATGTTTAGGTTAGCTAATATCATCCCAAACTCGTCTCATTAACTTCCCATTACTCCCCTAACCCATCCCAAACCCGCTATGGAAGTTGATATTATATCCCAAACTCATCTTACTAAAGTATTCCTTTTCCATCCTCGTTCCTACCACTCACCATAAGTTTTTGTAATAAACACTAATTTTATGTTTAACATATGATGAACAACCCAAATTTGCAAACGCAATTATTTGTTTGAAACTTATGCATTGTATTTATCCAATATAGACCCGTAGAGTCTGAAAATAATATTGAAGAATTTTATATCAACGATCATAAAATCATAGGTCTAACAATAATTAAAAGTTAGGTGTGAAATGATGACTTTCGTTGAAAAATGTTATGCATACATAATTTAATTATTAGCGTTCGCAAGCTTTTATGACTATGTAACTTTTAGAGTTTTAATAAAGTAAAAACGACATTAAAAAATCCCAAAAACTATTTAATAGCTATGAATATGGGGTTTGGCTATTGGTTGGCCAACTATGAAGGCCAAGCCCCTATAGGGATGTTAGAAATATCCTATCCCGTTTCTCCAAACTTGCTACCTATTTAAGTTAGGAAAATTATGAAAAAATCTTAAACCTTTTACATTTATGCTAAGTTAATCTTAAACCTTTCAATTTCATTAACTAAGGGCGCGTTTGGTAACGATTTTGTTCTAGGGAACAATTTTTTTTTTAATGAAAAATGGTTTTCTTTTTTTTGTTCCTGGGAACAATTTCTGAGTAACTACAAAAAATTTCTACTCCTAGGATAGAAATGTGTTTGGTAAAATTGTTTAATTTTGTTATTTCTTTTAATTTTTAAATATTTTTATTATATTTTTCCTTTTTTTCTTATTTTTTATTTCTTTATTTCTTTTTTTTTCCTTCTTCCTACTTGGTGGCCAATCGCCGCCACGGTGACGGTCGACGACCAACGAGTGAGGTCCAACGAGCTCGCTAAAGCCTCACCGGGTAAGGGTGAGGGCTGGCGAGCTCGTCGGAGCCTCACCGAGCCATTGTGAGGCTCAACCTTGCCAAATCTAGGCGAGGCCGAGCCTTGCCGGTGGCCTTGGTGGCCAAGTGAGCCTCACTAGGCCATCGGCGATGCTCGACCTCGCCCGGGCAATGCGAGGTCGGCCTCACCCTGGCCTCGGCAATGGCTGAGCCTCATGCTAGCTAGCGAGGCTTGGCCTCACCTTGGCTAGGCGAGGTTGACCTCGCCTAGCCCAAGCGAGGTCATGGCTCAGCGTCTTCAGGGCTCGACGACGTTCCAATGAGGTCGCCAGCCAAAAGGAAGAAGAAAAAGAAGAAGAATAAAAAAAGAATAAGAAAAGAGAAGAAAAAAAGAAGAGAGAGAAAAATTAATTCTAGAAAGTATTCTCGAGAACAAGAAGCTACTTTTTTCTACTTCTTGTTTATGTTCCAAATCTATTCCCGGGAACAAAATTTTTACTAAACACGTTTTTATGCTTTTTTCATTCCTCGGAACAAAATGACAGAAATTTTTGTTTCGGGGAATAGAAACAACTTTTACCAAACAGGCAAAGTCATAAATATTTTAACAATTTGTCAATATAGTCCATCCGGTCAATTTTGGCTGGAAATTGCCGTCGTGGATGCTGGCCATCCTACGTGGCATAGTTGGCACTAGCATTGACATTTTTTTAAAAAAATTTTTATTGTATTATTTACTCTTTTCTTTTCTTTCTATTTTTTCCTTATTCCTTGGTCGATTGGCAATGAAGGGACCTATGCTTAGAACCAGGGAACCGGAGAAAGCTTGCTATAGGTATGCCTTCCCACAGCAGGCAAACCTTGTTCAAGCCTTTTATGGATAGCCTTTTAGCAGCAAACTACCCAAAAATTTAGTTTAAAGCATACAGACACTCAAAGGTGCCAGGATAGTAACACTCCTAACTAGCCAAGCTGCATTTCTCAGATAATCATATCACGTTGGAGAAGGAGAGGTGTTTAGGGAAATATTAAAAATTTTCACAAACACGTATTTTACTTTAAGGGACTCTACTCAACACATTACATCTTCTTTGCAACAACCGACAAGGTCACCCCTTATCAGTTGTTGCTTGTGGCCAGTCACTAAAGATCACTGTGGCTTGGCAATTGAGTGGAGGAAGAAGAGAAAAATTAGAAAGAAAATAAAAATAAAATAAAATATTATAAATATTTTATGTATCAACACTGATCATATCACATAAAATGGCTAACATCCATATCAATGATTTTCGATCAAAATTTATTGAATGAACTATATTGGCAAATTATCAAAATGTTTAGTACTCAATTGGCCAAATTGAAAAGTTTAGTACTGACTTACCACAAGTACAATATGTTTATGGTTTTTTTTTGGTAACTTCTTCAGTATTTGTCCCCTCAGGGTATAAGGGGGTCAAGAGCTCTATCCCTAGGCGTGACCTCGCAGGGATCTATCTTATCTCTGAATGATATTCCTACCAATATGAGATTTTGGATGTCATGATGCAATTTAACATGAATTATTAATCTGGGAGGCTAATGGTCCCTCGCATCGCCTCCGCTAGCCACCAATATTTTACAAAATGAACAAAAGATGAACTATATACTATGGAGGAAGCTTATCTCCGATGGTAAGTGAACGCACTAAATGCACTTGATGAATTTGATAATAGTACGACAACATTTGTGTGGTGTCAAATTGTCAATACTATATGAATGTAGTTACATCACCGAAATTAGAATGTGTTGATATTTACCCAGAAAAATAGGGCACACTTCACAAAAAAATAACTATTTTCTTAACTTTTCCGATAAAATAAGCCAGGCAAATCCCATGGAATCGGACATATCTATCACGGCTGCTGTAAAGTCGATAATCTTTCAAGCGTAATGGTTAGTTGCTGTAAAGTCACACATCCTTAGCTTCTACGCATGTTAAGCCTTGGAGTTAGATGTTTTTGTTTGTTCTTTCGCTTGGAAAGTTAACATAGCAGTACACTTAAAAGATCTTGTAATCATTCTAAGTTGAGCATTCAATCTATTAATCAATTACATGCAAATATTCGCAGGGTCCCACCGGCAACTATCTCGCAAAATTTAATATTTGTAGCTCCACTGACGTATAAAAAATTAATTCCCCGAGAAATATCCCGCCATGCTTTGAATAGTATGTCGAATCGTTTATTCAAAGGAGAAATGGAGATGATTCTCTCTTTCACCACAAGTTTTATTGTATTGGATTCTGGATCTACTAGTGTCTTGTAGATATGCATGATACCAAGATTTTCTTGTTCATTTAGCAATAGATAATTGTCAAAATGTGCCACAAAAAGTCTGGTACCTTCATTTGCAGAGATTATTAAGAGAGAATCTAAATTCGAGCTAATTAGATCAATTTTTGTGTAGAAAGTTAAGCTAATGAGTTATAAACTAACAATAAATATTAACCATATTACCTTACATCACATATTTGATGTAGGACTTCTTTTGCCTAACACCCCCATACATGCGTCTTAATAATAAATAAATAAATAAATTTGTGTTTTCTATTTATTTGGATATAAAAGTTGTTAGAATATTTAAATAATAAATCACGTCTTCATTTAAAGTTTTAAACTTTTAGCAAAGTTGGCAGTAATTCTGTAAAATTTCACAAGATATTGAGTTGAAGGTCCTGAATTCGAATATTATAGATCTCATTTGCTTCTCCAATTAAATTTAAGCACTTAATAATAGGAAAAAAAAAAACTTGACTTAACGTGCTGGAGAGTATTAGAACATTTAAATATTGAATCACGCATCTAAAAGTTTAAGCATACAGTGGTTCTATAAAATTGCAAATGAGTAACTTAGAAAGTGACTTCCAAAAGATATAAATAGGAGGGGCTCTCTCAGCTTCTTTTGAGCAATTATATAAGTAAAATGGGGCCATATTGTATTCTTTATAATACGAACTTCACGGTCACGACAAGTTACATATCTTAATAGATTAAAGTTGATAAGTGTTTTCACACTTAATTTGACTTTTACTAGATGTGAATGTGTTACTAATTTCTTGACATAAAACTAACAAAGTGTGTTCCATCACCATTGTAATGGGATCAAAATTATCAACTGATATCATGTTTGTTTGTTGTCTTTTAAGTCATTTATATGTTTCCAAACTTATCACGTAAAAAAAGTGCTTTAATGAAAGCACGTTGCTAGTTAGCTACTTTCAATGTAAATTATCATACTAAACAAGTGGTTCTTTGAATTTATTTTTTGATGTCTCGGGTATTAGAAAATTTTCGTGCTAAAAGATCAAAGAAAAAGAAACTATCCTCAATATATATCTACTCATCTCACAAATAGAGACGAAAAGTACGATCTTTTAATGATAGATTGTTGCGAAGAACCACGCTTGCAGGCCGAAAATGATATAATAATAATTCTATTAGATATCTATCATTTTCTCCCTCTTAGATGCGCACTAGAAATTTATTAAAAGTACAACCTATGATCTTAAAAAAGGGTGGAAAAGATTTTGTCTTGTAAGTCTCTTCGTGCGAGAGTCATGAGTTTGTCACTTGTACTATTATATGGATATGGACTTTAAAATTGGGCCATGAAAATCTCTTTACGAAAAGTTTAAACAACAAAAAATTCAGAATTCATCTCAAAAAGTAATAAACAAGAAAAGAAAGCGTGATAAAAACTTTTCTTCTTGGGATCTGCTTCAGACTTTCATAGGTTAGTCTCTGACTGGCTTTATGATAACACATCTGGCCAAAACAAAAAAACTTTACATCAGATATGAGAAATCGGATCAAGATTTGTGACTTCAAAGCAGAACTAAAAGAGCAGCAACTTTCGGTGCTGTCAAGGATTTAAATAATAATATGTTAGGAGAGTTAACTAGGTGCCGTCGAAGAGGCCGACTCTCATTTGGTATCTTGAACGGTGTATTATTAAACTCAAGTAGAGACCAAATTCAACATGTAAACAATTTTCAATTTTGGTAACTTTACTACTCCATCAGTGAATGAGAAATTCTATTCATCACTGTTTGTGTAACTTTACGGTGTACCTAGTATTAATCTTCGAAAAAGCATTTGTTTCTAGAACATCGTGGTTATGCTTCAAGATTTTTTTTACTTTTCAAGCTTGGAAAAGAAGAAGATAATTAATTATTTTTTCATTGTAACCCCACAACATCTAGATATCCATTCATTATATTATGATCAATCTTGACAAGACATTCTAGGAAAAGTTAAAAAGAATGATAAGGTACCATTCGTACAAGATTTTGTTCATTACATCACGACACAAACAATTAGTGATTTTTTATCTCTCTATTCATAAGGTGGTACTTTGTAGGGCACACGAGCTTTAGGAATTCGACAAGTTTTTAGTATCAAGTATAGATTTTTTCGGATGCCCACTTTATTAGGAGCACTTGTAGTTAAACAAATCAATGATACTAACTATTTGTTTAGCAAAATCATTTGATTAATGCTCTGTCTGTGGAATTAGGGAAAATGGGGGTAAGAAATTCGGGTTGGAAAATTCTGAAAACCTTCAAAAAATTTCGAAGTTTGAAAAAGAGACATGTTTTAGAATTATGAGATCTTTATTTTTGCATCTTTATTCCTTCGTGCTTCCAAAAATGGTGTTGAAAGTCTTTGCAATCGATGCAGGGTCTATATTTTGTTTAGTTTTAATTGATACAGCTATGGTTAATGCCGAGGGGATTACTTGTCTAGGGATATTGATTGGTACTAGTAGATTGATTCTGTTCTTTGTTTTGTTGGTCATACACTAGGGGATGTTTCTTTGAGTTTGTAAGAGAGTCAACTCTCCTTAAGGATGTCGTTCTGCGATGAAACCTATTTACATATCAAAAAGTGGATATTATAATTATATTCTATATAAGAATATTCTGGTAGCAATCTACATACGACCTATAAAATTATAAATCTAATTAATCATTTCATTGAGGGAAATACTTTGTGCTGCTCGACATATAGAGGTATTATCACTGTTCATGGCAACAATCATTTAGGGGACCACGCAATTCCTCAGTTTCCAATTTCAAAGTGATATAAAATTTTCCTTTCTAAGATTCCATTTATTTAGCAGGAAATGAATAATTTGAAAAACATTTTTTCAAAAAGATTATTTGTATCATTTAAAATAATTAGTTGATAAAAAAATTTACTATCAACAACAAATTATTTATAAATCTTTTCATGAATGATAAAAAAAAAAATCATTCATTCATTTTTATCAGTCATGTAAAAAATCATTTTTAGGAAAATATTTTTCAAATTATTTATTTTCTATAAATTACATGAATAATAAACCTCTTAATTTCGGGAAACTTTAAACCCTAGCTACTTCTTATTAAATGTGAGAATCATAAGGGAAAAATAAAGCTTGGCATGACCATCAATTCTCAAAATCAAGCATAGCGACCAGTGGGCGTCAGCTCATTATCAAAGGAGCATGGTGTGTACAGAAACTAAAAGGAAAACAAAAAAACATGGCCCGCAAGTTTCCAGAAGCACAAAAAATGACCCAGAATGCAACACCTGTCCCTGGTGACGCAATTAGAGTCCATCCATGCCTCATTATTTAATGCCCCCAAAACCCGATCTGGCATCCAACAATACAATAAAATAATAGATTTATTGTAGATTACATGGATCAATCTCCTTAATTAGTATATAAGGACAACAGATGGTGGAGAGTCATTGGTGGCCTTGTGGCTTTCAGTAGTAAAGAATTCCCATCCACCTAGTATTCTTTTGTGCACTAGCTTTTCTCACGCTTTTGCTTGGAAAATCTAAATTGATTGATTAAATTAGCTCCTATTGTGTCTAGATGCATAATCACTAGTTATACGTGGCCTCATGCCACGAGATTACTCCATCACTTTGTCTTGTAAAGCATTATAAATATATGTGTAAAAAATCAGATGTGAATAATCTTTGATAAGAGCATGTCACCCAATGCCTCAACAGGTGAATGAATTCTCCTGCTGCCCTTTCTACGTCCTTTCGATTGAACTAGAAAAAGGACATTGGGTTGGGGGTGACCTTATTATCTAATGCCTCAACAAAATGAACAAAACTAACTTAAGATGAAAAGGGGTTAAAAGGGTCATTATGGATGGTTTGTTTTTATCAAGAGATCGCCCCCCGGTACCTTGAACAGTGGAAAGGATAGGGATGATTTGAAAGCGACAGAAATTTGGTGATGCCATGAAACACATTGCTCAAGTGCCACTATAAATATGGGATGCACACCAACTCAAATTGCCACAGCAGATCTTTGGAAAAGAATTACACCCAACCAAACCAAAAGAGTCACAATTCAGGATCCACCTTGTTTAGTTAAGCAAGAATAATTTTTCCTTCCCTTTTCTCTTTTTGAGCCCTTTAGAGTTACATGTCTTGGGTAGCAATGACGGGGAACTTTGGGTGGGGCTCAAACTCCATGGAAGAGGCGTGGAGGAAAGGTCCCTGGACTGCTGAGGAAGACAAGTTGCTCATTGAGTATGTGAAGTTGCATGGGGAAGGAAGATGGAACTCTGTAGCTAGGCTCACAGGTAACACATACATATGCATGCTTTTAATATTCATTTACTACTCAATCAATCAGCATCTCCACATGATAAACCTCTTAATCTTTGGATCTTATGTATGTTTTCTTTTAGTTAGTTGCCTTCATGTTTATGCACCATTAGAACTTAGGATGCCCACAAAAGCCTCTTGAAACTTTTCATGGTTTTTGTTTTCTTTTTAGCGATGCAATCCTCACAATCCTCTTAAATTTGTTTATTTCTCTTTTGATCTTTTCTGTTCTCTTTTAGTGGAGTAATCCTTATGATCCTCTTAAATTCGTTGCCTTCTTGTTTATGCATTATTGGTACTTATTACTACCTAGAAAACTTATCGAAAAGTCTCATCTTGTTTTCTTTTGAGGGGCTACCAACCACACTAGTTTCCTCAAATTCATTCTGTTTCTAATGGCATGAGCTTTTATCACTAGGCTTTTGCATCAAGGGAAGGAAAAACATAGAGTTGAATTTTGAGATTATGGGAAGTAAAAGGAAATTAATTTGGTGTCTTATATGTTTTGTCTTTGCAGGGCTCAAGAGGAATGGGAAGAGCTGTAGATTGAGGTGGGTGAATTACTTGAGGCCTGACCTGAAGAGAGGTCAGATAACCCCTCAAGAAGAGAGCGTCATCCTAGAGCTCCACGCTAGGTGGGGAAACAGGTAAATTCAAATTTCTCAAGTTTTCTGTATTAAGTTTTTCGATAATAGTAAGATGTTCCCATACTAACTTGTCAAATGAAACTGGAAAAATGAAAAACAGATGGTCAACAATTGCAAGAAGCTTGCCGGGGAGGACAGACAATGAGATCAAGAACTACTGGAGGACACATTTCAAGAACAAGGCCAAGGCCTCTCCCACCAACCCCGAGAGATCGAAAGCGGCGCGTCTCCTGCGTCGTCAACAATTTCATCATCATCAGCAACAGCAGCAGCAGCAACATCAGCAAATGCAACAGCAGCAACAACAGCAGCTGCCCCAACCGCAGCAGCACCTGCAACTGACTCAGGTCGACATGAAGAGCATCTGGTCCCTGCTCGAAGAAAACGACCACCACAGAGTCCCGTATACACCCCAAATCCGACCCGAGATTGCAGGGGCCTACCCCAATAGCTCTGGCTATGACCAGTGCTTGTTCTACTCTGTTTTCAATGCCAATAATGCTTCCCTTCCTGAGGCCTCATCATCAACATCTACAGATGAGGATATGTTGTGGGATGGCCTGTGGACCATGGAAGATGTGCATGGGATCAACTGCGGTGCTCCGTATGCAACGAGCAAAGCCTCTATGCACAATCTGGTCGCTCCCTTCTGTTAAGAACCTTTCTTGTTTTGCTGGGTCATCAATTAAATTACTATTGCAGAAGCTCTAAAGCTGGAGCTTTATGTCTGTTTTTCCAAACTGTTATAAAGATCTGAGCATAACTTTGTGACCTGTCGAAAAAATAGCATCGGATTTTTGCAAGGAGCATTTTGGATAATCTTTCTCAGGAAGGCATCCGTTTCTTATTCGGACAGAATTCTCTGCCTTCATAATACAATTAAGATAATAGAAACAGCGCAAACGATACCCTGCCTAGGAAGCTACCTTCATTAGATGTCTTTAACGACAAAAAAGATCAAAAAAAAGAAAGAGCTGGCTACCAGATATATATAGCATGATTTTTGTGCCAAAAGCGCACAGATTTGCCATTTTCCCTGAGAATCCTCGTGAGATGTACTCTCATGGCACTTATTAAATAAATCCACTAACATTTGTAATATAAAATGACAAAAACATGTACTGAAAATATTAAATTTTCTTTACTTGATAAGTGTCTTGAAACACCCGTTAATTATATATTTTTCTTTGATTCTAAGTTGAAAATTCTACCATAATGCTAATTAGCATATAAAAGCTGAGGTTCTGTGAGTATAACATCCTTAAAAAAAATAACCTCGATATTCCCATGTCATCTGTCCTCATAATTCTTTAATTATGCTTATGTTCCCTTGAAAGTGACAAACCTACAGTTCAAAAATCATCCTTGTTGGAATTTCATGAACAATTAATTAAAAAGCAGGGTGTTTTTGACATTCTGCAGAAGTTTCCCGGAATTTTGCCTATTCATCAGGTTCTTGATTCGTATAGTGTGGGATTCCATTCTCTACAAAAGAGCAGAGATATGTGGATTTCGGTGAGTGGCGACTTGAGCTTTCTAATCCTGGAAATCTATAAAAGGACACCCGAATCTTATTCAATCTGAAACCCCACGCTTTCATTGTAATTTATAATGACAAAAGTAGATTTTCAATAGGACGGGCCAAGGAGAAACTCCAAGCTCTTCGTGTCCGCATGGGCTAATATTGAAAGGATGAAAAGCAATTAGATCGTCACTAGGTACGGATCCTTCGGCCCTATATCTGGATTTGTGTTTTATATGACCTCAAATGGATTTTTTACATGTTTTTTCTATTCGTGTTAGCATATTAATTGATGTCACTTATGATCTCAAGAATGTTGTTACTTGTGTTATTTTTACAAATGTGTTTGACAAATACCTGTGCATGAGTACCTCAAAAAGAAAACACTTTAGGGACAACACCATAAAAAAATTGTCAAACTATTACACTCGAGACCCATTTATTCTAAATTAATGTTTGTGTCAAAAAATTCTAAACAATTACACTCACGACAATAACATTCATTAGCTTCCATCCATTATTCCTATTAGATTGCCGATGCAATAAAACATTTGGACATGACTCATCTGATGCGCATCCCACGTGGAAATTCAACATAAGCTTATGGACCTTGACGCAGCTCTGTCTTCCAACTCGTAGGTTAGTTACACATCTATCTCACTTGTAACTTCAGACCACTGCTTATTTCATCTCCTGTAAGTTGACTCAATGATACCGACCGGCGTTGCGCTTGAGAAGGTGCTGAAATGTGCTTCCTTTTGACTTTGTGAAGTAAAGACTTACCAAACTTACCAAGGGCAAAAGGAAAGGTGAAAGGTACTCCCATAGACTAAGGGGATAGCAAGAGCACTTGTACAACTCCATGAATGAGCAAAATGGAGGTTGCATTATTGATCCTTCTCTTCTGGTTAATCCTATAAATCGGTATTACAAAAACTGGAAATCTGCAGGGATGACAAAAACAAGGTCCCTCCCTCAATAGGAAGATTCATTCCTATAGGGCTTGTAAGATATCAACTGAATAATGAGCCAAGTGGATTCGAATTCCTTCTCAATCCATGGGAAAGGCGAAAAGACAAGCACCATCCTAATAATGACGCTGTCTTCAAGTTTGAGCTTGCCCAGTGGATTCCAATCTTGCAAGGAAGAGAAGATCATGAAAAGAGTGGTAAAACTTCGGCCGTCTCAAGGTGAGCATTCACATGTTGGCAAGTATCTCTTCGCAAGCTCTGCCGTTGAAAATGCCTCAAGGTAATCACTCTGGAGCGAACAATCTATAAAGCCTCGCAGATTCTTCTTCACCGTTTCTCTACTGAGCACCCTCTTGATGGCCGTAGACATGAACTCTCTTTTGTTGCCATCTCCTGCAGCATCCCTTCTAGACAAGAGATCCCTCCTGTGTCTGAAATTTGCTGAAATCCCTAATTTTGCCCTCACTTTGATTTGGGAGAAAGAAGGAATAGATTCAATCCTCATAATTCTCAATCTCTGTTCATTTTCTTCAAATTGGTTTCCCTACAAAGAAATTGTTTAAAGAGCCATTTATATTGAATTTCAACGTTGGATCTAGGTCACAATAATTGCTTGCTATGTGTGCGTGTTTTCACCTTATTTTTTTAACGGGTGTACTGTCCAAAAGCTAACAAAAGGGAGATTTATCGCAGATTTACTGGTTTCAAATGTTTTATGATAAGAAAATTAGTTTATGATACATGTTTCACCGATTTACTGGTTTAAGATTTTTGGCAATATTGTCCCAGATTTTTATAAAGTTGAACATACAAAAAGGAGAATACTTAAACATACAAAAGAGGAAGATGCTTAAAGTTAAACGTATAAAAGGCATCATGTAAGTTTTTAAAATTAAATGTTAGTTAACTGGTTATATGATAGAAATATTGGAAAAGAATAATTTGAAAACTATTGGCATAAGAACAAATGCAAGTTTATTCTTATCTCAGAATATGAATATCCTTAGCTGGTGTCATATTTGTTGGTTGACAGTTTAGTTCAAATTTTACAAAGATTAAGTTAAAAGTCGAGATTATCTGTCTATACCCTCATTTTAGGTGAATTGCTAGATTATGAAACATTAATGTCGAAAAAGTAAGAGTAAATATATGAACTACAATAAAACTATAAATAACTCATTCCCAAGAATATGTACATGATGTTAACTCATAGGAAATATAGTTGGCCATATCTAAAATAGCTATAACTTATTAATTCTACATTTAAAAAAAAAAATCAAGATTCATTTTTAATATGCTACATTTTTTTCTCATTATTCTAATTTCAAATTCGGTTTAATTTAAACAGGTCAAGGAATAAGAAATAAAACAACATACTATGATTAAGCTACGTTACTCATTATTTAAAAAAAAAAAAAATCAAGATTCATTTTTAAATATGCTACGTTACCATATATGATCCATTAACATCAGTGTGAATAACCTCAAAGAGGTCAGGACTTTAGATTGCAGTTTTCTTGTTTATTTTAATCGTTTTGCTTCTACGATAGTTTACACAATTCTTTAGGTAATTTTTAAGAGTAGACAAAATATCAACATTATCAGTCTTTCTACTCTTTTCTAGATATATGACCAAGACGTATATCCCACAATGTATAAGATTGTTCCTTAAGTAAAAATCTATTGAAAACAACATTTTCAACTATATAAACGACGTACATATCATTGGGAGATTAGCATAATTGGTACAATCTATTTAACATATTGCAGAACCCAACTTTATTTAAATTAGAAAACATAGATATAGCATCATTCTTTACTTTAAAAGAGTAGCCACACACTTCTAGATATGACACAAAAACTAAGTTTCGTCTAAAGAAATGTACATAAAAGTGTTTCTCGACATTAAATGCAAACTGGAATCTAGAATATATATAGTCAAAACAACATCTCCATTAACTCGACCTTAAAATGGGTCATGATTTATTCTGATTTGGCTTCTTTAAATTTATGAATTCCCTTATGGTAATCAACATAATTTGTTGCACCACTATCTAGCCATCAAAAACCGAATGAGGCTTTCGATAGGAATTAGATTCATTAATGAATGCCAATGAATCATTAACTCTAGACTCACACTTGGACAACCAAGCTTTATATTCATTACGATGTTCATTATATGTCATTTCTTTCCACAAAAGTAGTAAATGACACAATTTCACTTAAAGGGTGCTATCCTGAAACTAGATCATTAGAATGATCGGTGGTTTCATGAGTTTTTCCATGAATATGATTTTGGACTTCAAATCTACCATCCTTAATATATAATCCTTGACCTCTTTAGAACCATCATATCTTATGATAAAAATCATTGCATTTATCAAGATATCGGCATTAGAAAGACAATTTCAAGCTATCAAGGCTTTCATCATGCTTTTAACAGTACAGTCAGCTGGTAAATCATTGTCAAGTGTTCATAAATGGAATGTCTCATGGATAATAGACAAATTTAATTGCTCATATTCCAAGCAGCAACAAATACTTTCTAGTTCCATATCACTAACGGTGAGATTGCCAATTTATTCTTAGTAAAAGCGATATAAACATCTAATAGCTTCATTTCAAACAGAAAATCCTATTTTTACTACTTAAAATTTGATCTAGCAAGAACCCCAATCACAATGGAGTTGTCATTACAGAAAATGTGACTTAATAATAAGCAACATATACAATTGACATCATGTGAGTACTGTATAACTTGAAAACCTTATACATACACATCTCGAGAGCTATACGCATCATTATATAAATACATTTGGGCAGAATACATGACATGTAATTATATATTCTCCACATCACAGCGGTCATGAGAATATATTCTAACATTTTGCAAATTCACCACATTTGAGTGTATGAACTACTAGGGTCAGTCATTCCTCAATCATATGCTATAGATACATCTATCCAAATACACAATCGCCTTATTTGGGAGTATGACCACGCATTAGAACATGAGACATCCTATCACGATATGATTAGGTGTGTCACTTTAGTGATCACAACCCAATTGAATCATTGAAACTCTCTCATATCATGAATATAAATTTTATGACTCACATTGACCTTATACATATAATTTTAGACCTGATGACAAGGGCAATTTGTCACTAAAATTACACGTCATGCAAATCACATTACTTTATTCATTGATACATGCTAAACCTTATATATGTTATTAATGAATCGATACTCTAAACAATCTTTATGTGATAATATATATGTGAGCTCGCAATGTATTTCCAAAATCATCGAGAAATATATGAAAAATAAACAAAAATACCCCAAAAATTCACGTACTTTAGGGTTCCACATGCATTTTCACATCCATAAAATCATCAAGCATATAAAATAAATATATTACAGTGTAGAAAACTTCAATACGAGCTCGCGGGTGCAAACCACATGCCAAACGAACGCCATAGGTGCCCTCACATGCCGCCAGAAAGCGTAGCACATGAGATCCACGTGCTCATCCTCTTGAACCGGCCTAAAATCGGTATGACAGAGTCTGACCGGTCCTACGAGTCAACGGCCAACCCAGGTCGAGTCAATTCGAATCGGGTCGACTTGTCGAGAAATGACGTCATTCATGACATCATCATGGTCATGGGGGTGCCACAAGTCGGCGGGGGTGACGTCATTGCAGATGTCACCCATTGCCTTAAGCGGTCATTCGCCCGCGCGTGCGAGCGCATGAGTGCACTCGCCAACGCCGTCATGGCATGTGTAAACACATGCAAGCACGTCCGGCCTCCTACTAAGGTGTGCAACCCACCAAAATGCTCGTTTTAGCGAATAAATCTATATATGTGATCAAAGTTCACTTTTACCTGACCAAGAATCATGAAAATAGGCAAAACAATCCAATGCTTGCTCAAATTCAAAATGTTCATGGGAGGCGTGTTTGGCTTCCACTAGAGGTGTGCCACCCATCGAAATGCTTGTATTTACGAGACAAGTTTGAATATGTGTTCAAAATCAAATTTCAACATATAGAATTTCCAAAAACGGGCCACATGCAATAGTTCAAGTTTTAGGCTACAAGGCACTGATACCAAATGTTGGCTATCGAAGCAGCATCCTAGGATCAACATAACTAGAAACTCGAACATGTTGGAGAAGTAGATGAAGATTTGTGTACCTAATTTGGAATCCATCGTTCTTTATGTGGAATGGCAATGATCCGACACTTCAATGACGAGCCGATTGTGATGCCCAAAAATTTCGTTAGTTAGATTGAACATATTTGAGAATATTTAAAAAAAAAAAAAAGAATTGTTAAATTAAATTAAATTCCATCGATGATTCACCTTGTACATGGGGGAAAGAGAATTATAGAGAGAGAAAACTTTTTCTTTCTCCCCCACGTAACATCCAGGTGTAGTTGAGAAAGGCTTTTCTTTTTTTTCTTTTTCACTTTCTCTCTCTCCTTTTGGGGGTGTCCGGTCGAACGAACCCATATTCCTTTTCCCTCACCTACGTTTTATCTCTCTCTCTACCAAAACACTTGCTTGTTTTCTCCCCTGTTCTCACTTCGTTCCACCAAAATCAACCCAATCTCTGCCCCTTGTAGCCAAGCACCTCCGTTCAGCAGCGGAGTCGTCACTGCCTTGTCCCATTCGGAGCTCCCGCCGCCAATTGTGAAGACTCGACTAGCCCGACGCTTCCTCTCTCTTCCGCTAGTGAAAAATCCAGGCAAGTGGGGCGGTGATTAAGGTTCTGGGTTCATGTAATGGTTGTGCCTAGTTGTGCATGTGAAAATTAGGTTAGAGTTTGGGGGTTGAACATGAAAATTTGGAAACTAAAGCTCTATTCGAAGCTAGGATGTGGTTGCTTTGGTTGATGAAGCCACGGTGGCAAGAGGCCATGAGTTTGCTGTGTGGGTCATCCAGTTGATTGAGGGGGAATGGAGTCGCAACCTATTTTGGGTCGTTTCGCTGTGCGGGTTAGTGAGAACGCAACATTGAAGGGGGCCGCGAGCTCAGCTTGCCCCTCTATTTTCTTTATTTCTTATATGCATGATGAAGTGCGGTTTTTATCACATTGTAGTTACCTTGGATGCTGTAGAAGAGTGTTGAAATACTACAAAATGTTTGCTAGAGAAACTCACGGTTTAGTTGAGCTAAGATGAAGGAAAAATGGTGCAATACTCTCTATTTTAGAGAATTAGAGTTGGAAAACCTTTTGTTTTGGTGTCACCTTAAATTCTAATGACATAGATAAGGAAAATAACAAGTTTACTTGAGAGAACATCCATTGGATTAGGTCCGGCATCTAGTTATAGCAAGGTTAATGACAAAATGTGTTGGTAAGAGCATTTACCTTGAACTAGTAAGCTGTACTTTAGGAAATGGCAATACCTTAGGTGATTCCACGAATTTTCTGTAATTTTTTTAGAAAGAATTGGACCTTAAACTTTTAATGAAAGTTGTATGAAACATCCTTAGGAATGACATATCAAAATTTGACACCAAATGATTAAGGTTAAGGTGGTGAAACGATATTTCTTCTGTAGGTACTAAATCTAAGAGTTGCTACAGAATTTTGAGTAGAAAACAGCAAATTACTGCTCTTAATACACTGAGATTTATGCTTAGGTTTCTACACAGAAAATGTTAATTTATGTCTCTTCTATAAGATACTAAAATTTCATAACATTCTGATAAGATTAGATACTTTCTGTGTTTGTGATTGAAACTGATCATTTCAGTCTATAGATTGCTTTGATCCAAGAATGTGCAACAGTTGCCGTGTCGCCTTTAATGAGAGTTTCTATATACTTTGAAGTATTTAATGATGTGTGTTTAGACCTATTTATGGTTGTTTACATGCTGATGTTGTTTGTGCTACAACAAGAGAATTGTGAATGTGTGAAGTTGGCTAAGAGCCAATATGAGACCCCGGGTGTCGGGATGCCTGGAGAGAGGGGTGACAAAGAGTAGTGATATTCTCTCTAAAGGTCTAAGAAGGGTTGAATATCTTCTTAGGGGACTTGTAATGCTAGGTTGGGTGCGAGGGGTACAGGGTGGAGTGTCATCTCCCCCTGGGTGATCGTGGATCTCGTGATGCCAGGTTGGGTGTGAGGGGTTCATGGTGGAATGTCGTCTCCCCCTGAGTGATTGTTGCAACTAGATTTCTGTGAATTCAGCAAATTAATAGTTTGTTTTCCTATTTTTCGTGCTATTCACTAAATTCAAGTTAGGATTGATCGCCTACTTGTTGAGTTTTTATTTTAAAAACTCACACTTGTTTATCATGTCTTTCCTTTAGAGTAGGAGGTGGCTAAGGAGCGCTCGACTTGTGGGAAAATTTTATTTTTCGTTGTTTGACAGCATGTACATACTCGACGGGAGGCGGAATATTTAGTATTTGTGGTTCTTAGTGTTTTTTTTTTTTTTTTTGTAGAAATCCTCCTCTTAACTTCATCTCCTTACGTGTAAAGAAACAAAGTTTGATGATTAATAGAGCCGAATGTAGTTCAGTTTCTTATAATTTAGCTTGACTAAAATTTATTTTATAATTCTGAAATTCAAGCAAGTCATGTGACTTGATCTGAGATCCTAGGTGCCACACCGATGCTCAGATTCTTCTCCTCTATAGCCCTCGGATCACCTCCTTATGTGAGGTGAGAGAATGTTCGTGGAAGAATGAGGGTTAGAGGATGGACTTTAGTACTATTTATAGAGTTTTAAACATGCCCTCTCATCACAGGCCGAGCCTAACTCAACTGACATAAGCTAGGCCCATATTTGACTATTAATAAAACCTTATGTCTTACCTTATTAGACCAATCATGTAAAACGGTGAATTACAATTTCAATTAATGTAGCATACATTAGGAAAACTCTTACATATGAAATATTAATATTAGGCAATCAATTCCATTCAACATTTTTTTTAACAGGAAAGTTGTGCTCGAGCTTTAATCAAACCTATATTGTTTTCTTTGAAGTGTTACACAATTTAAGGTCGATATGTTGACAACCTTTGTGGGGTTGAACGAAATATACTCACTGCTATCTTGAGAGCTAATGGGTTGCGAAACTTTTCTGCAATTCAATGGAGCAGTGTATTTATACTGTTGCTATAACCTTCTCCTCAATGGCTGGGTTGCAGGCACCTTCATACTCTTCCAAGGGCTGCAGCAAGTTGAATTATTATCTCCAATATATATTTTCATAATATACTCAGAGACCCTTTCAAGTATTCTACAAAGTGCTGAGCAGCTTAGATTTGGTGAAGATTAAACTAGGGAGACTAAGTCTTGTGATGAACCATTCGATATTTACGGAAGATTATCTCCCGTTTTCCAGAGCCGACATTACAAAGACTACTGCCATCAAGGCTTTGCCTAGATTCATACTGCCTGCACACGCCAAGTTGTTAAACACTCTAAAATCCTTAATTTTCTTCTTCAGGAAGACGCCACGGAACGTCTAGAGAGATTGTTCAAAATTCCTTGGCATATGAGCCATGCATAGTGGTACTAAATACCCTGGCAACCCATTGTTGGCTTTTGATAGAGGTTGGCAGGACTTCAATTTCCTCGTGGAGAGAATGGGCGATGATATGGGACTGTGGAAGAGGACTCTTTCCTGGGCAGGACGAGCCACGCTAATTCGTCCTATCGCCCAAAGTATCCCTATCTACTCGACTGGCCAAAAGAGTTCCTGGAAAGAATTACCAACAAACTCGAGGCAATTATCCGACCCTTTCGGTGGGGAGTCGGAGACGATAAGCAACGTTGCTTGGCCTTAAGAAGCTGGGATGATCTGCACTCTCAAAAGCCAAGGAGAACTGGGTTTCAAAAAAGAGGGGGACTTTAAGGAAGCCCTGCTAGCAAAGCTTGGTTGGAGCATGATCAAGGACAGAAGCAACTTGTTGCGAGTTTTCAACAAGGGACGTGGAAGAACTAAAAAGGAGCCACCGCAGCCATAGGAAGGCGTCGTTAGGGACCAATGGGTGCGGAGTACGCTATAGTTTATTCAAGAGACAATAACACAAATAGTCCATAAGTGTTCTCCAACTTTTTAATTTATTTAATACAATTTCTACGCTTTAACCAAATATGCAATATCATCCCGGTACTTTTAATTTGTCCGATAAAATTCTTGAACTTGGTATGACTTCAAATTAGTCTCTAAACTATACGAAGTTAACTAAACTTATGTTTCCATTAATTTAAGGTCAAAGATAGCACTGGACATTTACAGTCCATATAGACTCGTTTGAACATATATCAAGAGTTTATGGATAATGATGTATATTGAATTAAGGTTTAAGAACTGTATACATTACACATTGATTTAAAGTTCGATAATTATTTATGTCATTTTCCTAGAACACTTAAAACTTTATTGTATCTTTTAATTATTATTTAAAACTTCCAAGGTAATGTTTTTTTAGTTCGTAAAAATTTCGAAAAATCAAGATTTCTATATTGTCCCTCTCAGCATAAAAATCACATGCCCCCCATCATCAAGAAGAAAAAACCGACGCACTTCCTCCATGTCCGCCATCTCCCTCTCGTCCCGAGTCGCACTCGCAGCTCTCTAGCCGGAACGTTCAAAGCGTGAAGTTCCTTTTCTCATGATCTCCTTCTCTGGACGGGAAACGCTCAGAAACATAACCTCTCGATGCTACTCCAAAGCCATTCTAGTTGATTCTCCTTGCTCTTCTTCCACCCTCCTCCATTCCATTCAGCTCTGCATCGAGGACCGATCTCTAAGGCTGACCCGACAGTCCCACGCTCGTGTTCTCGTCGATGGCTTTGCTGGGAACCCTTATCTGGGCACCAAGCTCATGTCTGCGTACGCCGCCTGCAGGAGCGTGCGGGATGCGAAACTGGTTTTTGATTCGTTTGACGACAAGAGCGTTTACCTGTGGAACACACTGATTAATGGGTACGCGAAGAGTCGTGCGTACGAGGTTGCCTTCGAGCTGTTTGATCAAATGGGCCGGGGGAATGTGGTTCCCGACGATTACACGCTCGCGACGTTGTCGAAAGTTGCGAGCGAGTGTGGGGACTTGGCTGCTGGGAAAGTCGTTCATGGGAAGAGCGCGAGGATTGGGTTTGTCTTGGATGTGGTTGTGGCCAATTCTCTAATGTCGATGTACTGTAAATGCGGAGAGTTGAATGAAGCCAGGAAACTGTTCGATGAAATGCCCGACAGAAGCATCGCTTCTTGGAATGTTCTGGTAACAGGGTATGCGAGCTTAAGTGATGATAATAAGGGTAAGGAAGCATGGGACGTTGTACAAAACATGCAGAAAGTTGGCTTAAAACTAGATGCATTCACGGTGTCGAGTCTTTTGCCTTTGTGCATTGGTGATTCTGAGAAATGTAACCACGGGAAGGAGCTTCATGGTTATATATTGAGGAATGAGTTGGAGTTTCTTCCGGATGCAGATGTTCACTTGGGTTGTTGCTTGATAGACATGTACTCAAAGAACAACAAGGTGGATACCGGGAGAAGGATATTTGAACGTATGAAATCTAAAAATGTATTTGCTTGGACAGCAATGATCAATGGTTATGTGATATTTGGAGATTCAGAGGGAGCCCTCTCTCTTTTTAGGAAAATGATGGTTATGTATGATATAGAACCCAATGACATATCTCTTGTAAGCATTCTCCCTGCTTGTGTAACGCATGCTGGTTTATCAGCTGTGAGAAAAATTCACAGTTTTGCCGTCAGAAAGAAAATAGATCATGGTGTCTCATTGTCTAATGCTTTAATAGATGCATACTGCAAGTCGGGGGGCTTAATTGCTGCAAGGAGAATATTTGATGGTGCTTCTTTTAAGGATGCGGTCTCTTGGAGTTCCATGATTTCTGGATATGGACTTCATGGGAAGGGTGAGGAAGCCGTGCTTCTATACAATGAGATGCTAATGTTGGGAATCAAGCCTGACATGATAACAGTAGTAGGGGTTCTTGCTGCCTGTGGTCGGTCAGGATTGGTCAATGAAGGCCTTAACATATATGCTTCAGCAACAAATGACTATGGGATTGAACCAACAGTGGAGCTCTGCGCTTGTGTTGTCGACATATTAGGTCGGTCAAACCAGCTTGACTGTGCACTGCAGTTTATAGAAAATATGCGCGTGGAAGCTGGTCCAAGCGTTTGGGGGGCTCTTGTCAATGCTTCTGTAATGCATGGGAACCATGAGATGAGAGACTTGGCTTATAGCTTCCTTGTTCATATGGAACCTGAGAACCCTTCAAATTATGTATCCCTATCTAATCTGCATGCTTCCTCAAGGAAATGGGATATGGTAGCTGGAGTGAGGAAAATGATGCACCAAAAGGGTTTAAGGAAGGAACCTGGATGCAGTTGGATTGTTATTAATGGTAGGACTAACTGCTTCTATGTCGCTGATAAGGTACATGCTGCTTCTCATTCCATCTATGAGATGCTGGATAGCCTTATGGGGGTAATGAAAGGAATTGTTTGTTATGCTGACAACGAGAATCAGATATAGATATTTCAGCATTTCGTGGTTATAATAATCTATGCTGATGGGAGTCTTAGCTGAAGAGAACTCCATACTGCAAAATGGACTTTTGATGTCAGGAATGGTCTAAGGTAATTTCAATTCCTCAAGATCGTTAAGGAATTTTCCTTCTCATGCATAGAATTCTTCAATACAGTTTATTTAATGTCATCCCTCTTGACCTGTATTTATCTGAGTCTCTACAGATACTTTGGCATCTCCAATTTTGTATGTTGCCATGGGTTAAATATTTGATTATTGATATACCTTTATAGTTGATTTGCTGTCACTTAACACCATTCTCTTATGTCAAATCACATATCCCACATGCTAATCAGCAATTTGAAACAAGATGGAGGAATGATGAAATAAACTGCCCCATCTATCCCAGCTCGGGTTTCAGGTTCAGCTTTCCATCTGCAGATATAGCAATTCTTGAGCAGATGCTTGAGCTAGGGAACAAATCTTTTTCTTGCATATCTTTGTAGCTAAAGTGGATACGAGTGGTACTTCCATTTAGTGTCGCTAAAATGTCTTTACAAGTGGCTTATATCCTAGTTCTCAAAAGTAAAATTTCATGTATCGGAAGCGACTGATTGGAGGCATCTGCGTTAGAGAAATGTTTCCATAGGTTCTGGTAGTAGCAAATTCTTCTGGTAACATTGTTCCAGTTTCCAGATCATGATTTATTACAAGGTTTTATCTTTATTGTCAGGCAGATGTGAGTAATTTGCCTTCCCTTATGTGTTTTTATGTGAAATGTGTTGCAACTAAAATGCCAGCTCAACGCTGCTATCTTGGATAGGACAAATCTTCTCCATCTACTTGAGGAGTGGCCTGGAGGAAAGAGTGATGCCATCGAGGATTCGAGGGTCTTGTTATTTGTGCTTCCAGAAGGGAGTTGGATGACCATACCCATATCTTCTCCAAGACTTATCTTCCCGCTGAGCTACAGCCCTCAACCATTGTGTCCACCTATTGCACGCTGGGTTTGTTTTGCTGAGGAGTTTGAAAATCCCTCTCTGCCTCATTCTCACCAGTCTCCCTGCACATGGGGATCAGTAAGCTTTCCTAACTGTTTATACGAAAGGAATTTTGACCATTTCAATTTATGATGTGATGTTGATTTATTTTGTAAGCTGCTGAAGATCAATAGAGCTGCAACCGGGTAGGATTTGAAGGAGCATGATCCCATGTCCATGCAAGTCATTCTTCATGGAGCCCACCTAATGGAGGTACTTTGAAGCAATATGGCCTGGTGTACATGCTGAGTTAATTAAATCAAAGTCAACATCTTCAGAACAATATTCTGCTATTATGTCGTCCAGAGGCTGACATTGTCCCAATCCCACCTCCTCAGACCGCATCTCAATGCGATGATGTCAATAGCTGTGATTCGTGAATTCTGCCAATACATGTATAAGGGTCAAAATTCTCATCCAACAAAATGTTTGCTGGTTCTATATCACAGCAAATTATCCAAAGACTGCATTCTTATGGAGATACAATAACCCTCTTGCTACTCCCAGTGCCATGTGTTTCCGGTTACTCCAATCGAGAGAAGACTGCAATTAGGGCAACTATGTAAATGAGAAGCCACGCTCCTGTACTATAAATGGCATACAAGCAAAGGTTCTTGCTGTTAAGATACCACACCAGAGCCAGTAACTTGAAGGAAATTCCAATACACGGCCATGTCGCTGACCTGTAGCTCTGCTCGGAGTTGTGGCAAACCATGCTTTGAGATCTGCTTAGTCTGTTTTATTGCCACTAAAGATCCATCACACAGGCATCCACCTTAACTAAGGTTTGCGCTCATTGAAATTTCCGGGTGCGACTAGCAGTTCCTGTGGAGTAAACCTCCTAAAATTTCTCTGTTGCTATCCCAGAATGAAGTCTTCAGACACATTCACATCCTAGGATTTCTTCGGTCTCCAATATGAAATGTCGAATGCTGGGGTTGTGAACCCTAAGAGGAGAACCGACTGCAGCTTGACGAGTAATCGCTCTAGTGATGGCGCTGCCGAGTGGCAAACAAATCAAAAGTTCCAACCTCATCATATTAATTTACCTGACGCTCTGCTTGGTCTCGTCAAGTTGCACTCAGGAGTGCAAGATTTGAGTACCGGGATAAAGCAATGGTGTGAAATTCACCCACGAGATGTATATTTCCTTCTACTAATTAGAGTTTACTAAATAAATAATTTCCATTTGTTCTATTTTTCAGTACCTGGTACAGTAAATTTAGCTATTTTATATTATTCACCTGATTCGAGGTTTTTAACAAGCCGTTCTCTCACTAACCCTTAAATCGAGGGTTGATAAGATGGAGTGTGTAAATTTTGTTTAGAATGCCGGTTTACATAGGCAATGCATGCTCTAATTTTTCATTTTTCGAACGGCTAGCATTTGATCGCATCCATGGCATTTGACATTAATTATGTTCTCAGCCTTTATTTCTATTTATCTACGCATCAATTTCTACGTTGCGTTATTGAGAACTCGATTACATGTGTGATGTGTACTATTACTCGTTGTGTGATGATAAGCTGGCAAATTATTTGCCTTGATCTTACGAGTAGTGTTATGCATATTCGGGTCTTGCAGGAGAGTTCACCGCTTAATTCCTGCTTTATCGCTGTAATTCATTTAACCCAATTGATTTTTGTAAATTCTTAATACTAAGAATTTTCACTGACATATGTTTAATACGATATAGCTGTGGGTTTTTCCTAAATGACCACTCAATTCTATGCGTGTTTTCAGAAAGTAAGTGAGATACCCATTTAACCAAGTCGATGGAGAGTTCTTTCCCTACTTCTTGGATGGTAACTAGTTACTAACGCGAGGTAAGAAGAGATCAAACTTATTTAACTATAATATTTAAAGTTATCTAAAAGATTATAATATTTTGCGAGAAATCAAAAAGGTTAGAAAGTTTAGGGCTTAAGCAGGGATTTCAAAATGCTTGAGACATTGCACAAAACGTTTTTGACTTGATTGTACTTGAAGTGCAGAGACAAATTCAGGGAGATGACCGAGAGAGAAAGAGAGAGAGAGCTGCCGAGTGATGATCGGCGACGGAGGTGGGTGGTGGCGCCAGTGTGGCAAGGCGATGGCAACCGAGAAGCAGATCCAAGGGCATGAGGTAGGAGGAGGGCTGCAAAGTGATGATCGGCAACGGAGGTGGGCGGTGGCGCCAGTGTAGCAAGGCAGTGGCGACCAAGAAGCAGATCTGAGGGCATGAGGCAGAGGAGCTTGGGAGACACATGTGAGTAAAAGAGTCGAAACAGGTTGGAGAAAAAAGAGAGGTAGAATGTACTTCCGGTCAGTCCCCATTAGAAGGTGTGCTCTAGCTACATCGAGAGTGAAAATACCTCCTTTTTCTCTTGGCACTATTTAATTTAGAACTGCATCGCTGTATACATGATGTTCAGTCATGCTTTTCCAGAACAACGTCGAACACATCATGCTTATCTTGCTTTTCATTCTACTATTTTACAGAAACGGAAAATAACAAGGGTTTCCCTAGAGAACTCATTGGAGAAGTATGCATCAACACTTACAGTCTCAACAAATAACTTGCTTGGGAATGATTCAAGATCCCCTCGTTATATTGGAAAAGACCATTGAAAAGGAAACCGTGAAAACACAACCGCAGTTTGTAGCTAATATTGCTAGGATTCAGCGCAGCACAGAGCCATATTCCCCTATCCAATTCCATTCGTTAACCAAAAGAAAGAAAAGACTCATACAAAACTATGAGAAAGAACAAGTAAAGATTGTCAGGCAACGAAGTAAAAACTAAAGCTTTTTGGCAGAACTGTGACATCTTAAAGACTTGTCTCTGTCAGTAGCACAGTGACTTCAGAAATCATTTTCTTCGAATGTGGCCTGCCTAAAGGCGTTTGGTTGAAGAAGCTAACGCCAGATATGGATGGCAGCTACAAAAGCAATTCCTCTTCAACTCCAAAATCACCATCCATAACCTCCTATAAGTCAGAAAACTATTTACATCGACAAAAATTCGAGCTCCTAATTGGGAGGAGGAAGCCTCAGGATCTCACTTTATACTGGTGTTAGGACTTATCTGTCGAGTCCAGCACCACCTATCTCCTCAGAAAGCTCTTGCATCAGGTTCAGGTGCTGAAGATCTTCTCAATGGTTCGCTGGCCTGAAAAACTCCCCAAGCCTTCCATATGGAGGAACCAAATTCCTTCCCGAAATTAAGGATCACAAAGAAATAATGTAATTGTTCAAACATCCAGGAACCTCCCCTTTTTCCTGATAACGGCTTTGAAGTGATGAAGGAGAAAGAAAGTTATTGAAGTTTTTGGGTGGAGAAGCAATTGTTTTCAGACTCTAAAATGGTCATCCAATCTGAGTTCCTTCACCAGACAACAACAGATGCCAAGTATCAGTAACCACACGAGTACTTCAATTATTGATTCCGAAAGTGCAAAGACATCTCTTAGTGATTTCTATCTCAATGTCTCAGAATCTCTCTCACGCCTGTAAGATATTACTGAGCCAAACACCACTCGTCCTACTCTTCTGTTTCTTCGTCTTCTTTTACTCAAGCCTCTTTTTCTGTCCTTCTCAACAGTATCTAGTGACGTGGGCAAAAGATGAATCCACGCTAGGGGCAGCAAAGCCACCAAAAACTGTATCAGAATCCCCACAGGCAGGCTTGAGTAATCGCCAGAGGTGATCCTGATAAGTGATGCTAATCCAACACCCAGAAACCCGCTAACTATTGACGACAAACACAAGGTCGATGCTAAGAAAGATGTCAAGGATCCTTCACAACCCTGTGGACATAAATTCGCAAACAGCACTGAGAATGGAAGGAGCTTAAACTGTGCGATTGTCTCCGCTAGACCAGAAAAACATAGGGAGAACACATCATTGGGAATTCCCAACTTCAGATTGATCTGCCTCACCAGAACTAGGTCTAGAAGAAGCGAGCCTGCATACAGAACCTGCACCACTCCAATTAATCTCCTCATTGAAACATTTTTCCAGAACCGGTCAAAAAGTATTGACGTGAAAAGCAGGAGCAACTGGCCTATCACACGTGACATCCCGATAACTGTAGGATCAAGATGCAGACATTGAGTTTGAAAGCAGAAAATCGAACCAGACAGAATTGGCACTGTCGCGATAGAAAGCACGATCCAAGTAAGAGGGCCAGAAATACTCTCTTCACGAACTGCCCTTAACAAGTCTGAGAATTGATTTCTAATGCTAAGCAAGATCGACTTCTTTTTTAGAGTGTTAACTGATGGCTGAGATACTCCAAGGGATGCTTCTTTTGTCATCAATGACATGGCAAACTGAAGGAAAAGAAGGGATGAAAATATGAAGAACACGGTCTTTGGTGGTGTTCTAAGAAGAATATATCCACCTAACAAGTTTCCAAGGATTCCACCTGCTGCTGAAGCCATGAATGCATAAGACTGGAGTCCACGTAAGTTGTGTTTCTGGCCATACTCTGCAACAAGAGCATCCATAGCAACTTCACTAATAGATGCACCTATATTGCTGAGAAGAACACATGCCATGAGGTTTTGAAGAGCTTCACGAGCAAGAGGGATCAATGCCAATGGTCCCCAAGACAGAATCTGTAGAAGCACTGAAGATACAACCATGTTAAAGCTGTCCGCTGATTATCATACTCAATAATGGTTGATGAGATTCTAGAGAATTAAGTAGAATAGCCGGTGTGAACAATGTCTTTCACTAACAAGTGAGTATGAATTTCTAATTTCGACCTCCAAACATTAAGACATAATATAAGCTAATACCATTATGTATTACAATCACATATCATAAATCTACAAACATATGTCAATAACTTGCTACCCAACCCTAGTTATGAACAGACTTCTTGAAGAACTTAATCCAAGGCGACATACAATTCATATCTCCCAGTGCACAAAAAAAAAAAACAAAAAAAAAAAAAAAAAAAAAAAAAAAAAAACAAAACAAAACAAAACAAAACAAAACAAAGGAACAACCAACATCAGGAACTCGTCACGGGAAAGGTCAATAGAAATAACTAACTAAATCATTGAAAAACAGCAAAGGAAGCTCTAAATTCCAATTAGAACAATGCAAGACTCTAAAAAACTACAAATTTGCTTCAAATGCAAATTGTCAGCAGAAGAACATACAGTAGTTCGACTCGAATAGAGCGAGACATATTTAAGAATCAGAGGAATGGGTCAACTGACCTCCCGCTGAAATATATGGCAGCCTGTGAGAACCACCAACGTAAATAGCATCAGACAAGATCCCATACAGAGGCTTGACCACCATCGGTAGATTCCCAGAATTCTGCACAAGCTGCAAGGTTGAGGGAGGCAGCTTGAGATTGTAAGCCATGTGGAAATTCAAGGCCAACCAAGGGAAGCACCTGAAGCCCTGGACCCAATACCCAAAACCACACAAGCCAAGCATCTGCTGACCACCCACTCGAGAAGAATCCCTCCTTGCCTCCCCTCCCCTGTTTTTCTTTGATCTCCTCACGGAGACTTGACTTGGTATCACCAGGATAGGGGTGGCGATGGTCAGTCTTGGCTTTGGCGGCTCGTTCACGGTGTTGGGGTTCTTGTTCTGAGTACAGAGGATAGGTCTGGAACAAAAAGGCGATGGCTTTGGCGGAGGTTTTAGCATCTTGCAAGTGGCGACCGCCATGGACGGCTTGTCCGCCAAAACTGACGAACAAATCATGTCGTTTCCTTTATTCCTGGGTTGTTTTTCCCCCCTTCAGATCGAAAGGAATACTAAGAAGAGCCCAGGAACCCAATATCGAGGGTCAAAGTCCAACCGCAGAAGCCTTATTTCCGGGTGGCAAAACTGGGCGAATGCCCTTGACCCGAGAATCGAATGATATAACGCATTGACCATAAGACAACAAAAGGAAAGACGAAAGAACAAGTCTGGAGAAAGAACCAGAGAAGAGCAGAGGAAGGAATCTCCCCTGTTTCACGTTAGATCTAGAAGAGTCTAGCGGGACGCCCGGGACTCTCCTGCAGCGCCTAGAGCATTATATGGAGAGCGAGAGAAAGGGGGCAAGGGGGGGGCCGCGCCTCTGGAGAAAACCTTGTTTTGGAGGGTTTCGCATTTGTTCCCCCCTGCCGCCCTCTGTTCCTGTCGGTCTCTTTCTCTTTCGCATGGAGATCTCGAGAGGGGTCCAGCGAACAAGCCCCGTTTGTTTGTGTTCCTTTCCTCTAGTTATGAACAAAATTTCTATTTATCATACAAAAAAAAAAGTGAAATTTTTTTTTTGAAACACTTTCAAAAAATAATTTCTCTCTCCTATTTTTTTCTCTTTCTTTTCTTCTCCTTTTCTTTTTTTTTTTTGGGCCAATTGTCGGCCTCAACCGTGGCCATCGAGAGCCGGCGATGCTCTAACAAGATCGCCTTGCCGACGGCTGGGCAAGCTCGGCCTTGCCGGATTTAGGCGGGCTTGAGCCGACCTAATTCCGACGAGGCATCGCCCGGCGGTGGCCCAACTCACCATGGCTTGGCGAGGCCACCAACCCTCATCGCCGATCGCTAGCCATCGATCAAAAGAAAGAAAAAATAGCAAATAAAAAAATATATAAGTTTACTAAATATATTTATTTTTTTTAGAAATAAATTTACTAAATACATTTTTCTATTTAAAAATTATTTTTTAGAGTAGAAATGATTCTTTTTATTTCTATTTTTTGAAATAATTTTTGAACAAAATCTTATAAAAAATAATTTTTAAATAAAAACATTACCAAATGTACATCAACATGTCGCGTGCATAAAGCTTAATTCGAGATCTCCCCCAAAAAATGTGACCAGGAATCGGGCGAGGGATGGATGGAGACTGATCGGGAGTGTGATCTGACACCGTCCTTTGTTCTGCCCGGTTGCATTCTCGGATTCCTTAAAAACGCTGTTCAGATTGGATCTTTGCCCATTATGGGGTCGTGGATAGAGAGAGCTGAGGGGATCTTCACGCGCCGGGATTCGTCACGTGCGGCCTTGGTTGGCGCCGAAAGCGGCTGACGGTGGAGTTCGGCGTAAGGACGGGGAGCGCGCGTGGGCTTTGTTGTTCTCGAGATTTCATCTGCTTCGCTGTCGTTTTATTATTATTTTTTTTCTACGGACACAGACGCACCAGCCGGGGAGCTTCTATTAGTCCTTTTTAACCGTTCAGTCACTAGGGGCGCGTTTGGTTGTGTTTATTTAAAAATTGTTGAAACGAAAATAGAAAAAAGTATTTACAACAATTTTTGAACAAAAATACGCGTTTGGTAAACTTGTTCTAATAAAAATAAACGAAAAACATGTTTGGTAAATTTGGATAATTTTTTTATTTCTTTTATTTTTTCTATTTTCTTTTTTTCTTTTTCTTTTTCATTTTTTTCTTCTTTTGGCCGGCGACCGGCTGCGAGGGCCGAGCTCGCCCAGCGGCCCGCGAGGCGCGGGCTCGCCGGGCCACCGCCAGGCCGAGGCTCGCCGGCCGCCGGGAGCTCGGCCTCGCGGATCCGGGCGAGATCGAGCTCGCCCGGGCCGGCGCGAGGTCGGCCTCGCCATGGCCGGGCGAGCTCGAGCTCGCCCGGCCATGGCGAGGCCGACCCTCGCCCGGCTACGGCGAGCCTCGGCCTCGCCGGGGATGGCGAGCGTCGGCCTCGCGGGGGCGGCGAGCCTCGCCGTGGCCGGGCGAGGCCGCCGGCCCTCCGTCGGCCGGTCGCCGGCCGTGGCCGAGGCCGGCGACCGCCTCGGCCGTGAAAGAAGAACAAGAAAATAAAAGAAAAAAGAAAAAAAAAAGTGTTTCGATTTGTGTTCGGAAACAAAGAAACAAGTTTTTTTGTTTCTTATTTCTATTTCTTTTTTGTTCACTTTAACAAAAGAATAAAAAAGGAATTGTAAACGCACACAAACGCGTTTTCCTTTTTGTTCCCGTGAACAAAAAACAGAAATTTTGTTCCCTTTTAATGTAAACAAGTGCAACCATGCGGGCCCTAAGCGCACTCCGGACTTGAGGTCAAAACCCACTTCCACGAAATTTACACGCGTCCCCACCTCATCATTCCTAAAAAGATGGAGATTTGAACCTCTTACCTTCCCCTTCCATATTGGAAGGATGGCCACTGGGGCAAATCCGAGTGATTAACTCCTAGCATTAAGTATAATAAATAATATCATTTCTAAACTTTTCATTTATTTAATTGCGGTTCTTGAATTTTAGCCCATAAGTAATACTATTTATGAACTTTTAATTTGATTTCTGAAATTTTAATTAATGTTAAATCTTATCCTTATATCATATGAAAATATTCAATCTTGCTCTTGAATTTGAATTAATGAAAAGATAATATTAGATTTTTTTATACAATGTAGGGACTAAATTAAATGTGTATCACCACCGCCCGTGGTGGCCGCGATGGTTTCACACTTTTTCCCCCATCGAGGGGGGAGGGGTTCGAAATCCCGCCTCCCCATTACGCAACTCACCTGCGAATGGATCTGTGGTGGTGGCCTAATTCTCCCCGAGTTTACCCACCGGTTGCCAACTGTTCGAGGGTTCTCGGGTCACCAAAAAAAAATTAAATGTGTATCAAAATTTCAAGAATTACATTAAATAAATTAAAAGTTCATAGATGACATTACAAAATCTAAAATTCAAAGATCGCATTAAATAAATGAAAAATTTAAGGATAATATTGCATATTGAGTCAATGTTTATGAATTATTGTATAGTTATCTCCTAATCCATGGGCAATAATACCATAGACATTCTCTTATGGGCCACATGAGGGGCCTCATTTGAGTTGTATTTCTAATGAAGTTATACAAAAAGAGGCGATAAAAATGAAAGAAGAATATGCCATCTTGTCCTTCAATTTTGATTATACAATATTGTGCTTAAAACATTTGCCATTGATCCTCATAATATATGGTTTTTCTATTTCTATTGATCTTGGCCAAGATGCTAACACGATCCGTAAGTTGTCCTAGAATGTCACGTCAACATCATGCATGGGTATTAACAAAAGCAGACAAAAGGGAGGCCTTAGCAAGGCTCCCCGGACACGGCGAGGATCATAAGCACTACTCAATATCTATATAAAGATACACAGAATCAATTTATCAATTTAAATTATTGAGGTAATTGCTATATTTTTTTTTCATTTCACGTTAATAATTAGTTCGGTGAAAACACTAACTTGGCCTTGGCAAAAAACTGTCATGTCCGTAATTTTTTTTTTGAATATTTGGCGAAATGATCAACAGGAACCAAAAAAAAAAAAAAAAAAAACACATAAAACAATACTAAATTAAAATGGTTATCCCGACAATGAGTTGAGAAATTCGTAGGTGTGAGGAAGAGAGAGATATCAATTTATTCGACATTATGTGAAGACATCGTATGGAACGTCATGAACAAATTATGTGAATAATAACTGGGAAAAATTCAAATAAGGACCTAAAGTGGATCAATTTTCTTAAATATGGACCCAAATGAATTTTGTGTCAATAAAGACCTAAAGAAGACTCACTGTCTCATATAAAGACCCAAAGTGGTTAAATCAATTCCAAATAAGGACCCGAGCTTGCTGGTCAACCAAATATTTGCCGGCTATCAAGCATGTGACATTTCTAACAACCAGAGTTTGCACAATTTTGTCCAAAAAAAATCTAGGAAAAATTAACAAATCCTAAAACGGAAAAAAAAAAAAAAAAAAAAAAACCCTAGGTTTTCTACGGTATCCCCATTCCTTGTACCCATCCTCCGCAAAGTCAAAGACCTAAATTCTCCACCGGTTGAGGCACGAATTTAAAAACAAGAAGAAATCCATATTCTTCTTTCTTTGTTTGCGGTGCGGGTGCATGTAGTTGCCTTGGGAGAAGCAATCGCTACATAGATTGAACGTCTCGGCCTCACCGGCGTCCTTGAAGCACTTCACACACGTGAAGAACATCCCTAGTGCGAGGCACCTACACCCATCACATAGAGGCCTAGCGCTGGTGGCGATGTAGAAAAACGTGATGGCCTCATCGAAGCTGAGCTTTCCCATGCCACTCGCGTTAAGCTCCTTGAACAAGTAAGGGTTGCTCATCCTCACATAGCCCTTAGCCTTCATGAAGGAAAGAAACTCCGAGAGGCACACAACGCCGTCGTGGTCGTGGTCCATCTCGGTGACAAAGTCCTGTGCCAACTATTTGACATTCTAGGCAGCCGCATCAAAGTAGGCCTTCGCCGTACGCTGCAAATCCTCCATTTTTCCCGTGCACAATGCACAAAGCTCGAGCAAGCCCACCTCCTCATCAATCAAGGTTAGTTTTTCTGTCTTAGAATTCACTCATGTTAAATCGGCAAAATGTAGACAAAGCTTGTGTATAAAGCCCAATTCTCCACCTAAATGTTTCCGGTGAGCTAAGGTCCTCAATAGAGATTAAATTGATTATTTCGGGTCCTTATTTATCACAAAATTTACTTTGAGTCATTATTCGAGACAATGAGTTTATTTCGAGCTATTATCTAACACAAAGTTCACTTTAGATCCTTATTTGAAAAAATATATTCACTTTGAGTCATTATTTAGAATTTTCCTTAATAACTGCTTACACTATTTTAAAGAACACTACCCGCGCAGTGCGTTCCCCACAACATAAAAATCCAGTTGGCCTTTTGTTTTTCTCCTTTCTTTTTCAAATTCTTCCCATATTTTTTTCTTTTTTCTTCAATTATCCTTGTCGATAATGGTATGGACAACATTAATCCCTAGACACGAGGTGGAATCTGTTGAATTGACCGTTGATTTTCTCTGCCAAAGCACCGTATAAATAATCCTCTTTTAGTTAGGCCTACTACAAATAACTAACGAATTTAGTTGAATTATGGACACGTGAAAGAATTTAAGTGCCAAACTAACTTAGTCACACACAGCATTTATCTACCAGTGAAATGTGTAAGTTCTATTGTTACGTTGGCCATGCAACTAATCGTAATCACCTTTAACCGCCACAAGTTTTTCGCTAATTCAAAAAAACTTGCTCAAGCTTTTCATTATAAAACTATATGTTACCTAAAGGTGAGCATATATTTAGGGTCCGTTCGTTTCCCGAAAGATTGGCCATTTCTGGAAAATATTTTCTAGTGTTCGGCTAAAACCTAAAAATGTTGCAGAAAATATTTTTTGATGTTCAGTAAGGAAAATATTTTCTAAGACTTCATCACTTAGGCATGCATCACTTACCACCCTATAAATCTATCAAATATGAACTTATCTTTAAATCCGGGCAAAGTTACTTCATATCTTTATTCTCTCATTGTCACCAAATGCTTATCTACTCTAAAAAAATGTTCGTATGGATTTTAAAAAGAAGTAAAAAAGAAAAGAAGCAAAGCATGTACAACCCTAATGAGAATCTTTCAGTTGAGTGGCTTGTTCTCCCCCTGCATCTTTTGTGTTCTAATAAACAAAAGAAAAAAGAAACAAGGCATGTAGAGCCATTTGGTTGAGCAATGTACAACTGCAGGATAGATTAAATAAAGAAAATGATAAGTAAGAGTGCAGAGTGCGAGCTTCAAATCGAAGAGCTTGAGCTTCGCTTGGTAACAGCCAATGACTAGTCAAGAAAGAAGAAGATGGGAAACAAAGAAAAAAAATAAAAGAAATAGAAAAGGAAAAGGAAATTAAAAATAATTCGAATTAAAAAAGAAAAAGAAAATTAAAAAATAATTCGAATAAAAAAAGAAAAGAAGAAGAAGAAAGGGAAGAAGAAAGTGAGGATTTGTAGAGGTATGAAATAAGAGAGATCAAGAGAGGAAAATGTTTTCCATTTTCAAAGGTGAAAAACATTTTCTCCTAATTTAGAAGACCTTTTTTTTTTTTTTCCTTTCATCAAAAACATTTTTCCCAATGAATTCATTTTCCGTGAAATAAACATCGAAAAATCCGAAAAACGTTTTCTTGATAAATTATTTTCCACAAAACGAACGGAGCTTAGAGTAGACACAAAAACCTTAGAATTGAACCACGGGACTAGTTTGATTCCAACTTTTAAGAGAGAAGGCCTAGTTCCTAGTTTCACTTTTTTAGAAACTACTGATTCTCAAATCGGGAACCGGAATTGGAAACCCTAATTTTATCCCAACCCACTTTGTTTTATGTGGTGTGTTTCCTTTTTACTTCTCATTTTTCCCTTTATATATTATAATTCCTTTTTATATATTTAACAAGTCGATGTTTTATTTAATCTCTCATTTATTATATATATATATATATATATATGTATAGTCTTAATGAGGCAATTATCATCAATAAATAGAGTTTACTAATTGAAGTGAAATGAATATGTAGAGAGGCTTAGTTAATAGTAATTTTAAATTTTAAATTATTATTAAGTGATTAACTATGATTGTTGTTTCTTTTGATTTCATGTGGTAAGAATTTGGAACAATTTTTAATGGATGATTAAGGACTGTAGTTCTATAATTTATGTTTTATGCTTCGTGTTTTGTGTTATGAAATACATAAATGAATGAAATACATGAATGAATATTCATTATATTCATCTTATCTAATGTACTTATTATAGTACATTTGTATTCTATGTACATCTCCCTATACAATGAACATTCATCTCCCTATCCAATACATGTATCATTCGATATATTGATATTAATAATAAATACATTCTTGTTTTCCTATAAATAAGAGCTTAGTTTTTGTTGTAAATATAACAATGATATAATAGTCATACATTGGAAATAAAATTCTCTCCTCTGATTTTCTCTACAATCTCTGGCGTCTGATTTTCTCCACTCAATCTTTCTATTCTCTTTATTATATATTTATAACACAATATTTTACAACACATTATCAACACAAAGATCTACCGACTGAGTAAGTAATTTTTGCAAGGTATGTGTTCTTTTTATTAATCAACTTATACTTTATCTTTTTTTTTTTTTATCAATTCTTCATTTTTATTTTTCTTGGTCTGAAACCAAATTTCAAATGTAAAAGTGTCATTCTGTTCTTGAAGTGGTGGTGGATATTTGGAAATCTTTTTAATTAATTTAAGGATTTAATTTTGCAAAGATTATATGCAAATTTTATGATACTTTGACACCTGAAGTTTTCAACATAAATGCAAATGGAAAATACCGAGAAAAAAGAAGATATTTGTTTGTTTGATAGTGTAACAAACACATTATATTTCATAGTAGATTCTTTTTCTCGAGTATGACATTGCGTAAGGCGCAAATTCATACGATATTAGGTCTCGTTCCGACTATTAATGGTTTTGAAAATACCACAATTGTTTTGCCAAATGGCACCATCCTACATATTGAGGATGTGTTTCTAAATATTAGATCAAAAAGGAATTTACTTAGTTTCAAAGATGTACGCCGTAATGGGTACTATATTGAGACTATTTATGAGCAAGATTCTGGCATTTCCTCTTATAAGATGGACCTGAAGACCATCTATAAGAAGTTAGAAGCTTCTTCTATGAGTTTGTATTGTGTCATGATTAAGGCTGTTGAAACCTACACCACCACATCCTAGAAATTGGTAAACCCTGATCAATTTGAATTGTGGCATGATCACCTTGGTCACCCTGACACTTCAATAATGCGTAGAATAATTCAAAATACAAAAAGGCACTCTTTAAAGGACACAAATATATTATTGTCCAAAAATTATAATTGTGAGACTTGCTCACAAGGAAAGCTCATTATTAAATATTATATAATAAATGTTAATATTAAATCTCCTTTATTTTTGTAAACAATCCATGGTAATATTTGTGGACCAATACAATCACCAAGTGGACAATTTCGATATTTTATAGTACTAGTAGACGCATCCTGTAAATGGTTCTATGTTTGCCTATTATTTACACGCAATGGTACATTTGCACGTTTACTTGCACATATTATAAAGCTTTTGGTATAATTCCCTGATTATCCAATCAAGGGCATAAAGATGGATAATGTTTGTGAATTTATATCAAAGAGTTTTGATACCTATTGTGCTTAAGTACCCAGTTGCATATGTTCATACTCATAATGGATTGATAGAATCTTTGATTAAATATATCCAAATCATTGCTCGCACTCTATTATTGAGACCGAGTCTCAACGATACAGTATGGGGACATGCAGTTTTGTATGCAGCAGCTCTAATAAAATTATACTCAATTGCTAGTCTTTCACAATCTCCCATGCAAATGGTTCTTGGTTATAAACTAGATATTTCATATTTACGCACATTTGGTTGTGTAGTATAGGTGCCTGTAACACTGCCAAAAAGAACGAAAATGGGTCCTCAATGTTGTTTAGGCATTTATGTTGGGTTTAATTTACCGTCTATCATTAGGTTTGTCGCGACCAATTTTTCGGGCGTGGACCACCTAGGGTTTGGCTAATGGATTGTTAAGCCTAGACTTAACTCGGGCTCTCCCAAGCCCATACCAATTGCGACTTAGGTTCAAGTTCTTAACATGCAAATGATTTTCAAACAGAGTCGCCACTAATCTATTTTTTGGTGGGTCGATTAGAAACCCAAATAAAATAACGGGAGATTTACTTTATTCCTACGAACCGAGAGATTTGGGTACGGGACTTGGTTGGCTAAATTTTTCTAACGCCCTTTCGGTACCATTTCTTTTATTTTGAAAAAATGTTTTTTTTGCAAGCAGCTTGGGTTTATTTTAAGTCTATTTCCCTAACATGTGAGGTTATCATGCGCGTGCACAAACCACTAATTTAACACTCAGATAAACAATAAATAAATTGCAAAAACTTACCTCCAAGCAACGAAAGCATCTGCAATGTTAAATTAAAATCCACATCAACAACCCTGGATATGATTTCTAATTAACACACATTTTCTTTTTTGTTTTCACTTAAATAATGAAAATCATGCAATATGCAATGCGATATTAACTAAATGACCTAATCCTAATGACATGTAATTTCTAATTAAATGGGCCTAGCAAAAATACTAAATGACATGCATTTCAATGAATCTAACCCTAATGACGTGCACATGACATTTTTTCCTTTTCCTAAAAGAATGCATTTTATAAAACTAATTTAACCTATGACATTTTTTGTATTTTTCATAAAATTCGAAATTTGGTGAAATGTGAAAATTACCTAATTAGATTAAGATCCTATTTAATTTATATTAGGAATTAGGTTGAGCCATATCCTAATTTAAACTAAAATATTATCTTAGCCTAAATAATCCCAAAATGCAATATATCTAAAAATGCCTAAACCTATAATAAAATAATCTAAATTAAACTAAGTGCCATTTAACCCTAATATGCAATGACATGCAAAATATGTCCTGATTCTACATGACAAGTGTATGATGATTTTTATTGTGTTTTTGTTTTCTTTCTTTTTTTAAAAAAAATAGAAATTAATAATTGTCAAGTAATTAAACATGCAACCTAAATTAAAATCTAGCAACCTAAATTGATTTTTTTGAATTTTTTTATTTTTATGAAATTCGAAATTAAAATTCCTATTCTAAATGTGTAAACCCTAAAATATGCAATATTATAATCCAAACATATTTCAAGATAAACAAAGCGATCATGACAAGCTAAACCAAGGATATCACACATCATTCAGATCAAGGGATAATATTTCGCTGATAAAATTGATAAATTGATCTTAAGCCTTAAAGATCAAAATATCAATTTTATTCCCGCTTAATTAATTATTTCATCTAAGGCCTTATAGATGAAATAAAAAATCCTGGCGCGGTTGCGAATCAGGTGATATGTTGGAATTTCCATTATATGCAACAACAAATATCTCAAATAAGGAAACAAAATAAATTATGATAATAATAACGAAAGAATAAAATAAAATAAGAAATCTACCTAAGTGGGATCTTAGCTCCTAAACTAGGTTAACGAACGACGGCTTGGTAGGTCACCGGAGTTCCGTGAGGACCGGCGCACGGACCAAGCAGCCGAGCAAGGCGGAGATACTCGAAAGGGGCAGCAGCTTGGCGATGAGGCAAGCGGGGCGAAAGAGACTCGGATCTGCTGCAAGGCGGTTGAGGCGCGGGCGAAGCGACGCTCGCGGTTGTGGAGTTGCAAGGACGAGCTGCAGCGGGGGCACGATCGATCGAAGGGCGGAGGTGCAGCAGGAAAGCTCGCGGGTTGCCGACGCGTCGGGGTTGGAGGCGCGCGTGGTGGCTTCAAGCGTCGAGTTGCGCCCGCTCGGGGTGCCGAGCCGCGGCGGTGCGAGCGCGGGCACGGTGGTGCGCCGAAGAAGGATCCGGCGGAGGTGCGGTGACGCGGCTGGGTCGTGGGCGAAGCGGAGCCGGCAAAGGGAGAGCAGAAACGGGCGGTAAGTGTCGCACGGTGACCGGATGCGGCGCGGACAGCAAGTGTGGGGGGAAGACGATGAACAGAAACGTCCCCTCACACCCCTTCGATTGTACTTCTTCCGCTTTTTTCCTTTCGTCCGCTTTTTCCCGACTTTATTTTTCTGCTCCTTCCAACAGACCCCGACGAAGGAACCCAACAAAAGGAGAAGTCTGTCTCTTCCTGTTTTAAATTTCTGACCTAAAAAACCACTAGAGAAAAACCCCTTTTAATGTGGCCATGTATCCAAAGTGTGGCCTCCTTAAATAAATTGCACGCAAGGTATTATATAGGTCTAAAAATGTATCTCTCGCGGTATATATTTTTTCCTTTTTGTTCGCGCATGATACCCCTAAATATATCGTTGAAATATAACCACCTTGCGTAATATTTCCCTTTTGTATTTTTCACATATTCTATCTAAAATTTTCCTTTTTGCGTGAAAATTCATCCTTTGGTGTATATTGCCTAAATGTGTGAAAAATCTTAACGGAATATGTGAAAAATCTTGCACTCGCCGTCAGTCCAACAATAACTAAAAATGTTCCTAAACTATATGTCATGTGATTTTATTTTTTCAGGGATAAAATTAACCCCTAATTTTTTTAAATTTCTAAATGGGTCGCCAAAATTTAGGTGTCAACAGCTGCCCCTCTTTGAAGGTAAGCTCGTAGAGGTTGCCTTTAAAGACAAATTGATACCTAAATTTTGACCATGCACATGCAGTGAATGATTTTTTGTTGGAACGTAAATTCCATTTTTTAATGCAATTTATACGATGCATGGAAATACTAATGCAAATGATAGATAAACCTACATGGGATAACTTACCATCGAGGAGGATAAAGTAATTCGAGGTAGTGAGTGTTACATCCGTCCAGACCCGTACTATTTTACGGTCGCCCGGTATGGCAGAAAAAAGCTGCTTTCTCAAGACCCGTACCATTCTACGGTCGCCCAATACGGCAGAAAGGTTTTGTAAGGAACTGCTTTCCCAGGACCCGTACCATTCTACGGCCGCCCGGAAAGACGACGTAAAGGTTTTGTCTAGGACCCGTACCATTCTACGGTCGCCTAAACGGGGATTCATTTTCCAAGACCCGTACCATTCTACGGTCGCCTGTTAGAGCAATAAATGTTGTCTAGGACCCGTACCATTCTACGGTCGCCTAGACTGAGGTTTTGCTTGGCTAGGACTCGAACCATTCTTCGGTCGCCTAGCCTTGCAACGTAAATCATCCGACCCGACCCGAACCATTCTTCGGTCGCCTTAATCGATTGAATCGAGGAAAAATCTTTGGGGCACAACTCCATTGAGTGTCGGTGTAAAGGACTCGGGCTACAAAAGCACGCCAGTCAATAAAAGAAATCCGGGCTACGGAAGCACGCCGGTTCGATAAAATGGACTCGGGCTATGAAAGCACGCTGTCAATTATAAGGGGCATCGGGCTACAAAAGCACACCGAGTCGATAAAAGGGACTGCGGGCTACGAAAGCACGCCAGTCGATATAAAGGACACCGGGCTACAAAAGCACGCCGTGTCTAAAAAGGACTCTGGGCTACGAAAGCACGCCAGGTCTATTAAAAGGGACATCGGGCTACGGAAGCACACCGAGTCAATGAAAATGGACACTGGGCTACGAAAGCACGCCAGCTCAATATAAAGCACACCGGGTCGATGAGAAGGGACTCTGGGCTACGAAAGCACGCCAGGTCGATATAACTGGACAGCTTGACCAAGTCAAGTGTCGATACACTTAAGAGAGAATACCTGCACAATGACAAGTATTTTAGAGTATGGCAGAGATATACTTACCTGGTGATATCTCTAATTCTTGGAGAAAAATGTCTTTTGGAATTTAGATATCCTGTGGAGGTTTTTCACCTCACAGTGGAGGTTTCTCATCTCCTAATATCATGAAACATTCTGAAAGGAACTTGAATTACCTGTCAGACATGATTTAGAGCAAAAAATGATATGCATTCATCAAAGAGATAGACAAACTGTGCTACTCTAGAATGCACATTTCAAAATTTAATAAAGTTTTCATCAACTTAATCGGGGTTCATGCATGATAACCTTTGCATCACCCAAATTTCCATTGGAGAGAATTATCATTCAAGACAATCTTCACTCACAACATGGATTTCCTAAGAATACTAAATGAGAGACCTTCAGTTAGAAAGGACTTTCACTCACTCTCATTTAGAGGCTATTTTATGAGGATCACTCCATCTCACTGTCATCATATTAACAAGGGTCCAAGTATTCTCGCAAGCGGTACGACCTTACCAATTTGAGAGGTCTTTAATAGGACCGTAATGTGGGCTTGGTCAATGGCTTAACAAAGGGACTCTTTGAGTCAAGGCTATTGAAAGAACAATTTTGTAATCATCTCCGGGTTTACAAGTCAAGAACCCTGCAAAAAGAAATAATCTTGCTCGCACTTCTTCGAGCAATGCTTATAAACATGTGAACTCCTATGTTAATTCAAGTACCCTAATCTGAAGAGACTTTGTTAAGGGACGTAACGTAGGTTGGGTTCATGGGTTGAGAAATGAAAGGATCATTAAGCTCAAAATGTGTGTAAAAGGTGTGAAAGTTGGTGATCATCTTGGCATTGCCACTAGTTTTCTTTTTCACCATCAGGAATTGTCTTCATGAAATGCCCCATTGATTGTAAAAACTCAACATTTGAGCTCTTTGAGTATTGCTCCATTGGGATTTAATTCTAGCAATTGACAGTCATCTATCTTGACTCTTTTTTTTTTTTTTTATGGGCATTGGCCTTGCTTTTGCCAGGCACACTGCTTTTTCATGCCCCTTAGTTCTATTTTGATTTATATGCTTGCGCATAATGTATGCATCAAGCAATTACACTTTGAATGACACTCAAACTTTTAAGGGTCTTCATCTATCTTTTGCATTGCCCTGATGTGGGGGATGATCACCAACTGGGTTTGAAGAAATGAAATTGCAGGCTCAAGTGGGCTACGCAAAGGATATGAGTGTTTAGGATAGAGAAAAGAATGCTCTTCGTCATCCTAGGGCACTTAAATTACCACATGAATTCAATGTAATAACACGACTTGAAGATTAATGCAAGTGAGAGCAAGAAAATCTCTTTTCATTTTCCTCACCTTACGGTGCTGTCTTGCCTTCAAATTTGCCCCACTGTGGGGTGGTTCTTAACAGGAGTAATTTGAAAGAATTTTCACAAGTGTATAAGGCTCAAAGAGATTAAGCAATGGATCACCTGTAGTGTTTAGGATAGAGAAATGAACTGCCCCTCATCATTTCGGTCATCGTACCTTTTGCGAGAGAACTCTTTACCTTGTAGATATGGAACTTTCTACACTCATCTCACAAGTGTATAAGTAGGGGACTGTGTACAGGATAAGGCTTGCCTTTCATCATACTGACACGTCTCATTCAGCATTCTTAAGCATTGATGTCACTCCATTGAGTTGTCTATCTTGACAAATCTCCACATGAAATTGGTGAGCTAAATCAATATGAAAATTCTCTTTTCAAAATAGTCCAATAACTTTAAGCATGAAAAGATTTTGTGACTTCAAACAAACAATTTACTACAATAAAAAAAATGCTCTCATACGTATGAAAAACATGATTTCAAGCATTCATTCAAGGAATTGTCCCACGAAGGAATTGTCTCAGCAATGGATGTCCCTAGATTGCCTCTATCGAAAGGGAATAAACACACAAATTGATCAATTGATGATGAAAATCTGATCTTTGATTTGATGAAATCTTGCTTTTGCCCCTGCACAAACATAACATGCATGAATAGGATATTATGCAACATCAGAGTAAATTCAAATTCCACAACCATTTTGGCTTGGATCGAGATTTTGTCTCAGTCATGTCACTACTAGAATATGTAGTGCCCCTAATTCATCATCTGATGTGCCTTTTTCAGATGCTTTCTTATCGGGTCAAGAAAGTAATGCTCTGAAATATGAAGTAAATGAATCAGAAAATTAAACAAGGCTAATCTAATGCATGCTTTTTGGAAATGGCTTGAAAAATGATCTTTTTATTCTTTTTTTTTTTGAATTTTTTTGGATGAGGAAACATGAAGAAGCCCAGTCCTCAGAATTTCTCCATGGATGATATTTTCTTTTCAGCGTTGGATATCGTCACCGGGCTATTTTGGCATACCCCATCATGTCCTCAAAATTGGAAATAAAATTGTAATTTCATTGAATATAATCAAATGAATTACATTATTGAAATGGAAAATGCAAACAAGCAAATCCTAGAAACAAAAGCAATAATTGAAATCTCGTAAAAGCAGGAAATTCTAAAAAACTTGAAGTCCTAGAAGATAAGAACTTCTTCACTCAGCGATAGCGTTTGCGCCTCCATCATGGTTGGGTGGAGGATTTTTCTGATTACCGCTGAAAGAGAACGCCTTTGTATCCAAGAGATCTTGGACCTTATGCTTCAAAATATAGCAATCATCGTGGAGTGACCAACCTCTCCCATGTGATAGTCACACTTTTCGGAGGGATTATACGCAGGATAATGCTCGGGATTTGGTCGCTTCGGCTCAGTAGAGATTAATCCCTTCTTTTGGAGAATAAGCAAAACTTTGGATAGAGGTCCAGGAAGAGGTGTAAACTGTCTCCTAACATTACGTCGTCGACCCGAGAACCGATGTCCTCCACCTTGTTGCTCGCAGAAAATCTTAATTACCGGAGCGTGATTGGATGTATCACGATTCGATTGAGAGTAGGCCACATTAATCTCAACTTCAGATCCTTCTCCTTCTTGGTAGAAAATCTTTTGTTAGATGGCTCAATAAACCACCCTTCTCTTATCCCCATCTCGATCTGTTCACCCACCGGGATAAGTTGGTTGAAGTTCTCAACATACGTGCTAGCCATCCGGTTGCGGAATTCAGATGGAAGGGTCTTCACGAACAACTTCATCAACTCCTTGTTGGTAGGCTCGGGAGTAATTTGAGCTGCCAAGTTTCTCCATCTCACAAAGATACTCTTTAAATGACTCACTCCTTTTCTTTTCCATCCGCTCCAGGTCTTCTCGAGAAGGCACGATGTCCATGTTGAACTTGTATTGTTTGAGGAACGCATCCGCCACTTCGTTCCAGCATTTCGAGGAGGTTTACGTTCTTCATCACGTACCGCCTTTAATGCGGGCCCGGTCAAACTTGCGTGAAACGATTGGATCATGAGGGGCTCATTTTTGACGTGTTGGGCCATGCGTACATGATACATCTGCAAATGAGATTTCGGACAAGATGTCCCGTCGTACTTCTCAAATTCTGGCATTTTGAACTTGCTCGGCATTTTAACCTTCTCATAGACCGAGAGGTCGAATGTGAGTGAGTTTTGTGACTCCCGCAGCTTGTCTCACTTTCTCCTCCAACTTTGCAACGCGCTCATCCTGATCGTCTTGGGAACATTGTCTAGCTTGGCCTTTCCAACAAAGACCACATCATCCTCCAACCCAGGCATTTCATCATCATTCATTTGGGCCCTATTTGCTTGCCTCGGGACTACTATCTCGGGAGAGCAGGTGGAGGACTCGGGTTCACCTGGAGGGATTGAAGTTGAGCGCTTATAAGCTGCATGGAAGCGGCTAACTGTTTGAGTTGATCTTCCACGGAGGACATGCGATCGCGCATCTCGCTTTGGTCGGCCATTTTTGCTCTCGACCGTGTAATGATGGGCGAACGTGGAGGATCTGTTATCACCTAAAGGAAATAAATGGGAATGTGTAAGCATGAGGCGCAATTAGAAAGTCAATCCATGACAATGATCTAATCAATTTTTCCATTTTTTTTTTCATTTTTTTTATTTATTCATGAAAAGTCTATGCAAGAAGGGAATTTCCTAAAAAATGGATATCCTAGTAAAACCAAATTTTCTAGACATGGCGTAGAAAGAAATTCTCCAAAGTTTTTTTTTTTTTTTTTCCGCTTCTTTTTTTCAAATGCACCATCCCCTAGCAATTTTCATTTTATTTCCAATTGACAAATGAATCAAATCAATTATTGACCTAGATTGTCATGGACCGACCCAATAATACGACAAATAAATTGCATAGTATAGGGATAGGAAACTTACTTCACCAAGAAAAATTGACAGCAATCACATAAACATGCACATGAGATGTGAGGCTCGATTTCTACTTTAGACAGGCTTAGCAAAGTGGAGTTAAAAGGATGGGATGACTTAGTTGCAGCCTCGCGTACTAAGCCAAGTCCTCTTAATTCCGGCTCAGTCAAGAATGATACCCCAATGCGACGCAACCTCGCGGGCAGAGGTAAACATTCTTAACACCAAGAAAAACTTTCGGGGTTGAGTTGGGCAACCTCTACTACGCGGCCTCGCGGTCGAAGTCGTATCCAACTCAATACCATCCTAAATGTCCTAGTACGGCCCAGGTCCGGCGGCAGGTTGTGTGTGCAAAAGTGTAGTGCTAAATGCAGGGCACGCACAACAATTCAAACAAACAACACTTCAATAGCTTGAATTTAAAACATTCATCCCCAACTCCAACCTGCAAGATAAGGGTTAGCAAAGACTACTCTCCTTATATCTCCTCATCTGCAAAAACATTTAACACCTTAAATGTTAGGGACATACCCGGGATCCTCGCTGCAAACAAAAACATTTTTCCAAAAACTAAAATTGGCCTAAGTCCACTAAGAGTTTCAACTCAAGTCCCCAATGGAGTCGCCAAGCTGTCGCGACCAATTTTTCGGGCGTGGACCACCTAGGGTTTGGCTAATGGATTGTTAAGCCTAGACTTAACTCGGGCTCTCCCAAGCCCATACCAATTCGCGACTTAGGTTCAAGTTCTTAACATGCAAATGATTTTCAATCAGGAGTCGCCACTAATCTATTTTTTGGTGGGTCGATTAGAAACCCAAATAAAATAACGGGAGATTTACTTTATTCCTACGAACCAGAGATTTGGGTACGGGGACTTGGTTACGCTAAATTTTTCTAACGCCCTTTCGGTACCATTTCTTTTATTTTGAAAAAATGTTTTTTTTGCAAGCAGCTTGGGTTTATTTTAAGTCTATTTCCCTAACATGTGAGGTTATCATGCGCGTGCACAAACCACCAATTTAACACTCAGATAAACAATAAATAAATTGCAAAAACTTACCTCCAAGCAACGAAAGCATCTGCAATGTTAAATTAAAATCCACATCAACAACCCTGGATATGATTTCTAATTAACACACATTTTCTTTTTTGTTTTCACTTAAATAATGAAAATCATGCAATATGCAATGCGATATTAACTAAATGACCTAATCCTAATGACATGTAATTTCTAATTAAATTGGCCTAGCAAAAATACTAAATGACATGCATTTCAATGAATCTAACCCTAATGACGTGCACATGACATTTTTTCCTTTTCCTAAAAGAATGCATTTTATAAAACTAATTTAACTTATGACATTTTTTGTATTTTTCATAAAATTCGAAATTTGGTGAAATGTGAAAATTACCTAATTAGATTAAGATCCTATTTAATTTATATTAGGAATTAGGTTGAGCCATATCCTAATTTAAACTAAAATATTATCTTAGCCTAAATAATCCCAAAATGCAATATATCTAAAAATGCCTAAACCTATAATAAAATAATCTAAATTAAACTAAGTGCCATTTAACCCTAATATGCAATGACATGCAAAATATGTCCTGATTCTACATGACAAGTGTATGATGATTTTTATTGTGTTTTTGTTTTCTTTCTTTTTTAAAAAAAAAATAGAAATTAATAATTGTCAAGTAATTAAACATGCAACCTAAATTAAAATCTAGCAACCTAAATTGATTTTTTTTTGAATTTTTTTATTTTTATGAAATTCGAAATTAAAATTCCTATTCTAAATGTGTAAACCCTAAAATATGCAATATTATAATCCAAACATATTTCAAGATAAACAAAGCGATCATGACAAGCTAAACCAAGGATATCACACATCATTCAGATCGAGGATAATATTTCGCTGATAAAATCGATAAATTGATCTTAAGCCTTAAAGATCAAAACATCAATTTTATTCCCGCTTAATTAATTATTTCATCTAAGGCCTTATAGATGAAATAAAAAATCCCGGCGCGGTTGCGAACCAGGTGATATGTTGGAATTTCCATTATATGCAACAACAAATATCTCAAATAAGGAAACAAAATAAATTATGATAATAATAACGAAAGAATAAAATAAAATAAGAAATCTACCTAAGTGGGATCTTAGCTCCTAAACTAGGTTAACGAACGACGGCTTGGTAGGTCACCGGAGTTCCGTGAGGACCGGCGGCAGACGGACCAGCAAACGAGCAAGGCGGAGATACTCGGAAAGGGGCAGCAGTTGGCGATGAGGCAAGCGGGGCGTAAGAGACTCGGGATCTGCTGCAAGGCGGTTGAGGCGCGGCGAAGCGACGCCGCGGTTGTGGAGTTGCAAGGACGAGCCGCAGCGGGGCACGATCGATCGAAGGGCGGAGGTGCAGCAGGGAAAGCTCGCGGTTGCCGACGCGTCGGGGTTGGAGGCGTGCGGTGGTGGCTTCAAGCGTCGAGTTGCGCCTCCGCTGCTGGTGCCGAGCCGCGGCGGTGCGAGCGCGGGCACGGTGGTGCGCCGGAGAAGGGATCTGGCGCGGAGGTGCAAGGACGCGGCCGGGTCGTGGGCGAAGCGGAGCCGGCAAAGGGAGAGCAGAACGGGCGGTAAGTGTCGCACGGTGACCGGATGCAGCGCGGGCAGCAAGTGTGGGGGGAAGACGATGAACAGTAAACGTCCCCTCACACCCCTTCGATTGTACTTCTTCCGCTTTTTCCTTTCTGTCTGCTTTCTTTTTTCTGACTTTATTTTTCTGCTCCTTCCAACGGACCCCGACGAAGGAACCCAACAAAAGGAGAAGTCTGTCTCTTCCTGTTTTAAATTTCTGACCTAAAAAACCACTAGAGAAAAACCCCTTTTAATGTGGCCGTGTATCCAAAGTGTGGCCTCCTTAAATAAATTGCACGCAAGGTATTATATAGGTCTAAAAATGTATCTCTGCGGTATATATTTTTTTTCCTTTTTGTTCGCGCATGATACCCCTAAATATATCGTTGAAATATAACCACCTTGCGTAATATTTCCCTTTTGTATTTTTCACATATTCTATCTAAAATTTTCCTTTTTGCGTGAAAATTCATCCTTTGGTGTATATTGCCTAAATGTGTGAAAAATCTTAACGGAATATGTGAAAAATCTTGCACTCGCCAAATTCAACAATAAATAAAAATGTTCCTAAACTATATGTCATGTGATTTTATTTTTTCAGGGATAAAATTAACCCCTAATTTTTTTTTAAATTTCTAAATGGGTCGCCAAAATTTAGGTGTCAACAAGGTTCTTGGAACCAACTACCAGTGATCTTTTTACTACCAGATTTGCAAATTGTCATTTCGATGAGACTAGGTTTTAATTAATTGCGATATTTACAACTTCCATGACTATAAAACAAAAATCAATTAAGGTTTTCTCCTGGAATTAGAAAAAATTATCTCAATTTGACCTAAAAACTCCTGAATGTAAAAACAAGGTGCATCGCATAATTTATTTACAAGCTATGGTCAATAGACTTCCTGATGCATTTAATGATGCTACTAAAGTAACAAAGTCTCATATTCCAATTGCAAATGCCCCAACTACAATAGCTGTTCCCAAAGGATAGGCTAAAATAAATCAAAATTCCTCGCACTTGAAGTGTGATAGACCAATAGGATTAAAACTGCTCCTCGAAAACAAAGGGGAAAGAATTAGGAATCCGCTCCAAAAAAGCCCGACGTTGTGCTTGCTCCCAAAAAATTTATTGCCTTTGAATATGCGCAAACTCATGAAATGAACATCAACCCCAGGAATATTGAGAATTTCATTACATAATGTAATGAAATTTGGGATCGAAATGAAATCATCATTGATGATATTTTTGAATTCTTAGTTGCTCATAAAATTATGAATGGTGATTGTGAGCCATAATATATTATTGAATGACATCAAAGGCAAAATTGGCATAAGTGGGAAGAAACAATTAAGACTGGATTAGCTTACCTAGCTAAATGAAAGGTTTTTGGATCTGTAACTCGTATTCATGATAATGTAAAGCCCATCGAATATAAATGGGTATTTGTTTGGAAACAAAATGAGAAAAGCGAGATTGTTAGGTACAAAACCTAACTCGTTATCCAATGATTCTCCTAGAGACCTAGAATTGATTATAATAAGATATATTCATTTGTGATGGATATAATTACATTTCGTTTTCTTATTAGTCTAGTTAGAAATGCATCTTATGGATATTGAGATAGCATATTTATATGACTTATTAGACTCTTAAGAGAGGTTCGGGGTACGAGACGTCACGCGCGTGAAGCTCAATTCGAGATCTCCCCAAAAAGCGTGACCAGGAATCGGGTGATGGGTGGATGGAGACCGATCGGGAGTGTGATCTGACACCGTCCTTTGCTCTGCCCGGTTGCATTCTCGGATTCCTTAAAAACGCTGTTCAGATTGGATCTTTGCCCATTATGGGGGTGTGGGAAGAGGAGAGCTGAGGGGATCTTCACGCGCCGGGATTCGTCACGTGCAGCCTTGGTTGGCGCCGAAAGCGGCTGACGGTGGAGTACGGCGTAAGGACGGGGAGCGCGCGTGGGCTTTGTTGTTCTCGAGATTTCATCTGCTTCGCTGTCGTTTTAATTATTTTTTTTTCTACGGACACAGACGCACCAACCGGGGAGCTTCTATTAGTTCTTTTTAATCGTTCAATCACTAGCAAACTTGTAATGCGTACTGTCATTTCATCTTTAATCCGCGAAGAAATGACACAGATAACTCACGGACTTTAGTTTTTAGGTTCAAAAAAAAAAAAAAAAAAAAGAGAAATCTGTACCGATGGGTAGCTTCTAGGTTTTAAGTGGAATAAGGAATCTGGTTAGCACAATGAGTTGAACTTTTTCCCTCTTTCTTTTCTGTTTTTGTTTTCTCAATCTCTTTCCTATTTTAAGAACTTGTATACGTTTGATGATATCAGACAATTTCTATTGATACTAGGTACAAGAAATTGCTTTCTTGAACATTTTTATTTGCATCTAGCGTGCACAACAAAACCTACTGTTAGCACACCTATAAATGTGTATATCTTTTTTGCTAGTTATAAAATAAAAATTTCTACCATTATTTTTAAGCCTAAGTGAAAAAATATATATGTTTAATACATTTTCTTCAATGTTGCCTTACACCGATGAAGATTTGGTTTTCTATGAAAATTTAATTATGGTGTGAAACTTGTATGAGAACATATGTTTTTCGTGAGTTCTAATGTAAGTCCTAGCACAAGTCCTAAAATTTTTTACATGGGAAAGCGGTGAAAATACTAACTTGCTATCAACAAGAAATATCGTGTCACTATTTTTTATATTTGAGAAAAAAATAAAAAAAAATAACATAAACAAAAACGCACATAAGAGTGGGAGCATTATTAAATGATTAAAATTGTTATCTTAATAATAAATTGGGAAAGTCGTACATGTCATGGAGAGAGAGATTGATTTATTCGGCACTATTTTTATGTGAAGACATCATATGGTATGTCATTAAGAAATTTTGCGAATAATAATTGCTTACTCCTTTTTAATCAGCATTGATCGTGAAAAAGTGCGTCCCACTCAACATACATTGCAGTAGGCAATTTTTTTTTTCTCTTTTCCTTTTCTAATTATTCCTTCTTCTTCTTTTTTTTTTTGTCTTTTTTCAATTTTCTATATACGGCTCTAAAGAGGCGACGCTTGTTTTTTTAGCATCATTTTGCTTTTCTCCGCTCTTTCTTCTTTTCTTTTTTCTTTCAATTTAATTGAAGACGAATTTTCTCTTTTTACTTATTTTATTTTTCAGATTCTACTTTTGATTTTGTCTTTCTTAATTAATTTTTTTGGACAGATTTCCTAATTAATTTACTCGTATGTGTTTTATGGTATTATCTATTCTCTTTTTTCGATTCCCAAAATATTTGCAATCAAATTCAAATATAAGTAAACGATTTCATTTTTCTCAAATCTACTTATAGAATGAAAAAATATAATTATGATAGAAATATATGCATCTTAATGTTACTGTCAAACGCTATTGTATATGAAATTCCTGTGACTGATCAAGAAAAAAAATTTCATATTAAGTTACTGGTTTTATGATCCCAAAACAAGTAGCCAAATCATTTTCAAGTGATGAGACATTTAAATTTCAACATCTTAGGGTGTCTTTGTTTTACCGAATACTCTAGATTTGGAAAACATTTTTCCAAAAATAATTGGTTATATCACTTAGAAAAATTAGTTAACAAAAAAAATTTCATTATCAAAAATAATTTACATATTACTATTTTAGTGGGTGATGATGATATTTTGTATTGATTTATTTTTTAAGCAATAAACGATCATTTTTTGAAAAATATTTTCTAAATCTTGAGTTTTCCGAAAAACAAATGCACCTTTAAGTAGACTTCATTTCACTTTCCTATTTAATAGGAACTCTTTTCTTCCCTTTCTTCAACATCTTCGTTTATTTTTTTCTTCATTATCTAACCAAAAAAATAAAGATGGGACCTTTTTTTTTTTTGTCAAAAATTAGATTAGACAAGACTTTTTTTTTTTAATTTCCAAAAAACAAAGACAAGTCCTTTTGTTTCAATTGCAATATGTGTTACATAAAACAATTTGACACATCTAATAAGAAAAAAAATTAGGGTCGATACCACAAAAAAATCTTAAAGTGATACACCTATAACAAATTTATCCCAAACTAATTTTTTTTATCATAGAAAACTCTAAACTGGTACAAATGTGATAAATTTATCAAAAATTAATTTTTTGACTACTAAAAACCAAAATGATACATCTATGACAAATTTACCCTTTGTTAGCTTCCATCAAATTTTATTATTAAATTTTTCTGATGTGAATGACATATGGTGACATGGTATGGTGATGTGGCAATTCTGCATTATAAATACCACGAAAAAACCCAAATTGATATATCTATGACCAATTTGACATCGCATCTGTGATAAATTTGGGGTTTTTCATAATATTAATCTTATCAATTTCCACCATGTCATCATATGTTATCCATGTCAACAAATTTAATAGTAAAATTTGACAGAAATTAACGGAGATTATATTTGTCATAAATATACTAGTTTAGGGTTTTTATAGTAAAAAATTAGTCTGGATAAATTTGTCACAAGTGTACTAATTTAGAGTTTTCAATAATTAAAAAATTAATTTGGGGTAAATTTTGTCATATGTGTACCAATTTAGGGTTTTTTGTAATATTAACTCAAGAATTATGAAATATTATAACTAGATAAATATAAAAAAAAAATTAATGGCCATTGATTATAAATATTTTCAAGATTTTTCAACGGTTTGAAATATTTGTTAATCGCATAATTTAACTGGTTGGGGCGGTATTTTTTTTCATTAATCCTAGTTCAGGGTTTGCAAAATAAGGGGAGCAATTTTTGAGAGATCTCAGATTTTGGCAACCTCCATAATTGGTGCTCGGGAATCTTGGATGAAGATTGATTTTTTTTAAATCTTATTCTCTATTAAGAAAAGATAATGACAAAAAAGCAAAAAATGGAGAAAATAGGCACAACCCGCGATGGATATTGGACCCATAGTGGAGTCTGGTGCATTGACCCTTGAATTTCTTTGCCAGAGGGCTTTATGAATAATCTTTTCTATCAGACCCACTACAAATAATTTACTTATTTATCTTTGAATTATTGACATGTGAAAAAAAATCGATTGCTAAGCTAATTCAATCGCCCATGTTACTCATCTAGCTATGAATGTGTAAGTTCTATTGTTACATTGGTGATGCACCTAACTATAGTCAATTTTTTATAATTAGATTTTGAAAATCATCTCTAACTGTCACAAGTTTAGTGTAAAAAAAAAAAAAAGAGGCTCGAGATTTTACTTATAAACCTATCCATTCCCCCTCCCCGACCCTCCCAAATTGATACCAATATTTTGAATTCTCCCATATAAATACATGTACTTGTGTATATATAGTTAGAAACATTGATGTGGATGGCAATCTTTTCTTCCTACTTTTTTAACCTTCCCAAAATCGATACTAATATTTTGAATTCTCATATATAAATATAATCAATATATTTTGTTTCGTGTTTTCTCAATCTCTTTCTTATTTTAAGAATTTATATATGCTTGATGAGGCCAGACAATTTCAACTACTACCAAATGCGAGAACTGGCTTTCTAAAACATTTTTTGTTTGCATCTGTCATAGGCAAAGCAGATCATTGTTCTCCAATCTATAGCACATGTATTGTAAGCCCTTTTTGCTAGTTGTACAATAAGAATTTCAATTTCTTTTCCTACAGCCTAAGAGAAAATATATATACACACATCATAGACTTTCTTCGATATCGAATTTCACTAGTGAAGATTTGGTTCCTTATAAAAGTCAATTATCATTTCGATCTCCATCGCAATTTTCCTCTAGAACTGCAGCGATTAATTTTGCAATGATCTTCATCCTCTTGATCATGACACTCGACTCGATCTTGTAATGGACGCAATCACATGTTGCTATCCTCATCCAAATCATCATCAACGTTACCTTCGTCTTCGTTGCACTGCGTGGATCCGACACCGTTCTTTTGCTCGGCCCGGCTGCATGCTTGGATTCCTTGAAAACGCCGTTTGGATCTTTGCCCATCACGGGGGAGAACGAGGGTGAGAGTTGAGGAGATCTTCACGCGCCGGGAAGCGTCACGTGCGGCCTTGGTTGGCGCCGAAAGCGGCTGACGGTGGAGTCCGGCGCAAGGACTGGGAGCGCGCGTGGGCTTTGTTGTTCTCGAGATTTCATCTGCTTCGCTGTCGTTTTATTATTATTATTTTTCTACGGACACAGACGCTCGAACCGGGGAGCTTCCATTAGTCCTTTTTAATCGTTCAATCACTAGCAGACTCGTTACACATTACTGTCATTTCATCTTTAATCCATGCACTGTCCTTTTTAATCGCTCAATCACTAGCAAACTCGTTACACATGTACTGTCATTTCATCTTTTAATCCATTAGAAAACGATATAGATAACTATCGGACTTTAGTTTCTCCCTGCCAAAAAAAAAAAAAAAAAAAAAAAATTCTCAAACTTTAACATAATATGTAATATCATTCATGGACTTTTTATTTGTTTAATAGTGATTCCTAAATTTTAGCTAAATATGCAATACTGTTTATAAACTTTTAATTTACTCGAATTTTATCATTAGAGTATATGAAATATTTAATCTTATCCTTGAACTTAAATTAATGGAAAGATATCGTTAGATATTTTCATATAATGTGGACATTAGATTGAACGTGGATCAAAAGTTCATTAATTAAATTAAACAAATTAAAAGTTCATGGACGCCGTTGAAAAGTCTAAAGTTCAAGGATTGTATTAAATAAATAAAAAATTCAATGACAATTTGCACATTTGGTTAAAGTTCAAGAATCATTATATAGATATCTCCTAATTTATCAACAACAATATTATAGACATTCCCTCTAGGCCTCATTTGAGCCACGACAGACATGATCAATGGCTTCGATGGACATGGTCCTCACTTATGCATGATCAATGGCTTCGATGGACATGGTCCTCACTTATGCAAGTCATATTTTTAATGAAGTTATACACAAAGAGATGGTAAAAAAGAAAGAAGAATCTGCCATATTGTCCTTCAATTTTGATTATTCAATATCATGCTCAAACTTTTTCCATTGATCCTCATAATATACGGTTTTGCCATTCTATTGATCTCGGCCAAGATGCTAACATGACCGGTAAGTTGTCCTTGAATGTCGTGTCAACATTATGCATGGGTATTAACAAAAGGAGACAAAAGGAAGGCCTTAGCAACGCTCCCCCGACACGGTGAGGATCACAAGCACTAGCCACTGTATACATAGAGAGAGGATACTCACCGAATCAATTTATCAATTTAAATTATTGAAGTAATTGCTATTTTTTTTTCATTTCACGTTAATAATTAGTTGGTGAAGACACTAACTTGGCCTTGCAAAAAAATGTCATGTCCGTAGTTTTTTTAATTACTATATTTGGCGAAATGATCAACAGGAACAAAAAAACACATAAAACAATATTATATTAAAATATTATCCTGACAATGAATTGAGAAATTCGTAGGTGTCATGAAGAGAGATATATCAATTTATTCGACATTATTTTCATGTGAAGACATCATATGAAATGTCATGAATAAATGTGTATAATAACTGCTTACACCCTTTTAAAGATCACTAGCCACGCGATGCGTTCCCCAAAACATAAAAATGCAGTTGGCCTTTTGTTTTCTCTTTTCCTTTTATAATTCTTTCCATATTTTTTCTTTTTCTTCAATTATCTTTGTCTGATGATGGTATGGACAACGTTAATCCCTAAACACGTGGTGGAATCTGATGAATTGACCGTTGATTTTCTCTGCCGGAGCACCGTATAAATAATCCTCTCTTAGTTAGGCCTGCTACAAATAACTAACGAATTAAGTTGAATTATTGACACGTGAAAGAATTTAAGTGCCAAACTTAGTCACACAGGTTATTTATCCAGCAGTGAATGTGTAAGTTCTCCTGTTACATTGGCAATGCGTCTAGCCGTAATCACTTCTAACTGCCACAAGTTTGTCGCTAATTCGAAAAAACTTGCTCAAGCTTTTCGGTATAAAACTATCCGTTACCTAAGGTGAGCATCTGATTAGGCCAGAACCGAAAATCAAAGAATTGGACTGTGGAATCGTCGACTTTTAAATTTTAAGGAGAGATGGTCCGGTTTGTAGTTTCACTTTTTTGGAAACTGCTGATTCTTGAGCAGTAAACCCTAAAATCCCTTATTATCTTCCTTGACTCACTTTGTTTTATGTGGTGTGTGTCCTTTCTACTTTTCATTTTTTCCTTTATATATTATAATTCCTTTTTATATATATCTAACGAATGAATAGTTTATTTAATCTCTTCTTCTTCTTCTTCTTCTTCTTCTTTTAGATATGAATTGTCTTAATGAGAAAATTATCATCGATAAATAGAGTTTACCAATTGAAGTAGAATGAATATACATAGCAAGGCTTGCTAATAATTATTTTAATTTAGTTAATGGTAATTTTAAATTTTAAGTTTTTATTAAGTGATTAACTATGGTCGTTGTTTTTATTTATTTATTTCATGTGGTTAGAATTTGGAAAAAAAATTTATGGATGATTGAGGATTGAAATTCTATAATTTAAGTTTTATGTTTCATATTTTGAACTTTTTATTATTTATTTAATTTTACGTGTTCATCTTTTATGGATTGTTACTATTGACAAATGAGAAGCTTTCATTTTCGTTGTTATATTCATTTTTGTTTTGCTTAACTAAAAATGAATTAACACAAAAAAGGAACCCATTGGACCCTAAGAGCTATGACGGGATGAGTTCCAAGTTCTAACGGGTACGTTCTAATTTCAAAAAAATAAGAAATATGTACCGGTAGATAACTTCCAAGTTTTAAGTGGGATGACTTCCAAAAAAATGAGAAATATGTACCGATAATGAGAATATTTTTTGTTAGCTAATTATTACAAATGATATAATCAATCATTTTTAGGAAAACGTTTTAGGATTGTGTATTTTTTGCGAAACAAACGGACCCTAATCATTAGTTTTATGATCCCAAAACAAGTAGCCAAATCATTTTCAAGTGATGAAAAGTTTAAATTTCAACATCTTACGCAGGCTTCATTTCATTTTCCTATTTTATAGCCACTCTTTTCTTCCCTTTCTTCAACATCTTTGTTTGTTTTTTCTTCATTTTCTAGCCAAGAATTAGAGATAGGACCTTTTTATCAAGTAAATCAGATTAGATAAGGCTTTTTTTTTTTTCCAGGAAACAAAGACATATCCTTTTGTTTCAGCTGCAATATGTGTTGCATAGATTTTTTTTTTTTTTTTTAACATATCTAATGAGAAAAGAAATACAAAGTGTTGAGGAAAACGGCATTAGGTCGGAATTGAAAGGACTAGGTCAAATTGGGGGCAATCACTTGGACACAAAGGTTGTTATCCTTGGATTTGCAATGGATGGTCAGATTTACCCTACTGGGCAAATTGTTGGTGATGTTAACGGTGGCTTTAGCATGTTTAAAAAGGTTCATCTCAATAGCTTGACACACACGACCTAATAACATGAGAGCACATACAGACCTCAAAACAACCTTCAAGGGTTTTACACATTTTCCTGGCCATTTTCTTTGTTTGAGGGAGTAGTGGTAAAGACCATGCAGACAGCTAGTTATTTAAGAAGGAAGAAGGATGATTGTTTATTTAAGTGAATAAGTGTCTATTCAGCAATCGCAGATTTTCTAGCAAGTAATTGCGCATTCGGTAGCAAAAGAAAAAGTTGAAGGATTTTTTTTTTTTTAGGATAATTATGGTAAGGACAGTTTTTATTTTCCATTTTGTTGAATGAGGAGGAGAAGTTCTATCTTCAAATTTATTTACTTTCCTTTTTTGTTTTAATTTTTCTAATTCAATGCAAGATATAGTTACCATAATTGAAAAAGTCACAGTTTTTTTTTTGGTTCATTGTGGGTATATAAGGATATTAATGACCGAAAATTACTCAAAAAGTTGTTGGGGGCAAAAAATATAACATAGAGAGAGTGAATAGGTTGTTTTAGAAATTTTGACAACATTTTGCGGAAGATAACTGAAATTAAGTAAAGATCACGTTAAAGTGGTGTTTCAAAGCTCGTGAGCATATTGTATGCTTATGGAAGTAATAAAAGAGAAGAATAGTAGGATAGAAAGATGTATAGCCGTTCGGATTTATTTCCAAGCCTATGTCCGCTTCTCAAACTATTAGTCATAAGTGGAGTTGGATTGTACTAGTAATCTCCTCATAAAGGTTACAATTGGCAAGCACTAATCATTTCGCACAATAAATCATACTATAGGACTAAGTTGCCGCTCTTACTCAAGTACACTTAATCTTTAGCGCGATAACTCAAATAGTAAGAATACAACACTTAGAGAAATAGCTGAAAGAAAGCGTTTTGCTAAAGACACAGTGTATAGCAAATTTTCAATCTTCTTGTATTGCACGTGTCTCTCCTTCGGCTTCAAAGATCTTCTCTTTTATACTCATTTTCAATGTAATCATTGGAGGTGAATTGGAGAAGCATAGAGTAGTGGAGTTATCGTTGATTCTGCTCTCCAAAGATAGAATTGTCCATACAGTTATTTTTCTGAATATTTGCAGACTACTTGAAAATAGCTTATGCTACTATCCCTTTGCCGCAACTTCCGACAAACCTATTAGACAGCCTAGCTTCTTGATTACTATTATCATTTGGATTCTATTGATGTGCATATATCCACTTCCATAATGGCTAGTTTGCTGAACCAATTAATATTCAAAGACGAAAAAATTGTCCAAAAAATCATAAACCTATTGCACGTTTGCCGATTTGGTCATAAATCTTTTAACTTTGCCAATTTAGTCCTAAACATTTTCACTTCTTGCCAATTCAGTCCATCTGGCAAATTTTGGCAAAAAAATGTTGATGTGGACACCGACAGTGTCACGTGAGACCGCCAGTGCTGACGTGGACAATTTTTAATAACATTTTAATATTTTTTTTGAATTATTATTATTATTTCTTTTTTCCCCCTTTTCTCCCTCTCTTTTCTTTTTGGATTTCTTTTTTGCCTCTTTCAATGGCCAGCTGGCCATAGGCGATGACTGGCCATCAACCACAGCCAGCCGATTGGCCTTGCTTGCCACAGGTAAGGCTCGGCTGGGTGAGGGGAGCCGTTGCCCAGGCGTGGCTCGGCAAGGGTTGCCTAGGCGAGACCGACTTGTGCCTAGGCCACAGCAGCCTCACCCGACATCGCTGTCTCCTAACTGACGCTTGCCTAGCTTGCCGTCGCTCGATTGACGCTCGACAAGGCTGCCGTAGCCTAGGTGAGAGCGAGCCCCAGCAAGGGATCTCCTCGCCAAATCTGGTGAGGCCAACCCTTGCCTAGGTCAAGGCGACCTTGCCTAGCATTGCCGTTGTCCGATCGAAGCTCGGCAAGGCCACCCTGGCCTGGGCGAGGGCCGACCTTGCCGAGGCTCACCCAACCCTAGCCCAAGTCAAGCCGGCGTCATCGTCATTTGAATGATGCTTGGCAAGGCCGCCTTGGCCTGGGTGAGGGCAAGCCCCGATGAGGGCTCTCCTTGCCACATCTAGTGAGGTCGGCCTTGCCCGGCATTGCCGTCGACTTGCCGATGCTTGGTGAGGCCGCCTTGGCTTGGGCACAAGTCGGCCTTGGTGGCTCGGGGGAGGGTCGGCCTTGCCTAGGCAACCCTTGCCCGGTTGCGCTTGGGCAAGGGCTCCCCTCGCCGGGGCTAGCCCTTGCCTGGCCAGGCCTTGCCTGTGGCAGGGAGGCTAGTTGGCTAGTTGTGGTCAGTGGCCGGGTGTCGGCTGTGGCCAACCAGCCACCGGAAAAGGCAAAAAGAAAGCAAAAAAGAAAAGAAAGAAAAAAATAGAAAAATAATAAAAATTCAAAAAATATTATTAAAATTTGTTTATGTCAACGTTGGTAGTCTCATGTGGCACCACCAATGTCCACGTCAACATTTTTTGGCTAAAATTGGTCGGATGGACTCAATTGATAATAAGTGAAAATGTTCAGGACTGAATTGGTAAAGTTAAAAGGTTTATGACTGAATTGACAAAAATATAGTAGGTTTAGGACTTTTTGGACAATTTTCCCTTCAAATGAATGTTGTTGCCACAATACTAGTTATCTAATGTGTACAACCTTGAGTACAAACATCGACAACAGCCACTCTTTAGGTATGTTATTGCTATTTATGGAAAACTATATCAATACATTCCACAATCTTTCACCACCTGGATCACATAGTTGGATGATGCTTGTGAGATTGTACTTTAGTCCCTTGACAAGTGAAACCTTTTCAATAATTAAATTTCTCAATTTGATGTTTTCTTTGCCTATTACCCTTCCTTTATCTTTCCCTTCAAAAGTTACAATTCCTCCATCTAGGGTTATGAGAGTTATGAACTTGGCACTGCTCTAGTCATGTGGCTGGAACACCTGCTATCTAGATATCACTTATTTTTCTTTAGAATTACCTAAAATCAAAGAAATTCTCATATTTTCTTTGGTACTCACATAGGCTTTGATAAATCAATTTTATCATGTGTCTATAAATTGAGTGATGATTATCATTCCTATTTTGATTAAACAATGGAAATACATAAAATTGCGTTTGATAGTGAGGATAAAATTTATCGTATCTTACGTTTGATGCTTGCTTAAAACAAAATAAAGTCAGATACAAGAGAGATATAAATTGGATAAAATTATTTCATGGGAAGGGTAAGATAAAGGTGGATAGGATTTTTAACATTCATAATAGGAAAGTTATTATTTTTTTTATGGAATAACAAACTTCTTAAAGTAAAAAAATTAAAATTATATTTTAATATAAATAATATTTGAATTTAATACAAAAAATCAAAATAACAAAAAATTAACAGTTTAGTAATTTTAATTTATCTTATTTTTAATTATATATTTAAATTTAATTATATTTTATAATATAATTTCAATATATTAATATAAATATATATTTATATTCATTACATATTTAGGTATTTTAGGTATATTGGTACCATTTACTATTTAATAACATTTATTAGAGATTGATGGAAGGGAAAGAAAGAAATAAAAAAAGAAAATTATTAAAAAGAGAGGAAAATAAATAAAAAATAAAAATAAAAATAAAGTATGCAAATGTGTTGCAAGAGATTTTTACCATATTCTTTTGTAAATTTTTTGGTTGATTTATACTAATATGCCGTTTATATCAAATAATATACATGATATAATAGTGGATATGATAAAACAAAATCTATGGATTTCGTATTCTATTATATTTAGTTTTATCCCGATTAGAAATTCGGATAACCAAACGCAACCAAATTGCGTAACAACAATATAAAATAATTAAATATATATATATATATATATATATATATAAATATATTTAGACATATAAAGCCCCCCCCCCCCCCCCCCCAAAAAAAAAAAAAAAAAAAAAAAAAAAAAAGACTTAATGGGGTCGCTCTATCGACGAATGGATTTGCATCACGAGGTTTCCATACCCTTCATGTGGCGATATCGAATTGTGACATATGTGGATAGTGTTTTCTATAAATGCTCTTTTGGAGAGTTCAGAAATTATATTCCCATTCTTTCACATTCATCAATAACATCATGTACAGGTGCTAGAAGCTGCAGTGTATTCTTGCATGTTACGTTTTCCACGAAAAATCATCTTAGTAAGAATTGTGACATATGCTGATCCTGTTTTCTATAAATGTTCTTTTGGAGAGTTCAGAAATTATATTACCATTCTGTTCTTTCGCATTCATCAATAACATCATGTACAGGTGCTAGAAGCTGCAGGTTACAGCCTGATGTCGCCATTCTTGAGCAGGACCAGATTGGAGGTGGCACATTAGACATCAGAGGAAGGGGACGGGAGGTTGACCGCGTGGAGATGTTGTTGATACAGAACAGCCATAATCCCGCCATTCTTGAGCGGGACCGGATCAGAGATGGAGCATCGGACACTAGAGGAAGCGGACGGGAGTTTGCTCGGCGGCGGCATTGCAGTGGCCCCGAGAGCGCATTGTGATTATCTTGGATCTAGATCTAAAGAATAGAGTTAATAACACCTGAATTTAATCACATAAATCGGTTACTTAGACCTTCTACCTTATAAAAATCAATCTTTTTCCATTTCAAACTCGAAGTGGACTGAGCTTCCACCTTGCACATATTACCAAAAATCTAGGTCCCTCTTGACCATTTGTCTTTCATTGTCCAATCTCAAATACTAGGTCAGCCGTATTTTAGAATTATGTGATGCTATTTTCTCTCCTTAACATCTAGACAATTTTTATGGTATAAAACACTTTTTGTATTGTATTTATGTAAAAAATAATTTATATTGTACTCATTCTGTACAATTTTAGTGAAATAAATATGTAGCATGTCAATTGTGACATATTTTGGACTTCGCAATAGATCATATATATATATATATATATATATATATATATATATATATATCATATTCTTTTAACTTTAGGTATCACAAGGTAATAATGAAATTCAATTGTCTTACGTGATATTGTCATAAAAGAAGTATAGTTGATATAGCTATACTTTTAAATGCAAATTTTATTGGTTTGTAGTTTATGATAACGATATTTTTTAGAATTTTCAAGTAATTTAACAAAAATGGTTATTTTATACCAGTCCGTGTAGGCACTGTTAAATTTCCGGCTCGTGAAAATGGCAAAACTATTGTTTTCAACGTTGCCACAAAGCTAGTTGGTTCCATCATCCGCTGCTATGCAACATGAACGATGAGCTCCATAGTCTTGAGGACATCGGCAATATAAAATAGTGGTCATTGATTTTTAGGGTCAATCTGTTCCCACCTAAGAATGGGAATCAGAACGGGCTGGATTAGCTCCTCGTCTGTGGAACTAGGAATCGACCATATCCACCCTAAAACTCAGTCTAGTTTAGGTTGTCTCAAAAATCGACTTGTGTTATTATTTATTTTTAAATGTTTTATTTTCCTTCTCAAAATTTACTAAATATATTGAATGTTACTTTAGTATAGGATGAAATTACTAAACAGGGGGAAATTACTAGTAATAGAAAAGGTTACTCTCACAAATAATAAAAACTTTTGGCTTCTACTGGATGAACAAATAAAAATAAGGGAAAATTTCAAATAAGGACCTACAATGCCATGCTTTTCTTAAAAGAGGACCCGAAGTGAAGTTTGTATCAAATAAGGACCCAAAATGCCTTCATTTTTTCAAAAGAGAACTTGGAGTGGAGTCTGTCTCAAATAAGGACCCAAAGTGATCATTTAGTCTCAAAAAAGGACCTCATTTGCCGGCTGATGAATAAATGCATCTCCAATGCATATTCCGGTAGCCTGATCAAGGATATTTTTGTCAAATTTTCTTTTTTAATTTTTAGTTGTCTTGTTCTTCATTATTATTATTATTTTGGGTCAATGGTGGCACTGTTCATCATCTTCTTCGTCCCATGTTCATCTTGTTCTAAAAAACATCGGACTTGAACAGGGCAATCAAAAATGAAAAAAAAAAAGGACGAAAATACCGTAATCAGGCTACCGAAACATACATTGAAGATGCATCTATTCTCCAGCCGGCGAGTGAGGTCCTTCTTTGAGATTAAATGACTACTTTGAGTACTTGTTTGAGACAAACTTCACTTCAGGTCCTCTTTTGAGAAAATGATGGCATTTTGGGTCCTTGTTTGAGACAAAGTTCACTTCAGGTCCTCTTTTGAGAAAATGATGGCACTTTGGGTCCTTATTTGAAATTTTCCTAATAGTAATATACCTTGGGCCTACCGATCGGTCCGGTTCCACCCTAAGAATTGTGAATTATTCTCAATTTCAAAAATTTAAAATGTGGAATGGGATTGATTCCTATGGAAATCCTCCCAAATCATCGTTCTATTTATTCCAATTCTCAAATTGAACTGGGACTGACGCACACTGCTAATTTAAAATAATCAGGTCAAGTGCTGGCTCAAGTGCTGGCTCAAGAGGCTTAAAGAGTGCCGTACGGAGTAAAGAACTTGCTCTATCTCCCGCTGGCGGCGCTACATAGGCTGACCGTACGCAAAAGTAGAAAGATTACCACAAATAAATTTAGTAGAACCCATTTCATGGAAAATATTCTTTGAGAAATATTCTCATCATTTTCCGGCGTTTAGATTACTTAGCAAAATAAGTTAACTTAATATGCTTTTCTAATCAACTGAAAACCTATGAATAAATTCAAGAAAATGATTTCTTTTTTAAAAATTAGGAAATCATTTTTTTAAATATGATTAGAAGTTGACACTTGAACCCAAAACTCTACGCTAGGCACGAGAACCCAAAGCTCATTCTTAGGTCCTTCGCAGTGAACCAGAGTCAAGAGGCCAAGGCCAAGTCCACAAGAGTCCATCGAGACCAAGTTCGGATCCAAAGAAGCCATGCCCAAAATCACAATACCTAGTTGATTCAACAAAGATGGGGCTTGGGATACTTGGCGCTCAAGCCTATCCCAATACCATTGCTTGACTCCTTGGCACCCCGACCCAATTCATAGAGGCCAAGCTGGAGACCTAGTGCCCATGCCCCAAAGCCCACGCCTTGATCCATATAGGCTAGTCCCATGTACACGGAAGTCGAGCTTGGGACCCCAAAGCCCATGCTTGGATCCCTGGCACTTGAGCTTGAGTACTAGTCCATTGAGGTTAGGCTCGAGACGCTAGTGGCATGCCTAGATCTCTCACTCCCAAGTCCAATCCATCAAGGTTGAGGCCTAAAACCTCAGTGCTAGTGCCTAGGTCCATTAAGACCGACCCGAGACCTTGGTGCCTATGCTCCATTCCCTTGTGGAGCCCAAGTCCATCGAGGCCAAGCCCAAGACCAAGTCCTCAACGCTTGAGCCTAAGTCCATTTAGGCCAAGACTAGATCCCTAGAACTCAAGCTTAGGTCATTAGCACCTGGGCCTAGGTCCATCAAGGCCTGACCCAAGACCTCGACTTTTGTGCTTGATTCCTCGGCTACCCATGTGCGAGTAACAAGTGTCCGAATAATATTTATCTATTTATGAAAATTAAATTAGATTTTCCATTCCAAGCTACATAAAATATTTATCGATTATTTTTTCAGATTTTAGCCAAACATAAAAAAAAAGTTACTTTTTTCCTAAAAAATGACCTCTTAAAAACAAACGAAACCTTAGCGTGATATTAAAATATCAAGTTCGTCTTCTTAGAAGAAAAGATTGGCCTACCACGTGGTAGATAAAAATTAATTATGGTACATAACTTACTGCGAGATAAAATTTCTTGATATGTGATTGGCGTTGGTTTACCATAATAAGATTGACAACAGCAGATTCATGCTAACAATTTTGCATACTATGGCGAAATCCGTTCTAAGTTTCTCTAATACTGGGCAACTTGTATCTATCTATACTGTTATAAGTCAATTTCGGATTGGGTGTTTATTCCTTGAAAGTATAATACGAAAAATATTTTAAATTATTTATAAGTAATTTAGTTTCTTGTGAAATACGAAATATGGTGATTTGAAATTCCTAACCTTTAGATTGCAACCAGTCCTTTAATTGTTTGATGTTTACTTTAGAGTACTTGTAAGTGACTCCTAGCGTTGGTGGATAAACTTATTGGACTTGAAGTTGATCAACTTTTTCGACAAATATTCGACTCATCGCGCGCAGGAACCTCATGGAGAGGAATCCGATATCGGTTTCGTGGGTTATTTGGAATTGGATAGAGAAGCTGTCGTCGATCGATTTCAAGAACCGCCTTGACGTTCCTGAAGTTCTCCTGTCGTCATGGAGGGGAACAATGGTTGCGAATGGCGAGGAATCGGCTATGGCAGGATTTTACAGAAATAGTTTTTAAGAAAAGAGATATAGTAATGGAAGATACAAAGAACACACTGGTTTGATGTGTAAAATCAAGAAGATAAATACCTAGCAAGTTGATACCTTGAGTATAAGATTGGCCTTACATGATATTATTTTGGCAATTCAACATCTTCTAGTTCAATTCAGTAGCATAGCCTTCTTGACTAGCTCCATATTGTTGCTAGCTATCTTTTGAGGGGCTGCCCATGGCGAAATAGGTTTAGAGGTATTTGTTTATGAGACTATCCAAAAGGTACGTACAAGTGATGGTCTCATATGAATCATTAATTGATAACACCGCAAACGGATCATCTATCAGAGCCGCAATCTCTTCCATGACCATACTTCGTGTGTATGAGATTTGTTTTAGATCTTTCTTAACACCCTACCTATTTACCAAGAGTTGTCACTAGCCATTATTACAGGGTTGACTAGAACCCTATTGAGATATGGGATGACTATCTCAATTCTATCCAACTAAAGATTTATAGGATTGGGGATTTGCTTTCACTAATACCTATTAAGTTGGCTGTTTTCTATGGGATCATGTAATCTTGATTGACCTTTCACAGCCCAAAAGATCTCAAAGTCACTAAGTATCCATGCAAATGTTTTTGTAGATGGGTTTATTTAAAATTCTTAGCTCATTCTAATTCCATGCTAGGAAACAAATTAATGATCAAACTATTGAAATTGTGGTACGGAAAGTAAACACCCAAGGGATTTAAAAGAACGAGCAAATCTAAGTATGAGGAAGGAAACCCCGCAACTAGTTGGGTATCGCAAAATGAAAACATGATACAACATCCAGCAAAGAAAAAACATGGTCTCATTATCAAGCCTCGAGACATGTGCCCCAGGAAGCTTGCTACTAAGACTAAGGCAATCCTAAATTTATCTAATGTGTTTAAGGTAAGCTTCAGAAGTGATAGTGTTTTCTTGTACCTACTTAAGGTTTTTCATATTCTCAAACAAAAATAGAGATACAAGCAATTCTTCAACTGGAATTATACATCTAATTCAAATGATAGACATGAAAGAGTCCTTTCTCTTTGGCACCTTTCTTCCAAAGCGGGACATTGAACGATTGTCAATTTCTTCAATGAGGTGAGGCGGCGCATCCCGTCTGGCAAACACGTTAAACCTGGGCAACCAAAAAGAAGAAGCTCTTGGAGCAAAGAAAAATTGCCCATCCATTCTGGCAAACTCATCAGATTGTCACAACGTGAAATGTGGAGAGATTGCAAAGTAGTAACATGTTGAATCCCATCAGGTAAAGCCACTAGTTTTGGAAGTAGTCTGATTCTAAGATCACGGAGTTTCGTGAGGAATCGCCATTGGTTGCCATGCTCATCGTCGTGGCTTGACAAATCTAGCTCTTCACAACCACAGATATCGAGGTGCTGGAGTGAGGATAGGTACTGCATACTACGAGAGAGACTCTTTAGTTTGAAGCAATAGTAGAGAGCCATGGACTCAAGACTATCGAGGAATCGAAGTAAAATCTCGAGCATTGAGTGCTCCAAATCCTCGCCACTAACAAACAATAGCTTCTTTAATTTAGAGAGAGGGACGAACGTGGATGATACCGCTGCTTCTGATGGACAATTTTGAAAGGCCATCAATTGTTGTTCCATGATCTTCACGCTAACTCCAACTAAGCTCAACTTTTCTATCCAGGGGAACAACGGCTCGGAATTCAAGTGGGGACAATACGATATTTCCAAAGACGAGAGTTTTGGGAATGATGATTTAGAATCATATTCCCAATGATCCTTATTTGCACCCCCTAGTTCCCTTTTTCCCCACCAGCCTTTCAAGTTGCCACAGTAGTGGAGAAACAGTCCCTCCAGAGATGGGAAGAAGGAGCGTGTAGTGTTAGATTGCTCTAGGTCACCAATATCTTGAACCGACTCTAACGCATCCAAGCCCACGAGAGTCAACTTCCTTAGGGAGGGGAGTTCACTTAGGGGTGGCAGGTACTTCCACCCTCTACATTCCCAAAGTCCAAGGTCGACAAGATTCTTGATGGAGGAAAGCCAGCTTGGCGGACTCCTACCCATATAGGAGGTTATGGTCAAATGGGCTAGATTTGGGTGCGGTCTGAGGTTCTCCCATATGATCGATTCATCGCCCTCGCTTTTATCATCTTGCTGCTCTCTTGACCACTCCAACTTCAATGAACATAGATGTTGCTTTTCCCTCAAGTAACCTTTGCTCGATGACAGTTGAAGGAACTCCAACCTTCGAATAGTAATGGAACCAGTCAATTTGTTTAAGCTACCCAATTCATCTATTCTTCCCACACTACCATGCACTTTATGATCTATCTTTTGTATGATAAATTGTGATAAAGTTCGAAGCAAAGACAAGTGACTCAATCCATGTGGCATGTGGTTCAATGAGTCACACCCATCAATTAAGAGGTGCCTAAGGTTGATCAATTTCCTCAAATCACTTGGAAGTGTTGTAAGCTTCTTGCAGCCAAAGAGTTTAAGAGTTTGTAGATTCACCAAATCCGTGATTGAATTTGGCAAACTCTTGATTGATTGGTTTTCAGAAATATCAAGAAATCTTAAGTGCTTTAACTGACTCCCCAAGGAGGGAGGAATGCAAAAATCTGCATAGTGCAAACCTAACACTCGACAATGCTTAAACTTGGAGAAAATCCCATGATATTGATTTGGGAACAAGTTCGGCACCAATTTTCTACTCTTCAAATAGAGGATGGTTCGTAGATTGGCCATTTCAAGTAGAGATGTCAATTCCTGTAATGAGGATGAAGCAAATGATACATGTCGAATACCTCCATATATGCCGCCTTCATTAAGATTAACCATCTTGCACTCATCTCCTGCAATTTTCAAGGCAAGATCGTGCATGAGATCGTGCATCTTGAACATTTTCACCTCACCTGTGGAATCATCGGTCTCTTCAACTTCAAGGAATGACCTATATAATAGGTCTGAGACATAACTATCCCCAATCTCCTCTAGGTCATCATTCCTGTCCAATGACTCAATAAAGCCGTGTGCCATCCAAAGCTGGATCATTGTTTGTTTATCATAAACATAATCCTTTGGAAACAATGCACAATATGCAAAACAATGCTTTAACCCTAATGGAAGATGATCATAGCTGAGTTTGAGGACTTCCATAATACCATGGTCCAACTTATTTATCTTTGAAAATTCATGCTCTTTGAGATAGAGCCACTCGTTTTTGTTTTTGTTATATAAAACACTGCCTATAGTTTTGAGGGCAAGGGGAACACCAGCACATTTTTTAACTATATCTCGACTTATCTCCTCTAATTTCAGGTCTAATGATTCTTCCCCATCTCCAAAAGCCATTTTCTTGAACAAGTCCCATGATTTATCGTCAGATAAGCCCTGTAGAACATGGATGGCTGATTTTGCATCTGTGGCTTGCACAACCAATTGACTGCGTGTTGTTATGAGTATCTTGCTCCCGCACGAACCGCCCATTAGCAAAGATCGGAAATCCAACCATCTTAGGCGATCTTCATTCCACAAGTCATCCAAAACAAGTAAGTATTTCTTCTCCTCTAGTACATTCCGGAGGAGCTGCTGCAACTGCTCCTTAGATTTATTCTCAATATCTTGCAGATTCCACATACCAGGATCTTGGGCAGATTTCAGTATTTCTTTGATGACCAATTCCTCATCAAAGATTTCAGTATCCCCCTGACACGCCCACATCCTAAGCTCGAAATAGCTTTTCACCTTGTCATCATTGTATACCAGTTTAGGAAGCGCGGTTTTTCCAAGTCCTCCTATTCCGACGATGGAAACAACCGTAACACTCTCTCCCGAGGAGGAATCAAACAAATGTGCAATAATTTCCTTCTTATCATCTTCTCTACCGATTATTTCTTCTTCGCGGGCAAAAGAGTGAGTTGTCCTCCTCCTCCCAATAGCAACAGTCGCCTCACTCAGATGTCGCTCAAAATGGAACTTATTATCACTTTTAATCCGATCCAATTTCTTTCTAAGTTCCTGAATCTTATTAGCCACTTTGAGGCAGTTTACAAGTTGATTTGATTTAGAGAAGAAAACACGAACCTCTTTCGACATCTTGTTGCCGGAAGTGACGTTTCTCCTCAGATCTTCAGTTGCAACATCATCGAGCAAGTCCTGTACCTCATAAAACACAGCTTTGAGCCTCTTGAGCCAGGTCTTGACCTGGTCATGGTGCCATTGCTGCTTCTCGGCATCCAAAAGCACAGAGTGAATGGTCTCTACGGTGTCCTTAAGACTTTGGAGCTCGTCCTTGGCACCGCAGAGCGACTGAACCTTTCGAAAAGCGAAGGAACTCCCAGGTTTCATCATTTCGATGGCAAGGCTTTTCAGTATGTCGGTGGCGAGGCTAAAGAGCACTGTTTCTGCCATTTCTGAAGGCAAATGTTGGACTTGAGGAGCGTTTGAGAGGAGGTTGCGAAGCTCAATCTTTTATTGTGAGACAATGGTTTGGTGCTGCCTCATGATCAACGTGATGCACGATTATATGCAGATTCGCCACCAGCAAAAGCAATCACTTTGAATGCTCCGTTAGAGTTAACTTTAACAGTACCGAATCCTGTTCCCTGGGCTCCCAAAAAGAGTTCGCTTTAGCCAAAGGAAAAAAAAAAAAAAAAAAAAAAAAAAAGGTACTACTCAGCTAGAATAGATGCTTATCCATTCACAATATTCTTTAAAAATCTGAGCCCTATATGAGATTTGTATTGTCCATCGCACCAACCTTAAGTTTAGTTCCCACCTGATCCATGAGGTTAGTAAGGTATTTTGTAAGGTGAAGATTATATTCTTCATTAGGTAGTCATCCATCCTTGCTATAAAATTAAAAAAGTCTGGCTTCTAATTTAAGGCATTTTTTTTTCTTTTACATTTAACGTAGATTATACAATTCTGTAACACCAAACTTCCAAAATTCCGTCTGCCAAACTGCGGTAGCCGAAAGTTTGGCATCTTAAAAGTGATGCGGTGAAAATGACTAATTTTTGCTTTCATTTCATTTAGGCAATGAATAATCAATTTGTTTGTAACTTTGATTTATTTTTCAGGAAAAGTACCCAAAAAAATCATAAATCTATTGATTGACACCAATTCCGTTTTAAACATTTCGATTGAACCATTTTAATCCTAAAATTATTCATATTGATATCAATTGAGTCAATCTAACTAATTTAGGCAAAAAATTGATGATGTGGATGCTGGGTATCCAATATGACATGACCGGTGCTACATGGACATTTTTTTTTCTAAATTTTTATTAATTTTTTCTTTTGTTCTCCTTTTTATTTTTTTTTTCCTTCTCTTTTCCTCTTTTCTTTTAGTTTTTTTCACCGGTGGTCAGCAAGCACTGGGCAAGTTTACCCGAAGCTCAGCAGCCATGGCCGCCTTCGCTAGCGACCAGCAAGGCCCTGGCAAGGCGGCCTCACCCGTAGTTGGCTGGCGATGGTTAGGGCAAGGGAGTCCCCCGCGAGACTGGTCGAAGCAATTCGAGGAAGATGAGATGGAAAAATCTCGAAACTTGCACAATATTTGATCCCACCATCGGTTCGAGAAGGCGACAAAGTGGGTGGAATGGGGGTTGATGAGCTTGCATTCGAAGCTTCTTCCTTCGTTTCTTCCATTCCCAATGAAGGAGAGTAACATGTTTTAGGACTAAAATAATATTAAATGAAAGTTTTAGCACCAGAGTGGAACTTGGGATATTCGCTCGTCATGGGATGTGTTCAAGAGGCATCTATTTATCTTTGGCGGGGTGTGTTTGAGAGGCATATGTTGAAAAGGTGTGAGTGATTCGCTCTTAAAGAAAGTTAAAGGTAACTTCCTTGGAACAAAAAAAGAAAGATACAGAAATAGAATCGAAGTTGATATAAAGTTCTTTTCCTCTCCGCTAGAAAACACACAAAGGGTTTCATCATCACTTTGAGAAGACAATCAGCATTAATGATCTACAACATGAATACTTCTTTTGCGATTGTATTCCGATCATCGTGAAGTTACAGATTCGTCCATTACTCATTAATGATTCAACTAATTCCTGGGTAATTTGTTTTTTGTGTATCCAGAGGTTAGTCCATTCTTTCCTGACTTTTATCAAACACTTTCAAAATCAAGTGTTTTGTAAAGCATATTAACTTTACAAGTAACGCTTGGATCTCAGTCAATCGCAAAGGACGTGTCTCTAGGTCGTGTTGCATACCAGGCACTTGAAAGAGCTGGAACGCATGCCCAGCACAAGCGACGCAACACATGCGAAGTGGAATACATGGCGGCAGCTGCCGTGTAGATGGTTGTGCCTTGGCTGACCTTCAAGCTGTTTGAGCGAATGACGCAACCACTCTGCAACAGCCAAACAACCGCCATTTTTGCCGAAACTCGTCTTTCTTCCTCAGTTAAAAACTTAAAACATATTCATGAATGTCATTTTTTTTTTTTTTTCCTTTTTTGCTTACGCTGAACTTGAAGCTGTTCTTGTAACAAAAGTGGAACAGGAATCTACAAAAGTTCTTGGGCTCCTCAACTATATAAGAGTGGTGGGCTTGGTATTGCATTTTCGCATGCCCTCACTTGTAGAGACCTCGGCGAGGATAGCCGACCCAGCTGGCGATGTAGGGGCAGCCCCACTGCTCCCCCAATTCTTCAATGAAACCCCCACGGCTAAATTCTCTCTCTTGCCTTGGTGAATTTTTACCTTTTTTTTCTAACTTTTTTTTTTTTTAGGGAAAGTTCCAAATAAAAACCTAAAGTAGAGTCGTTTTTTTCAAAATAGAGCTTGAAGTGAATATTGTCTCAAATAAAGGCCCATGTCCAGAGGCATTCTCGTCCAAAACCAAACATTTTTGTCTTTATTTTTTTAAAATATGTCTTGAATTTGAGTCTGAATGAAACTTGGCTTGAGATAAATTGCAAGAAAGTCTAGTCTATTAATGGAAAGTTAGAAATTTGGATGTATTTGTAGACGTCCAAAATAAAGTAAATGAGAATACGGTTATTTCCTTTGGCAATTTGGAGTTGGTGAGGAAAATAACATAAAGGAAAGTCCAATTGGCTGGTTTCCTTTTAAAAGTAAGTGTGATCGATTTGAAATTGGACTTTTGGTGTGGATTTATAAAAATATTTCCATAGACGATTTGGACTCTTCGGTTTCAAATTGGAAAGTCCAAGTGGACTTTGAATTTGACCATGACTCGATCAACTTGGGTTTCATATATTTAGAAAATATGTTTGCTGCAGTTGAGTTGGACTTCTTGAAGTGTCGCATGAGTGCTTGGTGTTCGGCTGTGAATTGATGTGAGCATTGAAGCATCATTATTCAAGCGAGAGCTTGGCATGGCTTTTCTTCATACAATTACACCGAGAAGTTTAGTGTTGAAGCCGATTAAATTCTTATAGTAAGAATTTGTGTATAATTCATTCATGAGATTGATAAACTATTTCGTGAAGAATTGTGAGACTAAACACTGCGTGTGTTATTGGTTGTAATTGGGGTTTGGAAAACACAAAATATTTGAATGACTCAAGTATAGTTATAATCTTCATTATATTACTTAATTTATAATGAAATTTGTTGCTGCTCTTCTTGTGGTGTAGGTCACTACGATCGAACCACATAAATCTGGTGTTCAATCTATTTCCTTGTTTTGTCTATTCTATTATTCAATTGCTTACTTTCTACAACAATTTTTCCTTCTCTTTCTTCTTTCTCTTGTTTTCTTTTCTTTCTTTCTCCATCTTCCTCAAACCTCCTTCTCTCTAGTTGTGATGATTATACCACTCACCACGATAGACCTTGAATCCTCCTTTCACCATCAACAACCTTTCATGGTACTTCCTCAACTTCTCCTCCACCTACAGAGACGAGAACTCGACCATGTCAATTCCCTGTTGAGACACCTTAATCTTACTCTTCTCCTTTTTGACAGCCCAAACTTCCCCAACTCCATTCTCTCATTCTCTGGCCAATTTCTACACCTGCATTGCACAATCGCCCTTTGTCTTCTAGCCCCGCTTCACCATTTCTTGATTTCCCTTGTATTGCTTGGTTGTGACTGAGGAAGAAGAGAACTTGGGAGACTTAACGTCTACAGATTTTTCAAGGCCTTGGCTTGCAACAGGGAGTCTTTATTAGGTGTAGAGCTTAAATTGGTGGGGTTCCAAGAAATTGCAATTTGGGGCATGTCAAAGGGCTTATAGGGAATGGGTGCATCCAAGTCTTTGACTATGGCTATGATGATGGTGATAACGGCCAACAGCTGATTTTTTTTAGCCAATTTTAAGTAACAAATATCATTGCATCAATCAGTGGCCTATAAATTGAGTCAAACCATAAAACCAACTATAACAGTAGATACTATTGTTCTGGAAGTTGCTTGTCGTCGTCCTCGAGTAGCCAGCCACCTCCGCCTGCTCGCCTGGTCTCGCCGTAGCCGTTTCCAACCAAGCCGAGCTTTGGTCCGGCCACTTTGGCCCAAGACCAGAACCGAACTCCCATAGTGGGCTATGGGCTCCATGAGGCTTTTCTGGGCCCGTCCGAACCTCACTTGGTGTCATCGCAGGCTTATTTATCGCTTGCCTCCGCGTCGCCGTCGCCGTGAACTCATCGGCCCACAAAACTGGTGAGTTTACTCACTAAATCTTGCTTATGAGGTTAATGATGCTTAAGGGGTGATTAGCTTAGCTTAAGATGAGATTAGGTGGTTAGTTAGTTTAGATTAGTGATTTAATTGTTTAATTATGCATGTTAGGTGGTTAGAATAGATTAATTAGGGGCTAATTAAATTGTACTATTTATCTAGATAAATGCATAAATTTTCTAGGCCTATTTAAGCGGTTAGATTAGTATTTCTGGCCTAGGCTTGCATTTATTGGATTAAATTGCATTTATTTAATTAATTTTTCTATTTATTTAATTATTTAATATTTTTTCGAAAATTATATCAGGATAGCTGGCGACCATAATTTCGTGCCAATTGCGTGATGTGCTTAATTTATATAATTGATTGTTAAATTGTGCAATTGAGTGATGATTGTGATTTTTGGTCAATTAGTTCAAAATTGTGAAATTTTGGTATTTAATTAGAAAATACCGGGTGTCAAGTTTTGACATTGAAGATGTTTTAAAGTACTATATAAAATAGTGGAATTTTTAAAATGAAGGATATCAATTTTCTAGTTCAAACTGACTGTGTACCCACACACGATTATTTTATCGAGTGTTTTTAGTATGAAGAAAATAGGCCAAGTTCGCTATCTTAATTAAGGCATTTAAGTGCAAAGCATAATGTCCTTGGCCGTGTTTGATTAATCGTGTGATGATTTATAGTCATGGCAAGATGACTATTGAAAGATAAGGTGACATATGTTGTGTTGAGGAAATCTAATGGGCTGTAAGCTGGTAAAAAACTAAAAAACTAAGTGCTACACAATAATGAAATCTTGTGTGATCCACTTTTAGCACCTTGTACCGTTGCTTTTTTGTAGTCAAGGTCTAAGGCCCCGTTTGGTTCGGCTTTCCTAAGGCCCTAAAGCCCCTTTGGAAAATTTGTGGGTGTTTTGTTCAACATTTAGAAGTATCATTGGCCAAATACTAGCCTTTGAAATGCTAAAAGCCCAAAGTAGATGGGGACCTGCTTTGGGCATTCAGCATTTCCGAAACGCTAAAGGGGGTTTTAATGAATTTTTTCTTCTAATATTGCCCTCACTGATAATTGCATTTTCCCATTTTACCCTCAAAAACTACTGTTCATCATCTTCCTTGTTGGACTTGTTTCTTCAAGAGTGAAGCCAGCTAGCCAAATCTGGTCGCCCACGCACCGCCGTCACCACACACCGCCATCGCGTGGGTCGCAGCCTCAAGTGGCATCGCCTAGGTCACACGACGGGCTAAGCAGTGCTCAGCTAACCAAATTTGGTTGCCCATGCACCGCCGTCGCCATGCATCATCGTCGCATGGGTCGCGGCCTCAAGCGGCGTCGCCTGGGTCGTGCGACACGCCATCCTATAGGTCATGCACCCTTAGGCGACGCCGCTTGGGGTCGTGCGACTAGGCGACGTCACCTAAGGCCACGTGACCCACGCGACGGCAACGCTTGGTCCCGCAACCCCAGGCGACATCGCTTGAGGGCACGCGACCCACAGGACAGCGGTGTGTGGGTCGGGCGCTGAGGCAGTGACCCATACGACGGCGTTGCATGGGTCACGTGATCGGCCACCTCCCCACCACCACTGCCACCAGCCGCCTCCCCCACCACAGCCACTAGCTACTTCCCCCACCAACTCAGGCTGCCTCCTAATTGTTCCCCTCTACTTCAGCATCTCCTCCTTTTTCCTTTTCTTTTTTTCCTTTTTTCTTTTCACCTCAAAGCTACTTTGCAAAATACACCAAAATAAGAGTACCCAAACACTTCTATCTTCACCAAATGCCTATTCTTCTAAAGATACTTGTGGAAATGCAAAGCAATTTCCCCATAGTTGAACCAAATGGGCCCTAAGTGCTACATGGTGACTGAGTCACCTAGGAGCCATCTCTAGAAGCCTTGCAGTACTGTCATGTATAGTCAAGAACTAAGTATGACACGACAACGAGATTCGTGTTATCTCTAGAACCTTATACTAGTGTTTTTCGTGGCCAAGAACTAAGTGATACATGACAGCATATCTTCATAGGAGCCACCTCTAGTACCTTGAGCTATTGTGTATAATAGTTGAGAATTAAGTGCTACAAGACAATGTGACTTCATGGGAGCAACCTCTAGTACCTTGAGCTATTGCTGATTGTGATCAAGGACTAAGTGCCACACGATATCGAAACTTCGTGGGGAGGGGGCACCTTTAGAACCTTGAGTTTGAATTTGAGTTGGATATTGAGTATTGAGTTGGAATGTGGAGTTAGAATATTGAGTGGGGATGGTGAGTTTGAATTGGGAATTTGAATATTGAGAGTGAATATCGAGTGTGGGTTGAACCACCTATATAAGTTACCCGCGCCTGATTATGGGATGAAATTATGTGACATAGAATGAAACGTGTCATAACGATTTAGCCTTATAATCAAGACTCTTGTGAATTGTTTGATGAGTGCATTGATTATATGCATAGGTCTTATGACTTGTATTGATATGCAGAGAGGCATTGAGGCGAGCTAAGTATTCTCCGATGTGTGTGTAGGCTGCCTTTAGGTGTATTATCTTTTTAATCGGGATTTAGGGCGTGAACTTGCTGAGATTTATATCTCACCCCCTCATGGGTTACCATTTTTAGGTCCCTAGTGTGAAGAACTCAGAGCTTGAAGCGAAAGGGTCAAGAGCATGGGTGGTTCAGTAGTTCTTTTTGGAGATAGACCTCATGTACTTAGACCATAAAGTTGGCCTCTGTGTATAAACTCGTTCATCTATAAAAAGTGTGATTTGTTTTATATGATTGTCCTATTTTTCTATTCTATGTTTGTTGTTGTTAGGGGATTAGTTAATTCGTTTCCGCATATGCATAATTGATTGGGTTGGCGACTCGTCCTGGGACGTCGCAAATTTTATCAACCACTAAGGGATGTGCGCGAGCTCGAGGTGGGGGTTGTGACATATCAACTAAGAATTGCCTGAGTTAAGTAGGTATCTAAACACGGTGGATGAGGAATATTGCACGACCACACGTGACAATGTGAGATTTATTGTCCATAATCTACTGTCACAAAAGTACCAATCGAGGCGTAAAAATCATGCAAAGGTACACTTACCAAATCTAACCGGCAAACAATGGCGAGTGGTAAACAAAACAGCAGCGCAACAGTTGAGATAAAGTAACATTTTATTACTTTGAGTTGAAAAGCTCTCTCGTTATGTAGAGTCGCCTTCTACTGTATGGTAGTTCTGTTTTCATCTTCTTTCTAAACCTTAATCCCAGATTTGCGATTTGCACCTTTCGAGCTCTTTCTCTAGCTGTTGGAGTTTACACTGTTTCTAATTATGGATCTCTTGTTAGGGATTTTCATCTTCGCCTTTCGAACTACTATCACCTTTTCTCCTGCTCTCATGGTCTTTGCCTTCTATTCTAAGTCCTACCTTTGAATCACCTTTACTTGGTTCCTATTCTTCTATGAATTGTCTTCTCCAATCTTTCTCTTATGCTGTTTCGACCGTTTCATTGCCGCTTCGCTTTGCATGCCTAGTACAGCACCACTATTTCGTCGGTTTGAAGCTCTGCATGCGCCCAATTTAGCTATTGTTTCAATATGGGTGACCTTTTTACGAATTCTTCACTGAATGGATATTGTGGATAAGGAGGAGGAAGCTCGGCTCGCTACATTATGCAATCATTTGGGCTAGCTGTGGTCTACTCAGGAGATTGAAGTGTGGAATGAAGAACCTCCTGCAGAGAAGCTTGATGAATGTAAGTTGATACTTGTAGGGAAAATTATTGCAAACTCCCTCATAAACTTCCCCACTTTCCAAAATACGATGAAAAAAGTTTGGCGCTTAGACCACGTCGACATTTTACCAAGAGAAGCAGGTCTTTATGTTTTCAAATTTCAGTCGGAAGGAGAAAAGCAACGTATACTAGAAAATGGCCCTTGATCATTCTCGGGCAACCTAATTATTCTCAAACTTTGGACCCCAATACACCCTTGCATTGCTACAGCTTTAATACATGTGCTTTTTGGGTACAAGTTGTTGACCTACCATTAGAAAGATGTACGGAGCAATTGATAAGTAAAGCAGTTTGTGATATTGGTAACGTTCTGGATGTCAAACTTGAGGCGAAAGATGTTTCGAATTTAAAAGTAGGACGAGCTAGGGTGGAACTAAATCTTCAGGAACCTCTTAAATCGGGAAAGCTTATTCAAGTAGCGGGGAAAAACATGTGGTTGGATTTTCGTTATGAAAGGTTACCAACTTTTTGCTACTCTTGTGGGGTTCTCGGCCACTATGCTTCCTATTGCAAAGCAATTCCCTATGATGAGGCTAACTTTGAGGTGCGAGACAAGATGTACTATGGCCAATGGTTAAGGGTTGAAGTTCGGGACCTTAGCCCTTTCTAGCAGGCTTTCTATGAACCAAAAATAATTCAGGATGATGTTGAAGAATCAGTACCTAAAACTCCTCAACCAGGTTTGCTTTTGCTCCCAATAGCACCTTCTTATACATGTACACAGCAAGTAGCTATGGACTCTCAGTCAGCTCCGCTTATCAACATCCCCAACCCAACCTTTAGACCAAGCTCCTCCAAGATCGACAATGCTCCGAAGGTTGTCCAAACCATGTTGAAATCCTCTGACTCCCCTATATTGATTCAAATGATTGATGTCAAAGAAGGTACAGAGTCAGTTATTATTTCCAAAAAATCAAAAAAAATCCACAAAAAATAAAAAAAAATCCACATTGTAGACCAAGACCTCTCCTTTGAAGAAAGTAAAGAGGTATTCTCCCTATGGGTCACGTGCTGCTATACCATAAAATCTAGAAGATAGTCATCTTATGGAGACGCTTATATTTGTGGTTGAAAGTATTCGTGAATGGGCTGAGGTGGCTTGCCCTAATAAGCCACCAATGGAAAAATGAAGCTCCTAAGTTGGAACTGTCAAGGACTGGGCAATTTCTTGACAATTCAAGCACTTAGGGCCTTAGTGGCCCAAGAACGGCCCGGTGTACTCTTTTTGATGGAGACACAGAATCAGGAACCAGTTGTTCAACGAGTCCAACGTAGTTTGAAATTTCATAAGAGTTTTGTGGTGAATCCCAATGGTTTGGCTAGAGGTATGGTTATTTTTTGGACAAATCAGATATCTCTTCATGTTAAGAGTTATAACGCGCACTATATTGATATTGTATGCTCTGAAAACAATAGTGCACTACCTATGAGCCTTACCTATTTGCATGCCCCGTCGGTTTACCAACAGAGACAACTGTTTTGGGAAGACTTGAGGCATCTCAGTACCTTACATACCCTACCTTGGGTGTGTATAGGGGATTTTAATGAACTTTTAAATCACTAGGAGAAGGTGGGCAAGAGACCAGTTCAGCCTTATAGGTTGCATTCATTTCGGGAACTACTTCATGACTGTGCCTTGATGGATTTAGAGACTAAGGGTTGTGCCTATACTTGGGTTAACAACAGAAATGGTGAGGAAGTTGTCAAAGAAAGACTAGACCGAGCTTTGTGTACTATTGAGTGGCGATTAAAGTACTCAAAGGCTGAAGTTATGGCTTTACCTGCCATAGGGTCGGACCACAACCCGCTTCTATTAACTACCACTATCACCCCAGTAAAGAGGAGAAAGAGTTTTACCTTTGAATCTTTTTGGCTCCAAGATGCAGAATGCCGCGAGGTGGTTTCCAAATCTTGGTATGCTCTATTGCCCAACAATGCACTGATCTCACAAAAGATACGGGCCACAACTACAGCGCTGGCCACTTGGAGTAGGTCAAAGTTTACTGCAGCTCATAAACAGATACACCTTTTGCAACAGCAACTTCAGCAATGCATCGATTAGCCTGCATGTAATTATGATAAAGATCATGTTATTTCTTTGAAGGAAAAGATTCAGCATATATGGTCACAGGAAGAACAATACTGGACGATGCGATCTAGAATTAACTGGATGAGCTAGGGCAATAGAAACACGAAGTTCTTTCATGCCACAACAATACAAAGGCGAAAGAGAAATAAAATCAGTATTTTACAGAATGAACTTGGGGAGTGGATTCGAGAGCTAGAACAGGTGAAGAATGAGACGCTTAACTTCTTTAAGAAGCTTTACACTTCAACTGGACATAGAGACTATGGTCCTATCTTAATGCAATGTCCACAAGTAGTCACGGCAGAAATGAACACACATCTCACAACAGCAGTTACGCGAGAGGAAGTTAAGAAGGCGACGTTTCAATTGGGTGCCATAAAAGCGCCAGGACCAGACGGCTTGAATGGATTGTTCTACCATCGTAATTGGGACATTATTCAAGAAGATGTATTTACAATAGTTCAACAATTTTTCACCACAGAAGTGTTGCCACCAGATATCAACAGAACATCCATAGCCTTGATTCCTAAGACTCCAAATCCCGAGAGGTTAGACCAATTTCGCCCTATCAGCTTATGTAATTTTATCTATAAAATTATCTCCAAAGTTCTGGCTAATCGTCTGAAGCCTTGGCTACCAGAGTTGATTTCCAAAGAACAAAGTGCATTTGTTTCTGGCAGATAGATACAGGATAATATTCTTATCGTTCAAGAGGTTCTGCATCAATTGAAAATTAGAAATAGAGAGAAAAAATTTCAGGGGATTCTTAAGCTGGATATGAAGAAAGCCTATGATAGGGTGGAGTGGGACTTCTTAAAAGATTATCTATGCTGAATGGGATTTCAAGCTCGTTGGGTTAATTGGCTGATGCAATGTGTTTCTACGACCTATTTAAGTGTGAAGCTCAACGGCGAATCTCTAAATTATTTTCGACCTTCGAGGGGATTAAGACAAGGTGACCCTCTCTCCCCCTACTTATTCATTTTAGTGGCACATTTACTGTCTACCCTAATCCAGCAAGCTGTCGATATGGGCAATTTATGGGGAATCAAACTTAACAGATGGTGTCATACGTTATCTCACTTATTTTTTGCTGATGACGCTATCTTTTTCCTTGATGGTCAAATTCGGGAAAGCCAGAACTTAGCAAACATTCTACATCAGTATTGCCTAGCTTCTGGTCAGGAAATTAATAGGAACAAATCCGGATTGTTTCTAAGTAAAACTGCCTCATTCTCTTTGGGTAAATTTGGCTAATGAACTAAGAGTTCCACTTTTGGATAAAACAGGCAAATATTTAGGTATACCTTTTGATTGGGGATCCTCAAAAAGAGACATGTTTGCGTGGATTTTAGGTGGAGTCACTACTAAATTGGAGGGGTGGAAAGAAAACCTAATATCTAAAGGAGGGAAGGAGGTTTTGTTGAAATCAGTGGTGCAGGCATTACCGCAGTATGCAATGACGATATTTAAACTTCATGTATCTATATGTAAATCTGTGGAACAAAAAATAGCAAGGCTTTGGTGGCAAAACAATAGCAATAGATTAGGCATCCATTAGAAAAACTGGGAACTTCTTAAAGAAAGAAAGGATAAAGGAGGACTTGGCTTCAGAGACTTACTATCTTTTAATAAAGCTCTATTGGGTAAGCAAGCGTGGCGACTCTTTCATAACCCTTCATCATTGTGGAGTAGTATATTCAAAGCCTTATATTTTCCTCATACAAATTTCTGGTCTGCTAGCAAGGGGACTAGACCTTCTTGAGGTTGGCAGAGTCTTATTCTTGGTCGGGATTCTATAATTGAGAAGCTTCAATGGTCAATAGGAGATGGCAATCTGATTAGGGCCAGAGAGGATAAATGGTGGAAGATGGGTGTTTTAGGAGGACCAGCTAATAGGGCGGAACCAGAAAAAGGGATGGATTTTATTCTTCCTTAACAAAATACTTGGAATGTGGACCTTCTAAATCAATTTTTTCTGGAAACATTGTGGAAGAAATACTTTCTATACCACTTTGGTCAGCCTATTCTGAAGATAAAATTATATGGACAGCAACTCCATATGGCATTTATACTGTTAAGAGTGGCTATAGTTTCATCAAGCAACAAGCATCTGCTAAGGTACACTCTCAGGCATCATCTTCCCATCAGACACCCACCAAGTTATGGAGGCAGATTTGGAAAACAAAAACTGCTCCAAAAATACGCATATTTCTTTGGGCCTTATGCCAAAAAGTGTTACCTACAAAAGATAATCTTTTTCGAAGGAAAATTACCCCTAACCCAATTTGTAAACTCTGCTCTTCAAATCTTCCCGAAACCCCTGAACATCTTTTTCTGCTCTATCCTTGGACACATTATATATGGAGCACCCCAAGTGCAACTTAAAATTTCTAATCACAGAATATAGCGCATAGATGCATGGCTTAATGACCTAATTGATCAGAAGAGGAACGTACCAGATTTTGAGAGGATTGCTGCTCTGCTTTGGCACATTTGGAAAGCTTGGAATCTTTTTGTCTTTCGGGCACAACATACTCACCCAGATCACCTTGTTCAATCAGCTCTTACTATGGCACAGTTCAGTCTTCGAACCCAGCAGACAGTAGCGACTATCTAGACCAAGTGGCTAAACCCTAATCAGATTTGGGAACCACAGCAACAGGGTATCATCAAGATCAATCTGGATGGTGCTTTTCCTACTGCTAATCAATAGGGGGCGATCGCCAGCATTGCTCGCGATTCCATTGGTAGACTAATCGGAGGGTTTACTTGCACAATTCGGGCAAAATTTGCACTTGCAATGGAGACCCAAGCGTTGTTACACACTCTCCGTGACCTTTTACAAAAAGGAAAAACTGATGCTTACCTGGTAATCGAATCTGACAACCTCATTCTTGTTGAGACCATCAACCGATGCCGTCAACCGTAGTGGGAATGCCGTGCTTTGTTTGCCGAATGCACAGCATTGAAACTCTCTTTTCTAAACCTACGCGTGCTACACTGTCGAAGGGAAGCTAATGCCCTAGCTGATTGGGCCGCCAAGGCCCATGGCCGAGGATATTTGTCACCAAATTGGGCTTATTCTCCTCCTCAAATTATCTTGGACATGCTTTGTACTGAAGCCCTTGTTAAGGGTTGTTCTTATTTTCCTACTTGAATGAAAAGTTAGCATCTTTTCGACCAAAAAAAAAAAAAAAAAAAAAATCTAACCGGCAAACAATTTGTATCGATTCATGATCAAAATCATAATTTCAAAGGGGATTGCATGCAAATATGTCAAACATGCATTAACAAATTTCTGTTCAGCGGTTGAAGTTCTCCTATTAGACAAAAAAAAAAAAATCAGCCAAAATAGCAATGACGGGACAAAAAATAACTTATTAACATTATAAGAGTTACCTGTTCAAAAAAAAAAAACATTATAAGAGTTAGAAATTTTTATATTAAGTGAAAATAAATCGATCTAAACATGTTTCTTTTTAAGAGAAAATAAAATTAGGGTTACCATTAACAGCAGCACTATTGCAAGACATTTTTACACATGCAGTTCATAATCAAGAACTTGTCTGTTTCACCGAGGACATAGAAAAAGAAAATTAGCTGCCCCAAATTGAAAGAGTCAGGGCTAGCGAACTGAGTTCCTTTTATCCAAAAATTAGTGTTTCAAATTAATTAAGTAAATTCATCAGTAGGAAAAATTAACCGTGGGTTATTTATCCCCTAAGTAAAAGTTCATGCATTTTTTTCATTTGGAAAGTGAGGATAGCTTTGTCGGTATGAAATTCATGATTGTTTTTTTTTTTTTTTTTTTTGGGGGGGTGTATTTGGCAGGAAGTATTCTAGGGGAAACCTTATTTAATGCCATTAGAAGGAACTACAAAAAATTTCTAGGTTCAATATTTCAGGATCTTGTCATTCCATAATAAAATAAATAATACCCGTGAATTTGCTTTTCAATATCTCTGTGACTATACGGGCTTCAAAATCTCTCTGACTTTCCAAATTTCCGGTTGCCAAATCCTAATAAATGGGATTCTGTGGCCATCATAGTAGCAGGACGCAGTCTCCTTTTCGTTCAATATTTCGAGATGAAGGCAGCCAATGACGATTTGGAAGAAGACGGGCAACGTGCGATCGCATGCGAAACAAGACGGAGTCAAGTATCGTGATCAAGAGGATGAGAAGTTCATCGGTGCGGGTCAAGATGAAAATAGTGATGGAGGCCGAGACAGAATTGGCGCTGGTGTTAAAGATGATTGGCGGGTTGGTGGGGGAAGAAAAGAAATGTATATGATACATTCTGACCCCTCAAGCAGCAACACTTCTCAACAAGCAGAATCAAATCAGCACCAGAACCCAATGACAAGTCGTTGAGCTGAATCGGAATCGAGAGAGAGAAAACGACTCAAAAGAAAAGATAAGGCAAGGAAGACTACCTTGCACAAGCCAAGATATCGTCTTAGCCATTTCTGGCGAGCTTCCTCGCTGGGGATAGGAGCCCCAGCGAACTGGCACTCCAACTCCTCTTCGTCATCGTCAGCATGAGCCCTCATCGAAGGGACACCATTCTTGGTGCATTCTTCTTGGGCATCTTTTAATATCTCATGACCTGACTTTTGAGCTGCCGCTCCTCCACCTCCAGCGGCACCTCCTTCGGCTTCTCCGCCTTCCTCCACCTCTTGGCAGAGGCGGAAGCCGCTCTGGCACCAGATTTCCGCTTGCTCTGCTTTGTCGTGGGTGGCCGCAAGAGACTGAGAGAGAGGCGGAGGCGATAGAGAGAGAGAGAGAGAGAGAGAGAGAGAGATCGGGTGGCCAAGATGGTATCTTGGCTTGGGGAAGGTAGTCTTTGTTGTTTTTTCTTTTCTTTTCGGTTGTTTTCTCTTCAATCTGGTGCCGGAGCAGCTTCCGCCTATGGCAAGAGGAGGGGGAAGCCAAAGGAGGTGCCCACGGAGGTGGAGGAACCGCACGCCTAGAATGACCTCCCTTCAATGAGGGCTCGTGCCAACGACGATGATGAGGAGTCAGTGTGCCGGTTCGCTGGGATCCCATCCCCAATGAGGAAGCTCCCCAGAAATGGCCAAGACAGTCTCTTGGTTTGGGTAGGGTAGTCCTTGTTATTTCTTTTCTTTTTAGTCATTTTCTCTCGAGTCCGATTCAGCTCGGTGTCTTGTTATTGGGTTTGGGTGCTGATTTGCTTCTGCTCGTTGAAAAAGTGCTGCTTGAGGGGGTAAGAATGTGGCTCATGGCACGAGATAGATGAGAGAGGGGGGTGTACGAGTGAATGAAAATATTATTCGAATATGATACATCCATTTTTGAATTGTAATAAATTTTTATATACCACGTCATTCAAGTAACAAGAAATTAGGTATTCACGAGTAACGCAATGTATGTGCTAAAGAATGAAGAATGCAGAACAACAGTGTCTTGCACGTGGAAGATGTTAATAAGTGTCCAAGAAAGCAAATTCTCGCACCTGGTACTGGTAGAAATTATTGTACATATATAGAAACTTTATTTTTTTGAACATAGCGATGTCTTTTACTTGCAAATTATTTAACATATATGAAAACATTATTTTTTTGCTTAAATATCTAGAAGTGATTTAAGTGGTTTAAATCATTTAATGGAATAGAGGAAAATTTCGATAAGCATCAGAGTTGGGTCGTTTTCTCATATGAGCCTCATCAGCAAATGGTCTTGATGGTAGCCCAATCCTAAAATCAATGCTCGTACTTTGATCACAAGCTCAGCAATGAATAAAATTATTGATGGATCTAATATGAATTAAGTGTATTATATCAATCACGAACTTGCAATTTTTAACTGAGGGCCTCCCCCTGGCTTGACCTTGTCGTGAAAAAGCAACCAACAGATAATGTCATTACTTCAATGAGCAATAGATGTGGTCAGAGGATAGAGAACAAGCAGAAGAAAACTAACTGGAACAGAGCATTGAAATCGATGTGAACAGACAATGCATAAAAGTTAGCGGCTAACATACCACAAGCCCAGTAGGTTCACAATCACGAGCTATATTTCCTCGCTTATCTCCTTTCCCGAATAGGACGATGAACCAATTCCTATGTTGATTTATACCATATCCCAGTAGATTCACAATCGCGAGCTATATTTCCTCTTTATCCCCTTTCCCAAATAGCACGATGAACCGATTTCTACGTTGATTTATACCATACCGGACATCATCCCCCCCCCCCCCAAAAAAAAAAAAAAAGAATGAAGTAGTCATACATCAAATATAAATTTAACATGAACCAGTTTTATAAGTATCATGGACGTCACAGCCAGAGGCTTAAATGAACTACCGATGTGAGGAGCTTTCTAGCCAGAATCACACCTACCACTTGGTATAGATATAAATAGACAGATTAGAATGAATTCTACTTGTCCAACCTTGTCGCAAAAATAGAAGATCTACATCGATAGACCACCATGTTAATAATGTACAAGTTGCTTACCTCAACCTTATTGGACAGGTGATCTTCGTATGACCTGTTGCCTTACATACGAAGAACGAGTCTTATGACATCCCAAATTTTTAATACTGTTTTCAATTAAATTAAATCGGGTCTTTCATCGACGCGCCTTTAGTGATATTCTCAGAACTGATCATTCCTGAGATAACTAGACTATTTGAGAAAGTCATTAAGGAATTTTAGTGCTATAGACTTGAGGATTCAATCAAGAATCGATTATTCGACCGTGCTCATCTACAAAGATCATTACGATGACATAGCTAAAAGTCAGTTAGAGATCAGAGATAGGTCGGTTCGATAGAGATGTGTATCACTAAATTACAAAATTCTCGTCGACCGGCACTAGACTGATTTTTGTAACGTTTTGGTATCCTATATCTATATTTGAAATCTTGATATTTTCACGACCATCGAGAGTCGCCAATGTGTCGAAGAGCTTCATTATGGTTCGAAGAAAATCGGCCACGGGTCATTTGCACTAAAATTTTTAAAAGCTACCCGGTAGCTTAGGTGACGCTAAAATCGCGCCAGATTGAAATTAACCGTGAATTTGAATCTGGTTTCAGAAATTGAAAGTTCTGTCATGTCACGAATCATTTTAGGAATGTCAACTCAGTCTCTGAAGATTTTTCTGCAAACTAAGTTTTTGGTGGAAAAAGTCGACATAGGGCCATTTGCAACCAAAAAATGCTAAGGACCGTCTTTGATCACGCAATTGGGATGCAAGTGGGTTCAATTGGCAAGAAAAAATGCCAATTTGTTCAAGGACACGATAATTGAATTTTTAAGAACCGATTTGAATTGATTTGAAGAGAAGTTGAATGGGAATTGAGGTAATTCCAAGCAAATTCATATGCCCCCCCCTCTTGCCCACAATAATTGGACCACTTCAAGCTTCTAAAAGAAGCAATTGGTAGCTAGAAAACAGCTATGGAGGTCAACTGGTGGTGGGGACCAAAAGAGGGGGACAAAGAGATGAGAGAGAGGCATGGTAGCCCCCTTCAGCAAACCGATTCCCCCCCCCCCCCTCTTTCTTTCCCACTCCCATCGACCAAGTCCTCCATTGCAACCCTTGAAGACTCCTAGCAAACCCAAAAATCGGCCGAACTCACCTCCTCCACCGTCAAGTCTGTCTAACCACCTGAAGGCCCCACCACGATGCTGTCCACCCTGCTCACCAACCGCGCCAGACCTATGCCTCCCAGCCCATCGTCCCGCTCCCACCATGACTCCAGGACACCCTCAAGGCTACTCGAGCTCGTCCCACCATCGTCGGAGTTGCCTAGCCGCCCGCCTGTCGCCGTGAAGCCTCGCCGAGCACCCTACAATCTTCACCGGCCCTTGCTCGCTCAGCCAGCCACCGATCCAGCTCCTTTCAGCACAAATCAGTGACTAAAGTTAATGGGTCCCTCAGCCTCTATCAGGCCCATTTTCAAGCCTTTTCGGGCCCCGAAAGGTGGTCCTACTTTGGAGTTTCTCGAGCCCCGCCGTGTCCCCATCGTTTTGATCCTTGTTGATCATTAATCATGTGAGTTTAACTCACTAATCCTTACTTAGTAAGTTAATGACGTTTAAGGGTTGATTAGTTTATACTAAATATGGATTAAGTGGATAGTTAGATTAGATTAACAATTCAATTAATTGTTATTGCATGTTAGGTGGTTAGAGTAATGTAATTAGAGCTTAGACAAGCTCTAATATTTATTTAGAGTGGTTTGAAAATTTCCCGTCTCGGCTTTTAATTAGGCTATACGAAGTGTGCATTTTTTGTATTTATTTGCATTTAATAATTAATTTTGGAAATTATTTAATTAATTATTATTTTTCGAAAATTAAACCGGGATAACTGGTAGTCGAAATTTTATGTTGATTGCAATGGTGTGGTTGATTTATTTATTTGGCTATTATTTTGTGTAAATTGAGTGCGATTTGCAATTTTTTGGTATTTATCCGAAAATTTATTATTTTTGATAATTAATTAAAAAATACTGAGCATCAGTTTACAGCGCCAAAAATATGTTTGTGAACTATTGAAAATAGTGAGATTTTATAAAGTAAAGATATTATATATATATATATATTACCAAAAAAAAGATATTATATTTTTGGCTGAGGCCGACCGTGTACCCACACACGATTATTTTTATCAAATATCCTTAAAACGAGGAAAATAGGCCAAGATATGATTTAAATTGGGGAATTGAATTGTGAGGCACAATGTCATTGGCCCTGAGTAAATAATCGTGTGATGGCTTATAGTCGTAATAAGTTGATTGTTGAGAGATGAGATGACGTGTGTGGTGCATGGTGATATGGGTTGGGTTAAGAAAACCGCCAAAGTATGGTTGTGCTTATTTGGTCGTAATCAACCGCCGAAGTATGGTTGTGCCCATTAGGCCGTAATCAACCACTGACGCAGGCCGTGCCCATTGGTAGGGGTGAGCGGTTCCAGGTTCCTTACAGGTTCCGCCTGGAACCTGGAACCTACCCTCGGGTACAGGTTCCTCAGTTTTTGGAACCTGGAACCTACCCATCGGAACCAAGAACCTAGAACCTACCCTGTCACAGGTTCCGGAGTCGGTTCCAGGTTCCAACAGGTTCTTTTTTTTTTTTTTTTTGTAATTTCATTTTTAGTTTAAAAAAACGGAAATGGACGTAACTATAATAAACAAACTTGTCATTCATCAAAGAGTATACGAAATGAAGAGAACTATCAACAGAGAATTCAACTAGATAAAAGAGAATACTTGCATCGATTGGTTATCTTTCTTGACCTTAAAAGAAGAATTATGATCGACGGAACAAATAATCAATCAATGCATTTGAAGTTTCAAAGTGAACCCACGCTTTTTGGTCAGAAGGATGCCAAGCAAAGTCACAAAGCCACAACCATTCCAATTATTTGACCCTTTCTTCTACACTGCAACATCAGAATTTGAAAACAATCAAGCAGCAACCAGGCCTTTTAACACTTTGTCTAGCATGACATGTACAGATTCACGCCTATTCTCATCTACGTACATAATTCTCTTCCCCAGAAGTATCATTAGCTCATTTTCAATGATTCATTCCAGCTTCATGATTGCTAATTTGTTGACAAGACGAATTAGACACAGATCTAAAGCTATGTAGCTCTCAGGTCAATTGGCTTGTATTTGCCTGAATCATTTTCATGAAGTATGCCATTTGGAGACAGCAGGCATTGGAGAGCAAGGAAAAACCAAGCCTGACATCATCACATGAATAAGCTGAGTCCCAATAAGGACACATTCCACAATAAAATTCAGTCTCCAAGCAAGTGACTAATGCTGGAAAAAGAAGCCAATGACAAAGAATTTAGCCATACCCATTGAAATCCAACAAGTGCGCACCAGCAAACTGGCAATCCATACCCTTTACTGCTCAAGAGCTACAAGAAAGGATAACGAGCAATGTTAGGGCAATCAGATAGCCAAAAAGTTTGAAGACATCATGCAATTTGATGGTAGGAATGTAAGCTCTAGACCCCTACCAAGAGCAACAAAGCACCCAATGAAAAGCATCCACTCATTGAAAGACTTATGAATTTGAGATCTCATACGGCCTGCATTGTGCAAACAAGCACAGATCTGTTAGGAGCTCAATCTGTGAAGAAGTTAGCTCCTTTGATGACAAATAGAGCAATTCAGCATGTAATTGGATATGAGAACTACTTAGTTTCCTTTTCTTTCTCTATCTTTTAATCCTATTGTTTTTTCCTCAAATCTTAGTGGCGTGATATGATATTAATGCACGTAGTTTCAGGAGTTTACTAAGGTCTGGAAGTAGATGTACAGACAACTAATGCAAAACTGGAGTTGCAAGTGCAACTGCTAATGATCGTAATCCATTCTATATTGTGAGTTATTCAAAAGTATCAGCTCAAAGATGGATTTGCCGGGAGTAAGGGGTGACAGAATGTGGAATTAGTAAGTTGGGACTAAAATGAATTTTTAGAAAAGTGAGATATTGTACTTATTTCCCTTTATTTGAGGGAGAAGGACAAACTATAAACGTACATAAAAGCATATGATAATACATGCATCTGCATCCAAAAAAAATCTCTATGATTCGCTGGTGTTCCCACAGAGCCCATCTGAAAAAACAAGGAATAAAAGTGGTTGGACAATGATAAGAGAAGTTTGGATCACTCATAGGTCAAACGTATTATGCTAATAGAACTCACATTAGTTACTGCGTACATTTTCAAGAAATAATAACTAAAAATAAATATGATAATTGGGCCGTAATTTATTCCGCTTTCGAACTTGGATACAAGAAAAATCAGCGTCGGGGTCGGTTGGGCAAGCGGCGAGCGGCGTCGGGGGCGGCTGGGCTAGTGCGGCGTCATGGGCAACTGGGCCGACGAGTGGCGTCCATTGAGCCGTAATCCACCACTGAACATTTAGTAGGCCGTGCTCGTTGGGCCGTAATTAATAGTTGGAGTGAGTAATTGAAATGACCGTGTGATGGTTCCAATGACATGGAATTGACTAAGTCGATTGATCGATGATTCGATTCAAGTTAATGACTTGAATAGATTTGTTGTTGTAATTCCATGAATTTGAATTATATTAACTTGCAGGAAGAAGTGGAGGCAAAGATAAGTCCCTGAACTCATGTTTATGCTTAGGTCTTAGAGGGTTGAACTCGCTGAGATGTCGTCCCACCCCGTTGTGAGATAACAATTTTAGGTCCATAGATGGCCGCTCCTCCCGATCGTTTTGGTCAATCGAAGAAGATTACAGAGCAGGTGGTCTACATTTCAATTCATGGACACCCTAGGGGTTTGGTCTATGAGCTCGTGAAAACTGTGGTCTGGGTTGATGAGGCCCTACCTCATAAAGTACCTCATCGATACAAGTCATGGTATTGTCGTGAGCATCATGGACAGAGAGAGGGTCCTATATTGGAATCAAAGGTTCTTGTGTATGTGTTGGAGGTTGCTTTTAGAAAAGGCACGTCAAATCCTCCAAAAGGTTCGATGGTAGACCCAGTGGACCCAGATCTTAAAGACCCAAAAACTCCATTGTACTCGGAGGAAGGCTCCAATGTTAATGAGGGTGTGGAGCAGGAGGAAGATTAGTAGTTGTTTGTAAACCCCTTTGTTTTTGTAGACCTTGTATCCATATATCGACTTATATTATATATGACATGGGTTGCTATGTATATATATATAAGTGTGGTTCAGTATTGAAAAAAAAAAATTATGGCACTTTTTTTTATCCTAGCTTATTGTTGTATGAAGATTATTATTTTCTTCCGCATGTGCATTGAAATGAATGAGTCGGCGATGCATCTTGGAACATCGCTATTTAATCGACCATGGAGGATGGACACATGCTCGGAGAATCAGGAGCGTGACAAGTCTTCTCTAAGCTTCCTTGGAACCATATAATCAAGGACGTCCTTTGGTAACAATGCATGGTGGAAATTGGATTTGTACCTCCGAGTCGATTGATCCGGGGTGGTTGGATGATGTATGTCATGCCCTGATCCCCAGAGTGTGCCCATCCCTCACCTTGGTCGATTAATAGCGACGTCCCAGGACGCATCACTAACCTTTTTATTTTAATACGCATGCGAAAGCATATAAATAATCCCTAGACAATAAAACAATGGGATAGGAAAGTAGAGCCAATTTTTTGCAAAATGCCTTTTTATAAACACACTGGTCTATACACAAAGGTTTACAAAAGGGATCGGTTCCCAACAAAAGAGAATTATCCTACGACTAATTAGTCAGACAAGATTGCTGATTCTTCGGGCTTCACTTTTTAAACTCTAGGGCTTTCAATCCTTCACCAACTCCCTCTAGAGGCCTGAAAATGGTTATACAATAACCAGTAAGACAATGTCTCAGCAAGTTCTATCCCCTAAAACTCGATTAGGAAGAAAATGCGCCTTGAAGGCTGCCTAAGCACAATCATAGGTCAGAGGACTTACCTTTGCCTATATTCCATCCTGCAAGTTAGTATATATCAAATATACAGAAACCACATCAATTCACCCAATCAGATCAAACTATCGATCAATCGACTCAGCTAATTACATGTCATCACGACCTTTCCCCAGTTAGTACATTCAATACTATTTATAAAGTCCTATTAAATCAAAACTGTTCACCCAAAGCTAATAAGAAGATAGTATAGCTCGCTTAAAGCTAATAATATAGTATACTATATATATGCTCACCCAATACTGATAGATAAGGCCCCAGGTCAATTTAGTATACTATATGTTCGTCCAAAGCTAATAATATGGTATGCTACTCACCTAAAGCTGACATATCGTTTGTAGACCGATATAGTATATCGATATACTTCTCACCAAAGCTAACATGATCGCCCATAGGCCGATATATTATACCATCTAAATCATCCAACATTTCCACCCTTTTTATCATACCCAATAAAATATCGTGTGTGGGTACATAGTCGGCCTTAGCCAAAATACAGTATTTTCACCCTTGAAAATCCCACTATTTATATGATCCACCAAAATATTTTTTAGCATTGTAAATCAACGCTCGGTTAATTTCCAATCAATTACTAAAATTAAATCAATTTAAGAATAAATTACAGAAATGCAATTCATGCACAATCAACACAATTTAAAGCTTAATTACATAAACATATTGCACTACTACAATCAGCATAAAATTTCAAGGTTCGTTAAATAAATACAATAAATCCAACTTAGACCCGTAATGTCAAATTGGACATCGAAACGGACTCGGAAAATTTCAAGATTCGTTAAATAAATATTAGAACGTATCTACTCGCTAATTGCACTAACTAACCACCTAACATGCATCGGCAGATAATTAAATTGACTAATCTAATCTAATCTATCCACCTAAACCATGCTTAATTAATCTAATCAACCTCTAAGCATAATTAACCTACTAAGCGATGATTAGTGAGTTAAACTCACTTGTTCGACGAGACGATTGGTTTAAATCGATAGGAACGCAACGGGGAATAACTTCCTTCAAAGCAGACCTAGCAACTGAGGTCCAAAACCACATCAAAATGGGTCCGAAGGTTGCTGGAAATCCACTAGTTTTTGCTTCTGTTTGGGCTAGAAGATGGCTGAAACAGCAAGGTGGAGGCTCGGTTTGCGGCGGAAATGGACCGAGGGGGCAAAACCGAACCTAGGCGGGACTCGACGGAGCTCGGCGGGCCTTCAGCAACTGTGGCAGCAATGAACGGCGTCTAGAGCTAGGGGGAGAGTCTCCTAGTCGCACGAACAAGATGAAACGGCGTGGCTAGACTACGTAGAGGCGAAGGGATGTGCGTAGGCGGACGGTGGCGTTACGGCAGTCAACGGTGGGCTTCGGTGGGGCTGGCGACAGTGCGAGCTTCATGGCTCTTCTTTGCTAGCTATGGGGTTCGAAAATGACACAAGATGGAGGAGAAAAGGGATGGCCAATGGTAGGGATAAGGAGGGGGAGCAAGGGGGGCCACCAAGGTTTGTTTTCTCCTCCTTTGTCTCCCTCGACCTAGTTCAACTTGTGGGTTGTCATCCACCAGTAATTTCCAGCTCATAATCCTTCTAGAAACCTTTTTTTTTTTTTTTTTTGTCAATTCTAGAAACCATTTGAAATGGTCCAATTGTTGTAGGCTAGTGGGAGCACACGAATTTGCTTGGAAATTCATCCAATTGGACATTATTCTCTCTCAAATCAATCCAATTCAACCTTAATAAAATCAATCAACCCACAATCGATCATCTTGGCATTTTTCCTCACCCATACAATTCACTTGATTGTCAAATTTACTATCAAAAACGATCCCGGCATTTTCCGAACAAAAACGGCCCTAAGACAAATTTTTCCCAAAAAGTCTCGGTTTACAGAAAAATCTTTTGAGACTAAGTCGAAATTCTTAGAATTAATTGTGATATGACAGAACTTTCAATTTCTGAAATTGGACTCAAATTCGCGATTAATTTCACTCTAGCGGATTTTTAGCGTGACCTAGGCTACCGGATAATTTTTATAAATTTTTAGTGTAAATGACCCGTGGTCGATTTTCTTCGAACCATAATGAACCCACTCGACACATTAATCTCAAGGATTCAAATATGGACATGGGATACCAAAACCATAGAAAAATTAGTCTAATGCCGGTTGATGAGAATTTTCCAATTTAGTGGTGTCACCCACGATTAGACACACATCTCAGTTGAACCGACCTATCTCCGATCTCAAATCGATTTTTAACTGTATTGTAATGACTTCTAAAGATGAGCACGGTCAAGAAGCCGATTCCTAGTTGAATTCTCAAGTTTATTATGTTAAAATTCCTTAATGAATTCCCTAGATAGTTTAGTTATCTCGAGAATGATCAGCTCTGAGAACAACCCTATAAGCGCGTCGATGAAAGGCCCGACTAATTTCATTGAAAACGGGATTGAAAATCTGAAATGTCACAATGTACACGATTGTTCTCTATTAAGATCATCATTTTAATGATATACCCGACTAAGAAGCTCCAAAAAGTTAGTAATTGTTGCATCTTGGTTTGTTATCATCATTTTAAAGATAATACAATAGTTTATAAATTTTTTGATGCTTTTTTTAATGCTTTGATGCTTTGATGCATGATGACAATCACTATCCTTAAGATATTATTTGTCCCTATTATCGTTTTTTTTTGGTTTAAAATAAATATACCTCTAGAATATATACTAAAATCGCAGAGACATGAGTTCATCAATTAGTCAATTTATCTCTTGGATTTTTATCTTGAATGCATCATCAAAAATTTTTGTTAATTAGGAAAATATTTTCCATTTATTTATTCTTGTGAGCGACACGAGTGATCATTTTTAAGAAAATGTATTTTAAAATCATTCATATTCCACGAAATAAATGAAGTCTTGGTCTCCCTTAATAGGGGGCACAGCTCAAGGATCTAAAGAAGGTTAACGCTAGGTTTCAACAATAATATACATGGCATAAATCACAAGTCTCACGGAGATTCTATCAATTCAGTTGATGTCGATTAAGTGAAAATAATTTCAGTTAGTGCATTTCCATATAATCCATTCCCAATACTTTGTTTAGATCTAATTCAAATAGAAGTGACATTTGTATTCCAATGAATCGAGATAATATGACCGACCATTCTACACAGTTTGCTCTACTTGACACAGAATGCAAATAAATATGAGATTTGATAGACACGTTTGTTTTTACTTTATAAAATCTACTGAGTATCAAATTAAACAGATTTCGATATATCACATGTGTGTACATTTTTAGATTTAAAATTCAAACTTTCACCTTTAGACAATTCCACAACAAAATATACTTAGGCCATTCGATTACCATATTATTGAGGTGATTAATTTAAGTTCAAACCAAGAATTTCCCTTACCAAACCTCAAAGCACAAGCTGTAATTTTAACTGGACAGCAGCAATAATCCGCATACCTTCACCTAAACAACAAATTTAAATTGCTCCTTTACTAACAATTTGTTACCTACTATCTTTATTTAAGCTTCAATATTGTAAATCCACAGCCCCACAAAATTTGTCCAGAGTAATCTTCACATCTCTCGCACACAAAGCACCTCCATTACCTCTTCTCTTCAAAGTTACTTTCCTCCATACTTAAGAGCTTAAGAGAGAAGACCTTACCAACAGCCTCTTAGCTTGGATGGTTGCTCACCATTTGCATGAAGCTGTTCACAGGGCATGCCACTTCCTAACTCAAATTCCATCCTCAAAACTCTGCAATACTATTCCCTACATGCAAGTTTTGGGATAACATCAACATGGGACTCCACTGATGGAACTTCAAGTGAGAATTTAATCTTATAAACCTCATCTTAGATGAAAGAACTCGCTACAAAAGACACCGCCACCTTGTTTTTTATGTTTACTACCCTCAAGTTATCGAAATTTGATGCAGATTTGACAACGTTCAAAGTCAGAAATCATTCATTCTCTAAGAGCAGAGCTCTCGGCTACAACTCCCTCTCTTTCTTTCTTGATCATTTTTTGCCTTCCTTTTGTTCACTAGTCGTACTATACATTACTTAGAAGTTCAACCTTGTTGTCTTAGAAGAAACACACTCAATTAGTCAAAAAGCAGATATGGTCTTTGACAAATCTAGGTGAATTTAAGTGATTACGGGTTATTTTCGGTGAGCCTGAAATATTATACCTTCACACCAATAATAATGAAATCCAAATCACAAAATTAAACCTTTTGTAGTGATGCCATATGTTATTAGGACCAATGATGACGTACACGTGAGGTGTCGTAAAATGTGGATCTTCCAGGCAGTGTGAGCCTTTACTATGCAATTTTGTTTGTGGTTTTGGCATAGATGATCCTCGGAAGAAGACTACTAAAAGGGTCAAAAGTTGTGTACATCAATCATTTTAGTGTTAAGAGTTCTTTTCGAATTACTTAAGTGTCACAAAAAAAAAAAAAAAAAAAGATCACTTAAGTGCCAACTCCAATCTAGGTTATCGGAAATCCGATATGACCATATTTATTAATTTCTCGGTCTTATGTGGCTCGCCGTCATGCTCAATCAGTATAATCACTAAACGACGTCATCTAAAAGTTGCAAATAGTGATCATTTGAATGCCAATTTTTATTTAAAGTGATCACTTCAATGCTAATCGTTGATAAAAAGCGATCACTTCAATGATAAACATGCCACGTGAATTGGTTTTTTTTTTTATATAAATAATATGCCAAGCCATTATAATTTTTTTTTTTATAAAAGCCACGAATTATTTTGGCCAGATTTTCTCTCCGTTGACACTTAAATGATTCGGCAATACCTTTTGTACTAGAATAAGTGCTTTACATAATTTTTGGCACTTATAATATTGTTTCATCATGACCACCTAAACATTTGAACATATATAAGGTTGGAGTCCCCCCTCCACTTAGTGGAGCATATAACCAAACACAGTCTTGAATTGGTTAAACATTCGCGTCAGATATTTTGACCTTCAATCTCTGTGAGTAAGTCATGTGGTAAAGAAAAAAAAAAACTTTTGTAAAGCGGGTATATTCTCTCATGCAAGTAGAATCCATAGAAACAACCGAACACGAGTGTCTCCCTATTCACGCCACGCTTATGGAAACTCTCCACATATTAATGTAATTTTATTTTTTTATAGGTTGGAATAATTTAATTAATTTTCTAAATAGAAATAGTTCATCTGCATTGGTGTTTTCGTTTTCTTTTTTGGTTTAACACATTGGGGTTTAAAATTCACGTGTAATGTTTACATTCAAGTTCATATTTCATGATTCATGTGCTTCTCATTCCTAATTTATGCAATTATAACTTTTTCACACCAAATGACTTGAAGCAATTGTTGATGCCTGATTTCTTATAATTCTGTATATTTTTCTTTTCCGTATTTGATCACGCAATGACTTATTTTCACGCTTGAGACTAAGTTTACGTACTTAGTTCGATTAGATGCCATTCATGCCAAAAGCAAGGAATAAGAACGGGCAAACTTCCTCGCCTCACACCACTTAGAGAAATCGTCAAATGCTTGTAGGGGTATCGTAAGAAATCGTACACGTCAATCTCATCAAGAACCTTCAAGATCATCAATTTTATTCACCAAGAAAAGCGGTACATCCACACGGAAGAGATTATTATGTCAAGGTTCCCCGTAACGGGCGTTTTCGTAAGGCCGCATTCGCGTTCCAAGGATAGCAATTGTCATGTCTCTTATAGTAGTCGTCCCATGGGCAGGGACCATCTGGTGCAACACTCCACAAACAAAGTTTCCCGCAGCCGTCAAGATCTCGGTCTTCATCGTAGATATCGAAGTGGTGGAATTGATTCGGCCATGCGAAGCTACAGAAATACAAAGTGTTGCGAAAAACGGCATTGGGTCGGAATTCAAAGGACCAGCTCAAATTGGGGCGGATCACTTGGACGCCTAGATCGTCATCCTTGGATTTGCAATGGATGGTCAGATCCACCCCGCCGGCAAACCGTTGGTGATATTAACGGTAGTCTTGGGATGCTTAAAAAGGTCTGTGTCAATAGCTTGGCACACATGACCTAATAACACGAGAGCACATGTGGCCATCAAAACAACCTTCGAGGGTTCACACATTTTCCTGGCCATTTTCTTTGTTTGAGAGAGCAGTGATGAAGACCATGTAGAGAGTTGGTTATATAAGAAGGAAGAAGGATGCTTGTTTGGGTAAATGAATAAGTGTCTATTCAGCATTTGTTGTTTTCTAGTAAGTTAATTGCGTATTCGGCAATAAAATAAAAAAGTCGAAGTCTTCTTCTTGGGAAATTATGGTAAGGACAGTTTTTGTTTCTCATTTTGCTGAATGAAGAGAAGTTCCATCTTCAAATCTGTTTACTTTCCTTGTTCGTTTTAGTTTTTCTATTTTATGATTACCATAATTAAGACGGAAGAAGGATGCTTGTTTGGTTAAATGAATAAGTGTCTATTCAGCATTTGTTGATTTTCTAGTAAGTTAATTGCATATTCGGCAATAAAATAAAATAAAGTCGAAGTCTTCTTCTTGGAAAATTATGGTAAGGACAGTTTTTGTTTCTCATTTTGCTGAATGAAGAGAAGTTCCATCTTCAAATCTATTTACTTTCCTTGTTCGTTTTAGTTTTTCTATTTTATGATTACCATAATTAAGAAGGAAGAAGGTTGCTTGTTTGGTTAAATGAATAAGGGTGTGTTTGTTTGCGTTTCTGTTTAAAAATTGTTCTAGGAAACAGAAATAGAAAAAAGTGTTTTTGTTCTGGGGAATAATTTTTGAACAAAAAAACGCGTTTGGTAAACTTGTTTCGGGAATAAAAAATAAACTGAAACACGTTTGGTAAATTTGTATAATTTTTTTATTTCTTTTATTTTTTAATATTTTTATTTTATTTTATTCTTATTTTTCCTTTTTTTTTTTTTTTTTCTTTTTCATTTTTTCATTTTTCTTCTTTTGGCCGGTCGCCGGCCTCAGCCATGGCCGGCGACCAGCCGACGAGGGCCAGCGGCCTCGCCCAGCCAAGGCGAGGCTCACCGGCCCCCGGCGAAGCCGAGCCTTGCCCGGCCTACGGCGAGGCCGACCACCGGCCGGCCGGGCGAGCTTGGCCTCGCCGGATCCGGGCGAGATCGAGCTTGCCCCGTGCCGGCACGAGGTCGGCCTTGCCTTGGCCGGGCGAGCTCGAGCTTGCCCGATCCGACGAGGCCGAGCTCGCCTGCCGCCCGAGGCCGACCCTTGCCCGGCCTACGAGGGTCAGCCTCGTCGAGGGACGGCGAGCCTTGGCCTCACCGTGGCTAGGCGAGGCCGCCGGCCCTCATCTGCCGATCGCCGGCCTCGGCGACTGGCGAAAGAAAAAAGAAGAAGAAAATAGAAAAGTGTTTCTCGGTTTGTTTTCGAAATAAGAAACACAAATTTGTTATTTCTTATTTCGTTTCTTTTTTTGTTTCTAAGAACAAAAGAACAAAAAAGGAACAGAAACGCACCCAAACTCGTTTCTCAACAAAAAAAAAAGAAATTTTTGTTCCTGGGAACAGAAACAGGTGCCAGCCAAACGCACCCTAAGTGTCTATTCATCATCTGTTGATTTTCTAGTAAGTTAATTGCGTATTCGGCAATAAAATAAAAAAAGTCGAAGTCTTCTTCTTGGGAAATTATGGTAAGGACAGTTTTTGTTTCTCATTTTGCTGAATGAAGAGAAGTTCCATCTCCAAACTTGTTTACTTTCCTTGTTCGTATAAGTTTTTCTATTTTATAATTACCATAATTAAGAAAGTCACAGTTTTGTTTTTGGTTTATTTGTGGGTATCCAAGGATATTAATGATAAAAAAAATTACTTAAAAATTATATGGATATCAATCTAGTCCTAAACTTTCTAATTTAGTCAATATATTATTGATTTTTTTGAAAATTTAGGACTAACGGTCCAATGAGTGCAGTTGTCGTTTGTAACGCAGCCGAATTCGACGCGGACAATGGCGAAACATGCCCTTTTATAGCTTTATTTTTATTTTATTTTTTTCTTGTTTTTCCTTTTCCACACTACTGTTCGTCTTCTCCCTTTGCAAATTCCTCCGCACATAACTTTAGCCCATAACAAACTTCGTTGTCGAGTTCCATCACTTCAGTTGACAGCTGGCAAATTTCACACAAATAGAGAGATCGATGGTAGCAGATGAACGGTTTGATGGCGGGCAAATGTTGGGATCTAGTTCGACAACGCCTTGTCACCGCCAGTGCCCGCCAGTGCTCCGACAACTTCATTGACGCCTTCCTCCATAGCAAATGGCTCCAATCCGCTAATCTCTGCCAGGTTTCGCTCAAAAACGCCTTTTATGACCGCTACAAGAGAGGCTGCATGTTGCAGTAATTTAACTTGCAGATTTCGGAATATGAGAAAAACCTGGGCTTCCATGGAAGGCAGGACTGAAGATGAGTACTATTGGAAAGAGTCAAGATAGATCAAGAGCTACGTGTCAAGACTGGAAATAAAATCAAGGGTGGGAATGGCAAGCTAATGGTCTGAAATGTTGCTGAAGTTCTGAGGATCAATGAGAAATGATGGTATCTCTGATGGCGTGAAGAGAGGTGAAGGCTTATCCGTGACATCCCAGATTTTCAATCCTGTTTTATATTGAATAAATCGGCATTTCATCAACGCGTTTATAGGGCTGTTCTCAGAGATGATCACTCTCGAGATAACTAGATTATCTAGGAAAGCTATTAAGGATTTTTAATGCAATAAACCTGAGAATTCGATCAGGGATCGGCTTCTCGATCGTGCTCATCTTTAGAAGCCACAACAGCATAGTTAAAAATCGATTTGAGATCAGAGATATGTCGGTTCAATTGAGATGTGTGGCTAATCGTGGGTGACACCACTAAATTGAAAAATTCTCGTCGGTTAAGACTAGACTGATTTTTCTATCATTTTCGTACCCTATATCCGTATTTGAATCCTCGAGATTTTCACAACAACCGAGAGTTGTCAATGTGTCAAGTAGGTTCATTGTGGCTTAAAAAAAATCAACTACGGCTCATTTGCACTAAAAATTTCTGAAATCTACCCGGCAGTCTAGGTTACGCTAAAAATGCGCCAGATTAAAATTAATCGCAAATTTGAGTTCGATTTCAGAAATTCAATCATGTTACAATAAATTCTAGGAGCATCAACTCAGTCTCAGAAGATTTTTCTGCAACCCGAAACTTTTTGGGAAAGAATCAAGATAGGGTCGTTTTTTGTCCAGAAAAAGGCAGGGACCGTACCACCGCCTGCAGTGGCCGCGGTGGTTTCGAACTTAGCACCCCACCACCGGGGGAGGAGTTTGAAACTCCGCGTCTGATGCTTGAGTGCAAGTCGCGTGATTCACTTGTGGCTGGGTCTGTGGTGGTGGCCTAGTCCACCCCAGGGTTTATTCCGCCGCGAAGTGGCACACGGAAGTTCCCCGGGTCACCAAAAAAAAAGGCAGGGACCGTTTTTGATCTTGCAATTGGGAAGCAAGTAGGATCAATTGGTGATAAAAAAAATATCAATTTAATCATTAAGGTACCAATTAAATCCTTGAGGGCCAAATTGTGTTGGTTCAATAAGAAATCAAGGTCCAATTGAAGCCAAAATTATTGAAATTCGTAACTCCCCCTTTACCTAGCCAAAATGGACCAATTCTAAGGTTGTAGGAGGTGCCTTAGTGGCTAAATGACAGCTAAGGAAGATAGCTTGGCTGAGGATGGTCAAAAGGGACCAAGTATTGGAAAAAAAATGGCCAAGTAGGGCCCTTATCCCTCATCTCTCTCTTCCTCTCCCACAACTGCCGTCCACCACCCTCAATCCCCTCTTCATTGCCATTTTTGGAAACCAACAGGCCAAGAGACCACCGAAGCAAGCCGCACACTGCCTAGAGCCATCGTACGCTGCCACTGTTGCCAGATCGCCACTTGCTACCGCCGAGGTGGCGCACAAGCCCACGCAAGCTGTCCCCCCTCCGCCGCTCTAATATTACCGATAATATGCTTTCTCTATAAATTTTTGTGGATTTGCTAATAGATTTAAGGTGGCACCTTTTCCACCCAATCGTTACCTTAAGTATCATGTAACTTTAAATTGACCACATTATTCCTTATGGGTCCCACTTAGTGTGTTATTGAAATTTTAATTCTTTTTTTTTTTTTTTGTGACCCAGGGAACCTCCGCATGCCGCTTCGCGGGGAGAGTAAACCCTGGGGTGGGCCATTCTACCACCGCAAGCCCAGCCCACAGGTAAATCGCGCGTTCTGCATTAAAGCAGCGTGCCCCGGGGTTCGAACTCTTCCCCCAACGATGGGGTACTAACTCCTAGGCCAACCGAGCCACCGCGGGCGGTGGTTGAAATTTTAATTCTTTTTAAACTACAATCCACTCACACAACGAAGACTAATGTCAAATGCAGTTCACTTTTGTTTTAAGCTTTTTTTTTTTACCTTTTTTACCTTTTTTTCGTTTTTTCTTTTTTGTTTTAGCTTCTTACTTTTTTGGTTTTTTCCCCCGATTTGGAAGGAACTGGTGTCCCTCTTTTTCATTAAAAAAAATGGTTTATTTACCAGATAGACATTTAAGAATTGTGTTATGGCCTTTTGCATTTTTTCCACTCTATTTTTTAGTATGGACATCCCTACCACCTTCGATTTAGCCATATTATTCCTTCCAGCTTCTACTTACCATGTTGTTGAAACTCAAAATTCTACAATTACAATTCTATCCACATGATGAAGATAAGGTCAAATATGGAGCTTACTCTTAACTTCTTTTTGCTTGGTTTCGATCTTACTAAAATACAAAACTTCCCTTGCCCCTTACAAACAATTTTTCGCATCATGGCGCCCCTTCTTCTACACCCATTATACTTCAATGTTTCTTACGTTTTTGTTTTCATCTGAACTTATTCTTCACTGTCCAGTTGACTAGGAGTGTAACCAATAATTGCAATATGAGCAAGCATTAAGCATACATTGAGATAAATCATGGTTTTTCATTTCCACATTGTTCATTTTATTTCCCCTATTTCTCCTTATGATTGTGAATTTCTTTTATATCGATTTCCGGTACAAATTTACAAGTTGTGCCATGTGAAATCAAATGCATGGCTCTGTTTCATTATACATCTATGAAATGGTTAATACATCCATCAGCAATTACTCATTCCACGGCTATACACATAATTTATTACCCCGACGCAAACATTTGATAGGCTCATTTCCATCTTTGGCCACTCAATTCAAAGATGCCAACAAAGCCGATTCGCCATGACTAAGTTTGAACCTCCCACATATATTAGGCAGAGCTTCACTTGCGATCCATCAGAGCATGCGAGAAATCAGGAACCACTTCAATTACTCTTCTAGCCGATGCTTATCTACTTTCGTTTTCACTCGAGACCCATGACAAAACTAGTTGCAGAAGGGGAAAAGTTCCAAATATGAAAAATATTCATCAAATCAATGCAGTAGCCAATCTCACAAAGCATGTTAAAATTATATCTCGAATCGAAAATCTGAATTTTAGAAATAACATTAATGAAATATCAAGTTTCAGATGTGCTGGAGTCTTCAGCCATTGAAGTTGGAAAGTCCAATGTGTATTTTGAATTATTATATTCCTTCTTGATTATAATGTCCATTGTATTGATTGATTTATAATAGAATTCATTACTGCTCTCCCGTAAACGTAGGTAACTACAACCGAACCACATGAATCTAGTATTCGATCTTCTTCTTCTTCTTTTCTTTATTCTGTCTCTTTTATTGTTCAGTTTCTTGTTGTCACAATAAAACAAAAGGTTCTAATTTTGCCATAGTCAGAGAGGGCATACAACAACCAGCGAATGAACCTATCTTCCAAGAATTCATGTGAGACTCAATAATACAAAAGAGGATTTGAGAAACGGACACCATCGGACTCTCCTCCGCACTGCTGTGGCCGCCGCTCTATCTTGGCTCTTTGGAGAATGAATCGGCGGATTAAAAGGACAGATATGGTACCGGCAGCAGCTGGGGTGGAAGGGATGACGAAGAGCTTCCTCTCAGCGGCGAAAGAGGTGTCATGGTCCCTGGATTAACTCCGAAAACCAGCTTCTCTGGTGGTGCAAAGCCTCCGTTAGTGACCCCGAAACAGCCGTGATCCCCTCCATTCGGAGCCTTGAAAATGTCATTGACATTATTGAGCGCGGACCGTATAGGAGTCGGCGCTTCGCAAGCTGGAGGTAGTGGATGGGAGGGCGATCTTGCTAAAGCCACGACCGCGTAGTCGGACGCCCAGGCCGGCGGCTGGGCGGCGAAGGATGTGGAGGAGGAGCCGCACGATACGCCGTCCGTTTAAATGTCGAAACTTGGAGATTTTGTTTCCGTCAGATTGAAAATTGTTTCTAAGAAATATGACGACGTAATGGGTCGTCAAAGCCCGTCTAGCTCAGTCGGTAGAGCGCAAGGCTCTTAACCTTGTGGTCGTGGGTTCGAGCCCCACGGTGGGCGTTTTGAGTAACTTCTTATAATAATTCTTTTTTTTTTTTTTTGTGATATTATAATTCTGGCTTGGAGAACGGTCGTCTAAGCCCGTCTAGCTCAGTTGGTAGAGCGCAAGGCTCTTAACCTTGTGGTCGTGGGTTCGAGCCCCACGGTGGGCGTACTTTATATGTTTTCATATTATTCTACATTCTCAATTGTTCCATCTTTTTTATGTTATTTTTATTTTCAATTTTGGTTTAGTTTACAACTTGTTTTGTCATTGTTGAAGCCTGTCTAGCTCACGGTGGAGCGCAAGGCTCTTAACCTTGTGATCAGGGGTTCAAGCCCCACGGTGGGCGTCCTTTCTTTGCTTTCTAAATTGTTGCAACTTTTAATATTTTTTTTTATTTTTAGATAATTGTATATCATATTTGAAAGACTATAATCCCTAAACGAATCCCTAACTTTACATCTAGTCTATAAAAAATTTCTAACTTTCACTAAGTGTCAAATATATTACGTACTCAAAACTTGCCATCGATTTTTTCAAGATTATCAACACTAGGAAAAAAAATTATGGTAAAATTGTGATTTGACTTAAAATAAGGAGTTTTTTTTTTTCAGAGGAGTTCGGATGCAACCATTTCTCGTGTTGCGAAAGTCACCCTCCCTGGAAGTTTACTCAAACTTCTAAGTCAACAACTAGAGATAGACAGAAGCTTGCTTGTTCAATTCCCATGTTATTAATCATGATTCATAAGCCCTGCGAATGAGATATACAAAAGTAACCCATGCAAGAACAACTTCATATCATTCTTTCCCCATTTTACATCCTTGAATCCCCAGGATGCATGTTCCTCAAACGCATCTCCAATGCTCTCTTCTTCATCGTAGACACCACAATTCTACTGGACAGTCTACGGCGAACTTGTAATAGTCGAATCATGTAGAAGAATAACCCCTTTCATTTTAATTCGGAAGGGGTTTTGGGGAATAAAAATCAGGGTGCAAGATCGAAATTTGCCTCCAGCAGCGGGAAAACTTCAGCAAGGCACGACACCTTGAAATCAGGTTTGAGATCTGCGCTATCAAACTCAGAAGCGTCGTATCTGCCAGTCTGATCTAGCAGACAAGTGAACGAGCCAGCACGTTTTCCACAAATCACCTGTAGAAACAAGGTACACATGCTGATCACTCAGGTTTTGACAAAAGTTAAAATCATCCACAATCCATGAGATCCAAAATGTTCAGCGTCGCCCCTCCAGAGTCATTCTTTGATAAAATGATCACTATAAGTCAAACTCAATAGAATTTACCAAAATCATACATTGCTGAGCAAGGGATATTTACCGGTAGAAGCTCAGTAAAAATGCACATACACAAATCAGAAAGGGCATATAATTGCTCCGAATATTTAAAAAAAGACACGCTAAATAAATGAAAATGAACTTAGTGTAATTTCCAGAAAATGCTTTTAAATGCTGCATAAGAAAATAAAAGAAAAGGTGCAGGACTCCACAAGGAAAACCAAAAAAAAAACAGAATTCTTTAGATGGAGATATTAAGAGGCAATGGAACTCACATCATCTTTCAGGCTGTCGCCAACCATCATTACTTCACTAGGCTGGACTTCCCAACTAGAACATATATGCAGAAGTGGAGCTGGGTCAGGTTTATAGGGACGAAATTCTCTGCTCAATGCTGGAGAAAATATAATCTAAGCAACCAAAGAAGAAACAGAGTAAGGCTCTTGTAATGGTGTCAACAAGTTTCATGCAAGGCACAATAAGGAGAAAAACACTGCAAAAATGTATGAATAATATAAAGATGACTTAGCAATGTGTCAGGTATGTACTCCAAGCCTATTGGAGAGAGGAGCTGTGTTGCTCAGCGGTATATTATATTCAACATGCACTTGCTCATCAAACTTGTAATAAGATTCATTTGATAAGAGTCTTTTAGTAAATCAAGACTGCAATCATACTTGCAGTGCATCATAGAGAGATTATAATTCCATGAACTCAAGCTCAATGGAAGGCCCAGCTCTAAAAGTAATTGATTCTCTGAAAGTTTAACTAGTAACTTACCCCAAAGCGTTGATGAAACAAATCAACTGCTGACTTCATATTTCTTGTGATGAGTCCTCTTCTAAAAGGCAAAAGAGGGGGAAAAAGAAAAAGAAATCAAATCCACTGTATAAAAGTCAATAGACAAGTCCCATCAGTCATAATCATCATGAAATTAAAATGTGAAAGCAAAAACATCTTAATTAACACCACCAATTGCAGGAAAAGGTGCTGCATGACATAGGTATTTGAAATGTCAAAATGTTTTCCATAAAGAAAACTTATCTAACTTACAAGCAAGTTGGTGTGCATATGCCACAGTACATGGTTTTGTTTAGGGTGGGGGAAGGGAATGGGTGGTTCTGTGTGACACATTTGTAACTTATATACATATAAAAACATGCATCTGATACATATATAGAGATGCCCACTAAGTGAATTTTTACGAGAAAGGGAAAGAAAACTGGGATATATATTCACGCTTAGGAACCCATAGCTGCAAAGTAGGTTTGCTTACTAACAGCGAGAGCCCCGGTTTATTACCACCAGAGGGAAGTATTTGGAACTCCTGAACCACAACTTGCAAACAACAGACTCAGCAACAATCTCAATGATATAAATCAAACAAAAGTATACACTTCATTCAAGTATCAACAGACAACTACTTTAGCTCATTGAATCAAGAAAAAAGGAATTTCTTGCAACCTCAATCCCTAATGGAACAGCTCCATTAACAAACTGCAAAGTTGGTATAGCATCCTTTTGCCAGAGCTGGCTATATTGTTAATATGCAGCAGTTTCAAGACACCCAGAATCATCATGGCACTAGCTTTAGAAGTTGAAAAATCAAAACCACCAATATCCACAAAGCATGCATATCCAATTAAAATAAATGGAGAAACACTCTTTTCTTCAAGAAGATATAGTAGAATCCACTACCAAATTATCTGTTTAGAGAAGAAAGGGCCCCATGACCAATGATTTATAGAAGAAAGACCAGTCTTGCTATTTACTAGACAGTGGAAATAATAGTGACTTATTTAATAGGTTAAAGATAATTAGTAAAGTGCTAAGACAGGATCCAGCTAGCTTTAAAGTCAGAAAGAAGCCCAACAAGAGGACTGAAAAATAAACAAACAAATTCCGACCCATTTGAATAAAATTCAGAAGAGGGAGTGAGAACATCGTTAAAATTAATTACATACAGTCAATTAGCATTAATGGTGAAAAGCAAAAGGCCAGGCTAATAATTTTCAGAACCTTCCCAAATCCCAATATAATTATACCAACATGTTATATTAGAATCGGGTAATGTTGGGAGAATTGGATGATAAACTAGTAATGGCAACATTGACGATGCTATGAACTTAAGAACTACCAGGACAAAGAAAATCCAAGAGTTATTCAACCAAACAGCTATTTAACTTTGTTTAGGAGATTCAATCCAGAATGGGGAGAAAACTAATGGCCAAGGGAAGAGGTCAACAAAGTGGAACCTTAAAATTATGATAGCAATTACAGTGAAGCACATGCATATCCTTCATCGCAGACATAACAGAATTGAAAATACACAATGTTTGGTGGAGAGGCTTGACCTTAACTTCTTTGAATCTAGAAAACTACAAAGCGCGGCTGCCCCTGCACATTAAATTGGTGAAAATCAACTAAATGAAGAATAAAAGAATTTTCATTCAGTTGTGACATTTTGAGACCAAATTTCCTAATAAACAGTAAGCCTGCATCTTTAATTAGGTGTATTGCATCTTCCTACCTAAAGTGCTATTCTTACAACTTAAGCCACCCAGATCAATCCACTACATTAATATGACAACTAGTCTACAGGTAATACAGAAAACATCAGTCAGTGATGCATCACCAAGTGATAATTCGAGCCCTTGTCAGGAAGTGATATTTAGTCTAAGTGACATGCCCTAGCCCAAGACATAACTGAGCATACCCTTAACAAGAGAACACAAACCAAGTCTTCCCTATTAGCAAGAACATACTCACAGCAGTGAGATTTCATGATTTTTATTTCCTTTTCTTTTCATGTAAATGCAAAATCTCTGCCCAGTTATCTCCCTTATGACTCAGCAAGACCAATAGTTATGATATCTACCCATCATTGCTGAACAACGTTTAGATGACAGATTTTGGATTTCTTCTAACAGATAGTTTGGATGGAATCCACACTTGGAGTGGCAAAAGAGGAAGCCCCCTGCCCCAAAATTAGGAAGTGAATGTGAAAAATGACCGGAGTTGCATGAATGCACCTTAATAGTTAGGACGGAAAAATTTGTAGTTCTTAACACAAGTATCATGCTATATTCGGCCCATGAAACAGGTCCTCTTTGGCTGTAATTATCTCAAATGAAAATTGCCTACATTAAATGCAACAGACAATTAGCTTCATATGAAAAAATGCAACGTGCTTATGCGTGCCCTCTGGGAAGGTAACTTTCTACTAAGTTAATACTGAGCCACGCGTGAACCAATGCCACACGCCAAAAGGTATGAGCAACATTATCTCCATCGCGCAAGCAGACAGCATCCAATCATAAACAATCAACAATCACTTTGAAAGAGACACATCAGGAACATATCTCAGGTCATATCATAAACACATGTGACCTCACTAAAGATAGACAGCTGACCAAGCAATGTCATTAGCAAACAACCAATTGCACAGAGCCAAATTTGGAAAGTCTGAGTGACGAATCCTGGAATTCTATAGATGGAACTGAACTCACACGCCAGAGGATGACTAAACACAGAGAGCAAGCATGAAGCCCTCAACTTCTCGCGTCAAGAATTCACACACGAGGACCCTGGATCGTCTCAGCAACCAAACAGACCCCAAAAACTCAAAAGAAACCGTAATCCGCTCCGACAGAACTAACACGAAGAGAAAAAAGAACCCAAACAGAATCGTCGATGCGACATAGCATTTTTCACCGACCGGGCATTATCTGGAGACGATCGAGCCCCTGGCGCTCGTAATCGGCGATGACCTCGTAGGCCGTCCGCTGCCTCTCGGGGCTCCACCCCTCGATGAGGTGCAGGATGTCGATGCCGGTGGGGCTCTCGGCCCGGAGCCTCCGGTACTCGTCGTCCCCGAGCACGGCCCGGTACATGGCAGCGAAGTCGATGACGGGGACGGTGAGGGTCCCGTCCATGTCGAAGACGACGCCGCGCAGGCGGGCCCGCGGGGCGGCCATCGAGGAGAACGGCCGCGGCCGGAGGAGGAGGCGGCGCGGGGAGGCGGGCGGGACGAGGAGGAGGGATCTGGAGAGGAGGGAACGCATAACGGGAGGTCGAGAAGCGCGCGGTGATCGGATATTTATAGGGATTTCGGGCGAGGCAGTGTGCGGAGTGAGTGGCGAGTGGCGAGTGGCGAGCGGACATCGGAGGGAATATACGACTCCTGTGTCTTGTTTTTTTCTCGGGGGAAACTATTATGAAGATCGAACCCACGAGCGGGGATTCACCGATGGCGGGTGAATACGGATTTTTCTCTTGATAATCATTGGGGGGGGGGGGGGCGGGAGGAGGAACCCCTCTTGATAATCATTTTCAAGAAAAACAATTTGTCATGTACTTAAAAATAAGATAAAAGAGAAGATTAATATCACGAAAAACCCTAATCCGATATACCAAAGGTAAATTTATCACAAAATAATTTTTAACCATAAGTCAAACTAATTTTTTAACCATCAAAACCTCATAATCGATACATTTGTAATAAATTTATCATCCGTTAATTTACATTAAAATGAATTAATATCACAAAAAATTAAAAATTGGTACACTTATGCCAAAAGGGAAGGTAATATCTCAAATTGGTACATTTGTCAGCTGCCACATATCATCTATCTTAAAGATTTGAAAGTGAAATTCAGTAGAAACTAACGAATAGTAAATTTGTCATATACTAGTTTTGGATTTTTGTTAATTAAAAAATTAATTTGGAGTAAATATGTTACAACTGTACCAATTTGAAAATTTTCATAATATTAACTCATAAAAAAAGTGTTATCAATGTTTAAATCTTACTCGCAAAGAATATAATCCCCGCTATAATAGTATTTGTTTTTAATGTAATATATAAAGATGGTATTAAAATCCTTGCCTAAGATATTAAAAATGTATAAAGTATAAATTTTAATTTTTTTATTATCAAAATAATGTAATTGGTTGCCAAAAAAGTAGAATATGTAAATAATTAGCAAACTTAATGCCTGGATGGTTATAAAACTTTCATAAGAATGGTTTTCCACTATGTGGGTGTGGGAAAGTAGTTTGGAAAACGATTTATTCCTTTCAAGGAGAAAAAAAATCATCTTCTTTTTTTTAACCACGTTTGTTTTCCTTTCTAGTAAGATATTTTCCATTAACTATCCACTTTCAATGAAGAAAACACAGAAGTTTGGGACATTATTTCATGGAAATTATTTTCACATAAGGATATCTTTGTTTTGAGGAATATTTTATAATAAAAAAATACTTCCCGAGAAAATGATTTCCCCTTATCAATTTAGAGATCTCATCTTACTAAGTTTAACAATGCATATTTACTTTGAATGTGTAAATGATTAAATCAAACGAGTGAAAGTTCCGAATATTAATCAATGAAACATTATTTCACTCCAACAAACACGCCCCTAAGATCAATTCAAACTTATTCGTTCAACTAAGAGCTTATTTTGTTGTGACCGGTGCACCATGATAGCTCATTCTAAGAATCCTCTTCATTTAACAGAATAATATTTTTTATCCATATTTTTACACGCCTTGATCGATTGCAGTTTGTATGAGAACAAGTGATCATGTCTATTTCATCTAAACTAATTGCATAGGTCATATCTTATTTGCCATGGAAAAATTATGAAAATGCGATAATCGACTTCAATGTTTTCTGTGTAGGTCAACATTGTATTGTCAGGATAATGTATGGCTTTTCTTTATAAATCCATGGTCTAGACTCAAATCCATCGACTTCAAAAAATGTCAATTGCTATATGCCGATTAGATTGCGACATTTTGATTCCATGTACATTGCTTCTTTAGAGCTTAAATGAGCTTGGTTTTTTGTATGTGTGCAAATCAGGAGAAAGTGGGATGAGTGGCCACCTTCAACAAGAGCCATTTTGGGAAAATGAAAGAAGGATTAACCGATTTGGAATAGGCAACACAAGTAATTACATATCCAGAATCGATAAAAGCATAATCAATATCAATTTTTTGTTAAGGAGTAACAACATTGGAAATTCACAAACTTAGGTGCAATGGCATTTTTTAACTCTTTTCCCCTTGTCTTGCAATTTTTAAACCATAATTTAACATGGTCCTTTCGTCAATCGTCATGTGTGAATGATGAGGTGAGCAACTTGCAATCAATTAACTTTTACACACACACACAGGGAGATTGAAGGCAGAATGGTGGTTGATACACATATCAGCAAGTGTGGTGGTGATGGTAGTTGAACGTGTACGAGTCATTGAAGATGCCAGTGATTGGGGTTGGCACGGGTCTTAAAATGAGTTGTGGAGCCATTCTTTGACTCATATTTAAAGGACTAGGTTTTATATGGGTAATTCAAACATTTAGAGCGCCAGATGAAAGTGAGTTTACAATTAAAGTGCATTCAGATTGAGTCTTAGTGAATTTCTAGAGAATCTGGCTTCAGCTAGTTGCTTATTGGTACTCTTAGCTGGATAAGCTGGATTGAACCTACACGCTTGGGTTGCCACATAAATTGTTATTCACAATCTTGCATGACCATAGACCTAGGCCCTGTTTGGTAACCATCCAAACATGGCCAAATTCTGATTCTTTGTTCCCCGAGTCAGTTTCGGCCTAGAATCGCGTTTGATAAAATTTTTGTTCCCTGGAACAAATTTGTTCCCGGGGAATAGAATCAAGAACCAAAAAAAAGTTGATTCTTGTTCCAGGAACGAATTTGAGAATCAAAATCAAGAAATTTTCTTCTTCCCTTGCCAATCTCGCGACCGCCGTCCACCACCGCCCGCCACCATCCGCCGTCCACCACCACCTTCCGCCGCCGCGCCGCCGGCCCGGCTCGGCGAGCTCGCCGGAGGCAAGCCCGGCCACCGGCGAGGCTCGGCCTCCCCGGATCCACGGCGAGGCCGAGCCTCGCGAGGCCGGCCGCCGGCGGGCCTCGCCGGGCCGGGCGAGGCCTCGTCGGGGCCATCGCCGGGCCACCGGTGAGGCTCGCCCGCCCCGCCGGTGGCTCGGCAGCCTCGCCCAACCCCGACGAGGCCGGCCCGGCCACCGGCGGGCTAGGCGAGCCTCGCCCAACCGCGACGAGGCTCGGCCGACGAGGGCCGGCCTCGCCGAGGGCGGCGACGCTCCGGTGGAGGTCGCCGGCCGAAGAAGAAGAAGGAGGTGAGAAAAAGAAAAGAAAAAGAAAAAAAAAAGGAAAATGAAAAGAAAAAAAGGAAAAAAAGGAAAGAAAAAAAAGGAAAAAAGTAAAAAAATTATTTAAGAATTAAAAAAAATTAATTTGGAACAAAATTAATGAACACGGTACCAAACGCAATTCTATTCCAAAATAAAAAAATTTTGAACAGTTACCAAATGGTTTAAAATGCTTAGAATCAGTTCTCGAGAACAGAATAAAAAAGAATCAGTTCTGATCAAAATCTACTCCCGAGAACAGAATCGTTACCAAACGCGCCCCTAGTGAACACCTTCGAAGGTTGGAACCTCCATGGTCGTGGGTCCTACTTTCTCTCACTGGTTCTCAATTGAACAAAGAGATTGCATCAAACCCACTATCGCGGCTATGGAGGTCACTAGCCTTGAGTGACCACATATCTAGGGTTGTTAGGTTGAGCAATCCTAGAAAAGCACGTCGTGATGTTCACAGCAACAATACACAACCTCAGTATAGACAGATAGATGAAGGGGCACCGGATTAGTTAAGTAGGTGAGAGGGTTGGTGTTGCCAATGGATTAGAGGCATGATAGTGAGAGTTCTTGCAGTTGTGGTCAACGACATCCTGACGACTAGTTCAAAAGTTCTTAGGTTGCATTTGATTCAACTTTAGAAATGGGTTTTGGAAAAATGCAAATATCTTTGTTGTAAAGGGTTTTGGGGAAATGCAAATTGCATTTGGTAAAAAATTATTTGTAGAGTTATTTTGGTGTAAAGAATGTTTTGCAAATCTTTTTTTATAAATGATTTTTGGATTTCATTTTTCTTTTTTATTAAAAAATTATTAAACTCTTTGCCAACTCTAGTGAAGGTAAATGTAGTTTTAGAACAATGAGAGGTAAAACCAAAAAACTAAAAAATTTATTGAAGTTTTGAAAAAATAAGTAGTTTTAGCATTTAACCAAATGTTAAAAGCCCAAAATTAGTCCCTATCAGTATTGGACTTTTAGTTTTTCTAATGCTAGCATTTGACTAAAAGCCCTTTAGCTTTTCTAATGCTGAATCAAATGCACCCTCAGTTGTTGGCATTTACAATTGTTCTCTCATTTCCTCTGCCTTAGTTCTTGGGAAAGAAGAAGGTTAGAGAGGGAATTTAAAATAATAAAACTAATAATAAATAAATAAATAGAACACATCTCAACGATCCATCTTTAATGGTTAAGAAAAATTGCTAAGAATTAAAGCTTGGATTGGGTTGGATATGAGTAGAATCTAAGTCAGGTTGAGTATAGATTAGTATAAAATGGGTCAATCGAAATCGGACCCATTTTCGACCCAGCCAAATTTGATCTGATTTACCTATTTTGACATATTTAGCAATTGGATACTTGTGGTTCATCAATAGCATTGATTGGACTAGAAAGGCAGATGCATCTAACAATTATAGTTTTAGAGTAGGGCAATTGTGATGGTAGTTGCAAACCCACAAGTTGTTGAGGACATGGTAATGGTGTCTGGATGTGTATAGGTTGAGGATGGTTGGACATGGCAGAATGATGTGGGCAACATAGATAATCTCTCTCTTAGGAACTTCACATTTTTGCTTTAGGTTAATACTTTGAAAAACCTCAAATTGGTACATGTGTGACAAATTTACCTCACCTTATTTTTTTCTAATTATAAAAAACCCTAAACTAGTATATATATGAAAAATTTACCCAAATTGACCATAAAAAATCATAAACTGGTACACTGACAAATTTAACCCAAACTAATTTATTCGATTGTCAAAAACCCCATATTGGTATATTTGTAATAAATATATCCTCTGTTAATTTGGATTAACGCCACAAAAAATCACAAGAATTGTACAATTGTGACAAACAGATAGTAAAATCCCAAACTGGCACACCGACTAACTGTCACTGTCATTCAACTTAATAATTTGATAAATAAAATTTAACAGAAACTAACAAAATATAAATTTGTCACAAGTGTATCAGTTTTGGGTAAATTTGTCGAAAGTGTACTAGTTTAGAGTTTTTGGTGGTCAAAAAATTAGTTTGAAATAAATTTGTCATAAGTATATCAATTTAGGATTTTTCAGGATATTAACCATTTTGCTTTGATGGAAGGACCATCTTAAATTAATTTATAGACTTTTTTTAAGGGAGAATCGAAGAAAATTTTGGAACGGCAATAATGGGTAAAATTTTAACAATTAGTGTCATAGCTCTTGTTGCATGCCGACACGAGTTCGACAGAAGAGTAGGATTTAAAGGCAACATCAAGCGGGTTCTTCTAAACAATTACCTTCCAAAACGTTATGAAACTACAATTGGAATAGATCTATCTATGAAGTTGAACTTAACCAAGAGCCACCACTAACTTAACAAAGGTTGGCTAGAAATCGAGTAAAGTACGAGAGCATCGCTTACTTCCCTATGTAACAGATTTAGGGTCGAGAATTTGGTAACTAGTGCCCTTCAATACCTTAACTTGATTGGTTTGTTACGTAAATGATTTGGGCGATCTTTGACCACTTTATTAAATTTATGCCACTAAATGATGTCCACACATGAGTACACAATCAAAGAAAAGTAGACAATCACAATCAATATGATAAAAGCAAAGTGCAAGAAAGTAAACCCAATAAAGTGTCAAACAAATGACACATGACCTTGTCATTAAGACCCACGATAGCAATCCCTGAGCCAAGTTCAAGTTGAGTTCATTTTCCAAAAAATTAATTTATCTTGACTAAACTTCAGAAAAAAAAGTTCAACCAAACTATATGAAAGGCATTTGCTAAAATATCTAAACTATATATACTAACTAAAAACGAAACTAAGCTAAATCCAACAACCTAATCAATGCCTGCTTCTAAACTATTTTCGATTTTTTAACTTTTTTATTATTTAATTTTTTTAATCCGAAAAGTAGGGACTCAAAACGGGCCATTGGGCCCAGTCTGAATAAGAACAGTTGTGGACTCTCAGATCCAGGCCATGGACACGACATTATGCTATTATATTAGACCCCTCTTTTTATTTAGGAATAAGCCCAACTCAGACCAAACCTCTTTACTCTAAGCCAAGCCCAAAGTTTCTCAATCAAACCAAGCCCAAACTCACTTAAAACCACAACCAGCCCATATCTAATTAAACCCATCTCGAGGCTTTTCATATTTTTTTTATCCATTTATTCTATTTTCTTATTTTCAAAACAAAGCAACCTCGGAGAAACTCAGGGATGCCCGGCGTAAGAAAACAGGGTCCAAGGAGGATCTCTTCTAGCGCCACCTCGAGACAATTCAATGGAGAAAAAAGGGAATTGTCTTTATTCTCCGATTGTTGAAGTTGGTCTAGACGAGCTGAAAAGGCTAAAGGATCAAAAGAGGGAGACATGGTAGGACCTAGTAAAGAGCGAAGAAACCCGAAAAAAAGAGAGGTTGTAGAAACCAAGCTTTGAGAAGGTGAAAATCTAATCTTGGCACTGCTCTTGGCAATACTTGTGAAGGACAAAAGGGTAAAGGGACGGAGTAGGTCAAATCATTATCCAAATAAACTAGGGAATCAAAGGATCATGGAGATCAAAAGTTGAGCCGACGATTCGTGGAACCCAGAAAAGGATAATAATTGCTATGCATATTCACTACATATATTTAAAAGAATTAAATACTTTAATTCTTTTAAAATGGGGTATATATTGATATCAGGAAGTGATCTTCGCGGGCTATCCCTAATCAATTAGGCCCATCAAGTTCCACTGGACAATTGGCCCATAGATTTTAAAGGAACTTGTACATCATAATTGCGATTATAATTTCAGGAGACAACAAGATAAGGGACAGATAAGTTATCAAGTTGCTGGTTAATAACAAGATTCAACCACTTATGGATAAGTGAATGTAGTTACTAAAGATCTTTCGAGAATCCCAGGAACAATTTGAATTTGAATTAGTACAGCATTTATCTACTCAGTTTGACTATAAAATAGCCGCCAAAGGATTGTTGTAATAGGACGGAAAAAAAAAATCACTACGAACAACACAGATGTTATTTTAGTTATTCGCATTACATTATCCTTTATTCACTTTCTAGTATTTTTTTAGGTTTATTTATCTCCTTTACCCACAGTCATTGCCATTAGAATCTTTTATTTACTTTCTAAATTAACACAGAACCCAATACAAAAAAAAGACGAAAAGTCAACCTTCAATGAAAGGTATTTCATCGGATATAGTTTTCAACGAAACAAGTATATTTTCTCTTTATTTCAAAATTGTTTTGCAAACAATTTTTATCAATTCTAATCCTAAACCACTAACACGCAATGGATTATCATGTGGGTATCCAATCAAGAATTCAATACTCAATAATCAAATTGTATAAATAAATTGCTAAAAGAAATGATAGAACCTTGATGCGCCCAAAGTAATTTAAAAGCAAAGCTCCATTATGTCCAATATGTCAAGCTTTCTGCAAAATTTTAACCGAAGACCCAACAATGTGTGCGTGACCTAAACACGACTTTTAAATGCAATGTCAATCAATTCTTAGGGTTTTTTTTTTTTTTTTGTCTAACATGAATATAATTTAGTTCAAACATTATAACCATGTGAGGTCTAATTAAACACACATTAATGAACTCAAATGAAATCTTAGTAAAATGTTAGTCCAATTAAACATGCATTAATGAACTAGAAATAAACCTGTAAGCTATGGTATAATCGAATGCAACCTATATACAATTCTAATAACAATGAAATAGGATGAATTGACCCTATGGCATATGACTCATTAAATACCGTGAGTGTATGACATCACTGTTATGTGATTAATCAATCTTATATGCAATCTATACGACTTAGATGGCATTTTTATTTGAATTTTTTTTAATGAAATCTGTAAACTATCATAAATCTGTATGAATTAAATGCATGATTCGGAACATCAAAGTCCTAAATCTTGGATGCACCAAGTCGTAAACATGCAATTGACATATGACGTGAGATATGCATTATGATTAATAAACTTAAGTGATGCACTCAAATACATGTTATATTTAAAATTCACCAATATTATCCCATTACATGTTATTCAATACAATCAAGAATTGAATGAATCGACCATTCATAAAATCACACAATACATTATTAGGGGTCCGACCTTTAGTCTCAAAGGTCCGATGCCCTAACATGTCTTTACTAATAAAATGGGACAATTAAGATATGATAAATAAATATATGATTATACTATAAAATTAGATAACCCATAAGTTACCAATCTATAACCCATCTCATCGCTTGGAGAAAATATTAGGTACGTCTTATACTCCAGCGTGATAAACAAGAAGGTGGTGGGTGTTGGTAATTTGTTTATAAAACAAATGAAGAGGTGCCTTGTCCCACATCGAAAAGATGTGAGTGCGCACGTGGACGAGATTTGGCATTAACCAACGATCATTATTTTATTTATTAAGAAAATTCGGATTTATTTCTATAAAAATTAATTATAAATCTTGTTGAAACAAAAGGACGCTCGCGAAAAGTTACGTTTATTTTTTATTTATTATTTATTTAATTCCGAATTTTTATATCTTTTCAACATAACCTTTGAAACGTACTTGTTCACGAAAGGTTGTCTTTGTTGTTTTTTGCAACCTTTTGAAGAGTTGCATCTATTCGAAAGACAAATATAAATACATTTGTTTTGAGATCAAACACATATCTTCTTCTTTTTTTTTTTTTTTTCGTTTTCTTTTGAGAGAAACTACAGCCATTGTTTCTAATTGTTTCCCATGAGAGACCCTGGAGAAATACTACAATTGCTATCTAGTATTCTCACTTGAGACTTTGTTGTATCTTGGAGGAAATTTGCCGGTGACCATTAGCAATGTTGTGGGGCAAATAAATCCTTAAAGAAAGTGATATCACGCCTCAAAGTCCGACTTGAGTACTCTAACGATCCGACTTCATTGTTCTACCCAATACGAAGCCATATTTTTCCAACAATTTTAAGGATTTATTTCTGAAACAATGGAGTTAAGGATGCGGTTGATGGTGGGCAAAACGCAAATGGAGCCTTCTTCTTCGTTCCATGGACAAATCTCTCTCTGGTCATTATGGCATTCATCCCACTCACGGTGGCAGGGGAGCCTCTCTATTTCTCTCTTGAATTTTCTCTCGTTTTTTTTTTTTTCATATGTCCATTTTGGTTCTGTCATAAGTCTAGATGGGGTGAAACAAGATCGCACGAGCAAGAGAGGTGAAGTTGCTAGGAAGCCATTTACAACGTAGAGTGCGCTGACCAGGACGTGGGACTTCATTGCCAGGGAAATATGGATCCTTTTTCCGCTGCCTCCTTCGCTCTCATTGTTGCCGCGCTTTTACAGATCCCAATATTATATTATTTGATGGCATCAATATTCTTAGCACTGAATGGGAACACTGCAATGTTTCTTCGGATCGCGTCTCTTGGTTAATTTTTGTGCATTAGTGCAGGATATCTTCTTTGATGGGGAAACGGTGGTTCATCGGGGAATGGGTCATTTATCATGCCTGAATTGGAGTGTAGCGCTGGTTCATCTACGACGACAATAGCGAGGATGATGTAGACGACATAAACAAGTCCCTTGCCAACGTCGACTACGACATTTCGAAGCACGTGTAGCCGTAGATTAAGACGCAAGAAGGAAGTTTGCCCATTGCGCGATGCGAGCACCAGACACATGCAAGTGGACAGACAAGAATGGTGGAATATTGAATTACGGCGTTAATTTCCCGGAGCAAAAGGTGATGAATGAGGCTCTTGCTCACGATGCGAAATCCATCATGGAAATATCATAAAAGATGGCATCTCATCTTGTAAAAACGACTTCAAGGATGTCGAGACTCTGATCATGAGATCGAGTGCAAGATCTTTGTTCGGGAGGAGATTTAGCGATCCTTCAGTCCAGAGTAACATGAGGCATTGGCCGTCAAGGGTCATTGCTGGTCCCGGCCTCAAGCCCATGATTGTCGTCAATTTCAAGGTCGTAAAGAAGCAGTTTGCTGTGGAGGAAATTTCATCCACCCTCCTCACAAAGATGCGTGAGACCCTGAGGCTTACCTTGATATGACTATCAAGAATGTGTTGTCCGGGTCCCTGCACACTTCAATAACTAGGTCTTGTCGATGGGCAGTTACATGATGGATTCATTTTTTTTTTCGAAGATGCCTTTTAATCTCTTTCGCTGATTGGCATTTTGGATCCATATCAAGTAGAAGGTACTTTCGCAGGTATGGCCCAATTTTGATTTTTTATTTTTACCGCCTCGAGGAGTCACATTCTAGATTTGTCTAAATGGCTGCAAAATATGTGAACTCATGGGGATATTGTTTTAGTTAAAAAAAAAAATGATGATTGAATTTGGAGACGGCAGTTTCGGAGAGATCAGGAATGCGGTGGACCATGCGAAGGAATTCGCGAAAGGAGCGGCAGAGATGAGCGTGAAGTTGGCCAAGGGTTGTGGGGACATCGTGTATCAAACTCTTGGCAACGAGAACACCTTCCTCCCCAAGTACTTTGGGAGGGACTCGTACGTCATGGGCAGGCTCTAGGGGCCGTGCTTAAGGACGTTTACGAGATTGGAGCTCTAAGTGAGTACTTCCCGAGGACAAGAACCCGATGCATGTCTGGTAGGCCGTGTCATTCATCTCTATCATGGTCGCTGCAAGTTGGTTGGTGATTCTCTATCTAAGTTCCTAGTTTGAGCGAGGAAATTATTTGATTGAGAAATGCATCATATCACATTCCGTGCATTGGTGTTGTTGACCCATTGTGGAAAATTTTCTCTTTTTTAACTATTGTTTGATCTTTCTGAGAATGAGAAATTGGAGAATTCGATTGACTGTTCTCTTAGTGATCTAAAATTCGTAAACATTTCTTTTGGTTTTTCTGTTGACGAATTTGGATACACACGATCGAAAGATCTTATTGAAATGATGAACCATCGTAATAATGGGGCAATCTTTTGTTCTACCGTCGGTCTAGCTGTGGGGCAAGCAAGAAAATGGCCATCAAAGCTTCCTCCAATGCAGGTTATTATTTCTAATCAAATTGAAGTTCATAAGTGTTTCATGCATGATTAGCCAATGGTGACATCCTGGGTATGTTTCTTTTATTGAAACATTTGTCTACACATATTTATGTTCTTGCGTCTCTATAGCAGGATCTTTGTTGTGGATGAAATTTATGTATGTACAAGGGATGAAACAATTGGTCAGAGTAAATTGAAGGGTTGATCTATCATTTGCACCATGGGATTTTTATTTCTGCATATAATAGTTTCTAACCTTTATCAGGAAAGAGAAGATCAAAACTTTAATAGCATTTTGGTATCATGTGATTGAGCTAGACTTTTGGCCTTGATTCATTTCACGCTTTAGTATTTTTGAGCCATGCATTCAAGCACAGGATTAATTGGAATCAGCTTGATTGCTTGATGTCCTGGATTAATATGTGCACGAATGTTTATGTTATTATGGGCTTATGCGAGCACATAAGCAGTGGCATGAAAATTTGATTCAATCATATTATCTAATGGTTTCAAGCATAATAATGTTAAATTTATGGTTTTGCCCTTGCGTGCAATTTGATGAAGAAATGAGGTATGGCTCTACTTATACCTTTTAGAAGATTCGGATTATTCGATGTTGTTGATTCCATTCCTAGAATTGCTGGTATCTTCTTTTCGCCTCTCTCAATTCCAGTTTATGCACTTTTGATACCTCGATACTCGATTCGCTCGCATTTATTGAATTTTTAGAGAATGTTCTTACATGCATGGGATGATACGTAGTGCTCTATTTATGGAGGCAATCTGGAGATACTGAATAGGTTTTTTGGGTGTCCCTTGTTTGGTTCTATTGTGTTCTATTTGCTGTCCTTGCCCCTCATAGATTTGATTCTAAGGAATAGCATAAATGAGCCAAGAGAGTAGAATTGCATTGGTTTTCTATTTTGATGTATGTATTTCATTGAGCATGAAATTTGACAATGCATAGTTTTGATTGGATGCCTCATGAAATATTATTGTGGTGGGGGTATCCGAAGGGGACTTGAAGTCATTGAGACTAAGAAGTATCTAGCTTTCATTTTCAAAATGAAATATTTAGGAGAAGCAGATACTATCTTAAGTATTAAAATTAAAAAAATAGTGGGGGTTATTCTTTAAGCTAAAGTTTTTACACGGAGAAGATGTTGCATAGATTTAAACATCTTGTTTTCAAATATATGAGTACTCCATTTGATTCCTGGTGGAGAGTTTTTAATGTGAGTGATATTGGTTTTTGATGTATGTGATACATTATCTAGACCTGATATTACTTTTGTATATGCAAGTTGAGTAAATACTAGTAATCCAATATAGAACATTAGAGAGTTATCTTATTGTTCTATAATAATTCGGCTATATTAGAAAGATATACCGATGCTAGTTGGATTGCAAGTGTGAGAGATAAACAATCCACTAATGGATTAATTTTCACATTACGTGAATGTGTTGTTTCTTGGACGAGCAAGAAACAAATGTGCATAATTCACTCAACTCTGGAATTTGAATTGTTGCTTTAGCAAAATTTGGGAAAGAGGCTAAATGGGCTATGAATTTGTTGTTGAATATCAATTCATGGCTTAGTCCTATGGCTCCTATTTCTATCCATTGTGATAGTTAGGCTACTTTGGCAAGAGCCTATAATAGCACCTATAATGGTAAGTCTAGACACATTAGTCTAAGACATGAATATGTGAGACAATTGATTAAAGATGGTACCATAACAATTGTCTACGTGAGGTCAAGTAATAGTCCTGCCAATTCCTTGACAAAGGCTTTACCAAGAGATATGGTAATAATGACCTCACAAGAAATGGGGCTGAAACCCTTTAATTAAAATCACCAATAATGGTAACCCGACCTTTTTCTAGAACATCACTAGTTACAAGGTTTAATGGGTAAGAACAAGTTATTGAATGTGATTGTTTGATACTGACGTAGCCCGATATGAGAAGTCGTATCATCTGTTACGTTTTGAAGGCTGAATTGAATTCTTAATGAAGTATGATACAAATTTGTAGTGTGTTAATAATAACAGAAACACATAGTAGATACTTCACCTATATGAGCTTAGAAGTGGTGCCGCTTCTTACGAAAGTTAGGGTTGCTTTCTAGAGAGCTCATGAAATAGGATCAAGCACAAGGCCATAATAGTGCGGAGTAATATAGAACTTCTTGCTGAAACAAGAGGTTAGTGTATGTGTGGTATGTCCGGTTCTATTATATAAAAGTACAAGTTTAAAGCCGAGCTACTTGTCACTTTGATAGGGCTTTGAGATACTTGCACTAAGTAAAGGTTTAACTTGAAAGAGACCTTTATGTATGTATATTAATCTCACGGAAATTTTGGCTATATATTTCTAACGTTTTATTTTTATTTTTGTTTTATAAACAAAAGTGGAGGATTGTTGGTAATTTGTTTATAAAACAAATGAAGAGGTGCCTTGTCCCACATCGAAAAGATGTGAGTGCGCACGTGGACGAGATTTGGCATCAACCAACGATCATTATTTTATTTATTGAGAAAATTCGGATTTATTTCTATAAAAATTAATTATAAATCTTGTTGAAACAGTGTGACTGTTCGCGAAAAGTTACGTTTATTTTTTATTTATTATTTATTTAATTCCGAATTTTTATATCTTTTCAACATAACCTTTGAAACGTACTTGTTCACGAAAGGTTGTCTTTGTTGTTTTTTTGCAACCTTTTGAAGAGTTGCATCTATTCGAAAGACAAATATAAATACGTTTGTTTTGAGATCAAACGCATATCTTCTTCTATTTTTTTTCGTTTTCTTTTGAGAGAAACTACAGCCATTGTTTCTAATTGTTTCCCATGAGAGACCCTGGAGAAATACTAGAATTGCTATCTAGTATTCTCACTTGAGACTTTATTGTATCCTGGAGGAAATTTGCCGGTGACCATTAGCAACGTTGTGGGATAAATAAATCCTTAAAGAAAGTGATATCACGCCTCAAAGTCCGACTTGAGTACTCTAACGATCCGACTTCATTGTTCTACCCAATACGAAGCCATATTTTTCCAACAGTAAGAGCGCGACATGTGTCATCGTGGGACCCATAGCCTTCTTCCCCTCTCTCTCCGAGAGGATGTTGGCAAGCAGAGAGGGTCACCGGCACCAGCAAGGACAGTGAGGACAGCTCGACGAGTGGCAACCAGGCCGCGAGGGTTGTCCGGCAGAGCGTACTGATCTGGAGGGCGATGGTGAAGACCAGAGGAGTGCCGGGGCTTTGCGGTCTGAGCGATCACTGAGGATGGGCTCGAGGCGCTGCAAGATTGCCGAGATTATCGAGAGGCCGTTGTTGTGTGTGGCGGACTACGACAGTTGCCAAACTAACGCCGGAGAAGACCTGCAAGAACTCGATTAGGAATCGCTGGAGCTGCTGGATTGGTGATGACGTTGCAGAAGACACGGCAAGATGAGAGCTCAGTCTTTTGTACCCCGTGTATTACCTTTGTATCGTGCCTCTCATTTGTTATGTAAATTAGGTCCCTAATGGGTTTATATAGGCTTTAGGATTAGGCTTTTCTGATGACAAGAAGAATTTTCACTTTCCTATTTTAGACCAAAGGGGGTGTATTGACTATCTTGTCTTAGGAAACTAAGATACCATTCTCTAATGATCTCCGTATAATTAAAATTCCCCAGGTTAATAACTTTATTTACTCCAAATTTAGTCAAATAAATGAATCTTTCCAAATGAAGCACTCCCCATGTGCCTCCCCCGTGCCCAGCATAGCTCTCTAATGGGCTTGGCGGAACTTTGTGTTCCAGGGGTTATAGTCCAAAAATATAATCGAACTCAAAGAATTTCTGCTTATGTCCATTTAACACCAATCCAATTTAACTGAAATTTATGTGGGCCTAATGCTATGAAAATACTCCTAATATGCAAACACAAATTAATATAAAGTAACTATATCAATTTCAAATAAGGACATGATTTTCTAATTTATCTAGGGTATTTTCATCCTTTTACCTTTTTTGAATGTTTTCTTTCTTTCTTTCTTATTTTGTTTTTTTTTTATTATTATTTTTTGGGTTTTGTATTCTTATTCGCTGGTGGCCGAGACTAGCTATCAGTGATGCTCGGAGAGGGCTGGACAAGAATTGCCCTCACCGGCCATAGGCAAGGCTGACCCTCTATAGATTTGGGGGAGGGTCGCCTTGCCAACAGCCAATGAGGGATGGCCTTGCCTCAATGAGGTGAACCTCACCCTCAGCGAGGCCGCCCTCAAAAGCTACATGCGAGGGTGGTCTCGCTTGTGGTCAACAAGGACTTGGATGAGGGTCGTGACCCTCACTGAAAAAAAAAATGATAAAAGAAGGAAAAAAGTAAAAAAAAAAAAAACAATTTAATAAAAATGGTCTTTTGATGAAAATACCCTTTTATTGGTTGTAATATTTAGCTGACTAGTGAGATCAAGCTCTTATTTGAGACTGTTATAGTTACTTCAGGCTGTTATTTGAGACTGATGTGGCCACTTTAGACTCTTATTTGATACAAGGTCCATTTTAGACATTTATTTGAAAAATAATTATAACACTTTAAGCCATAATGTTATTTTTTTCAATTCCTCGAATTGTGACTTTCTAGCCGCATCCAAAATCTAGTGGCTACCTATTGAATCAATCTTAACTGCAATTTGTTGTTGGATTTGATATTGTTGTTTTCACTTTAATCTTTTTTTTTTTATTATTATAAATAAATCCTTGTCAGGGACCTAAATAAGTCCTTAAAAGGCTTCATCCTAAACCGGGGTCTTCCGGACGTAAAAATGGAAGTATCCCCCCATGGGGCTCTCTAGACACAACCCCCCTCACGGGGTATGAAACCCACCCTGATCCCCGCGACGCCTTCCCGGATAACCAATCCTAGGCATGATATAGGGAAATGACGGGGTCTTCCCCCAAAAGGGTTAAGAAGACGTGGCTAGCTGTCCACGTTGCTAACAAATAATATTTTTTATGTGTAGAAAGATAAAAGGAAAAGAGAGATATAATATTCATACCTCAACCCACCAGACCGGATCAATCAAGTCCCAAATTTAGATTCTGAGATTTTTTTTTTTTTTCGGAGATTCCAGCTCTCTCAGCTCATCTTCCCTAACTCTCTCAATATCTCAATTTCTGATCACATTCGTGCCCTTCAAATCAAGATGTTCTTGGTGCTTGAGTTTTGAATCTATACTCGACCGATGAAATCGAGCTTGTTACCCGGACCCTCAACAACTTGAAATTAGGGTGCGGATGGCAAACCTTTATGTTCCGGGAACTATTTCTTTTTAGAAACAGTTTTTTTCTATTTCTACTCCGGGAATAATTTCTGAATAAAATAAGGTGTTTGGTAATTATATAAAATTTATATTCTTGGAATAAAAAAAGAATAGAAATGCGTTTGGTAAAAATTTATAAATTTTTGCATTTATTTGTTTTTCTTCTTATTCACGGACCACCAATTGCTGCTTGCTGCCGCACGACCGCTGCACAACCGCTGCACGAATGTTGCACGATTGCCACACGACCGCCATGACTACCAACCATTGCCGCTATTGCCACCATAGGATTGCCGCCCATAGCCCACCGGCTATAGGAGGGGGCGACGGCCGATGGGCCATGGGTGGCGGTCCTACAACGACGGTCGATAGCGACGATCGACTATTGCGGCGACAGGTAGCGGTCGTGCGGCGGTTGTGTGGCAGTTGACGACGGCAGGCTGTTGGCGGACGATGGTGATCATCGGCCGGTGGGCTACAAGCGGTGGTCGGTGGGCTACAAGCGGCGACGAAATATAGAACCCTTGTTTGTACCAAGGCTCACCGAAAAGGAATCATTACAAATTTGCATAGTCCAAAACGGACCCTGAAGGGGGAAAATGGGGAATGATAAGGTAAGGTCTTGTTTGTTTTCTTTTGCGCCTCTCATTAATATATTAAGTTTATGCTTTCCCCCACCTCACTTTCAAGTTATCTTGTAGGGAGTTTCTTTTTTTTTTTTTTGGCCAAACTAGGCTTAAACTCGAGAGGATAATATTCTATAGTGTTGTACTTTAAGTAGATAGCTTTGTTTGTCATTGCAATTGAAGTTTTATCATCACGGTAAGGATGGAATCTCAGATAGTCAATTCTCTGAAGTCATTCTCGATGAAATAAAGGCGATTCGCTAGGCACTTCAATGGGGAATAGGTCCATAGAATATTTGCTCATCATCATTCCTTTAAGTAGATTAGAGTCATTTTTTCCAGTTACAACTTGAGTTGGTTTTCTCATAGGCTTGTGAGTCACTTAATTTTGAGCCAAAAATTACCTTCATTGTGGTGCAAAAGAGGCACCATACTCTCCTCTTTCCCGTTGATAAAAGACAGTCTATTCAAAGGCAACATACTACATGGTATGGTACTTTTCTTATTAATTTACCAAAGTCAATCAACTTTTGAGTAGTTTAAAATTCTAGTATGTTTTATCGGGTACCATTGTTGATACTATCATCTGCCACCCTATTGAATTCAATTTTTACCTCACTTGCCATGCTTGGTTTAAGGTGACGCCCATCTCCTTTACGTTTGGCAAAACATACCGATCGAACTCTCTTTTTGTGTAGGTCACTAGTAGGCCATTGCACTATCACGTATTACTCAATGAGAACGACTTCACTGCCAATGCTCTCCAAACCCTCACTAACAATTTGTGCTACACATAAATATTTTGTTGCCTTTCTTATTGATTAACCTCATTACCAATATTTATTTTTTGGATCATAGCTTATTATTATCTTTGAACTTCACAGATATGCTTGATGCACAACCTCGGTCTCGTTAGGTTAAGTCAAGATTTGTTATTTTTCTCCATAAACCTTTTCCTTTTTGAATTTGTAAAATTTTTACTCCTCATTTGATGTTTTGTGCATCCTGCAAATGCCCCCATTTATTATCCCCATTAAGCGGCCTTTTGAGCGAGGTTTACATAAAGGACATGAAGCCTGTTGTTGCCAATTTTGGTCGGATTGAGGTTAAGGAGCAGATGGAGAACATTATGTTTTATTGCTGAATGAAGCTGCTGGAATTAAGCCATGACATCATTCGAATCCTTTTGGTCTTTTTTTTTTTTTGTCCACTAAGAATTCTGTGATGCGCATGACAATGTTTCTATTTCGAGGAACTATTTCTTTTCAGAGATAGTTTTTTTTCTTTTCTACTCCGAGAATAATTTCTGAGTAAAATAAGGTGTTTGGTAATTATACAAAATTTATATTCTTGAAATAGAAAAAGAATAGAAATGCATTTAGTAAAAATTTATAAATTTTTGTATTTATTTATTTTTTCTTCTTACTTACAGACTGTCGACCACCGCTTGCTACCGCACGACCGCTGCACGAACATCGCACGAACTCGCACGAACGTCACACGACCGCCGCACGATCGCCTACCATCGTTGCCAATCCATAGGATTGCCGCCTACAGCCCACCAATTGCAAGAGGGGTAGCTAAGATGAATGAGATCAATGTTGTGCATATTTTTCAATGGCATGCTCTGTTTTCACATTCTCTCTCTTATGAACTCAGCAAGTTGCTAAGAAGACTTTTCTCAGAAGAAGAAAAAAGGAAAACTAAAAACTGAACTTAAAAACAGAAAAACAAAACTGAAACATAAAAGCAAAATTGACAGCACACGTGTAAATTGAAGTCTTCATCACCGACTCACTTCATGACATGGCTTTCCCAGTCAAATAGTCTCCCCTGACTTGTGTGCTTTGCCCCTGACTTGTGTGCTTCACTTTGTGCTATACTTCCTTTGATCTTTCCAATAGCTGCAGCCCTTTCACTTTCATTAACTTCCTTTGTTGAAGTTGTGACAGCAGAGTAATCACTTTGCGTTGGCTGAGTTGTTCTTATTTCCTTAACAAGGGTGATGGCTGATGGGCTATGGGTGGTGGTCTTGCACCGACGGTTGGCAATGATGGTTAGCTGTCGTGCGGCGGTAGGTGGCAATCGTGCGACGGTTGTGTGGTAGTTGGCGACGGCATGTTGCTGGCGGATGATGGCGATCGTCGGCCGGTGGGATGTGGGCAACGGCCAATGGGCTACGGGCGGCGGCGACTGTTGCCGATGATCGGCCGTCGACGATGGCTGGGAGCAGCAGGAGGTGGCCAACGGGCAGGCGGCCAACGGTGGCCGCAACAAGAAAGAAGAACAAAAAAAAAAAAAGAAAAGAAAAGAAAAACTTATTTCTAGAAATTGTTCTTGGAAATAAAAAGCTACTTTTTTTTTTTCTATTCCAAATCTATTCTTCAGCCACTTTTCTATTTTGGGGAATAGAAAAATAAGGGGAGAAGTACACTATTAGTGTCAAAAGTTGTGTACGGCGCTTACTTTGATGTCAAAAGTTTTCATCAGATCACTTAAGTGCCAAACTGGCAAAAAAAAAAAAAAAACGATCACTTAAGTGCCTTCGGCAAAAATTCATGCCAAAAAATGACGTGGCTTTTTTAATTAAAAATTTAATATGACTGGGCACTTTTTTTTTTTTTTAAGAAAATCAGTCCATGTGTACTTTCTTGGCTGTTGTCCAATGAAGAAGAAAGAAAATCAGTCCATCTTCTTCTTCTTCTTCTTCAATGTTCACACCTATCATTCTTCCTTGTTGGTTGCTCTTGCTCCCTTGTACTAGAGCTCCTCCACAAAGCTCAGGTCTGTCTACAGAGGATGGCCCTACATCATCGACAATCCACCCTCTGCCACCATGCATGTGCGGTGAGCGGCGTCCGAAGCCCCCGGCTCAAACCCGAGCTACAGCTCGAAGCACGGTTCCCCCAACTCAGCCGGGAGTTCGTGGCTCCACGGAGCTGGAGCTTCGGGTCACGGGTTGCGTTGCTTCTAGGATCTCTGTGGCATGACCTATCTCCTCAACCCTCTGACTTGAGACATCTTCTTGCTTGTTGAGTGTCAAGCCATCGCACAAGTGGTGGCATCGGGCATAGAATCAAAATCGAGTCAACCGCCTGACCTACCGGTAGAAGATCGTGCGATAAGGGAAGAGGTCCTCGATCGGGGCTCGAGGTCATGGGGAGACATTGCGAGCGTCCCCCCCAAGCTCCTCAGCCTTGTGTTCACCGTTGGATCTGTCCATTGGAAAGCCGCTGGCGGAGGCGGCATCATCATCTCGTCCTTCGATTACGGAGGAGGAGGTCAAGACATCCACCTACCTACACGTTCGGGGAGTTCTGGGCTTGTCGACAATAATTAGGGTTTGAAATTGGGGATTTCTTTCAATTTGGCAAATTAGGGTTCTTATTTGAGGGGAAATGCAACTAGATGATGTCGTTTCTTGCTTTAGATGCTAACTAGACTCTTTGGTGAGCCACATAAGCATAAGAAATTAATAAAAAAAAAAAAAGGCAACGTCGGATTTTCGGTCAACCAAATCAGAGTTGGTGAGCGTTTTTCAAATTTTTTGGCACTTAATAATCCGACAAAAACTTTTGACATCAAAGTAAGCTATGTACACAACTTATAGCACAACGTATTTATCCCGAAAAATAAGAAAGCGTTATCAAATAAATTTCTATTTTTTTTGTTCTGAGAAACAAAATAACAAAAATCGGATAAATAGAAACGTTACCATGTAGGCCCTCATTTGATTGCTCCAACGGAATTGTAAAGGCAACGTTCTCTCTCATTGTCTATTTTGTATGTTTTTTTGTATCTTTTAGTTCAATTGGTGTCATAGATTTCTCAATATTTCACATGTCAATGGTAGTTTCCCTTGATAGACTTTGATTCCACTTATAATTCCGACGACCTATCAATTTAGGATCAATATTTGGTCTTTGTCGAGAGCCGTGCCTTTGATTCTTTTCGGACCTTATTACGAAGTCTGCTCTCTTTAGGTCGTCGAAGATCACTTGGATTGTGGGGGTGTTTGGTTCAGCTTTCCCAAGGGGCTTTGAGCCCCCAAAGCCCCTTGGGAAAAATATGAGGGCGTTTGGTTCGGCATTTGAAGGCTACTTAGCAAAATGCTTGCCTTTGGAATGCTGGAAAGCCCAAAGCAGTGGGGACCCGCTTTGGGCATTTCAACATTTTCGGCATGCTGAGGTAGGGAATTAATGAATTTTTCCCGATTGCCTATTTTACCCTTAAAATTTTATTAGAAGTCCACTTTTGCCCATTCTAAACAAAACCCTAGCTCTTTCCACGTTTTCCTCTCTTTCTCCATCGACCGGCTCTCTTCTCGTCTCTCTCTCGCAGCGTTCTCCATCGACACGGCTCTCTCGCGGCGTTCCTCTCCCGCAACTCGCACCACTCCATCCCGATTTGAATCCGAGCACCACTCCATCAAGGCCGGGGTTCGTCGCACGAGCGAGCGAGATCCGAGAGCCGAGCAATCCGAGCACCACTCGGAGGTCCTCCTCTCGCGGATCGGCGGCGGCTCCGCTTCTGCGACGGCGACGGCGACGGCTTCGCTTCCTGCGACGGCGACGGCTTCGGCTCTCCACCCAAGGTCCAAAGGAGGCTTCGCGCCTGAATTAGGCATAACGGGGTGCTTCATCTGGGTTCGGAGCTCTCTCCTATCCTGCCATGGACTCCAGTAACGACGCATTGGGTTCGCCCCTTTCTTGTCTTTCATTCTTGCTCGTTCGTTTCCGTTCTTGATGCAATTATGGGTGACGTCCGGCTGAATCGAGTGCTCTTTGTCTTCTCTGATTTGGGTTCCCATTCGCTTTAAGTTTTGTGGTCGCGTGCTGAAAAAGGAGGGGCTTTATTCTCGTAGCCGAATTTGGTGGGAGTCTGTAATTGAAGTTTCTATCTTTTTTGGTTTAATTCCGTTGTGTGTGGACTCTGCATTCTGGGTTTTTTTCTTTACGAGCTTAGCTGCTTTTTCCGTCTATTGGGTCTCGCCGTTTGTGTATCTTTAAGGGCAATCGTCGGTTGGTGTCTCTTAACTCTTTATCTGTTTGAATGATCCGTGTTTTGTAGTGATAATTGAACAGGGATTCTCATGTTGGGTGTTGCCCTTAGAGTGATTAGTCTTGAGGCAGCTGGTGCAAAGTCAGGCCACTATGTAAAATCGACCCCAACCATCCGTCCTCCTTGTTTGTTTGCATTAGTTTGTGACATTCATTCCCTGTTTCCGCAACAAATGGTCCACCTCCTAAGCCATGGGAAAGAGCCGGGGTTCATCGGTCTGCGCCATTTAAGCCGCCATCATCCGGAAGCACTAGTGATATAGTGGAAGCTTCCGGAATAGCAAGACCCGATGAAATTGTTTCGACTACGATAGAACTATTCCTGTCAATGCGAATTCTATTGCCGGCCGGTTCCCACCGGGCCATGCGAGCATCAATCCTATGGCAATATAACATAAGATGGTTCTCGAGTTAATCTTTTGATAATCATTGCAGGATATAATTCATTGGTGCGGGTTTGGGTGGTTAGAAGACTCAGAACAGCCAAATCGACTCGAGGGGGAATCCGAGCCTATTTTTCTGGGATTTTTTTCCCCTTCTTTTTCTTTATTTTCTTTTTGTTTTATTTTATTCCCCCTTGCTTCTACATTGCTTCTTCCCTAATCATAACTATGGATTTGCTTCTTCTTTTTAATAATTCAAGTCTTTCTCGTTTTTAATTAATTAATTAATTTATATACTTTGCCAAAATTTAGAAGTCTCATGTCACGGCTAATAATCTTGGCCTGCCGATTACCCATGGTAAAATTTGGAGCAATCGATGTTATGCTTCCTTTGCTCTTCTTTGTAAGCATGAAATAGAGCTCACAGTTATGAGTGTCGATTCATGTCAGTGTCGTACGTACATGATTAATTGATCGTGTCAACTTACTCGACATAAACACGATTTGAAAATTATTGAATCAACACGACACAATACAACACATGTATATGATGCCAAATCAACGATGTTAACACAAAACTAACTAATGAACACGGAGTGACATAATATATCACTTAATTTTTTATACTATCTACCAATTGCAATGATTGCCAACAAAATATCTTAAAATATATGTGAATATTCAACGAAACATCACTTATGGAACAATCTATTTCCGCTCAGAGTCCTTTCCTTTTTATATGCGATGCTTACTTAAAAAAATAACATCCACAATCGGTCACTTTATTATTCACCAAATAAGTTCACCTTTCTTTTTTTTGCTATATCATTTTTATTTTTTGACAATCAAGAGCCCAACTTTTTATTAATATACTAGAATGATCATTAATTAATGAAAATGATTAATATTTTAATAATTAAAAAAATTATTCAAAGTTGAAAACAAACTTAAAAAATCCTTAGCCAAAAGTTGAGCTTTGCATCTAATCTATAATCAAATTCTTTTAATATAATTTTTAAATGAATTTATTAATATGTATCTTTTATATTATTCTCAACATGAAAATGTAAATGTTATATAGCCATTGTTTCTTTTTTACAATTTTAAAAATATTAAAACTAAAAAACTTAATTTGGTCTCACACCAAAGAGCTTTTCAAATACATGTTTACCAAATAGTTTTCTTTAAAGCTTTTTCATTCTAAGTTCACCAAATGGAAACGGTCGATTTTGAAAACCCCTTTACCTCAAAAAATGTTTCATTTCATTCTCCCAATAAGATTTCAAAAGTCAACCAAACGACTCTGCATCCCAAAATAAAGTCTATTTCGTGGTCTTTTTTGAGAAAATAACGTTATCGTAAACCTTTATTTGAAAATTCGCCCTAAAATTTAGTATTTACGCCCTAAAATCGTTTCAATAAGAAAAAACGAGCGCTGGCGGGGGGCAAGCCTCTGTTGAAGTTTCTTCAGCGCTCCAAATCGTGTTGCCCTCCGAACTGAGCAACTTGGACGACGTGCAGCAGCGGCCATGACCGACGGCGCGCCCACTCCAGCGCAGAGGAGCAAGAAGACGAAGCGGAAGAGAAGCCGCGACGCGCCCGAGATCGATCGGCTCGACTCGCTCCCCTGGGCTCGCTCCCTCCCCGACGACGGCGACGGCGACGGGTCCGGATCCGCTTTCTCTCTTTTCATCGGCTCCAACGAGCTCGAAGGAGGTCTGTCTCTCTGTCTCTCTCCCTCTCTCTCGCGATTTCGCTCGCTTGCTCGTGCTGTGTGTGTGGTGTGGTGCTGAGAGAATGATGGGATGAATGTGAATATGAATGGGAAGATGAGCTGAAACAAACGACTGCCTTCGGACAGTGGCGTCTGCTTAGCTGGTGCAATGATAACATTCGAATGCGTGGTTGGTGCTCGTGCCAATTGAGCTATGAGAAAGGATATGGGAGAACAACCTGAGGAAAGGACACACGGAAAAAAAAAAATGAATTTGGGGTACTTCTCTGGACGTTAGGGATTTAGAGAAGTGAATGTAGGTTGATAGTTATGTGGTTGGACTTTTGAAGTTCTGTATATTATCTTGAATGCGAATTCTGAACTGATTAGGATAGAAGGGTTTATAGGGTTTAAGCTTTCTACGTTGTTCACATTGGTTTGTTTGGGTAAAAAAAAAAAAATTGCAGGCTTTCTTTCTCTCGAAGAGATTGATGAATCTGAGTACGGTTTGGATATACCAAAAGCTGTGAAGCAAGAATCAGGGAAAGCAAAGAAATCAAAGAAATCAAAGAAAAATAAGGATGGTAATGTACAAGACAGTGTGGATCATGGGGTTGAAGCTGAGATTGCAAGCAATTTGGAGGAGGGGGAGGAGGAGGAGGAGCAGCAGCAGCAGCAGCAGGAGAATGTGATGACTAAAAGGAAAAAGAAAAAGAAAAAGAAGAAACAAAGAAAGAGAACAAGAAAGTTGATGAATTGCCTCCAGGTTCGTGTTCTATTAGTATTCTATTCTTCATTTTGGTTGAATGGGGGTAGCTTCCATTAATACGTGTGGCAGTCTAATTCCTTTTGGTTGATGAAAATGGCCATTAGACTAGCCTAAAAAACATTAGTGAGCTGGGAGAGAAGCCTTTCTATTCATTGCCGTGATGTATTTGTAAATGATATCGATCGTCTAAAATGTTGATCACATTGCTTCTCAATGAAGTGGATGATGCTGAAGTCGACCATGTTGATGATGCCGAGTTCTATGCATGGAATGATTTGAGGTTGCATCCTCTTATTATGAAAACAATACAAAGGCTTGGGTTCAAGGAACCAACACCAATACAAAAAGCTTGTATTCCTGCTGCTGCTCATCGAGGAAAGGTCAGTTTGAAGACTTTAAAGTTTTATGTTAACTGTTAAGCACAAATCTAATTCTATGGTGTTCCTTTCATTGTTGATTTTATAGGATGTTATAGGCGCTGCAGAGACAGGGTCTGGGAAAACACTTGCTTTTGGCTTACCAATTCTGCAAAGGCTTCTTGAGGAAAGAGAAAAATCAACCAAGATGCGTGAAGAAAAAGGAGAGGAAGTGGAAAAGTATGCTCCAAAAGGTGTTTTACGGGCCCTTATTATCACACCTACCAGGGAACTCGCACTTCAGGTACAAGTTTGCCGCATCTGTGTTGCTCAATCCATTTTACCTGAGATGTAGCATTTGATTGCTTTGATCTGACAATACCCCGCATCTGTGTTGACACTCCATGTCACATGACGGCTGCATCAAAACAATTAAGAGAATTTCTTGATTAGATGGCTTTTTACCTTTTGATGCTTCTGATAATAGTACATATCATGGTCTGTTTTCCAGGTCACTGATCATCTCAAGGAATTTGCCAAGGATGCAAGAATCAGAGTAGTTCCCATTGTTGGTGGGATGTCAACAGAAAAACAGGAGAGGCTTTTAGAAGCAAGGCCTGAGATTGTTGTTGGAACTCCTGGGAGATTATGGGAACTTATGTCAGGAGGAGAAATCCATCTCGTGGAGGTTAGCTTGGAAGCATATTCTTCATAGAATTTATGTTTTCATGCAATTATTGCCTCATCGATAATGTGTTTTCCTGTTTAATATGTGTCCATTTTACTTTTATCAACATGAACAGTGTGGTGTACTGCACATGCTTATTTGCATCATCAGGATCATAGATATATCATGGTTCTGTATTTTCCTGTCTAAAGTCTTCAACTTATCATGATAGTTTTTGGTGAATGAGGACTTGCTTAGTTGTTTAATAGATATTTAAGAAGCATATTCCAAATTTGTTGCCAAATACTTATAGGAAGGGACGTGATGGATATAAGGGCCTAGAGTGTGAGCCCAATTTGAATCAGATAAAAACTTCTACTTAGACGAATCTCTTTAACTAACCCTCTCTCTCTGTGGCGTCATCTTCTGTTTCTTTTAGTTTTTTATTGGTAAATAGTTAGTTCGGACTATAGTCGACAAGGCCTTTTTTGATATTACTGTTGTTGAATTTGTGCTTTTGATTTTACAGTTACATTCCTTGTCCTTCTTTGTGTTGGATGAGGCTGATCGGATGATCGAAGATGGGCATTTCCGCGAGTTGCAGTCAATTATTGACATGCTTCCAATAACTAATAGTTCTGTTGAGGAAACACCTCAAAGCATGCAAAGTTGTGTAACAATAGCTAACATCCAGAGGAAGAAAAGACAAACTTTTGTTTTTTCTGCAACTATTGCTCTATCTGCTGATTTTCGTAAGAAGCTGAAGCGGGGTATTGCCAGATCAAAGCAGTCAACAAGCAGTGGATTGAACTCCATAGAGACTCTTTCTGAGCGAGCTGGAATGCGGGAAGATGCTGCTATAATTGATCTGACAAATTCCTCAATTTTGGCAAATAAGCTGGAGGAGTCATTTATTGAGTAAGCATTCTGTTGGCCTTTAAATTGTGTATGCGTGCTTGCGTTGTGTGTGTTTTTTTGGGGGTCATTAAAACTTGTCGGTTTACCTTTTGCAATTAAAGATCAGGCGGCTTTGAATTATTGGTTTATTCCTCTGGTGCCCAGAGAATTTTTCTTTTTAAGTAAGTTTACTTCTTTGTTTTTGCCAATCAGAAAAGGTTCAAATAAAAGAAAGCCTTGACTGAGCCTGTGCTGGATGCTTTGACAAAAGATAATGTCTTGAAGTAGTGGAATTTTTGGATGATTAGTTGTATGAAATGTCATTTTTCATATGGTCAGAGAATATTGGAGGAGTGTCTTTAGGGATAATTAGAGGTCATGAAATTGCAGATCAGTTTGACTTAGGTTTTGTATCTTTTAGGCTAATGCCTTTTGATTAGATTTGGTAGAGCTCAACTTGTGGATGACTTTACCTCTGCACTGTAAAAGTTCTATTGGATCATTGTGAGCTAGTGCTGAACTTTTTTCAAAATATTTTCTTTGAAGAACACTCAGAAATGACATGTGGTACTTAGTGATTAGTTGAGTAGATGCTGATGCATTCTTCTGGAGCACCTAATGAGTTTTCTAGTGTCTCATGCCCACAAGTGTTCAACACTTTGTTCTCCTCCACCCTCCCTTTGCAAAATGAGCATTTTCACATTCTTCAGCTTGTTAATGCTTAGTTGTTAGTATGCTGTTGTCATCAGATTTTCTTTTGCAGGCTGTGACAAATGCAGAGTATCAGGTCTGGTAATGTGAGAAGTGAGAATACTGAAATAGATGAGGAAAAATCTGGCTATGATGATTGAGGACATTCATGAGTCTTTAGTTATTAGTCAATGTATTAGGATAGTTGAGACATCTTCATTTGACAAATATACCCCAATGTACTATCTTGCCTGATTACAAGCCATCCAATGAGTTAAAACTTGTTATTACTTGTATTTTTTGCTCAACTATTATTCACTATAGGATGTTACATTCAATCTGAATTTTGTGTATTCTGTGCAACAATACTGACACTTAGAAATTGCAGGTGCAGGGAAAAAGATAAAGATGCTTACTTATATTATATTCTGAGTCTACATGGACTAGGTCGCACAATTGTTTTCTGCACATCGATTGCAGCTTTACGCCACATTTCCTCTATCTTACGCATTCTTGGCATCCACGTATGGACTCTGCACGCGCAGATGCAGCAAAGAGCTCGATTGAAGGTTTCTTGTTACTAAATCGTTAACATTATCAGATGTTTAATTTTTCATTACTTATTGAACTTATGTTGGCTTGGTGAAGATATTTCTTGCTTTCTATTTTTTTATGTTGCTTACCACTTTCTGTAGTATACACATATATGGTTGGTCAAGAGGAATTTTCTCAATTTGGGTGCATATATATTTGTCATTTATTGCTTCTACGATTATCATCATGTTTTATGTATATTAGGATTATAAATAACATGCTTATCATCAGTTTAATGTGACGTTGATACTTGGAAAAAAATGTGTGGACTATTTGATCGTATCTGTTATCGAGGAATTGAAAAGTTCATTTTGAGTTGAATGCAAAAGATCCCTCCCCCTTCCCCCAAGTTTTGGTCATCATTTGGACAATGAAATATACAATCAACCTAATTAAATCTGAAAAAATATTCATGAGCCTCCAAATTATAAAGAGTGCTTTCATCTTGTAATGCCTTGTAGTCTAGATAAATGGAAGTTGCACTTGCAATTGAATGGTAAAAGTCCACTTTTAGTCCCTGAACTTTTGCATTTTTTCCAATCAATTCTTTTAGACTTTTAATTTGTCTAAATAAGTCTCTATGGCTTTAAATCTGGATAATTGGAGCTGACATACCCATTGGAGTTGGTTATCATGACTCTCTCAGCACTTGACTAAGAAAAGAAAACGTGAAGAGTGGACTCTTGAAAGTTGATCTGGTTGTGTGTGTGTGTGTGCTTTCAGATTGTAAAGAGTGCTTTCATCTTGTAATGCCTTGTAGTTTAGAAAAACGGAAGTTGCACTTGGACTTGAATTGTAAAAATCCACTTTTAGTCCCTGCGCTTTCGCATTTTCTCCAATCAAGTCTTTTAAACTTTCAATTTGTCTAAATAAGTCTCTATGGCTTTAAATCTGGATGATTGGAGCTAACATACCACTGGAGCTGGTTAACATGACTCTCTCAGCATTTGAACAAGAAAAGAAAGCTTGAAGAGTAGACTCTTAAAAATTGACCTGGTTGAGAGAGAGAGAAAGGGAAGGGGAGAGGGGGGGGGGGGTTTGAGAACATTGGTCAACTGCAAAAGATGGAATGACTGTAAAAGGTTCTTTTATATTTTGATCAGTGATAACTGCTTTAGGTTTGAACACATGTAGGCGTTTAAGAAATTGACAGTTGACCATTCTATCCCAACGTTCCACTTTTCAGTAGAGATGTCTTCTCATATTATGATTTATTAAAAATGAAATATCAAGAACTCTTTCTAAAACTTCTGAGCATGAGCTTATAGGTCATCAGACTTCGTAAGGTCAGGTGAATGGTTTTCTGAATTATAATGGTTATTCTTGTCCTTTTCAATCATTTCAGGCAATTGATCATTTTCGTGGAAGTGACCATGGTGTGCTTATTGCTACTGATGTTGCCGCTAGGGGTATTGATATTCCAGGCATTCGAACTGTTGTTCATTATCAGCTTCCCCATTCAGCAGAAGTAAGTGTAGAGAACTTTCCCCCATTTTCTTTGTTGTATGATAAACAAGCCTGGCTGATGTATTTTGCCATTCTTTTCGCTATACATAACTTGTTTCCGACGTATATTCCTATTTTTCTAGGTTTATGTCCATAGAAGTGGAAGGACTGCCAGAGCGTCTTCTGATGGATGCAGCATAGCACTAATATCCCCTGATGAGACATCAAAATTTGCCTCTCTATGTAGATCATTTTCCAAGGTATTATCATTAGCTTGAGGTATAAAGTCTTTGAATTGCATGAATTGAGAGATTGAGGTTCTATCAAGGTTTTGTTCACATGCTTTGAGATTGACCCACTCACTCTTTACTGTTTATTTTTTGATATTGTATTCATCCAACTAGTTCTTTGATGTATACATTGTTTCTATGATAATGCAATCACTTGTGCATTAGCTCCTTTTTGGTGAGCTCCTTTACATTATAGTGCCACTTGCTTGTTATGTTTAAAAGAGTTATTTCAAATGCGACACAATATTGTAGGAGAAATTAGTCTTTCCATAATGCTTAATCTGTCATGATGTACCAATTTGGATGATAATTCAAATTCCATGAAGGCTAGTAAATTTTTTTGGCTTGATTTCAATGTAGGATGAATATAGTTGAATTATAGGTTGATTCACAGCAAAGAATGCAAGATCTCTTACTTTCATGCCTGATTGTTCATTCAGTTAGATTAGGATGAACAGTTATTTTAATTAACTGTTTTCTATTTATGTTCAGGATTCTTTTCAGCGGTTTCCTCTGGAGAACTCATACATGCCAGAGATCATGAAACGATTATCTCTGGCACGCCAAATCGGTGATATTTCTCGGAAAGACTCTCAGGTAATTTATGACACGGAGGTCTTTGGAAGTCTATAAGGTTCTGTAGTTTATCTATCTCTCTGACTATAATTTGATATCTGGACCGTACCTGTGGTTTGACTGGTTTGACTGCGAAGCAGTCTGTAGTCTGGTCTGATTTTCTCATTGAATTTGATTTCTGAACCTGTGGACCAGATCAACCTGGTTCATCAGGAATGGCTGTGGGGAAAAAAGTGTTTTTAGGCAAGGCAGGGGTCCAACCCCTAACCTGTAATATAAACGGAATGGACTGAGGCAGAGCTATTCTCATGTACGTGTTTTTTTTTAAATAGGTCATTCTGACTTATATATTTGCCAATTTATATAGTATCAGAACCAGAGCGTTCGGAATGCCAAATAGAAAACGACGCTCAAGAGACTTGATTCATGGACATTGTGAAATGTTTGTAGCATTGCTCACAAATTGAACCATCCACCTTTTCTGCTTTAAGGCTAGGAACACTTAATTGTTGTTATATGCTCTAATGATCTTATCCACGGTTCAACCAGCTGATTTGACAAGTGTTGCCTTTTGAAAACCCTGCCTCTAATTCTAATATCAGATCTGTCTGATGTAAGTTTCCTATGGTTGTTGAGAATTCTGTATTGTGCTTTTTTATCTATTGATAAATAAGAGTTCTCATCATCAAACCAGGCTGGTCGCGGGAAGATGGTGCATTGGATATGCAATTAAGTGGGTGCCTGGGATGGCTTTTGGCTTTTGGCTTTATCTTTGCACTTGTAGCTTTGGAATTTGGCTTCTATTTGAATTTGTAACGTGTCAAATCTCAATAACATTCAAATCTTGCATATAGAGTCATTTGTATTTGATTCCACAATTTTGAAATATAAACAATTCTCTGTTTTAGTGAGAAATGAAAAGTTAAGTCCCTTTTCAAGGTTTGCAAGCAGCCCCAGTTTAGTGTCTGCCTATGCTAGCTTTTCCTTTGTACAGCGGTATTCTCTCCCCCTCACCCCCCCCCCCCTTTTTTTTACACCATCAAACATAACTGTTGTGGAATCCTTCAAAAAGAAAGAAGAAAAGCTCAGCTGTGGTGGGGAAAGAGGGCACATGGGTGAGCAATAACTAAAATTCTTTATTTTGAGACTTACTCAAAACTCGATGCTACTGTGTGGAAGGGAAAGTGGAGTTAGAAATCAAAGGCTGACGCACCTGCCTCATATGTATTAAGCCAATTTCTGGACACGCAGATCAGCTTAGTTTATATGCCACCATCCAATCAAATCATCAATGGATGTGGGACATCTGCTACCGCTTGGGACATACATACTCAGCATGCATATAACCGTGGAAGGGAGAAAAACTCTTGAAGACTTGTCTACTTTTACATCCCTTTTGTGCCTCCCCTTCATAGCTGCTCCCATTTTCATTTACCTATTATATGTAGTGGGAAGCATTAGCAGAGCTGTTTCTGTTACTTGATAAGATTACATTTCACAGGATGACTGCTATTTGAAGAAACTAAAGGGGCCACCAAGCCATAGCAATTGATTTTGTTTTCTTTTTGCTGACACTTCCATTTTAGTAGATAAATCACTTCTTATACATTACGGAACTTCATTGATTGTCTGCTTCAAAATGTTGTACTTTAGATCTTGATTTTTTTATGAATCTGATGTTCTCTCTCTCTCTCTCTCTCTCTCTCTCTCTCTCTCTCTCTCTCAAAAGGAGAAGGCTCAGAAAAGCTGGTTGGAACGAAATGCAGAGGCCTTGCAATTAGATGTGGAGAAATATGACAGTGAGGAAGAGAGAGTTAATGCTCACAAGAAGAGGAAAGATAGCTCCAACAAACTAAAGCAGCTGCAACAGGTTGACCTCTTTCTTAACTACTAATAAGTAACAGTTGGTTGTCTGCAGTGCTTCTCGATAATATATTCTAATTAAAAAGGGAAAAATTTTGTGTTTCCTTTAATTTTATTTCGGCAGTTCAGCTTCATATCCTATAATCATATTTGACATGTCTCATATTGCAGGACCTCAAAAATCTCCTTTCACATCCATTGCAACCAAAGACATTCTCACATCGCTTCTTGGCGGGGGTAAGCCTAATTTTTCTTATTTACTGTCATTTATTTAGTTTTCTCAATGCACTTTTGCAACAACAGAGCGTTTTCCTGCAGAGTGTAATTGACAAAGCCTTAATGTCTTTGTAATTGCAGAAAAATGGTTTGGTTTTTATTTCAAAATCCCTCCAAACCTAGGGGGTCCGTTGTGAATTCACCATATACTTTGAATCTTTGCAAATAAAATCTATGTTTTCATATTGTTGTAGTTACACTCACTCTTTATATTTAGCGGGTTCTCTTCTGCTTTTTTCTGAAAGGATGCTATAAAATTTCTGAAGATAATTTTAAAATGTAAAAACTGTCATTTGTGAAACCCTTCAGTGAAATATTTATTTTTCAGACAGAAAACAAACAGCTCCCTCTTCTTTGGAATCTTATCTTTCTCAGGCTATGATTTTGGAGATTGATTTATTATTGTTTTTTTGGTCATATATTTATTATTAATTGGCTACAATAATTCTCTGTATGGAAATCTCTGTTCTTCGTTTGTAATGGATAATGATAGAAAACTAAGGGCTAACATTGAATTTTATGAAAAAAATGCACGTTTCTTCTTTAAATGAAACATACAAATGATATTTTTAACATTTTAGAATTACATTCATCCACTTTTGGGGCTGAAATTTTACGAGGGGCATTTGCAACAATTTGAAAGATTGGGTGTGCATGAGTAATTGCAAAGATTTTAAATTGCTACCGATCCTATGTGGGGGTTTCTGCGATCAACCAATGTTTATGACAAATACGGTTGCTCTACATGGGATCTTCTACTAAAGCTATTTTCAGCTCTGGTCAAATCTGTTACATCTATTTATTTTTATGTTCTTTTACCCTCTAGAAACAAAAAAGTGAGGACCTGCACAAGCTAGAAGGCGTTTCTATTTGTTTCTGTAGTGCTCTGTTACTCGGTTTATTGTGGATGATATGTCATTGTGCTATATCTCATTGAAGAATCATGAGTTCCAGCTCTAGTTTTTCTTGGGGCGAGTCATCAATTTCAAGTTTACTTGATGTCATTATTTTATTAGTTTCTGTAACTCTTTCATTTCTGAAGTTTCATTACCACGTTGGATTTGATTTTCCTCATTTAACATGTGACTAGTGAAAATATACAGTAGGGGCTGCGGTGCATAATTTGTGATTCTCAGGCTATGTGCAGGTAATCAGATGGTTTTGGATAAACTGAATGGATGTTTTTTTTCTCCCTTTAGGCTGGTGTTTCACCTCTCCTCCAACATCAATTTGAACAAATAGCGAAGCAAAAATCAGAAGAAGGTACACAGTCCAGCGGAAACGGAAAAGGGAAACTAGTGGTCATTGGTCAGGATTGTGTAGAGCCACTCCAGGCACTCCGTAATGCTGGTGATGAGGTAATGAGAGTGAGCAATATACTTGTTATATGCTAAGCTTAATGTCTGGGCAGACAATGCTGTTTATTGGAATTGCTAGTTAAATCCCAGATTTTGTTCCTGATGACTGCTGGAGGGAAGCTCCAGATGTTCTTTTAGTTCATAGTTTTGTCGTCATTTCCACGCATGTGTGATCTCTTGGTCTAATGGAGAACCAAATGTGCATAAGTTGTGCTACAAGTCCATGGTGGCAACCCACAGTAATGCAGTATTTGTGTTTCATTCCTTGCCTTCCATCCTGACAGAAAATTGATGATGTCGAGTTGTCATTTTTTCATTTGCTCGAGTGTATCTTGAGTGCAAGTTTGCCATCGTCTCTTAGTGATTGAATTTTCTTCTCCTACTTTGCGTCTTCATGGAATCATGCTGTGCTGTTATTTCTCTATCATCTGGCCATTTGAATGTTCTAAGCTTCTCTCAGACACGCATTGATGTGAAGGAGACAGCAGACAAAAGAAAAGGCATTGAAACTCGGAGAAGAGAAAGAAAAGCGGAGAAAAAACGTATTCTTCAAAAACTATACCGATTCTTTTCGATGCAAGCCCTTCCATTCCTTTTCGTTGGGAGTTCGGATCAGATGCTGATTTACCTTATTTATCTGTTGCTATTTCTTGCAGGTTTACATGACCAGCGAAGGAAGCAGAGGAAAAAATTGAAAGGAAACGGTGATTAGAATAGCTTTTTTTTTTTTTTTTTTTGGCGACATGAATTGTTCGGGAAAAAAAATGTAGAGAGAAAGAGAGAGAGAGAGAGAGAGAGAGAGTTTTTTACCGGGATTTTAGCAATGTTTATTTCATCTTTTGAAGATTTTATGGTGACCCTAGTGCCTTGGTCACGGTCAATTATAGAAGATGAAGAAGTTCTCTCTAGTGTCATCATTAGCCATATTGTCATCTAGAAAGCAATTGGAGGATTCAGATGCCAAGCCAGGTGATCTTTAATTCATCTGGCATTTTTTCCCTGTTTTGGACTCAAATTTTTCCTAAATATCCCCGACTCCGGTAAAGCTTACGATGAGTCCATATCGGGGCACAGCAATCCTCTCTTGCCCTATTAAATACCGGTGGACTATTATCAAGGTACGATCAGGTCTGTATGGTCGGCGCAATAATTATCGCTCCGGATCGAATCATGGCTCAATTTGTTTAAACAAGATGGATTAGGTTAGGTTAGATGTAATGAAATGCAACTCTACACAAGCAGTTTCAATAAATGAAGGGCTAATTTGTACTTTTCCGCTACCCATGAAAGGAAGGAGAATGAGAATTTGAATGGTAATGAGTTTTATGGAAGGAGCGCGAAAACTTTGCATGGTAGGTAACCTTCAGGACCTTGGGAATGCTCTAGAATTTTCTATCCTCCGCCCTCTCCTTTCTCCAAAGTTCATCACCAGTCCAGGCCCGGCTTGCCCTTCCTGCCTCCCTCCTCGTCTCGACTCTCGAAAACATCTCGCCTTTCTCGCCGGACCACCGCGAGCTGCTGCTCTCCGACCACCGTGCACGGCCGCGCTCCGGCCTCGAGGTTCCGCGAGGCTCTTGCGAGGACGACCGACCTCGCGCCTCTCTCTCTCTCTCTCTCTCTCGACACCTTCGGCCTCTCGCGGGACCGCGGCGCCGGCCACCACGAGCGACGCCTCCGACCGAGGTTGGTTTTTTGTCTTTACGAGAACTGCCTTTTCTTTTATTCGTGTTCGGCCAATTCCGGGGACAGACCTTGTCGAGCGTTGTTTTCTCGTGTCCTGACTGGTCGGACTGTCGTGGGGGATTATTTCTGCGAGGAATTTTTCTCGATATGGATATCTTATTGAGTTGATAATCGTGTAATCTTAGTATTTCAAGGTAATTTGGTGAATGGACTTTTGAAGGCGAGGGATTTTGGAGTTGGTTGCTGGAGTTGGTTGATGCTTGTTTTGTTTGCTGCGTCGTTGATTTTGATGTTGGATTGGATGAGATGGTGGCTGTGGCTGGGGTTGCTGCATTGTTGATTTTGGTGTTGAATTTGACTGAGTGATGCTGGATTTTGTGTTCCGTGCTTGTTTTCTCCTTTTTAATGTTTAGATGTCTTCGCTCGCTGATTATGGAGGCCCTTAAGTTGAAAGTGATAATTGAAAAACAACACCTACAACTACTTGAACTCCTAGGTCTGTCAGTGGAGTGTCTCTGATTCCCATTCCTAGCCTGACTCAAAACTAGGTATTAATCACTCATTTATACTTTCAATCATATGCACGCACAGAAATTTGGCCATCTTTAATGTCAATTCTTAGGTATATGTAAAAAACTTGTGATTTAGATGCAACTTGAGCCTTTTTTTTGCCTTTTTTCCCCTTAATTCTTATGTTTGGTTCAGTTTGTTATTGAACCATGATGTGTTGTTTTCTAAGATTCTCTTGCATCAGAGCATGATTTTAATGGAATTTATGTTAGATGTTGTATTCGTGCGTTTTTTACCTAACGTTGCTCTGTGTTAGAATTTGTGCTTGCTTGAGATGGGGATAGATTATTACTAGTGACTGAAGACACCAGCCTAATTCCCTAAAAAAGCACAAACTTGGTTTAAGCACAATTCTGGCACGAACTTTCATTTGCCGAAAGAAAAGCACAAACTTCTTATTCGGGGTCCAATCTGGTACCCTTTGAATTTCTGTCCAAATCTGACGTGGCAATGGATGTGGACTGTGCGCCTCACGTCGTTGCTCACCTAGTGTCCAAATCAAAGAAATGATGCTGTTTCTTCAAGCCTTCATTAAAACTAACAGCTTCTCTCTCTCTCTCTCTCTCTCTCTCTCTCTCTCTCTCTCTCTCTGTGGCCAATTGGGGAAAATCTAGGTTTCATCACTTGGGGATTGTCAATTTTAGGGGAAAAATTGGGTTTGGGGGGCAAGAACTTATGCTTTTACTCTTTGAAGAGGAAATCAGCAATCATGTCATTGATTGTAAGTAGCAACGAAAGTAGCAGGGCATTGAACAGCTTCACCAGGGCATTGCTCATGACTCTGTACATTACATGGACTGAAACAAAGCCGTCAAGGAGGTTTTGTCACTGTTCATGGTGTCATTTCTTCCAAATAATTCAAGGTGCAAGCTATATCAGTTGTGGGAAATTTGGGGGGATTTTTCCCGATTTCGGCTGAAGAGAGAGAAGAAGCTGTTAGTTATAACGAAGGCCTAAGGAAATGGCATCATTTCTTTGATTTGGATGCCAGTTCAGAAACAGCATTGGGTACACAATGCAAATCCATCACCATGTCAGCATTTTAATATAAGAAATTTGTGCTTTTTCTGCAACAAATGAAAATTCATGCCAAAATTGGGCTAAACCCACGAATTTGTGCTGTTTTAGGAAATTAGGCCTCCAAGACACTAGTAGTAATTTGCTTAGCTGTGTTGCTTTCAGGAGGAGTAGAGTGGATTCCAGTTGTTGGAGACAAGTTAATCCAACTTTGAATATGTCTTTCTTGGTTTGTACTCTTTCCATTCTTTATGTGACATATCATTTCCATTGCTTAGCTGTGTTGCTTTTAAGAGGAGTAAGGTAGATTTTAGTTGTTGGAGACATGTTTATCTGACTTGGAATATGTTTTTCTTGGTTTTTTCAGTTTGTGCATTTATTCTTTTCCATTGTTCTTGTTGACATATCATTCCCATTGCTGACTATGCTATCTGATTGTGCTATTGTAATGAATTGTCTCAAGTAATTCATATTTGGTAACTTGTATTATCATGTGGCAGCTCATTAGTCGCAATTAGTCACGACCACTTCAAGAGTATAAGCTGTTGCTATTGAGTGATAATTGGAAAGTATAGCTATGCAGAACGGCAGTTCCCAAACACCTTGGGTACGGCATCGTCGGCATTCCAATGAGGTCTGTGAATATAAGTTCATTTCATTAGCCGTTGCTGCATTTGAATGTTGCTATTGTCTAATCAGGGGATCATTATATTTTGTGTTGTCAGGATGTTCAAGAAGCAAGTAAAGCAAATGAAACCCATTTGCTTGTTAACGATCAAAATAAGTACCGGTCAATGTTGGTCCGGGCATACTCATCCGTTTGGATGATTGGGGGATTTGCGTTAATTATTTACATGGGTCACCTATACATCACTGCCATGATTGTCGTTATACAAATTTTTATGGCAAGAGAACTCTTCAATCTACTGAGAAGAGCCCATGTAGATAGATGTCTTCCAGGATTTAGGATGTTGAATTGGTAATGTGTAGCTTTATGTTTACAAGTACTGATTCATGTTTAGGGTTAATAATGCAACTGACCAGCATTAGTGAGGGTGATTATGGTAACCATCTCTTATTCAGATGTCTTTGTTCAGGCACTTTTTCTTCACGGCTATGTTATTTGTATATGGACGCATTCTCGGTCAACGACTTGTCAACACTGTGACATCAGACAAGGTTTTATATCAGCTTGTCAGCAAACTTATCAAGTATCAGATGATCGCCTGTTATTCCTTGTACACTGCAGGTGCGTGTCAAATGTTAAGATATAACTTGAGCATTTGCAATGGTTCTACTTTTCTCTCTTAAAGTCCGTGTGGATAATCTGGAGTAGCATGTCTTGACTTGTGTTCTGTATGATGTCATTGGGTACCTTACTGTTTATTATGGAAATTGATGGTGGTCATTGTGGACTTAATTCTTTTTTAAATTGCATGATTTGTCCATAGAAAATACTTTGCTAGGGAAGAACAGAAGGCAATTAAAGGTACTGAATATTAGTTAAGGGCAGTTTTCATCACAAGTACACTTCCTTAACCATGATGGTTCTGTCAATGCCATGCTCTGGTCAACAACGGTTAGGCATGTGCAAACACAACAAGCATCCTAATCAGGCTAACTCTATTTGTTAATTTCATGAAGAAATCCTAACAAATCCTCTTACATGGTCTTCAAATTAATGAGATGTGAATAGAATATCTTCTTTTGCCTCTGTTGGGCCAGGATGGTATTTCATATTGTTCACATGTATTGGACTTGCTAGCATGCCTATGGATAATATAGATGGACAATTGCTGGTGTTTTCTGCAGCTTTTGACTTTGGAAAATTGCTGATATGGGTGATCCTTGTTAACTTGAATCAGGCTTTGTGTGGTTCATCCTTACATTAAAAAAGGGGATGTACAAGTATCAATTTGGCCAGTACGCTTGGACACACATGATTCTCATTGTGGTGTTTACTCAGTCAGCCTTTACTGTTGCCAACATTTTCGAGGGAGTATTCTGGTGAGTCTTACCTCTAGAAAAGAAAAGAAAAATCTTTCCTATCCTTTCATCTATATGAAAGCATGTGAAATGCATGTCAAAGTTATATGTATGCTGAGCCCAGTGTTGTTATATTGTCGTTGAGCCCTGCACTACGATAATTAATTTACATGTCTTGTCACCCATCTGTGCTTGTTACATCCACTTCCTATTCTTTTGGGCTTGAAACCCTCATGTAATTTTTTTTATTATCTATTCTTCATGATTGAACTGTCCACTTTCTATTCAAAAGAAAAGATTAAAGTACCTGCTTTAAGGTTCTTCTCTGAGTTTTGCAAGGTGTATGGTTAAGAGATTTATGATGTTCTCATTTCCTCATTGTGGCTTCTTGCATTGCAGTGTGGAACTTATGTATAGTCAAAAGAATTATCATAAAAATGAGATGATACAAATCCTCTCAAGCTTCTCCATTTGTTGAAATTTTCACTTTTTGTTATTAATTTTCCATGAAAACAAAAGCAGGCTCTTTTTTATCTTATGCTTTTCTGAGATTGAAGATAATGTTTTAAGATATTGCCTTCAGGATTTTTTATGAGCATCTCTAAATCCGTCTCTATATGTTGGTATCCCCATCTCTTGTTTGCATTCTTTTTATATAATCACAGTTATGAATGATTCTTCAAGAACATCTTCTATTTTAATTAGGAGAAATTGGACGTGAACTTTGTTAGTAAGCGTGGATTATCCTATCATTGCATCATGAAGGATTTGATAGGTATCTTGAAGGAAATTGAGATAACCACTTTCGAAAATCACTAGCTTGGGTTCACCCTTGATTTGTTTTCCAAATAAGGACATACTACATATTTTATCATTGTAGATATTTTTTTGCTGAGATCCGACGATATTTGAGAATTCGATGTCTTATTCACATTTTTCATGTGGTTTAAGATTGGTGGAGTTTTCTCGAGTTTTTGATTTGTCCGTCAAGTGCCTTTTGCTATGAGGAGTGATCTGTCATAATGAGCATTCAAGTGAATCTTTAAGCAGTTGCTTTTGTTAACAAAAGTTTTCAGTTCCTAGTCGCCTATTTGGAAATTGATGACATGACTTATTTTACATCGAGGAGTGCTGCAAGTTTGTGTTAATATCTCTCTCATAGAACTGGTCCTGCAGGTTTCTTCTTCCAGCAACACTCATAGTGATCAACGATATTGCCGCTTATTTCTTTGGCTTCTTTTTTGGAAGAACCCCATTGATCAAATTATCTCCAAAGAAAACTTGGGAGGGATTTATAGGAGCATCTTTTACTACTATGATCTCTGCGTTTGTGGTGAGTTGTCAAGATATCTTACCATACCAAAAGAATGGAAGGAATGTCTCGTGTTACAGCATTTTGGCTTGTACGGCACGTGCATAATAACCTAAGTGCGTACCTGTGTTTTGCTTTGGGGTGATGGAAACGGACCTTTGTGGGACTCATGCTTTTCACAATTCTATTTGTGTCATGATAGGATTTGAGGTCTATATTGGTTTTTGCAAGACTAGTATTCATGGTGTTACTCTTTATGCCTTTAAAAATTTGTTTCCGTCGTTTGTGTATTTTACTTTTATGAATAAAATCAATAAAGGACATTAATTCCCTCGCACATCACATGTTCTGTTACTTGTCCACCAACACATGCTTGTCCTTGTGGCTTGTGGGATGATAATATATTTGGACTTGTGCTGACTCTATTCCAGTGAGTTTCCAAAAATGGAGTTTCCTTTCTTTTTTTTCTTCTTTTTTTTTTTTTTCAGTTCTTTGTTGGTATCTATGCAATTTATAAGTCAGCTGTCCAACAGGGATTTCTGGAAGGAGCTGTTTTTCATATTCATACTCTATTTAGGCAAATTGCTTTACTATTGAGATTGTTGTGCATATGATCCTGTCTGGACTGGTCCTGTAACTTCTGTTAAGAATTTCATGCATTGAGGATAGTTGTTCACCTATTGGTTTCCACATAATTTTCATGCTGGTGGCCTTTACCATATTCAGTTTTGTAGTGGTAATCATGGTATGTTCCCATGTGTATGCAGCTTGCAAATATTATGGGCCGTTTCCAGTGGCTGACATGTCCAAGGAAGGTAATTACTACCATACACATTTGTTCGTACCCTTTTCTGCTTCAGAATGACCCCAGGCCTTAAATTTCTTTTCTGGTTTGATGCAGGATTTATCAACCAGTTGGCTTCAGTGTGATCCTGGTCCATTATTCAGGCCAGAATATTACACTGTACCCAAATGGTTTCCTGAATGGGTGAGTCACTTGCTCTTAATTATTGCGCTATGTGGCTTTTCAATGATTCAGCTATATACTTCAATTGCTTTCTGTACTATGTTGATGCTTGAAGTGTAGATGTCCATTGTGAGTTAATTTTTGGAATGAATGATGTCTATTCTGAAGTCAATTCAGTTGGTTCATGAGTATCCTTGGTAGCTTGTAAAAATCTGGCCTGATTAGTCCTCTCTTGCACGTTTAAGCTGTCTGAGCAATTGGTTTGCAAAATGGAAACTAGAATATTCAGTACTCAAGAGACTTGGCACTAAACTTAAAATATGACCCTGTTACTTGTTAATGACGCAGTTTCCTTGGAAAGAGATGGCAATAATGCCAGTTCAATGGCATGCTCTCTGTCTTGGTCTTTTCGCATCTATTATAGCACCTTTTGGAGGATTCTTCGCAAGTGGTTTTAAACGTGCTTTTAAGATCAAGGTTTGTAATTTAAAACATTCTTAATTGGGCTGACTCATGTGATACTTAGGTCTTGACACCACATTTTACTCTTTTGTGCCTCAGGATTTTGGGGACAGTATTCCAGGACATGGTGGTATAACAGATAGAATGGATTGTCAGGTAACATGGCAATTAACTCAAAACTCTCTCTCGTATCACTTGAAGCTGCATAGGATCAGCATTTTTCATGTGATCTATTGCATTACTTTCTTAGATTTGACATTTCAGTTGGCTAGTGTGCATGTTGTCTGAGAAATAGGTTTCAGTTTCGTGCCTCTGCTGCTTTACTAAGTCAAGCTTCTCTACTTTAGATGGTGATGGCTGTGTTTGCATATATCTACCATCAATCATTTGTAGTGGGTCAGAACTTGATAGTCGAAACAATCTTGGAGCAGGTATGGCGATATACATAAATTATATACCCATCTAGTTTCTAATTTATTCTGTTGAAACTCAAATTTCTCATTGAAAAAGTCTATGCTTGTTGTCGATAACTTGCAGATTATAATGAACCTTACTCTGGACGAGCAGCAAACCCTGTACATGAAGCTTGGGCAAATTCTTAATGAGAGGATGACCGCACAGTCATAAGTTTGCATTACAGCAGTATACAAAAGACTTCTCTTTGTCATCTCATGGTCATATATTGGCTTTGAGCATAGCGCAGCTGCAGAAGCTTAGGAATGAAAGGACACTCTATATGCTGTCGTTTGTCTATTTTTTGCAGCATTTGCGGCTGCAAGGGAGGCTATTTGTTGGATGAATTTTTGTATAGTGTACACTAACTTATCATACAAGTATAATCTTTCCAAAGAAGTAATAGCATTTGAAGGAACAAAATTGTAAGTGAATTAGTAGATTTGCATGCTCGTGAAGTCTCGATCAGCTATATTGGTCTCTGAACTTGTCCGCATTTTTGCTTTCTTTTAGTCTATTCGTCCCCTTATTAGATGCCTGAGTTTAGGAAGAGTAAAGATGCGAGTGTCTCATCAGATGAATGTTCCTTAACCCAGTCTTACAGCAGATAATTTATTTTGATTTTATTCCGATTCTCCTCTTGTGCGGGCTAATCGGGTATTAATTACTTTTTTTACCTTTTGAGTCGCAGAGAAGTCGTTTTTTATTATATTTTCGGGTTAAGAGCACGAGAATCGACAAGAGCTAAGATCTTATGTCGCATTAGCATTCGAAGAAGCGGCCATGTACAATCTTTATTCATCAGATTATCTGCGTCACAAATCTCTCTCATTGGCTTTCAAAGAAGTGTCCATGAACCTAAGTACATCCTTAAATTATCTCATTTAACTACTTCATTTGAACTTTGAAATGTAAAACTTCAAGAGTATTTCTTCCTAGGTAGGAAAGAAATAGATTCACCTGAAAGTGAGAGGGGCTCTTGGAGGAAGGTAGACTTGCTATCTGTTCTTCAAAAGATGCTAAAAAGTTGCTAATGTCAAGTAGATAATTATAATAGCTTCTCGTGTCTAGAGTGAGAAGATGGAACTCAAAAGAGTTCCTATTGAGTCAACCTATAATTCCTATAGTGTCTTTCAACCGACTCATTGGCATAGTACCCTCAAGATGAGAGACACCACAAGTCATTATTTTAGATTTATGGAAGAAAAATGTACCTATATAGTATATTCACCAGAGATTGATATGCCCCTAAAACTGAAACCAAAACCATATAGGGAACAGTGAAAAACGTAACAATATAATAAGGTTTGTCATCTTTGAAGATCCCTTTTGTGCATCGAAACAGGCACGGCATGCATGATTAGCCAAATCCGGACTATTTGGATCCCAATTGAGCTATCATGACGAAAAATTATTTGTTCGTCAAAACAAGGCATTCCATTGATTTTCCTTTTTCTGGATGGTAAGGTCATTATGTGAGATGACGTCGGAGGAGTTACGCATCTGAAGCAATATCTTAGTCACCATTTTGAGATGAAAAATTTTCTTGCTTCGTTGTTTCTTGGGCATGTAAGTTTCTTCTGACTCAGATGCCATCATCTCACACAAACCAAATATGCCTCCAAGAAATCTTTCGAGCAAGTTTGACTAACGATGGGATAACTTGTACCCCCACCGAGCCCAGTGCCAAGCTGGACCTTCTTGATGGCACCTTGCTATGAGACACTATAATCTATTAGTAGTAGGTTGGCTGTTTAGCATCTCATTGTTATCCATAGTGACATAGCCTTCGTGGTTCATCCACTGAGTCGATTTATGTCTACTCCATGCACCATTCACTATGTTGACGTAACATACTCTGCATTATGCGGAGGGGACCTTATTGTATATGGTCTTCACTATCCTTCAAACTTCAAAGTAAAGTTACTTGCCTACTCAAATGCAAACTATGCTGGGGACATCAATGATGATACTTCTAGTACAGGGTTTTGTGTCTTTCCTGGTGGCTCTCTAATTTCCTGCCTTAGTGCGAAGCAAATTATTACCTCACGTAGGTCAATACTAGTGCTGCGGAAGTTTGTCGCGTTGGCCTTTGGAAGACATAGATTTTTCCTCATAATTCACCCACTATCAGTCAGTGCACCTACAAAGCCGCCATTCAGATCGCCCGAAAATGCAGCATTTCGTGAGCGCAATGAACATAGTGCACTTTACTCGACAGCATCTTCGTCGAGGAACTATCGATCTTATCCATATCTCTTATCCGATTCAAACCGCGGATGGTCTACAAAGGCTCCTCCTCTTGTGCAATTTTTAGCTTCTTGTCCAAACTTCAACCGGTTTTCGATAAAATTTCGAGGAGTGTTAGAACCATGCCTGAATATTATGAGTTTTCGTCAGATGGTTCGAGGTTGTAATTGTTAGACAACAAAGTTATAGCTTAGTAGAGATTTCCTTCATGATTATTTCCCTGATTAGTCTCTATGTATATTTTCTATAATTTGTTACTATAATTGAAGTCCTCGCACTGCTCCTCTTCCTGTATTTATTCTCATTCGTTCCCTTACAAAGAGATGTACAAATATCATTAAACACAACATATAGGAGCAATTATGGCTGCCTTTAGCTGCCACACTTGTTGCCTTAAGATATTAAGTTCTCGAGGTTTTTCAGTAATGACTTTGTAATTTCAGTTTTATTCTAGCTTAGCTGGTTTCTTTGTTTAATTACTTCCTTTAAGTACCCATTCCTTCGTCCTTTTCCTCAATTATTCTCCAACTCGAAGTGCTTAATTCAATGATTTGAAATACCCCTTTAATGTTAAGTCTCTCTGGATCCAAATTTGTCGGCATTGGCAAGCTGTAGTTTGGGACAAACATCATAATTAGGCACCATGAATCCGTGTGTAGCTCCTCGTAAGCCATAAAGAATCTTAATTATCATCAAATCGATGCACCTGGAGATTCCGAAACTGCAGTAAGCAACGGATTGAAAATAATGTTGATCCTTTGATTGCGTCCAGGAGATGTTGGATCCGTGAGACTAATCCAACTAATGACTTCATTACAGCAATAAAGAAAGGAATGGTCATTTTCTCCATTACTTCAACGAACATTATTATCGTCACATGGCTATGATCACTCATGATTCTTTTTGTTTTTCCCCTCTTTTATCAACGGAGTAGGTGATTAAGATCCTCCAAATCTAAAAATGACTAGTTTTTTATAATTTAGTTTACACCCTTAAAAATTTAACACATCAGCATGCTTGATTTTAACAATTGAGATGTATTGATATTTTTTTTTTCCTTTTTTCCCTTACTCCTCACAAAATTTTGTGTGTGTAATCGACTAAGCCTCTCTCTCCCCACGCACACGGTGTTTGAGATCAATCAAAGATCATTCACAACCTCTAACCCAAAGTCGTTGGCAGGTCACCTTAGGCAAACAATCTTAATTGATACTTTTTGTTCAAACGATGAAAATGACGGACGAGTGATCGATAGTGGCGGCACCATCAACAGGGCAAATATTCGAGAGAGAGAGCGAGAGATGGCGTGATGATAAATGTCTTAAACGTGCAAACTCAGTGAAAGATTGGAAAATAGAATACATGGATCCCAAGACCTCCTATCGCTGAATTATCTTAATTGAGTGTGAAATCAGCTTGAGAGCTTTAAGCAATTGTCAAAGAACGTGCCATGTATACGTTTCATATGACAAAGTCAAATCATACAGCCCTTCCGTATTTCCGAAGAGAATGCTCCTTGTGAGACCCACAAGGAGTTTTGACTTATCAATTATAAAACTGTGTTTTATTATCACAAATAGAGACGTGTTTGATTTATGTTCATTTATATAATTTTCTTTTCCTCTCCTCGTATATCTCAAGAGATTCGAAAAATCGTGGAACAACTGGCCAACAATTTGACTTGTAAGCGGGCATCTGACCTTGCTTTGGCGGCGTGATGTTCTATTTCAAAGAGGGAGACAAATGATATACATTACAAGATCTTTCTCGTATGATGTAAAATTATGAATAATTGCCAATTTAATCCATCTAAAAAGCTTAAGTTTGATAGGCATGTAGAGGCATGACTAACCATTTACAGTTCAATAACTCGATCTCTAACACGGAAACAAATACCAAGGTAATTTCAGTGGCCAACAAATATGATATCGACCCAATTTCCTAATAGTTTAATCTTTCGAAATTAGTCCTAGGCAGCAGTTTCAACGCTCGATCCCAAGCCTCGGCTTCACAACCGCATCTCTCCATGTCCTAGTAAATTACCCAGATTCAGCTTCCTGTCTTTGTGCCATTGTTTCATTAATTAGACTGACATATCAAATTGATCATAGTTTGGTTTCATTCAAGTGTGATTGTGTGCACGTCACAAGTAATCCAAAAACCCCTTTTTTCTGGCTTGAATTTCTCAATCCGCGAGCATCTTTTGGGAGCCAACTAATGTTAGGGTTTTCGTGGCATTTCCACGATGTATATGAACTGATGGAATCTTGGTCAACGTTCATACAATGCAAGCTGGATTGGCGGCTTTTTCTTGTGTGTGTGTGGGGCTATGATTTTGTAGCGATCTTCCAAGTTTAGTATTTAAGTTTGACTTTGATTTAAAGCATTGATTGAGCAAAAAGTTCACGACGTTTAATTTTCTATTTCTCGGCCGTAAAACCCTCTTTCCTAAAAGTCAGAATCCAATATGGAGAAAAAGAAAAATCCACCAAATCTACTATGAATTTCTCAATGAAATCCTGACGTTAAAATCCCAATCTAAACCATGATTTTTCTCTTAAGTTGGAATTTTCAACCATGATTAAGGTCATTGTGACCTTATCCCAACGTCATGCATGCAAGTCAAACATACAGGACAACGGTCGCTTTGAGTAATTTGAGTTATACGTTACGGACCACAAGATTTTATTCGATCTTTTATATTCAATTATACTTTCCTTTTGACAGCAAATTTGTCCTTCGGTTTGCAGTCAGTGTACGGAACTGTATGGTCAAAGATTGATCCCAAAGTTTGAATTAATTGAAGGACAGCGAAAGAAGACAGTGTGAAAGCTCGTGGACACACAAAGAAAGTCAAAAAAATAATTTTGAAAAAAACACTTGTATTAGGATATGTTTGCTTCACAAAAAATTCAAGATTAAAAATGATTGATTATCTTAATTTGATAATTTAGTCAACAGAAATTTTTTTATTATCGATAATAATTTATACCTAACTACTTTCGAAAATGATGAGAATATGTTTCATTCATTCATTTTTACAAATAATACAATTGATCATATTTAGAAAAATATTATCCAAATCTTTTTTTTTTATGAAATAGATGGAGCTTTACATGTAAAATCATATAGAATTTACTTCATAAATTTTCATAAATTTAAGTAATGTTTTTTATCTTTAAATAGGATGTGTCTATAAGATCGTTCTGAATTGAAGGCACACGAAGTACCTTTTTCTTCGGAGCTTTGGCGATGATGATAGAATTTGAAAAAGAAAGAATCCAAATAATTTTTAGAAAAAGGAAATTTCAAAGTCATCCAGTTTTTTAAAAACAAGTTAGCAAAATGTCAACAGCTTTAACACTTGTCAGCAAATTCTCTTCGCGAAACGACTTAGGGACGAATGATGGTCATGTTTGAAAAGGTACGATGACCATTTTAGAAAAAGAACAATAAGTAGAGGAAAAAGGTTTTGATTTTTATGAAATATCTTCTTAATCATATGTTAAATGTCTTACCATCGAGACTATTAGCCTAACGATAAAGAGGCAATATATTCTCTACGAAGTTACAAGTTCAATTCACGCATTAGTGAAACTCTAAATGACTTGCGCTACCTCGCTTAACTACAACATATCTTTGTGCTGATGAGGTTATAGCAACGAGGTCATTAATTTCGAACCTTTGAGTCACGAGTAATGTAAAGTAATTATGACTCAAATCAAACGTCTCGTAATAAAAGCGAAATTCTTGTGTAATGCTCAAAATAAATCATGAGCACCGGTCGGTCCTATTCATCTTCACGACCAATGAAAAAGGAAAGTTTAGATAATCCTTTTAGGAGATGACAAGTATGCGTTGCCTTTTCAAGAAACGTGTCTAGCCGACAGTGTGGATGACACGCATATGTTGAATCCACCACCACAAGAGTTTTCAGAGGTTGAGAAACCTCGTCCATTATTTTCAGATTTTCAATCAAGAGAAGCCCATGGAGGAAGGAATCCGATTTCGTCATCTGTCGTCTTATCATTTCCTGTCGATCGATTTCGTCTCCTAACGTTCTCGCGAGGCGGTGGGCGCTTCTCTACTCTCATGTTTCGGGAATTGCGACGAGCTGGCTGGGGCTCTCCCTTGTTTGGAGCCTTGTAAGGAATTGATCAATGATAATATATAAGATTAATATGACGAAAAATATCAAATTAGCGTGTACGTGTTAAATTTACTCCAAATTTAATTTTCTAACCGTCAAAAAATACAAATTGATATGCATGTAATAAGTTTACCTTTTGTTAATTTCCATTCAATTTTACCATCAAATTGTTAAGTTGGATGGCACGTGACAGTTGACAAGTATATCAATTCGGGGTTTACTCTTCATTTTAGTTTGTAGTTTTTTGTGGTATTAATTCAATTTAACGGAAACTAATCAAGAGATATATTAGTCATAAATATACCAATTTGAGATTTTTTTGGTAAAAATATTAGTTTTTGGTTAATTTATGATAATTGTATTAATTTGAGATTTTTCATGATCTAAACGTACATGTATGTACATATGTGCGTATGTATGTGTGTATATATATAAAATATGTAAAATGGTATGAGTTGTGAAGCCGAAAGGGACGTGTGTGAACATCACTAAAATTCCATATTTCAGTGACGTAGGAGTTGGGCTGTTGATGTTTTATATATAGAACATGTTGAACGGTCCCAACCCAAATGAATTGTGAAGTCGAAAGGGACATGTGTTATGAACGTGAGTAAAATTCCAAACTTTTCAGTGACGTAGGAGTTGGGGCTGTTGGTGTTTTCATAGCGATATTGGCGAGTCTGCTTATTTGTGGTTTAGGGTTCAAACCGAGACGCTCCTAAAAAGAAGTTTTTTTTAACAGATTAATCTCGGTTAGTTGTTATCGACCGAACAAAATCTCAGTTAGTTGTTATTTAAGACTTTTGGTTCCACGAAATTCTTTATCTAGATTCCATTTGTTTCGCAGAAAATAAAGGATTTTGGAAGCGTGTTTTGTAAAATGATCGTTTGTACCACTTAAAATAATTAGTTAATAAAAAAATTTTCATTACTCATTATAATTTATATTTAAAAATTTTCATGAATAATGAGAATACTTTTTATTCATTTATTTTTGTAAGCGATATAAAACATTATTTTTAGAAACATGTTTTGTAAATTATTTATTTTCACGGAGCCAACTAGACTTAATTTAGTGTTTGCTTCTCCCTTCCCTATGGCTGTTGGCAAATGCCAAGCCATGTAAATTGGTATGTGTTAATATCACGCCTTATATTTCTAACCTTTGTTTCATTTTGTAGTTTTTTCTTAGCATAATGCTTTCATAGAAATTCTTGAAGAATCGAGAATAATGTTTTCATTTTGTACATGTCGTCATTGTATAACATCACTATAAATCATGTTGGCTATTAGGGGTAAGCATGGTCCGGATTGGTCCGGGTCACCCCCTTACCCTAGGACCGACCTGTATAGTGTCGGTCCTCAATTTTTAGGACCGAGGACCGACCCTATTGAGTCTAGGACCAAGAACCGGATTGACCCAATGGGTTCGGTCCGGTTCCAAAGTCAACCCGGACGATCGATAATTTTTTTCGTCTTATTTTTTGTACTCTCTAAAAAGCAAACCTACAAATTCAAATTACACATCCATCGACAATGCGGCATTGTGCAACTAAACTATAAATACCAATACATATTTAGCAAATTTAAGATGACATAATAATAGAAATTTCATATCTGCTAATCGTTTATCGAGATATGAGACAAGATGAAAAGTTCTTGTAATCATCTATCTTTAATATTCATAACATCATATAAAAAAAGCGTTTTTCTGCATTTAATTACGTAGAGTCCACTCAACAAAAAAATGAGCTTCACACCACTTAACTAGCAAATCACCGTAGCAACTGCAATACTACTCTACTCTTCAAAAACTTCTACCACTTGACACAAATTTACAAACAAAGTGCAACTGAAATTCATTAGTAAAATACAATTAACCCATACAAAGTTCAAAATACTTAATATAAACCATGAATATATAACTTCACATCTTGTTAATTCACTTGAACTTCTATACACCTGAAAACAAAACAAACGACACATAATTAATACTCAACAAAAGTTTTAAATTGAAATTACTATTAGTGCTATTGATAGAACATCTCAATATAATATAATATAACAGATATTTTACTTAGGTTTGAATATATAAAAGAATTATAATATAATATATAGGGTTGGTCTAGGGTTGGTCCAGGGTCGACCCTAGACCACTGCTCACCCCTATTGGCTATATGCCCTAAAATAATCATGTAATAGTTACCTGTTAGAGATTTCAGTGCATTAAAAAATGTTCATTTATTGTCATATTTATATGAATTAGTTCATCAAATCGTTTGCTAATGAACCTATTCTCAAGGTGTTAAGATTATGTGTAACGGGTTTACAATTAAAAAGTCTTTAAAATGTTCCTAATCTATGGATCATAAAGAGGATATTGATGATTCTATTAGAATAGGTGTTTTCTCAAGCTTCAACATTGATTTTTGGATGTCTCAGGGGATAATGAATCATAAGTTATTAGATATTGTGATATCTAAACTATAATACATATACTTATCTCGGACAAATTTACTGAAATTGACATGAATGAAAATGAATGGAGTCTAATCATCTCTATCTTCTTCCACGACATGATTCGATAAAGCACATGACCTCGACTTTGGCAAAGGGACGTAATTCTCGTTGGGTGGTCCCCTGCTAGGCAAAGGGCTCTCTTTGGCCACAAACTCAGTGGCCTTTCAAAACCACCAATCCTTTTTTATACCAAAATACGGAACGAATGTCCAGTGATAAGTGTATGACCTTTGTGATAATGTTTAGGAAAAGGCCCTAGACCCTAAATTCAAAAGGAAAAAAAATCATTAAAAATCTCAAACTCTGCTCAAAGTGATAAATTTATTTTAGACTTTTTTTTTATGATATAAAAAATTTCAAACTTTGTCAACTGTGACACATTTATCCCAAATTCTATGGTCAAGAGCATTTTCGTCTTATTATTTTCCATTTTCTTTTTCTTTTTTTTCCTTTTTTCTTCTCCTCTCTTCCCTCCATCAACCATGGCGGAGGGAAGTTAGACTCAAGCAAGGGTTGCCCTCACTCAACTCAAGTGAGAGTGGCCTTCATTAGCCTAGGCGAGGGTAACCCGAGCTTCAGGCAGCCCTCGCTTGGGCCAGATTTGGCAAGGAATGCCCTCGCTTGACGCCGGTGAGGGATGCCCTCGCTAGCCTAGGTGCAAGCTGCCCTTGCCACCCTAGCTTGAGCCCAGCTTCCCTTCGCCGGCTATGGCAGAGGGAAGAGAGTAGAAAAAAGAAAAAGAAAAGATGAAAATGTCCTATAGTTTATGGTGAATGTGTTATGTATGTACAAGCGAGAGTTTCTTGTGTTCTAAAAAAAAAAAAAAAAGTTTGGGATAGATGTGTCACAATTGGAAAAGTTTAAGATTTTTTATGTCATAAAAAAAGTTTGGGGTAATTTTGTCACTCTAAACAAAATTTGAGATTTTTTGTGACTTTTTCTCAAATCAAAACCTAACTCGAACATACTTGACATTTCTAAGTTGGGTGACATTTCTAAGGGCCCATTTGGTTCAATTTTGAGGAAATGACTTTGGGGAAATGTAAATATCTTTGAAGTAAATGGGTTTTTTTTTTTTTTCGAAATGCTACACCATTTAGTAAATTGTAATATCAAATAGCATTGAAATAGCTTTAACATAAATACCATTAGGCAAAACTCACATTTGTAAATGGCTTTTGTCATTATTATTTTTTTTTAGTCTGCAAATCAAATCTAGCCGCCAACCAACCACTAGCCAACTTCCGAACGGCTAGATTTGGCTGCCTAGGGGCATGACCTCAAGCGACGCCGATCTAGCCTTCGGACTACTAGATTCGACGGCCTAAGGTCTCGACCTCATGTGACACCGCTTGGGTTGCGTGAACTTAGGCAACGCCGCCTAAGGTCGCGAAGGCTAGATTTGGCCACCGAACGACCAGATCCAGCCTCCAGACTGCGAAATTGGCCTCTAAGGGCCTATTTGTTAAAAAGTGTTTCTATTCTCCAGAACAAAAATTTCTGTTATTTCGTTTTGGAGAACAAAAAAAAAAAAAAACCAAAACGTGTTTGGTAAAACTTTTGTTCCTAGGAACAAAAAAATTATTTTTTTTTTCCGGTAATAAATTTGGAATAGAAACAAGAAGTAGAAAAAAGTAACTTCTTGTTCCCAGAAACAATTCCGAGAAATAATTTTTCTCTCACTTCTTTTTTCTTCTTCTCTTTTCTATCATTCTTCTTCCTTTTGGCCGATTGCCGGCCTCGGCCATGGCTGGCGACCTTGCCGAAGCGTTGCCAGCCCTAGGCGAGGCCGACCTCACGTCACATGGGCGAGGTCGAGCCTTGTTGATGGCCTAGCAAGACTCGCTTGGCCACCAAGGCGACCGGTGAGCTCGTTAGCCCTCGCAATGGATTGGTGAGGCTCCGACAAGCTCGCCGAACCTCGCCCAGTTAGTTGTCGGCCGCCACCATGGTTGACAATTGGCCACAAAGGAGGAAGAAGGAAAAAAAAAAAAAAAAAAGGAAAAATATAATAAAAATATTGAAAAATTAAAAGAAACAACAAAATCATACAAGTTTACCAAATGCATTTCTATTCCCGGAATATAAATTTTTTGCGATTACTAAGTGCGTTCTTATACTCAGAAATTGTTTTCGGGAACATAAATAGAGAAAACTATTTTTATTAAAAAATTATTCCCCGGAATAAAATGGTTACCAAACGCACCCTAAACAACCAAATCTGGCGGCCTAAAGTCGCGGGTTATGCCACCCTAGGCGGCGGTCGCTGGGGACATGTGACCCCCAAGCGACGGTGGTGGCTACTAGAGAAGCCCGACTTTCAAGTGACAAATCGAGGAAGATGAATATGAATGGGAAAGAAGATGAACAATGACATGAATGAACAATAGATTTGTATTTCCAAAATGTTGAAAGCTCAAAGTAAGTCCGGACTTGCATTGAACTTTCAGCATTCCCGATGCTGACATTTTGCCAATGAGTTTTCAAAAATGTTTGCCAAACGCCTAATATTTTCTCTAAGGGGTTTTGGGTCCCTTGGGAAAACTTAACCAAACAAAGCTTAAGTTGGGCGATGACAACTCATATTTCGAGTCGAATCAAAACATAAATGTATAAAGTTTTTACTTCGATTCCGTTCGCAATAATGGAACCAATCTATTGACACCCTATATTTCACCCCCATTTTGCAATGAAAATACACAATTAATTACAAAGGTGATCAACATTAATTATTGGCATATTGAGAATACTTTTCGCAAAGTATATTAATTTGGTACAATTCTTTTATTTCGACGGTTATCTTGTAGTAACTAGTAAATAAATAGACCACTAAAGTCATAACAAATTTAGGAAAATTTAATTTGGGCATAAAATAAAAAAAATATTAAATTAATGTCTCGAGTTTGAATTTTGATAACGATTTGTTAAAATGAATTTTAGTGATAAAGATTTTCCAAATAGAAAAAATTTCATCAGACTCCATGAAGGATTACAAAAAGAGGAAATAAAAAGAAGATACGAATTTCTTCTTTGCGGGAAGCCTGCCGAAAGAGGCTTATCTTCGTGGGCCCCAAAAAGTCAAGATCTTGATTTTTGGGCACACATAATATAAAAGCTACGAAGGAAAGGAAGCAAACCTCTATGCACGTGGAGCCGACAAAAAAGCTGGTGGGTTCAGGTCAAATATTTGATCTTTGGGCACACGAATTTCTCCTTTGGCGTGCGTGAAGCGGCTTAAAAACCCTATGAAAGAAAAGGAGCTGCACGTAGAAGCCACACACGTCAAGCTGCAGAGAGCCGCGAACTTGAACGTGCAATAATTTTGTGCCATGAGTTTATGTTCAAATGGGTTGTTTATTTATGAACACTTTGAGTTTGGGGTTACATTCGAGCGTGTGAACGATTGTAATCCCTGTGATCGTAGGTACTAATACTTGGACCGAACCACGCAAATTTCTAGTGTCCTTATTATTATTATTATTATTATTATTATTATTATTATTATTATTGGTAATGCAGGGAACCCGTAAGCCCAGCAAATCCTGGGAGAGCAACTGCAAGATCCACCACTACAGTATTCCAGGTAAGAATCCCTAATGACGCCTCTAGGATTTGAACTTCTTCTCTTCGTGAGGGGAGAGAGCTCGAGCCAACGACGCCGCTGCGGGCGGTGGTTCTAGTGTCCTTATTATTCATCGTTTATTTCTCTGGTGATTTCGCGTTAACGTAAATTGTAAGATTCTGTCATTTTCGCATATTATATTCCAACAATCGTAAAAAAAAAAATGTGTTGAAGGTGATCATTAGTGGACAGTAATCCATTGGCATTTTGAGACTGTAGATGGGGGCGGTGGCGAGGAAGGGAAGTTGGCGGCGGCGATGGTCGGAGCGTGGCGGTGGCAGGTTGGCAGTGGCACTGCAATCTGAGGCAGAGTTATTATACTTTAAGCGGCCATATATTTAGACCGACGATAAATTATCTTTTGTCTTGGGAAATCTAAAAGTTCTTCCCACTTATAAAGTTTTCAGTTTCTCGATTGGGTGGACCGTGGACCTCAAAGACTTGGGTCAAAATTGCCAGCCGAGCGCTTTTTGGGGAGAGTAGAAAAATGGCAGTCTTCTGCCTTTCCATAATTGTTTTCTTCTGCTTCATCTGCAATTTCATTAATTTAATTTGCAACGTGCGGTTTGACATGCGAAGTAATGGGGGTGCTCGGGGTCTTCTTTTGCAACTTTATACAGCTTAAGTAGGATGAGCCGTCCCTATTTTCAATAGAATTGCAATGACCTGATTGAGATAATAAGACTCGTGGTAGAAGCACTGGTTACAAATATAATGTTTAGGGTTTTCCCTAGCATCATCTATGGACATAGTCACGTCAATCAAACTTCTTACAATTTTCATGTATTTACCGGTCCTGGATCGATCAATAAACCATGTGTTACTTCCTCTACTAAACTAGATAGACTTACCAAGTTAAGATGGTATGTAGGTGGTGACTGAAAAGGTTGAATAGGATCAACTAATCTAAGGTAAAGAAGCTAATCACATCAAGTGTGGTGCATTTGAAGCACTAGTAATTCATTAGCTCAATAGTCGGGACATTTGTGTTAAAATCAATAAGAAAATATTGTAATTTTCATTTCACTAATATCTCTTGCAACATCTTTCGTAATATGCTAATATTTTGAGAACAAAAAATATTGGGGCAGCATTTACTTTTCGCTGAAATATAGGAGTAGCATTTATAGCGGTTATTATTAAGTAATATCATGTGGCTTGACAACTTCGATTGTAGTGAGACTGGTGAACCATGAGTCTCCTCCTGTATTTCATGGGAATATGGTCTAAGATTCTGTCCCTACTGGAAAGAAATGCAGGAAGAAAGAAGAGAAGCTTCCTCACAATCGCAATTCTACAATTGATAGATTTATTTGATAATGACATAAATTATTCCCGAACCTTGACCAAATATATAATGTGACTAATTAAATTTTAATTAAAATATAGCGGATTTAAACAAATATAATAATTTTCCGAAAAAAGATTAAAGAATATTAAAATAATAAACGAATTATATATTCGCCTTAAACCTTAGTAAATGAGTAAAAAGACTTAGATTAACCATAAAATATTAAACGGATAGAAAACAATGGTACGGGTCAAATAAAATATAGTGACAGGAAACAGATGATTTTTCAGGGTTAAAATGGCCTAAATTCAGCTCTAAGTATAGAAGCCTTGTAGAGTATTGTACTTACAGGTCTCGTGAGTTGAAATATCTGAACTTTATCTTTTTATATGAAATTAAAAGTTCAGGTTAAATTATTTGATATTTACATGTTCGAACCTGCAAATTTGATAACTAATAAGTATAATATTTTCAAGAAAGAATTTATCATGGTATAAAATATTTTAACTTTTTTTAATAGAACAAAGTTACGTGCACAGACCCAGCCCTCTGAACACCCTGAGCTGTTTCAAATTTGAAAAGTCTTTTTTTTTTTTTGGTCGAAATTTTGAAAAGTCTTTATTCACACCGAAAAAGGTATTGCTCGCTGATGGCATAATTATCTCATTTTTTTTCAGAATTTTTGGTGTCATATTTCATCCTACACTCGATGGTTCCTAGCCGAGGGTGGGTTTCGAAATTGCTAAAAGAAAAGTGAAACTTCGAAAGTAGGAAAGTCCCCTCTTTTTTTTCTTTACTTTTCCTGAAAAATTAAGGTTTCTTGAATAATTTCTCGCAATGCACATATTGAAATAGATCGCTGCAAAGACTACTTACATAAATGATATTATGTACTGTTGATTTGAAAGAGAGGGCACTTATAATTTTTAAATAAAATATAAATGATGCCAGTTGTGTAAAAAATAACAAAATTATACAAAATTATACTAATGGTATATAGGGTGATACTATTTCCACCCCTATATGATTAAAGCAACCCTATTTACACTAGAAAGACTAAATTACCCCCAATCATTCAATTGCAGTTGAAAGTCAATGCCCCATTCCTTCTCCTCCTCCTCCTCCTCCTCCTCCTTTTTTATACCAATTTACGATCTCATTATCATAATTATGCATTTCACATGTTTTATTTTATTTTAGTGCAATAAGAAACTTTTTTTTATTCTATTCTTAGTCTTTTCTTTGATATAATAAAAAGATTGAAAATCTCTTCTTCATCATTGCTTTTATAAAAAATTATTTTTTCTTACTCCCCTTATTGCAAAAGCTCACTTCTTGGTATATTTTTTACTTTTTAATTTCATTTGTAAAAATTATGTATCAAGTCTCTTTATTTGATATATTAAAGAACTTATCTTTTTTCATTTACCATTGGTGAAGTGCTTTTACACAAGTGTAAAGCGTTATAAAAGATCTAGGGATATACTAAAAGTATTATGCACAATGAAGTATCTTGATATTTGCATGCACATTCTGTGGATGATATTAATTTATGTCAATTCAAAATAATGAGATTTCACCAGTATTTTAAAAAGTTACTTATTTCATGCAATTTGTTTATTTAATTAAATTTTTATCTTTTAAATTTTTCGATTGAAAAATGTAATTGCGATTTTATTATGAAAAATCCTCAAAGAGGGTTTGTTTTGCTTCATCCGATCATCCCGTTATATATTATAGATATTTATGTATGTAATAAAAGAAAACTGATATGAAGGGGTTTGATAATGTTATGCACAACAAAAGTGAAAATTTGTTAACAAGTGATTGTGTTTTAAAAATGTCTATATAAAAACTTTTTCTAGGTTGTACTTGACAATTTATCCTTAAATTGGCTCTACAACATAGAAAAAAATTAACTTTCTTGGAAATTATTTTAACAAAACCAATATATTTGGAAATAAATTCTAACAATGAAAAGGAAAAGAAAAACAGGGTGCCTTCAATATATCTAGGATACCTACAATGAGGCATCTTGATATTTTTTCACACACACTTTGTGGATGATCTTAATTTCTATCAATTCAAAATAATGAGATTTTGCCGGCATGTTATTACTCTTTTTAAACTATTTTTTATTTAAATAAATTTTATCTTTTAAATTCTTTTGTTGGAGATTGTAATTGTGATTTTATTTTCGAAAATCTCCCAGAGGGTTTGTTTTGCTTTATCCAATCATCCCATTATATATATATATATATAAGAAAATCAATAATAAGAAAATCAATAAGAAGGGGTTTGATAATAATATGCATAACAAAAGTGAAAATTTTTAAACGAGTGAATGCTTTAAAAAAAAAAACCGTCCATATAAAAACTTCTTTCATATTTTACTTATAATTTATTCTTTAATTTTTTCGACAATGTAGAAATTTCTTATTTTGACAAAACTAACATATATGGAAGTAAATTCTGACAATGAAAAGAAAAAAATAGTGCATTTAGTATATCTAGTATGCCCAAAATAAGGAAAGCTATATATGTGAAATTCCTAATTATGAGAAAAATTAATAAAAAGAGGAAAGTCAAATTACTTTGGGGGAACCACTTAAATTGCAATGGAATGATTTAGGGAAATCTCAATTGGGTGGATTTAATTACATAAGAGGTGAGAATAGCGCCATCCATGTATTTATGTAACTTTTTCTTAGGCGGGGTAGGTAAATAAAATAGATGAATCTCTCTCTCTCCAAGAAGCTTCTCATCTCCTCCTGCGCGGAGTAAAAGTCGTCCCCTCTCTCTCCCTCTCTCTCCTCGTTCAGACTCAGTCGCCCTCCTATTTAAACTCCTTCTCCTCATGTCCCTCCCCTGATTTTCTCTCACTACACCCACGACTCTCTCTCTCTCTCTCTCTCTCAATCAACCATGGCTTCGGGCGGCAACTGCTCGGCGGCCGACCTGGCGGCCCTCATCGGCCCCAACGCCACGGCCGCCGCCTCCTACATCTGCGACCGCCTCTCCGACACCTCCTACGCCGTCGACACCACCTACCTCCTCTTCTCCGCCTACCTCGTCTTCTCCATGCAGCTCGGCTTCGCCATGCTCTGCGCCGGCTCCGTCCGCGCCAAGAACACCATGAACATCATGCTCACCAACGTCCTCGACGCCGCCGCCGGCGGCCTCTTCTACTACCTCTTCGGCTTCGCCTTCGCCTTCGGCTCCCCCTCCAACGGCTTCATCGGCCACCACTTCTTCGGCCTCAAGAAGGTCCCCTCCCCCTCCATCGACTACAGCAACTTCCTCTACCAGTGGGCCTTCGCCATCGCTGCCGCCGGGATCACCAGCGGCTCCATCGCCGAGCGGACCCAGTTCGTCGCCTACCTGATCTACTCCGCCTTTCTTGACCGGGTTCGTTTACCCGGTCGTCTCCCATTGGTTCTGGTCCACCGACGGGTGGGCCAGCGCCTTCAATTCGAACGATCTGCTGTTCGGGTCCGGAGTCATCGACTTCGCCGGGTCGGGCGTCGTCCACATGGTCGGCGGCATCGCCGGCTTCTGGGGCGCCCTCATCGAGGGCCCCCGCATCGGCCGCTTCGACCACTCGGGCCGCTCCGTCGCCCTCCGCGGCCACTCCGCCTCCCTCGTCGTCCTCGGCACCTTCCTCCTCTGGTTCGGGTGGTACGGCTTCAACCCCGGCTCGTTCAACAAGATCCTCGTCGCGTACGGCAGCGGTAGCTACTACGGCCAGTGGAGCGCCGTCGGCCGGACCGCCGTCACCACCACGCTCGCCGGCTGCACCGCCGCGCTCACCACGCTGTTCGGGAAGCGCCTCCTCTCCGGGCACTGGAACGTGACCGACGTGTGCAACGGCCTCCTCGGCGGGTTCGCCGCCATCACCGCCGGCTGCTCGGTGGTCGAGCCCTGGGCCGCCATCATCTGCGGGTTCGTCGCCGCCCTGGTGCTGATTAGCTGCAACAAGATCGCGGAGAAGGTGAGGTACGACGACCCCCTCGAGGCCGCGCAGCTCCACGGCGGCTGCGGCGCGTGGGGCGTCATCTTCACCGCGCTCTTCGCCGACAAGGAGTACGTGGCCCAGGTCTACGGGGCGGGCCGCCATTACGGGCTCTTCATGGGCGGCGGCGGGAAGCTCCTGGCCGCTCACGTGATCCAAATCCTGGTGATCATCGGGTGGGTCAGCGCCACCATGGGGCCGCTGTTCTTCGTGCTCCACAAGCTCAAGCTGCTGCGGATCTCGGCCGAGGACGAGATGGCCGGCATGGACCTCACCCGGCACGGCGGCTTCGCCTACGTGTACCACGACGACGACGAATCGCTGAAGAACGGGATTCAATTGAGGAAAGTCGAGCCCACCTCCACAGCGCCGAGAGTCTAGATGTGATTTTTTTCCTCCTCAAATCGTAAGATATGTCAATTGCCATCTTCTTCTTTTTTGTTGTGGTGTGTTCCGCTATAGTTAGGTGGAAAAAAAGGAAAAAGAAAAAGAGAGACATGTGATTAGGTAATTTTTACTAAGGTCTTGGAGGTTTTGATTTGTGATGTGATATGATGAGTTAGTGGGTGGATCTTATTGGACATGAGATGGAGGGCTCGGGCTGCGAGTGTTGCTTGTCTTCTCTTTCAAAATTCACGTGATGCGGAAAGATGTACATTTATTTATTTTATCTTTTTTTCTTGGCGATTGAGGTTGGAGAATCTGCTGGGGCGATTTTTCTTGGACTTTTTTTTTTTTTGGGGTTTGATTCCTGGGATATACGTGGGCGTAAATTATTGAAATTTGGGTCCATTTTGGAGTTTGTTTTTTTCCCCTCTTGTTTATGTAATTTCGAGTCTCTTTTTGAAGTGAACAACACGTGACGAATGGCATGGGTCGCCTCGGAGATCGTGGGTGGTTTTAATGTTTTTCGTACGTTTCCTTGGTAAAAAGAGAGGTGCAATGACTGAGGAATGCGCTTGGGAACGTGTGTCGTTAGTTTGATATGGCCCGGATAACGAGGTCGAAAGAATCTTGCGAGGCTAGAGTTTTGGAACTGTTGCGAATCAAGGAATAACAAATTCTAGGGTTTCCACCAAAATCAATTTTCAAGAAATCGAGACTGCAACAGATAAAAGAACCGCAAACACTAGAAAAAAGTCTCGCACGCTTCAGTGATATAAAGAATATATAAAATAAATACGACTCACCTTTCCCCTAGTAACTTTTTACATATTTTTACTTTAGTTTGATTTTTGAAGGTCACTTGCATTTTGATACTGATTGTCCTTGTGTCCTCGATTTACGGAAATGTCAATTTTTTTTTTCTCACTTTACGCATAACACCTCCTAAACTCACACATCTGTTGCGAACACTCAAAGCCAGAATACCAACTGAGTGTGGAGGAGTGAGAGAATATTTAAATATTAAATTAAAATATTTGTATTTTCAATAAAATGTTTTCATGCTTAATTTTAGATAAAAAGACCAAACTAAATATGGGAGGAGTGAAAGAAAATATGAATATTAAATCATATTTTCATCTAGAAAGTGATTCTACAGGATATTATATGGTATAATCACATCTTCATCTAATAATTGGTAGTGGTTCTTTAAAATATTAGATGGTAATAATTTAAAATTTTAAAATAATTGATGAATTCTTGTATTCCACCAATAGGAGCAAGGACCTCCACTACCAAGATTTGGGATTCCTGTCTTGCCCAAACCCGAAATTCCAGTGGTTGGAACTTGAGAGTCCACAGGATAAACATTGATAAATAATTCTAGGGTCCATTATTGAAAGCCCATTCAAATGCAATGACGTCATTTCACCTAAAAGTGATATTCTTGTTCAATCATATTCAGTAACATGAATTTTTTCATGAAATAAACCGTCCCAATGTATAATTTGACAACGGCACAAATAAAGCGAAACTCGGTACGCAAATCATTCAGGGTGACGTTTTTATAAAGTTGAGTGAAATTGCTTTGGCCCAAAGATAAAGGGTCAGAGGTGCAGAATACTTAAAGAATGAGATGTGGCCGTGGTTTCTTGCATGATGGGACTTTCACTATCTATGGAGACGACATTTTTGACCAGCTGGTCCTGGTCCTGGTCCTGGTCACAAATGGACAAAGCATAGAGTGATCATCGTCCTCATTTTTGCAATACATATGGATTGTGATCTTCCTTGTAAGTTGTACTCGATATGTTGCGGCTTCTACTGGTTGAGATTTATCAATTAGTCGACTTACCTCTCTCCCGATTTAATAATTCATTATTTGAGAATTGCAGCTGCTGCAACTGGTATTTTCTTTTCTATCGGTCGAGAAAGTTTTACTGATGGCATGCCTTTAGGAATTTCTGTTATTTTCAACCTGCATCATATTTTCAAAGCAATACTCGAACTTATAATTTGTGCAATTAAATTGCCCAACTTATTGACTTTTTTCCAATTAAGTCCCTCGGCTTTTTGTATCAGCCAATTGAAATCGGTGCATAGTAGATGCAAGTAAGGGGACTATGGAAAATCAATTTGAGTTGACTAAACTATAAGATGTATAACTCTAGATACACTTAAACAAAAATGACAAATATCGCAAAAAACCCCTAAACTATACCCATTGTTACACATACACCCTAAACTTGGCCATTGTGACCCATATACCTTTAACTTTTTTTGTGTCATGAAAGAATCATATAGGCCTCTATTTTAGTTTTATTCAGAAGATATTTGTTATATTGATATAACTCCGGGATTTTTTATAACACAAAAAATTTTTCTGGCATTTGTGTCACTATGGGTAAATTTAGATTTTTTAGTGACACAGAAAAAGTTCCACAAGAAGGACAAAAAAAAAAAAAAAAAAAAGAAGATAAAACTTGTAACTTTGAAGAACTTTTCCCATGTTACTCGCATTCCATAACGAAAAAGGGTATCTTACAGCTAACGGATATCTTTAGCAAAAATGGAGCCGGTTGTAATTTCAGTTTCCTTCTTTTGGTGCTCCAATTATATTGAGAAGCCAAAAAGGATATTTCTAGCAAAAAAAGAAAAAAGCTAAAAAGGATATCTTACAGCTAACGGATGTACCACATAACGAAAAGTCGAATGCATATATCGTACGGACCTTATGAGAATCTTCGTCGACACTAAATCAATTTGATTCGATGTGCTTTTCAGATGGAGTTAAAGTGTGACTGTCTTTTTGTTTTGTCGCCAAAGACATGTCTTTTTTCTTCTTTAATAAGATGTAATTGTAGCTAAATTTTGAATAATATATAAAAATGAAAAAATTACCAAAAAAATCTTAACTTTCTTGAATTTATGTCAATTTAATTTGATTAGTTTAATTATAAAATTTTTGACAACTGACCAATTGAGTCATTTTAATCAATTATGGCTGAAATTTACTGAACATGGACGTTAGTCATCTTGCGTTACATTGTTGATATTGACATGAGCAATTTTTTAATTGAATTTTTGAATTTTTCTCTACCTTTTTTATTTTCTTTTTTTCCATTTTTTTTTTATAATTGCACCCTTGCCTAATCTAGGGAAGCCCTCATTAGCTATGAGGCGATGCCGCGGCCCTTGCAGAGATTAGCGTGGACTTTCTACCCTTCACCTTCCAAAATAAAAGGAAAAAATAAACCAAAAAAAAATAAAAAGTTCAATTTTTTTCGAAATTATTCATGTGAACACCTACTGTGTCATATGGGTAGGACAGTCGGCGTCTATATTAATGATTTTCTACTAAAATTGATTGAAATGACTCGATTAGCAAATTGTGTAAATATTTAGAATTAATTTAATTAAATTGAAATGTTTAAGACTAAATTAACACATGTATAATATATTTAAGACTTTTTAAATAATTTTCAACGTTTATTTCTGAACATCTTCAAGCATGTGAGAGACATAGAGAAAATTTGGGGGCTAGGGTTTTCTGAGAGCCCTCCTCTCTCTTTCGTGCGGAGAGTAACGTATGGAAGAGGAAGTTGCTGCTTTCTACTTTAGTTAATGGATTCTCTCGTCGCCTTAGCTTTCCAATCTTCCTTTTCCAGCCTTCTAGATGGGAAAAAGCAAGTCAAAAACCTTTCCCGTCGCTGTGGAAAGCAAGGGCAACATATTAGGAGAACTAAAAGACAACAAATCAAGCACGAAGTTCGATACGTGACTTGGTCTATGTCTTTGAGGATCGACTCTCGAGGGTCGTTGCAGAGAAAAGTTTCAGCACATGGGCTTCATTTATTTCATAAAAAACAAAATTAAGAATTATTTTTTGAAAGTGATTATTTATAAGTTTAAAAGATTAAATCATAAAAAATTTTAAACTAATATATCTGTGATAAATTCATCTCAAATTAATTTTTATGACAAATTTATATTTTATTAGTTTCCATTACATTTTAATGTCAAATTATGAAGTTAGATGATACGTGATAGTTAATTAATGTGTCGATTAGGGATTTACTTTCCATTTATCACAATTATATAATTTTTATGATTTTTTGTAGTACTAATCTAATTTAACAAATGATATATTTGTCACAAATATATCAGTTTAAAGTTTTTATGATCGAATAAATTTGTCACAAAATATACAATTTTGAGATTTTTTGTAATCATTTGGAGTAAATTTATCATAAGTATATCGATTTTAAATTTTTCGTTATAAAAAACTTAGTTTGGCGTAAATTTATCATAGGTATACTAGCTTAGAATTTTTAAGGGTATTGATCTTGTTTAAAATAATTAATCAATAATTTATATCTAGTTATTTTTGTGAATGATACAAATAAGTAACACAAACTATTATTTTTTACGAGAATAGAAGTGGTTAGGATATGAGTAATTAGGTCCAGTTAATTTAATTTATAAATTCGTTTGTTGGTCTTCTCAATTTTTAAAAGTAAGTAATATAAAACAATCATCTTCCAAATGGCCAGAAGATGAAGCGGGCAAAAGCAATCTTTCCCTAGGTAATCGCGGGGGAGTAGATTTGGTGCGCATGGGAAGCCAATGTTGACCGGGGAGTAAAGAAAGATGACGCCTATCGATCGTGGCTCCCACTTGAAGGCGTACGGCCCCCGCTATGTGCACTACATTTAATTGGAAAGAATAAATTTTCTCGTGGTCAAAGTCAACATTCACACAGTATGGTTGACGAGCATGCTTGCTCCGATTCTCTTTTGCTACCTTTCAATTGTTGCAGCGCCCCAATATTCTCGTTGTTTTAGTCTTCTTTTTGTAAGGAAAATTGGAGAAATGATTCATGAATTTCGTCTATGATTATTAAGCTTTCAATTTATCCAATATGATTTTTGAATTATAATCAAATATGTAATGTGATTCTTGAATTTCGATTTGTTCAATATGGTTCATGAATTTTTTGTATATGTTCAAATTAATCCATAAATTATATGAAAATGTTAAATGTAACCCATACCGAATAAATTAAAAATTCAAAGATCTTATTATACGTTGACCTAAAATTCAAGGACCATGTTAAATGGATTTAAAGTTTATGAATTATATTGCACATTGAGTCAAAGTTTAAAAACTCTTCATGTCATTATTCTCTTTTTTAAGAATAATTTCTCATTGTTATGGTTATAATAAACTCATAACAAACAGATATGTCATTGATAAAGCACGAATATAAAGTTGGGTGCATTACTATGTGGTGGAAATAAAAGTTTGGAGTTCCTAGAAAATTGAACTCGTAAACTCTAGCTTTGTAACAATGGTCTAACATTCATATACATATTCATTTATGTTGCAATGCAATATAAATGTAGTAACTATCACACCATGTGGTCTAAGTAATGTTATGCTTATTATACTGTTTGGTTTCATAATTATATATGTAATAATGGTGGAATAGTATTATAATTCTTTAAATGCCCTTAACATTAGAATTAGAGAGAATATGATAATTATTATTCTGATAATCGATTAAGATCCATGAGTTTAACTATGCATTATTAAGCACTATAATTATTGTATATTATTCATTTACTTATTTTAATATTTCGCTTAGTAATCATATGATATGTGTTAATGTCGATAATTAATTAGTAATATGATTACCGAAATAATATAAGATAATTAAGTTTAAACATTAATATACTTAACGATCTAAAGTGATGGCGGGAGAAAAGAGACAGTGATAACTTGGAAATAGCTATCACAGCACGGTTACACTAGGTACAGTAAAGGACATCGATATTCTGGGAAGCTACTGCAATTAATGGAGTCACTGACCTTTTTTGGTTCTTCCGGTTGAATTCACAATCTATTCTTCAGTGCTCAATAAAGTCCTACAGTCATCCGGTCTACAAAGGTGAAATGAGTGTACACTTCCAGATAGGCCATCTCCTGATTTAATTCCTCCTGTAGGACGTCAGTCTGGTGCTTACTATGTTAGTCGTCGGCGGCTGCCTAGCCGTGCAAAGAGGGCGAACAAGTATTGGGACTCCGCTCTTTGTAGGACAAGTTAACGGATCAGGGACAAATCGAGACGAAACGTCCCGAGAGATCTTAGACTAGGAAGTATCGATATTCTTCGAGAGCATCTATATCTTGTTGGATTTTCAGATACTCTCAGGTACTTTTCAATACTCGGTCAACACGTGTCAGAAAATTTGATACATGGTCAACTTTCTTGATACTCTCCAATACTCGAGTCCAAATTTCATATATGCAAATTTCCAACACCTGATTAAATGAGGGAAATGGAGAAAAAAAAAGAAAAACATAATCTTTTCTTCTTTTCTGATTCTCACTTCTTGTGGTACACAATTCAACAGCCAAGTTTTTTTTCTCTTCTCTTTCAACACGTTTGCCACATGAGTCCGGAATGAAAATTAATTGTTTTTTTTCTTCCAAGTTTTATAGATTATCGAAATGGAGTTGAATCTGTCAAATTCAAACAATAAATAATATTAATAAATTATGGATTAATGTTTTTAGTATAAGTTCATTCGAGGCTTTTATTTATTTATTTATTTATTTATTTATTTGTGAATTTGAATCAAATAAATTTGATTAATGATTATTTATTATGTATATATAAAAATATACATTTAATATATAACGTATCTCAATGTGTTGGAATTTTTTATTTTTTGAGAAACGACATAACGACATTTAATGTCGTGTTGTGTCCCGTGTCATGTATCAGTATTGAGACACTTAAATCTTAGAATGGTAGTGGAAATCCCGGTCGTCATCTTGAGGCACGGTTCACATTCACTTCACAAAAAGAAGGAATACAACGGATACGCTTGGAATTTCATCCCGATTTTCTTTAATGTCTTGACGTTCCTTGCTGTATCTACACCACCCTATAAAATCAACATTTAAAATCGGCCTCCGTCTCTGACCAAAAAAAAAAAAGAAAAAGAAAAAGAAATCGGCCTCCGTTCCCGAAAAGATAAAAAAAAATAATACCCATATCCATAAGTGAAAAGGACCTAAGGAAAAAAAATTAGAATTTTGTTACCCATCAGGCAATCAATCAACAAGAGTGTCCCAATTTTTTTTTGTTTCTCTGCCTTGTTTACTTGCGGTCACCTCCGCTTCCAAGATGGAACCTACTGCTTCCCAACATGGCTTTCCGAATAAGGTTAATTCTCATGGCAATAAGGTTAATTCCCATGGCAATTTGCATATCTCGGTTGAAGTAGTTTTGACGTCATTCTCCATTCCGGTTGTCGTCTAAGCAGAATCATGAGAAGAAATCAAGACAATGCTACTGTAGTATTGAGTCTTTGGCCGCGCAGGCGACGAAAGAAAAGAAAAGGTTAATTGCTCGACATCCTCCTGAACTTTGATATCGTTGTACAATAACTTCTGAACTTTAACAAGGTGTAAATTCCTTATCATCGCACATCCCCTTCAAGTTAATTGACAGCATCAGCGGTTCTGGTCGCGATTTAAAATGTTGAGGCGAATGTGAGTTTTCCAAAGGGCAATTATCGTTGCCCATTTGGTAACCATTATTTGCTGCCCCCTAATTTGATACCAAGGCTACTAATCCGGAAATTGATGTATAAAATTATGTCATAAAGTGATTTGACAATTGCGATTAGGAATTTAAACAATCGATCTCATTTCAACACCTAGATAATTATACTTTTGAAGGGCTTGATTACTAGGATTAAGGTTCCATTTATTTCACATAATCTCAAGATAATTTTTTTTGAATTTTCTAACGTTTGGTTTACAAAAAATAAACTAGTCAAGGAAAACAATTATATGAATGAAAGAAACACCTTTAAAAGTGGAGAAAATGATTTTTTTTTTCAAAAATAGAAAATTATTTCCAATCCTCATTCTTTAATTCAGAGCACATTCTCATCCGTAGACTCATTGTAATTATTTTTATTTTTATATTTTCTTTTTTAAAAATCAAATTTTTAATTGTTAATTTTTTTTCATTTTTCTTTTTCCTTGTCTTTTGGCTGGCATCCAACCCCAGGGGATAAACTTGCCCAAGGCTAATGAGGTCAAGCTCACCGAAATCTAGTGAGGCTTGAGCTTAGGATCTGGCAAGGCCTTAGGCCGTGTTGACCTCTAGCAAGCTCGAAGCTCGCCAATCTAGCAAGGTGGAGCATTGCCTAAAATTGGCTCAACTTGGCTCGTTGGAGTTTGGCAAGCTCGAGCCTCACTGGCCTTGGGTGAGCTCGTCCCTTGCCTATGGTTGATCATGTGGCTGTTGTTATGGCCGATGATTGACCAACGAAGAAGGAAAGAGAAAAAATTCAAATATTTTACTAATTTTTCCCAAAAAATCAAATTAGATTTTTCATACTAAATAATGGAGAATATTTTCTAATTCATTTTTTGGTGAAACAAATAGAGATTAAGTCAAGTTGTTTTGATCAACAATGAGAGCAAGAATCCATCCAAAACCGAGATTCCAGCGGTCAACACCGATTCCATGGAATGATAAATGACAGCAAATGATCTTGAACTCCATTTTGAAGGACCATCAAGATACAAAACAGCGACTATCATATTACCTAAAAAAGATTTTCTTGGTTATTCATCTTTAGCAGTATCAACTTTTTCCGTGAAACAACAAACTCAAGATATAATCCGAAAATAGAACAATTTAAAAAAAAAAAAAACTCAGTACACAATAAATAAAGGTCTTTTTTAATCCCTTATATTTTCAGGATTTAATGAATGAAATTGCTGTTCCCAAAAAGATAATGGGTGAGAGGTGTAGAATACAGGATAAGATGTGGCCATGCTTTCTCCCATGATTGGCTATCACTGTCTATGGAGACGGCACATTTGACCGGCTGCTCTTTAGTCCCAAAGGAACAAAGCACATAGTGCTCATTCTCATTGGCTCCTCAATTTCGCAAATTAATATGAATCATGAGTACCCTTGTTCTCGCGCGGATGCTGCCGGTTAGAACCCAATTGCGAAACAAGAATTTTCTTTTTTTGAACCAAAAAATTTATTTGCCCAAGAATATACCGGATCGTTGTCATTTAACCTGGAAAATTTATGGATCAATTGATTTTCTTGTCAATCAGTGCCATCAAATTATTGATGGTTGATGTCATATGGTATTATATTGTATTGTAGAATTGTCCAACAATGTATTATGTTATGTGTTCTATGATTGAGGTTTATCAATCAGTCGACTTTTTTCTTTTTTGTTTTTAGTGACGGAATGATTGATGATGCAGTACTATGTTCTATTAATAAATCAATCTCCCTCTGTCTCTCTCTCTCTCATTATTTGACAAGCATTTGCATTATATTTTTATAACGATATTCAAACTTGTAATTTGTGCAATCAAATTGCTTAACTTGTTGATTTTTCCAATCAAGTCACTTGTTTTTTTGTTTTGGCAAATTGAAAATGTCACATATATCGATGGAGCTAAATATAGACAAAATTTGGGCAACTTGGACAATTGATTTGAATCTAGTGTCAATAGCTCGAGACATAATTAAACAAATTTTCAATAGCTTTATGTGCTATAGTGGCATTGATTATTTCAAAACATCAAACTTTTTATCCACATTGATCATCACACATCTCCTTCAAGTTGCCAGAACTATCCACAGAAGGACTTGATCAAAAAAAAAAAAAACTTTTAAATTTAATGAACTTGATTTGAATAAATTATAAGTTCGATTTTTGGAAAAATATAGAAGTGTGGGATCAAATATGATCTTTTCCCATATTAGTCGCATTCCGTGTCTAATTATGCAAAAATGATGCGAATGTGATTGCAATTTGTTCTTTTTGTTCTCCAGTTACGTTGCGAGCTAGAAAAGATGTCTTACAGCTAATGCACATGTACCCCAAAACGAAAAGTCGAATGCATTCAATCAAGAAACGAACTTCAATGAGAGAATCTCCTTCGACGTGACCAAATCAATCTGGTTCAATGTATGTCTCAGACCGTGTTGAAATGTGAACCGACATCCCTTTTTCTTTTAAGTTCTGTCACGAAAAAGCCGTTTCTTGATAAGATGAAATTGTAGCTGAAGTCTGAATAACATAATATAAAAACAAATAAATCAAAAACCCATTTTCTAAATTTCTAAGTAAATAGTTATTCAACGGACTTTTCGAATAGTCTTAACTAACCATTAAAGAGATTTTTTTTTATAAGCAAATATGATCCACCTTCTCTGAAATAGCAAATCTCTTTGATTGACCTATATAAGTTCGTTCATCCAAATCACTATGAAGAACCGTTATTTTCGCATTTAATTGTTCTAACTCGAGATCTCATATAGAAACTAAAGTAATACTCGAGTAGAATGGGGATGTTAGAATTTGGGAGAATGGAGTAGGTTAGATAGAAAGACAAACCACTATAAATTTGTTTTACAACTCTTATATCATTTCAACTTTTTTATGTGCATGACTATTTTCCATTCGAGAAACACATTATAAACTTCCATTACAAAAAGGTTTTTAAATTTACAATCAATTCAACCCCTTGATAGTTGTGTTCAGTCATTTCAAGACTTTGCTCTCAAGTTAATAATCTAGTAATTCTGGCCAGCACCACATGAATCCTTTTGTCAATTGCAACCTTTTTGGGTGTCGGTCGATCCAATCCAATAAACTTTGTAATAACCCAAGTGTATCTCACTGGGTGCGAGGGGTCCGCCCTATGCGATGTGGATCGATTCAGACGTTTGGTATTTTCTTATAGGGTTCTGTCACAAACATTTGTTCTATAACATCTTGAAAGTATATGAGAGCTTCTGAGGGTATATGGGGCTAGGGTTTTACAGGGTCCTCTCTCTTTCATTGTATTTTGAACTCTGGCTAGTGAATGTCTGCTCGTTTTCACATTGTGGAAAGTAGGATATGGGCACAACTAGCCAATAAACACTTCGCACTTCTGCTTTCGGCTTTGGTCCATGTATCCTCGTCTCCTTTGCGTTTCAGTACTACTTTCTAGCCTTCTAGATAGGGAAAAGAAAGTTAACCTTTCACTTAGCGGTGGAAAGCATGGCTAACGCGTTAGGAGGAGAAAAACGGCCAAATCAAGCACAAAGTTTCAATACTTGACATGCTCGATCTCTTTAAAAATCCATCCTCCAGGGTTTTTGCTAATGAAAGTTTCGAAATTTAAGCTCTATTTATTTCGCGATTAATAAATAATTTGAAAAATATTTCATTAATATAACTATTTGTACCGCTTTATATAATTAATCAATGAAATTTCGTTACATTTTTATCAGTAATATTGATGGTCATTTCTAGAACATATTTTGAAAATTATTTATATCTTATGAAATAAATTAAACCTTGAATTCATAAAGCCAGCAAGAGCAATCATTCTCTTTGGAACCATGGGGAGGAAATTAGGTGGGCGTCTGCGTCATATTAATCTTCATTTGACTTTTTGGTGTTTTGCTTTGTAAACCGGAGAGAACAAAGAAGATGACGTCTATCGATTGTGGCTTCCACTTCAATGTGTACGGCCCCATTTGCGTTCATTTAATTGGAAATTAATAATCACCGTCTTGGTCAATATTGGCACACACACATTGTATAGTTGACTTGGAATTTTAATTGATTAGGTTTAATCAACTTTACTTACTTTGCGAAAAATAAATAATTACATATATTGGTTAGAATAATTAGTTAACAAAATATATTTTCATTATCTTTTCATAAACGATGAAAATATTTTTTATTTATTTATTTTTATATGTGAGACATGCGATCATATTTAGGCAAAAGTCTTCCAAATCACTCATTTTATATGGAACAAACAAAATCTCAATTTTCTTTTCAGCTTCAATCTTGTTTTTTTCTAATTAATTTCTCTTTCTTATCACTATAGACTCATGAAATACGAATATATCATCGACGGTGGATGGAAATTAAGTGGGGTCCTTTATAGTTATTCCGTTGCGATTCCTATTCCGCCATTTGATTTAAGTAATGTTACACCTATTAAACTATTTGATTTTATAAATGACATGTGTAATAAGGCTGGAGCAGTATCGGAATCCTCAGAATAACCTTCACATCAGAATTAGAGAGAATGTAATAGTTATTATTCCGATAGTTAATTAAGATTCATGATTTTAATGTCATATATATGTTCATAATACTATTCATTACATAATTAGTAGTATAATTGAAACAATAATTAAATAACGATTTGAGCATCGACTATAATATGATTAGTGATTAGGATAATAATTATATTATAAAAATACAATGAATTGTATGATAATTTAGATGACTGTACCTTTCTTTCGTGAATATTTTTTTGGCAAAGATGTGATCGTTATAGATTCAATGATTTCAACTAGTAGTTAAAATCCAATTTCAAAATTCAAATCCAAGCTTGGTCTAATCAAATCCTATCTTTTCAAATCCCAACTTAGAGATGTCTAATTCGTGAGCCAATTAGACAACATCTTGCTTTGAACATAAGAGTTGCTAAGAGTAAAATTCAGGAAAAGAAGCCAATTTTATGGGAAATGTAAAATCATAATTATTGATACAAGTCATTTTCACGTAAAAAGGGAATCTTTTGTTACAATGGAAGCAAAAGTGATGTGGCTTATTCAAGAATCAAAGTTGATTTGCTTTATAAAAAGAAGATGCTTTATAAAAGAATATGTCAATGATTTTTCTATGAAGTGGTTTCACGGATTCAGCCAATTGTCTTGATTGTGGAATATCATTGAGAATAGAAATCCGTGTTATCAAAAGATTTCCTATGATTATTTCTAATTTAGAATGAGTCAATCATCTAATTTGGTATCTAACCGAACAAAAATGGTTTAACCATAAACAGATTGCATCCGTTGGACACATATAGGTTCGATTAAGATTTGTTTATGTAGAGTGCCAAAAGCAAGCATGACATCATTTTGAACATAACGCCCCAATGTGTGGTGGCCCAACTTAAATGGGATATGATAGTTTCTTTATGGTCTAACATTCTTGCCAATACATTATCCTTGTTCTGTTCCGTATTGTAATCTCTAGTGAACCCCATGAGCAAAAGCCCCTATCATGATGAATCTTGTGATGTATTGGTGATGAGTATATAACGTAGCTTGAGTAGCAAAGTCTTGTGTTATGAATGCTTAAGCAAGTAAAGAGTTTCCACCGGCATTTAGAATTTCGGAAGTCTAACTAACAAGCCTTAACAGACAATAGATTGATGTTCAATCCTTTTAGGGCGACTCCATCCACAATGAAGAGTCCATAGAACATTTGGTGTAACATAGATAATAAATAAATGGGCTTGCCTTCACCAAGTAGCAAAGGGTTTGAATTTCTAGGTGGATGTGATAGGGTATTAATACATCCAAAACATCATCTAAATGTGAAAATATGTCCTCTAAAAAGGAAATATGGAATGAACTTATCATAATTTATGAGATTTTACAAATAAAAAAAGATTATAGGCAATTTGATAATGATCTAGTGACATTGCTTCTTCAACTCAAACCAACGAGCTTAAATTGAAAATAACTATTACAGGCATATTGTAATAGCAATTACACAAGGGGATGATGCAATAGTAATTACAGCCAAACCTATGGACTATCCGATTCCAGGATACAACAAAAGCTGGACGGACAACTTTGGCAACTTGATCACATTGGTTGCATTTGCCAAAAATCTTGACAAAGTTGAGGCCCATTGTCATCTCGGGCCCTGTGAAGGACCAGTTGACAGCGGCTCAACGGCGATGAAAATAGTCCAGACCAGTAGCCTTGCCTTCGACTGATTCAGCCTTGCCCAAGGGATGACATGTTTGCAAAATATGGTAAAGAAGGACAATGATCTTGTGGTAAAATTCCGCAAATCAAAAGTCCTAAATCTTTCGATTTCCTCCAATTTTCTATCCTTCAGTGCTAAACTAAGTCCCCATTCATTCAGTCTACAAATTAATACAAACTAGATTTGGTGAAATGGGTATACACTTCTAGATAGACCACGTCCTGAATCAATCCCTCCCTCTATCGTTCATGCATCAGTCTGATACTAGTTTTGTGAGGAGTTATCGGCATCTGCGGCATTGACCCGGTTGTAAAAGAGGTGGACAGGTATTAGGACTCGGCTCTTCGACCGACAAGTTAACGGATCAGGTGATGATCAGGACGGAATGTCCTCAAGTAATCCTAGAACGACAGTGGAAAATTGACTGGAGTCATCTTAAGGCATGATGCACTTTTACTTCGCCAAGAGAAGGAATACATTTAAGACGTAGGATTTTCATTCCGATTTTCTTTAAGGTGTTGCGATTATCATTGTATCTATGCTATTGCTACCCTACGAATCCACCTCCACTTTCAAGATGGAAATTACTTATTGTGGGTTTGTGAATGAAGTCAAATCGAAACAAAGCCCTTCAAATGCGAGCCCATAGCATGTTGCTTTAATATGAATCATAAGCAGCGCAGGCCCAAAAAAAAGTTAATCGCTCAACGTCCTCCTAAACATTGACATCATTACATAATAACCCTAAACTTTGAAAATTATAAATTTACCCTCCTGAACTTTAACATCGTTGCGCAATTGACCTTAAAATTGGAAAAGTTACAAATTAGCCCTCCTATGTTTCGATTTTTGTTAATCATGTAATAGACTTATTTTGGTCTACAAAAAAAAAGAAGATAAGTCCATTTTAAATAACACCCAATGGCTGTGCAATTATAGACAGAAAAATTAGTGACCGCAATAAAATCAAATATGATAAGGGTAAAATCTGTAATCTTTCAAAATTCGGGAGCTACTGTACAACGTCACCCAAGTTTGAAGTGGTTTTGGCAATTATCCAAAAAAATGAGGAAAATTTTAATGATGCATCAAGTAGATGATTTTGCAATGATGTAGAACCAACATTGTAAGTTGTACATATACTGCCCAGTTCTAGGAAAATCTCTTCTGCGTTAGTTCACATCTCATTTTAATGAACTTTTTTGTCCATTAAAAAGGAGAATAATTCTAAATAAGAATTTGAAATGGCTTCAATTTAAAGAAAAAAAAGGTTTAGAGTGAACTTTGTTCTAAATAAAGATGTAAAGTAGCCAACACAGTCTCCTATAAGAGCCTAACTCACTAATTAGTCATAATGACATCAGCATTTTGACATATTTTTTCTTTTGTTTTTTTTCCTTTTCTTCTATTCTCTCTTACTTCTTCCTCTTGCACACTGACTAGCCGACGACAGCCAAGTTCCTGGCCGACTTCCTCTGGGACTCTTGCCTCTTCTTCGTCGGAGTCAGCATCCACGAAGACGTGAAGAAGGTTTTCTGTGACTAACGCCTCGACGTTACCAAAAGATGTGGACTCCTAGCCGCAAGGGAGCTGGGTCGAGAGGAGCTAAGGAGCGTTGGGCTACAGAAGTTGGCAAGGCAGGTCTTAGGGAGGCAAATCCAGAATCTTGATGCAATCTTGATGAGCCGATGGGCTGACGAGCGTGTAGGTTTAGTACGCATGCCTTGGCACCATGTATAGTCAACAAAAGTATTTGATTGGTAACAACGGCGGCATGATAATTGGAAACCTCTGGTGTGTTTTCTTTAGTCTTCCCTCATAGGGACAAGTATGACTCTGGTTTGGGCATACATGCAAGAGTGTGTTTAGTTGCAAGGGGAAATTAGTGGCATCTACCACCAGGTCGATTTGATGCACTTGTTGATATTTCGGGCTGCTTATGTGGTGCTACTGTTCCTTGCTCTGAAGCTGGGGACTTTGTGGTTCTTATAGGACTTGTAATGGTGATTTCCCTTCTAGTGATTGCTGGAATCTAGTTAGAATGAGAAAGTAGGTTATTTGGCATAATTTGGTATCCAAATGTGTTAAAGATATGACTTTATAGCTTTGGCTCTTGAATTAAAATCACATTTGTTCTTTGATTGCTCCTCTTTCTGAAGATAGTCTGGAATCGTTCTTTTCCTTGCCGGTATTCATCTTGCTAGTGGACATTGAAATTGAGAGCTGGACTAGGAAGTGATGTATTTAAAAGGCAAGTCCTATGCTAAGAAATTTTTTCTTTTTTTTTTTTTTTCCAGTCAAACTTTGCTAAGAAGCTGTTGAAATTGGCCTTAAATGGTGTTAACTACATTACTTGAAGAGAGAGAGAGGAATACAACTCTTCATGATAATGTTGCTGCTCTAGTTGATGGGGGTGTTAAATAGCGTTTGTTGTCAAGGTGAAGATGTCCTTGAGTTTGGATCATCCGTTAAAACCTCTTATGCAACATGGCAAATTGAAAGTTTGTAATGCTATGTTGAATCATTCTTCTACTAGTATTTCTTTGTGTTTCATTTACAGTACTTCAGCCTAGTTGCTAATTCTAGGTTTGTGTTGGACATTTTTTAGTTTTATGCTATAAAGATAAACTAGTTTACCAAAATAAAATAATCATGTGTTCAACCGGTAGTTTGTGAACATCAAAATGAAAAATGTTCAATTAGAATATGAAAACATAACTGAATTGATTCTAATTACTCTTTGAGACGAAGTAGATGAAAAGGACCTTGTGACTTCAAAAGAATTGAACGAGAAGTCATATGAGTTAACGATCTCATGTATAGTTCTATACAGTGGCAGGAAAGGGAACTTATCTGTCAACTTTTTCTCTATCACCCAAAAATTGAACTCTACCAGTTGCTAGAGTACACTTAATCTCTCGATTTGAAATCACTACTAATTACATGCATGTATTATATTAGAAATAAACCTATGTCATCTCGCACCTAGGATTTAGATTGCATTTTCATTAATCATGCAAATGCAAGATTAAAAATCATTTAATTTGTAGACTTTTAGGATAATTTGTCCTATTGGCTGACAAGAAGATGTACATGGCAAAAGAAAAATTTGGACGAAAATGCTCTTGACTAGTTGGAAGACTTTGAGGCATTAGCGTTGGCCATGTCAAATAAGATGGCTGATGTCCACATTAACAAATTCCAGCCAACCTTTCATCTGGTTAATGGCTACCAGAGTTTTGATAATTAAAGCTTTAGGTCCTCTTCAGATTCATTATATTTCAGTATTGTAATACGTGAGGGTTTCATTTGGTCTTCTTCAACCTCATGGTATAGCAAAACGGGTTGGTGCATTGAGTTGCGAAAGGAGGAATCATCAATGACTTCTCGCCCTGGTATTGGCCATAGTTCACAAGAAAATGAATCCCGTGTACGTCATAATTTAATGCGACATTGGTTTGATGATGAAAGAATTGGGTGACCTCCAAATCATCCATTGGACATTTGTCACGGGCTAATTAATTGGGTTTGGAACCGTGTTGCAACTTAGTCTTCCTTGGATCAATGGAAGTACCTAAGCTAGGTCTTAGATTGATCGGTCACTCGCTTAGCCAAATCGTAAAGAAAGAAACTTTCTAAAGAGAGGGTTCTAGAAAAGAATGTTTTGTATTGCTCAAGAGTTTAAATGGATATAAATAGGACGAAGGACAACCTTATTTATACAAGAGTCCCTCATATTATAATTTTTGATGGCTTATCGATCTAGCAATGGAGATCACATCTCTCCATCTACCAACTATTGGTATTTCTGCCAAGAATGCTCTAGAGCTTAGTATATCTATTGTATTGCTCATCTTGGGAATGTTTCAAAAACCCTAGGCGACTTGTTCAGTCTTCTTGGATGTAATATGGTACCTTGATCTCGGAGAACCTTGACACTATGACACATGAATGATGCAGATCGCGGAATCAAAAGTGGCTTCATTCTACCATAATTGTTGGAGGGCACTAACTAACAGAGAAGTGATTTGGATTCAATTTGCCATCCCTTTTTTTTCGGCCAATCAACGCTGGTTTAGGTCTTTCACCTTTTAGGTTAATTCTAACCTGGACAATCTCTCTTCAGCATTTGCACCGGATCTTGATTTATATATACACACTTTCCTTTGTCAAAATTTTACCATTAAATTGCTAAATTGAATGACATGTGATAATTAAAGGTATATCAATTTAGAGATTTTGCCATTTATTTGTCACGAGTGTTCCGATTTATAATTTTCATAATATTAATCTAATTTAATAGAAATTGACAATAAATAAATTTATGCCAAAGTAAATCTAATTTAAATTTTTTTATAATCAAAAAATTAATTTAAGGCAAATTCATTACAAATATATTAATTTATATTTTTTTCATGATATTAACTCTAAAACGTAAAAGCTAATTCTCTCGTATAGCAACCATGGAGAGACCGTTATTGTCCCGACCCGACTCGATCCGACCGAGCCTCCATGGATCCAGACTCCCCCGAACCGGGAAGCAAACTGATAAGGAACAACGTAAAAACCAACGACCGAAAAAGAGCAACCGGACATCGAAGGCCATGGAAGTCCTGGCGACGTCCACTTCTTCTCTATCCACTCTCCGCCCGCGCTTCGTTCCCTCCGGTGCCGCCGGACCCCGCGCGATCCGTACCGCCGCCATTGTTCCTCTCAAGCTCGCTCCGACTCAGGTAACCCTCTCCCCGATCTCTCCGTTCTCGCTCCCGCGATCGGTCGCCGTCCGGTTCGTGGAAAGCGATTCTGATCGAGCCATCATCTCTCGTCGCGTCCCCGCTGGCCAACGGAAGCCTCGGTCCGCGACGAGCCTTGGAGCTCGGATAGCGTGCGCGAGCTTCTTAAGCAAGGGCGCCGGCGCCGGCGGTCGCGCGGTCGCGAGTTTTGGAGGACGCAGGTGTGGAGGCTCGACGGGCGCCTGTCGCTGGACGGGCTCAAGCGGCGCGTCTCCCGGGCGTTCCTGAAGCTGCTCGTCGGCGCGATGCTGGTCGTGTCGTTCTCTTTAGCCGTTAGCAATACTCCTTCCTGTGAGTCCGTTGTCGTCGCTTACGTGCTGCTTGGATTTTTTAGTGTCGGCGGCTGAAATGAGGAATCTTCTTTTTTTTTCTTTTCTTTTTTCTGGTGATGCTGATGCGGCGCAGGGGCTCTCAGTGAAGAGAATTTGCTCTTCTTAGAGGCGTGGAGGACTCTTGACCGCGCCTACATTGACAAGAATTTCAATGGGCAGAGTTGGTTTAGGTATAGAGAGAATGCACTGCGCAATGAGCCGATGAATACGAGGGAGGAGACGTGTATGTATATTGGCCTTCGCTTCTTTTTTTGTGTTTGCTGGTGCTGCTATGATTTAGAGAGGAGTAGAGAAGTTGTTCCTAGTTTAGATGCATAGATAGAGACAGCGGGTTTGGATGTGTTTTGCAGCCCAAAGTGCATTTTTGTCTCTTACTGGTGAGACATAAATTTGTCTCCAGGATTAAATGAGAAAGGATGATGTTCTGACTAAGGATGTGAACATGCAGCATAATTACAGAACAGAATACCAATTGGTGGGAACAGGGGAAACTGAAATAGCAAAATATGAAGTAATCAAATAACAGTACTATGAAATTGGTGTTTCTTGTTTATAACCAGTCTGATCATCATTTTCCATTGGCATATCAGATACTGCAATAAGGAAGATGATTGCCACACTGGATGATCCTTTTACCCGTTTCCTGGAACCTGAAAAGTTCAGGAGTTTGAGAGTACATACCTTCTCTTTACTAACATTCTAGATCCTTTCTTCCGTCAAATAGGGAACACATTTTTTCTCTGCATTGTAGAGATTAGCGAAATATTTAGTCATTTTTCTGAATTTTGTGAAGGCAGTCTGGAACTCAAGGTGCTCTAACGGGTGTAGGACTCTCAATTGGGTATCCAGCTCGAATTGATAATTCACCTGCTGGGCTGGTAGTAATTTCTGCAGCTCCAGGAGGTCCTGCAAATAGAGCTGGCATTTTATCCGGAGATGTTCTACTTGCGATTGATAATTCAAGTACAGAAACTATGGGAATATATGATGCTGCAGAGAAATTGCAGTGAGTAGTTTTAGTTTTTCCATTGGTCAGTTCCCTTTTTTCCCTGCTGGGATTTGATCCTAGCACACTCCCACCCGAAACATAACCCCCCAAGGCTATCAGACTGATGCCTGGGGGTTCATCTATGTAGTCTATGTCTATCCTTATAATAACTAGTTACATGCATATTCATACCATGGTTGAATCTATTATATCTTGAGACTTGAACACAGATTATTGTCTTCCTTCTTTGAGTGCCTATAATATTGAGTTTAAATTCAAAATAATGTGCTGTAGTAAGAATTATTAAACTTGCCCGAGGGTCTCCATAAACTTTCATCATGAATTGCAGGGGTCCTGAAGGAAGTACAGTGGAATTAACTCTTCAAAGTGGAAATGAAATAAAGCATCTAGCCCTCACGTAAGTTCAATTTCTGTGCTGCTTAACAAGAACTGATATAATGTTCATCTCTGGTAGAGTTGGAACTTTTACAACAACATAGGCAAGTAAAAGCATTTAGGTACCCCATGTGAGCTTTAAATAATCACTGAAAATGAGTTTTTCAGTATTACATTTATTCTGGCTATAGGCTCTTTTTCATTGGTTATGTAAATCTAGAGCAGTGGGTCTCTATAATAAACTGCCTCTTTCCAGGAGAGAGAAGGTATCACTAAACCCAGTTAAATCAAGACTTTGTGAGATACCTGGCTCTGGAAAAGATTCTCCAGGAATTGGGTATATCAAGCTAACGTCATTTACCCAAAATGCTTCTGGTAAGCACCTTTAGTTTTGTCTCGACAATGCCAAAGCATGCTTGAAGCTCCTGTTTCCAAAAAGAAAGACATGCACTAAAAGCTATCATGTTTGTTCCGTAATGTTTATGCCATAATTGTCAAAATCTTTCTACTCACGAGTTTATACACATGTTTTCTTTAACTGAGAGGTTGTGTGTATTGCCAATTCGTGGGCACTTTGGGAGGGAGAGGTGTTAAGATTTAAATAGTTGTGTGAAACTCTAATATTATGCCAGGGCAAGATGTCTCCCATTTAGTTCATTGTACTCCGCCTCATCTATTTATGTGTTTCCCTTATTTGTGCGCCTTGGGCTCCCATGAATTCTTTCACATACTTGAATTAAGTTCTCCCACCTTAAGTCCTTCGTCATAATACTGGTCTTTGAGTAACAGGTGTTAAGATTTAAAATATAGTCTGTGTCATTCTTAAATAGCTTGAGTTTTTAGAACAAATGGTTAAAATTCAAGTTATCAGAGATGTTGAGGGAAGGCTATTGAGAGGGTGGCCTGATAACTGATTGTTATGATTTATTCAATAAATAAATAAATTGAAATCTTGGCTCGTTGAAATTATTTGCTGTTGACCTCTTTGAATGTCACATTGATGTAATTGAACTTTTAGAAATGGATATAAGAATATTTTTTGTATCAAGAGTTTTATAACAATGCATATCTAAAACCTTCCTTGGGACCTGGATAAGCTTAGTATTCCATGTTGCACTACTGTGGAAAGTATAAATTGTGTTCAAACTGTTTTTGCATAGGTCTTACGCAATAAACAGAAAGTACGATGTGTGCTTCTGATTCCCATGTGTGCTTCTGGCGTCCATAAATTTATGTAATGAAGTCTCTCTCTCTCTCTTTCTCTCTAAGCGCACACAGGGGATCTCATCTCACAGTTTTTTATGCTGTAGGTGCTGTAAAAGAAGCTATTGAGACACTAAGGAGCAATGATGTCAGTGCCTTCATATTGGACCTTCGAGATAATAGGTAATTAGCTTACTTGCTCCGTCGTTGATTTTGCTCCATAGACTTATCAGGCTTCTGAAGGTTTTATCTTGCTGCAGCGGTGGCCTTTTTCCTGAGGGTGTTGAAATTGCTAAACTCTGGTAAGCTCTTCTTCTCTATTCTAGCTGATAAAGTGGAATCTGTATGATTTGTGTTCAGCAAATCAAGCATGAACTTCAAGTAGCTAGCACATGGCCATCCAGATTAAATGCCACAATTGTGACACATCTTATATAATGATGCACCATTTAACTATATTAAATTATGGAAGTGTCCTGCCTGTCCACCAATATATGGTAATGAACTTGTTTTCCATGCCAATTCATTTACCAAATCACCCCCATACTTGCATTCTTTGCTGATGATTATTTGGTTGATTGGGTATGCCCTGATGACAAAGAGCATGGTATCTGCCATAATATCTTACTAGTATTATTTGACAAGCTGGCCCACAGTTCCATTATCTGGATCCCGGGGGGCTTCGTTTTCCCCATCATTATCTTATTTTCCTTCCATTTTCAACGCTTAAATTGAAGCAATTTATTCATCCAAATGTGGCGTTAACATTAACTTCATTATGTATCCCAGGCTGGATAAAGGGGTCATTGTTTATATTTGTGATAGTCGTGGCGTTCGAGATATATATGACACAGATGGAGACAAAGCTATGGCAGCATCAGAACCCCTGGCTGTTCTGGTAGAGGCTTGTTGAATTTTGCGAATATTTCTATTACTATGATTTGCTACATTTGATGTATATCATGTGTAAGGAATGTAGCTAACTTAAAGCTGCGGTATCTCTTTATTTTGAGCAGCATAGATAATGCCTGGAAGATTTTTTTTTTATCTACATGCCATAGTCTTCTTTTCCATTAGACTGCAGTATGTGACTTTCGAAAGTAAAAGTTTTGCTCTCTCTCTCTCTCTCTCTCTCAATATAAGTGTGTCATGGTGAGGCAGGGCAGCTCTGCATGCATGCTTTCGCTATAGTGAACAGAATTATGGTACTCATCATCTTCCATAGTAAATTACTCATGTCTGTGGGGCTTCTCTCAGGTGAACAAGGGCACAGCAAGTGCAAGCGAAATATTAGCAGGAGCATTGAAAGACAACAAACGAGCAGTGCTATTTGGGGAACCCACATTTGGCAAAGGGTGATAGCTTTTATACCTATTCCATGCATTCCATTGCATAGTTCTGACATCAATTTATCTTACCAACTCTACAGCAAAATCCAGTCAGTCTTCCAGCTATCTGACGGCTCTGGGCTAGCAGTCACAGTTGCTCGTTATGAGACTCCCGCGCACAATGATATTGACAAGGTCTCCCTCCCTCCCTCCCTCACCCCCCCCCCCAACCTCTCTCCTCTCTCTCTCTGTGTGTCTCTCTGTGTGTGTGTAATATCTGGTCTTCGCTAAGTCGCCTTGCTCTTATTTAGGTGGGTGTAATTCCTGATCATCCTCTTCCCAAGCCATTTCCCAAAGATGAGGAGGCATTTTGTGGCTGCCTCCAAGATCCAGCATCAAGTTGCTACGTGAACAGAAACCTACTGTTTACAAGATGACGGGTGCTTCCGAAGCTTAACAAATCAAGCCATCTCCAGGCTACATTCTTTGATTGGTTTAACATTCTTTTAGATGCTGCTGGGCAGCATAGTCCTCATCAAGTTACTTGTCATCGACCGTTTTCTTTGCAATGGATCGAGGAGAAACATGATGCTCATTACACTAAATTTGCGAAATTACCGCATCTCATCAATCCTTGATGGTCTGAAGTGTTCTGGGAGGCTGGTATCTTGGATGAGCTGCCTTCGATTTGATTGGTGATGGCTTATCGAAAGTAGTATCTTAATTCTCTCTCTCCTCTCCCTCCCTCCCCCGGCCACCCCCACCCACCCAAAACACCACCCAAACACCCCCCCCCCCCCCCCTCCTCTGCGTTTTTCTTGGCTACGATTTCCTGGTTGCTATAGTTTTGGGAAAATAATTAATGAACGAGGCTACATGAGCTAATGATGCTACAGATCCATGCAAGCCCAAGAAGGAATTTGGGCTCAGAACTGCTCATTGTTGCATTCATCTACATGATTCTTCGAGATGAAACGCCTGGCAAAGCTTAAGGCCGTTAACAGTGTAACATACACTCGAGAAAATAGAGCAAAATTCCCTTAAAAAGTAAAATGTTCTGAAACATGTTAACATTGCAAATCATTTGCGTGGTACTTCGCCACATTATTCCTCAAATCTATAAGGGTCACGATACAAGTGACCAAAAGCCACTGCTCACTACACGTAGAGAATGGAAGACAAGTTACAGGAGAGGATGAATCTGAAAATGCCATTTAGAGGCTAAAGAATAGAAAAGAAAAGTGGACTTGGCTTCTATTTGGAGCTCTAAGTCTTAAACAATGAGATGAACGCATACTGGTATCCCGAATATGGCAGTGCTTTCTTCTTCATCACAGATTAAAGAAATGATCCTCAACGAGGAAAATTATCAACAATCAAATTATCCGATTTACCAACAAGCTAATAGTTCCCCGACCTCAGGCAGTGACTCGTTCTGAGTTCCCAACCAAGCAAGATCAAACAAAACTGCTCATAAACTCAAGCTCACTTTAGCAAATCACCAGAACATTTTAGTCCAAGAGCCGAGGAATGGGAACATCGCAATCAAAAGTCTCAACAGCAACGGAACATCATCTCTGCTTGCCTTTCTACTATACTTGCCAATATCCATCTGTGGTCTTTGCGGTCTCTCTGAAACCGGGGACGACTTCCCTGTGAATTGCTTCCCCTCCAGCTCGTCCCATCCACCAAAACCGTTTGTATCTCCCTTATACTCGGGGGCAGAAAAATCTCCCTCAGACTCCCCTGATTCATACTCTATCTTATCCTTCCTGTTCCATCTCCTCCAATCTCGTTCTTCCTTTGTTCTGATATTGTTTGCACGGTAAGGATATCTTTTCCTTCTCCTTCTCCTGGCTTTACCTTTTGATTTGTTCTTTTTTCCAGGCCGCAATTTCTTAATTAGTAAAGCAAGGGCCGATTGTCCAAAAGGAAGAGCCAGAGTAATGAGAAAAGCTTTTGGACCAGTAGCTATCAGCCATGAGATGAGGATGATAGGAAGCGTCCAACCATAGGATTTGAATACCTACACTGGCCAGAAATCACAGTTGAAACACTAAACTTAAACTAAACTTATTGAAACAGACAAGGGGAAAATATTGCAGGAATCATTTTTTGCAAAATAATGGGAAAGAACCCTCTTGCATTCTTCCTAAAAAAAATCACATAATTGAATTGAGAAACTTCTTATAAATTGTGTATTACCTACAAGAACAAATTCACCTCCAGAGGTTCTCATGGTCAAACATCCAAAGAGGCAAGTCTCCATTCATGCCTCATATCCAATATCTATTTAAGCTTTTTATTTCTTTAAATGAGGAACATTAGATGATACAATGTTATTAACAAGCAATATCAAGAAAAAAAATGCAAAATGCTTTCTATATAACATTGACAAAACTTGAGGCTAGAACACCATAATCTTTGGAGCTAGATGAGAACTTATTATATAAGTTTAGTAAGAATAATAGTTGATGATGAACTTGACATATAGGAAGTACACAACAATATGCACATTGCAAGGCAAATGCTTTGTAATTTATGTGTTGTCTACATACTAAGAATTTTCATATGCTATTGGTGTGCTTCTTTTTAGTTACTCCACACGTGTTTTGCTTTCCTGGTACAACAGCTACATTTCTTCTGTTTTTAACAGAGAAGCTGTGAATAAGTTCACACAACTTAATAACATTAGATGTTGCTATTCATATGTTCTTATAAACATGAACTACTCACAACTAGAAAAAAATCAAATTTCGAAATTTGAAATCAAAATTGTAACCAAAAAGGTTTAAAGCAGATATCAACCAAAGAAAACTTAACTTGATATGTGCATAGACAAAAACACATTTAAATAATTTGATAATAGCAAACGCATTGGAATAGTTATCAAGTGTAGATATCAGCGGGGCCCACAAGTATCATCCCTCCCTCTTCTTGGTTAGTTAATTGACAATCTCAAACCACATCCACGTCGCAGCCCATCGAATGCCAAAGTTATGTAAAGTACCAGGCCAATTTGGGTAGGATCGAGGCTCAAACCATGCACTATGAGGGAATTGTCAGGCCAATATGATGGAGATTAAGTACCAACAATGGGAAACCACAGAAACAGATCCCATGCATGTGAAAACACAGATGTGATTGAAATAGCTTTGATGGGTATTACTCAACTTGAAAGAAATTTGAATCTTACCAATAAAAAAAACAGAGAAATGGACAATTGGCGCTGTTTTGGAACTCATCAACTTCCATAATTTGTAGCAATTAGTCATATAACAGTTACCGAGCCACTGATTTTTACGTGAGGATGAACTTTGGTATGGTTCTCAATTTCAACGTACAAGGATAAGGAAGGATAGATGGACCGAGGAGCTACCCAAGCCAATCAAAAGTAGAAGATATATCAAAATGGGCTACTAACTTAGTTTGTTGGATTAGTTGATGAATATGAGCATAAGAGCAGGACTAGTAGAGAAGGGTATTGCAGCTGACAGCACAGTTAGAAATGCTATGAATGCAAGAGTTCGTTCTGAATTATCCGCATCTGAAAGAGAAGAACACTTTGATGAAAGTGCACACTTCCTGCTCATCTAGTCATGCTTAGTACCAGTGGGATAACCATGATGGCCCTCCACCCCGAGGACGATAGTAAATGAAGGCAGGAGATTGAATCAGCAGGCCCTGACTGTGAGAACAGTAAGATGTTGAATTTGGACACCAGGAGGCATTCAAGTTCTTAGGAGATCATGATAAGCTGGTGCAAAGGCATTGACATGAAGTTTAAGAGGTGCACTATGCAGCGGTGATCTAAGCATCTCCACCCAAAATTCATGAGGATTCCACCGTCAACTACAAAAGTTCTGTCTGCTCCAACACAAAGCTCATCCCAGGACCACACTTTTCAACGTGTGTTGGGAACAAAAAGTCATTTAATGCCCTTGTTAGTCAGATCGATTGTCAACTTAACCACGCCACATCAACCACCACAGTAACATTAAGAAATCTACCGGTCCCTGACTCCCTACGGTGAAATCTTCAATCCTGACAACTGAAACGTGCACATGCCTCAACATACTCAAGCAAAACAGGACATCGAAACTTCTCACTGCAATCCGCATTTGTCATTATTCGTGAAATTCTCCAGCATAAAATTAACAGCAAACAACCACCATTCGCCCAGCAGGACAACCGAGTTTCACGCTTTGTTCATTAGCGAACTCCATCCAATCAGGAAATGCTGCCGCACATGATACAAAATTACACAAGAGCGTGGCGAATTTAAGCAAAAGCAGACATTTTTGTGCAGCACATCATCACAACGCACGAGACCCGATTCATCGAATTCAAGAAAATTACGAAACATCCGCTAAATCGAAAGAAATGGTTCGGCCAACAAAAAGAACTCGAAAGAAATCATTGGAACATACCTTGAGGATCCAAAGCGAGTCAATCACCTCCTCCCAAATCCCAACAGGCTCTTCCTCCTCGTCCTCGTCTTCATCTCCGTCGTCGTCGGACCACCAACGCCTCTTCGAGGAACCATAATAACACGGCCACCAACGCTTCTTCCTCCTCTTCTCCTTCCTCCTGACCCACCTGTCAAACCCGACGCCGTCGTCTCGACGGTCGTAGCCGAATCCGCCCGGCCCCCGGTTCCCGGCATTGGAGCCCCACCCGCCGTACCTGGCCACGAGGGTCCAGTCGGTTCTCCTCCGGCGACGGAAGAAGAGGAGGGCCGAGCTCGTGGGCAGCCCGGAAGCGAGGCTCCTCGGCTCGCACGGCGGAAGCAGCGCCGGAGACGACGGCGAGAGCCTCCATGGGGGAGGGGCGAGGACCTGCAGCTGCAAGTGCAAGAGCTCCATCCGTCGCCCGCGCCTTCCGCGTTATCCGCTGCTCTTCTTCCCTCGAGCTTTCTTCCATTTTCTTCTTTTCTCGACTTTCAGATTCTTGTGTGGCGCATAATCGGACGAGTAGGGTGATATTATAATCCCCATCCCTTTCGTGGTTTTCAAGCAGTTTGCTCTAATGATACCCTCTAAACCTCGTTTAGTGTTGGTCGTCACAAATTTTTCCTTTCTTGTCTCTTTTGCAATTTTTTAATTAAAATTAATTCCATCGAAACTCCCAAAAATTAGTACCCACCTGAGTTGTTTATTCGAAACTACTATTAGTCTAAAAGAATTTCAGACCAATAATGTCATATGACACATTTTAATATAAATTAATTTTCGTCTCACGAGAAATCCCAAGTTACTAGCCTAACCTGATCCATCCTAAATTTGAGATATGATATGAAGAAGGGTAGATTCAGATCTGAAGCACCAATTTAGGATTCTTCATGAAACAAGATTGGTTTATAGTAAATGTGTTGTTGGATTTCTAATTTAATTCTTTGTGAGACGATGAATTAATTTGAGAAAAATGTGTTGTGATTTGAGATTTGAGATTGCATTAGCCCTTTTTAATTACGATTGACACAAGTGTACACTCCATGCTCTTAAAGTAAACTCTTAATTTCTCATTCTACTAGGATGTGTTTGTTTCACAATTTTTTTTTTTAAGATTTGGAAAATTATTTCCAAAAAATGATTAGTAAAATCACTTTAAAAATTTAGAAATCTTTATTACGAAAAGGACTTGAGAGAATAAATGATAATTCCGCCCAATTTGGAGTGCCGGGAGTGCCAAAACTTACCATAGGTAAACACTTAGGTGCTAAAACTTCCAAAATATACACTTAAGTGCCAAAATCAAAAAAAAAAAAAGGACACTTTATATACCAACGGCGAGAAATTCTGGCCAAAATGTCAACATTGCATTTTCCTACAACATTTTTTTACTAAGGTGGCATTTGTTTTGTAAAAAACTATCAATGTGGCATTAACGAGACTAGATTATCCCAAAAAAATGCCGTTTTGTCCCCAAAATTGATCTTTAAAAAAAAAAAAAAAAAAAAAAACTAGTATGACATTGTTTCACATCTTCATTGCTAAGTAGGTTTTTCAACGAGTATTAAAAATAAGATACGTCGAATTTCTAGCTAGCCTCATTGAAATTAACATTTGGTGCCCAAATTTCCAAAAAAAAAAATTGGCATTTAAGATGCGTTTGGTGACATTTCTATTTTTGGAAATAATTTTTTTCAAAAATAGTTATTTTTTATTTTTATTCCCTAGAGCAATTTCTGAGTAAAATACGTTTAATAACTGCACAAAATTTCTATTACCAAAATAGAAAAATAATATGAATGCATTTGATACGATTCACAAGTTTTTTGTGACGTAAAATTTCTTTCAAATTTTTAATAATATTTTTGAGATATTTCTTTTTTTTTTTATTTTTCCTATTTTCTTCTTCCTCCTCTAGCCATCATTTGTTGCCAGCTATGGATGGCAAACGACAGACAATAGCGGATGGTGACAAGTGACAATGACCATCAACATGTAGGGGTAGCAACTAGCAAGCGGCAAGGAAGATAAAAAGAAAAAGAAAAAAAATGACTTATTTCTATGAATTGTTCCTGGAATTAAGAAATTACTTTTTTTTTATTTCTTGTTTTTCTCCCAAATCTATTACCCTTATGCTTTTCTATTCTAAGGAACAAAAAAATTAATTAACGTTACAAAATGGATTTCTATTATTTTTATACTCTTAGGAACAAAAGAATAAAATAGCAAAGAAATAGAAGGCCCTATCTAGTAACTATCCTCAGAACAGTTATTTATTTTTCTTTTTTTGAGTTAAAAGTAAGAATATATTGAGCTTTGACAAGTATACAGAAATCGGCGAAAAAAACTTACACTCTAACTGCAATCACAGAAAGAGTGAAAGGGAGCTGAATAAGAGGCCACAAGGGCAACAACAAGAAAAAAAATAAATAGCCATGGCTCAAACAAGCCGCAGAACGAGGCCCAACAAACCTCGACCAGCAAACCGAAAAAGGCAAAGAACGGAGAGCCTAGGTAAGGGAAGATAAAGATGAAGGAAGGCATAGCCGATACCGCTACAGAGGCGAGGCCGTAACAAAAACCAAGGGGTCAAAGCCCCACCTTCTCTTAAGCCTCTTGTTTCTTGGAGTAATAACAACATTGGTAAACGTAAAGCTTTGTCCTTCACAACCTTTAAAAGGTGATTTTTTAGAGCTAAGACCACTAAGGTTTCCCCTTGAAAGATAATGCTATATCTCTTCTTCCAAATAAGGTGGCACAAGGCTTCGAAGGAGAAGCGCGCGATGTTGTGATAGAAGTCCTTATCGATTAAGAACTTCAACGCCCAAAAGAGATTGTCCATCCAAGGTTTGTTCCGCCAAGGAAGGCTACACCTGGCTGCCCAAAAGTAAGCGAGTGTCGCCGAGGTATCACATTTAAAAAATAAATGGTCAATTGAATCCGATAAGGTGTTACAGAAAGCACATTTTGTATAATCAATTCTGTCATGAGATAGGAGTAGCATCTGAGTAGGAAGCCGATTTTTTGCAATCAACCATAAATTAAATTGAAAGCTAGGGGCTAATGCGTCATCCCAAATGAGAGAGGCCCAAGGCACACGGTCTTTTTTTTTTTTTTATCTCTAATGGTGTTCCAAGTAAAAGCAATTGAGAACATATTAGTAGTATTGTTGCGCCAAGAGAAACGGTCGAGAGTTGAGGAAGGAATCGAGATGGGGATGCCCCAACTTTCCAAGAAAACTTTAAGCCTGCGACCCGCGAGGGAGAAAAGATCCGCCACAATAGCATAACTAGGAAGATCGATGCACTTCATAAGAGAAGTCGGTACAAAAGAATCTAAAGGGCCACATGATAGCCAATGGCCGTGCCATAAGGACACCGTGAAGCCATTCCCAATCTCTTAGAAGAAAAACAATCTAAAAAAACTCCTCAGTTGTAAGATTTTTTTCCACGCCTAGGAACACAAAGTAGGTTGGGAAAAAATTTAGAAATTCTCCTTCTTTAAGAAGTTAGAATGAATTCAATGGCACCATAAAGATTTTTTGTGAGTAAAAAGAATCTAGATGTTTTTGAGCATGGAAGCTCTGTTGCAGTCTTTTATTTTCTGAATACCTAAACCACCTTCTTTCTTCGGGAGACAAATGTCATCCCAAGAAACTTTGGCCTCGTCCCATCCAAGGGAAGTGCCCTTCCACAGGAATTGTTTTAATATTTGTTCGATTCTATCAAGAACTAAGGAAGGCAAAGTAAAAACACTGGCCCAAAAAGCCTGAATATAATAAAAACTGACTTTATCAACTGAACTCTTCCTGCAAAGGACAGAAAACAGTGAGCCCAAGATTGGACCTTGGCGGTGATACGGTCAATCAGCATGATACAATTAGCTTTCCCGAGTCTAGAAGTGATAATAGAAACACCCCAAATAACGAACCGGAGGTTTCCCTTCCTGAAAGCTAAAAGCTAGGTGAATATTTTCACAAATCGTGGAAGGATCACCCAAGAGGAACACCTCACTCTTGTTTTTGTTCGAATCAACCCACTCCAGGATGAGAAGATATCCAGACTTTCTCTTTAGCAAAGTCGCCGAGACCTAGTCAGCCAGACAAAAAAGAAACACGTTGTCGATGAAGAAGAGGTGGGAGAGCTTCACAGACTTACACTTCCAAAAAAACTTAAACTCCTTAACCGTAGTCCTAGCACTCAGAATTCTCGAGAACACATCCATAATAAGAGTGAATAGATAGGGAGACATGGGGTCCCCCTGGTGGAGGCCGCGGCCACTTGAGAAGAATCCGTGCAACTCCCCATTAATCGAAACAGAAAATTTTGGTTCAAAATGGTTATTTCTATTCTTTTGTTCTTTGGGACGAAAATAGAATAGAAATCTATTTGATAAAATTTTTGTTCTTTTTTTTTTTCTCATAAATATATTTGAAAAGAATCATGAAGTAAAAAAGTTGCTTCTTATTCTTTGAAACAATTTTGAGAATCATGTCTAACTTTATTTATTTTTCTTTCTTCTTCTTCGTCCTAGCTGGTCACCAGCCACCATCAGGCACCATCGCCGAATGTGGCCGGCGATTGTTGAGGCGAGATTCGACGAGCTCCGACGAGCTCACCGAAAGCTCATCTGGCCATGGCAAGGCTCAACCTAGCCTTGTTGGATCGCCTAGCCACTAGTGAGACTAAGCCTTGCCTAACCTCGCCCAGTCGATCGCCAACCACAAAGGAGGAGGAAGATGAAGAAAAAAGAGAAAATAAAAAATAAAAACTAAAAAGAGAAAAGAGAAAAATAAGAAAAATATAGTAAAAGTAATAAAAATTAAGAATTTTACCAAATACATTTCTATCATGAGAATATAAATTTTATACAATTACTAAACGAGTTCTTTTATTTAGAAATTATTCCCAAAACAAAATCAGAAAAAACTATTTCTAATAAAAAATTGTTCCCAAGAACAAAATAATTACCAAATGCGCTATAGCAATTAGGTGTCCACCGTTTCAAGTTTTGACACTCCTAGTGTACTTTTGCTGTCTAATTTGTAGAACAATGAGTTCATATATCCATAATCAAAGCTACTATTTATAATCATTCTTGTGGTTCAATTGCATTTGTGTGGCACTTTGCAATGAGAAAAGAAATATGTGATATTGAATTATTAAATTAAATTAATTTAGGGATTAAAAATATTGAGCAAAAATTTAGAAAACACCAAATTTATCACAACTTTATTTTTATTTGAAGGTGTCGGCTATTCATAAATTTTTAAAACACCTTGAGTTATAATTTCACAATATACATATCTTTTCCTAATCGTTAATTTCAGCACTCACTTTATATGTTAAATAATTATACAAATTGTGTAAGGATGAAAACGGGTGTCAAATAGTTACTTTGGATTGTTGTAATAAATTTGTAGAGTTATATTATGTACTTCAAGAATGACTAAACTTTGACATAAGGAGAAAGAGATTGTCACGATATAAAGAGTAGGGTTAATATTCTGAAAAATTTAAAACTGATATATTTGCGAAAAATTTACTACAAATTATTTTTTGACCTCCAAAAATTCTAAACCAGTACACCTTTGGCAATTTATCCCAAATTGATATATTTGTGACAAATTTACCATTTATTAGTTTTCGTTAAATTTTACTGTCAAATTGCTAAGTTAACAGCTGATTGGTGTACCAGGTTTGAAATTTTACTCTCCGTTTGTCATAGTTATATAATTTTTGTGATTTTTTGTGATATTAATTCAATTTAACGGAATATATATTTGCCATAAATTTATCAGTTTTGAGTTTTTGACGGTCGAATAATTCAATTTGGGATAAATTTACCATCAATGTACTAGTTTGAGATTTTTTTTTTGTCATTTAGGGTAAATTTATTATAGATATATTAATTTGAATTTTTTATGATTAAAAAATTAGTTTGGAGTAAATTTGTTATACTTATATCAATTTGAGATTTTTAGGTATTAACCCTAAAGAGTATATTTGTTTAGAAGAAAACTTCATAATTAATGAATATGCTCTTTTGGAATAATAAAATATTTCCCTTATTTGTGTTAGGAATGCATTATCTAAGCACACATATTTTCTTTAATCATGAATGATTTCTCATTTTAGGTTTTGCTAGCATAACAATATTTGGGATACTGTGAAAATAACAATTTATTATAAACCATAAATTATTGAAAAAATAAACCCCGTAACAATTTATAATGATTTATAATTTGATTTTTTAGTAATCCAAAATAAATTGTTATTCCCATAATATATTAAAGACTATCATGCAATCATTTTTTATTTTTCATTGACCAATCATTTTTAGTTATCAAATATTAATAATTCAAAAAACTAATTCATAGAAAATTCTTTCACCCAAATAAATTTGTCCGAAGACAAGAAAAACATATTAAGAAAGCAAATGCAGCTTAAACATTTTTAAGAGCAAGCATATATAAATGGAAGCATCTCCTGTGAATGTAACATCACCAAAAACATGTCGAGCGATTAAACCTCATTGCTCGACATCTAAACAGAGATGGCAAATTTTATAATTAGTGAACGCGTTATGCAACATAATTGACACGACAATTTATTCAACGAGAGCCCTCATATCGAGTCCAATTCGGATAAAATATTGAAATGGTTTACTGCAAAAATGACAATACCACGTCATCATCCTAATAATTATTTCATCACTCTAAATTGATATAATAGGGACAAATTTATAATAAATTAATTTTTTACCATAAAAACTTTAAATTAATACTATTGTGACAAAATTATTAACAATAAAAAATTTCAAACCAGTGATAAATTTATCCTTAGTTTTCATTAAATTAAATTAATATTACAAAAAATCAAGTACAATCCTAATATCAATTATCTCGTGTTATTCAACTTAACAGTTTGACAATTAAATTGGAAATCAACAGAAGATAAATTTATTACGGATGTCTTAATTTGGAGGTTTTTTTATTTAAAAATTAATTTTTAAAAAAATTGTAATAGGTATTAGCTCTTTAATATAAAAAGCACTGTTCACCTGGCGATGCACCCTCGCGAGCATTTGCACAAGCAGCTGGAGCGCGGAACGGGGTCGACGACGGTGCGGGAGCGGGAGCGAGCGAGCGAGAAGATGAGACCGACGCCGATGGATTACTTCGCGGAGCTGGAAGACCAGGGCACCACGGTGGCGATGGACGTCGACGACGTCGACCCGCTCGAGATCTTCGGCGGCGAGGGCGTCCTCTCCGTCGACAACAAGCTCGCCGACGCCGATTTCTTCAACGCCTTCGAGGACGACTTCGACGACGCCGACATCAACTGATTCGAGATCCCCCACCGCCCCGCGAGCTGTCATCGGCCGCGCCTTGCGTCTTTCTGTGTGCCTAGGGTTCATTCGCCCTCCCCCCTTTCCTTCGCTAAAGGAAGAGGGGAGAGAAACTCGTCAGTCCTCCTTCTCGCTGTGATGGATTGCTCTTAAACCCTTCGTCAGTATAAATATATATTCGGAAATTTGATCGTTCGTTTACTAATTTCTGTCTCGGTGATATGGTTCTTGGCGCCCGGTTGGTGATTCCGCGTATGAAACCCTCCAATGCAATTAGATTATTGAACTCGGCTATTGAATTCGCTTTCGACGTACAGGCAATGTTAATGCTTTGGGGGCGGACATGAAGTACGCAGAATCGAGATTGTATGGTGTTTTGTTTCTTTCTATTTTACGGTCCAGGTAATTTTCGGGGAGAAGGGGGGTCGCCTTTTCCCCTTCTGCAGATCGGTAAGCTATATGGGGCAAAAGGGGTGCTGGCCCTTGTGCAGGGTTTATGAATGCTTTTAAGGGTTTTAGCCAATTGTCGAGATTAATTCTCTTTCCTGAATGTTCGCACATTGTTGACTTATCTTCCTATTAATTTACTGATAATTTGGAACTGGCGTGAAGACCTTGTTGGTGTAGATCTAGGGACAGTTGCACGTACATGAGCTAACGAAGTTAGCAAGCTATAAAGTGGCAAAACGGCTCCGCTAGTACATCCTTCTTTCACTGGATATGTTCTAGCAGCTAGATGAATTGTGTCACCTCGTGGTGATGAGATGTATGAGTGAGTCCGAGTCAGGTCATGAATCCACTTGGTTTAACCTGTGAAAACTAGATGGATTCATTATCATATCCAACTTGCTACAGGGGAGTGTGGTTTACCATGCCATATTGGCTTTTCGAAAAAGCAGTGTCTTCCAGGAGGAGTAATGTGCTCTCTTCGTCCTTCAGATTTGAGGATTGCCTGTGGTGGGACGCTCAAGCGTCACGATGTCTATAACTTAGACACATATCAGGTGGCGGCAGAGGGTTTAGGAAGGTTAATCGCACTATGCCATCGCATGGAATACCATAGAATAAAAACTTTTGTTGACTAACTGAAGGGATTATGAAGTGGGAGATGGATGGAGGTGTTCTAAGATGATGCTGATGTTGCAGCTGGTGAATTATGCACTTAGTATAGAGGAATTAGGGTCATGTTCAGCTGTTATCTGATGCGTAGTTTGTTATAAAGAGATGGTATAATCACCACGATGTTTGCTTCATGTTAATCTCTGGAACTTAGGTACCATGTGGGGATTGGACGGAAGGTAATTAGGTCAATCTGCTGGCTTGAATGGGTAAGGAACTTAGAGTCGTGATCTGGTGATTGAAGGCTTCATAGCGTGAGGAACGGCGGTACTTGCACTGAGTTATAACAAAAAGATTCCAGATCAGAATATAGTGTCTGGTGTGGATTTGTACAGGTTTTGCTCAATTCCATGAACTAAAGGAAATTCCATTTTATGGAAGTTTAGCTGCCGAATTGAGACTTGAGAAATAGATGATGTCGTGATACAGTAAAGTGGGTAACAGATGAAGTATCAAAGGAATCTGTCCCTACTGGTGATAATGTCATTTATGTGTCAGTCGTTGATGATTTTGCTCTCTTATGTTTTTCACGGTTTCACTAATCAATTGCCCTTATCTCGCAACAATTGGAGTATGCAAGATGAAATTAGGAGTATACGGAATGTAGGTTTTGTTAGAACTTAGGTACGCTCCAGACTGGTCTTAATTGGAAGGCGGGATGAAAGCTACACTTATGCAACTAGGGGATGTCGAATACTTTGCCAATTGGCTCTCATCAGGGATTCATTTTCAGAATTGGCAAAACTCAGAAATTGAGGAGGCAACCAACTTATGAGCTGGTCGATAATCTTGACAATTCAAGCAGAAAGAACTGAGAATGGTAACAGCGCAAGTCACCGTTCGTTCTCTCTCCTCACTCCGCATGCATTCCCAAAAGAAAATAACCAGTCGACGGATCAGTACTTCCAGTCCCGAGACTGGTGTGCTAAAACCTATGATTTGGAAAATTGAAAACTAAGAGCTGATGAAGAGTGCACAGACCTTCATATATTCTTCCAAGGATAAGACTATCCGGAAGATGACACTTGATCAAATTGATTAAACAGCAGGACGATGCCATTTTGCCAGTGGGAAAGCCGTCCGTCAGGTATTTTCCTCAGACCAATGAATAAAGAAGCAAATTTAATGCGAAACAGCACCTGCCTTTGATAAGTAGAGATCTTTGCTATCATTTGTGGCAAGAACTGCTCGCTACGCCATTTTCCACATCTTTCCCTTCTGTTATTCCCACGTTCAACCAAAAGCCCCCATACCATATCAAATCTTCAGGACGATCTCATTTCTTAGGAGGGGCTAATGCAAAAACCCATTGGTGCTGATTCTGCTGAAATTGCAAGGCCAAAAAAAAAATTCTAACTCACATAGACTAGATCACCTCTACAGCAAGGTAATTAGCTAAGAATACTTTTCATTTGATCTATAAACAACATCCTTACAATGATGAGAAAGAACAGAAACCGACAAATCCATACAAGTTAGATCAACTTCCTTTTTTCCCCCTATACAATAGTCTGTGGGATCAAAATGAACATACACGTATAACATAAATCCCGAGACGTCTTGCACTAACACATCTACTTCCAAGTTAGATCAACTGCCTAAGGCTCTTGACAGTTGAAGACATCTCTTACAAATAGTAAAAAATTGTACATAACTGCATTTGACAAGTAATGGAACAAGGACCTCGGTCTGGCTGAGGGTTTGCAGTCGTGGAAAAACAGATACAGCTACACTCAAGCCACAAACTGCTTGGGAAGTGCAAGTGACATGTCATCATCTCATCCACAATATTATCACCTAATAAAAACTCAAATGAGTTTACCTCAGATGTCATAATTGATGAACTTCTTCCCAGTTTTGACATAATATGCTTTGAAAGACTGCTAACAGAAGAAAGCACAAATCCCAACATAACAAAGTTAGTGCTCCATCTGAATTGGGCTTGAAAAACTGTTTATGTCGAAAGTACTATGCCCATATCCAAGTATCACCTCCTAAAGGGACCTGGGTCTTTGTAAGATGCAAGCACTCAAAATAGCACATCAACACTTGCACCAAACTGATGTAGGTTCTTGGACAGATAAAAAGAGAGAGATACACCCAAAAGAAATCAAATTCATTCCAGAATGATATTTGTGCATCACAACCCTGTAGTATTGGATATCAAAACTCACTAATTATTCTTGGATATCAAATACTACTAAGGCTCCATTTGTTTCACCAAATTAATGGTTTGGATTTTTTTTTTTTCAATAAATGATCACTTATATCACTTGAAATAATTAGTCAACATAAAATGTTTTTATTATTGACAACAATTTATGTCTAAAAATTTCCGTGAACAATAAAAATATTTTTCATTCATTCATTTTTGTAATCGGTATAAGTGATTGTTTTTAGGAAAATATTCTCAAAAAATTTATTTTCCGCAACACAAACGGAGCATAAAACTCAAATGAATTCATTTCAACCAAAAAAAAAAAACCAAGAAACAAACCTTCAAGGTCGAGCAGTAAATTTCATGAGTGTGTTGCACTTCCAAGCTACTAGCATACTAAAGCATATGTAGGCACCTATAAAGGAAATAGATAAGGTTAGTTTATGCAGCTACACTCAACATGTAAATACACATTTATTCTCCCCCACAATGTGATTAACTTCATTCAGCTCAGTTACCAACAACAGACATTCAGACAAATCAAATGCCGCCTTAAGTTGTCATTTTGATAAAGCAATCTAATAAAACAAGGTCAAGTACAATGAGCACAAACTTCATTAACAGAGACTTTAAGACCTAGTTTGAGAACTAGAGGTAAATTATCATTGCAAAAGATTATCCACAACCACCCTCCAGCACCCCAACAAAAGATAATAGACAACTATAGCAGGTGATTTCTGGTCAACTAAAATATTGCACTGCACGCATTGCTGGCAAATTACAAAGAATTCAACAAATTGGAAGCTCAACAATAATTAAAAGGCCTGGCCTTGCTTCATAAATATCTGTCAATGCATAAATCTAATGAACAGCAGTTAAGCATGGATCTTTGTTCACCTCTGCCATGTTTTCATCAAGAAAACCAGTTGATTTCGGATTTAAGCCCCCAGAACTGTCAATTTGGAGAATCCTTAACTTCCCTTCCTGAATTTTAGAGAAGGAAATGTTAGTATTTAAGAATAGCTTTTGAGCCCGTGATTGTCCAGTCATACTAGATTAGATTTACTCACCTTTGTTCCATAAACCAGGCCACCTCCAACTGAAGGGTGAAAGCATGCAACATTTACTTCATCTTCCGCACTGGGAAGAACTCTCACAAGTTCCATATCAGAAACTCTGTAGACCTGGTTAAAGAAACCAGCTTAGGGACATGGAAACACCCAACATAACAGCCAGATAACAGCACTTCAGACAATGATAAATTTTTCTCAGAATAATTTCCATGTATATCATTCCATGCTAAATAATGTGAACAGTGCGCACTGCTAAATTTTAGAGAGGGGGGGGGGGGGGGGACATAAAAACAAAACATCCAGGATTGGACGATCACCTGTGTGTCTATCCTACATAAGACAATCGGGAAACTGACTGCCCATCAAGCAATGCTCATCAAACAATGCCCAATAACATCAACTTCTGAGGCAGTTCTAGGCTATTCAACTGTTACATGCAACCAAAACCAATGCTACCACTACCCCTTCGACTAGGTCATTCTGTAATAAACTTGAGAGTGACAATGATCCCACCTCAAGTCCCAGATGAAAAGATGGAGATGAAAACTAAAAACTCGTACATATGACCCTGCTTCTCATTGCTGTATGGATTTTGCATATCTTCTGTGCTCATCGATCAAAGGGCTCATATCATAGGTATGGTTATTCCAGATTTTGCCAAGTATACAAAATGAGCAGGCATGCAATCCAATTCTGGTAATAAAACAACAGTTGCAAGCAATGAAAGCGCTGGGCATATACCTTTTCCTGAAATGGATGGTGACTATGGGTGAAGCAAATAAATCATAGAAACAATCGGAACGATAGTTATGGACATCATCCTTAATCACACTCTTTTCCTAGAAAGAAGTTCTCATGCCAATAAGTCTAACAATCCATATCTTTCCTTCAAAATGTGCATAACTTCCCTCTAACAGTGCAGTGCAATGGCCTCTCGTCCTTTGATGGAATGACAATCCAATGATATGACAAAGCAGACAGATTGCTAAATGAATGGATGATTTCACATCAGGAATCACTAGCACTGGCATGATTGAGCTGCATGCTGGAAAACAGGTGATAACGTCCCCCAAAGCTACATCCTTAACTTTTTATGCAGGATATGAATGCATGCAAGATCTCTATCGACTTTGTCAACAAGTACAAATGACATCTTAGATTTGGACTCTGGAAACTGGTTACCCCAAAAGAAATTAAAACCTTTCACACCTAGAGTTGAATTAACAGATTCCAATTGAGAGGCAAAGGAGAGAGGAAAAGAGGCCTTTCACTCATAAGTCTCATGCTTTCTAGGCAAGATGAGAGAAAATGGAACTGTACAACATTTCGAATTTTAAGTCACTGCAACTGTATAAACTCTGATCCCTAATTTGAATTCGATCATTATGCGTTCATGCCCAATAAATACCAGATGAGTTCTTCATCCTTGTAATTGCTTCAACAACATAAACCGCATGAAAATTTAATTCACAACTCATCTGAAGACCCATATAAGAGGAAATAATTTTGTTGCAGGAAAAAAGGACAAAAAAGAAGACACCTCTCCCTTTATTTGTTTCACAGTGTTTCATAGCAGAATGGATCAATGATAGAATGGGGACATTAGTATCTCATCAGACAGAAATTATCATTCCTTATAGCATGATCATTTAGATTTGAAGGCTCCATCACCAATGGACATATGGCACAGAGGGCTTAAGGTAGACACATCAATGGGGCAGAATGGGGACATTAGAAACTATTTATGGTAGGTGATAATTGATTTCATCTCATATTTTGCACCATTCAATCTAATAAGGGAATAGCAAAATGGAGTTCAGCGATATAATAGGAGGGGAAGAAAAGGGAAATTAGCTGCGGTGAGATCAATAAGCATGACGTATTGACATATACATCAAGAAGCACAAAAGTAATTCGAGCCACAGAAAAAGAATAAAAATAACACACTTCTCTCCATCAATAAAAAGCCTTTACTGGGGGACCTTCCAAATGCAGGAGGAGCTAGAAGCTCAAAATTGCATCTAAATAGCATTTCAATTATACCTCCAATATACTGTAAATAGGCACTGTATTGTCTCCATCAATGACTATACTTTTAAGAAGCGAATTATGTCGACGGCCGTAGGCGAGCAGTAAGTGTTCAGATGTTGGAGAGAACTGCATAAACATGAATTAACTCAAGATCAATGGGAGATTGACAAATGTGTGCAAAGCTTTCCATATGTTACTTCCTCAAATATCAGTAAAGTATGTGTTGAGAAAACAAGGACTTGCAAAAGAAAGTAACACATCCAAGCATTTCCCCTCCTCCAAAATACAGCAGCTTATAATATCCAGAGTCATTGCTAAGATTGTCAAATGATCGATCAACTGATAGGGAGACTATTTCTGCATAAGTCAGATAACTAAATAAACTAGAAGCCAAATGATACAACATTTGGCAGGGTTAACTTGAAACAACTTCAGTGTTCAGACAATTATTATTAAGGAAACTCAAAGATAAGTGGACATATAATAGCATTAGTAATCAGACACTGCTGTGAAACACAGACCAAATTGTGTAAACTGACCTGAATGGAGGTTAAACAATGAGCAGCTCTTATGGATCGTGATGCAAGCACCATTCCAAATCTGGATGATCAAAAAGCATATCACATTAAGAATATAAGAATACATCTAAAGATGGATACATATAAAGTTAGCCATGGAAGTAAGGTGGAAGACTAGAGCATTACGTTGCCTCCTCCAAGGAATAAATCCGAAGCTCATACATGATTTGATAAGCAGAAACAGGGTGTCTAGTAGGTGAGGTTGCCACTCCAGTGACATCGGGATCGACCTGGCCGTGTGATACAGGATCAGCTTCCAACTGAGGTAGCACACATGCAACACAGGCAGCAAAGAATCTGCCACAAGGAGAAAAATGGGCGCCCATTTCACTGCAGCATATCAAAAGGAAATTAGTCAGTATTAATGCAAGCATAAGCAGGACACCAGGAAAAGCATTATTTGTGAGGAACAAAAGATCGGCCTATTGATGGTTGGCCATTACAAAGGACCAAGGTCTTAGCCAGTAGTTCATACCTAGCTTCCCTGTTCCCTCCAATTGCCTTATTCCCCCTCCTCCCTCCAGTCCCTCCAGCCCCTCCTTTTCCCTCCAAACCCACCCACCCCCCCCCCCCCCCCCAAAAAAAAAAAAAAAAAAAAAAAACACTCTAACAAAAATACTAATTCTTTGCTTGGAATAATTAGAAAGTAAGACAAAAGCCTACATCTTGGATTACAGGATATACCTGCATAGAACTGCATGAGGAATAGTTAAGCGGCAACTTTCTGAATGAAAAAGTGCACAAGGATCTTTCATGTCGTATGGCCATACTCTGAGCTTCACCGTGCATGGCAACTCTGTAGATGCTGCTGCAGCCAGCGAGGCTTCAAGTTCAGACCTGAGTTTACTAACAACAGATTGAGGATAGTTCTCATCATGTGGGTGATCATTAAGTCCAGCTGTGCGCATCATCCGAGACCCAGAAGACCGACATCCAGACCCAGATCTTCCACCAAGCCGTGACTGGTCCATGCCACCTGGCATAAATTCAGATCTGACAGGTGAAACACTTGCTACCTCACCAAAAGCAGATGCAGTTTCAAGAGCTCCAGGACTTGGTGCAGTTTGAGGGGCAGCTTGGGTTTGACCAACTAACCATCCATACACCGAAGGCAGCTCCCAAAACCTTGGTTCGCTAAAAGAGAAACTATAATTACTTCTCTCTTCAGGTTGCACTTCCGTATTGTCCACACTGTTCATTGCAGACTGAGTTACTTCAGATTCCCTTACACCAGAGAAAGGATCAGTTCCTGTCTCTTCATGCATGAAAGGAGAGCTGCTAGGTTCAATTGGAGATGGATGGAATTCATACTGCCCTGAAGATGACGAGTCTACCCTCTGCTGTCCACTAAGACCAACATCCCCACCTGTGTGTGGCAAGGTTGCTCTTCCATCATCTCTAGTAAAGGAAGGCCACATCAACAATGGTGAAGGCATGAGAGGCAGTTCATCTGCCAACCTAGATCTTTCATTAGAATGAGCATCTGCAAGATATATAGTAGGAGGAGGGTAGTGCAAATAACCGGGAGAAGTTGCAAGGGTCATAGCTGAATCTGTCAAGTCAAGGTCATTGACCTGCAAATAGATAAGATGATAACATCAAGAGAAGCTATGGTGGAGGAAAGAAAGGTGTTAACCATAAAGACTTCACCTCAGCTGTTAAAAGAAATGGAGCTGCATGTGGATGGAAATGCACAGCCCTAAGAGATCGTGGTGTCCTCAAAACAATAGTTGGTGATGATGTCTCTCCACTTCTATTGTAGTGCCAAATGAACAACTAATAAAGAAATTTAAGGTCAAATCCCCTATAAGTAATACAAAGTTCACAATCCACAAAAATCCACATTAAAAATCTGCACCTTGTGACCAGATGCAACAGCAAGAAGATCTCCTCGGGCGTGGAATGCAATGGATGCAATAGGACGGTCTGCAGAAAAGACAAAACACACAAGTAATCCTCTTAACAAGTCCCAACATTGACACAGTTTCTTAAAGATATGGGAAGAAAAGGAAATCAGAAGGAGAACTACAAAAATTGTGAGATCCTATGCACTCTGCAGTATTTGCATCCCACAGGTGAACTTCATGATCCAAACTACCACTCGCAAGGATCTCTGGGTACAAGGGGTGGAACCTTACCTGCAAATTTGAAAAACCACTGAGACGATGCTAAAAGGACAGCATCAAAACGATGAATACACAAGGCGCCTTATAACAGAGGCAGCTTACCACCCACGGTGTCCTCCTATGACCCCTTAACACCTTTAAGCAACTCCCCGTCTGAGAATCAATAAGTTTGACAGTATGATCTCCACTGCAATCAAGAAAATCAACTCCAACTTGATAATCAATATATGCTCTGTTTTAAGCTGGAATAAGAATTGATATGACCACCATTATCCAAACATATGAGGATCTTCTACTCACTGTGTAGAAGCAAGTATTTTCCCATCAGGACTAAAGGCTGCAGCAATCGTTGATCTTGGAGGAGGCACAAGGGGACAATATTTGGCAGACAAATGTTGCAGTGAGAATGCCTCAACCCTGGCAAAATGAGCATGTTGAAAACAGTCGACAGAACATTGGCAAATTGCTGTATGCCATAAATTGCCACAAAGTGCAACATCATATGAAAAGTACACTCAAAACATACCAAAGCCCACATTCCCAAAAGAAAATCACATTCTAGGTTTGAGAAAATACCATGAGATGAGACTTCGTCTTACATCTCTTACTGCTTCATAACTTTGCTGGAAGGGACAGAGCTGACACTCTGAGGCTTCTCCCCAAAACTTCTTTAAAGAATGTTTTGAACGTGGACAGACCTCTCTTCGTGCTAAGAGTTTAAAGACATTGCCACTGCTGAAAAAAGACACGCACACATATATATAAGGAGATAAATGCATGGAGAAAACTCGGTATAAGACAGTACATGTTTCCGGTAATTTCCACTTATGAATTAATGATTTGATAAATCATGGTTTGATGCAAAAGAAAGGTTCCCCCATTACTAAGAGACATGTTAATAGATGTTGTCGCATAAACCAGAAGGACAACTATTACACTTAAAATAACTAGGCTTTGACCCTAGAAAATTTAGGGACACTTTAGCAATATTTTATGCACTTTCTTTGCGAAATAAACAAGGATTCCTAAATGTGGAAACATCAAGATCAAATATATGGTTCTTGCTGCTTAGAATAGATCTAGGAAATCATGTGAGACTAATGATTGAAAATTTCATATTAAATTGCCTTTCTTCTATGTCATTCAACCAAAGGAAATTATAAATCTAATTTGAGGTAGATATAGAACTGGAATTTCTTAATTCATATTCACATGGATGCATTTTAATAAATTCTTTCAGAAATACGTCACTGTCTAAGACTACGCAAAACAAACAACAGATAGAAGAAATTTATAATCATAATTGATCTAAATGTTCATTTATAATACAAACCTGAAGAAATGGATAACCATTGATTACCAAAAATGAAAAAATCAGCAGGGGAGAACTAGAAATTGATATTGATTAGAGCTCTAGACTTACCAAAAGATATAGTACATCTTCAAACATTAGACTTTTCAAGCTACATGTCTGGCAAAAGTTAAAACTAAAATCCTTTAATGAGCAATCCATTCTACCCTCTTTTATAGTTGTACGATCAGATATTTTATGCTTTCAACCTATCGTCATCATCGTGGACTAAATTTGGTGGAGCAGCAACCACTATTGGTTGATTTGAGACACAAATTTAAACCTAGAGTTACTCGCATAAGAAACCCTAAATTGAAACCCTCTCTCATCATCATCATGGACTAAATTTGGTGGAGCAGCAACCACTCTTGGTTGATTAGAGAAGCAAATTTACACCTAGAGTAACTCACATAAGAAACCCTGCCGGCCAGCAACAGCTAGCTATCCGAGTCCATTCTTGCAATAACAAAATTACAGAAAATAAAAGTAGCAATAGCTTCTTATTAGTACATCCGCTTCCTAAGGTCTATCAAATGTTGGATATACATGCATTAGAGATCCTTTTAGACTCCAAAAACAGAATCAAATATTATCTTGTAGACCTAACCCCATAATCATGCACTCCATGATCCTTTCTTTCCTGGATATCCCACAGGAACCAGTAGAACATGGAATAGAATTCAACAAGAGACCCACATCAACATGTAATTAAACTTGCTGTACAATATTATTCAACTATAACACCCACAATGGCCTCCTAAAACATTCAACCAATTTCCTATTTCCAATGGATTACAACGCAACATCTGTTGATAACTTGCAACCTCAAACGTTCACAGTACAAAAAGAGCCCTGTTTTCTTGGAAATAAAAAATCATTCTACAAGTCAAAAAGAATTTGGCCTGTGACATCATTAGTGGTAACCTTATCAATTACCTCCTCAGTCTTGGTTTTCATAACATAATGTTAAACATCTAGAACTATCATTATTTCACACAAGCAAGCATAATCACCAAAATCCTAAGATACGCGATATAGACAACGCTTTGATCAATTTGTCCGCTGATTGTGAAAACTGACAGATTACTAAACAGAGCATGGCCTGGATAACTGTTTCGATAGAATGGCAGGATCCTTCCTATAATTAGATGACCATATCCAACTAAGAGACGCGATCCTCTAAATTCAAACAGATTTCGCAGAACTCAAACCAAAAATCAACAACATCGCCCCACAGCATCCCGCATTATCAAAAAGGGAATTCATTTCCAAGAACTCCATTGGCCCCTCTCCCTCACGAACCAAGCTAACCAGACTAAATCCCACACACGGATCCAATTTCACACACCGGATCCTCACACCGCAAACTTGAGTCATTCCGGATCACGGGCATCGCCCAAAATCTCTCATAACCTCACCATTGACCCCGCATCCAAACGCTCGCGCGCGCACTCATCAGCATCGAAATTTGCCGCAGCAACACGCGACGGCTCAAAACAGGGGACAGCTCGAATTTCACCTCCGCTGGCTCGTCGGCTGCCCAGAAGAAGAAGAAGCTCGAGGCGCGTGCATCTGCTGTCGATGGGTCGGCGGCGGCGGCGGCGGCGAAGTACTCGAGGTCGAAGGCGCATCGCCATCTTCCATACACGAGAAGCCCCTCATCATTTGTCGTCCCCGGAACGACCTCCTTCACGCACCGAAATCTTCGCGCCGCGTCCCTTCTCGTCCTCCCGAGACCGGATCGGCAATGGAGATCGAACTCGAAACTCAAAATGATCCTGAAAATGGATTCGATTTGATGATGATAATTTCAGGGGATCGAAGTGAGAGAACCCTAATCAAGGTTCTAATCATTGCGGTTCGATCCCATCTTGAGGCGAGGCAGGTTTCGAACCTATTTTTCCCTCGGATTTTCCGAACAGGGGCGAGGAAAACCGTTGAGGGATTCAGGGAAATGTCTCCCAAAATACTTTTTGTCCGAAAATCAGAAACCGTCGTTTTTATTTTTGAATGTTTTATTGAATACCGTCCTTATATTTTTTTTGAAATTTGCCACCGTTAGTTTTTCTTTACAATTTTTTTTTTATCGCCTGTCGATTTTTGCTGACATGGACAGCCAGATGTCTTAATACACGCGTCCTGTGAGAAGACGCGAAATTTCCTTTATTTAACGTCGCCGCCTCAGCCAACATAAATATTGAGAAAGAAGAGCCGGCAAAGAAATGGGGAGAGGGATTTGGGCATTGTTGCCGTGGGGGCCGAAGTTCTTCAAGATCATAGCCACGGGAGCTCGAACTCTGAAGAGCTTAGGGCCATGGCAGCTGGAGCTTCTTTGAGCTCGTGGTTATGGGCCTTCGAGCTTCCTTAAGCTTTAGCCATGGTCGCTCGAAATTCATCGAGCTCCAAGACTGTTGTTGATCAAATTCTGCCATGGTCGTAATGGAGTTTCTTGGAATTTACAAGCCATTCACTAGAATTATTGGCTTCTTACAGAAAGGCGAATCTAACTAAAATTTTAAAGAGAATGTGTTTATGATAAAATCTCATCCACTATACAAAAGAGGAGTGAAAAGAAAAGGAACAATTTTATTAAGTTTTGAAGAAGTTTTGCTCCTTGATAATGGACATTCATGTCAACTATCATATATTAATGGCAGAGAATATATAGTTATGCATGATCAATTAGGACAAGATAAAGAAAAATTAGATACTTTTAAAAATCTAATAATGAGAACAGAGAAAGAAAGTGTGAGGCTATTTAAGAAATAGGTGGCTATTAGAAAAAAAGAAGAAGAAAAAAGCAAGGGATAATTTAGGAAATCTAAAGCGAGACAAAGAGGTACTTTTCTTGTCATTAAATATATTTATATGATTTTATTTTTCTTTTTAAACAGATCATGCATGGGCACTTCTACAGTACCCTAAATGTAATATATAGTAATACGGCTCGTCTGTCATATAATTAAGTACGAAAACGCCATAACAAAATACAAAGTTATTTCACAAGGCGAAAAGATTCATCGTAATCAAGTAAAAGAAAGAAAGTCATAAACAGTGCGCCTTAGGATATTCGAAGCCCGTGTTACCGGTCCGAGACGGAGGAAAACCGCTCCAATGTGTGCTTTCGGCCGAACTAGCCGAAGAGGCCCCCATTTTGCACATCTCTTCGGCTAAATCATCTCTCTCTCTCTCTCTCTCTCTCTCTCTCTCTCTCTCTCGCGATTAATGTATCGCGATGCAAAAGTGTATATTAGTGAACATCTAAACCGTTAAATCTAGTTCGACTCATCAAATCCAAAGGTGGAGATTGATTCGAAGTGCAGCATGCATCCCGTCCTTTTGCAATAAAGTTCGCACAATCTTTAACTAAAAAACCATCATGAGCGACATAAGTTTAAGATACCAACATTATTATGGTTTTAATTTGCTTAGTGCAATTTCATGTACTAGAGAAGTAATATTGACTCATGGATTTTACTAATAAAGTACTTATGAACTTTTATGAACACTTTTAACAATCCTCAAATTAATTAAAACCCAAGGGAGGCGACATTTAGGAGTGAAGAGTCATCTTCAATTTAGTGTTAATACATATTAAATGTCATTTTTCAATAGTGTTAATATATATTAAATATAAGGATTTTGTCAACGAATGCTTTGGGATATCTATTTAACGACTAATTTTAGCCCATTAAGATATTCTTACGGAATTCATTAGGGGTCACAGGAAGTCCCCGAGATTGGTGGACGTCTTTTCTTTTTCTTTTTTTATTAAAACAGGACCAGAAGGCCTTCTTGGTCATGCATGACTTCAACCAAGTGATTTGAATTCTACATCAAGTTTTCATTGTTTGTTTGAAAGTACCATAGAAGAGACATGTCTACGAAGACAGGCAATTAAGGATTACTTGCTCAATAATGGAGACTATGACAAGACTTGCAAGAAGCCCGATCTGGAAACAAGTGTTCAAATAAAGATTCTTACTGTAACTATTACAACAAGAAGAAACGACATTTCGAGAAGATTCAATTTGAATCTTCTATACAAGGAGAGAAAAACGGAAATTCATTTGTAAACGGAGATTCCCAAGTAAGAAGATAAAAAAAAGATGGTTCATCCATGGACGAAGAGGACACTTCGCCAAAAATTGTCCTCGGGTTAAGAAGGAAGGCATGCATTTGTTGCAGAAAATCGAGAAGTAGATAGGAGCGTCCCTCGAAGAAGGTGACCTTGAATTAATCTTCTCTTTAGAAGATGAACCATCGGAAGAAATCATATGTGCCATTCAAACATTCCCAGAAATCGGTGATATTGAATGGTTCAGTGAACCAGATCTAGATGATGGTTTGTAGTTCTATCCCTCCGTGTCCGCGCATTTGTTGCTGAGCTTCTGAAGTAGCCACTTACGCATGACTATTTTAATGGAACTTGCTGCTGTTGCAGGATTGAAGATGTTCTCTGGAAGATAATTATTTTTTGCTTGGCAGAGTTCTATTTGAATGAGAGAGTATGTGGCCATTTTCAACTTTAGCCGTCTGGGAGGGATGGTTTTCTTAGGGGAAAAGTGCCAAAAAAAAAATCCTAAATTTTTTGTATTTGTGTCAATTTAGTCCTAAACATTTTTATTTAGTGCCGATTTAGTCTTTTCCGACCAATTTTGGCTTAATTTTGCTGACGTGGCCTAATCAATATTAACGTTGACAATTTTTAATAATATTTTAATATTTTTGAATTTTTTTATTCTTTTTATTTTTCTTCTTTCTTTTTTGTTTTTTTTTTCTTCTCTCCTCCTTCCTTCGGCCGTTGGCTGGATCACAGCGATCGGCTAGAGGTGACGGCTGGCAAGGCTTGCCTACCACCTTGCCAATGGCCGTGAGGGCGACCTCGCACTAGGCGGTGAGGGTTGAGCCTTGCCCACGGCCGGCGAGGTTGCCGCAATTTGGCGAGGTTGAGCCCTACCAACCATGGGCGAGGCTCGACCCTCGCCAGATCCGGCGCAAGGCGGCCTCTCGCCGAGCTAGCGAGGCTTGCCTTGCACTAGGTTGGCGAGGGTCGAGCCTCACCCATGGCCGGCAGGCTCGACCTCACCGACCGCAGCTTGGGCGGCGCCGGCAAGGCTCGCTCTCATGGGATTTGGCGAGGTCAAGCCTCGTCGGCCATGGGCGAGGTTTGACCCTTGCCGATCTAGCGAAGGCGAGCCTCGCCGGTGTTGCCCCGCGTGAGGCCGCCCTCGCGACCACCGACGAGATAGCCGATGAGGCCGACTTCACCGGTCGTCGCCTCGGCCAATCGCCGTGGTCCGGCCAACAACTAGAGGAAGGAGGAGAGAAGAAAAAAAGAAAAAATAAAAAGAATAATTTTTTAAATTTTATTACAATATTATTAAAAGTTGTCCACGTCAGCACCGATTAAGCCACATCGGTCGGCCGGTGTTCATTTAGCAAAATTCAGCCAAAATTGATCAGAAATGACTGAATAGGCACTAAGTAAAAATATTTATGACTAAATTTACACAAATACAAAAAGTTTATGACTTTTTTTGACACTTTTCCCATTTTCTTGGTTTCGGGTCTGATCTCATGAAGATTCTTGTGGCTTTCGTTTTTCCAAAGAATTCGTCAAGGGTGCATGATCCCATAACCGTAACAATTCTGCAAACCAGGGCATCTAGACTCTCTGGTCTTGCTTCTTACCTCGACTGAAACGTGAAAAAGTATCCATCTTTGACTCTTCAGGATATCTTTTAATCAGTTTTTTGTTCAGCTTCTATTTTACATTCATGTTCTCAGAAGGTGGAGATTATCTGGAAAATCCTGACCTCATTTGTCAATGCTGTTGTTCGTGTTGCTTTAGTGGATATGAAAAGCGTATTGATTTCCTTTTTGCCACTGGACTTCCGTGCCGCATCGGTCGATGCTGTTTCCTCGCTACTTATCATCGACTTTAAGCACATCTGAAAGCTTTTCCGTACATTGGATGACAAAAATAAACTAATTATTAGGTAAACTCTGCTGATGTGTGGCCGCTGAGAATAAATGCGCTGTAAAGGGCATGCGTTCAGGTTTCAGTGTGGTGACCGAGCAAATGTTGGGAAAATTATCCAAAAAATCTTAAATATATTGTAATTTTGCTAATTCAATCCTAAATCTTTTAATTTTGTCAATTGAGTTATAAACATTTTCACTCCTTGCTAATTCAGTCTATCTGACTAATTTTGGCCGGAAAATACTGACATGGATGCTGGCGGTGCTAGATATGACTGCCGACGTTGATGTTGATATTTTTTAATAATATTTTAATATTTTAAAAAAATGAACTTTTTTTTTTGGCCTTTTCCAATGGCCGACCACCGGCCAAAGGCGATGGCCGGCCACCAGCCATAGCCGGTCGGCCTCCTCGCCCGCCATAGGTGAGGCCTCGTTGGGCGACAACGACGCCGGCAAGGCCGCCCGGCCCCGGCGAGGGCCGACCTCGCCGGATCCGGCGAGGGGAGCCCTCGCCAAGGCTCGGCCTTGCCCTTAGTTGATCGGGCGACGGCTAGCCACCGGCCACAAGCCGATGCTCGCCGGCCGGGGGCAAGGAAGGGTCGGCCTCGTCAAACGGGTTTGGGCGAGGCCGACGCTCGCTTGGGCGAAGGTGAGCCTCGCGAGGGCTCCCCTCACCAAATCCGGCAAGGCCGGTGCTTGCCCTTGGCCGGACGGGGTCGGCCCGTGGCGGTGGCCGCCCGTCGCTGCCGGCCGGGGCGAGGCCAACGCTCGCCTGAGTGAGGGTGGGCCCCGGAGAGGGCTCCCCTCGCCAAATTTGGCAAGGTCGACCCTCGCTGGGGCTAGGGCAGCCTCGCTTGGCATCGTCGTCGCCCGGTCGGGAAGGAAAAAGTAGAAAATATAAAAATTTAAAAAAATATTTAAAATATTAAAATATTATTAAAAATTGTCCTCGCCGACAATCCTATGTGTGGCCGGTGGTCGACCACTAGAAAAGGCAAAAAAGAAAAAAAAAGGTTTATGAAAAAAAAAAATTTAAGGAAAAATCAGAAAATATAAAAATTCAAAAAATATTTAAAATATTATTAAAAATTATCCATGTCAACGCCAGTAATCCTATGTGGCACTACCAGTGTTCACGTTGAGATTTTCTGGCCAAAATTGGCCGGATAAACTGAATCAGAAAAAAGTGAAAAGGCTTAGGACTCAATTGGCAAAATTAAAAAATTTAGGATTAAATTGGCAAAACTGCAATAGGATTAAGACTTTTTGGACAATTTCCCAGCAAATGTTCCAATTTATCAAAAACATGCGCAAGTCAAAAGAAAGGGGAATTGCATTGGTTTCTTCATGAAAGGAAAGAAACAAGCAATTTATTGGTTTCTTCATGAAAGGAAAGAAACAAGCAATTTTCCAATTTATCACAGGTGCTTTACCTGAGAAAAGGAGGTTCTTCAAGTGACAGGACAAGTCACAGCCCAAGTCAATTCTGAAGCAAGCACCAAATGAGTCTCGGGAAAGATGATATCGGTAGAGTAAGATATCATAAATATCGCGATAAAACTACGGCATCTATGGCATGCTTTTCATTAGTCATTACATACATCACTAAAATGAGCATCAAATCAAAAGAAAAATTTTCATTCTTATAGTACAGAAATATGTCTATGGTATGCTTTTCATTAAGACATACGTCACTAAAATGAGCATTGAATCAAAAGAAAATTTTCTCGCGGAATATTAAAGATCTAGTCTACTCAGCTCAAAATTTAAAGGACTAAAGACTCTTCTGTATTGTTTCCTTCAATTTTTCTAGTCTTCCGACAATGTCTTGCTGTCAACCACGAGAACCACCACGTAATGTGACTAAACTCTCTCATCACATAAGCCTACTAGCATGTCTCCCATAAAGAAACACAGAAATCGAGATAGCTACAAGCATATCATCCCGATCATCTCTCCCATCAGGACATGCTCGTGCTACGTTCAACTTGAGCTGGGGCACCATTGATCACATCGACTACATCCAATTTCCCCCTGCTTACTGCCTCATCAATTGGCATTGCTTCAAATATGTCAAATATGTAGGAGGCATTGCTTCAAGCAGCATCCTGTGCTCAGAACAACCACAAAGCAATCATAAAAAATGCACCGACCAACATTTGAGAAAACTCATCTGGATCTCTCAAACCAACAGGGCACGATTGAATATCGACAGAAAAGAGCGGTAAGTACTATTGCGAGAGAGAGAGAGAGAGAGAGAGAGAGAGAGAGGCAAGTCAATAAGCATAGCAGAGTTGAATGAATTTAGTTCAGATTATTGCAAGACACGGTTTGCAAGGAATGAAAAATAAAAGATACGTCTGAAAAACAAGAGGCAAACTAGACCACATCTTTCTAAGTCCAACATTACCAGGTACATGGCCACTTGAGATCAGCAATCAAACATAAAGACTGAATATCATTATTCTGGTTACATACGCCCGTAATTTTACTTCAGATTCTCACAACTTGGCAAGCGGAATATTAAAAAAGGTTGCTCGAGTAGTGAAGGCAAGCTTCTCAGATTTTTTTTTCATTTTTAACTTAACCTCAACTACAATCACATTTCTTCCGGTCCTCACCACCGAAGCATCAATGTCCAACTGAGACTACTCATTGAAACTTCAAATGCATCCAAATCAGCAACAAGGAACAAATAAACAAACACATTCAGCTTGAACTATGACCAGAAATTAAAAGAAAAGAAAGAGAGCATCGACTAGTTCTTCTTCTCTTTACCTTGCGACAATAGAGGCTAGGGTTTTGACATAAGTGTTGATCCCTTTCGTCAGAGGATTTGCGGTCGATGGGGAACTTCACGACGATGAACCAGCGCTCATAGTTGCAGCCGTCAAGGAGACTGTCTCCTTGGGAGGGCGATTTCTCCAAAATGGGTGACAAGTCCTTCAGGGGCAAATAGCAAGACCGAGGGTTTTGGGCGGATCTGGTCCGGGCCTTGGCAAGGGCAAAGCATTGAGGAGAGGAATGGAGAGGCAAGAGTGAGAGGATGAAGGTGGAGTTGGCAAAGGAACGTTCGAGCGACGAGGGAACAAAGTCGTGATTTTTGTCCTCTTGGAAAAGATGGGTCGAAGGAGCAGAGAGAAAGCTGAGCAGCCATTTCCAACTTTTTATTAAAGTTGTTATGTATTTATGGTCCTAACTTAAAATATTCGATGGTATGAGCACGCCACGTCCTCCGCTCACGTGATGCTACCAATGAGATATCGACACATGTCCCGTAAATGGGAATGCTAGAAAATGGAAGGGCTATTTGTTGGCTGGCTCGGCTCAGCTCTGCTACAAAAGAAAAGTCTAATCAGGATCAATAAATTCGCAATACTCTCGCTCAAAATATTTCTCTTTCCTCACTTGAATTTTCTAGGTTCTCTCTCTTTATAACAAACTTCCTTTGTTTCCTTCTCCGTGCATCCCACCTCCTTCGCCACCTTCGGCAGAGTGGCCTAATTCATTATTTTGGTTTCGACACTACCAAGGTGTTTCAAAGACATAGGTCTGCTTTTTGCCGAGATTAACGTAACTTAAATGGAGTCTCTATCAACCCTGCTTAAAGAACCAAATATGAAACTCTGAAGGAGGTGGAGGAGGTGGGATGCACAGAGAACGAAACAAAGGAAGTCTTAGTTGTCCTTTGTTTTTTTACTAGGAGAAAACCTAGAAAATTCAAATGAGGAGAGAGAAATATTTTGAGCGGGAGTATTGCACATTTATTGACCTAACCTGCCTTTTCTTCTGTAACGGAGTTGAGCCGAACCAGTCAGCAAGCAGCCCTACCATTTTTCAGTGGGTCCCACTCACAAGACACGTGTCAATATCTCATTGGTACATGTGCATCATGTGATCGGATATGTGGTGCACTCATACCACTGAATATTTTCTCCAACTTCAGTTTTTGCAGGGTATTTTTTTCAATTACGATGCTTTGCCACATTAGACCTTGAATAATCCAACTAGATAAATGCCCACCACATCCGCAGCTGACATGGCACTTTTCTATTCCCACAGCCGAGGCATCTGTCGCCTAGAAATCCATTTCCCATAGAATCTCCGGAGCTTTCCTAGCAATACTAAATATTTCTCCTATTTTTCTCTCCATCGATCAACAGCGCATGGCGAAAATGGCTGATGCTTCTCCTCCTCAACAACCAGAAAATTCCATACGTGTTAAAATTACGAAAGTTGTAGGGTCCGTTGGAAAGGAGGTGGCAAGACCGGCCTCCTCTGCTAGAGGCCGCCCATGGATTCATGTTAGGAAATGACCAGCGTGTTCAACTTTACCTAATTAATGAATCAGTGGATGGTTTTGAAAAAAATTGCGAAGTACACTAACTGAGAGAGGTACTCTCTCCTTGAAGGTGTGGTGACCACATCAAATATTCAAAGACGCGTGCCAAGATATTTATTTTGCAAGATTTACTGGGCAATTTGCAACAAAAGAACAAGAAGGTCAAGACAACAGCAGCAGGAAAATTTTTTGGAATTTATAGCTAGATGGCAATAGGACACAAACTGCAAGCTTTTACTTGTAAGTTACCGGCCATTATTAGGGCATTGATTTTCCAGCAATTCACACCACACTTACGTCCTGTAAACGTTACAAGTCTCACGCGAGCCAATCACAATAGGGAGATTAAATACTACAATATCTACGGAATGTAATTGTCTATATATCAACTCATCTATGCAATATGCTGATATAAACCAAGCCGTTGTTGACCGCACTGTGATGCTCCACAAACTATGCGTGATCTCATCAGTGATAATCGGTGATTAAGAGGAAAATTCTTTAGGATTATTCGAGAGCACGGTCATGATATTGGTCTGCTCCATATATAATTAATGCTACAAATGATATTTGCAACCATATTAGTGACTGGTTGATGGGAACTTCACCCGATACCTGAGTTTTCACGGGATGTTATTCAATGGCACTAACATCTTGTAAAAACTAGGTATCCAGTAGAGTTCCCTCAACTAGTCATGAATGTAATTGTAAATATCATTAACAACATTAATTACATATGGAGCCTTTGTAGAAGGTCTACTAATATCATAACCATGGTTTAGAAAAACCCTAGAAAATTCTCTCCTTAACCAACAATGCAATAAAAAAATGCATTGTCGATGCGGTCATGCACAGGTAGTAGAACCAACAATGCAATAAAAAAACGGCATGGTTTATATCAGCATGCAACACTTAATACCCTAAACAATCACATTTCGTACACAAAATATCGCGACATTTAATCTCCGAACGATGAGTCTCATTATCCTATCATAATCAACTCTAATAAGATTAATAAATTTTTTTTGAGAGATGAAGTGATACAAATTATTGGAAAATCAATGCGCCAATATTAGCTGGGAATCTTATAGTTCGGGTGGATTTGAGCTTGTAAAGCTATTGCCACTTGTCTATAAATTCCAAAAAATTTTATCGCAATTGTCATTGATTTCCTTATTCTTTCAAATTGCCCAATAAGTACTGCAAAATAAATGCCTTTGGTCTGGAACATTGGATGTAGCAACCACCCAACTTGCTAAACCATCGCTCCCGCTAGTTCATCAAATAAGTAAAGTCAAACACGTCATTCCTCAATATGAATCCATGAGTAGCCTGTCTTGTAACCTCCCCTCCAAGGGGACATGCAGCTTTCATAATTAAAACATGTAAGAGTCCTTTGCTAAGGAGGGGAAGCACCAGCTGTGTTTAAAGGCGTCAATGGTCTGATTTGGATTTTTTGAAAACCCAAACTGAACGGAAACATTCAGGGGCGCATTAGTTTTGAGTCGAATCCAAAACCTAGTAACAAGTTGTCTTAATTTTTTTTTTTAAATGGTTAAATGAGTCATAAATGAGTTGCTAAACTCAATTGATTGATAACTAATCCATTTCTAACCGATATGAAAGAGACAAACCCTTTTTTAACCCATATCAAGTGGAGTTAGAGATGTGAGGCCAATTTACATAATTTATTATTAAAACTTCTTAGAATTTTTCATTTTATTTTTTCTTTCTTTCTTTTCCTTTCTTTTCCTTCTAAACCCTCACTAGACTTGGAAGAAAGAAAAGGAAAGAAAATAAAATATATATATTAAATATAAAAAATTTCAAAATTATTGCTCGACCTTACCAGCACATTTGAAAAATCGCTCACAACGCTAGTACGGCGTCAAATCATTGCATGCGCAGGAAGCCATATAACAGAGGCCGCTTATCACCCACGGTGTCCTCCTATGACCCCTTAACACCTTTTAGCAAGTCCGCATCTGAGAATCAATTAGTTTGACCGTATGATCTCCGCTGCAATCAAGAAAATCAACTTTAACTTCATAAATGATATATGCTCCGCTTTTAAGCTGGCATAAGAATCAATATTAGTAGTGACCACTGTTATCCAAACATATAAGGATCTTCTACTCACTGTGTAGAAGCAAGTATGTTTCCATCAGGGCAAAACGCTGCAGCAATTCTAGATCTTGAAGGAAGCACAAGGGGACAATATTTGGCAAACAAATGTTGCAGCAAGAATGCCTCCACCCTGCCGAAATAAGCATGTTGAAAACAGCCGATAGAACATTGGCAAATTGCTGTATGCCATGGATTGCCATCAAGTGCAACAACATATGAAAAGTACACAAAAAATATACCCAAGCCCACATTCCCAAAAGAAAATCACATTCCAGGTTTGAGAAAATACCACGAGATGAGACTTCGTCTAACATCTCTTACTGATTTGCGACTTTGCTGGAAGGGATAGAGCTGACACTCCCACGGCTTTTCACCAGAACTTCTTTAAAGAATGTTTTCATCGTGGAGAGACCTCTCTTCGTGCCAGGCATTCAAAGACATTGCCATTGCTGAAAAAAGACGTGTATAAGATACGCAAGAACAAAATCTGGTATAATAACAATACATGTTTGTGGCAATTTCCACTGATTAATTTATGATTTGATAAACCATGGTTTCATGCAAATGAAAGGTTCCCTCATCAATAAGAGACATGTCAGTACATCTAGTAGCATCAACCCAAAGGACAACTATCACGCTTAAAGTAACTAGGCTTTGTCCCCAGAAAATTTAGGGACGCTTTAGTAATATTTTATCTTATTTCTTTGCGAAATGAGCAAGGACTCCTACATTTGGAAACATCAAGATTAAAAATATATGGCCCTTGCTACTTAAAATAGATCTAGGAAATCACGCCAAAATGCCTTCTTCATTTTCATTCAACCATAAATAAAGGGTATGGGATCTTTAAGAACCCCCATACTAAAACTTTCTTTTCGAGAGATACATGTTCTCATGTATCGAATTAATGAAGCAATGATTTCTTTTCCAAGGAAATTACATATCTAATTTGAGGCAAGAAGAGAACTGGAATTGCTTAGTTCTTATTCACATGGAGATATCTGCATGCATCTCTCGTCTCAGTTTAATAAATTCTTTCAGAAATTCATCCCTGCCTAACACTCCGCAAAACAACCTACAGACAGAAGAAAATATTTACAATCATAATTGATATAAATGTTCATTTATAATGCAAACCTGTTTAGGTAACCATTGTCTACCAAAATGAAAAACATAAGCAAGGGAGATATAGATCAGAGCCCTAGACTTACCAAAAGACACGTATCTTTAACGTTATACTTTTCAAGCTACATGTATGGCAAAAACAACAATGATTCTATAGACTAGCGGAAGTCTTAATGTGATGCACCTTATTCTATCTACAACTCCGTTTTGTGTCACAAACCATTGCAAATAAAAAAACATTGCATTCCTATGACATTATTATGATGAATACACATTTTGCAAGTAGATTATCCTATGACGAATGAAAGTAAAAGTAACACTTTCAGAGGGCCTACAAGCTTCTACAAATCGAAGCATACCTAAATCAAGCGTTAATGCTAAAGTCTATTAATTAATGCTAAAGTCTATTAATGAGCACTTCATTCTACCGTCTTTTATAGTTGTATGATCAGATATTAGATACTACAACCTATCATCGACATCGCGGAGTAAAATTGGCGGAGCGGCAACCACTTATTGGTTGATTTGAGACAAATTTACACCTAGAGCTACTTGCATAAGAAACCCTAAATTAAAACCAAGCCCAGCCCAAGGACCAAACTAAATTAACCTTAGAAACTGAAAACCAGCCCAGCTGTCCGTCCTTTCTCACGAACGTCTGGCCCATTTTCTAGCCTTCTTTAATTTCTTTTGTTTTCAATGTTCTTTTTTATTTCTTTTCCCTTCACCTTTTCCACAGGTCGGCTTCCTCCTTGGGCGGTCTTCCTCAACGAGCTCACGCCCTCGCCGAAGCCTCCCCAAAGGTGAACTCCACACTGGAATTTCACTGCACGAACCCACGCTGGAACTCTAATTGATCCGACGTCAACACCTAACGTCGCTGACCATCACCAAGTCATCATCGCCGGCCACTACTCCAGCCAACGCCAGACTCATACCGGCGACATTAATCTCACCTGAAACCTACATCAAAAACAGACGCCGACGTTAAGCTCACCAGATACATACATCAAAAACAGATGCCGACATTAAGCTCACCAGATACATAAAACGCATACATGGACTGACTATGGCGGCCTCTATCCGATGATGCAATAATATTAGAACAAACCGAGCGCAGAACGGTACTTATTTCAAACTTATTGTCAAACGGTTATGTGCAATGCGGCATACCACTTCCACGTTCGGATTTAACGTTGTTCGTGGCATGAACCCAGCATATTAAGCTCCAAATCAACGTTATTGGCAACACATCAGTTTGGGTTTCGTTACGATTTGCCCAGAATCTCGTCGGTTTGGTCCAACGTTCGCGAGCTCAATAAGCAAGGGAGAAGCGGAGCGTTTCCAGGGTTACCTAGTTCGGGGAGCTTGCTGTGAGGAACAATGACGAGCGAATTGGCTTCCGACGAAGGTCGACGGCGGTTCAGGCGAACCACCGGCGAGCGGAACAAATTCCTCACCCTCGGTTTCTTTCTCTCTCCGCTTTCTCTCTATCTCAAGTGAGCGAGCCCCTTCCTCTCTCGGGCTCTCTCTCTCTCGACCCACCTCTCCTTTTAAGCTCGGCCTGCAGACGCACATGGCTCCTGCAACGCCATCTGTCGCTTCCGCGCCTGCCCCCGACCGAGAATCACCCGACGCCCTGCCCTCTGCTCCGCTCTGTCGTCCTCGTTGCCCTTTTTTTGCAGAATGCGTCAGTGTGAGGGAGAGAGGAAGAAGGAAGAGGCCGGGCTTGGGGGAAAGAAAAACAAAATGGGCCGGGCCCATCCGGGAAAAAGGAAGAAGAAGGGAAACGAAAGAAGGCCGGGCTCCCGGCCTGGTCTCCCTTTCATTCTTTTTTGAAAAAAAAAACACATATTATTTTATTATCTTTCCTTTTTCTATTTTTTAAATCCTAGTATTATTAATACAAATGCTCCTAATATCTATATGCCACGTAATTTAATGAAAATTATTCTTTTACGGGCTAAAAATTAAAACCTAATTTTCTATGTAATTATGAATGATTAAATAGGTCGTTGAATTTGTGTGTCAAGATAAACTTATTTATAATTAAATTTTTTATTGATTTTCACAACTGAGAAAGTATGATTGCAGTTTTACTCTCAATTTCAATCATACCACCAACTACTCCATTTATTTCATTTTCTCTTCTCGACAATTCCAATATTTTTTTTCCAATTTTATTTAACCATCTAAAAATGCATATTATCATATATGCCATGCTTTTGTAACATTGCATGACACACCAATTATTTTGTAAGAATCTCACTTAATCTTGATGTGAAATTAGAGAATAAGATATATAAATCCTATTCACAATTCAATACACAATTAAATTAACTTTTATAAACTTCTATGCCATAATTTCAAACATAAACACACTTAGTGTTAATGAGAAGTTAATGAAATTCATCCATACTAATTAAGTTCGTGGGAAAGATAATGCAATCTTTGTTTAAAAAATAAGAATAAATACATGCTTGAGTTATTGTATTGCTTGGGATCAAATAGTTTAACATAATTAACCGAAAATATCATGAAATCGTGATTCATTAGATAATTTGTTATACATAAATTTGGCAAATCAAATTAATGTAATTTTTCCCACTACATATTGTCGAACAAAACAAAAATATGTGTGCGATTACTTCTATGGTGCCGAAGACACTATCGCTCGTTCACATAATAAACACAAATAATGAAAGTATCTTCGACCTAATTTTTGGATGAAGACAAAAATAATCTCCTCTCATTATTTGATAGGAAAAGAAAAACAGGACGAAGAGAATAATAGAAAAGGAAAATAATTTCCTCTCGTGATTGTGTATTTACAAAACAAAAACGTTTTCAGTCATTATAAAATAGGGATAATATCCTAAAAAATCCCAAACCTAAGACACTTCATTGACAAATTTATCTCAAACTATTTTTTTGACCACCAAAAATCCCAAACTGGTATAATTTTGACAAATTTATCCCAAACCCAAGACACTTGTGACAAATTTATCCTATGTTAGTTTTAAGTTAAATTTTATTCTCAAATTATTAAATTAAATGACACGTGACAATTAACCAAGATATCAATTTAGGATTTTACGCTCTGTTTGTCACAGTTTACAATTTTTATGATTTTTTTGTGGTATTAATCCAATTTAAGATGTAGGATATATTTGTCGCAAATTTATCGGTTTAGGGTTTTTTACAATCGAATAAATTAGTTTGGGGTAAATTTGTCATAAATGTACTGGTTTAGGGTTTTTTATAATTAGTCGGGGTAAATTTGTCGCAAGTTTTATCGGTTTGGGATTTTTCATTGGTTAAAAAAATAATTTGGATAAATTTATTACAAGATAATAATTTGGGGTTTTTAAGATGTTATTCCAAAATAAAAAGGAGTGGCTCCGCGTGGATCCCACTGTCCAAATCAATCTTACACCAGGGCACGGTGGGATCACAAACGTCGATAGCTCCAAACCAAAGCCCAATCCTTTAAAAAAAAAAAAACCGATCCGATGACGCGGGCCCCACTTTGGGCCAATCGCAGCCACAGATCACACGCTCCAATCGCAACCGTTCGCTCGTCGCGAAGGCCGACGCGCAACCAGCTCATCCCTCTTGGCCCGCCCGTGTCCTTATCCGCACCAGACGTGGCACCGGCTCACCGTCTCACTGCCCCTCCTCGCGACACGTGTCCCCCCATTCCCATCCGCCGACGCCGAACGAGCCTGATCAAGCAAAACGACTAAAAGCCCAAACTCGTGGCTCAAACTTAAAGGCCTCATGACACGTGATCCTCTTGCACCCACCAAACGAGTCGCATCTCCATTGGGGACGGCGTGTAGAATTTTCGGCGTACACCACAAGTTTTGCTTACCACAATACATATATCGTTTTGCCCATCATGACACAGATATCTCAAATTTGTTTGAATATTTATATTACACATACATACTCTCTATCATGGTAGGATCTTATATGTGTCATAATATCACAAAAAATACACATACAACAAAGATACCTAACAAAATCTTAAATTGATATGCATATAATAAATTTATCAAAAACTACTTTTTTACTATTATAAACTCAAAATTAATATATTTATAATTGATTTACTCTTCATTGATTCATATTAAATCGGATTAATACTATAAAAAATTATAAATCAGTACACATATGTAAAATTCGAAATTAGTACATTCATCAACTAACACATATTATTTAATTTAACAATTTAATAATAAAATTTAACGAAAAATAACATAAATTAAATTTGACGTCACAAATGCATACCAGTATATAATTAGTACATTCATCAGTTATCACATATTATTTTATTTAATAATTTAATAATAAAATTTAATACAAAATAACATAAATTAAATTTGTCACCGTCGTACAAATCTAGAGTTTACGTCATAGACGTACCGGTATATAATTTTTTATTCGTGAACTCCATAAACACCGTGCCGCTTTAGCCGGAGCCTTCACGCGCTTCCGGATCTCCGCCGCCCATCGTCACGTGCATCGCCCGATCGCAGCCGTCGCCTCCTCCCACGCCCTTATTGGGCCACGTGTGGAGATCACACGTGGCGAGATATAAATGGCTCAAGATTATTCAATTTTCATTTTATCGCTTTTAATGGAAAACTTATCTCAATTCTTGTCCCTATATATACGGCCAGGCCTCCCTCCACCTCACGTTCAAATCTCGAAACAAGTGTTCCGCTGAGCAACGAAACTCGAGTCAGAGAAAGATTGATTTTCCGTCGTTTTGATTGAATTTTCCCGAGAAAGTTAGCCGCAAGCATGGCGCTGAACATGACTCACCAGATCGGGACGCTCGCCGGGACGCCGATCCAGGCGGAGTCCGGGAGCGGCGCCGGGGAGCCGTCGACGGCGACGGTGAGCGCGGCCGCGGTGTGGAAATCGCCGGCTCCCAGCATCCGGTGCAGGGCGCAGAAGCCGGACGCGTTGGACGCCTTTTCGCCGCCGCTGAGCCCGTGCAGGTCGCCGGTCCTGGGAGGGATGCGCCAGGATCTGTCCGTCGCATGCCAGGCCTTCGCGGCGGAGATGGAGGCGCTGCCGCAGGCGGCGGTGAGGGAGCACAAGGAGGTGGCGCCGGGGGCGGCCTCCCGCGAGAAGGGGAGCGGAGGAGTGCCGGTGTTTGTGATGATGCCGTTGGACAGCGTGACGATGAATAACACCGTGAACCGGAGGAAGGCGATGAACGCGAGTCTGCAGGCGTTGAAGAGTGCTGGCGTGGAGGGGATTATGATGGATGTGTGGTGGGGATTGGTGGAGAGAGAGCCCGGGAGCTACAATTGGGGTGGTTATGCGGAGCTTTTGGAGATGGCAAAGAAGCATGGGTTGAAAGTGCAGGCCGTGATGTCATTTCACCAGTGCGGTGGAAACGTTGGTGACTCTTGCTCGTAAGTTATCTCGCTTCCTTGTTCATCATGAGCGATTGTAATTGCTTTTTTAATCTAATTTAGCTTGCTCTGCTTTGGAATATCGGAATTGGGGTGGTATCTGGATGTGGTGCTTGGGTAGGTTGCAAATTGCTTTTGCGTAAGGATTTGGTTTACTTGGACTAGATATAGGGTCGTATTTGTGCAAATTTTTTTTTTTTATTTTCCGAAACCTTTTTTGGATGTAAAAATCGTTTTGGAAGGGATGGGATCATGTTGAAACAGATATTGAGGATGCTGATACGTTGATGATATAATATAAGGCTGCTTTCTTGATTTCATCTGTCCAATTGAGAGGATTCTGGGATGTCTTAGACGTTGACATGATAATAGTGACATGCTGATTGTTGCTGTGCAAAACTACACTGTCTGTATTATCTGCTTGGAGGGGCATGGTCCAGGAGAGGGCGATTTTCCCGGTCCTAATTATAGATAAAGTGTGTCAACACACAAACTTAAAGAGTTTACGATTATTGGATGAGATGCAATCCTGTTTGTTCCAACAACCACCACATTCCTGAGGATTAGATCCTTAGAGAGCTATACAGATTCCCCTGCTTGGAACATATTGGATTGCACGTATAAATCCTTGGTTTTTAAATTGGGACCCAATTTTCTGGACCAAAAGAAAATTGGGGATCTGGTCTTGGTGTGGTTCTTGCGTGTAGTTATTCTTATTGGGATATAACTTTTATTTATGTACTTAAGACCTAGTGTTATTATTCTGTCATTAAGCTTTAGAAATGAGGGCTTTTCGTATTTTTCGAGTCACTGTCTGACATTTGAACTGGTGTGCAATAGGAACTGTTTGTCTTTTTATCCATCTGTGGTGTTTGATTTTTGTTGTGACTGGGCTGTTTTTCTTCTTTCAGCATCCCTCTACCAAAGTGGGCTGTGGAAGAAGTTGATAAAGATCCTGATCTTGCATATACAGACCAGTGGGGTAGGAGAAACTACGAGTACATATCGCTTGGCTGTGACACCCTCCCGGTTCTCAAAGGGCGAACACCTGTACAGTGTTATGCTGACTTCATGCGCGCATTTAGAGACAACTTCCAGCACCTTTTAGGTGAAACCATTGTGGTAAGTCCTTGTCTCGAAAGACATTTTGTCATTTGACATGTCATATAGGTAGTGCCATGAGCCGCTCTAGTGAAGCATATGCTGAACTGTCTTACATATTCCAGGAAATTCAAGTAGGGATGGGGCCAGCAGGCGAACTTCGTTATCCATCATACCCCGAGCAAGATGGGACATGGAAATTTCCAGGAATTGGAGCTTTTCAATGTTACGACAAGGTATGCCTGTCATTTTCTTTCTCAAGTTTTTTTTTTTTCCCTGTTTCTTTATTGCACTGTATTCTGATTTTTTAAATTCTTGATGCAGTACATGCTGAGTAGCCTGAAAGCTGCAGCCGAGGCTGCTGGCAAAGCAGAATGGGGCCACACCGGTCCAACTGATGCTGGTCACTATAACAACTGGCCGGAGGATGCCCCATTCTTCAAAAAGGAAGGTGGAGGATGGAACAGTCAATATGGTGAATTCTTCTTGTCGTGGTATTCTCAAATGCTACTGGACCATGGTGAGAGAATACTCTCATCTGCCAAATCAGTCTTTGAGAATACAGGAGCAAAGATTTCAGTTAAGGTTGCAGGAATTCACTGGCACTATGGAACGCGTTCGCATGCTCCTGAGCTGACAGCAGGATACTACAACACACGGTATCGGGATGGTTACCTTCCCATTGCCCAGATGTTGGCACGGCACGGTGCTATATTCAACTTCACTTGCATCGAAATGCGTGACCACGAGCAACCCCAAGATGCGCTCTGCGCACCTGAGAAGCTGGTGAAGCAAGTAGCTTTGGCTACCCAGAAGGCAGAAGTTCCTCTTGCTGGGGAAAACGCACTGCAGCGCTATGATGATTATGCACATGAACAGATTTTGCGGTCCGCATTGCTGAACATCGATGGCTATCCTCAGGAGGACAAGGAGATGTGCGCATTCACATATCTGAGGATGAACCCGGACTTATTCCAAGCCGACAACTGGAGGCGGTTCGTGGCGTTTGTCAAGAAGATGAAAGAAGGGAAAAACCTGCACCGATGTTGGGAGCAGGTCGAGAGGGAAGCTGAGCACTTTGTTCATGTCACTCAGCCTCTGGTTCAAGAAGCAGCCGTTGCACTTAGGCACTGAGAGTATGTCTATAGATGTGTCGCAAGGTGTATAATAGATTCCATGGTTTGATGTTGTCCCATCCCTTTTTTAAGATAGGACGGGCGTAGAAAACTACAAAGTCGTATGTAGTAGTCGAGGATACCAAAATACTATTCATTTCCATAATATATAGCTGCTTATTATCCACGGTGTGAATCATTTCAGGTATTTCATTGCCTCAATTTTCTCGTCTCATTCTTCTCACTATGGCAGCCTTGAGTGTAATCTTGCGTCTAATGGGCATGAACCGTTGCTCTCTCGATAAGCTGGTCAACTGGTGTCGGACTCGAGTATAATTCCTGTCCAAAAATTGATTTTCGAAAGATTTTTTTATTTCAGATAAGTTTATAAGAAAAAAATTGATTTCCCTTTCCTGTCTCGGAAGAGAAATAGATTTTTATATTTCTATTCCAGCCAAACTAATCCCGATAAGTTTATCAAATAAAAAATAAGCGTTTGATAATGACAAAAATTTTATTTTCAGAATATAAATTTGTTTAATAACAATAAAAAATTTCTCCATTTCCGACAACGGTGGATAGTGGTTGGGAGTGGTGATAACGGATGGTTACCATCGGTGGTGGTTGGCAACTAGGAGTGGCAATAGTGGATGGTGAATGGTGCCCAATGGTGGGGAAAGGCGACAACGAATGGTGAACGGTGGCAGCAGCCATCGACGATCGACGACGGGCAACGATCAATAGCAATGGCAAGCAACTAGGAGTGGCAATAACGGACAGTGAACGGCGGTCGGTGACGACATATGAGTAATTGATTAATAAAGAGGACAAATATTGAGAAGAGTTTTTACGTCTTATTTTTGTTTTAGAAATATAAAAGTAAAAAAAATTTACTCCCGATTTCTGTTCCAAACCTATTTCTAGAATATAAATATATTCTAGAAATAGAAAAACGAAATAATTGTACCAAATGGATTTCTATTCCAAAAACAAGTTTGGAATATAAAAATAGTTTTTGAACAAAAATAGAATAGTTATCATGCGCACCCTAAATATTTTGTGACGGTTTATCTGTTGTCCTTTCATGTAATTGAGGGACGTTGAGAGAAAAATCCTACTTGGTTGCCTTGATCTAGGTTTCGAAGCTCAACAATAGCAACAATGCAGGCGACTGGGGAAGTAGCCACATTTGAGTGTATTGTAGGATGTTGAATATAAAAATGGTGCATGATGTGCTAGTGCAAGTGGCTAAAGATTTAAGTTCTTTGTTTTACTGGTATTATTTGCTAGATTTTGTAGAGTATGTTTGATAACCATTCTATTCTCGAAAAAAATTTCTACTTAAAAATGATTATTTTTTATTTTATTTTCTAAACGGGTTTTTGAGCATTTGAAGGTGTTTGATAATTATTCAAAATTTCTATTCTTAATATAAAAATGTGTTTGGTAAAATTTCAATTTTTTTGTGAATAAGAATTTCTTTTAATTTTCAACATTGTTATAATATTTTTCTCTTTTTTCTTTTATTTCCATCCCTCTTCTTCTTCTTTAGCTAGTTGTCGACCACGGCAATGCTCGACCACCGAATGGGCAAGATCCAACAACCTCGCTAGAGCCTCCCCAAGTCAGGGCAAGGTCGAGCCTTGTTGATGGCTCCGCGAGTAGGGGTGTCAAAAAGGCCGACCCGAACATGAAACATGTATTAACGTGTTTCGTGTTCGGGTCGTGTTCGGGTAACAAATATAAAACAAGCAAACAAAATGTGTTTCGGGTTGGGTCAGGGTTCGAACATTGTTCGACCCGAAACAAGTTTTCTAAAGTCCAAACACGCCAAAACAACAAAAACACAAACGCTTTAGGCTTTAGCCCCGAAAACACGAACAGTCGAACACAACCTCGTCGGCTCCGCCTTCTTCTCCGACGAGTGCGTCTTCTCGTGGAGTCCGCTGCCGCCCTCCGATCAACGCGCCTCCGCCTCGCCGTCGCTGTCGCCACCCCTCGCCTCCGCCTCGCCGACGCCGGAACCCTTGCCGCCGGCAGAGAGACGGCTCTGGATCGCCCGCCGAAGCAGGGAGGCGGAGGAGAAACCATGGCGGCGCCGGAAGCTCCTCTCTGCTATGTCGGCGTCGCTCGCCAGTCCCCCGCCTTTCGCCTCATGAAGCAAATGGTATGCGTTGTGTTTGTGCGCGCGCGCGAAAGCGCGGTTTTTTGTGATCTTTTCGTTGCGTATGAATGGATTTGAGGCTTAGGGAGTCGTAAAGGAGGGATTTTTTTTTTGTTTTTTTGGGGTGTTTTCCGTGGTGGGTTTTTGATTGTTCGGCGCGGTGTTGATAGGGGTGGGAAGAGGGAGAAGGTCTTGGCAAGGACAAGCAAGGGATCAAAGGCTACGTCAAGGTCAAGAACAAGCAGGGCACTATAGGTTTGGGCCTGATTTTCCTTGTTTTCGCTTTTGGTTGATGGCGATCGGGGTTTTTTCTTGTTGTTGTTCTTATTTTGTGTGTGCGTGTGCGTGTGCGTGTGCGTGTGTTGGTGGTGTGCTCGTTGGTTGACCTTGATAGGGGTTGGTCTTGAGAAGCCGAATGAATGGGCGTTCGACACGGCTCAGTTCGATAGCATTCTTCAGAGATTGAAAGTGGTAATGCAATTTTCCTGCTTGTTCATGTGTGCCATTTGTGTCCTGCTTCTTGCGGTGTTTAGTATTTGTTTTTGATGTTTCTAATTGGATTTCGTGCCCTTGCATGATGGTTTGCAGCAAGCAGCGAAACCCAGTGATGAAGGTAAGATAAGACAACCTTAATGTATAAATTTATGCTCAATAACTATGCTTTATAAATATATGGCATAAATTTGTGTTGCGTTTGTTCTTGGTGGGGGCGTTTATGGCGATTTGCTCTCGCATGTCGAAGCTGTGGAGGTTGTTCTTAGGAAAATTTGGGGGAGATAGAGAATAATAAGGGATTAGAGGAGGGAAGAAGAGAAATGCATTACCTCAAGATAAAGCCTAATGTGGGGGTATGAGATCTGTTTCCATGTTTTGAGCAGCAAGCACTGGAACAATGTAGGGGGGATAACAGATGATTCTGAGACTAGAAATGGGAAGTTGCTCATGCTCTTGTTCTCCATATGTAGTTTGAAATGATATTTAGACTGGACTGAAATTGGTGTCGTTCCCAGTCTTCATCTCCGGTGAAAGGTGATGAGGCCTGAATCTTGCCAAAGAAAGGGCCTTGTAACTTCCTTCACCTTGGGAATAATTTAGAGATGCCCCCATAAAGAACAAGAAAAAAACTAGACAATGCAGATTGGTCTAGGTATGACCAGAGTGAGACCTGTAAAGATAAAATTGGAGTGCAAGCTTCCTATCGTTCGGGTAAGAGTGCAAGTCCTTTGAAGCAATGCGCTCTTCGTGTGATTTTGCTAAGACGAGCAAAGTTGCAATCATCCATTTAGATTGCTTTTTACATTGCTTCGGTTGTGTTCCTGCAATTTTAGGATATATAGTGTCTTCTTCCGATTATGCTTAAAACTTGCTATTGGGGCAGGTTTACCATTCAAGTTTTTTGGATGAAGAAGGGATTACGAGGGCATGTGGGTGTCCATTGCTTCCCTTAAAAAGCCATATAAAGGGCCCAGCTCCAACTTCTAAGCAAGGTAGTAGTTGATTTCATCAAGAATTTTGAAATATATTTGATTCTCGTGTGCTTAGTTTCGATGCATGCCTCCTACAGATAGAACCGATATTGTTGATGAAGCAATCACATTCTTCCGGGCCAATGTCTTTTTTAGGAACTTCGATATAAAGAGTGCTTTGCGGATAAGCTCCTCATTTATTTGACATTCTACATCAATGTGGCAAGAAATTATGCTTGTGCTCATTTGTAGAAGATACATTCATTTGCGGCCCGATGCCCGTTTGACTCTCACCCAAAAGAGGAAGAAAAAAAAAAAAAAAAAGGAAGACCCGGAAACCCGACCCGACTCGACCCGACCCGACCCGGATTTCCTATGCGAGTTTAACGTGTTTCGGGTCGGGTCGGGTCGGGTCGGCCGGGTCACGCATGTGACCCGTATGTTTCGGTCGGGTCGGGTCGGGTTGGGTTGGGTAACATCAAGACCCGACCCGACCCGTTTACACCCCTATCCGCGAGCTCGCCCAACCACTAGCAAAGACAAGCCTCACCCAGCTGATTGCCGGCCATTGCCGTGGTCGGTGATTGGCAATGAGAAAGAAGAAAAGAAAAGAAAAGAGAAAAAAACAAAAATAGAAAACTTGACTTGATTATGAAATTGTTCTTAAGAAAAAAAAAACAATTCTTTTTTATTTCTTAACTTTGTTCTAAATCTTTTTTTGAGAACAAATTTGTTTGTGAAAACAAAAAAGTTATTAAATGGATTTCTATTTTTTTTTTGTTCTGAAAAATAAAAGAATATGATTAGTTACTATTTGTATTTGACCAGTTAACAAATAGACTTGTAGTTTCCATTAATCTTTTCACTGTCTTGTGCTCCGTGAATGAATCTCAAACGTTAAGGTTTGTAACCGATACTTGTCCCAGCACCGTGCACTATCCTTGCCTACTCACCTGATACAAGCTTTTCTAAGCAAATAGCTGATTTGGCGTCTTGTGAGGTGACTCATTACATAGGGCAATTTTGAAGGTGACGGTATAGTCATCATTGTCTGGACGAGAACGTTATGGTTATGACATAATGGCTTTAGTTAATACTTTTGGATCTATTTTTATGTGTAGATTACAAAACCTTGAATAGGTATCGCTTTGCATGGTCAAATTAGATACGCATATGAAATAGACGGTTTTAGATGTTGCCCTGATGACAACAAAAATGCATCAATATATTAAAGGCTTTACAATCCGAGGGATGAATTGTTATTTTGCTTCTCACCGGGTGAATTTATGACCTACGCAGATTGACCATTTTGTGCACCTCTTTGACCCTCTTTGACCGGGGAAACTACAAATTCCTTCTATCTGATCGTGAGGTACAACTTTTGCCGGATGTTGTCCTAACTTAAATTAGGTGCATTTGGCTCGGCCAAATGCCTTCAACCTGAAACCCAATGGGAAAATGCAAATTGCATTTGATGAAAAATCCTTTACAAAGCTACTATGTCCTAAATAGTGGTTGGCAAATATATTTTTGCAAAGGGCTTCTTGGTCTATTTTTTTTTTTAAATAAAAACCCTTTGGGATTTGGTTGTCACTAGTGAGCCAGATCGGCATAGGTAGCTGTCACCCAAGGTCGTGCAACCCCGACAAGGATCACGCAACCCTCGATGTGCAACCCAAGCGGCCGTCGGGGTTGCGTGACCCTAGTGTTGGCCGCTTGGGTCACATGACCTCGGACCTTGTTGCTTGGGGTTGTGCGACCCAAGTGGTTGTCACACGACTTTGTCAGCCCCTCATCAACCTCTTGTCAACCCTCATTGGCCCAATCTAGCCTCGCCGGCTACCCTAGTCGGTTGCTCTTTCTAAAAGAAGATGAATTGGGTTGAACATGGTCCGAGTTAGGCCAATCCAACACTTAACCCAGGAATCAACCACATAGTGTTGGTTCTTAATTTTTGGGATCAAGAATTGACCTCATTAAGCCTAGGATTGAGGACTTGAATCAACCCTATGTGTTTGGTCCGCTTTTAGGGTCAACCCGAGATCAATCGTTTAATTTTTTTTTTTGTTTCCTTTTTTATATTACTTAAAAGGACAAATGTATTATTTCAAATTACATATTCATTCACAATGCGACATTAAACAATCAAATTATAAACACCAATACATCAACATATAAATATAAGATAAGATAACAATATGAACTTACACTTGCTAAAAGCAACAAGTCATAAAAATGAACATGTCAGGCAAGAGAATAGAAGTGAGCGACAAGGTGAGTGAGGCAAGCGAAGAGAGGTGAGTCATGACCAAGGCAAGCAAGGCCAAGCTGGACAAGCGAGTGAAGAGGGTTTTTTTTTTTTTTTTTTTCCGGTCGAATTTGGTATGGGTTTCTATTTTCTAATTTACATGACAAATTGAACTATGAAAAGAATAGAATAGGAGGTGCTGAAATTTAAAGTGGACAAAAGCATATATTATATAATATATTAGATATAAATATATGTAATACATTATGTATAGGGTTGGTATGGGTTGGACCAACTTTAAACTCTCAAAACTGAGAACCAACTCATATAGTGCGGGTGTAAAGATTTTAGGACCAAAGATTGATTCAATCCCCCTAAGGATTGGCCTAGGACTAGTTGGGTTGGGCCGATTAGGGTTGGTTTAGGGTGGACCTTAGACTGATGCTCACCCCTAAAGATGAACAGTAATGTGAAAAAAATGAAATATTAAAATGTTAGTAAGGATAGTTTTGGAAGAAAAAATCTAGTTTTAGTATTTGGCTAAATGTTGAAAGCTCAATATGCTTTCAACATTAGATAGGCTCTTAGTTTTCCAATGCCAACATTTGGTCGAAAGACCCTTGAGATGGGTTGCCGACATTTTTTCATGGGGCTGAAAGCCCCCAGGAAAGCTGAATTAAATGCACCCACTAATATCTTATATTAATGGTGAAGATGCCCTAATCTAGCCCAATCATGTATTGAATAGGCGTAAGTTTGCAATTATGCCTTTTCTCCATAAATTGGAGGAATAAGAAAGTTGGTTAGAGGATGTTTGGTCCAACCGGGGATGAAGAAATACAGATCTATAATTTAATGAATTCCGTTCTGAACAAAACATTAATGAAGTGACCTTTTTAAATAAAAATTAATGGTTAATTAACGATTAACAACTAAAGTAATTTTTCATTACTTAAAGCAAGCAGACGCATACTAAATATAACCGATTGGTCCTTCTTGCCCACATTGATTGCACCGGAATTTGAGTATTCATCATGAAACTCAAGCAAAGATGATCATGCATTGAACGGCATGATTTGAATGGTTTAGAGAGTCCTAATTCTTCCATCGAGTAAACTAGGTTGTTTAAACTTTCTCTGACTGACCAAAAAAGAAAAAAAAAATTTCCTCTGAAGCACTATTGATTTTATTTTCTAAAGTTTGAGAAATGGGAATTAATATTAGTTGCAATAATACGTCTATCTCATGAGTCACGGCACAATCAAATTACTTTCTCTAGTGAAGAATTTTGCCCTAAAAAATCTGCAAGTGCTCATTGATTTTGTTTTAAAAGACAGTTTCTAAGGATTTAAAATTACTTTTGCTTTGTCACTTTTGATGTATTTCAATTGAACTCAGTAACTCATACAAAAATGGAATTATTGAGTAATTGCTTATTTCTATATAAGTGGCTTGAAGATATCTCATAATGTCCATGGGCCTTTCAAAGCTCATTTGTGAATTGCAAGAACCTTCATGTCCTAGTAGAGAATATCTTCATTTAACATTGTCCACGAGAAGCTAATCAACTCACAAAATTGAATTGTGAAAGCCCGTTGAATAGAAATTCTCCATTGTAATCAACTTATTAAGTCCCCAACTCCTTCGGGATATATAATATTTTGAATCTCGTTCTCTTGAACTGGATGAATGAATGAAAGTTGCGTTTGCGAGTACAGCATCGGACATCCAAGTTTCTGGAATTTCCAGAACTGTCGATGCCCAATGGTCAAGAAATCGGAATAACCGACAACAGTCAAGAATCTAGAAGGGGCCACCGTATAATTCTTCTCGCGCAATAGGACGGCCTGCCACGTGGCATCTGGGTTCTTCCCCGATATTCTCGTCGGCTGACGTGGACGCGCACCAAACACCGGTACGACCACAACGATCCACCCGTCGATTTCCTCCGAAATTGCGGATTTGCGACTCGCCTTCCCGGCTGTCTGAAAAAGCGCTTGCTGAACCAGAGCAAGCTCGCTTTTGCTCCTCCGCTCGCGCTCCGCAAGCGCCGATGGCTTCTCTCCAAGCGCGCCAGCTCAATCTCCAATTCCACCGTTGCTTCTCCCCGCTCTCTCCAAAGCGCAGAGCCTTGAGGAGGGTCCTCAGGCTCTCGCGGCGCCCTCCGGCCTCGTTTGCCCGGAGAATTAGGGCGCCGGAGCTTCCGGAAAGTCGCGGGGGCAGGGATGGGGGGAGGAGCTCGTTCGAGCGCTGCTGCCAAGCCAGCAGCGCGGAAGTCGCGAAGGCCGAAGTCTCGGAGGAGAACGAGCGACGACCGTTCGACCTCAACCTCGCCGTCATCCTTGCCGGCTTCGCCTTCGAAGCCTACACCACTCCTCCTGTAATTGGAACTTCTCGAATTAGTCTTTCTGGAGTTGCATGAATTTAAGAAGTGAAAATGTTACGTTGGCGAAGGCGAGGGAACTGATTGAAAATAGGATGAGAGGGGATAAGTTTTTAGATTTCGTGTTGTATTATTTTGTTGTTGTTGTGGGGACATAGTTTAATTTAGGGTAGTCCCTATTGTGACGATGCTTTTATTCAAGACTAATTTGTACTTTGTACTTTTGGGGCGTATGGATTAGCAAAACATCGGAAGGCGAGAAATGGATGCTGCGGGATGTAAGACAGTGTATCTTTCAGAGTACGTGATCATTTCTTCCGAATAATCAAAGGGGTAAAAACTAATTTTCTGTTTGTCTGGTTTGGTTTGGTTTGGTTCAGTGGGTTTCTGCCTTTGAATACTTGTACTGCTTATGGCTTATGTATATTTGCATAGCATCCGCACTTTGTATGTACAAGTATTTTGTGCATGTTTATGTGCACTTTTGGCCAGTAATATATCCAGGGGTTTATGTATTTGCTCCCCCATAGATTAAAGTGGATTGGTCGATGGAAAGCAAAGATTTGAAATACTGAGTTTACGTATGTAGGTCATTTGTCCGTGAAATATACGATGGTCAGTTGTTCGTAAAGCTCAAAAAGGGTATCAAGCTTCCTGCCATGGATCCGTGGGTATGCTAGTTTCTTGTGGGATAAGACATTATGCTTAACGTTTGAACTTATGCTTGTCTATTTGTTGCATTTCTACTTCCCGCTGTATCTTCTGTGATGTCTTTCATGAATGCCTGAAGTGTTTTTTCTTCTGAAGCAATATTTTTGCTTTCTTCCTTTAAATAAATTTTAGGTTAGACTAAGGGAAATTAATCTTTCCTTCCAGATTTTGACAATGCCACTCCATTTCTTTTTTATGAATGTGTGGTAGGGGACAAGTGATCCGTATGTAGTCATGCAATTGGATGGTCAGGTTGTGAAAAGCAAGGTCAAATGGGGGTAAGCAATGGACATGAGTTGAGTAAGTAGTGGCATTGCCTTTCATATTAAGATAGAAAAATGAATGACGGCAAGTTCCTTTTAATATCGTGGTATTAAAATTATCTCTGAAATTGTAAGTATTGAGGCATATGGCCCCTTTCCAACCACACGTAGAAAGGATATATTGCTTCTGCCTCTAGTTTAGGAATACATGGCAGGAGTAGATTTTTGAACAAGTATGTTTAGGAGCAACAGGGGAGGGTTCCTCCTGGTCACAGACTGGAATTTAGAAAAGATCTACTTATAAAAAATAATGAGCATCTAAGGATCTATCCCTTGCTACCCCATAAAAAGTGCTAAGCCATCTGTCCTTTGTCACACTTGTAGAAATTCTCTCTTTTCTGAAAGTCTTTGCAGAACCTGTAGAACTTTCCTCGTTTCTGAAAGCCCTCGTAACTCACCTCTTTTCATTTTATTGATTTTTTTTGTTCTCCATTAAAATCAAATTCTTCAAAGAGAGAATGCAATTCTTTCTTTTCTGTTACATTCCTATGGTTTGTTTCTTTCCTTTCATATGAGCCAAAAATGCAGGAAATGAAAACAGAAAAGATCTCTACCTTTACAAAACATAGCTAGCAGTTCCTCTCTAAAATACCCCACACAGCCCATGTAATTTCCCAGGTTGACAAAGCCGTACTCAAGGAGCGGTTATATTAAGTTGGTGCAGGCTATGGAATTCCTTCCCTTAAAATGTTAAAGGGTACTTTCACTTTTTAAAATGAGAAATACAATATATATCAGCTACTAATTATTTTTTGTGCTTCTCGCATGATGACCTAAATGATAAAACATATTATTAGCATTCCCCATCAGTTTCTGCAAAACAATTTTGCTGAAGCTTCTGAAGCAATAATCTTTAGCTCTTTTTACATTGGCTAATTGCAATTTAGTTTATCTGCAGTATACAGAATACAGGAGATGAGAGCATATGATGCATATGGAGGAAAAATTAAGTTTACTCTGGATTTACAGACTTATTGCAACTTTATTTGTCAATCAAATTTGCTGACAGGAAGAAAGAGCCAACATGGAATGAGGAATTCACTTTTAACATTAAGCTCCCTTCGACTAAAAACCTCCAGGTTAAGCCTCTACCAGAGTGATATCCATTACTTCCTTTCCACTTTGCATCTGTGGACTAACTGGAGACTGAATTGCTGTCATGTTTAGGAAGGACTTATCCTAAAAATATGTGATGCTACTTTTGTAATAAATGAATGAACCCCATTTTGAGGGGGCCAACTGCTGCATCAATTTTTAGACTCCTCTTTTACATGCTAAGGAGATTTGCTCATTTGTTGCCTTATTTGATACAATCCCAAGTTGATTCTGCCATATATCTTGCATTAACATAACATGAAGCAAGCAACTCCACCATTTTAATTTTTTTTTGGGTACAAGTCCTTGCTGATTTTGGCGCTCAGCAAATGGATACAGCTATCCTTAAATGCATGAACTGAAGCTGAATAATTGTTGATCTTTTTGTTGTTCACTGTGGTGTGGATGCTAGGTGGCAGCTTGGGATGCAAACTTGGTAACTCCACACAAGCGAATGGGTAATGCAGGAATCTGTTTGGAGCTTCTGTGTGATGGTGAGAATCATTGAATTTGTTGTCGATTTGTATTTTGAACTTTATTGTGCAATGCTGGTGGTGGTTTAGTTGGGTGGTTCAGAAGTCAAATAAATGAGCAATATATCATATCGGTTTTTCTCCTGTGAAACATTATTTGATACTCTATGACCTTGGCAATGGATGAAATGACTACCATATGGAAATTGTACTTTTTCTTGATGAGCATGTCTGTTTCCAGGAGATTCACATGAAATGGTTGTGGAATTAGAAGGAATGGGTGGTGGAGGGAAGATACAGTTAGAGGTAAGTGTGGAAACATTTTTATATCAATCACATAGTAGGAAGCTCTCTTAAAAGGACGATTAGGATTTCTGTTTGAAGACTCTTGACTTCTTGAAGAGTTTTCATTTAGGCCTATAGCTTCCAGCATCTATCTGTGAATCATTGAGCATTAGCAAGAGCTTTTTATTAATGTTTGCTTATTTGAGTACCTGGCAATTACTGTATAAGAGCTTTCTCCAAGATGTTGTAACATCGTTTCTCTTTTGTTATTATGAATCAGTCGCTGGGTAAATCTTAGATGCTTGAAGAACCAGTTTACACCAATACGCTATGAACCCTGGACATCTAAGTCTGCACACACTCCAGCTCAGCCCTTTCCAATAGGCTAAACTTACTTGCTTTATTATATTGGTGGAAAAGACGACATTGAAATACAAAGTAAACCTCTTATCTGTTTCGAAGACATTGAATCAATCATGGGGGTTGTTTGTCCATTTGATCTTGTATGTCAAAATCGAGTATCTACTGATATGCATATGACACAAACACGCAGTGCTTGTATATTGTCTCACATGTATGAAGTGTGAATAAGAACTACTAATAAACAAGTTTAATAACAATCTTTCAGAAATCAGACAATAATGCTGGGAGGAGAAAAAATATTTCCACTATTGGACTTTGGTAGGAATATTAGGGAATTCCATTTATGAGAATTCCAACCTTGGTTTCGTTATTGTGGATTTCTTTCCATGCTTTACTAAGATACCAGTTATCGTCCTTCTGCATGTTATGCCGGAAAAATGAGCAAGCTCACTGGTGATGCTGTTTCAGGTTAGATATAAAAGTTTTGATGAAATTGATGAGGGAAAGAAGTGGTGGAAGCTCCCATTTGTTTCAGAGTTCCTCAGGCAAAATGGGTTTGAGTCTACTTTGAAATCAATTGTTGGGTCTGAGAGTGTGCCGGCTCGGCAGTTTGTTGAATATGCTTTTGGGCAGTTGAAATCCTTTAATGAGACATATCCTTGGAAGGATAAGCTTTTAAATAGTGGTAAATATGTAACAGAAGGGGAATCGGTCAATGCCGCTGCTGCACCTGAGAAGTTTTCATCTGTAGATGTTCCATCGCTGAATGACCAGAGCCTGAATGAAGAGAACATTGTTGTCGAGTCTTCCCCTGATTCAACTGGATTTGAGAATGCTAATGGAGAAAAAATGCTAGTTGGTGAATCCATACAGTTTGACAAACATTTCTGGAAGAACTTTGCAGATGTTATCAATCAGAAGGTTGTACAGAAACTTGGTCTTCCTGTCCCTGAGAATGTAAAATGGGATGGTTTTGATGTACTAAATAAGATTGGCATACAATCCCGGAAAGTTGCAGAAAAAGCTTACGTTGAATCTGGGCTTGCAACGCCAAGTAGCCTAGATATTGATGATTCTGCAGAGAGCGGGCCACTTCTCAGAAGTGCAATTCAGTCTTCAATTCCGGATATAAAAAAAGTGACACAAGATTTGTTGCAGCAAACTGATTCTGTTTTGGGGGCATTGATGGTTTTGACTGCGGCAGTTTCTCGGCTAAATAAGGAAGCGCGTTCTATGGAAAAGGATGATAATAAAATGAAAAGTGATGGTTCTGTGTATTCTAAGAGTGAGAATCTTGCAGTCTCATCAGACGTATCATCATTGGATGAAAAGAAGTCGGAGGAGATGAAAACTCTTTTCTCTACTGCAGAAAGTGCCATGGAAGCCTGGGCGCTGCTTGCCACTTCTCTTGGTCATCCTAGTTTCGTTAAGTCTGAATTTGAGAAAATTTGCTTCCTAGATAACGCATCCACTGATACACAGGTATTGTCTTCCTGTATTGAGAAGCTGCTTCCTAATCTACTTTTTCTCATGCATTTTTAATTGGGGATGGAATCATGTATGAATGAAGTAAGGTTACTGCAGGCAGCAATCTGGCGTGATTCTGCACGAAGAAGATTAGTTGTTGCATTTAGAGGAACAGAACAAGTAATCAGCTTCACTATCTTTCCCTTGGCAACCTTATTTATGTGGTTATGAGGTAGATATTTATTTATTAACTTTTTTTTTTCTGTCTGTTGTTCCCAGTCAAGATGGAAGGACTTGCGGACTGATTTGATGATGGCCCCTGCTGGGTAATGTGAAAAATCAATTAATTCACTGGATAGTCTTCTCTCAACATATATGCCATTACAAGTTGTATTTTACTATTTTGGCTGTTAGTTGGTCATGTAGGAGCAGATCATCATCTCTATCTTAGCCTTAACGAGTACAAAATCAAAATTTGCAACCTTCTTTAGTTTCTCACTAGGAAAAACGAATTGTAGCTTGAAGATTGTCCAAGTCTGATATGATGTTAGTCTTTTTTCTCCTCGTAATTTGCAGAGCTAAGCAATAACTTAGAATGTATGATTAGGCTTGAAACCAGTTCTGTTACATTGAGCAGGGCTTATCGTTAATGATCCTATGATACCTGGGAATTGGTGAGTGATATATGCCAATTGACATCTGTGTTTGCTGATAGGTTTCGAGCAGTGCTCTTTTTGGTGTCTTCTTTTCTATGTGAAAAGATGTCCATGCTTGTTGCTTGTTTGAATTGTTAAAATCCACTAATTCTTTTGGTTTTTTTTTTTTTTTTTGTTGAAAAATTATTTTGGTTGTTGCTTGTTGCTTGTGTCAACTATGGAAATTCACCAATTTTTTGGCTCTTTGATATGCTTATCCTCTGTAATATTTATGTAAGTTGGGCTAATGTAATACACTAATACTACTTGTCAATTTTGTTTTCTTGATGTTTATTTTGTTGTGCTTCTACAGTTTGAACCCTGAAAGGATTGGTGGAGATTTCAAGGAAGAAGTTCAAGTATACTGCTACTCTAGATCTTGATTTCTTTTGTTGATTATTGTGAGATGCGTATTTTGCTTAATCCGTCCATTATGCTTCTCCTTGCTTACAAAGTTTTTGTTGCTTGTTTTCCAGGTTCACAGTGGCTTTTTAAGTGCATATGATTCAGTGAGAATAAGAATGATATCACTCCTCAAAATGGCAATCGGTTTTGTGTAAGCGCTGTTCCTAGAAAAATATTATAAACTAATCATGCTTGCTCCTCTTAAAAAACCACAAAAGAATTCAGAGAGTTGTAGGCGTTGACCCCATGAGCTCGGTTGATATTCTCCTTGAGCATCGCTGTGTGATGGAGTTAAGGTGTATCTTGCTTGAGCTGCATTGTGCTCTTTGCAGTAAGTTTTGTGGGTCTGGAGTCACAAAGCCTCGAGGATTAGCGGTCCTCAAGTTGTGAGTGACACCAAGGAGCCCAGAATAAATCCATGTCAATTGGGACTCACCTGGCTGGCGTGAGTTGAATCCCTGCAGAGGGGGGTATAGTCAGGATATTGAGAGCCGGAAAACAGGCAAGTGGACAACAAAGGAGGGACTCCTTGAAGCTATGTCAAGGTGCAGAGATAGGTGGGCAGCCAGTAGCATTGGATGAAGAGTTAGAGGCTTGATGCACGGAGGTGGTGGCCCCAACGGAGAGGATATGAGTAGCATCAGTTCAAGGTCGCTACGCATGAGAGATGACAAAAAATCAATAAGGAAGCTATGTTAGTGAGTGAGAGTTAACAAAGAAGTCCCATATTTGTCGGTTTTCTCTCTCTTGGTGGATCTGATTCCATGTTTAGTATTTAGAAATTGCAGAAGATACGAAAGGAGAGAACACAAAATACCTGCTTGACTTTATGTTTATAAGTATATTGATGCTTCACTTGCCAAGCCTAGGGAGACAATCTACTTAATACCCAAATCCTTGACTACCTTATTTAAAATTCTCAACACTTGTGTACTAACCATATGTGTTTCAATGTAGACAGATATTCTTCAACAGTTTGTTTGCCCTCCAGGCATTATCTTACTTCAGTGCGAACTTAACTGCTAGTGTTTCTTTCATTTTGTCATATACCAAGGCCATGCATTCAAACAAGTTTTTCTCCATTACTAAATGGCTACCATGCTGTGTTATCACCAAGAGCTGATTGTCTTGTGATAACTTGATTGTGAAATGTTTTCTTGCAGGGATGATGGTTGTGAGCCACATTACAAGTGGCATGTCTATGTTACTGGTCATAGTTTAGGTGGCGCTCTAGCTACTCTCCTTGCTCTTGAGCTTTCATCCAGTCAATTGGCAAAGTGAGTCACGTCTTTCATACTAAAGATAACTATTATATTTACTTTTCTGCCTCAGATATTTGTCTAGCTGCAAAATGCTGGCATGCATTCGATTGCAGTTATGCTTTTAAGTATCTGACACGTTGTGATCTTCAATGATTAAAATTTATTGTTAAATTGAATGGACCAATAGTATCACCGGGGGCGGCAGGCATTTGAGGCGGATAAAAGAGGCTGAAATGGTGGTGGAGAAGTTTTTTGGTAGAGTTTAGGAGTCTGCAAGACATTTTTTACAAGAGGAGGTGCCAGCTGGTTTATACTTTTGGCTTTCTAAGAACACCCACAAATGCGAATGAATGAATCAGTGAAGAAAAGAAATGTTAGGATGGGCTGGTCAAGCTAGCTCTAATCAAATTGTGACGTCACGTAAAGTAAGTTTGCCCTAATTGAAGTACACAGAGAAAGCACCACTTGTGACGTCAAAGACTCTCTCTCTCTATTAGGTAAGGAACCCCCCTGCCAAGTTATTGGGTTTAGTCGAAATTTGCTGTAGAAGTTGTTCCCGCTCTGAACTTTACAAAGTTGCAGAATGAGGTGTGCGTGTGTTTATTTATTTATTAATTTTTTTTTTTTTTTTTTTGGGGGGGGTGTTGTTCCATGCACGTGGGCATGTGAGCACTAGCACTTTTGCAGGTAGCTCAAAGGTAAACACATGATGGACCAAAGAGAAGAACATTGTGTTATTTTCTTGATAAAAACCTGAATAATTTGTATTACATAATCCGGAAAAGAAAAATCCACTGTCTTTGAATCATGAGGTCTTTATTGTTAATAAATAATGATTTTTGTGTGTTGACTCTGGGCGAATTTTTGTCTGCGGTACTTGTGAGCAACTGCCCAATTTTCTTGGTGTTCTTGGTATGGCATGGATAAAGATTGATGGAATAGTTTTCATGCTTTTCTGGTCTTAGTAGATTGCATTTTCTTAGTGAGATTCCACAGATTCATCTAATTTGATTTGAGGTGCCTTATATAGTGATGTGTGTGTCACAAAACTGATTAGAGAACCTGCAGCAAATAGTAAGAGAGAAAGAAGAAGAGAGAAGGAATAGAGAAGAGGAGAAGGAGAATGTAAAAGAAATAAACAAAGAGGGGGCTGTAGATTTCTATAGTAACAGAAACCCTACACCCATTGTATTTATATTGAATATAAATTGTATATGACGATAATACCCTTATGTAGGTAAAGAAAGGAAGGAAATAAAACTCTGATAATAAAGGAAACTTAATTAAAGTAACTTAACACTCCCCCTCAAGCTAGAGCATATAGGTCACCCATGCCCAGCTTAGAACAACCAGCAACAAAAGCAGGACGAAATAATGCTTTGGTAAACATGTCAGCAAACTGATCTCTAGAGGCAACATGTCAACAAACTGATCTCTAGAGGCAACGTAAGGAGTAGCAACCAGCTTTTGCTTCACAGCATCCTGAACAAAGTAACAGTCAACTTCTATATGCTTAGTTCGCTCTTGAAAAACAGGATTCCTAGCAATATAAATAGCTACTTGATTATCATACATCATATCAATAGGTTGATTAATAAAAAATCCAAGCTCTTGGAGAAGAGATTTTAACCACAACAATTCGGCCACAGTATGCGCCATAGCATGATATTCGGCCTTTAGACCTGACAATGGTAGTTTATTTCTTGCTTCTCCAAGTAACCAAATTACCACCAATAAAGGTGCAATACCTAGTTGTAAATTGTCAATCATATGTTGACCCAACCCAATTAGCATCAGAATAGCCATCAGAATAGCCAACTAGAGTGGAAGAATTATTAGATTTATAGATTAGTCCCTTACTAGGAGAGCTTTTGAGATATTGAAGAATGTGAAATAAAGCATCCCAATGAGCCTTCTTAGGTGACTCCATAAACTAACTCACCACACCAACAACAAATGAAATATCAGTACGTGTAACAATAAGATAAATTAAGTTCCCAACTAGACGTCGATATTGATGCTTGTCTTCAATTTCATTTCCATCATCAACTCCAAATATTTGATTTGGATCCATAGGAGTATCAACTGGCTTGGCAGCTAGTGTACTTGTCTCAGACAAAAGATCAAGAACATACTTCAGCTAAGACAAATTTATACCTTTTTTACTTCGTAAAACTTCAATACCCAGAAAATATCTAAGAGTTTCCGAGTCTTTAATCTAAAATTGCTGCTGAAGAAAGGACTTAACTTTAGAAATGCCGGTCATATCTTTACCAGAGATAATTATATCATCCACATATACCACAAGAATGACCACTCCCGATTCCTTCTTGCGAACAAAAACATAATGATTAGAATAACATTGGTGAAAACCACATTTGGAAATCACTGAACTGAATTTTTCAAACCATGCTCTTAGAGACTGTTTCAACCCGTAAATGGCCTTATGTAGCCGACATACTTTACTACGATTCTCTCCTTGAGCAACATACCCAGGAGGTTGCTTCATATCTACTTCTTCAAACAAATCACCATAAAGAAAAGCATTCTTGACATCCAATTGATATAATGGCCAATTGAAATTAGCTCGTTGTGTCTTAAGTCTCTTAAGATTAGTAGTGATGGGCTCCATATTGATTCTCTCCTTGAGCAACATACCCAGGAGGTTGCTCCATATATACTTCTTTAGACAAATCACCATAAAGAAAAGCATTCTTGACATCCAATTGATATAATGGCCAATCGGAATTCAGCTCGTTGTGTCTTAAGTCTCTTAAGATTAGTAATGATGGGCTGATAAAGATTGAGTTCTTCCCACATACCTTTCAAAGCACTATAATACTCTCCAAGAGACTTGTCTCCCTATTTAAAATTAAAGATCTTTCTCATATAGTTCATAAATTCTAGACATATTTTTGTCTTGTGAGTAACTCTCCAAAGTTACTCACAAGATCATCCCATACTCCCTTAGCAGTTGTGTGGAACATGACATTAGTAGCGATGGATGGTTCCATGCTATTCTATAACCACCCAGAAGTGTATCATTCTCTCTCATCCAATCACTATAGTCTTTAGAATTTTTAGCAGGAGGGTCTGTGATAAGATAATGAAATTTCCCTTTTGACATTAATATAGACCTTTATAGCTTGGGCCCATAACAAGTAATTGGAGGATCCATTTAATTTAATAGTGGTAATTTGAACATTGACACTATCTGTAGGAGCCTTAGTATCACTCATGACAATAATCTCAATATAAATATATCTACCACTAATCAAGTAGGCTGAAACTAAAAACTTTAGTGCAAGAAACAAAACAACAACATTGATGTATAATCAGATGTAATTGGCTCCATCAGTTGACCAAAGGGATGCTGAAAACTCATAAATATAGACTGCTGTATAAAAGAAGATATCTAACTAGAAATCTCAATTCAAATAATTATATTCTCGACAGAAACCCAGCAAGACCAGTCAAACCATAATCAATAAAGTACTCCGATTCTTAAATCTGCTGATCAGTAAGTGTTGTAATCCATGTTCACAAATCGAACTTGATGAATCTGATATCTTCCGATCTCATATGTATCAAGACTTGAAGAGAAAATAGATAAAAATTATAGCTTTAGGTGGCTGTGCATCAGAGAAGAAGTAGGGTTACTAGGGGACTCTCAAACCAGCAATAGGATCAAGTAATTAGGTAGTTAGACCTGTTATGATACCATGTCACAAAGCTGATTAGAGAACCCACAGCGAATAGTAAGAGAGAAGGAATAGAGAAGAGGAGAAGAAGAATGTAAAAGAAAGAAACAAAGAGGGGGCTGTAGATTTCTATAGTAACAGAAACCTTACATCCATTGTATTTATATTGAATATAAATTGTATATGACAATAATACCCTTATGTAGGTAAAAAAAAAGGAAATAAAACTCTGATAATAAAGGAAACTTAATTAAAGTAACTTAACAGTGTGTAACTGTTTGTTTCGATAACTTCAACTGACAGAATGGTGGTGCATACTATATTCCATAGCTAAGTACTCCTCATGGAGACTGCTGCTATGATGGGGAAAGCATGAATCATGCAAACTCAATAAACATGGCTCATGGGCAATGATTATTGAAACCCAAGATATCTGAAGAAGGGAAACTAGAAAGGGTGAAAGACTAGGTGTGAGGAATCGCAATCGAGATCTTTGGCTGTTATACCATGTTATAGTTTTGTGCACAACCGACTTACTGCAAAAGCTTAAGCTGTTTGAATGTAGTTCATATCATGTCATGTAACTGAATTGTGCCGACAACATGAGATACTATATGTGTAAAGTAGGTCACACCATGAGAAGCTAGAGTTCTTCAATTGTGAGTTTATCTGTAAGCAGCGACTTGAGCGGCCTCTTTTATTACTCTCAAGTGTCTTAGGCCATTTAAATTAAAATCATGGGAGTAGAGTTTTTAATCTTTTTTTTTCCCTATGGCATGTGACTAACGCATTTTGTTTATGTTAGGCGTGGAGCAATTTATGTGACTATGTACAACTTCGGATCTCCTAGAGTTGGTAACAGGAGATTTGCAGAACTCTATAATGAGGTGAGAGAAATATGTGCCCCGTAGCCCTGTCATCTATACTCAGATCATTGAGAAAACTAAGTGATGGCTACCGCTTCCTGATTCCTTTATGCAATCTTTTCTCTGTGTGCAAATATAAACAGGCCCATGCATATTTGCATAGTGGCATGGAAGTTGCTGCTCTACCTTTATTGTCAATATTTGTTAGGATTGACTGCCATGAAACGTGCCAAAACGCATTCAGTCCTCTCGCAAGGGTGGGATGGGCTCAAGGGTCATTTGCTGGGTTTGAAACCCGGTATAAGCCAACAAAAAAACAAAGACAAAAAATTTCGTGAAACATATTACTCTTCGATGAACAACCTCGGCATCCGTCCTGTATTAACAGCAACTTTCTTAAGATTTCTTCTTCACATGCCAAAACGCTGGTACAATTATACTTATTTTCATCAGCAACGATTGTAACAAAATGAAGTTCTTCTGTTCTTTTATTCATGCCTTTCATCATTATAAATCTTCTCAAGAATTCTCTGTGGATTACTACCCTCTTGTTTATTCCTGAAAGGTACTTATTTTTCCAAGTTGAGAGGATTGTTCTGACTCCCTATTGCAGTAACTTATTTTAGTGACGCAACTCATTAAGGAGGGCTTTCTTGTTCATTTAAGTGACTTCTTTTTCTAGATGTTGTGGTCACACTCCAATGTCTCCTCCAACTGAGCTTCTGCTATGATTGCTGCTATCTCTTTAAAAATTTGGCATCTTGTAATTCTATTTATTCATGTCAGCAGACTTTTAGGTGGCCTAAGCATGATCTCCCCCTTATTAGTGGAAAATCTTTTGATCCATTTTTCTAGTACTGCACGTAGTATGTGTGATGCAATTGTCTGTTGCTTTGCAGAAAGTGAAGGACAGCTGGAGAGTTGTGAATCACAGGGATATCATACCGTCAGTTCCACGCCTGATGGGTTATTGCCACGTGGCCCAACCCGTCTATCTAGCAGCAGGAGATGTTAAGGATGCCTTGGTATCTATATAGTTTTAACATTCTTACCCAGAATGAGTGAACAAATTTCATCTATTTAAGCTCTTCAACCCATTCCCTTGAGGAATATGTTGGTGCAGTTATTCCACTCAGAACTCTGTTGCATGGTGAAATACTCTGGATTAATAATAACTAGCTGATGGTTTCAAGTGTTCAAGTCTGTTACTTGTGGACTTATCAAGAGAAGCATCAGTAGGAAATTGGATCATGACTAGTATTACTTTTCTGTTGCTAATATGAGAAAGCAGTAGTTTTACTTGTACAGATTTTCCCAGATCAACTACTTATACAATTGCTTGATGTTGTTCAGGTAAATGTGCAGTCCTTGGCTGATGGTTATCAAGGTGACTTTGTTGGTGAAGCCACGCCAGATGTTTTAATTAGTGAATTTGTAAGTTCACTTTTCTTCCTAGGTGACTGAAAGTTCCTTAAATAGACAAATCGATATTTCCATATGCTTAACATCAGAACATTCTTATATATCTCATTTTAGAGTACCTTACTGTTGTTCTGCTGAAACGTGCTTGGTGAAGTCACACAGACATGCACGCAAAATTGTAGGAGTCTTGATGAATTTTGCCGATATATATGGCTGCTTATTATCCAGTTTGTTAGTTTTTTTATTTTCGATTTAGATGTCTGCATTAAACTACCTTGGACAGAACATCCCATGTCTATTTACGTCTCCTGTATGTTGAGGTAGTAACTGTAAATGAATTGGTGAGTTAAACCCATTGCTGGTGCACAAGTCCAACGTGACAGGTCTCAAACTTCTTTTGCAGATGAAAGGTGAAAAGGAACTCATAGAAAAGATATTGGAAACTGAAATAAACATATATCGTGCAATTAGAGATGGAAGTGCGCTGATGCAACATATGGAAGATTTCTATTACATCACTCTGCTCGAGGTACGTTAAGTTAGAGCCTCCTGTAACTTCTGTTCATTTTTAATTATACATCCTGAAAAAGCAAAAGAAAAGGGGAAAACACCCCAAAAGAAGTTGTTCCCATGTGCTATGTTATCTGTTAGCCCTTTTGGAAATGAAAATACTTCCTCTTTCTCATCAGAGCGTCAGATCAAATTACCAAACTGCGGAAAGGCTGCAGACAAGTGACGAAGCAACAGACAGACAGCTAAATGCTTAACAGCACGCACGCCGTGGTAAATGCACATATGCTCTTACTTAAGCCACCACACCCTATCACTGGCCCCCAAAATACACATCTCCATGTCAATCTCACACGGAGATCGTTATATCATGTGTGGTTCTGGGCTATTCTGTTTTAGTGTATGTTTCAAGCACAGACTTCAGAGAAGAATAGCATCAGGACCCTTCAATAATGTGTACATTGGGGACCTTACCTATTCATAAAATGATCAAAACTGTGGCAATAACTTTCTACATTCTAAAACTTAGGATCGGAAATTTATTTCCATGTTCTTGCTTTTGTGAAATGCCAACTTTTAATTTTCTCTGCAAGAGCGAGGTGAACGGAATGTGCATGTGCATGCGTATGTTTTGTATGGATACAGCGCGTAGTGCGATTAACATTATCTTGTGTAATCCAGACGGCGCCAGCTAGTGTAGGTATATAGAGTCTCTCGGTTTCGACCTTGGCCAGGATTCAATCATCCTTGAGAGATTGGATAAGGGAAGGCTGAAGAAAGCAAAACACGAACCGAAGATACTTCTTTTGCTTGATTCGCTTGTGTATAATTGTCTTGTGTACCCCGGCCCCGCTCTGGCCATCGCATGCATGTGTGGGACACACGAGCGCGCACCAGCGTTGGTGCACTGTGTTGGGTGGTGAAATTGATGATCCCACAAAAGTTGGCTCTAGTTGACGGAAGAGGCAATCCGATGCTCCCGGACCATGACACGACGAAAAGAAGAACATGAGAACATTCTAACAATGTCATGTTATAAGAGTCTAGGCCCTTAATACCAAAGCTGGACACAAAGGTATATCCTTTTTTACATGAAAACTCATGATAGACAAAAGACATTTACGTAAACTGATGGTGTTGGCTTCTACACATGATGATTGCGAATTGTTTCCATGTATTAAAATGTGGCCTGTTCCCTCTGAAACGGTTACTTTATTTGGTCCAGATGATGCATGCAAATATCCATTCTTGGGAAGCGGCTGTAGCAGCTGGAGGAATGGCAATCGCCGATGGCGCTTATTTCGGCCCTTAGCTCGAACGGTCGAACCGAACCGAGTAGGCCGTTTTGTGCCAGGCCCGAGATGGTTCGGGTTTTGGGACCCATACGAGTTCATATTTTTTTTAATAGGGCTTAGAGTTAAGAATCCTGAAAGGCCCGGCCTAACCCGACCCAAAGATAAAATATCAAAACTTTTAGGTTGTCAATAGTGTCAATATCAATCCGACCAAAGCCTATGGATATTGGTAGTTTTTTTTTTTTTTTTGGTGGGGTAAAATATAAATGGTTTTATTGGTCGTGCGGCAAACCCATACTTTAACTTATATTTGTGAAAGTGATTATAAATGAATCAGTTTAAATTTGAGCGGCGCTATTTCCACCTCTTATATAGCTAAATTCACTGTATTTGACAATATTGTTCTCAATCATTCACTGGCAATTTAAAGTAGTGGTCCCATTTCTTTTCTTTTCTTTCTTTTTTTTCACTTCCATTTAGAACCTAGTTGTCATAATTAAAAATTTCACATTTTGATCTATTGTGAGTATTTCATATTTATTGAAGGTACTATGTTTTATTTTTTATTTTTAGATTTTAATTTTGTACCCATTAAATGCCGGATCAGGATCGTGATTCGAGTATATTACGTACGTGGAAGTACCTTGAGAGAGGCTGGACTCATATCTCCCTTCAATTGTAGATTCTTATGCAATCTGATTGACTTATCCTAACATGCTAATTCTAACCCATCGCAAGTCACAAACTGTTCGATGATATTCTCACAAGCGAATTAGGATGAGGGCTTGCGTAAGGTTTTGAATTTTTATGCGTCCCCTTAAGTTCCTAGCAAGTAATTATTGTTCGACTTGGAGATAACTCCCTGCCTTTGGGAGCATCTGGATAAATTAGCATTTTGAGTTGATCATCATTGGAGGTTGCGACTTGCGAGTGGCTAAAATTGGCATTTTAGGATAAGTAAAGGGGTGGGAACAGATAACTAGCGCATCTTGCTCTCTGCCAATAGGTCGGCTGGAAATAATGGACACAATTGGTTTTAAGTTACATTGATGAAGTATATGCAACGTCCAGCTCAATGATATGTTTATATTGGGTGGGCTTAGTCGCTTCACTATAATTTAGTTTTCGTGTAATTGAAGTGTTTGTAAGGTACTTGTCTAAAGTGCCGTGAATTTTGTTAGATGAGTTCTGTTAATTCTAAAGCCATAACACAAGTCTCATTTTCATGGTCCACACGATTGAGGTGATTTCTTTAATTGTCTATTTTTGTACATTGGCTAATTAATATGTAGGGCCTCCACAATCTTTTGGCTTGGAAGATGTAGTACTTTCGAGCTAAAGGATCTATCTATGTTGGTTTTGACTTTGTTTTTCTTCCCCATCACCTTCACTCGGATTTTTTGACGAGGCTACAATCTGAGGATTATCTTTCATAGTTGGAGATTTTGGCAATTGCAAAGTCAAAGTTTTCTAGCTTTTGTTGAGGTGAATGATACTATTGAAGTGCATCGGGAAAAGTGCCAAAAACGTCCTAAACTTTTTTGCTTTGTGCCGTTTAGTCCTAAACTTTTTTTTGATGCCAATTCGTCCTAAACCTTTTAAGTTGTGCCAATTCAGTCCTTTTCCGCCAATTTTGGCCGGATCTTGACTGACGGATGGACGGCGGCCGACGTGGACGATCGGGGCACGACATGGATAACTTTTAATAATATTTTAATATTTTTATTTTTTAAAAAATATTTTAAATATTTTAAATATTTTTTTTTGTCTTTTCCTCCAAATGTCGCCGAGGTTCGGCGACAGGCCGAGGCGACCGACCTCGGCGAGGGCGAGGCCGACCTCGCCGGATCCGGGCGAGGGCCGGCGAGGCTTGACCTCGCCAGATCCGGCGAGGGCGAGCCTCGCCCATGGCCCGATCCGGCGAGGCGGCCATGGGCGAGGCTCGCCGTCGCCGGATCTGGCGAGGTCGAGCCTCGCCGGCCTCGCCAGATCCGGCGAGGGCGAGCCCGCCCGACCTCGCGATCCGGCGAGGTCGACCTCACCCTCGCCGGAGGTCGCCTGCGGCCGGTCGCCGACCTCGGCGACCTACCGGAGGAAAAGACAAAAATAAAATAAAATAAAATAAAATATTTAAAATATTTTTAAATAAAAATACTAAAATATTATTAAAAGTTGTCCACGCGCCGCCGATCAAGCCCGTCGGCCAATGCATTACGGCGTCAAATAATAAGATTCGGCCAAAATTGGCCGGAAAGAACTAAATTGGCACAACTTAAAAAGGTTTAAGACTGAATCGATACCAAAAAAATGTTTAGGACTAAATCGGCACAAAGGCAAAAGGTTTAGGACTTTTTGGCACTTTTCCCGAAGTGCATCACACCGTCAATAGTTAAATTGGACTAATTTCACGCAATCTTCTCCATCAGATGCTTAAGCTAAAGTCACCATGGCATTATATTACTGCAGACTTTTTAAATCTCTAATTTTATTTTCCAAGATTGTAATTTCTTTTTTTGTATAAACTTCAGATTGTGAATGTAAATATTTCGTCAGCAAATAGCATATCCATTCCTTATCTTTTGTTCAATTTGAGAGAGTTTTGGTTGCAAATTATTTTAACCATGTGGAAATATCTTAGGATTGATAGCTTGCATGACCATAGCTTAGTACCTCATCATAAACAAATATCTTGGATTTGCAAACCACAATAACCGTATTGATGACTTTTTTGCCTGTTTATTTTAGGCTGGAGATAAGGGGAGGGACAAACATATTTCTAAGATCTTGGAGATGTTCGAGGCAGCCGATGACTCATTTTACTCTTGTGTGCAACGATACTACCAAGCTCGCAATATTACCAAGTATGTTTATGATCTTCTGTTATGTTCTTATTGGATTTATGGTTATCGTATGTTATATTCTTTGTTTGTTATAGGATATCAAGTAGTTGTCTTATGAGAAGCATGTTTTCTTCTTAGAAATACGTGATGACAACAAACTTGAATACCTTTTTGAGAAGTTAAATATTGCTTGAGTGCGTCTCGATGTATGTTTTATATTAGTTTTTTCAAATGGAATCTTTTTTTAGTGACGTCAACAGAGCAATTTGAGTCTATTTTTAGATTAATTAGAAAGCAGAAAGGGCAAAGATTCGACCCTGTGGCCACTATTGCGACGCTTTATATCTATCGACTTCCTCAACTATAAAAAACTTGCCTATATATATCCTTTCTTTCTTGGTAATCCATATTCCCATACCTATTTTCTCATGAATGAGACGAAAATATGATAGCGAATCTTTAACTATCATTGTATATGTTTTATTATTTGTCGCATTAGATGCGTGAAGTCTGATTTTGTATTGTAGATTGTCAGATGGATGTTGTGACACTTTATCAATCATTTCAAGTGGTGATGTTGACATGGCTAGTTCAACATGTGAAGTGAACTCCAAGGAAATTTTTAAGGGGGAAAAAAAGAAAAACAGGGATCTAACATTGTTAGATATGTATTCAGGTTGGGTGCACCTTCTAATGGCATATGTCTTGGGTGAACTCCAAGGAGATTTCCACAGAGATTTGCCGCATTACATAAGCCCATGGACATATCAAACAATGCAACCTTCCTCTTTTATTCTTTTGGAAAATTGGCTGGAGTTCACCTCACATGTTGAACCAACCGTGTGAACCTTATCACTTGAGTTGATGAAGTCTCACAAACATCCAACTAAGATTTACAATATAAAATCAGACCTCAGGTATCTAACCCAACAAAAAATAAATCGGATGCAATGATAATTAATGATTTCCTATCGTGTTTTCATCCAATTCATGAGGAGAAAATGGTACGGTATCCAAAGAGAAAAGGACATCCGAAGGCAATGTATCTTATAGTCGAGTAAGGTAGTAGATATAAGGTGTCACAATAACAGTCATAAGACGGAATTGTGGCTCTTTTCGCCTTTAAATTAACCTACAAATCAGAATCAAATTACTCTCTTGATGTGTCACCGATAAAGATTCAAGATGAAAAGACTAATTTTAATTCATCAAAGAGGCACTTGAGCAATATTTAACTTCTCAACAAGGCACTCTAGTGAGTTGTCACCATGTAAATTTGAGAACAAGACACTCTTTTCATCAATAAGGTAAGACAACTGCTTGATGACCTAGAAAAGATAAAGAACATAACGTAAGACAACCACAAAACCAATAAGAGCACAACAAAAAATTATAAACATACTTAGTGTATCACCAGCTCTGTAATATCATTGTGCACAAGAGTAAAATGAGCTCCACGATCTTAAAATATGATTGTCTTGCCCTTCTCTACAACCTAAGTTAAGTAGCCAAAAAAGTCATCAATGCCGTTATTGTGGTGGTATTGCAAATCATAAATATTTATTTTACAATCAGGTATTAAGCCATCGTCAAGTAAGCTATCAATCTTAAGATATTCCCACATCGTTAAAGTAACTTGATGTCAAAGTTCCCTCAAACAGACCAAAAGATACGGAATGCTTATGATATTAGCTGACTAAAATATTTACATTCACAATCTGAAGTTTACACGGAAAAATTACAATCCTGGTAAATAGAATCAGAGAATCAAAAAGTTCTGCTAGATTTTTGTGATAGATCTGCATCATTGCAAATATTAGACGATGCCTAGTAGATGATGTCAACTTTGATTTCCTGTAGTTTTGCTGGTGGAAAGTTTAAGTAATGCAGAAATTGGAGTAAATTAAACTTGTCTTTTGATTTCGGCAGATATTATCAATATGATATCATAATTCGCTTATTGCTGCTATGAAAAGTCGCTGCTATATAGCATATGCAATAATTCTATAATGCCATCACTGCAAAATGTTTGTAAATGCTGCCACTAGACCACAAAGTTGGATTCAGTTAGTAGTCGCTGCCAATGTGGGATAAGGGTTTGGTCAATACCATTGAGATTATCACTTTTGGCTTTGATTTAAAACTATGTAATAAGTTCTCCCCATGGGTGAGTTCATAACTATTAGAGATTTGCCGTCATTGCTGGCGATATCGAGGTTGGGCAATGATTAATAGAGCAAGTACTAGGTAAAATAGTGTTTTCAGGGTTATGGAAGTTCGCGTCTTCTCTATAAGGATCGCATAGGATGCCTGAATTGGATCTTATCTCATGATTTTGATTGTCGATAGTGTGGTCATTCATACAATTTGAGGAGGGGGACAACTAGACAGGTCCTTTCTGAGGTATGAAATGCACTGTTAGTACAGTGGCCTCTAATATTAACTCCTTCAGCCACATGATGGTTTTATCTTTTTCATCCACAGTGAAGATGCACTAAGATTGGGATAGGTAAGGCACAATCCAGCTATTTAACTATGTCGTTCAGATTTAACAACAATTTTGGATTTCTTGCTCTTGCTATGCCTACAAATATATGAACTAAATGAGAAGATTTGCTATTTAGACGCTTAAGATATGAGCTGGTCAGAGTGCATGGTTTGTAGAACGAATAGTACCCATCATTTCTTAGTGAGACGTCATGGTAGGCTTATTGCACCATAAAATATGTTTTGTGCTTTGTCAGGTCATGGTGGCGTTCATGCAATGGTCCTGATTTTATTATTTTAGTTCATTTTTTGATCACACAAGACACTGGGGCGAATGGAATATTTGGTTAATACTCTGCAGTTCTCTGTCCACCTTTTTTCGTTTTTAGGCCCTTCTTTTGGTCTGTTGGCATCAAGGATTTTAGCACTCCTTTTGCCTAAGATGTCACGTAGATTGCTGCTTTTTTTCTAATATAATAAGTTGCAACACTTTTCAGGTTCCACAGCAATTCATACTGTTCAGGTATGTCAGTTATATTGTTCCAGTTTCTTTTCTTTTCTGTTTACCAGGGAGGAAGTTTTGACTTCAAGTACTCTAGGAGAAGGAAAACATTGAGAGAATTTTAGAGAAGTTAAAAGCTGATGGATGTAGAGTTGCTGAGATGATGCGTGATGGGTTGAGTGATTCGAGAACAGAGATTTGTTCAGAGGGGATTTTTGTGGTTTGTATGAAGTAGTGTATACGGGGAAGAAATGGAAAGGAATAAGAACAGATAAAAACAATCTCCTTCCAAGGTATAAAGGCAGCGCCACCAATCAAGGATGAGGATCGAGATCTACGAAGTTCACCACCAAGGCCTAAAGCTTCCACCAGCCAAGGATAAAGGACTTCAGGATAAGAGAAACTCACCACCAAGGCCTAAAGATTCCACCAGCCAAGGATAAAGGGCTTCTTGGTTCACCACCAAGGAGTGATCTACGCTCCAAGGATAAAGAAACCGAAAGGAGTTATCCGCTCTCCAAAGGAATTCACTCAAGTTGAGGAAATTTCACAATTCTCATTCATAAAATTCGTATCCCTTACATTGGATAGTTTTCCCCTCTTTATAGGAGGGTTTTAGTGTTAATGCATATTAAAAACGGACCTTAATAGCCTAGAACCGACACCTTAATACATATTAAAAACAGACCTTAATAGCCTAGAAACTGAAACCTTAATACATATTAAAAACAGACCTTAATAGCCTAGAAACCGAAACCTTCGACTCTTGGGCTGCATAACAATAAAGACACATAATAACTTAATAAAAGCCTTTATTAACACGGGAATTAAATGCCTTTAATCTTCGGCCTTCTCGCATTCTTGAACCTTCAAATTCGAGCTTCTCCCTTGACCAGAAAATAATCCTTCTGAAACTTCATCAACTGGTCATTCAAGACATTTAGAATGGCCTCCCATTGATAGTTATCGATATGCCACGAAGTACCGATAAGAAATTGACATTATTCATTGAAAATGATCCATCGAAGCACATAAATGCCCAATTTCTCTCTTGGCTTGGATAAACATTGATGGTTCCGAGTTGTTGGATGGAGCTATGTTGGATGCTCCCGCATCATGAGACCTATGAATCTTTTGGTTGTGTGTCAATCTGACATCTTGGCCGAGTGCTTCTGGATGCTCACCAGGTGAGTTATGGATATTTTGAGATATGATAATCAAACTAACAGTATCTGATGAAATTGAAGGTAAGTTGTGGATTTGTTGTTGTCTATTCGTGCATTAGCATAAATATTTGAAAATTCAATGACGCTTTGCAATCTTGCTGGTTATATTGGGGTTTTTGGGATAGAAAATGGTGAATCTATGAAATTGCTGAAGTTTCTCTGCTTCTGTACCACTCATGGTACATGGAAGTTCCACGCCTCGCTAAGATCAGTGATAAAGGTGCATTGGGCTGTACGTGAAATTGATCCTGTCTCATCTATGCAAGATACATCTGCTCTAATTTCTCATATCGAACTGTCTCATCCATCAGCTTTTTTAAGACCATATTGGTGTGGCAATGGAGTTTCCCAAGTCCATGGTCACACCTTATGATATTGTTCAATTACGTGAACAATGTACCTGACTATGCCCGGTGGTGGCCTAAGATGATTGACCCGAACCTAAGATGGGCCATGGAGACGATGCCCCAAGGTCAGGTCATGGGCGACATGGTGCTGCTGCCGAACGACAGCACTGTGTTCATCAATGCCCTGGTGGCAGGGAGGGCCAGGTGGGAGTATGGGCGGAAGCCAGTCCTCAATCCCGTCATCTAATGGACTCGCAGGCAGATATCATTTGATGGCGTATCATCAAATGATTTTTATTATTGTCAAGTGTCTTGTAATACCCAGCAGTCTTTTGGGATCAGATAGAAATTGAGAATTCCACAGTTGTGTGGTTTTATAAGTCTCTTTATGTTAATTCTTTTTGGGATGCACTTAATCCTAATCAAAACATGGGGTTGAAAATCCTCTACATATACGATTGAATTTTAGAGCTCTAAAATCATGATGACCCACAAACTTTAATTGTTGAGATGCACTCGTAAAAATGAGAATAAATTAAATTAATTTGTTCATCCTATATATTTGAAGATCGCTATAACAATATTAACAAGTACTCTTATATGACAATAGAAATCGGTAAAGAATTTGCTTTTAAGGACATATTATGATGTTAATGGCCAAATCACAAATGACTTGCTTAAATGGGTGTTGAGTGTGTGGGCTTGGGTTTGGACTTTTGACCCATTTATGACCTATTTAAAAAAAAAAAAAATGAGTCAATTGTAAAAAATTAAATTGGATTCATTAAACTTGAGTCACTTGGCAGCACTAAGTTCTTTATAAGTATTTCAATTTATAGGGTTTCATGTGTTTTATATTATTTACTAATTTTTTTTATTATTTAATTTTCCTTTTTAGTTTGATGTGAAATTTTTACCCAAGTAACATATATACATGAAGAGTTTAAAGTGAGTTAAAGGTGCGGGTGTGAGTTTTTTTTAGATTGAGTTAATATTAATTATGTTTTGATAATATTGGTCAAAAAGGGTATGTCATTAAATTTATATTGCATAGAGATCAAAATGGATTAAATGGGTCAGATCATTTTTTACCCGACTTGACCTGCCCTTGATGGCCCTAGTGGCAAGGAAGCACTAACTTTGATTCCATGAAATATGTTTTTAATATCTTTAATCAAATAAAATATTAGACAAATTTCAAACGAAAGATCATAACATCTGTTTGTATATATTGGGGCAAAGATTCTAATAGAGAGATTTCGCCCTTTCCAGTGGACGCGGAAAGAGAAAAAAACTGAAAGAAGACTTTGCCAGAAAAACAGTTTGTTAACTTACCAAATAAGAAGTGTTAAAGAAGATTCCTCGGTTTAGGTAAAATACCAATTGCATCTAAGAAAAAGGGGGAAAAGGGTAGGTTTGAATTTGGGTTCTTCTTCCCCGGGATCGTTATAATTTCAAAACTTGAAAATGTTTTGTCCAACCACTGTTGAAAAACAGTAGCTATGGCCCAGAAGAACTGTCCGGGTAGGTTTCTAGGGGTTTGACTTCGGCTTCTCTTCAGCTTGTCTCTAACATTCTTATTATCTAAATTTGAACCGAAGAAAGTTAGGGTAGCGTATGAAAAAAATTTTGTTATTCTAGTTTTTATTTTTCTGTTTCTCAAAATAGATTTGGAATATAAATTTATTTAATAACACAAATTCAATTTTTATTTCTAAAATAAATTTCTATTTTAAAAATATATTTGGAGTAAAAATAAAAATTAAAATTTTTAACATTTTTATTTATGAAATAAAAGTGAGAAATAAAAAAAAATTTTTTCACCGTTTACTCTCATCACTATTTGCCACCCGTGGGACGCTAGACACCTGTTGCCGATTGTCGGATGCCACTCGTGAGATGCTGGCTAGTGTCCCCCCGCCATCGCCCGTCGCCCTCTTAGAAATAAAAATTTTATTATAATATCAAATATATTTGTATTCTAAAAATAAAAATTTTGAATCGTTATCAAACTTGTTTTTTTGTTCGGAAACTCGTTTAGGAATAGAAATTGATTTCTGTTTTAAAAATTTTATCATGTGTACCGTAAGTTTCCTAGTTGTCAAATCATTCTATTATTTAAAATAATTGTTATTTTTTCCTAATATTTTGTGATCTTTATTTTAAGTTTTATTGAAAACACTCAACAAGTAAAACTTTAAATGCATTACATCGACGTTGGAAAGTGGGTTCTTAAGGTCGTTTGAAGCTAGTCAATGTAATTGTGCTGGACGACCAGAGGGTGCACTAAGAAATCAAGTAGGACATACCTGATTGAGTTCTATTTCTTACATTGACTAAAAATGGACGAAAATTGCAAGTTTAGCAAAGAAAAAGCATTATTGATGTTTGAGGAAGCTTTGCTATATCAAAAAACTAAAAACTTTATAATTGGCTAAACACTGAAAACCAAAAAGTTGCTGAAAAAAGGATTGTCTTAACATAGAGAAAGAGCAAATTCAACAGTTAATCTCTCGTCATATCAATTTGCCATAATTATACATTCACAACGACCCAATCCCAGCTCTACTGTCGGTCCGTGGCATTAACTTCTTATCTGTGATTCCACAATGCTAAAAAAAGAAAGAAAAAAGTAAATTAACTCGTTTTTCATTATCCTCTAGTTCTTGCAAGAAACTTTTTTCTTCCTCCCAATCACCACCAAAACATCAAATAAGTTTCCCAGTGGTGGTGTGAGCACCATTTTTGTTGCTCATGATTCTCAGGCTCTGCCTCAGGATGTCTGTCTCTCTCTCGCTCTTGTGCTTGTCTTGTTCCAAGGATGCCAGATGAGACTTGAGAGTTTCAATGGTTTCTTCCTTGGCTCTCAGTTCCCTCTTCAGCTCTTCCACCACTTCTTCTTCCTCCGGTTTCCAACAGAATCTTCCCTCTCCTGCACAAAATTTCCTGTGGTTAATCATATGTTATGGTGAGATAATCATGTTTGCCAAGGAAACGTTTTGAGAGAAGTTCTGTTCAAGAAAAGGCTCCTTCTGGTTTTCAGGGGAAAATTAAGATCATAAGAATTATTGGATCACTGCTAAAGATTAAAAGAATTATAGTTTCATCACATAAAACGGAAGAAATGGAAAGAATAAGATTGTAAATTTCTGAACTTCTTGTTCCCTGCCATCAATTGTTTAAATCTAATTAATGAAAGAGGGCTTTGATAAACGTACCATATTGTGCATTATTTTCACTTACCAGAAATTTTTTTTAACAAAATATGCTATCTACAATGCGTTGGATGTTACCCCAAAAGGCACACCCACTAATTTAATAAAGGCGAGCGTTCATTCTTTTATACCAAAATGAACAGTCAGAAAAAGTAGAAACCATTCATGAAGCAAGCTGACTCCAAGTGGCAAAAGGGATAAGCACTCATTGCAGTAATCATCAAGAGTAAAAACATGACTCCTGGAGTCAGTATTGAGAAAAGTTCCAATCAAAACTTCCTCGCTCAGTGTTTGGGTTGTTACATTGGTAGATTGATTTTATGCCACCTGAAGTCAGCACACGCGTTTCGAAGCAGTACCGGAGGGGGTGAGTCGTGACCAAAGCTAATCAAGTTGTACAGCAGCCAACAGAGAGAGACAGAGAGAGAGAGAGCTGACCGCAATGAGCGGTCTGAATGAGATCGTCAAGCTCCATCTTGATGGTAAGGTAGAGCTGCTTCCACTTCTCCACAGCCTCGTCCCTCCTTGCCCTCTCCTCACTCATCTGCTCGACCCACAACCCCCACTCCTCACCCACCACCACCATCTCTCCCCCTCCTCCCTCCTCCTCCTTCCATCATCCCTTTAATCGTCTCGTCCTTCTCCTCTACCACCTTCCTCAGCCTCCTTACCTCCTCTCTCAGCCTCTTCCTCTCCCTCCTCCACTCACCCTCCTTAAGTGCAAACACCATGACCTCCCTCTTGTAGGACTTGGCCTCCTTCTCTCTCTCCTGCACTATCCCATTGATCTCCTCTTGGAGCAGCCTCACTCTCTCCGTGAAGAGGCCCTTCAACTCCTTGCTCTTGCTTGAGCTGATGGCCTTCTTGGTCACGGAGCTGGAACTAGCAACACCCATATGGAATATATGTCGGCGTTGAGTGCGCGCGCGCGCTCTCTCTGGGGGCCAATGGAGTGATGAGAAATTATATCTCTCTTTTTGTGCGGGCGATGGCGATGATATCTAGAGGAGTGAAGAAGTGAGAAAGAAAAGGGTTTATTCCTTTATCCGTTGGTGGGGCTTTAACTGGGCTGGAGGACAAAAAGTTTGCGTTGCGCATAAATTTTTGCAGCAGAGGCTCCTCTAAACCACAAAGAGACCCATGCACATGGAATTCTGCAATCTCTCCCTCCCCTCTCTCCTCTCTCTCTCTCTCTCTTTGCGACTTCAATCATTTATGGAAGAGTCAAAGATGCCCGTGAAGCTGACTGTGCCGACGTTTTAACTTAAATGAAGAATGGACTTACCTTGCATGTGTGCACGCTTATGCTGTTGGGGATAAGCTATGCATTGTGGACAAGGATCGCGCAATATTATACCTATTCAGTCGTCACATCCCCATTCGAATCAGAGCACTTAGTAATTATTCTTAGGGCAACCTTTAGTAGCGCAGATGCGCGTGTCTCGATAGTTGGGCGGGCATTGAAATTTTTGTAAGAGTTCGAGTATTGTATCTTAGAGATAAGAAAAAGAAAAAGAAAGAGAAAAGAAAAAAAAAGGCAAATGGCTACAGAATTTCAATGGGGACCTCTAGCTACCGTCCTAGAACATGTTTTTGATTCAATTATTAGCAGCTTTTCTAGCAATGTTTTTGGTGGGTCTCCGACATGGACAATTGGCTCGCACTTGGAGGATGGTTTTGCTGGCATTGTTTATTCTGCTCTTTTGCTCCTTTTTGGCTCTTTCAAGTCCAATCTCACCTTCAATTCCGACGTGTTCTATTTTCTGAAGGCAAGCAGATGCATGGTATCAGAGTAATGCCCACGATCGGGACCGCATTTGCTTTTTCTTTATCGTTTTTTCTACGAGGAAAAAGCTCATTTTAAATTAATAAAGTGAATTTGAGCCTATAAAATGCTGTCCACTTTTGTGAACTAGATAAGATAAAAGCCAAAACTCGAGTAAGTAGTTCGCATGTGAAATTGTTGGTATCGATGATAAAGAATCTAGATCATGTCATGCACCTAATACATGCACAACAATTTATCATTATGCCAACTTAGGCGGAGTCACATTCAGTTTCGATCTAGAAATTAGCCAAAACTAACCTAGCCAGCCTTGTTTGAAGATTTTTTTTTTTATAGGAGAAGAGAATAGGTTCATTGAGACAAAATGTATGAACCAACAAGTTTTGTTCACTTCCTGGTTTTACTTCTGTACCAAACTAAATAGGCCACTTTCTTGAGTAGAATTTGTTTTAAATCAACTCTAAACTTGGAGGACACACTTTCTTTGAAAAAGTTGCTTTATCAAATAAAATGTTGTTCAACATAAATAAACAAAAGGTTAATAGTTACGGTACATTTGGTAATTATTATGTTCCCGAAACAATTTATGATTAAAAATGATTTTTTTTATTCTGCTCTCGAGAATAATTTCTAATCATTTTAGGCATTTGGTAATTGTCCAAAATTTCTATTTCTAGAATAGAATTTCCTTTGGCACCATCCTCAAAATTTCTACTCCAAACTATTTTCTTTTAATTTTTTAAATTATTTTATCACTTTTTTCCTTATTTTTTTTTCCTCCTCCTCCTCCTCCTCCTCCTTCTTCTTCTTCTTCTTCTTCTTCTTCTTCTTTTCTTTCCCTTCTTCTTCTTTGAGGTCAAGCCACGCCTCGTCGACGAAGCCTCACCCAACCCAGCTAGGGCTCGGCCGAGCCTTGCTCGACTAGGTGGGGCTCGCCAGTGGTCGAGGGAGGGCTGGGCAAGGCTCACTTGGCCACTAGAGAGGCCGAGCCTTGCCAGTGGCTAGGTGAGCTTTCAACAATCTCACCGGACCTCACCTTGGCCTAGCGAGCCTCTAGCGAGCTCGCTGGAGCTCACCTAACCAATTGTCGGTGACTAATGGTGGTGGACGGTGGCGGCGACAGCTAATGGCGACGATGTTGGAAGAAGAAGAGAAAAAGGAAGAGAAATAAGAAGATAAAAGAAAAGAAAAAATTTTGGTTGGCTTGATTCTAGAATTGTTCCTAGAAACAAAGAATCAACTTTTTTTACTTCTCGATTATACTTCAAATCTATTCCTAGGAGCAAAAATTTACCAAACAGATTTTTTCCAAATATATTCCCAAAAACAAGAGAATAGAATCAAATACCATTTGGCCGGTTACCAAACACGCCCTTAAAGTCTAAAACCCCATATAAAAAGGCCCACAAACTAAAACTCACACCCAGTTGGGGCAAACAAAATTAAAATTTAAAAAAACATTCATATTGCGTATTCTACCCAGGAATTGACCAATTAAATTATAGGCCAGTTTTTCGACCCAAAAAACAAAAACAAAAAAAATTCTAAGCCAGTTTCAAGTTGGGCCCATTTGATTCCCTATTTCAAGTTATTCGGAAGCCTACGTGATCCATTTTGGTTTCTGATTCTAGTCTTGGAATTGGACCAAATGAATCATACTCACTTCTAATGCCAGTCGGGAAAATTGTTTAAAAAGTCCTAAATATATTGTACTTTTGCCAATTTAGTTATAAACCTTTCAATTTTATCAATCGAATCCTAAACATTTTCACGTTTTGCCAATTAAGTTCATTCGGTCAATTTTGACTTGAAATTATTAACGTGGCACTTTTTAAAGGTATTGTAATGATATTTTAATAATTATTTAAATTTTTATGCTTTTTTTTTTTTTTTTTTTTTTTTTACTTTTCTTTTTTTTTAAGGGTTTTAGAGAGAGGATTGGCAAGGGTGGCCGACGGGGGCAAGGGTGGGGGATGCCCTTGCCCAGGGCATGCAAGGGCCCCGGTGCCCTCCCCTAGGGCCGATGAGGGTTTGCCAGCCACCCTTGCCAGCCCTCTCTCCAAAACAAAAAAAAAAAAAATCAAGAAATTATTAAAATATCATTAAAATATTATTTTAAAAAGTGTCATATCAATGCCAACCATTCACGTTAGCAATTTTCAGTCAAAATTGATTAAATTGACTCAATTGACAAAATATGAAAATGTTTATGATTCAATTGACAAAATTGAAAGGTTGATGACTAATTTTTTTTTTTTTTGGTTGAAAAAAATGATTGATATTAATTGCTTAACCAAGTTCGTTGAATACACATCAAGAGCATCAACACATAATAAGTCAAAAAGAGCAAGCGAGAGATTGGCGACCCAATTACTAGGTAGACTATTCATCCGCTGGGATTTGGCTAGCCCATCTGCTATTTTATTTGTTTCTCTACTACAATAGGCCAAAGTGAGGCTCGAAAATTTGTTTAACATGGTCTTGCCTCGATCCACCAGAGGCTGTACTTCCCAGTTCAATGAGTCTAAAGTGAGAACATTTCTCACAAATGCATTGCAATCAGATTTTACTTGCATCTTTGAGTTAGATTTGGGCAAGAGGAAATATAGGGTTTTGATGAGTGCCGAGGTTTCTACTTGTTTTGCCAAGTTGGCTTCCACCGATTTAGAGAAGCCATCAATCAATCTATTGAAGAAGTCTCGACAAATGTAGGCAACTGCTTCTCTATTCATGTTGGCTACAGATGACGCTTTGGTGCTACTTGCGAAGGAGGCATCAATATTTATCTTTAGAGTCCCAGAGTTTGGAGGTCCCCATTTCTGACTTGGGTCTTTGCATCTTGCCTTTCCTTTCGATTTCTCGTTCCAAGTCGCAAAATTTTCATGTAAAGCCATGACTCTATACACTTTTCATTTTGGGTTTAGGGGTTGTTTCCTGAAGATGGAGTGGTTTCGATCCTTCCGGATGCACCAAAGGGTCATTGCAATTAGGTCGAATTTTGGTGAACTTTGTGGGTCTTCTTTAAATTTAAGTAGCCACTTATCAAACCAAGTTAACCCCATTCTTGTTATGTTGATTTGTAGGGGATCCTCATGCCAAATTTGGGATGTCCAAGGATAAAGCAACGAGATGTGCTTGATCGATTCCACATCCTGTTTGTATATAGGGCATACGAGTTCAAGAATTATCTTTCTCCTATATAAGTAGTCCAGTGTTGGCATGCACTTCATAGGAAAATTTTGACTTTGGGGGTTATCCTTTATTGCAATATATATTTTCAAAGTTCCGGTTTGGCTTGGTACGATGATGTTGCTACTGTTGTGTGCAAGCTGGCTGTTAAATATATTTTCACCATATATGACCCCGACTTATTGTCTGTCCAAACCAATTTATCCTCTATAATTGGAAGGCCTATGAGGATAGCAAGAATTTCCATCACTCCCATCATCGAACATGTTTTTTAATAAAGATTCATTCCATTTCGCTACCTCCATATCTATTAAGTCAACCACTTTAAGTGGCTCGTTCCTTGTCGATGGACCATCAATAGTTCCATTCTTCATCTATTTTTCTTCTCTAATAGAGATTTTCTTACCATTCCTAACCGCCCATCTCTTCCTACTATAAGACTTAGCCAACCCTGTGAAGGAAGGACGAGAGCCTTTTCTGCCTTGCCAAAAATCACATTGTGGAAAATAGAGTCCCTTTGTAACTTGACTCCAAAGAGTCTCAAGCTGCTAGGAAATTCTTCATGCTTATTTCCCTAACATAACTTCTTTGAAGCCAAGCCCCCCTTCATCCTTCCTAAGCTTTAAACTTCTCAGTGTAAACCGGTTGTTTTGTTGCTATTTCTCCACCAAAAGTTGGCTATTTTCTTCTCGATGGCTTTACAAATTGAAACTGAATTTTAAAGATGGACAATACATACAGGAAGAGCTTGCACCATTGCCTTTGTCAATATTTCCTTCCTAGCTTTTGATAATAAGTTTTTCTTCCAACTTTCTAATTTCATATTAACTCTAGCAAGGATCCATGCAAACATTTCTTTCTTCGAGGCACCCCACTCCAAGGGAATTCCTAAATATCTTCCAATTTTATCAATTTTCAAAACTTTCAACTCCAAGATCATATTCCTTCTCAAACTTTTTGGATAATCTTTACTGAAATATATTCTAGATTTGTTTAGATTTATGCAAGATAGTTTTGGTGTAGGATAGCCACAAGATTTTGACATTCCACTATAGTATCATCCAAGAAAAAAAAATAGAATCATTTGCAAATAATAAATGTGAGAGAGTAGGGCAACTACTATTCAGTTTAATTCCTCGAATTGTACCTACAACAACTGCTTGCTTCATCAAGTGAGAGAATACATTTGCCACTAGAATAAAGAGATAAAGAGATAACAAGTCACCTTGGCAAATACCTCTTGTTGGCTTGGAGAGTGGCATAGGTTCCCCCATTGAATTTGATACTAAAAGATACCATTGAAACACATTGCATCACTCAATGCAACCACTTTTCATAGAAATCCATCTTGATCAAGCACTCCCGGAGGAAATTCCACTCTATTCAATCATAAGTCTTTTACATGTCTAACTTTAAAAAACTTTGAAACTTTCTTTTCCTCTCTTGGGTTCTCAATCTATGAAGAAACTCTTGCACAATCAAGATATTATCTTGAATTTGTCTAACACCCACAAATGCGCTTTGTTCTGCTACAATTAGATTTGGTAGCAATGGCTTTAGCTTGTTCGTTAGTATCTTGGAGATAATCTTGTAAATAAAGTTACATAGGCTTATAGGGTGAAATTGTTCTAGCTTTTCTAGGTTAGGAGTTTTGGGGATGAGAGTGATTAAGGTCCTATTCATATCAAGGTTTAAGTATCCAATGTCAAGGAATTTTTGCAACTCCCTGAAAATATCTTGATGTATATCCTGCCAATGATGTTAAAAGAACAATCTATTTAATCCATTTAGCCCAGGAGCCTTGGTAGCTTCTAATTGATGTGTTGCAGTAGTGATTCCTTCAAAATGACAGGTTCTATTAGCTTTTGCTTCATAATTGCGCTAACTGTGCATGAAACTTGGTTGAAGATAGGCTGAAAATTTCTATATACTATTGACTTGTAAAGGTTTCTCAAATAATTCCTTATCATCTCCTTAAGATTCTTTTCATCCCTCATCCCCTTCCATATTCTTTAGCAAGGTAATTTTTATCCCCTTCCATATTCTTTAGCAAGGTAATTTTTTTTCAAGTTCTTCTTTGTATGGTTGTTGCATGGAAAAGTTTTGTGTTTCTATCACCCCATTTAAGCCACCTAATTCTAGATCGCATTCCCCAATACATCTCCTCTTACCGTCATAGAAGTTCGATTTCTTGGTTTATCTTCTATACTTTCTCACTATCATTATACACTTTGGGACTATTTATCAATGCTTGAAGTCCATTTCTTAGCCAAAATAATTCTCTTTTGTGCATTAGATAATCTATTTTTGCTCCATTCAACTAGCTGTTGTACCATTTAATATAGTTTTTCTACAATGTTCATCCTTTGGGAATTTGTTAAAGACCATACACTATTCACTAAATGTGCTTTTTCATCATCCTTTGAGTAGAAAGCTTCATATCTAAACTTTCTTTTCCTATGTTCAATCTTTGGGGATAATGACAGAATAAGTGGACTATGTTTGGAACCAATGGTTGGTAAGGCTAGGTATTCAGCATTTGGATAGACAACTCTCCACTCCATTGTACATAAAGTTCTATCTATTCTTCTCTTAACAAATGCATCTCCTCCTCTATTATTTGCTCAAGTAAATACACATTTCTTACATTCTAAATCCATTAAGGAGCAAGAATGTAAAAACTCTCTAAAAGCTATGAGTTGGTACTGTTGTGCCACCCTTCTACCCACTTTCTCCCAATGATACAATATTTCATTAAAATCGCCAATGCATATCCAAGGTAGATGATTTGTAATACTCGCTCTATGAATATCCTCCCATAATAACACTCTTTCTTTGAACTCATTGGGGGCATGCATAAATGTAGTTCTCATGAGCTATCTACTCTCTTGAACTTGGCATTGAATATTAATGAAAGTATTCGAATACGACTCAATCGACAATGTTACTTGATCATCCTAGAAAATGGCTAAGCCCCCTACAATTCCCTCTAGATTTTCCAAGAAACTATTTTGAAATTTTAGCCACCTTCTTAAACGTTGCACCACTCGCTCTTGATTTTAATTTCTATTAAAAAGACAATACTAGGCCATTCCTGAGTCACTAGATCTCTCAAAACTTGAATTGTCACGGGTGCAAACCCCTTACAATTTCAACTTAATAACTTCATGAGTAACCTGGTGGCTTATTAGGGTTAGCCACCAAAGCCCAGGAGTTGACTTCTCTGCCATTGCAATAAGGGTCTCCATAAGCTAAGTTTTATCAATTAATGATACCTTTGAAGATTGAGCTCTTCCCTTTCTTGGACGAGGGAAGCTTGGTGCCTATAGATTTGCACCTTACTAGCCCTTGTTAGTTTTTGGAATTTCCAGCATGTCAGTTTCCAAATCCTTCGGCTATTCCTTGTAGCGCACCAAAGTGGATTCATCATCTAGGCAACTACTTCCTCTCTTTTGTGTTTCTTTGTTTTTCTATAATCATTAAAGCTAAGGAAGAGGTAGAATGGTTGCCGTTTTGCTAAGATTCTTCATCCTCATGCTGCTGTCCACAGATGGACATAATTGTCTTCTTATTTTTCTCCTTCAGCTTCTTAGTTTCCTCAAGTTTAGAAGAAATAGGGGTCTTTGGCACCATGTTATCTTCTTCTTGAATAATAGATTGTTTGACATAGAAAATTTTCCTATACAAACTAAGTTCCCGCACTTCTACTCCTAGCCATTGCCCAAATTTGCCTAGTAAATTCTCCTCAAGCCTAGATTCTTCATACGGTATCTCTTTGCAAAAGGTGGCATAGTGCCCAATTCTTCCATAAGAATAACAATAATGCAGAAGTTTTTCATATTTGAATTCTACCCAAAGCCTTTTATTACCCAAGTTGATAATTACATTGGTCTTAAGTGGGGTAGCCAAGTTCAGATTTACTCTTGCTTTGCCTACCTTATAATTGTTGTTCCCCTTGGCTTCGACTTTCACTTCTAGTACATCTCTAAGTTTAGATGCTAATTCTTACACTATACTTCATTAGTTACTCTTCCAAAAGGGAGGCCACAAAAATGCACCCAAAACAAACAATAAGTGGACTCATAACAGACTTCTTGAATATTTGGGTCACATTGCTGTAAGACTAATAGATTGTTGAAAAATGACCACAACCCGAAATCCAAAACTTTATGTTTTTTTTAGCTTATGGGTTGAAAGAAAAGAAGAAAAATCTTGGCTCTAATAGGGTGCGGGTAACATTTTCAGTCTTTCATGCCCATTTTCATTACGTTTAGGACGGCTTGAAAGTTCACATTTGGTTTAGAATAAAGACTCCCAAACAAAGTTAGCTTGCATTCTTTCAATTTCTCTTCAAAATGTCTTCTTTGAAGAGAAATTGCCAAGACTTTTTACAAAGTGCCGCAAGTCTTCTGTCATCATTGTACTTATTATCCATTTCTAAATTTCAATGATGTGGGGCCAAAAGGGAATAAAAGAATGATGAACCTTAGAGTCTAATCTACTAGGATTGAACTCAAAAGACTACCTAGAAAAGAAGAAGACTTAGCTAATAAAAACCCCTGCTGTCCACCTCCTCAAAAACTGTATTGGAGTATTTCATACAAGCTGAAGTTTTGTGTTGCATCTTCTGGATGATTGAAGTGAGCTCTTGAGATAAACTATGATTGACACAATTAATTCTAGAAGGGCTGAGAATATAGATGAGATTTATACTGGGAACAAGCAAGCATTCACGAAATTGGAAAGGGAGATGGGATTTGGTTCAATAGGCTAGGCAGTGAAGACCCGAGACGAGAGTTGGGTGAGAGTGGGGATCATGGGTATTTGCAGAGGATGGGCAAAATGGAGATGGTGGCCATGGACGGAAAGATGGGTGCTAAGATATGGAATCTAGGTTTTAATGGAGTATCCACAATTTGGGAAGAGGACCGGGTGTGATGAAGAGAAGAACCAACAAATGGGGAGCTAGCTCATGGTGGGGGATTAAAGGTTTTGGTGGGGGCTGGATTAGGGTTTAAGGCTAAAGAAGAGGCCATAGCTACCAAGGAGGTTGAGAGACACTACTCATTCGGTAGAGAGATTCAAAAGTCATGTTCACGAGATGATTTGGGACTGAATTGGCAAAAGTATAATAGGTTTATGACTTTTTAATTATTTTCCCAATGCTAGTCTCTTGGTGATAAGAATGTTGATCCTGCTTTAATTGTATAATTGAAAGAGATGAAAATCTAGGTATGGTATTAACATCTATTTTGTTTTTTGCCATGTTCTCTTGAGGAAGAACTTTTCAAAATCATATAGATTCAATTAAATTGGTCTTTCCATGAAAAAACTTAGTTTCTAACTTTAAATATATAGCATACTCAATCAAAGATCCACATTATGCAAAATACCCTATATATCCTATTTTTCTTCACTAATATGAAGGCATTAAAATACCATGAGTATTTCTTAATTCTTTTTTACAAGAAAGAAAAATAATGACTACAGTAGAAAGACTAATGAGTTGTTTCTTTCATCGCCCCAAACATGCCAATATTAGCACTGATATTACACTAATGTAACTCATTATTCCAACAACTATTCAAAGTTCCTGGAGCTCTTGTAAGACTTGTTGGAAAATCCATTATTAGACTTGATTAATCACTCTTTATCGTTCAAAATGAAAGGTTTTGTTGTTATAATTTTCTAATTGTTCTTATAAGTTGAATTATCATATTCAACTTTTCTTGTTCTATCTCAAAGTATCCATTCACTCGAAACCAATCCATTTCCATATTCCAAAAATAGGCTCGGGCTTTTTCTAGCTATTCAATGCCTCCCCCCCCCCCCCTAAACATAATTCTTCTGAATTTCAAATAGTATTTTTAAGATCCTTTGTTTTTTATTATCCAACAAATAACATGAAAGTATATTTTTTCAATTCGTTTCAAGACTTCCATAATTCCTTCCTGAACCAAATACAAATCTTTCAATTCATTTGGCTCTCACACTTAAACTTTCTAGTTGAATTACTTATGTAAAATTCCCATATTTTTTTGTCTTTGAATGTAACTATCCTACCCTCTCTTCTCTATTCATACTTCCCAAAAAAATGTCAAAACTGATCACTAATCCAAGACTAGATCTTGAATTCCAAAGCTACATATACTAGAGACTATGTAAATTGCTATGGTTATGTAATCCTTTTGAGTAATGCATTTATTGTCATCCTAATAACTTATAATGCATATTACAAATTAAAAACCTCCAACATAAAGTATGAATTATGGATCCAACTTAGGCTATTATTGGAAATATTATCACTAAAGTCATAAATTTATTGCACTTATATTAATTTAGTCTTATACCTTTAAATTGTACTAATTGAGTCAAAAACATTTTGCCAATTTAGACATTTTAGCCAATTTTGGTCGGAAATTACTGGCGTTGGTGTCGATTATCCTACGTGGCATGTATAATTTTTTACAAAATTTATTTTTAATGATTTATTTATTTATTTATTATTTTTTCTTTCTTCTTTTCTTTTCTTTCTTTGTCTTTTTCTCTCTTCCTCTGTTAATCATTGGTAGGAGAGGGCCAACAAGCGCTGACCTCACTAGCCTTGCCGGAAGTTGGTGAGGTTGGCCCTTGCTCGTGGCCAATCATTGGCCCTTGCCAAGACTTGATAACTGGTGAAGGTAGAAAGAAAAGAAAAGAAATTGAAAGTTCAAATTTAAAAAAAAAAATGTAAAAATTGTCTATGTCAACATTGGTTGTGCACGTAGAATGATTAGCATTCATATTAATAATTTATAGCCAAAATTGATCAAAATGACTATATTGATAAATTATCGAAATGTTTTGGACTCAATTGACACAATTGAAATGTTTATGATTGAATTTGCACAATTGAGAAGTTTAGAACTTAATTGGTACAAGTGTAATACATTAAATTTTTTTTGATAATTTCCTTGGCTATTATTAATAATTAAAAAAAACCTTCTTATTAATATTTATCTTCCTTTCCTACTTTACGAACTTGCTTTTGAACCTTATCAATAAGAAAATGGAAAATAGTATACCTGATTTCTATTCCAATACTAAAAGCATATATATATATTTTAAACAACGCAAGTTTCATACGTATATCACTAGAAGGATTGAAACACCATCCTTTATGTAAAATTCTCAAAAACCCTAAACTTCACACCACGCGCACATCATTTCCGCTGTCTCGCACCGCTCCGCCGATATACCCATCGCCACCACAACCTCCTTCTCTCTCTCTCTCTCTCTCTCTCTCTCTCTCTCTCTCACATGCGCGCACGCAAGCAACGGCCAGCCTTGACGAGGGAATTGGTGGCCCATCGCAACCCTGCGATTGAGTTGAGGGACCTAACCATTTTCTTGGACCATGTGGACGCGTCACGCAAATCGGACGGCTAAGAGCCGCAAAAGAATGCCACACGCAATACCCCTCTGGTCACAAGCCTCACGTGTTTGCCTAAGGAGCTATTAGCCAGATTTCCCAGACTTTGGTTCTATTCTCACTACCCTCGCCTAATATCCTCATGTAGATTATATTCACACAGCCGACCATCATTCGGACAATTACAAAAAAGAAAAAAAAAAAAAGAAGAAGGTGTTCTAAACTTCAATTCAATTATAAATATTTTGATTGTACCAACTTAATGCTAAACACTTTTCACATTTTGTCAATTAAGTTTATTTGGCTAATTTTAGCCATAAATTGCTAATGTGGATTTTGGCTATTTTACGTGGCATAGCATGTAGCAAGCATTGATAACACATTTTTCAATAATTTTTTTATAATTTTTTTAATTTCTTTCTTTTTTTTTTTTTGACAAAGGCCGTGAGAATTACCGGCTATCGCTGGCACAAGGCGGGCATTGCGGCCCTTGTCAGCCCTTGTTGTGGCTAGTGAGGGCATGGTGGCCCTCACTCAATGCCCTCATTGGCCACAACGAAGGCAACCCATGACTTTTGGCAAGGCCATGACACCTAGATTGGGCAAGGGCATTGCAGCCCTTGTCAGCCCTTGTTGTGGCTAGTGAGGCATGGTGGCCCTCACTCAATGCCCTCGTTGGCCACGATGAAGGCAACCCATGACTTTTGGCAAGGCCATGACACCTAGATTGGGCAAGGGCATTGTGGCCCTCACCCGTGACTGACAATGGTTAGCTGGCAACTCTTGCTAACCCTTAATCCAAAAAAAAAAAAAAAAAACACCTTTAAAAAAAAAATAAAAAAACACAAAAAATTATTAAAATATCATTAAAATGTCCATCTCAAAGACTTGATTGTGTCACGTAAGATAATTGCATTTATGTTAGTAATTTTTGATTTGTTAGATTATAATACAAAAATGTTTATGACTCAATTAGTATAATTGAAAAGTTTAAATTGAATTGACTTTAGGATTTTTTTTTTTTATAAGTTCCCCGACAATCAGTAATATTATATTCTTTTGAATCAGGCAAGAAACGTGGAAGCTGAAATGACCAACATGATTTTAATATTCCTGCCCAATGCAAATGCAGTTTATTAGGGGCAAATATATATAAATATACAAAACAATTCATCTGAAGTATTTGACGAGGAAACTACTATTACGACATGAGCATTTTCTTTTACCGTAATCAAGTAACCCTTTTTCTATGACTATCTATTAAATCATCGGCCGCATCCGTGAGTCGTTGAGGATCGTTTCGGAATAAGAAATTTCTCATCTGCCGGTGTACCTATTTGGAAATCAAGGAAGACTTGCGCCGCTCAGATGGGACAAACCTCCTTGTCTCTTTAGGTCCTTCATATAGTGACAAGAAAGGCACGTAATAAATCGCACAAAACGGACACACCTTCACATGTTTTGGGGAATAAGGACGTGGAATTGGCCAAAAAAGAAAAAGGGACGGGACAAAGACTTAAAGATGGGGGAATCCTACTTTTTCGTACCTGATAATTTAACTCTATCATAATTCCTAAGGCAAGAGGAGCTTTCCATGTCTGCTTTGACATTACTCGAGAGATAAGGACAAGGTGGCATCTAGTCTTATGGAGATGCTTTCATAATGACTGACACGGCCTTTTGTCTTCGGCTTTTCGATTGACAGAATTAGTAAGGGAGCGTTATGATTATTACGGAAGCGTTATGATTATTATTTGGGAAAACTCATCCTTCTCCCGGTGAGTTTTGTTGAGATAACATATTTACGCAGAGCAGAAAAAGGAGAAGAGGAGGACACTTAGAAAGGGGACTCTAAGATCGGTAATAGACAGAAGAGAATAAATCAAATTACATAAGCTAACAGTTTTGAAGCATAAAGAAAAGGTAAATAAGATTTGTAGATGTTGAAAGTAAATATCAATTGAAACATCTAATTATTATACTTGACACGGTGAAATGGTATAGAATAGAACAACTAATTATGATTAAAAAATGGTTTGCAACAAGCCCGTTGTCTTTATTTGGTAAGTTATGGAATGGAATGAAATGATGGCTCTTTGGTTGCAAACTTGTGGAATGCGATAAAAATTCTTTAATATAATTATTTAATGTTATAAGTTTTGGTATGATTATTTTCGTAAGATATAATAATGCTGATAATTGTTTTACTAAAGTTAGGACAGTATTTTAAACTTATGACGATACGTAATTGTTATAATCCCTAAAGCCAATGAGCAACAACGTGCAATCATAAGAAAAAGTTTGAATTGATGAAATAATTATCAATTTATTATTCATGATTAATTTATTGAAGTATATGATCTTCAATTATGTGCTTTAATATGTTAACCCATTATTTGTGCAATTACCAATATTGGACCACGTAATGATTTAATATAATAACTAAAGTTGATTTCTTACCGGAGATAATAATTAATTAATAGAGTCTAATAAAGAAAGGAATCACGGGGACGAATCATCATTTCTTGTGGGAATAAATAGATTAAAAATTTCAGATATTCATAGATTATTGAAAAAAAAAAATCATAATTTGGCAATTCATTGAAATGGACTAGTTGTCCCCCCTCGCCGACAATCCTTCATGACCGGTAGAGCTCGACGGCTACAGTTTCAGCTGTCCCTCATTTAACTTCATTTGGAAAAAGAGACTGCATAGAGACAAAATGTCAGCTCAAGCTTTTAATATCCAAATAAATTCCAAGCTGTGATAAAAATGTGACTTGGGTTGACAATTCGGTGACATAATAAAATTTTATAATCATATCAAGTTGTGTCGGTAAAAATACTATATTTTTATTAATCATGTAATAAAATCTAAGTATATCATATTAGTATCTTTTTTATTTGTCATATATTCATCAATTATGAGAGACCAATAACCAAAGGCAGTTTGATATGACTTAATTTCCCTCTTTTTATGTGGCAATTATGCTGACTCATGCGGGGAAGAAGTTATGAGTTTCAATTAATACCATAAAAAAATTTAAATAATTAATTTTTTACCAAAAAATTTTAAATTGATATATTTATGATGAATTTATTCCTTTATTAGTTTATGTTAAATTTTACTACGAATTGCTGAATTAAATAACTTATGAGAGTTAATAGGTGTACTGATTTGGGCAAGTGTATCAGTAATATTAATCCAATTAAAAAAAGTAATAGAAAGTAAAGTTATCACAAAAGTATTAATTTGATTGCTTTTGTAGTAAAAAAATTAACTTAAGGTAAATTTATCAAAAGTGTATCAATTTAGATTTTCTTGTTAAAAAATTAATTTGAAATAAATTTGTAACAACTATTCATTCATAATATTAATCTTATAAGTCTTTAACTTTTGATAAGAATAAGGATTTTCTATTTTATTTTGAAGGAGTTTTTCTATTATTATTATTATCATCATTGCCGGTGTCCTCGCATTGCAATTATGATGGTGACCGTGACAATCGACTAGAAGTCTTACTGCCAAAAGCATTGGATTCTTTGAAAGGGGAGGACATGCATTTAAGGTGGTCGGGGACAGCATTTGAGAACATATTCCCAAGAATGTCCACATTTATCGATACAGCCATGGACGCCGGTTGGAGTAATCGTGTGAGCGATCCGAGCTTTATCTAATACGTGTGGATGGGCTGTTTGCATATGTTCATGATGATTGCTCGAGTAGGAAGATTTGGATACTTGATGTTTCAGAAAAAGGAAGAAGAAAAAAGGAAAACAGAAGCAAACAAATGCATTTCGACAATAGGCAAATATGTTGTGATGGTATCAAAATATTTGAAGAGCGATGAATTAGTGAGGTCTTTGAATTGTAGCTTACCTCTCGACAGCCCTATAGATTTTGGAAGGAATATTCTTCCATGGATCCATGTTTATATTGATCACATCGATAAGAGCCATTGGAACATGTTATAAATCTTGTAAAGGCACACTTATCTAATGGCTCGGATTAGTCTTGTCCATGAAAACTTGGGCATAAGGAAGATGTTTCACATTGTTAGGAACATCTCTCAAAAGCATTCTATTCATATGCTCAAATCAAGATGGACTGAACTGATTTGATTCTCTTGTGCACCCCCTCCTCTTCCACGTGGAATGATGCTAGGTAAGGCTTTGTTAGCAAAGAAATTTCTAGGCTATTGTGAGAATAACAGTATGATGTGAGTCACAAATTCTTGAAATAATGAATCCCACAACAAAATCTAATTATTTGTTATTTACTTTCTTATAGCTCAAAACAAGTTATTATTCTCATAGTGAATTAAGGACAATTACATAAACATTTCTCTTTGTAGAATCACTTTGCAAAAGATATTAGTATTTCTCCTTGACGTTACATGGAGGGAGGAGAAAATCTACCGAGAAGAAAGTGGGGGCCAGAAATCTCAACTCAATAAGGTTAAGTGTATTGGATTGATATTTGCATTGTAAAGTAAAGAAGTAATGTTGGCCTTTTTAAAGCTTGATTTGGAAGGCCCTCTACTTTTGACTCAAATAGCCTAAAAAAACAATGGAAAACTGCAAAGCTTCCAGCGATGCATCATGGAAACCCCTTGAGTCATCGCGCAAGCTTAGTGAGCTATGGGGACAAGGCCAGAGCTCTCGTTCCCTTGACAGATCTCCTGCGCAGAGCTCAAGGCACCATCGAGGATATCTTCCTCCAACAATGGTGACGAGTGATGCATCGCACTTAGATGTGACACACGCATACGCTTGCACAAGCACGCATCCACTGAGGTAAGAGTTAGCATCAACAAGAGAGGTGGCTAGAGGAGTTGATGGCAATGCTCGGCACTCTGGGGCGGAAGTGGAGGGTTAAGTGATAGTCAATGTCGAGAGAGAGAAGAGTGAGAAGAGAGAGGTCTTTCTTCCTTTAATATATATTAAATCTCAATAGAGAGGTTATCAACTCACTTACTCAATGATATACAAATTGGTTATGTTTCCCCCATCCCTGATTCTTTACCCAGTCTTCGAATTAGTAAATTGCGAATAAATGAATTATCGTTGAAATGATATCCATATTTGTAACTCATCAATCACACACCTCAAAGTGCAAATGAAGGAAAAAATGGCCTGTAGAAGAAAATTCAGCCTTGCACTTTCTCTATACGACTTCCTAATGGCCAGAGTCATGATGGGCCTATAGTTTCATTATAGTTGGTATATATTGGCCCATTATATCTACCACTTGATGGGTTATATGAAAGATCAATATCTTGTTTGTGTTGGAGAAGTTATCACATGATGTATAAATCATTTGAACCGATATCTTCTTAACTATTAATCGTGTGGAGAAGTTATCACATGATGTATAGATCATTTGAACTGATATCTTCTTAACTATTAATTGTGTGGCTCGCACCATGGAAGTACATGATCAATGAATGAGATGCGTTTGATTTACATGATATGTAGACCATGTAAATAATTCTTCTCCTTTACTCCAACAGATAAATATTTGGCTCTAAAACGTGAGAATGAATTATCGACTTTTGGAATTTTTTTTTAATCACACAACCCTTTTATATATTAGGTTTAGCCGACAAAAAGTAAGCGAACAGCCTAAATTTTGGTTTGTTGTTCGGACAATATACAGAAATGATCTCTTTAATCACCACTAAGTTTATCAATGTCTGCATGTATGGTTAGTCATGTGTCGCAAATCCAAGTTCAAAAATCACGTTTGGAGACCAAAAAACAAACTATCACTAGTGCAACTCCTAAAATTATCACCATCATTGCTTCAATCATGGAAGAGCTTACGTCCAAATACTGATATATATATATTTGCGTAAGAAAGGTGATTAGTAGCTTGTGCATAGTATGGTTTAAATATCCAATGATTACAAACCAAAATGTAAAGATGAGATTTATACTCTGAAGAACTGTTCGTAAGCGATGTGAAATTTATGGGATTGAGCTCATTTTCTCCATTTGTTATTTGAAATAACTGAAACTGAGCTCGTTTTTTCCATTTGTCATGGTGAAAATTAGTCAAGTATGATGGTATGAATGTTCCTTATTATATAAAAAAAGGAAAATGAAATAGGCAAATATGTTGCACTAATAATGAACTATTCTTGAGCGATAAAGGAGTGGACTCGAAGACTGGGCGTAAATAAGACTTTTGGCATAACTTAGGATATCCCTCCAAAACATTCTACCTACACTCAAATAGTCGAATCAACATAAATCAAACCCATCGAAGGGTCATGGAATAAATTATTAATGCTCTTAAGCATCTTTCCTATTACGCGTGAAATATTGTTAGGTATACTATGTTGGCCCAAAGTTTTCTTAGACATATCAAGCAGATATTTTTGTATAAAAATAAGAGACGAAAAGAGGTACTAAAAGGCACCACCCGCTGTAGTGGCTCAGTTGGATAGGCGCTAGACTTCCATCGAGGAGGTCTAGTGTTCGAAACTCTTGCAACACAAGTTGCAGGAAGGTTAGCTTTGAATCTCTTGGCGACTTCCCGGTTAGCTTTGAATCTCTTAGCGACTTCCCCGGTGGAACGTGTGTGGTGGCTAGCACGTGTCGCCCCTAGTGGTTTACTTCCGGTTGCCGGCCGTGCAGGGTTCCCTGGGTCACCAAAAAAAAAAAAAAAGGTACTAAAAGGCTCCAATTTGGTCTAAGTGGGAAAAACCAAATGCTCACGCCCAAGCCACACCAAATCCATTTGTTTCAATCCACCTCGCCGATTCGAGTCTAGTTGGAGCTGTTACAATTGCCGTGAACATCATCCGAAGCCGCTCTTCTCTATCACCTTACGGCCCCAAATCTCCCCTGTTCCACTCGTATTTCGACCGAGAGGACTCTGGGTGATTTGTTCTTTGTAAAAGATCCACTACTGGTGCTTGTCCTTACCTAGGACATTTTCCAAATCCTCCTTATGCAAATTTGACCAATATTCGTGAACAAGCTTTTCTTATTGATAAGATAATGTCCGTTTAAAAATACACTATTTTGGACAAGAAGTAACCTAAAGTGTAGATTTTGTGTTGAAATAGAAACTGGATCCATACGAGTTCGATTCACGTACTATGAATGTTTGGCTTGAGACTAGCTTGAACTTAGGTCGTAATATGAATGCGAAGAAGACTCTGGAAGCAAAAAGAGATATATGAGTGTGGTGATAAGAAAATAGAATAAATGGCTGAAAGGTAATGAAATGGGCTTGAGATGGGTTTTAGTGGGCATGGGCTGGTTTTTTTTAAGGTGGTTTGGGCTTAGTTCGATTAGTCTTGGGCTCTGCTTGGTATAATTAGGTTGGGCCTAGCTTAGGCCTTAGAGAGTTTGGGTTTGGTTAGAGTACTTGGATCTGGGCCGGGGTTAATAGAAGTGATTTTGGGTCTAATCCAATTTAAACAAATTGGGCTTCTAGGTCCGTTCTAAAAAGGCTCGAGAATAAAGCCCAATTGTGTTCGTAGCTCAGGCCCACAAGTTCACCCTGTGGACCGGGTCCAAGGGCCCCGTCTAGAGTCCCCATTGACAGAGTTCAACAAATATTTAAAAAATCAGAAAATAAGAATAAAGAAAATAGCCTAGAAATAGGCCTTGATTAGGTTGACAGATTTTAGTATTAGAATTAGCCTAGTTTCATTTAGGCAGCACGCCTTTAGTTTGGGGGGTTTTAGTGGTTACCTTTGATATAACTTGAGTTTAGGTAGATTGATCTTCGAGAAAAAATTGGACTTAATTTGTACTTGGCTCATGGGGTCGATGTTCTAAGGCTTAATAACAATGCCATATTTATTTGATATTTGGTGCTTTATCGAGTTTATTTTCTTGCACTTCACTTTTATTGCATTGATTGTATTTGTCTACTTTCCCTTTACCATGCACTCATGCGTGGACATCATTTAGTGATATAGGATAAGAAAATGGTCAAAGATTGCTTGAATCATTTAGGTAACATACCAATCAAGTTAATGTATCAAAAGAGCACTTCCCTAACCCCGAATTCTTTGATTCTGTACGAAGTGAAGTATACTTCTGTACTTCAGTTGGTTTTATAGTTGGCCTTTGATAGGCTAGTGGCAACTCTTGTTTAGGTTGGACTTCTAAGATCTATCTATTTTGGTCATAGTTTCCCAAAATCGTGTGAATTAAGAGTTGGGAGAGAACCTGAACTGATTTAGGAGCAACTCGACATCACCTCTAAACTTGTCTTTTCCTCAATTGTGTCATTGGAAAGAGGATCGCGACATACTAAGATTAGCATATTTTAATTACTTGTTGAATTGAAAAAACCTCTCGTTTATGCGAGTTTCTCTCTACCCTATGGTAGTGCTGTTTTCTCCCTAAAACCCTAGATTTGCTCTAATTCTCGACAATCACTCCTGCTTTTCTTCGTTTCTTTTCACACAATGATGTTCAAAAAGGAAAACCCAAAAAATGTCTCATTCGATCTAGTTTATGCTGAGAGCAGTTGCCTCCTCTTCATTCGATAGAACAATTGTGTTGGTCGAGGCTGGGTTAGATGGAGTCCACGCTCTTGGGGCTTGATTAAGGTAGGATATAATCTTCATCTTCATCTCTCTCATTGTTTGGTAGAGCTAATGGAGGAGAGAAGTATCGACTGGGATATATGCAACATATGTTGTTGGAGTGGTTATGATTCTGGTACAGGACCTCTGGGTCCGATTTGTTTCTGAGCCTTGATGAGGAAATCTGATGCACATAGTCATGAGTATATATGTCAGTCAGATGTTTGATAAAAGAACAAGAAGACTTTGAGAAGAAGACGGAAGTAATGAAAACTTATCTTGCCCCCAATAGTATGTGTTAATGCTGGTGTCTTTCCCTGCTTTTATAACCAGCCTTTTCTTTTATTAACCTAGTCAGATAGTATGGATAGTAAAGAAGAAAATGAGTTGCGGGTGGCAACATTATGTAAACGACTTGGACATCTATGGTATGAGGAAGATGTGGTTGAAGTAAGCCCAGAGATATCCGCATAAAAAAGAGATGAATGCAACAGAACAATTATGGGCAAACTATATTCTAGACACAACGTCAATTTTCCTGCATTTTTCACTACTATGAAGAAAGCCTGGAAGACAGAAGTAGTAACGTGTGCACAAAAAGGACCAGGTCTCTTTACCTTTGTCTTTCAATCAGAGGAGGAAAATGAGAGAATTATGAAATCTGCACCATGGTCCTACTCGAGTAATTTGCTCGTCCTTAAACAGTGTGAGCCTGAAATCCCAGAACATTGTTATGATTTTTCCAGAGCTGCTTTTTGGGTAAGACTTGTAGGTATAACCCCTGGTTGGAGGATTGAAATAGTTTACCATGATCTGGGAAATAAATTGGGGCAAGTAAAGGAGATTAAGCTAGAATCTATGGGAACTATGCAGCAAAAAGGAGGAGGAGTAAGAGTGGAAATTGACTTATCTACTCCTTTGAAAGCAGGAGCCATTTTGGATATCGGAAATAAATGGTTGTGGGTAGAATTTAAATATGAACGATTATCTCATTATTACTACTCTTGTGGAAGAATTGGCCACTACGCCCAAGATTGTCCAGAAATCCCTTACTCAGAATCACCTTGGGCAGTCGACAAAATTGGCTCCTATGGACCCTGGCTAAAAGCAGAAGTAAGTGATCATAGTCCTTATTGGGAGGCTTTTTATGGAAACATTGAAGAAGGACTTATAATAGAAGAAACTATACCTGCAATATCATCTCCAGTTAGAGAGCAGGATATAATCGCACGAGAGAAAGGCCCAAAAATGAGACTAGAAGCTTGCAACAAAAAGCGAGCAGAAAGTTCCAGGGAGCAAGAGATTATGGAAGTCCCTATTTCAAATCAGAAGGTAATCAAAGATCATGGTAAACAAATCATGTGTTCAGATGTTCCCATACAGACTTCTTTGAAAATAGGAAAAAGCAACAAAAAGAACATGAAGGTGCAGAAAGCAAAAAAGCAGAAATGCTTACCTGAACCATCTCCAATTCTCATAGATGATTCGAGTATGATGGAGACTCCAGTGAAGTTGCTTGCAAAAGGAACAAATTGGGCTCTGGTGGCTAGCCCTAATAAGCCACCACAGACAACATGAAAATTATTAGTTGGAATTGTTAGGGGCTGGGCAACCCCCTGACAATCCAGAAACTAAGAGCTTTGATTGCTCTTGAACGGCCTAGTATAGTTTTTCTTATGGAAACTAAAAACAAAGCAGCGATGGTGGAAAATATATGCAGAAAACTTCAATTTCAGCACCTATTCCTAGAAAATCCCACAGGCATAGCTGGGGGATTGGCGTTGATGTGGAATGGGGAAATAACACTGAAAGTGCAAGATAGCTCAAAACAGTTCATTGATGTACATTGCACTGATTCAGCCAGAAAACAAGTTATGCAGATCACTTTTACTCACGCTTCAACAAATTTTGAAAAGAGGAAGCAACTATGGCAACAATTGAAAACAATGAAACCTCATAGCTCAATTCCATGGATAAGCATGGGGGATTTTAATGAGATTCTATATGTATGGGAGAAGGTAGGGAAAAGAGAGGCAGATAACAAAAGACTTGCAGCTTTTAGAGATATGCTCAATGAGTTATCTTTGATGGATATGTATAGCCAAGGATGTGCATACACATGGTATAACAAAAGAGAAGGGGGGGATTTGGTTAAAAAACGACTTGATAGGGTGTTATGTACCTTGGAATGGCGAATTACCTTTCATGATGCAGAAGTCCATGCCCTTCCAGCAATAGGTTCGGACCACAGTCCTCTTGTCCTTAAGCTATACCCTGAATGCAAGAAAAGAAGAAGAGAATTCAAAATGGATGCTTTCTGGCTTGAACATGAAGAATATCATGGAGTTATTCATCACACATGGAACCATACAGCTTATCCCCACGCCACATTTTCAGAAAAACTCAAAGAAACCTCAAAGAAACTCATACAATGGAGCAAGGAGAAGTTTGCTTATGCACCCAGCAGGATAAAAGAGCTCACTCAGGCCTTAACAGCCATAACTAACCAGTCACAAGAACATACAAGCAGAAAGGAAGTGCAAAGCATTATACACCAGCTAGACATACTGAGGAAGCAGGAGGAATAGTATTGGGGATTGAGATCATGAATTAAATGGTTACAATGGGGAGATAAAAACACAAGATTTTTTCATGCCACAACAGTTCAACGGAGACACAGAAATCACATTACAATGCTGCAACTGGAAGACAATAGGTGGTGTCGGGATCCAGGAGCAATTAGAAACCATATTCAAACATTTTACAGCAACATATACAAAACAGCAGTGCAAAGAAATTATCAGCCAATACTAAATCAATGCCTATCTCCTATTAATGACAGTATCAATGCATCATTAGTGGCAAAACCTACAATGGAGGAAGTTCGAGAAGCAGTTTTCCAATTGGGAGCATTGAAAGTGCCTGGTCCTAATGGTTTTAACGGGCTTTTCTATCAAAATGCGTGGGAAATTATACAGACTGACCTGTTCCAGCTTGTACAGAATTTCTTCAATACAAGTATTATGGACCCTCATTTGAATCAGACGTATATAACCTTGATCCCCAAAGTGAAAAATCCTGAGACAATCAGTCAGTTTAGGCCCATTAGCTTATGCAATTTCAGTCACAAAATTATCTCAAAGATATTAGCAAATAGATTGAAAAAGTGGCTACCAAAGATAATCGAACCATAACAGAGTGCATTCATCCAAGGTAGACAGATACAAGATAACATCATAATTGTGCAGGAAGTGTTACATCAACTGCGCATTACAAAAAGAAAGAAAAAATATCAGGCAGTACTCAAATTAGATATGCAGAAAGTATATGACAGAATAGAATGGGATTTTGTTCGGGATTGCATGCTGAAAATGGGATTTTCTGAGAAATGGGTTACTCTAATCATGCAATGCATAACAACGGTGACATTCAGTGTCAAGATCAATGGCAAACCTACTCCTTTTTTCAGTCCATCCAGAGGGCTCAAGCAAGGAGATCCTTGTCTCCTTATCTATTTATCATTATCACAAATGTGCTAACATGGCTAATGCAAAAGGCGGTTGCGGATGGCAGCATAAAAGGTATACAGCTTAATAGATCTTGTCCTAAGCTATCTCACCTTCTGTTTGCGGATGATGTCATTTTTTTCCTGGATGCCACTATAATGGAATGTCAGAATTTAACTCTCACACTAAACCAGTATTGTTATGCAACGGGGCAAGCTATAAATTTAAACAAGTCAGGAGTCTATTTCAGTAAGAATTGTCTCTTACCACTTAAAACGAACATGGCACAAGAGTTGAAAGTACCTGTTTTTGAAAAGACAGGTAAATACTTAGGCCTCCCTACAGAATGGGGACAATCCAGAAAAGAAGTTTTTGCATGGATATTAACTAGGGTCAACGCAAAGCTGGAGGGTTGGAAGGAAAAGTTACTTACCAAAGTAGGAAAGGAAGTCTTGATTAAGAGTGTGGTGCAGGCCATCCCTACCTACGCCATGTCGATCTTTAAGTTGCCAGTGTCCATCTGCAAAGCAATAGAAAGGCGAATAGCTTCATTCTGGTGGCTGAAAGGGGATAACACGAAGGGCATTCACTGGAAGAACTGGGAAGTTCTGAAAAATAGAAAAGACGAAGGAGGGATGGGGTTTAAAGACTTAATTACCTTCAATTGTGCAATGCTTGGCAAACAAGCATGGCGGTTACATACTTCCCCGAATGCATTATGGAGTCAAGTTCTAAAAGGCATATATTTTCCTTAGGGCAATCTATGGAGTGCACAGAAGAGTCGGAGATCATCTTGGGGCTGGAATAATATCCTGTTGGGTCGAGACACCCTCAAGGCAAATGTTAAATGGTTAGTCGGGGACGGCAAATCAATCAAAATCAGGGAGGATAAATGGTTATCATAGGAATTTACAGGAGGGCAAGTCACTCAATCAGAACCTACCTGGGTGGAAAGTCTGATTAATGAAGAATCTCAAACTTGGAAGCAGCCCCTCATTCAACAGCTTTTTGAGGAAAAAATAGCCAATGAGATCCAAGCCATCCCCTTGAGCAAGAACCCCAAACCTGACATCAGAATATGGACAGGAAACAGTACAAGGGAATTTACAGTCAAGAGCGGATATAACAGGGTTCATTTATCCAACAACTGACTAAATCAAAACATAGCAACTTGTTCTTACCAGCCTCCACGCACTTTATGGACATAGATTTGGCGCCTATTAGTCCCACCAAAGATCCGAACCTTTCTCTGGAGCATATGTCAAAATGTTGTTCCCATAAGGGAAAATCTCTACAAAAGGAAGATCAGCCCAGATCCATTATGTCAGCTGTGTCATGCGCAAGTTGAAACAATCGAACATCTATTCCTTTATTGCAGATGGACTAAACAGATCTGGCAAGATAAACTTATGCAAGGAACGAATATCATGAAACATCTTAAGAGAATCGACCAGTGGCTCTTGGCGGTTTTTGAATCAAGAAGAGATTTACCTAATCGGGAGTTCATCGCTAGGGTTCTATGGCAAATCTGGAAGGCGCGAAACTCCTGGATCTTTTGAGTAAAGGTTCCCAAACCGGCGGACATCCTTGACCTAGCACGAATCTAGAATACCGCCTTCAGCAAAGGGTCGAAGGACCAGTCCGGCCAAAGAACAACCCAATACTTATCGGAGTCTTGGACACCACTAAGAATTCGGGAATTGAAATTGAACATCGATGCGTCATGGGTTCCCGGCGAGTTTCTTTGTTATGTTGCTGGAATCGCCGGATGGAGATGGCGTGTCATTGATGGCTTCGCAGCAGGCTAGGGTTTCTTCTCAAGGCGTCGGCGAAGCGAAAGCTGTTTTACATGGGATCTCGCTATCTCAAGGAGTTCAAGCCGACACACGTGGGAAGCCAACCAGTTCAATGGATTTGCGAAAGCGATAGTTTAGCTGTCATGGAGTTTATTATGGGCCGGGCCAAGACACCTTGGAATTTAAAAGACATCATCCAATGCTGTCGAGACGAGCTATCCATGTGCAACAATGTATCCGTAACCTATTGCCCCCAAGACACGAACAAAGCTGCAGATTGGCTGGTACGTACTCATCGAGCCAAGAAACTTCCGTTAAATTGGGTGCACACACCCCCTTACTTTCTATGGGAAATTTTAGTTGCAGATTGTAAATCATCGTTGTGTTGTAAGACTACTTAATCAAATATATATATTACTTTTGACCAAAAAAAAATATTACTTGTTGAAAATGAATTGCTTGTTTAAACGCTCGCTTATTGTTTGTGGAATCCAATCTCAGTTTATTGTCCATGAGAGAAGACAAATCTACCGAGGAAGAAAGTGCGGGGCCCGTAACGTGGGCCCTGGAAAGTTAAAAGCCTACCCGATTGATATTTGCCTTCTAAAGTGAAGTACTAAGTAGGTCATTTTCGAGCTTGATTTGAAAGCCAATTTACTTTTGACTCAAATAGCCTAGAAGACAACGGATAGCCGCACCTCGAATGCCCTCAGCGACCCCTGTTATAAATTCACCGATTTTTAAAGTGAGTTAAAAATTAATGAAGCCCCATGAAGCCAGTAAAGTATGGCGCCTGGGATTAATACATGCAATGAAAAGTTTTGGTAGTATCGTTTTGAAAATTCAAGAAACCATTTGATATGAAAATTAAAGTTTTCTTTAGTCGCTGTGGTGATGGTTGCAATGGGAACAATCAATCATATGTCTGAATATCGATGTTGATTTTGAGCTTCCTAGCTATGAGCACCATAGATTCGCTTATCCTCCCTCTCATACTGAATTTGGCTGGCTCGATCATTGGCTATCATCCTTTGTGCACCACACGAGCATCGGCACAAAGCCGATGGCAGCAAGAGGCAGCAAGAGATATGTTCAGCAGCAGCTGAGGTAGCAACTGTTAATATATGTCTTGAGTTTACGTACAAAGTGAGAATGTGAATTTTGAAAATTAATAAAGACAAGAAAAGGAAAGTAGAAAGAATAAAAGAATATCGTTTCCTAATTCCTGTGAAAGTCACGGCACAAGGAAAGCAGTAAAGGATGAAGAGAAAAGTCCGAGATTGGACTTGTTGACCAAATCCCACTTAAATTTGCTAAGTGTGGCTTATCTTTCGGTAAATTCTGCACCGGATTGGCGAGAAGAAAATAATATAAAAATCAATAGAAGGAAAGTCCCAATTTTGCACTTCGTTTCCAATTTTTACTTAAGCGCGGGTTTTTGCTTGATTCGGTCAACCTTTGGCTTATATAGGATGAGAAAATATTACATACCCTAACGGTGCCACATCAATTTTACTCTGAACCATTCACACATTGACACCTATCCTCAAGCCCACCACGTCTCTCTCTTCTTTCCATCTTTCTCTCTCCTCTCTCTTCTCACTCTATCCCTGTTTCCTAACCCAATAACTCTCTCCCAAGTAACGCTCGGTCTTTGACAATGGCCATGCTCTCTCCCGACTACGGCCGACTATGGCCAACGATGGCAATGTTCCCTCCCGACGATGGCCTCTCTCTCTCTACTCGATGGCCTCTTCGCTCTCCGACGACAACCACGCTCTCTCTATTCCTTTTTGCATTCTGTTGTACTTCGCCTTCTTCTCCACAATTAAGGGTTCGGCATTCGTAAGTGAGGCCATGGATTTTCTCTTCAATTGGGCCGAAACGATTTCTTGACGAGGGCTGCCGACTTCCTTCATGTTCTGATCAAGCGTGAGGGGGAAGAAGTTGTGAGCCACTGCCTCTCCTGCAAACGAAATACCTCTAGCCCCTTCATCGCCCTTCTTCTCTTGATCGTGTAGGGGGATCCTTAAGAACGATGTGCACACCTTAGCTATCGTTTAATTGAAATAGTCTTGTAAGACAGAAGAAATAGGGAACAGTTGAAGAGAGAGGCCATCGTTTTTTTTTGTCGGTCCTACTCTATTTCTATTCTAACACTCACTCTCAGACTTTTTTGCCCTACCTTCTTGCAGGGCGTGGGAGTCGAAACCTACTCTTGAAGCTACAGCGTCCCCACCCCAATCCCCTTGAGAAGGTGGAGATTCGAACCCCTCACCTCCCCTTCTAAGTTGGAAGGATGGCCACTAGAGCAAACCCCAGTGGTTGAAGCTCTGAGTTGAGGAGCGGAAGATGGAGAGAAGAGATAGCAGACATGGCAGGCCCCGAGGATAGGTGTCAATGTGTGAATAGTTCAGAGTAAAATTGACGTGGCACTATTAGGGTATGCAATATTTTCTCATATAGGATGGTGGGACTTTTCTGAGGATGCAATTTTTCATGCACGCAATCTTGAAGTGCCCTCTCAAAGTGAGTGATTGGCCGTGGGTTTCTTCATCGATTTCATTTGTACATTACATTCAAGAAGAATAAGTGTTTAGCCGATTAAATCTTGTGGCAAAATTTTTGTGTATATTCTTTCACAAAATTGAGAGATTATTTCATGAGGAACTTCATGGATTAACACTACATACATTATTGGATGTAATTAGGAATTGGGGAACACTATGAGTATTAAGTGATTCAAGCATTTAATCTCCATTATATCATTTGATTTATAATGAATTTGTCGCTACTCTTTCCTTGGACGTAGGTCTCTATAATCAAATCGCATAAATCTAGTGTTCGATTTATTTTCTTATTCTATTCGCTTTCTTTAACAGCAACAATGATAGCTTTGATGAGATTTCAATGAGACTTGTGGCTGCATGGCTGCTCATAGAATCCTTTCATTGATTAGGTTTACTTGACCAAAACTATGGAGTCCACCGAAACCCTGATTTCTTGTTCCAACAAGAAACACATATGAGCTCTTTAAGGTGAAAATGATAATCATTCTAGTTAGAAATTGATTTCTTGAATAGAAATAGATTTTTTGATTTTTTTCATGGATAAGTTTTTGAATAAAAATACGCATTTGATAACGATATAGAATTTATGCTCTCGGAATAGAAATTCAAAATTTCTCTCTCCCAAGCGCTGGCATATGGTAGGGGGTGGTAGCGAACATTGGTAATGATCAGCAACGAGTCGACGGGCAGTGATTGGTGGGCAACTATGATATCTCAAAATTTGGTCCTATTTCAAAATATATGAAATGGTTATTTCATCGATGCGTTTGTAGTTACTTTACTCTGAACTAATTACTCACGAGGTAACTACTTTATTGGGTGAGGCCGTAAAGAGTTAAAACGCAAAAGACTAGAGAATTTGATCAGAAATTAACCGCTCAATAATAAGGATCGACAATGGTCAATACTACACCATTATAAGTCAATTAGCGAAAGGATATAAATCGATTCGACAGAAGTACATTTTGATTCATGGGTGATTTCACACAATTACGATATTTACGTCAAACGACAATAAATCGATTTTTGATTGATATTATATTTAGGGTATGTAATTGAACTCTCGCGATTACATGACAATCGATGGTCGTTCGCGATTCAAAGATACACAAATGTGGATCGAAAATTATCGGTCACGGGTCAACCGCGTGAAACCCCTAAACCCACCAAATGTATTAGGTCATACCAAAATCGCATTCGATCGATTTTTTATCATGAAATTTAATTCGATTTTGGGTATTGAACTTTCGAGAGTTTCAAGATTAAATTATTGGATGTCATCTCATCATCCATCAGATTATCGAGAAGTCAAAACTTTCGAAAAATGAATTATCAAATGAAAAATTAGAGACCAAGAAAAGGAAAATTCGGATCCAATGGCAAAATGGTGAATTATGGGTCAAGATTTTGGTTTTAAAAGAAAATTAGATTTAAGAAGATATTTTGGAGACAAGGGACTTGGTATAGAGGGTTTTAAGGGGAGTGGTTGATGGGTAAATTATGATTTTTGGAAGAAAAATCCTAGAAGATCTATTTTTTTTTTAGGGAAAATTTCAAATAAGGACTCACAGTACCATCATTTTCTCAAAAAAGAACCTGAAATGAAGTTTGTCTCAAATAAGAACACAAAGTGCTTTCATTTTCTCAAAAGAGGACTTAGAGTGGAGTTTGTCTCAAATAATGATCTAAAGTGATCATTTAGTATCAAAGAAAGACCTCATTTGCCGGCCGATGAATAAATGCATCTCTGATGCATATTCTGGTAGCCTGATCAGAGATACTTTTGTCCTTTTTTTATAAAAAAAATTTCAGTTGTCTTGTTCTTTATTATTATTATTATTATTTTGGGGCAATGGTGGCACTGTTCATCATCTTCTTTGTCCCATGTTTGTCTTCTTCTTAAGAACATCGGACTTGGGAAGAGCCAGCGAGCGCTAGTTGTTGGTGAGGGCCGGCGAGGGTTGGATGCCCATCGTCGTTGGTAGTAGGCGAGGGCTACCAAGCCCTCGCCGGTCGTGGGCGAGGGCTTGTAGGCCGACCCTCGCCAGATCTGGAGAGGGTGGCCTTGGTTGCGGCTGGCGAGGGTCATTGAGTCCTTGCTGGCTGCGGGTGAGGGCTTGCAAGCCCTCGTTAGCCCTTATTAGTGGCCGGTGAGGTGGGCGAGCTCTCGCCCAAGGCCGCCGAGGGGTGACCTCGCTGATGGCTGTGAGGGGCAACCTCCCCCACCTCCACCCGCTGCTCCACCAACAACCTCATCTTCTCGCTAGGACTATGACTGGGATGCCCACGTCGCTTTCTTCATCCCTTCCTCCGTTCCTAGATCGACGACTTCTTCAGCTACCCCTTTTCCCTCGAGGCCCTTCTTGTAGGACCTCGATTTGGACGGCCCCCCTCCCCAATGGCCAGCGAGGGCTCGATGGCCCTCGCTCACTGCTGGCGATGGGCGCGAGCCCTCATCGGCCCTTACCAACGGCCGACACTCGCTGACCTTTCCCCAAGTACGATATTCTTGATCTGGGCAAGAAGAAGTGAACAAGGGACGAAGAAGACGATGAACAAGGCAACCAAAAATGAAAAATAAAAAAAGGAAAAAAGGGATGAAAATGCCGTAATTAGGCCACCAGAATATACATTGAAGATGTATCTATTCACCGGCCGGTGAGTGAGGTCCTTCTTTGATATTAAATGACTACTTTTGGTCTTTTTTTTAGACAAACTTCACTTCAGGTCCTCTATTAAGAAATGAGGCACTTTGGATCCTTATTTGAAACAAATTTCACTTCATATCCTTTTTTGAGAAAATAAGGACACTTTGGGTCCTTATTTGAAATTTTCTCTTTTTTTATCCTTCATTCTCTCTCTTCTATCTCTCTCTCTATTTTTTTATCCTTCATTCTCTCTCTCGCCCATCCCCCCTCCCTACCGATTTCCCCCTCTTCTTCTTCTCCACCTTCCCCCATTCCTCCTCCTTCCCCGACGTCTCTCCCCCCACCCTCTGCCCATTCTTCCTCCTCCTTCTTTAGTTCTTCATTTTCCTCAAACTCCCTCATTTTTCTTTCCACCACCATCAACCCCATCCCCACCACCATCACCACCGCCCACACCTCCACCCCTTCCACCAACGCCATCTCCACCACCGCCGTACACCACCATACACCACCACCATTCACCACCACATGTCATCGCCATCTCCACCACCGCTCACCGCCGCCGTCCTCAAGCCGCCATCTCCATCGCCGTCCGCCTGAGTCACCACCGCGGCCACCGCTAAGTCAAACCACCCTTGGCCATGGGCTTAAGGAGCTGCTGCTGCTGTTGAGCCTCCGTTCTAACCGCAAGCGTCACATTCTTGATGTTGTCGTGCAGCCGTCACCATGAGCTCACCATCACCGGGAACCCGTGAGTTAACTTCATAATCATAGATTATGGCGTTAATTACGTTTAGGGATAGATTATTAATGGTGGTTAGTATTAATTAATTTTAGTTTAGCCTTAATTACTATTAAGGATGGTTTAGATTAAATTATGTGTGATTAGTTTAAGTGATTATGATTAGATTAATTAATTGTATTTATTAATTAATCGTCATTTATTTATTTAATCGTTATTTAGTTAATTTATCGTAATTATTTAGTTAATGTCGCGTCGATTAATTTTTAATTGATTATAGTTAGGCTAATTAAGCGAATTTAGTTTAATTAATTGTAATTAGCATAATTAATCGTAATTAGCATAATCAATCGCTATTAGCTTAATTAATTGCGATTAGTGTAATTAATGACATATTAACCATTAAGTATAATTCTATGCTCATTTTTCTAGAGGAGATTGAGCGTAATTCCAATTGTTTACACATGTGATGCTATGCTATTGATTGCTCAATTATAGATTTTTATTTACTATTTTCAAATGATGTTTTATGGGCAACAAAATAGAAAAATATGAGATGTTGGGTTTGGATGTTGAATTTTACGTGTGAAATAAAACAATGGAGTTTTAAAATAGAAGAGTGCAAATTTGACAAGTTTATTTCAAATACGTGACCACGTATGAATATTTTACTGGGATTTTTAAATGTGAAAATTTGCCAAAGTAATTATTTGAAAATGAATTATTTTGTTCTTGGCTAATGAATAGCAACAAAAATTGGTTTGATTGATGGTGTGCTTGAGTGGTCACTTAATCCAGCCCATCACCCAACGGGAGTTTGGGGGCGATGCTCAATTTTTATCGGATGTCCGATGGGGGTCCGGATGCCGAGTTGCGGTTAAGGCTCAACCGATGCTTCTTTATGGAATGTCGTCTAGGATGAGTTCTAGATAATGCCGTGCCCGATGAGGTGAGACGATACCCAGTCATGCCGGAAGACAGCCTACTCTTGTGTTGGTCGTGATCCAAGGGGTCGTAATAAGTGGAACACATGTGTATGTAATGTGCATGGAAATTTTAGAATGTGTTTTGATTATTATTTATGCATGTTACACTATTATTGCCATGTGTGCCAAGGTGAGGTAAGTTTGTATGTGGTGTGTGTTTAGACAAATTTGCGTCCTAATCGAGGTTTAGGCTATTAATTCGCTAAGATTACCTGTTGTTGTTAAATATTTTCAAGTTCAGAGTATGGAGAACCGTCATGTGCGGTTTGGGGTCTCAATGGACCAAGATGCCGATGTGCTTATCGTTACCTTTTGTTGGCCTCGTCATTAGTGAAGTTTAAGCTAACCCCGACCCTATCTAACCCTTTTTGCCTATCGGTCATTAGAAATACCAAACTTCCTAGGGTTAACAAGTGGATAAATAAAGGTGTCGTTTTTGGAAATCGTCTGCTGTATTTTACTATTCCTATTTTGTTGATTGATTGGGTGTTTATATGAAGCGCTTCCACATCCATTAATCAAAATATAAAAATAACAGGTCGGCGACATGTTTTGGGACGTCACAATTTGATCGACCCTCGTGGGATGTTCGTGCACTCTGGATTCAAGATGTGATAGTGGCCGGCTAATAGTGATAGCAAGTGACGATAAGAGTTTTTATTTTTCATTTCTATTTAGAAATAGAAAAGTAGAAAATATTTAATTTACACTTTTATTTCAAATTTATTTTTGAGCAAAAAATTTATTTTAAAAATAGAAAAATAATATTACGTTATCAAATGAATTTATGTTTCAAATTTATTTTTGGAACAAAAATAGAATGAGGGCACCCTTAATCACCACGCTTATCAATGGACACGAGCAGCGCAACGTGTTCACGCCGTAGGCATCCTAGAAATCCTTTATGTCTTTTATTTTCTTTTAGTTTCTTACTAGACGAAAGCAAATGTCCAAGACCTCAAAAAGACACATCGCCACCTGGTAGATCAAGATAAATAAAGCCACCCTTTTTTGGCCAGAGCTATCCTATCGTTAGCTTACCCCAAAAAGTGCACAGACCTAAGAACGTTGAGCGTTTAATAACGTAAATATTATTTTATATTGCATCCGATACTTAAAGTCAAAATAATAATATTTTTATATACAATTAATGGCTTTAGCAGGAATCGTAATCGATGGTGCATCATGATGATCGAGATCTGCATCCATGATTACATGACATTTCTAAAATATACATTTACTCATAGATAGGTGATCCATGAGCCATATAATTTTTTTTTTCTAAAAGCATAGTATTTGGTTAACATCATTCGATTCCATTGGATTATATACATATATGCATGTATGGTATGTCATGTGTGACTGTGAATCAAAGTTTAAAAATCACTTATGGAGATCGGATCTTTGATTGGTGGATTACAAATATAGATATTATTCATGTTTATTTTATATGAAATATGTACATGAATAGTGTAATATGACTTGTTATCTACCAATCAGAGGCATGTTGGTTGGAGAAAGACATTGAATAATCTGTCAAAGTTAGAGAAGTCTATAGAAATTTTAATATTTATATGCTATAATTACTGCTATCCTAGATGGAAGGGTCGCGAATTATAGATGACCCAACTTTAGCAGGCAAGAATAAGAGAACTCGATAGTCCTCATAGCCTTTTTAAAGTTAGCACTATAACAAGAGGTGAGTGGAAAAGGAACTGAGGTTGGAACAATGATGATGTTCGAAAAGAAAGCATGAGAAATTATATGATGCCTAGTGATATTATTATTATTAGGCTTTCCCATTGACCAAGAAAGGGGGGGCCCTTGGGAAAAAGCCAATTTTCATGATTTCTCTGGAACACATTACATCAGATATACTACAAATGGTAAGTGCTTGAATATTCCATTTGATCCTTTAATATTCTCACTTGACTTGTATGTATGGGTGGCAGTATTTCAACTCCTTATATAACTAAATACACCTTTAATCAAAAAGACAAAATGACCCCAATCATTTTATTGTAATTAAAGTGACAGTCCTAAACTTATTTACTTTCCTTCTTTTTTAGTTTTTTTTCTATTTCTATGTATGATCTAGTTGCCATGATTAGAGTTTCACATTTTTCGGTTTTGTTTAGTGTGGGCACCATTTTTTTTTTAAATGTTAAAGTTAATTTCCTTAGGAATTAGTTTTGCTGAAAAGACAAATTTTCCAAATAACTAATTTTTATACATAGTCGAGCAAATTAATGGATCAACTGTCATGTAGAATCTAGAAAAATTGACATATACCTTTTTATAACACAATCATTCGTTTATAGACTTTCGCTTTTGCTGTGTATATCACCATCAAACCTGTTCTTGTTATCTATCTTTTCTACACATATACATATAATGGAATGATAGGATGAAAAAAAAAAATCTTTCCTACATTCTCCAATGTGGAACTTTAAAAGATAAAATTTAATTAAATAAAAAAGTTGGTTATAATAAGATTTTTTTTTAATCAAATGAAATCTCATCATTTTGGATGAACAAATATTAATATCATCCATGAAATGTTTACGAAAAAATAATGAGATGATCCATTATGCATTATGTTTTAACGTCGATTTCTTTAGTGTATTCCTCGATACTTCTATAACATTTTCCATGCTTTGTGTAAAAATATTTTGGCAGTAGCAACGAAAAAAGACAAATTCTTTGATGTAGTAAATTAGGAGAGTTGATCTATGTATATTTTCTTGAAAATTTCTCTTTTCGACAAAACATATTTCTGTGGAAGTAAAATCTGAAAATAAAAAAGATAACATAGTGTCTTTTTTCTTTTGGTATGAGAAATATATGGGGTAACCACAATATGCAAAAGCAAAACATATGAAAAGCTTAATTATAGCAACTAGATCCTAAATAGAAATAGAAATTAAAAAAAGAAAAAGAGAAAAAGAAATGGGGCCACTGCTACAAATTACAACATGATCGACGGCAACTTTGTCTTTTTAGTGGAAAATTGGTTGGATTTAGTCATATATATGAGGTGGAATTAGCGCCGTCCTATATATATACCCACATATGCTTTTTCGTGAAACCTTCTATGCCTAACTTTAATATATAATTAGATAAATTATAATCCTGTTGCGGCGAGGATACCCTAGGTTTCTGATGTCATTAGAGATTTCGAAGATATCCCAACATGCTACATAACCCAAATTTCTTAAGAAGTCATTATGACTTCCATAGGATCTTCATTGTTGTAATCGATGTCTTTGATTTAACTTTTCCATATAAGGGAATCTTCACTTTATTTGGTTATCGACTTTAAAACCATTCCAATTTTCTACTTCAACATTCATTTGAATTCATGAGCAAGAAACTAGCTCCCTCTTGATAAGGATGAAGGACGATAGAATCAAAAGTTTTGGACTTCTCTACATTTGAGAAAGAGAATAATTTAATTATGTACTTGGGCTTCTTCTTTTTGCCAAAAGTTTTTGGATGGGACATTGATTTGATAATTTCTCTAGAAAAGAAAGAATCGTGAAGTGGGTACCATAGACATACCAAACGGACAAGGCTGGCTAACAAATTACCTACTAACTGGTAGGATGGGCCTGTTTGGTTTAGTATTGGGAATGTTCATTTGGACTCTAAAGTCCCTTGGCCAAATGCAAACGAGTTTGGTTCGTATTTTTGCGTGACTTTAACAAGATGCAATTGCATCTCCAAAGGAGTCTAAAGGCCTTTAGCCTAATGGAGCTCTTGAGGTATATTGGCAAGTTGCATCCTAGAAATGCAAGTAGCTCGGTTACTGTTCATCTTCTCCAACCTCTCTAAGCTGCTGATCGGAGGCCGACGACCACCGGCGAAGGGATGGCGCGTGCCGGCGATCGCTGCTTGAGGGTCGCCCGACACCGGCGACCGTCGCCTGGGGTCGCCAAACCTCAGGCGACGCTTGGATCTTGCGACCTAGGCGGATCACGCGACCCGTGCGACCGCCGAGGTCGTGCGACCTTAGGCGACGGTCGCCAAGGTCGGGCAACCCCGGAGACAATCACCTAAGGTTGCGCGATCCAGGCGATGGTCGCCTGGGTCGCACGTGGCCGTCACTTGGTCGCCTGGGTCGCATGCGACCGTCGCCTGGTCGCCTGGGTTGCATGCGGTCGTCGCCTAGTTGCCTAGGTCACACGCGGCCGTCGCCTGGTCGCCTGGGTCGCACGCGGTCGTCGCCTTGTCACCGGGTCCCACGACCCTAAGCGATGGCCGCTTGAGGTCGCTCGACCCGGCGGCCGATCCGGCCATCCGGCCGCCAGAACAACCCCGACGACCGTCGCCTGGGTTCGCACGACCCAGGCAGCCAGATCCGGCCATCCGGCCGCCGGATCCAGCGGTCCGGTGGCCGGATTTCAAAAAGGAAAAATAGAATTTTTTTTTAATTTAATAAGTACAAATGCAAATTTTACCAAATGGTATTTTGGCTAAAGTTGTATCTTAATACAAATTTTATCAAACGATATTTGCTTTCAAAACCTCCTTCACCTAAAGGTATTTGCATTTTGGCAAATGCATTCCTCAAAAGCCGAACCAAACGGGCCTGATATCCTTACGTTGTACCAATGTGAATATATGTAATTTTAGCATAAATTACTCGTTAGATAAATTTTAGCTGTTGTTGTTATATAACATAGAAAAATTTCATAAATAATCAACTACATTATCGTAATATTGAGAGAAAATACCAAAGAAATAGTTCATAGTAAGAGTAATAAAAATAAATACAATAAACATTTTCAATAGTTGTTAATTTGCAACATTAAAGCTGCTGAATCTATGATCATGTTCTCTACTATGGATCGTTCAAGCGTGCTCTTTACTAAAGGGAGTGCGAATCGAGACATGGACATTAACCTGTGCTCTACTAAATTATTTAAGGGTGAGCTTACTTGATGAAATTCATGTTTCTCATCCATGGGAAATTTTATTTAAAATAAGTATTTTGAGAAAACTGTCATATGGATTTCCAAAAACTTATGATCTTTCACTCCGTCATTTCCATGATCTACTTAAGCAGTGTTGGCAAATTTCTATTGAGCATGTCTTTCGCAAAGGAAATCCATGCCCAGATTGGCCTACTAATTATGATTTCTGTTCGAATGCTAGTCCTATAGTTTTGAGTCCCTGCTACATTGTAATGCGATGAAGAAGGGAGCATTTCATTTGTTCTTGTAGTACTTAATCCTCTTTAAGGTTATTCATTTTTTCTACCAAACAAAGAAAACAAAGGGCTCCTGAAACCTAGGATTGAAGCAATTAGTCGAGGTTTCAGGAGATCTTAAATTAGGAAGTGAAAGATTACTCATTTGAATCCTATCAACTGCAATCAAACTGCTCTAGATACGTGTCGTTGGTACAAGATAAGATTTTTACTTACCGATTCATGAGTTTTCAAGTGGTCTGGTTTTCACACCCATGTCTTTGAATTATCAAAGAAAAAAGAAGGTATGCTTGACATTTAGATGATAGAAAGTGACGGAGGGGCTTCATTTTGGCTATCTAATGTGAATAGACATTAGTTGGTTGGAACGTCCTCATGTGAACATGTAATATGTTGTCACTACAAAAAGAAAGGGTCCTCGCCTTTGCTTCGTGTTAAATGACTTGTTAGAGCCGGCCAACATTCGGATGCTCTCTGTTTAATCATCTAGGGTTTCATTATACCTTCATTAGTCTAATGTTAGATGTAACTACTATGGATGAATCGGTCTCAAACCATGTGAACAAGGTTTTGATTACTCTAGATTTCGTGTCTGGTGAAATGATCGAGACATTCCTTGATTAAAATAAAGGAGAGACATTCATGTAGTTTTCGTTTAATTATTAGAGAAATTCAATTTATATAGTATCTAGTTGCAACATTTTGACCCATCCCGTGGTGGCCGAGTTGTTGGAATCGAACGTTGGCCACACGCAAGGTCGGAGTTCGAATCCTCAACTCGTCACGATGCGTGACTTAAGTGGGGTACCATGGGTGATGGGTTCCTGCGCTAGTGCTCTCCAGGTTTATGTCAATGGTTGCTGGCTGTACGGCGGTTCCTGGATATTAAAAAAAAAAAAAAAAAAACATTTTTATTCTAATTTTCAATAGACCAAATGGGCAAAAGCTCTTATTTGGCAAAATCAATGTCATGTTATCATAAGGAAACTAAAAGGAAAGGTAAATTATTGACCTTTTCCTTTGCTATTGGCGAAAGGAGTAGATATTGCGGGCGGCAACATTAGATCAAGCAAGTGAAAATCTTTCCTTATGAAATTGAAAGTGCCAATAGTAGTGTTAGGTACGAGTTTCGGACTAGTCCAAGTTAAATAAGATCATCTCAAAACCGGACTATAAGCAATTTTCATTACTACTGACTAATTTTATTTTAATTGTTGCACCTAATTGGGTTGTTTTTAATGTAAGTTCCCACCATGATTTGAAATTCTAATAATATATCGCCAGTACTCATCAAGGATGGAGATGGGGCAATCAACTCTAATTGATGTCCTCCAAGTTTTATCATAATGGTTCCATATTTATCACGAAACGTCCGATTCGAATCAAAATTATCTTTTATATGACACGTGATTTTAGAGATTGAAGCCGACAAATCCGTCACCATAGTTCTAGCAATATAATGATAGCCGTCTTTCTTACTTTTACCAAAAGAAAAAAACATAATGATAGCCGTCGAATGTCTTCCCCTTTATGTCGGCCAATCTCCTCTCATCTCGCCGTCTGTCAATTAAGAATCTATTCTTCCTTTGGGATTATGGGAATTAAAGATAAAGTAGAGAAATCGTCGTTGTGGATCTCTTCTATTTGAAAAAGTCGCATTGACTTTGCCTATTATCGATGTAAAGACCCACCTAGGGCCTACAACCCAAGCTGACTGCGTCAGCTACCCCGGAGGCGGGGGGGTGGGGGGTGGAGTCAAACCGTGGACCCTCTCGTACTCTAGCATCTCCTCTTTTTTCTAACCGATCTCGCGGTCCACGTTTCACGGATTAGAGGAAACGCGCCCGGGGCCGTTGATGGGGGGGCGAGACCTCACGATAAGCCTGGTGGTCCGTCCAACACGTCAGCGCTAGGCGACAAGAGATAGGGTGTGTGTCGAGCTCCGAAAAGGCGAAAGCACGAAAACGTGACCCGAAAGGACGACCGGATCATGCGGCGGATCTCGGTCCCTAAATTGTGGGGCCCACATTCTTCTGGGCCGTCGATCTTGTGCGAGGATGGGTCCCGCTGGTGGCGTTGTGGGAGGACGGGGCTCGACGTGCCCCTAGTTCGCTCGCGTGAGGGAAGATGGCGGGATCGGATGGGCAATTGCTCGCCGATTTCGCCACAATTACGTGAATGCCACTGCTATCTGATTCAATTAGTAAAATGCTTTAGTACCAAGAAAATCCCCAAAGAAGTAAACCTACGATAAATTTACCTTCCATTAATTCCGTTTAATTTATCATCAAATTGCAGTTAATGAATGTACCATTTTAGGATTTTACTTTTCATTTGTTATACATGTAAGGTTTACCATTTTGTAATTTTTCATAATATTAATCCAATTTGACAAAAACTAATATATGACAAATTTGTCACAATTATCACATGTATATTGGTGTCAACAAATTAATTTGGGATGACTTTATCATAAGTGTATTGGTTTTAGGTTTTTCGTGGTATTAGCCCTTATTAAAGTTCATTTAAAAAAAAAACAAATTGAAAAATTTTTTGCTAAAAATGATTGATTTAATTGCTTATAATTAAAGATGAATGAGCAAAAATATTATTATTGTCAACAAAAATGTTCAAATATTAATTATTATCGATAACAAAAATATTTATTTTATTGACAAATTATTTTAAGCGAGACAAATGATTATTTTTAAGAAAATATTTTCCAATGCATTAAAAAAAAAAACAAACGGAACCTTAGTTAAAAGTGGGGATTAGAGTTGTCAATTGACTTGTAATATTTAGAAACTTGGGTATTCATCAATTCCATTTTAATCTCTATATCAATTAATCCTTCTAAATCGTCCCGTCAAGGTCACATCAAGCAACATTTATCGTATATAAGTATGTTATAGCAAAGTCTCTTTAACTCACGCCTTTAAGTGCGCTATCTAGGATTGTATATTGCTATAATGATTTTCTCGTGATAAGAAAATATTTTGGCGCTTTCTCTATAAAAAGTAGCTGCCACCTAGATGCAGCGTCGATAAAAATTAAGCATCTAACATGTCAAGTTGAACATCGATATCACTTTTCTTTTTCCTATTCCATGATTTCAACGGTAAATTAAAAGTTAATTGGCTTTAAAAAAAATTCTCGTCTTTTAATGAAACATTTGTGCATTATATTTTCTAAATCTGCAAATCCATGACCTCATCTTCAATAGGAGTGTCATTTAAAGAAGCTGAAGAAGAAAAATCCTTGTCATCTGACACACGATAAGTGTCGACTTTCGTCGGAGTGGATGGAGGGTCTTCACCACTAATCCGCACGATGTCTCAATGAATTTCAATTGATAATACATGGAGTGACGAATCTTATGACTAATTAATTATTCTTGCATAGGATAATGATTGAGAACAAACTAAAATTGTTGGGGGGGGGGGGGGAGAGCTTGAATATAACTGGTAATAATCAAAGGTGACATAATTGAATCATCAAGTAGGAGCACGAATGGAGGTAGAGGATATCCATCTGATTAACCATTGGACACGACGTCGTTTAATCGTTATGGGCAAAACTAATAAGGACCCAAAAATGACTTTAATAATGTCCTTTTTGAGGTAAAAATTTCTCAGTAAAAATTATGTCGTACTAAATCAGCTTTTAATAACAAAAGTGCATACATATCAACTTTATTTCTTTCTATATATAAACTTCGTAATCTTTAAGTTGAAAAATTGTGAGTGAGATCGTGCATACTATGGTCCATAATAGTTGACTCCTAATACTCTGAATTTAGAATCAACATTTAACTAATCAACGAAAATATGAAAAATTATCCAAAATATCACGAAATTGTTGTAAGGCAGTCTTTTTGGCCAGTTTTTTTTTTAATTATATACTTTTAATTTAGCTAATTAAGTTATAAACATTTTGACAAATTTCCAATGTGGTCAATGGTCAATTTTTGCCTAAAGTCAATGATATAGACACTAAGTATCTTACGTGACTCAACGTGCATTGACATGGAAAATTTTTTTAATCTTTTTAATTTTCTAAATTCCCCTTCTTTTTTTACTTTTTCATTTTTCATTTTTTCCTATTTGACTCCATCTTCACTTCACTGATAGGTGGCGGAGGTTGCGGGCCATTGATGAGGGCTAGGACACCTTCACCTTGCCTAGACCCGGTGAGGGTTGCCCAAATCTGGTGAGAGCCACAATGCCTTGATACTTGATAGGCCATAGTGAGGGCTCACAAGGCCTCTCCTATGGTCGGCAGGGGCATCCCAACCCTTGCCTATGATGGAAATAAAAAAAGAAAAGAATATAAACATAAAAAAATTAAAAATTAAAGAGAAATTGTAAAAATTGTTTACATTAGTGTTGCCCATACTATGCAAGACCATTGGTGTTAAAGTGATTTTCAATTAAAATTGGCTGGAAGGTCTTATATTGGAAAATTGTCAAAAAAATTATGGTTAAATTGGTCAAATTAAAAATTTTGGAATTGAATTGACTTTCGTACTATAAGTTTAAGATTTTTCGACAATTATCCCACTAAAATGACATAAATATGAGTGGGTAACTCATTAACAATACTATTCTTTCTATAGGTGTCATGAATGACCTTAAAAATCACACCAGTTTAATCCTAAAGAGAATGAGTAAGAGTTAACATTTGAAAGATGAACCAAACATTCTTGATCTGAGATTAAAGTTTCTTATATCATTTTTTTTTTTTTTTGCTATATTGACAAAAGACCAGACCCTTCACGTGGGGCAAGAAAATTTTTAAAATAATAATCAAGGTAAGAAATTGATATATGAAGATTTTCACTTTGGTAAAACAATCTAAATTTTATAGAATAAGAAGATAAAAGAGATAAGAAAGATTAAAATGGAAATCGAAAAGTGTTGAGTATCTAAGAGTCGTGATTTAAGTGTCAGAGATTTAGTTTGCTTTTGGATAACAATTTTCGCCCCTCTTTAGTACTGAACCATTTTGATTCGCTTAATAGAATGTATAATATTTTCATCGTATTTATTAATACAACCTAAGTATTGTTATGCCAAATTCTTGAGGTTTGTTTGTGATATTATGTACAACCTAAGTTTGGCATGTATTTTTCCATCAAGAAATTAATTTATTCTAGAATTCAAATGAATTTTCTCAATTAGTATTTTACTGCTTGAAAATTTAGGAAATCTTTATATATAGAAGTTACGATGACAACAAATTGACCAAAGCAAATTGGGTTTCTTTTGGAATTTTTTTTTATTTTTCACATAAGTATTGCCTAACTCATTATGTGGGCTACTGTGATTTTATTAAAGAGAATACGATTTTCAGAAAATCCCTTCTATAATTTACTGGTCCGTTTGACATTGTTATGAGTTTTAATTATTGATGCTCTGTCCTATTGTAATATGCTCCACTCTCATCTAATTATCACGAGTGCTTATCAACTAATAACTAATTAATATGTGTTTACGATAAAGTTTATTGATTCTACTAAAGCAAGATTACCTCATCAAATAATTTTCTGTACTTTGAGAATTTCAAATATGTAAGAAATCCCTGTAAATGTGTACAATGCGCCATTTGGTATCTGCCTTCATGGGGGTATGAAAATAACAGATCACATGTATCCCCACAAGTAAATTATCAAAATGGGATGCGCCTACTGTCTATGGAGTTAAGATTTGTGAGTGAAGGCATTAATGCGTGTGCGTGGATTACGCATATGACAAATATTTTTCTCTCACATAAAACTAAAGGTAACACAGTCGTACATTTTTTTTTAGCAATTTGCATGGATTTAGTTATTGTCTTGTTTATTTATCTCATTTCAATTTATCACTTATTCTACAGACTGTGTAGTATAGTGGTTGGTGTACTAGAGCCATGCTTCGTTATAACCACACTCAAAGTGTTGTAATTCATGTGTTCAATAAACTATGTTTTGACTTTGTAGCACTTTAGGATTGAAAGTGAGACAACCTCTTGGAATTTATTGTAACTTTAAAGGTGATGTAGTTTTGAAATACTTGCCAAACACATTACAAAAGCCGCATACCTATTTTCATAATTGAAGCCATAATGATATACCAAATTATCTTCTCATATTAATTTTATTAAAGTCAATGTTGCTTTATATCTTGCTCGTCTTGGCTACTGGAATGGTTAGAGGAGCCTCGGCAATTACATACTATAGTCGAAGAATTAAACATCATTTTACAATAAGAAAAAGCACAAAATTTCCTCCTATCACGTCTTTGATTGATGGTGAACAAATTATGAACCTCTTCACATACAAATTCAATAAAATTAAATGCAGATGATGTCCGTATTCGTGACCATGAAAAAGAGATTGTTTGGAAAATCCCATGGACATTGGAAAACATGGGAACAAGGAAAGTCGAAGATAAAATATTCCCGTGGCCGTATCCGCAAATAAACGAGATACCGGGGGCAATTACGGAACGAGGCAAATCAACGTTGACGCGTTCACGTTGTTGTGTTTTGTGCGTTGTTTTTGACATCCGAACAAGAGCCACATAGGAGTTTAGGGAGAGAGAGAGAGAGAGAGAGAGAGAGAGGGAAAACGCAAGAAACCGCGAGAAAATAAGCGGGGGGAAGGGGACGAGAGTTGCAGAGGATCGAGGCAAAGGGCCTTTCCCTAGAACATCCCAAGGAGGAGGAGGAGGAGAAGGAAACTCGAAGACCCTTTTTGGGCATTGTCGTCCTCTACGACGTTTCACTTCCCATTTCCGACGCATTCCTCTCCGATTCCCGTTTTTACCTCCCTTCTCGTACGAACGCACGAGAACCCAACACGAAGCAACTCCGCTACCCTCGAAGGAGGCGCGCAGATACAGCAATATAATTGTTTGCAGCTGGCGAAAGATTGATTGAGAGTGGTTCGAGTGATTGGTTCGCGTTCGATTGTAACGCCGAAAGCTGGTTCTTTTCTGCGTCGTCTGGCGTTTATTTTGGACATTGGCCTACGTTATGGTGTCCACGACATTGAGCGGCCGTTGCTGGTGACGGTGTCGATAGTCGCGAGCTCGTACTTGGATCCTTAGTCGAGTTGAGTCTCGCTAGCAATGGTATTTCTTAATCATATTTCCCATTTCCGTGCTTTCTATGTTGTCAGCGTCAGTCGGCATTTGTAATTAGTAATGCGGTTCTATAAGCGCATATGGAAGTTGACTTTTTTTTTTTTTCCCTGTTTATTTGAGGCTGTTCATTTTGGAGGTTTTGCTGAGATGTTATTCATTTGTATAGTCCGCAGAGATTTGGAGATTTTATATGGTTCGGCAGAAGATGATTATGTTGTTTCTGATTGATTGCGATGATGAAAGGTTCAGCTCAAAATTGCATTTAGTCTAGTGCAGAGTAATCATTTGGAAATGATTGACTTCCTTTTATGTCGAAATTACTTCTGGTAGTTTGTCACAACTTAAGCTACTTTAAACTATGTCCGGGAAATGTGCGTCCACTCTTTGTTAGCAGGTGGAGTGAAGCATCCGGTGCTTCACTAATAAAGGTTTACTTTGGAATTGCTATGGCAGTTTTTTTTCAAGATGGAATTTTTTTTGCATTAATTAGTGTGCAGGCTCTCTTTGGAGATCACCCCTTAAATGATGGGTTCTTTATAATACTGCAGTCCCAGTCATGCATGCTTGAGACTATTTTGGATTAGATAAGCTGATGAACTGTGCAGTTGTTTTTCCAATCTGTGCATTTAGAAGTGTTTTTATTGTTTTACAGGCCGCTTCAATGGCTGTAGCGGTTGGATCTATTGTATGGGTGGAGGATCCTGAGGTAGCCTGGATAGATGGTGAAGTTGTGGAAGTCAATGGCGAAGAGATTAAAATAAATTTGACATCAGGAAGGACGGTATGTTTTACGTTTCCCAGATATTTAAGAGAGCAGGGTTTTATTGAGTATTGTTTGCTTTTTTTAAAAGTTAAATACACACACACACACACGCACACACATATTTTGGGGAAGTTGATTGCAAGATTCCTTGTATATGATTTGGTTGTGTGTACTTGTTTAGTTTCACTTACCTGACGGTTTTTTGTGCATTGTGTATTGTTCTCAAGTTATTGTTTCCAATGTACTTTAGTCTGGTTCCTAGACAGGGCTAACAATATGATAGCTACACAAAATTTACCTAATGTTTTAGCTTCCCAACAAAATGATGCATATATGCCAGAAGATTGTTGTCAGCCAGAGCATATTTGCCTGATTCAAGTGTAGAATGAATGTGCTCCTCTTCCATTTCATGTTTTCTGCCTGAGCAAGTGCAAAAAAAGGTTATTAGAGGGACAAGATGCTTGAAGTCATGATTAAATACTGGATGGCATGCTTTTTATGAGTTTAATGACTAGCTTTTTCACCAATGTTTCATCAATGCCATGGGATCCTATAATCAAGATTAATTTGTACCTTTCTGGGTGATGGTTGGACTTGGTTTGTTAGACTGATTGTGAGCTGATTCAATTAGACTTGCTTCTGTGGTAAGTGAAAGAATTTATAAGCTATGTGAGTCAAAATGATCTGAAGACATATGTTAGGGAAAGGATATTGCCATATTTCACTTTGGGTGGTTTATGATTTAGTTCTGTCTTAGTTTGTGCTTTTGCGTTGATTGCATAAAAGTGCCTCTGGACTCACCAAATAGAGGATTATCTTTGGCCTAATTCCAGGTATCAGAGTTGTGATTTTGGATGGCCTAGTTTTCTTTTTCAGATGATCAAGATAGAATTTTTTTTTAAATTCATCAATCGGTCTCTAGAGACAGTTTAGAAACTGCGGGTCATTCTGATTGAGGAGCTTCTGGGAGCTTTATAACTGTAGATGAGTTTCAGAAAATATTACTGATGTGAAAACATCTGGCATTCATTGGGATGGTGGGTGGTCTCTGGCACTTATTGTGAGTGGGTCATCAAGATGAATAAACTGCAATGCTCTGTTTCACAAACTCGGAGGATGCATCATGATATCTTCTTTTTGATAACTTTGTACTATCTGTCAGTGCTTCAGGTGCCTACAAGAGGATTCCGTTCCAATGTGATTCCTGATTGTGTAGGATTATTAGCTGCACCTATTTTCTACAATCCTTCTTCTCCCCTTTGTCATATCCCTTCTTAAAACTTCTAAATTTTTCTAGTGCACAAAGTATTTAAAAAGAATTTGGCTTTCAGGATTTAATTGGTACTTTAATTGCTTTATGCTGAGATGATTGTTGTCTTGGTAAGGTTCAGCAAATGTGTCTGTTGACAATAGCCATTATTATATTGTGCAGTGTCCTTACCATGCACATGTTCATAATTACTTCATGGAAGGATTATATGGGTGAGATTGATTGTATTGCATTTGAGATATAAGGTTTTATGTCATATCAATTGCAAAAGTATGCAAAAAGTTGGTCATATGAGAGTCAGGTCATTATAGTGAAGCTACTTAAAAGCTCACTAATTTTATTCAGATTCAAAGTGTAAGCAGATATGTTTTCTGTTAGAATGCTTACTTACTGTTAAGTTTTTTTTAAAGGATTGTTGTAGTCCAGCTCTATCCGCATTTCTAGGCAACATATCAAATTATAGATTTTAAGACATGAGTTTGGACCCACTTAAATAAGAACTCAAACAAAAAAGTTGCCCTGAACAGCAGGATGTTCTAAGTTTTAAGAGATTAAGAAAAATATCTATGTGACTTTAGGTGCGAATGTTTTTCTTTTTCTTTTTTTATGCAAGCATTTGACATTAAGTAAAAGTCTAACTGGAAGGAAAATATTAGTAACTCAAAAAGGTATAAAATTCACTCCATACACAATTAATTTCTTCTGTTACTATCCAAAAGAGAGGAGAATTAGACCTTTTAGTTGCATGACCTGTCACTCGTCCAATACATTTACTAACATCATGTCACCTATCCAGAGGAAAGTGTAATTATGTTGGGTTTCAAGGCTGTTCATTATAATGTGAGTGTTTAAATATGAGGGTGCCTTTTTTGAAGTCTTGTTCACATGCTTATCCCCTTGGTATCCTTGATCAAATGATGTTTGTTTAGGAGGGAAGCATCTGTGGTTCCTTCATGGTTCTGCTCTTTTGTTTGTGATCTTTTACGGTTCCATCTCAAAGGCAGGATAATGTGCTTATTACTTTGCTTCTTTGCATTCTAGGTTGTTGCCAATGCTTCTACTGTCTATGCGAAAGATACTGAAGCTCCTCAATGCGGCGTGGATGATATGACGAGGCTTGCTTATCTGCATGAGCCTGGGGTTTTAGATAATTTAAGATGCAGATATGATCTCAATGAGATATATGTAAGGACAACTTGATATTGCGTTGCGTCATAATCTTTTTGTTGAGTTTTCATGTGTCATATAATCTTTTACAAGGTGGCATTTTTAGCATTTGCTGCTGGTTTCTGGTTTTTCAGTTGTTAGTTGATTGCTGCCATTTTTAGCATTTGCATTGACAGTTAATTGTTTCTGTCTAGGGTTCACATATTAGTTTGCTTTGATTTTAGGTAAGAAGGAGCACATTCTCTCCGGGTCTGTTGCCACAGACTAAGTCTAATGTTTCATTTTTTCAGACTTATACGGGAAATATATTGATTGCGGTGAACCCTTTTCGGAGGTTACCTCATTTATATGACAGTTACATGATGGAACAATATAAAGGGGCTGCTTTTGGTGAATTAAGCCCTCATCCATTTGCTGTTGCAGATTCTGCATACAGGTAATTATTTGACTATTTGTCATGTTGCACAATTATTGATAGGCTTCTGATGACGTCTGTCTTTGCAGACAGATGATCAATGAAGGACTAAGCCAAGCCATTTTAGTAAGCGGAGAGAGCGGAGCCGGTAAGACAGAAAGCACTAAGATGCTTATGCGCTATCTTGCTTATATGGGTGGGAGAGCTGCAGCAGAGGGAAGAACTGTGGAGCAGCAAGTTCTTGAGGTAAACCTTTCAGTTATTGCTGGATCATCATTGGTAGTAGTCCTGATTACAGACAGTTTGTTATTTCTTTTTTTTTTCTCTGGAAAATACCTGATTACTGTCCTTGTCTATTATCTTTTATATGAATTTTTCTTTCTGAGGGTTTGCCAACGTAATCTCATTGCTTAAATTTTTTGCAGTCTAACCCTGTTTTGGAAGCATTTGGTAATGCCAAGACAGTTAGAAATAATAACTCAAGGTCAGACTTATTCTTTTGATTATGTAATGTAGTTTTGTCATTTTCCTTTTAAAATTTTATCGGAGGCTGCATACTGATTGGAAGTCACTATTTGCATGCAGTCGCTTTGGTAAGTTCGTGGAAATCCAATTTGATCAGAGAGGAAGAATTTCGGGAGCTGCAATAAGGACATACTTGCTAGAGCGGTCGCGCGTTTGCCAAGTGTCTGATCCTGAGAGAAACTACCATTGCTTCTATATGCTTTGTGCTGCACCACAGGAGGTAAACTAACTTCTTTCATTGCTCTTTGGCGGCTTTACTTTTTCCTTCATGCTCCTGCTCCCAAAAATCTTGCAAGGTTTGAATCCATGAGTTTTCTTGTTTCAGTCCAGCTTGCTGTGAGCGTAAATGGCACGTATTGAGTTATAAAATTGTGTTTCTTGCTGCAAATCTGTGCATTCATGGCATATGCAAATAGTTCTTTCATATTCCATCCTGATAAGTGGCGTATTTCCCAAGAATTGAACTGACTGAACATTTTGTGATAGATGCTGTGATGCTCTTAACAGTTGTGTTGCTGCTTCAGGCTATTTTACGACTTCTCATCCTTATACTTAGCTGTCTAATATGTTTTTTTTTTTAATAACAATCCACTCTGTTGTTGTTTTGATTGGTAAGTTCCAAATGGCAGAGCATCTGTTGTTTTTAATGTTTTATGTTGTTTCATATTAAAAATCATGTGATAAATGTATTTTTCTGTTAGGGTCTGGATACTGGTTAAATTTAATCCTAGAAACTCAGCTGACTTGTTCTTAATGCAGTTATAGGCAGCTTTTGGTCATGTCATTCTTTAGCTATACTTTTCAAGATGACACATTTTCTCTGGCTTCCAGGCTTGAAGGGAAATGTCCTATGAATATTATACAACAAGAAGCATCTGGGCCATTGTTATTGAAAGTCTTTTGCATTGAAGTCTTTGCCGTGATTTATCTTGATTCCCTATGCCTTGATGTCATGCTCAATTAGCTTTTGAATCTGATTAGGTTTTCAATAGTGGGTTTATAAATAGGTGATATTCCATGAGTTTTCATCTTTAATTTCTTATGCATCAAAAGATATGCTTTTGAAGTAATTCTTGAATTATCTAGCGAGGAAAAAGATTCTTTACTTAATAGCTATGATGCTGGCTCTCAGGATGTTAAGAGGTATAAATTGGGGAATCCAAGGAGGTTTCATTATCTGAATCAATCAAACTGCTTTGAGCTGGATGGAGTGAATGATTCTGAGGAGTATACTGCGACTAGAAAGGCTATGGAAGTTGTTGGCATAAGTCCTGATGAGCAGGTAGTTTGTTAATGAATGAAATATGTGGAAAGAAGTTGGTTGTTAGGAAAAGGTGTTTGCAGTGATAAGTGTTGCTGCTGTCTCCCCAGGATGCAGTCTTCCGAGTTGTTGCTGCTATACTTCATCTAGGGAATGTTGAGTTTGCAAAGGGCGAGGAAGCAGATTCTTCCAAACCCAAAGATGATGAGTCACGATTCCATCTTAAAATGGCAGCTGAATTGTTCATGTATGTTTGCTCTTATGACAGGCTTTAGAATTCTCCTTTTAAATTAGATGAAATGTGCATGAAACAAGAAGTTAACAGCTGCAGAGTTGTTGTTTAGGTGTGATGAGAATTCTCTTGAAGATTCTTTGTGCAAACGTGTGTTTGTGACCCGTGATGAGTCCATAACAAAATGGATGAACCCAGAGGCAGCAGCTGTCAACAGAGATGCTTTGGCGAAAATTGTGTATTCAAGATTATTTGATTGGTAGGTTTTTAATCTTGTTGGAAGCTAAACATCTACATCATATCTTGTCAGCTGTGTACACATATTATTTGTTGATTAGGAGAAGCAAATTATGCCAATTTCACTAAAAGAAAATTGGCATTGGTTTTTGGTTGTTTCTTATTGATGATATCCCTTGAACATAACTCAACAATTGCTTTGTGTTAAATTAATTTTTTGGGTTCTCTTGGGCAAATCTTACATCTCTGGAATTTAGAGGGCCTCACACCATACCTTGTGGGGAGTTTACTTTTTTGTAGGTTTGTTCTTTCTACCTAGATTCGCTTTTAACTTTGATGTTGAATATTTCCAGATTTTATGGATAACAAATTGAATTGCATATTGGATGGACAATTGTTTCCTTAATACGCAAATGGGCACCCTTTCTAATAGGAGATGGTATCTGCATGTTATGGAATTTTGCAACTTTGAACCTAGGGTTAATGAAGTCATTCAACATCATATAGGAAATTTTGAAGTTGTATCAACTGCTAAATGGGATAATAATATTCAATGTGACTCAAGGGAGTAAGGATACCATAATGAAATAAATTTTGAAGTTGTATGAACTGCTAAATGCTAGAAACTATTGGTGACTCAAGGAACTATAGATGCAAAACAGAAGAAAATATCCAATGAAGATTGGTTTTATGTGTTGTTATAAGTGAGGCTATGGCATTCATCTGTAGTTTAGCAAAATTATTATAAAAAGGTCAATGCTGCATCAACTATGTTCTTTAATGTTCTTTTTCTGAATGCTTTAGGCTTGTGAACAAGATCAATAGCTCGATTGGGCAAGATCATGACTCAAAATTCTTAATTGGGGTTTTGGATATCTACGGATTTGAGAGTTTCAAGACAAACAGGTGCTTTACCGGTATGCTTTTGTATTTTGTTTAGTTATGTAGTTGTCCTTGAGATATTTGAACAAAAGTTGCCATTTTATATCATGTTGGGTCAATTTGCTAATTGTTGAATCTTATAGCTTTTCACTTGGTGTGTTCAAGCAATATTGTGTCTAGCACGGCTTTAGTTGGTGGACTGTGCTCAATTTCACCTGGGTAACTTTGACTGAGATTATTAACACTATAAAGCCTTCTATTTGGGGTATTTAGGAATAATGCTGGTTGACCTAATGGTCATACTTCAAATATTATCACCAGTCACATAAATAATGCAATATTATTTCTTTGTGGATATCAGTAGTAATTCCTTTCTGTTATTGTGCATTTCTCCAGTGAAGATGATATTATTTTATGTAGTTCTATCAGGAAATTTATGGCTTAAGTATTGATCATAAGCTGCCGATCCATACTTCTTGGTTCCTGTAAAGACATTGGTTGTTTTCTTTTGCATTGATGTCGACTTCCATGAATGCTTACCTCATTTTTTTGTGGTTCCTTGCAGCTTTGAGCAATTTTGCATAAACTTGACAAATGAAAAGCTGCAACAACATTTCAATCAGGTTTTGAATGGAATTTAGATAGAGCTGTTGGTTATTAGATGTGGTCGCTGGATTTTTGTAGATTTTGCCATTTGGTTATTAAACATTGATTTTGATCACTAAATGCAATGATCTTTCTTTGTTTTCTTTGGTTTTTTTTTTAATAACTTTCTTGGCGATTGATGCATTTTGATGTAAATCTGGTCAGTTTTCCAGCAAATTGCTGACGTTGTGTACTAGTAGCCATTTTTTTTGGAAGGCATTTCATTGCCACGTGCCTGCACATCTGTAGATCGTTGGAATTTTGCCTGGATTTCAGTCCAAGTGATCTATTACAAAGAAATGAAAATTAGTATATGAGGGTGATTGATATCATAATCCAATGATTTGATTGCAAAATTCTCTCAAGTTCACTGACCCGATGGATGAATTTTGCACCTAGAAGTACTTTTGTAAGTGTCTACTACTTGTTATTCAACAATCTATCATGATGTCAATGCTTCTTGCTTTTCAGCATGTTTTTAAGATGGAGCAAGACGAATATACAAGGGAAGAAATTGATTGGAGTTACATAGAGTTCATTGATAATCAAGATGTCCTTGATCTATTAGAAAAGGTATGTTACTTTTTCTTGCGAGACATAGTTCATGGAGATGCAGCATATGTACTCAGTGTCTGTACATGTTGGTGTTGGTATAGTGCGAAAGTTATTGGTTGCGAGGCATGTTTCAATTATTTAGAGTTGTGTAAAATAATAATGAAGGAGTTCTTTTTTCTTATGTACTGCATTGTCAACAAGTTCTCAAACCATTGAAAGCAATGTAGTATTTGTGGTTTCTTTACAAAATTGTTTGAATGATCTCAGTTGACAATCAGCAACTAATTATCAGTGGGCTTGTCTGGTATGTATAGTCTCTTAGGTATGACAAAACAAGGTCTGATGGTCTGCTTTGTAGTGGCCATCAATCTCAGTAAATTATTTATTTATTTATTTTATAAGTAGTGAAATTATAATTAGTACAGCATCATGGCTGAATGGAGGCTAGGTTGCTTAAGAAGAGCGAGCCAATTAAAGACAACCTTGAAAATAGGGACCTGGGAATAGCTGAACTAAGAGTAATCTGAATTTTTGGTGGTGGCTTAGTGCTGTAAATATCCAGAAGCCATTGGAGTGGCAAACTTTTAAATACTTTCTCTGGTCAGGGTCCTTGATTCCTTTGTTTTTCACATGAAGCTCATCTTATGGCTAAAATAAAAAATATTCACTGTTAAGAGATGCAGCAGTTGAAACTAAGGGCCTGTTTGTTTTTATTCCAAATAGTGTCTGATTCTATTCTTTTGTTTCCCGGAACGAAAAAAGAACAGAAATCTATTTGGTAAAATTTTTGTTTTTGGGAACAAAATTCTATCTTTTTGTTCTCAAGAAAAATTTGGAACATAATCAAGAAGTATAAAAAAGTAATTTCTTGTTCTTAGGAACAATTCCTAGAATCAGTTCATATTTTTTTTTCTTTTCTTCTCTTCCCCTTTCTTCTTCTTCTTCTTCCCTTTGGCCGGTCGCTGGCCTCGGCGACGCCAAGGCACGACGAGGCTTGTCGGCCAGAGCCTTGCCGTGGTTGGGCGAGGCTTGGCCTCACTAGGGTAGGGTGAGGGTGAGCCTCGTTGTGGCCAGGGGAGCCACTGGTGAGCTCGTCGGACCTCGCCTTGGCCTGGCGAGGGTTTGGGTGAGGTTCGGCAAGCTCCCCGGACCTCGCCCAGCTGGTCGCCAACCACCGCCGTGGCCGGCGATTGGCTACAACGAAGAAGAAGGAAGAAAAGAAAAAGAAAAACGACAAAGAAAAAGAAAAAAGAGAAAAAAAAGAAAAATATAATAAAAATATTAAAAAATTATAAGAAATGAAAGAATTTAATAATCTTACTAAACGCATTTCTATCTTGAGAATAAAAATTTTGAACAGTTACCAAGTGCGTTTTTTTGCTGAGAAATTGTTCTCAAGAATAGAATTATAAAAAACCATTTTTGATAAAAAATTGTTTCTCGGAATAGAATAGTTACCAAGCGCGCCCTAAGCCATTACAACTTTTTTCCCCCGTTTTTTCCACTGCTGTTATTAAATTTCCTTCATTTACTTTTTGTTGAATTTAAACTACTATAAGGCTTGGATAATTTTCTTGATCCGAGTAATTCATACTAGTATTTGTTGACTCTATTCCTTGTAATTTCAGAAACCCGGTGGCATCATTGCTCTTTTGGATGAGGCTTGGTATGTCCTTAAATTGTCTCATGTTGCAGCTATGAATGGTGCTTCTTATGTTTGAGACCCTAACTTTAACTTGATATTTTTTGTAGCATGTTTCCAAAATCCACCCATGAGACATTTGCAGAAAAACTTTACCAGACATTTAAGGATCACAAGCGCTTCAGCAAACCAAAATTGTCGAGGAGCGATTTCACCATTTCCCATTATGCGGGTGATGTGAGTATCTTTTTAGCACTTCACTGGATATGCAGGTCCTATTTTCCTAATTTTACTCCATAGTTCCCCTCCTAGGACTTTTTCAGTTCGTTGCTAGCGTATAGATGCTAAACGGCTGTTGTGGTTTGTGGAAAATCTCCTTGCCAGGTTACTTACCAAACAGAGTTTTTCCTGGACAAGAATAAAGATTATGTTGTTGCAGAGCATCAGGCGCTTCTGAGTGCGTCAAGATGCACCTTTGTGTCTGGCTTGTTCCCACCCCTACCCGAAGAATCTTCCAAATCATCTAAGTTCTCATCTATAGGTTCTCGCTTTAAGGTCTGATTTGCTGAGTGGTCTGGGAGTTTTATTGTCTTTTTCTTGGTGTTTTGTTTTCCCTAATGTTTCTTTGCTTGTGTCTTCTCTGCAGCAACAATTAAAGCTTTACTTGAAACGCTCAGTGCTACTGAGCCCCACTATATCCGATGTGTAAAGCCAAATAATCTTCTTAAGCCTACAATTTTTGAAAGCAGTAATGTCCTGCAGCAACTCCGCTGTGGGGTTAGTGTTGCGTTTTCTTTGTCTGATTCTCTTATACAGGCAGATGCTACTATGAGTGTATTTGGATTTATTTGTACACTTTTCAGGGAGTTATGGAGGCAATCAGGATCAGCTGTGCAGGATATCCTACTAGGAAGACTTTCGATGAGTTCATTGGTCGATTTGGCATCCTGGCACCTGATGTTCTGAGTGGAAGGTCCTTAATAGTTTATTGACATCTCCGTTGAAATTATTTCCTTCTTTTGTTTGCTTTCTAGCCTTAGTTTACGTTATTGCGTATCTGATTCATCAATGCATACTTATTTGTTATCCACATGCTGGTAGCTTTGATGAGATCACTGGGTGCAAGAAGATATTGGAGAGGGTGAACCTTGAAGGTTATCAGGTTTGTGACGTTTGTCTCTGTGATGTGCCATCTTCTAAGTTTTTGACTTTTTGGAGAGGGTATTGCTTACTTTCCTCTTATTCTTGTAACAAGTCTGCGTGACCATAGTCATCTCTGACCGTCAATCAGGGGATCATATATGCTTCTGGCCTCATTATTATTCCTTTGATGTGGTGTAGCCAATAGTTGTGCTGGTTAAGACTGAATTTGCTATGATGTAACAAGCATGAGACTGATTGAATTTCTATCAACAGGTTGGCAAGACAAAAGTGTTTCTTAGAGCAGGTCAGATGGCAGAACTGGATGCACGCCGAATTGAGGTCCTTGGTAGATCTGCTAGTATTATACAAAGAAAAGTTCGTTCCTATTTGAGTCGCAAAAGTTTTATCCAGTTGCGCCTGACTGCAATCAAATCCAAGCCATTTCAAGAGGTACAGAGTACCACTGTCTAAAAGAATTAAATGTTTTTATCTAATGGTCCGTTGATTTACTTACAAGTTGGTTGTCATTAATATTTTTGCTAATTGCAGGACAAGTTGCACGCTGTAGATTTGAGAACATGAGAAGAAAAGCTGCTTGTTTGAAGATCCAGAGAGTTTGGCGCATGTGTTTTGCTAGGCAAGCGTACAAAAATCTGTACTCTTCTGCTCTTTCTATTCAAACTGGTTTACGTGGGATGGCTGCCCGTGATGAGTTGCGGCATAGAAAGCAAACAACGGCTGCTGTTATTCTTCAGGTGAAGACATCTACTGAATTGTTGAAGTTGACATATTCATGAACAGGCCTTACCTCACCAGGAAGAGGTTTAATCGCTGCAAGGACCAGCAGTTCTTTGTTTAATCTTAACCTGATGCAAACCCAGGGGGCTTAATTAATTCTTTCTTGTTGATAGATGTTTCCTGATTCTGATTTTCTTTTTTTCTGCTTTCTAAATAATCCAGAAGCTTGTAAATAGAAGTTTCTTTGAAAAAATCTGTGATACTTGCAGGAGGAAGAAAAAAAAAAAAAGAGATCCTTCTCACTTTATGATGTGAGGTCAAGAAGCATGAATTTTAAATTCTGCTGTTTGGGTATCACAAAATTTGGCCATTATTTTTGTTGTTTTCATTGCAGGTCTCTTGTTATTTAGAAGCTGTACTTCTTGGTGCATTCAAGCAATATTAACTTAGGTTCTGCAATTATTGTGTCTCCAAAATCAAAGAAAATTTATCAGGAGTTCGGAGATAAATTTTCATTTGAGTGAGACATGACAATTGTCATTTGGATTTTAGAGAGTTCAATTGGTCTCTTCCCATCTTTGAATTGCTTATGTCTATTGTAGTATGTAACATTTGAGAAAATGCATGTTGATAGACATTTCCCTCCTTTCTAATCTTTTCCTTTTATTAATTTATGCTTTTTTGATATTAAAAGCAATTGAATTCTATTACAGAGTCATTGTCGGAAATATTTGGTCCGAGCTTCTTACCTTACATTAAAGAAAGCAGCAATTACCACACAAAGTGCCTGGAGAGGAAGGGTTGCCAGGAGAGAGTTACGGAAACTTAAGTTGGTAAATACTCTTGCTTCTTTTGTGGTTTCATCATTGGCTTAAGTTAGCTGGTCAATCTTTGTTTTTAAAATTTTTTTATTAGATAATTATTAAAAATCCACTATGGATTTATATCTGTGCTCAACAAATCCTTTAGGTTAAAGACTTCTTTTTTCTGCCAGAGTTGTCTGGAGGTTTAGAGATTCCTGAGCCATTTGATAGCGATCCTGTGTTGTGTGCCAAATGTGTTTTAGTTGTGCACGGTGCATTGATATATTCATATTTTAATTCAGGCTGCTAAAGAGACTGGTGCTCTTCAAGCTGCTAAAACTATGTTGGAAAAGCAAGTTGAAGAACTAACCTGGCGGTTGCAGCTGGAGAAGCGCATGAGGGTAAGATGATCCTTGAGTGATGAATGATGTGTTGCTTTTTTTTTGATTGTCAGGGAATATTGTTAATGCACATCCTGTTGTTGTGGTAGTATTGGAGAGGGAACCTGATACGGGGGTGTGATGGATGTGGTCATCATTCAGGATAATGTAGAACACCTAATAAGTACTTAAGTTTAGATTGTGAAATCATATATTAAGTTCTAGGTCTCTCTCTCACTCTCTGTGTCTGTCTGTCTATAATTGAGTAACTCATGTTAGAATGGTACGGCTTCATCTTTGGACGTTAATGATTTTTGACCAATATCCCAACAATTGAAACAGTGTGAGGAGAATGCCCTGAATGCAGTTAGAAATGAAACTTATGTTCTCTGTTGTGGTGAAAGGTACTTTCACAGCCACATTCTTACTTCTTAGCTTTCTCTTTTCGGTAATTTTTTCTGTAGGCTGACATTGAGGAAGCAAAAACACAAGAAAATGTGAAGTTGCAGTCTGCTTTGCAAGAGATGCAACTTCAGTTTGAAGAAACGAAAGCCATGTTGATCAAGGAACGAGAGGCTGCACAAAAAGCAGCTGAACAAGAGCTGATCGTTCAGGAGGTTCCAGTTGTTGATCATGAATTGATGGATAAGCTTGCGGCTGAAAATGAGAAACTCAAGGTTAGGATGCTAAATACTTTTTAGTAAGGATGTCGATTATGACTGCTGTGTGTTAAGGTAAAGGGATCTCATTTTATGTAGAAAAAGTTCTTTGACTCTTCAATTGTGATGGACACTGTGGCATTGCAGGCTCTTGTGAGTTCACTGGAAAAGAAGATTGATGAAACAGAGAGAAAGTATGAAGAGACGAACAAGCTTAGTGAGGAGAGATTGAAGCAAGCTATGGAAGCCGAATCCAAGATAATTGAATTGAAGATGAACATGCAGAGGTCTCTGCTTAATATTTTGTTCCTCTTTCAATATGTTTAAAGATGCATCCTAGGCTGGTTCTCTTGATCTGTTAGATGTGCTAATAAGAATTTAATCATTTAAATGTTCAACTAAGGTTGAATAGTTCCATGGGTGATCGCGTTTTCAGGCTTGAAGAGAAACTTTCTGATATGGAAGCCGATGAGGAAGTTCTACGGCAGCAAGCTTTAATGAATGCACCTGTCAAGAAAATGTCAGAACATTTATTGATCAATAAAGATCAGGTAAATATGCCTCTGTAAGTAATCTGTTTGTGTTGCTTCCTTAGTGGAGCTTTAACTGATTCTTTTCCTTCAAATGATCTGCAGGCACGGGAAAATGGTCATCATGTAAGTGAGATGAGATCCAAGCATTTTCTTCAGTGCATTTGTTAGTAGATTGTTTCATCTGTTGTTGACGAAACTGAGCCTAAATTTTCAGGATCCACAAGGTGCAACTCCCACAAAAAAAGCTGATGGAGAGTCTGACAACAGACTTAGGAGATCCTTTGTGGAAAAGCAGCATGTATGTAACTTCAGAGTAGCAAATCCAACTTAATGCTTCAGCTTCTTCTTTTTCTCCTTCAATCTAAGTCTTAGATTCATTCATCCCTTTCTTCCCCTAAATGTTACGTGTTGGTTAATTTGTTTGTCCATGCTTTGACTGCTGCAGGAAAATGTTGATGCCCTTATTAGATGTGTGACTCAAGATCTTGGTTTTAGCGAAGGAGTACCAGTCGCTGCATTCACCATATACAAATGTCTCTTACACTGGAGATCACTTGAAGCAGAAAGAACTAACGTATTTGACCGTCTTATTCAGATGATTGGATCTGCGATAGAGGTGATTTATCCATTTGCTGCTCATTTTTCCTAGTCAATGGTCAAATTTGGCTTTCTTTGCTTGATAAGTGTATGCAAAATTTCAAGAAGGGGACATAACTTTTATTATCTACTTTTCGTCTTTTTGATTGCTCTGTTTTATATATTTTATGTGTGTTTTATATATACTTCGTTTGTATTAATTTGCTGTTTGTTGGTTATCTTTTTAGCTTGTAAAGGCCATGCTCAGATTTCAACGATTAGGTTTTCATTGATCGATGAAGGATAAAATTCATCTTGAGGTTCACTGTAGTGGAATCTAATTTTGTGGACTGTGTAATTGTATTTTTTTGCAGAACCAGGATAATAATGAACATATGGCATACTGGCTATCGAATAGTTCTACATTGTTGATTTTGCTTCAACGTAGCTTGAAGGGGACTGGTGGAACTCCAACAAAAAAGGCTTCCCCTGCCACGTCGTTATTTGGGAGGATGACACAGGTAATGGGATGCTACTTCTTGTGCATCAGTTTATCATGTTTATCATATGTGCCTGTTTTGGTCCTGTTTATAATATCTTGTTCTAGAAATTTTAGCATGAAGAAGGGTAATCTGGGGTAGATTACACTTAAAGCATCTAGTTCTATTGTGAATTTCCTAAAGATGAGAATAGAAATTGTTAAGATGGAAGACGCAGCAATGTACTTGAATCTCTGATTCATTTTTGTCTAATTTTTAAGAAATAATACGAGATGCTGTTTTTGGACTCAGGTAATGTATTAGGAAACTAATAGGGTCATGGTTTTTCTGATAATGAGTTTCAGGGTTTCCGTTCTTCCCCTTCTTCTGCCAACCTTCCAGTGGGGGGCCATGTAGTTCGCCAAGTTGAGGCCAAGTATCCTGCTTTGCTTTTCCGGCAGCAGCTTACGGCTTACGTGGAGAAGATATATGGAATTATTCGAGACAACTTGAAGAAGGAATTATCATCATTTCTGTCTTCTTGTATCCAGGTAAAGGACCCTGTGTTGGCATTCCCTGATTTCTTAAGTGGATATTCAGAATCTTTTCATTATTTTTAAATGACAAAAGGGTAAGCTTTATTATTGCAGCTTGTTTTGCATTTTTTTTTGGCCAAACTTATGTTAAATTAATTCGATATCTACACTCTTTATAAGGCCAGGTATTTGGTTGACTTGCATCCTGTCGCCCAGCTAATTTTTTTGAATTTCTATAGACATTCATTCTTTCCTATGATTTATGTGCTTTTCATTAGACATTCTAAGAAATCTGGGCTCCTCTTTGCATCTCATGGGACAGTTTCCTCCTTGGCTGGAAAGTGGCAACATTTATTATAATGGCCTTGTACATGAATGCATAATTACCTGAATTAATTAACCCCTTTTATTGTAACGTAGAAATAATTCAAATATCATAGACTTGATCTGATGGAATTATAACTCATATAATGACAGATAACACCGCTTTCAATCATATTTGGGAGATCTATTCTATTGTGTTGTTAAAAGTTATCTTTTGATAATGAGAGAAATATAAACAAATTATCTATACTAGCACAGTGAAACAACATGAACTGTTCTTTCATCTGTACTATGGTTTAGTTTCAGAAGAACTGTTCTTTTAGTTTTCCCCTTCATTTTGGTAATTCATGCCAAATATTTTGATTATCATCCTGTCAAGTTTGATATGTTGGCTTAGTTTTAGATGGTTCTTTTCCCTTTTTAATCACTTTTCTTGTATATTATGAAAACCTGTCAGTAAACTTTCCGTTCTAGAACTCTTCTTCACTTGAGAATAAGAAATTGTGCATTTGGATCCACTGTTTCTGGATTACTTGCTAAAAATGTCTGTCTTGTTTTTTACTGTTCCACTTGCCTAAGATTTTTTTTTTTTTTTTTCAAGGCACCCAGAACTTCAAGGGCTAATTCTTTAAGATCATCTGGACGGTCATTTGGAAATAGTTCTCCAGCTAACCACTGGCATGGCATCATTGAGAGTCTTAAGGGCCTTCTACGTACTTTGACAGAAAATTATGTAAGGATTTGCACATTGAAAATGTGGAGATTTCTTTCTTGTCCAAGTATTATCTTGTGAACTGAAGGTAGCCATTTTTGCAGGTGCCGCCTGTCCTTGTACAGAAAATATTTACCCAGACTTTTTCCTACATGAATGTGCAGCTTTTTAACAGGTAATAGCTGCTTTTTTGTTCTATTAAGTTTTCTAAATATCCACTTGCCCAAATTGCCTATTAAATTGATTCTTTCAGCCTGCTGCTTCGGCGGGAGTGCTGCACATTTGGCAATGGAGAATATGTTAAAGCTGGTTTAGCTGAATTGGAACTATGGTGTGGCCAAGCAAAACAAGAAGTGAGTTAATGTGACCTGCTTAATTACGCTTAGATTCTGATTAACTGATCACGTTGGAGATTGTTTTTTATTTTTTTTTCTCGTATCTTGTAATTGAAAATTGAAAGCTGGTATTACAATTCCTGTTAATGCTTTACCTGTTGCTTATCTAAGTAATCATCGCAGTATGCAGGTTCGTCCTGGGATGAGCTCAAGCACATAAGGCAAGCTGTTGGATTCTTGGTACGTTTGTTTGGTGATTATCTGAACACATTTAATTAAACCTACTATATGATTTTATGCAGATAGTTCAGAACTTTTCATTTTTAGCACCATGGAAAAACACTGGATTTTCGTCTTACGTTATGTTATCTAATTCTACATTTTAAGTAGTAGGGTTGTAGGAAATATTGGGGGTAGACTCTTTATGTCTTATTGAGCCACAGGCTTCCCTTGTGGACACAAGCTAAGCTTTCTGCAAATGCAGGGCTTGGCACCTTCTTTCTGACAAAGGAGTAGTACTTTTGACTCTTCATAATTAAAAGAACACATGTAAATGTATTTAAAATAGTGATGACTCATCGCAATGTTTAATTTTGTGGTGCTCTTCAAAAGCCATGTGGGTGATTGGCATATCCAGTGATATGGACAAATTCAATGGTGATTTTTTTTTTTTGATTGGATGTTTCTGTTATTGAATTGGAAAAGGAAGAAAGTTATCTTTATGGAAGTCAATCCCCCTGGAGGATGAGAAAATTTTTATCTAGGAATAGGCTCATTCGTCTATTCTCAAAGGTGCACCTTTTGATCTAATAGACCTGCCTGAATTTGCATTAGATGCCTGAATTATTTAGTGAGATCCAGTGTAGGAAATAGTGAAGATGGGAGCCATCTGACACTCAACAAGTCATGGGTCTATGCACTATTATCTGACAGAGATACAGAAATTGTGTTGCACAAAGCAGTTGATCTGTAAAGCAAAGAAATAATTTGATGGAAGTCTGATTTTGCCTAGGAGGCACAAATATTGGCACGTTACGAACTTGATGAATCATGAGGCAATGCCTTGCTCTAATTATAGAAATGATGTGACCAGCTGAGGTTTCTTCTTTGACAATTCCCAAGAGAAGTAATGGTTAAGAAACTGGGAAGCAGGTGGAATGGGATACCGCTTTTTTATGACACTTAGAACCATATAAAATCTAGATTAGTGGGTGTCAAGTTCTAGTGGTGCATGGAGGACAGCATGGTTTCACAGCCTACATCTAATCTAAGTCCAGTATATAGAGCAATTGAGTTTTCAATGTTTCCTTAATTGAAATGAGCATTATGAATAAGGAGGTTTCCATTGAGTTTTCAATTGAGTTTTCCATAGCTCTGGAATTGGATATTGAGTCCTACATGCTATGTGCAAGATATCACAATTTTGAGAGGGGAGCTTTGAGATATGGACAAGCTAGCTGTGTGAATTTGTGATAGTTACATTTAAAGGAGGTTTGTGTTTCAAGGTTAAGTAGGCATGCTGGAATATATTGAACTGCTTTTAGTGTATTGCAGCAGAAGAACGAGTCTATGACCCTCTTTTGCCAATCTATTAGAAGATTGTGAAAACAGGTTACTCAGCACTAAGCAGCGAAAGCGTTAAAGATTTTTGAAATCTAGAAATGAGTAATGAATATAAAAGTTATGATAGATCTGTGAATTCAAGGGTTGGCACCTGGGAGTTGGTTCTCTCTACTCAGTCGTATATTTGGATCTTGATATATTGTAATGCACATGGCGTCAGGGGAGCCAGGTTAGTCAAGACTGATGTGTTGGATGGCAATGAAAGAATTTCATGGCTCATGCCAATTCTCTAGGTTACTTACATACTCTCCTTTTTCTTTTGTGAAAATGCAAGCAACAACAAGAAGTTGTCGTCTCATTTGATATGTTTTGCCATAAAATTATGCTGGCTTAGTTCGCTCCTTTGCTTTGAGTTTCTAACTTGTCCTTTAAGGCCCCCACTACCCTCCTCTCTCTCTCACTTCAACATGTTCCCTTGCCATAAATTTGTATCTTCTCATTGGAGCAACTTGGAGGACATTATTATGTGTCACACAGTCGTTATTTAATCTCATGTTATTTTCATTTGGGTAAGATGGTTACCCTCCTTTCTAATTCTTGTATTATTTTGAATGGCCAAATTCACTAAAGCATTCTGTCTTGGTTAATGCTTTTTCAGGGCACATTGTTTGTAGCACCGCTGTCCATAGAGCATTAGATAGCACCTCTGTCCATAGAGCATTACAGGCCTTTTTCCATTCTAATAAATTCTTCCATTGGATAACTGCTGTTCAATTTATGGAACAAAATGAATAAGCTAGGAGTGATAAGTATGCAGTTCTGCAGCTTATCAACTTAACGCATTGCCATGGCCATCATAGAATCTTCCATTTTTCAGTGCAAATTTTAGGACATTTATGCTACTTTGAGGGAACAATTCAACAGTTACTCTAGCTCATCAGGAGCTTAATGTATATGTTCTATTGTGGGTCAATGTTCTTTGTTTTTCCACTGATGAATGGTGGGGTAAATCAAACTTCTTAGAACCTTTTTGAGATGTTTTTCTTTGAATTTCCCTGCAATTTTGAAGGTGTGGAAACTTGTTCAGATATCTAGTAGACTTTACCTGTGCTTAAGAAAACTTACGTGTCAATATGGCTTGTTATTTTCTTTTCTCATCACTAGTTTAGATGGAATTGCAATCCAATATATCCTAGTAACTGCTATTAAAATAGAGGTGGAAGTAAAATGTGATTACATCATTGCACCAGCTAATTTGGCTGCTTGTCTACAGGTGATCCACCAGAAGTCAAGAATTTCCTATGATGACATCACAAATGACCTTTGCCCTGTAACTTTCTCAACTTCTTCATCCTTTCTCATCTAGTTGCATGTACTGCATTCTGGAACTTTGACATCAAGAGATATGAATAGCAAGTCAGTATTCTGGATAATTTTGTAAACAGATGGATGGCGGTAGCAATATCCAGTGTTTTTCTTTCTTTGCAACCTCAAAGATGATTGTCTCTGTCCATCAATGAGAATCATGGATAAGCAAATATAGAGAAGACAAGTCACTAAATCAGTTAAAAGCTGGTGGATGATGTACATTGTGTGTTAACTTGTAGAAATTGTTGATTACTATATTTTGTCCTTATTAAAGCTTTCTGGCTTTAGGTCCTGAGTGTTCAGCAGCTTTATCGGATCTGTACACTATACTGGGATGACAACTACAACACTCGAAGTGTCTCTCCTGATGTATGTTTTCAAACTACAGCTAGGTGTACTAAGAAGATTCTCTTGCTGTTCTACTGATAATCACCTCACCTTTTCTTCTTTAGGTAATCTCTAGCATGAGGATCCTCATGACAGAGGATTCTAGCAATGAAGCAAGCAACTCTTTTCTGTTGGATGACACTTCCAGGTAAATGTTTAACCACTGTAGATTGAAGATGGTCTTGTTCTCCTTTAAACCATCATTTTCTGATTGTTCTTAATGCCTCTTGTGTGAAGCATACCTTTCTCGGTTGATGATATCTCCAGTTCCCTCCAAGTGAAGGATCTTTCTGGCGTAAAACCTGCTGCGGATCTACTTGAGAATCCAGCCTTCCAATTTTTACGGGAATAAGGCTGTTTTCTTTGTAGTTCCAGTATTCCTGAAGAATTGCCTGAAATTTCTCGTTTTTTGGTTTGTCACTTTGTAAATCATCCCCAGTTTTGTCTCTATATGCTAGGTTTTGCTCCAGTTCGTCCATTTCCTGGTTCAGTCATGGCTCTTCAAATTAGAGCTGTAAATTTATTTAGGCATGTCATTTAGGCTATAAGGGGTAGGGATGGGTTACACCTTGGAATCCTTCTTTTCTTTTTGTCCTCCTCAACTATTCTCTCTCTCTCTCTCTCCTCCCCCCATGGGTCACTAGAGGATTATAATTCTTTGTAGAATTGTAGTGGCTTTACGTGTCCAGGATAGTCTGGTAGGAAGAGCTGGTACAGAGAAGATTTAGAGCCTTCCCAAGTACCCACTTGTACAAAACTATGTAAAATGTAAAGGTAACGTTAGGAGCAACCTTCTTAAAGTTCAGAGAGAGTTTGTGGTACGGTGTCTGCAAATGCACTCTTTTGGACTACGATGGATTGTCATTCTGCGCTTACATTTTTTATGGTGTAGCATGTGTTGATGTAAGAGCATGTCAAGATGACTGCTTTTCCTTTTCCCCCCTTTATTTATCGTTTCTTTGTGAATTCATTTCTGATCTTTTTGGTCTGAACCGGCGCCTTAAGCTCAAGTAGATAGATTTGTAGTCAAGTGAAGATTCTCCTTTATTACTTGTACCGTATGTGCTTCTTCCGGTTCTATATACTTTTCCTCGGCAGAGCATGCTAATGCATCGAAATAGTTGAGTTGAATGAGCTGTTATATGCATGAGCAAATCGCTCTATGAAACGATGACCTGAATCCTTATTAGTTCTCACTATTAATTTGACAAGCTCTGATAAATGGGTCAGTTTTCGACATTGATTTCATTTTTTCAGATTTATTTCATGCTATGGCGGATGTTATGCTGGTGTGGATGCTGCAAAATACTTGAATGTAGATCTGTTGATTCGACTAGTGAATTTGGACCATATCTTTCTTTTGTGGTGCGTCTCTATCGTCTCTCTTAGAAGTGTGCATACTCTGTTCTGCTTTCTAGTATGCAGCATTTTTCCAAACAATAAAGATCGCGTTTACAACAGAACAAATATGATGTATAAGCAAAAAACCCCATAGGTATAATTGGCGTCATGATATTCTTGGAGTGTCAAACCGCTCTTGCAGCTAAAACAAGAAGTCCCCAGTATGGTGCGGAAACGTGACACTAGCAGAGACAAAGACTTTGATTTGTGGTTCGTGAGTGCGGCTATTTAGTAGCCTTAATTCTATTTTGCAACTTGGACAGATTAGGATCACAGTATGTTATTTAGGCCCTGTTTGGTAATCATTCAAACATGGCCAAATTTTGATTTTTTGTTCCCAGAATCAGTTTGGGCCTAGAATCGCATTTGGTAAAATTTTTGTTCCCGAGAATAGATTGGGAATAGAATCAAGAATAAAAAAAAAGTCAATTATTGTTTTGGGAACAAATTTGAGAATCAAAATTAAGAACTTTTCTTATTCCCTTTGGCCATCTCGCGACTGCCGTCCACCATCGCCCGCCACCGTCTGCTGCCGCCGTCCATTGCCGGTTGCTGGTCTGGCGAGCTTGCCGAAGGCAAGCCTAGCCACCGGCGAGCTCGCTGGAGGCTTGCCCAGCCATCGGTGAGGCTCGGCCTCACCCCGGGGCGAGGCGAGCTTGAGGGGGCTGGCAAGCCTAGCCACCGGCGAGGCTCGCCCGCCACCGACGGCCGGGCGAGCTTGCCCGAGCCATCGGTGAGGCTCGGCCGACGAGGGCCGGCGACGCTCCGGTGAGGTTGCCGGCCAAAAGAAGAAGAAGAAGATGAGAAAAAAGAAAAAAATAAAAGAAAAAAGGAAAAAAGGAAAAGAAAAAAGGAAAAAGAAAATGAAAAAAGAAAAGAAAAAAAGTAAATAAGTAAAAAAATTATTTATAAATTAAAATAAATTGATTTGGAACAGAATTAATGAACATGGTACAAACGCATTTCTATTCCGAATCAGAAATATTGGATAGCTACCAAACGGCTTAAAATGTTTAGAATCAGTTCTCGGGAACAGAATAAAAAAGAATTAGTTCTGATCAAAATCTACTCCCGGGAACAGAATCGTTACCAAACGCGCCCTTACTCAGTGGGAAATGATTTTGTATGCAAAACATGCATCACAATTCACACATCTTACGAAAAGCTCACTTTGAAAACTGAAAACTTACATTAACTTCTTTTGGCTGGAGGAGATCTTCCGTCCCACTTGAAATGTTTCATCCCCTACCTTGTACTAGAAATCATAAATACTCCTACAAGAGAAGACACGGGCTTCTAGCTTGGTTTTTTTTTTTTTTTTTTTTTTTTTTTTTTTTTTTTTTTTTTTTTTTTTTGAGCTAGGGCTTCTAGCTTGGTTTAAGCATAAACTTTTTGGTCGATAAAATCCAGCCCAAGATTAGCGCCCTGCTCAAATGGGCTTCAAGGGTCCTAAAAATGTTCACAAGTGACGGTTGTATAGTTCTCGTGACCAGCCCAAGATTAGCGCCCTGCTCAAATGGGCTTCAAGGGTCCTAAAAATGTTCACAAGTGACGGTTGTATAGTTCTCATGGATGAAGGGCATTGTCTCCAACCATATTTCTAATCAATGGGTTACAAATTATGAAATTCGCCTATAAGCTTAAGTTAATATAAATGTGGGTGATTGTAATCCGCCAATCAAAATATCGGTTGAAAGAAAATATAGCCGTTCTATGTTTCTCCAACCCTAATTGGAGAAAATTTGTCCAATCAGAACTCTCATTGGTAGCTTACAAACATAAATATCGCCCACATTTAATTTTAGTTTAGTTTGTTTTGTTGGTGAAGTCCATAACTTGTGATCGCAAAATCACGATGGACAAAAATGTTGCCTAAAAGAAATTGCTTATGATCATGACACGCTTGAAGAAAAGATCAATCTCCGGGTAGCAGGTGTTCAGGACCATCTTTTCCTCTGTCCCTGGTCAAAGAGAATTTTCTCCAGGCATGCATTCTATTGGTAATTTATAAATACAGGCATTACCCACTATCAATAAGTATAATTTGCACTTGAGTCATTTTCATAATTTGTAATCTACCGATCAGAGGCAGTTTGAGAAAAATTTCCTCTAATTGTGAAAACATAGCCCAACAAATTGGTGCCAAAATGATTGAATGAAGTATTTTATTTGTGTGAACTAGAGTTAGCAACGACATTCGCAAAAATCCAAATACCCAACAAAAGCATTTTTCAGTTTATCGAAATCACATGCATTCTTGTACTTGAAGGTTTCATTAAAAGCATGTTGACCATTCCTTCACCAACAGTCTCTCTCTCTCTCTCTCTCTCATACAATCATGTGATCACATGTGTCCCCCATGTTTCTTTCTCTGATTGTTTTCTTGCGGTTCAAAGTACTTCCTCTCTGATTCACAGCATTAATTGGACTGTCGAATATTGTATGGGGATACGCTTTCCGTTGTTACAGTTATGGAGTTAGTTGAATCTAGAGATATGATGTTATTATTGTGTTGGAGGAATCGAAGAGATATGAGGCCATTTTAAAATGTTTGCCCCCTATAAATAATGTTTCTGAGGGCATAAGAATGGTGGGAGTCTTCTTGTATGGGAGGAACCACATGGATGCATTATTACCTCACAAAAAAACACACATAAAATCACATGAAGATTACATAGTTTAGGGAACGCCTGTCCCCAAATAAGAGGTAAGCTAACTGCCAAAGTAAGAAAGGGACAAATACTTTCTCTAGAGCCCAAAGAAAGAAAGAAAAAACAATGACATGAAATGCATCGAAAGTACAAGAACAATGAACATGTCCTAATCTTTGGTGTAGAAGATCTTTAGGTCTCCAAACCCGAGCAAATCTTTTCTGGATTCTCCCCAGCTCCTAAGTTCCTAGGTTGGGGCATTAGGGTGTGGGGAATTTAGTGAGGTACATTCATATCATTCGGTTGGTTTGAATCTGACATTATCTCTCTCTCTCTCTCTCTCTCTCTCTCTCTCTCTCTCTGTGAAATGGTCAAAGCTCCCGAGGTTGCCTTGGGATGGTCTTGAGCAACTTAACTTTCTTTTCTATTTTTAATGCCTTAAAAGCAGTTCGGTGCCACAAGAATAGTCTTGTCTTTGCGCCAAGTTCAAGTGCCTAACATGGTATTTGGATCATAATTAGAAGTAGACTTCATTCAGTCAAGCCACTCGACCGACCTTATTAGTTGAATCCAACCATTGGAATTCGTAATGCCTACATGTGGCAATGACATTGAGAGAGAGAGAGAGAGAGAGAGAGAGAGAGAGAGAGAGAGAGAGAGAGAGAGAGAGAGAGACGTTTATTATTTGCACCTTATATATTATTATGTCAACTGCTTTCCTTTATTTAGGTGCAGAGATTCCTTTATTATGATTGAGTGCATGCTCTTGAGTGTTATACAAAGATATGTAACTGAAAGGGTAGGTGATGGTCCGGAAAGGGGTTGACTAATCTTGATTTGCAACACTAATTATGTATTGGGCATATTTATATGTGAGGCATATGCTGGTCTTCCGGAGGCCATCGCTTGGCATTCTCTTAAATGACATATATCTTAGGGCTGCATTGTTAATGATTTATATAGTTGGAGGAGTGATTCAATATTTAAATGCTCTAACCGTTCTTTGTCACATGAAGTTATTGAGATGTGGAATGAAACTGAAGTGTCAAATTTGATCCATGGGGTTGAGTAGTCAAATGAAAAGTGACCTAGAAGTTCGAGATTCAGAGGCCTACATGTAGAATTTGTGAGATAATTGAAAAAAATAAGCTTTTTCATTGTATATATCTAAACATTTGGGAATCAGATCAATCCTTGTCTTGTGCATTAGATAATCATATAATTACCAATGAGATAATTGCAATTTGATATGAGTGCGACATTTGGTGTGTTTCTTAATGATTAACTTTCTTTTTCATAATAAAAACTTTCGGCCTCATTGCTCAGTCAAAATAAGATGCAAGTTCAAAGAGTAGAATAATCATGGGCATATTAATGATAGGGGAAATACCAAAAACATAACCCACCTTTCATCCAATAATAACTCCATTTTTAAAATATCAAATACATACATAACTATTCTCTTTCACGACCACTTTGCGCCTTCGTATCAATAATATTTGCATCATATTTACAAAATTGCCATTCTTAACCCAAACAAACACAACCCCAAATCCTAAATTTTACAAAAAGGAAAAAAAAAAAACTAAAACCAACTAAAAATCACACCACTAAAACTCTAACCAAGATGCTAAACTAAGTTTGCAAGGGCAATTTGGTCTTCTAAATGTGGGACTTTCCTTAGAGGCATGTGAATCGTACCTGCAAAAATAGAGGTATGTGAGTGATCATTGAATCCAAAATGAGTAATATTATTCTTGATGACAACAGAACTTGCTCTCTTTTTCTTTAAAGATAAAGAAGAATTATAATATTTCTCCTTCCACAAATATTGCCTGTTGCTATTTTGGGAAGAAGAATTTCTTGCATATCTCACTTGATTTGAAGATTTGAAGACGGTTAGTTATTTTAGTTCTCATGCATGTTTCCATGTGATCCTTATTTGAACTGCAAACATCAGCATTTGGTTACATGGACATCTCTCTCTCTCTCTCTCTCTCTCTCTCTCTCTCTCTCATCACATGAAATTGAATTATGTCAAGTACCAAATTGAGAACATGACCCATCAGCCCTAGAATATGCAAATTTTATTTTCTTTTTGCTTGACAATCTTCGTCCAATCCAAGCACTCACCAATCCCCAATAGCAGTCAAACCTCACACCTCCTAATCTCAGACGAGGGACGGCGGTGCACGATACGACGGGTAACTAAGAAAATTCCGAGAGATACGTGACCGCTTCTGGCCCAAGCTATGTCAGTTGATAGAAAGAGTAGTTACAATGCACTTAATAGTTCTTTGTTATGATGGAGTATATTGAATCAACTTAGAGGCCTAAACCCTCTCATAAGTTCATAGATATGCGCGTAATACATATATACATGCCATCTCTATGTCAATCCATGTACAAGGGATCATGGCACATTGAAGTTTCTTTAAATTGATTATTGAAATTTCTCACATCTCTTGACTATTAGATTTACATGCTCTTCATATGGTCTTTCTTCATTTATTGACTTAAATTTTTGGATTAGATTTTTCTAATATTAATTTCGATTGTTTTCTTATAACAATCACAAAAATTGATATTTACGTCTATGTAGCAGTTCTTTTTTTTTGGGGGGGGGGGGGGGGGGGGGGACCTTAGATTTGGTGGATGGGTAAAAAATCCAAATAAAGTGTGTTATTCAACATGATAGTAGCATAGACTTTAGTGAGAAATAAACGGAGAAAATGATCCAGACATAGTACGCAAAGTGTTATCCTGATTTCAATCACATTCGAAACGCCTCGCAATCTCAAATCAAAGAGAAACAAAGCATTTACCTCAACCCACTCCCACTCCTTAACGGCTCTGAGTTCTCTCCTTGAGTTAAGTCTTTCATTGCATGCGAAATTAGATTGAAAACGTCTTAAAAAAAAAAAAATTGCTATGCTCACCTATACGTTTGCTCAAAGTAGACCAGATATCTGGAATTTCTTCAGGTTTTGACTTTGTCCAAAGTCGGATGTTTGACCAAGAGATGGTCGGAAATCTTGGCACTGCCCATTTCAAATTTATTAAATTATCCCTAAATCTTTGCATAAAATTTCAATGTAATCATTTCATTGAAAATTACTAGCGTAGCGGTCTAGTTATTGTTGGCTATTCTATGCGACATAACATTTGCGATTTCCAATGAACATTAGCCGGAAGGACTATATCAGAATTTCGAATAAAGGCTTATGACTCAATTGACGAAATTAAAATGTTTAGGATTGAATTGACATCCGTATAATAGGTTAATGGCTTATTGAACAATTTCCTCAATATTTCGAACCTACAATAGCTTCACCATCTTTTTGCACAACTAGGCGTATGAAACTACAATTAGGACGTCCTGATTCACGTCCTTTCGCTAACTCTCAGCCTTTTCGCTCTCTTTAAATGTCTTGGACATTCAATGTCGAGTCGAATCTAAATCTAGATGTGTTAACCTTTGAGCCACGGTTGGACAAACCTCCACCTTGGGGAGAATTCCAACTCCGAACTAACTAATCATCATCACTCCCAAGCGCTTTCCAAGAGGCGCTCAACCACCATAGATGTCTATCAAGCCTAAGTAATGCTCGAGCTTGTGAGGGATAGACCTGGTCCGCACATTTTCTCTCGACACGCCATCGGTGGCGCAACATTGTTAGTCATCACTCTTGATTGTCCCGTGATAAATGTGGCTCCACTTGAACATTGAATCAATTTGTTGTTTGAAGCCACAGTCATCGACCATCTCCCCGACCACACTGCCTCTTCCTCCTGCTTCTGGTGCTGCGTGTTTGGCCTCGATCGTCTAATAAACCGTTGTCTCATGACGGCTCCCTCAAACTCACAGCACAACCCACAGAAGCAACGACATGACGCCTCAGAGAGCGACCACTCTTCAGGTTCCTTGCGTGACCGGGCTCTACGAACTTGGGGCAGTGTCACACCACTTGAGCTGTTCTTTATTAGACAACCTAACATTTGTTGGGAAAAGTACAAAAAAAAAAAAATCCTAAATCAATTTTATTAATATCAATTCAGTTTTAAAACTTTCAATTTGATTAATTTAGTTCTAGACATTTTTATGTTTTGCCAAGTGAGAACATTTAGCCAATTTAAATTAGAAATTGCTGATGGGGACACTGACCATTTTACATGACATAGCTGACGTTGACGTTGACATTTTTTATGTAATTTTTTAATAAAATTTCCAAATTTTATTCTTTTTTTCCCATTGTGGCTGATGAGGTTTGCCAAAGCTCATTGGCCATTGGCCGAGGGCCACGAAGCCCTGCTAACTCTTTTACTTTGTTTTTTTTCCCCACTATGGATGATGAGGGTTGCCAGAGCTCTTTGGCCTTTAGGTGAGGGTTGCAAAGCCCTCGCCCAAATGTGGCAAAGTGCAAGCGGTCCCAAGTGAGGCCATAACTACCTTAGCCCATAGTTTGTGAGGCAACCTCACCAGCGGCTGCATGGCAATGGTCAGGGCAAGAGGCTAGCCCCACCAGTGGCCGGCAAGGGCTTTGCGGCCCTTGGCCAATGGCTAGAGAGCTTTAGCACCAACTATGCCATGTACAACAGTTGCTGTCCATGTCAATAATTTCTGGTTTAAATTAGAAAAAATACTAAAAAATTCTCAATTTTTTTTTTCATGTCAGTACCAACTAGGCCACATAGGACGACTAATGTCCACACCAACAATTTCTAATTTTAATTGATCAAATAGACTCAATTGGCAAAACACGAAAAATATTGAGGAATAAATTAGTTTGATTAAAAAGTTTAGGATTAAATTAGTATAAATGCAATAGGTTTATGGTTTTTTTTTTTTTACACTTTTCCCAACATTTGTCCTTCCCAAATCAGGAGAGCTAATTTGACAGCATCACAATGTATACATGAATTAGCCATTTTCATTCTTTTAAACAGCATGTGAAAGACTGGGCCTAGTATTACGCCACCAACCATTAGTAACAAGAAGCGAAGCACGGGACAAATGCTTCTCTTCCAGCCCATTGAACCGTGTCAGTCTAAATGATTATAGCCTCCAACAAAAAGGGGCATTTACACATTTGACTACTTGAATGTTGAAGTGCTTCAAACTTTCCCGATGTTACTTCCTCGAGTCACTCACAACAGCTCAGCCATCGTCTCTCTTTGGATATAATACCCGATACTACGTTTGCTAGCCAAACCATCCACCTCCAAATCTGCATTAAACTTTCGCTCCAGTCATCAACCTCCACGGACCACGTCCGAACTTCACACTGAGCTCTTGTCTCGAAACATCCGTTAGTTGGAGGGGAATCTGCAGAAATTGTCATACCTTCAAAACTCTCCTCATCTCGAGGCTCTTTCTAAAGCTCAACCTATTTTTGAACATTATTTAGATTTTTCTCTCCAATTGATCCCTCAGTTCTTTTTTGAAATAGAGCAAATTTGTTGAATGTGACCTTTCTACTTATTATAAACCGGAACCCTTGTTTGCTCACACAACTTCTGTCCTTTTACCCCCGTGTGCGTAGCCTAGGAGTTTGCATTCTCCACTTTATGTGCCACCAATTACACAAGTCAAAGCTATGCAAGGAACACCTTTAATTTGGTGTAATCAGCAGGCTTACTTGACGCACATATGATGTACAAGAGATATATCTAAAAGATATGCTTAATAGGTAGCGTCAAATTAATTATAGTTCAAGAATAATATTAGGTCGTCTAATAGCTGAAAAAAAAATTACATGATTATATTGGATATAAGAAAATAGATCTTTTATTCCTAGAAAACCTAATAAATTCGATAGCTTATGAGATCTCGAGTAACGATATCTTAAAAATTGATAATACCTATATGGTCCTCAGTGCATAGAATGAATACCACCCTTGTGCATCAATGCGCATGAGCTATGTGTGGTGCGTGGGAGGACGAGCTCATTTGGTTCCTCATCAGCCACGAGAAGATATCATCTGGATTTGGTTTAATAGACTAAAAAAATCGCGCTTAATAAAACAGTAAAATCCACATTAAAAACTCAATCAACGAAAGATGAATTCGATATGTTTAATCGAGAATGATTCTCAAGCATTATCCTCTTAACAACTAGGATTGATGAGTCAATCATGGGATAAAGACACTATAACTATTATAACTTTTGTACGGCGTCCACTTGAGTATTATAATTTTTTTTTCAATCACTTGAGTGTTATAACTTGTAAAAAATGTTCACTTGAGTGCCATATCTTTTAATTAGTCACTAGGATAAGAACGTGCCATATCTTTTAATTAGTCATTGGGATAAGAACACCTTAAGTGCTATAACTTTCGTATGTCGCTCATTTATTTTCACTAATCAGTTAAGTGCCATAACTTTTAAAAAAATTCACTTGAGTGGCATAACTTTCAATCGATCATTTAATGCAAAATTTTTTAATAGCATTCACCTAAGTATCATAAATCTAACATAGTATAAAATTTGTGGTGAATGTTTTTAAAAAGTTATTGGCACTCAAGTAAGCATTATACATAAGTTATTGTACTCAAGTGATTGGAAAAAAGAAGAAGGTTATAACACTCAAGTGGGCACTGTACGAAAGTTGTGATACTTGTGGTGTCCTTTTCCTATCAATTACTTAAGTGTCACAACATTTTAAAAACATACATCCAAGTACTGGAAATTTGACGTGGTATATAGCACTTGTGGTGAACATTTTTAAAAGTTATGGTACTTAAATAATTGATTAAAAAATTATATGACACTCAAGGGATCATAAATAAAGTTATAGCATTCAAGTGAGTATCGTACATAAATTATGACATTTGAGTGATTGAAAAAAAGATGATGACATTCAAGTTGATGTATTATGAAAGTTATGTTACTTATGGTGTCATTTTCCCTCAATGATCATGGACTACTCAAAGTATAGAAAAACCAAACAATTCAAAACGAGAAGACAGTTGGGTTTAGTCAAATGATTTTGATCAAGAAGCCTTGCTAGTGGATTCTAAATTGCAAATCCCCATTTGATCTTGAATGCATGAACAAGGTGATCTCTTCCAATTTTTTTTTCCTAGAAACACGTTGGCTTTCAGGATTCCAATGATAAACCATCTTGAACGAGAATTATGAGATAGGACACAGAATTTGGGGATGAGATGATGGTAATTTGATCTCTTCGAGGCCTTCAAATTTTTAACTAGATTAATGATATCGCTGGAGATAAGAGAAAAGCACAAAAGAAAAGGCAAAATAGAAAAAGAAAAGAAAACACTTCAAACTATGCCTCGAAAGTATTCGCTTCATGAAACCCTAGGTTGGCTGCACGTGCCCCTATTGCTTTGCATGACCATTACTTCTTTGCTTGTGTCATACTCATGTTCCTTCAGTCGAAGAACTATTTTTCCGGGCTTATAAACCTAATGCTATCTAACTTTGGTTAAAGTAAAGGAAAACCCTCATACCATCTGATATCTAAAGTTCTACAAAATTTGAGAATAAATAAGTGACAAAAGAATGAGGGCAAGATAGATGGTATGTACTGGCTCAAAATCGAATGCCCATGGACCAATATTTCAAATGAGAATAAATGTACTTGCAAGAAAATAAGGATTAATGTTATCACGATGTGACAAGAGCTATCAGAGGGGTTGGCCGAGGTTGCAAAGCGTCTGAGAAGTTGATGTCTCAAAAAATGTAAGGTTTTGAAGAATCAACAGTTCAAGTTTGCACACCAAAATAGTGTATATGTAAATGGGATTGATCCCCTTGAGGAGATTGATCATCTATGTTTGACAAGAAATGACGAGGAGATTTTGAAAAGAAAAGGCCGTTCATCAAATTTCACTAAAATACGGTGATATCTGTAAAACTTGTAAATTAACTTAGAAAATTATTTGAATCCAATCAAAAAACGAAACAATTTTGATTATGGTACTTTGGTTTAAACTTGATCAGGGATATTGTGGTCCAAGACCTAGTGGCCCACGATGCCGTCAAGAGCTGCTTGGGCGAAATGGATCCAAAGAGCTCCTTTGCCATGCTTGAAGAAAACTATTTTGCTCGAAGCCCTAGCACGGCCAAGTCCAAGTGTTCGTACCTACATTTTTGTAAGAGCGAGCTTCGAGCCTAAGTAACAAGTTATGCATAATCTTATGACGTAGCTTAATCTGGTCCAACGGTGGCGAGCGATCATCTTGGTGGGGAAATAAAATAAACTCGGACTCTTCGGGAGGGGAAAATCAACCAAAACCTTATTTCGAAGGAGGCAAAAGTCAGACGGTTCGTGTGGTTCCAAATTCCAAAACGACTTAATTTTAAACTACAATGAACCAACCCCCAAAACGCAAGCACCATGTGATGATACTATACGAGTATCCTCCACACCACCACCACCCCCACCGTCACCCACCACCACCACCGTCAACGTCGCCATGTGGGAGCGTGGTTGTAATGCACCACTTTTCGGTTCCAACTTGGGCGACGATCTTGGAATTGAATCGTGGACGGCGTCCCGACAAGACGCATAGTTACAAAATCTCAGGTTCCAAGAATTCAAACCCTACTTGTCATTTTTCCCTTCGATCTTTCCCTTGCATCGAGAACTCATCATCAAGAACCCACCATGCATGTTCGTGAGGTGTCCAGACTCGCAAGTGAAGGTGAAATCCTGGTTTTGAAGCGTCCACGTAGTCGGTGATTGAACTTGTTCGCCTTGTTTCTTTAACACTTCTCGATGCTGCGTTTCCGATAAATACTTCTCCGAATAAACGATGAATGAACAATGAATTATCTGGACAGAAACAAAGAAAGATAGATAAGATATCATGTAAGGGCATGATTGGTTGAGTGTTGACTTTTTATATTATTATTATTTTTATCCACCATGGTCTATCTCTCTTCTCTTCTTGTTGGACTATTACTCTTTTTTTTTTTTTTTTGGTAGTGTATGCGAGTCGAGTTCCACACTTAAAAACTTAATATCCCCACTCTACCCTGCCCCATTCTCTTATCACCGATTTCGCGCCCAGTGAGATAATATTTTAGTTAAAGATGCAATGCTACATATTATTTGAAATACAGATTGGTTATCGCTTTTGGCTTTGGACCCGGAGATCAAGTTTGACCTCGACATTTTTCCTTTCTAAGAAATTAAGTAGTATTTTATATACTGTCTTATTAAGAAAAGAACCTAATACTCTTCCATATATTCAGAAAACATACAAAAAAGATTTATGCATGCCTCTTTAATAGAGAATTAGGGATATGGATGGTATTAACATCATAACTATTATATGATGCTCACTTTAATATCAAAACATTTAAAAAATTCTCTAAGTGCCACAATTTTGAAAGCAAAAAAATTACTTTGGTGACGGAAAATTTAACATGACTTATCGTTCATAAAGTTTTGATACTCATGTTATTGTTCTTAAAGTTTTAATACAGATATTTCCAAATTATGGGGAGCATAATTTTTGTACCAAAAACGTTGTTAAATGAATCAATTTTTGATCCTCAAAGTTGATCAAGAGAATTAGTTTGTTTCCACCATGCTCCAAGCTATGTTGTTGAATCTCAAAACAGAGTAGATTTAGAGAGTTAAGAGAGTTGAAGAAAGTTTTACTTACTTTTTTTTAGGAAAACAAATAGGTTTGCAATTTTAAATAAAATTATTTAACGAGAGCGTCTGCTAGTGATTTTACTTTTGAGTCATGCAAAATAAAGAAAAAAAAATGGCAAAGTTAGAATATTTACTTGAGGTATTATGCTTTTGCCTCACGTTGCTGTTTAGTCAAATTTCTAACATTAATAATTTTAGAGAAAAAAATTAAACGATCCAATTAGTGTCAAAACTTTAGAATGATGATTTTAGTGCTATTTTTTTTTTTTAAAAGCGGTCATCTAAGTGTCTCTTATGAGACATTTAGATTTTCTGACAAACTAGGTCACCAAAGCCATTTAAATGATTATTTTTTAAAAGCAATGGTACATAAGCGAATTTTTGAAACGTTTCCAAATTAAAATGGGCACCGTGTAAAAATTTGTGGCACCGATCCGGCCATTTCTCTAAAGAATTATTATCTATGTTTTCCCCCTATTTATTGAATAAACCCCACACTGACTGAGAGGCTGTGGTGTCAAAAAGCCAGACATTCTCCAGATAGTAACGTGACATATAACCTTTTTTTTAAATTTTTTTAACTAATTTGTTTCTTAATATCACATATCTATGATTTGTGGAAATGCGTAGCCGCCGGTTGCGGAGCCCAACTCCCGAGAGCTTCTTTGGGACTCGAAGTGTAGAAAGAAAGCTACAGCTAAAATTCCTCCATTTTTCCACCTTCTCATGCGAACACTGATCGTCACTGACATTGGAATGTCCCAAGCTGTGCGCTTTCCCCACTAGAAATTCTATAATCTATGATCCCTTTCTTGGGGTTTGCTATCATTCGTCGCCTCGATAGAAATTCTAATTTTGATGCATGTTTTCAAGATGTAAAGCCCCAAAGTCCCCCTCCATCCGAGACCTTTGATCTCCTCGTCCTCTCACTCTAAGCAAGCTTGCAATCATATCAGTAATTAATAGCGCGTTTAGTAACGTTTTTGTTCTGGGAAACAATTTATTTAGTGCGTTTAGTAACGTTTTTGTTATGGGAAACAATTTATTTTTGGATAGTGCGTTTAGTAACGTTTCTGTTTTGGGAAACAATTTATTTTTGGAGATACTTTTTATTTTATTTTATTTCTATTCCCGATAACAGTTTCTAAGCATTTGAACGCGTTTAGTAATTATATAAAATACCTGTTCGCCATGACTGGGCGAGGCGACCTTGCCCGGCCACCAGCAAGGCTTGACCTTGCCAAGTGAGGCTTGGCCTCGCTATATATGGTGAGGTTGAGCCTCCCCTAGCCACGACGAGGCTTGGGGGGGCCTCATTGGTGGCTAGTGAGGTTGGGCCTCGCCAAGCCATAGCAAGGCTTTGGGGGGAGGGGGAGCTTGCTGATGGCCAACGAGCTCGAGGTGACCTTGTTGAGGGATGACAAGGCTTTGGTGAGGTTGTCGGGCCTCGTTTGGCCAGTCATCGGTTAGCATCGAGGTTGGTGACACGATGGGGAAAGAAGAGAGGCAAAGAAAGAAAAAATGAAAAAGAAAAGGAAAAAAACTTGTTTTTGGAGTTGTGTTCGAGAATAAGAAACAATTTCTTTTTTCGTTTCTTATTTCTACTCTAAATTTGTTTTCGAGAATAAATTTGTTCTCAAAAACTAAAAACTTACCAAATATGTCTCAGTTCTATTTCTATTATCGGGAACAAAAGAATAAAAACACTTATTCCCGAAGTGTTACCAAACACAGCCAAAGCAACTCTAATTTATCATCTCCTTTGGGGATCGGAAAGATAAAAATAGATCATACGGAGGTCATCAATTGATGAGTATCATATAGCTTATTCACCCGATATACACTAGTGGTCGAACAAGTAGAATTCTAAGGCACCGATATACACTAGTGGTTAAACAAGTAGAATTCATATTCTAATTATGTTTCTGTTCTATTTCCATTATCGAGAACAAAAGAATAGAAATATTTATTCCGAGAGCGTTGCCAAACACAATCTAAGCAATCGGACAGATAAAAATAGATCATATGGAGGTCATCAGTTGATGAGTATCATATAGCTTATCCGCCAAATATACACTAGTGGTCGAACAAGTAGAATTCTAAGGCACCGATATACACTAGTGGTCGAACAAGTAGAATTCTAAGGCATGATACTTTCTCCTGCGTGGTACTTAGTTCTCATTATGCACGTGCACTAGTGTTCTCTTATCTGATATTATCCATGATGAGTACATATTAACATATGCGATTTCTCCATCAATCCATCTCCGAAGTCTTTCTTTTACTAGTGATCGTCCTCTTTATAAAGGAATCCATAATGATTTCTTCCTTTCAACATCATTGTACGACTTATAAAACCCCTAGATTGCACAAAAATGTACCACATCAAGCTTAATTAATGTCCAACTAACACTCGAAATGGACATTTGTCCCATCATGCGATACATGCCTAGTAAACAGAAGCTTGTCCTTTTTTTTTTTTTTTTAAGACTTTGTTTATTTTACAGAAAATAAATTATTTGACTAACATTTTTCTAAAAATAAAATTTTTAATTACTTACAAATTAATGAAAAAAAAATGTTTTCATCTTCTACAAGATATTAGATATAAATTATTGTCGGTAATGAAATCATTTTTCAATAATTAATATAAGTGATCATTTTTAGAAAAATATTTTCTGAATCATTTATTTTCCATGAAATAAACGAATCTTTCTTCCTTCCACAAAAAAATAAGAGCCCACTAGTACTGTCTTGAATTTAAATAATTCTAATTATTGGGATATTACGCAAAAAGCTTCAATCATAAACGTTGGAATTCCACATTCTTGCCCAAATGACTTACCTTGTCCACGAATTTGCAGAATGGAAAAGCTGCTAAAAACAACACCGTATATAAGAAAAACGTCTTCCCAACAAGTGGCCCTAAGACACTTATAAAATTGATTGAAATTGGAGACCGTACATTTTTTTTCATGAACTTTGAATATAGAAGAAGCGCAATTTTTTACTGTTGAATAAAAATCCTTATTGTTTTGAAGTTGACAAAACCTTTCTCTTAGTTTAGTCTAAAGAACTCTAGATGCTATTATCAAAGTCTGAAGGCTGCTAGACTTTAATATCAAAGTCTGACCTCACTGATAGATTTCAGATCGAAGAATAAAGACTTATCCAGAAGAAGGTTTATCTTTAAGTATTTGGTTCATTTGGTTCATGGAAGATCTTATGGCTGGACATATTATCTTATGATCAATTATTCTTATTGGAATCATCTCCGATATGAAGATCTTTTGAAGGGCAAACAAACTTTGAAGGTTTTACTTATAAAATCAAGATCCTAATTATATGGACGGGCATGATTAAATGTCTATCATCACATTCCTTAAATGACTTGAGATTTCATTAATTGATTCTACCCAACGGATAGATTGGAAGAACTCCTTTGGAAAGTGCCAATGATTGTAGAGGTATGGAGGAGTATATAAGGAAGACTCTTAAGTTGTTTAAGTGTGTGTGTGAAATTTTTTTTTCAAAGTCTGAAACTTCTTAGTTCTTTGCTACATCAGTTGTTGAACTAAAAGTTGTACTCAAAAGAGAGAGCAAACACCTGTGAGATTTTGTAAGAGTGTAGTAGAGGTTCTACACGGAGAAGTCAAGGATGTGAGACTGTAAAATCTCTTTTGATTCATAGTGAAATTCAGCCAATGGGCTATTAGTGCGAGAGAGTGGACGTAGGCTTGATCTAAGCCAAACCTCTATAAATCTTGTGTTGCAATTCCCTTTCCTTAACTCTTTACTTTTATTTGTTGCTTTATCTAATTGTTTAAAGCTATTTACGTTCTTAGTCAATTATCTTCAAAAGGTAATTTATTACTATTCAGCGTTGCGAGAAAATTTTATTTACACTTATTTAACCCCTCTAGGTGTTCTCACTAGCCCTTTCATTTACAAAGTTACTTACTTCAAATGAAGAATTTCACTTTTTTTAGGTGTATTTTGTATGACTTAGTAAGTACTTTGGGGACAGTTTTTAAGATTATTTTTCCAATGTTGAGGCTCTCTCTCGAGTAATATCTAGTCAACTAGCCTGTGCAACTTCCAAAGAGACGATATTGCAAAGAATGGACGGCTGAAAAGAGAGACTGTGTACATTCTAAGTTCCTATAGGTGGGTCCCACATGAGCAATGTCTATGGAACCGGTCAATGTAATTGGGTCTAGAGTTAAGTGAAATAAATTTTTTTGTGGAATTGTTGTTGACTATTCTAAAAGTTTAAGTTGATAATCACGATACATTTATTTAAATATTACACTTCCCTTCACGCATAAGTTGGATATTGGTCTTAGCCCAAATTGTAGAAATATTCAATTGTGGCGGCAAATATGGGAAGGTAAATAGGTGCTTGGAACTGGCAAAAAAAGGGGTTTAGAAGGTTTGAACTCGGGACATTTTAACTCTAATATCATGTAAAATTTTGTATGACCACTGCAAACAATTTTAAACGTTTGAGTTGTTAAATAAAGAGTGGTGTATTATTTAAATGTTCTAAGATAAAGGTTTTTTTCCTTGTCTTGTCCTGCTGCATTTGGCTTTAAACTCTTCATCAAGTGCTTGTAAAGATTGATGGAAATCATAGGAAAAGGCCTATCAATTAGTGTCACCTATAAATCAACGGTCTAAAGCAATTGTTAAAGCGAGGATAGTAATTGATCACGAATCGTTTTTGTGACCTAAAATTTGATCATGAAAAATTTATCGTGAAAGGTCAGCCAGGATAGTCTTTGCAACCAAATTTTCATCTTAGTCGCCAGAGGAGATCTCTCATGATTATATATTTTGGTCACCAAAGAGACCTAGGAAATTCTTTCCAGTCGCTTCGGATGACCAAATGTTTGGTCGCCAGTCAGGAGACCAAATTATTGGTCAATATCTTATCAACATTTTAAAACAAAATTACTCGATACTAATTTTGCTTAATGAGTGTCTTTAAGAAACTTACGATCGTGCATTCGACATTTGTCCACCTACTTCCTAATAAAGCCCATTTTGCGAACTTCACTTTTGATTTGACATTCTTGGACCATGCACAACCTTTTCAACTTATTTAAGGTCACCCACGATTCAATGTGGATTTGGCAAATCTAATCAGCAGATTCGTAGGACGCCAGACAAAGTTTATATAACATGCAAGTTGATCAATCTCACAAGTTGTGCTCCTCGAGAGAAGCATTTTCTTTGCCATATATACACAAGCGAAATGCCTAGGCTTGTAACCTGGACGCGTAGTATTCACGAGTTCCTCAAGGAAATGCATTAATTGCAAAGACGTCGATATATATCGCTAAAACGTACACCTACATGCACTATGTATCCCCCATCACAACATGGGGCAAAGCTTTTGGATGATGATCCCATGTCTCAACTTCTTAAAGGAAGTTCGACTTTAAGATTTGAATACATTAGTCAGCTAGCCATCTTTCGCTTTTTGAGTTTCAGCCCTTCTTCACTTCTTCACCTTTTGGAGGAGAGGAATTTGACCTAAATCTCTTACTTCCCGTCTTTGATTGTTTTACCTTCTATTTTCTCTTGTTCTTACTCTACTTTATTGATCTAAATCTAGATTTTGGAGCTCTCTTCTCCTAGTCTTAGATTTAGGAGCTTTTATTTTCCAATCTAGTTTAGATTTATGAGTCTTAATGAATAAGCATTTTGTCTTCAGTTTTAATGGTATTCACAGCAGTTGCGATATTACATCTAGGCTCGTTCAACTTCTTTTTGTTAGAAGCTCTAGTGTCTCGCATTTGTTAAAGGGCTTGCTTTCATAGGTGTTAGATTTGAGCTTGTTCAACATGTTTTTGTTGCCTTTGTACGATGATGTTGTTGGGGACGGAGAATATAGGTGTACACTGCTGAAATGCAAAGCTGTAACTATTGATGGAGATTCCGGTGTGTGCTTATTATTGATGGTGATGTATGATTTGGTAATTAGCTGCCAATCTTTTTACTTGGATGCAGTCACAATTTGTTCTTGAAGGATGAGCATGTGTGTACCTTTGACGATCATATGCTAGGGTGATATACCTTGATTTCTGGATTTCAATTTGTTTTGCAACTCTATGTGCATACCAATCAGAGTCATGTTACAAGGAAGTTTGCATGTGAAAGATATCCATAATTTACAACTTAATCGATCACAGTAATGTCACCAGGAAGTTTTCTCCAATTTGAGATGGATGAAAATATTGCCTTTAACCAAATTTAAACATGGATGAATTTCATAATCGTTATTGACTTTTCTCCAACAAAAGATGAATAGAAACATAACCCGACGATTCACCTATCTCTGCTCGACGTGATTGTATTAACGTTTTGTCTATGTATGATGATGTAATATCAGGAGTTTGCATAACTTAGATTTGTAGGATAAACAAATATCTAATAGATTAAAGAAAAAGTGTTCCGATTTCATTATTTTGTCCTAGAATCTCGAGTCTATCATTGTATGTTTCAGCTAAATCATTGCCCAGAATGTCAGTATTCAAATGAAAATATAGCAAAACGAAAATTCGTGACTCAAAGAGATTGACCTACGAGGAGAAGAAACAACTCTCTTTTGACTTCGTTTTCTTGGATATCGGGTCCATATATAGTTTTTCGGAATCGCATTCACGGCATGTGTCGAATGCTGAACCATGTCTGGACCACTGACATAATAGGAGTTTAAATGGTTAGTTCACCGGACTAAATGTTCAACAGAAAGAAGCTTAAATATTGTAGGTGGTGTTATTTTCGTTAGTAATCTAGTTGAAACATAACTAAAGAATGACTGAATGGTTAATCTCATCGTCTTGTGCTGAGGGCAGAGGTTAGGGAATATAGCCCATTCTGGTTCGCATTTTATGAGCAGCACCCTAAGCAAGATGATGTTGAAGAAGTCATACCAGAAATGCCACAGCAGTCACCTCTCTTACTTCCTGCAGCACCTCAGAGTACTAATCAGCAATCGGCCATTGTGGAGACCAGCACAGAACAGCACCTTCATCGCACTCCGACACCTACATTGCAGCTTTCTTCACTTGGTGAGCATCCAAAAAGTCTTGCAGAGCCTAAACTGAAGTCACCTGTGATGAACCAGTTAACCTTACTCAGCAATGTAGCCGAAGGTTCCTCAAACAACAAGAAGCTAAAAAGTACATGATTGACCTCAAAAGCGAGTCTTTGATGTGCTCTAATGTCAATGAAATGCTAGAAGAATCACACCTTATGGATACCCCTATCTTTACAACTGAAGGGGTCGGAAAATGGGCCGTGGTGGCTTGCCCAAAATAGCCACCAAATGACTAATGAGAATCATCAGTTGGAATTGTCAGGGGTTGGGCAACCCTTAACAATTCAAGCACTAAAGGCCCTAGTGGCCAGTGAAAGGCCCGATGTTATTTTTTAATTTTTTTTTATGGAAACGAAAAATCAAGATGTGGTGATCCAGAATCTTAGGAAGAAGCTGAAATTTTCTAACTATTTTGTGGTGAGTCCTTTGGGTTTGGCTGGAGGGTTGGTGGTTTTTTGGAATGATCAGGTGTCTTTAACCATGGAGCATCACACTATACACTTCATCGACATGATTTGTACTGAAATTCAGAATGATAAAACAATGAGACTTACCTGTCTTCATGCGCCAACAATATATTGACAAAGACAGCAAGTATGGGCAGATTTACGACAACTTAGCTCCTTTAATACGCTACCATGGGTGTGTCTTGGTGATTACAATGAGATACTATATCATTGGGAAAAGGCGGGCAAAAAGACAATAGAGCCGTATAGGTTACATTCCTTTAGAGAATTTCTAAACGACTGTATGTTTATGGATATAGCAAGCAAGGGTTGTGCTTATACATGGGTGAACAATAGAGTTGGTGACGAAGTAGTTAAGGAAAGACTTGATAGGGCGTTGTGCACATTGGATTGGAGATTAACTTACCTAGAAGCGGAAGCCTTTGCTTTTCTTGCTTTGGGCTCAGATCATAGCCCTCTTCTTTTAATTACTGATAACAAAAATTATATTGCTTGACCGGCTACCAAAATTATGGCCCTGTTCTTACACAATGTTCCCGAGTAGTCACAACAAACATGAACACAGGTTTAACAACAATGCTTTCTAAGGAGGAAGTCAAGCAGGCAGCTTTCCAATTTGGTGCTACTAAAGCCCTGGGATCCGATGGCTTCAATGGATTATTCTACCAGAACCATTGGGATATTATACAAGATGATATCTTTACATTGGTGCAAGACTTTTTCAGATCAGGAGTGCTGCCCCCTGGTTTTAATAGAACTCTCATCACTCGTATCCCAAAGGTTTCGCACCTCAAAAGGTTAGAACAATATAGACCCATTAGTCTCTACAATTTTATATATAAAATCATTTCAAAAGTGTTGGCAAACCGACTAAAGATGTAGCTACCTAGATTGATTTCTACATAACATAGTGCTTTTATCACAGGTAGACAAATACAAGATAATATTCTGGTTGTGCAAGAGGTCCTCCACCAAATAAAAGTTAGAAAAAGAAAGAGAAAATTTCAGGCAATATTAAAATTGGACATGTAGAAAGCTTATGATCGGGTTGAGTGGGATTTTCTAGAGGCCTATCTTTAAAAATTGGGGTTTCATGATTAATGGGTGAGATGGGTGATGCAATGCATTACCACGGCAACATTCAGCGTCAAGTTAAATGGTGAACCATTGCCATACTTTTGTCCTACAAGGGGATTAAGACAGGGAGATCCACTCTCTCTATGTTTGTTCATCCTTTTAGCTAACGTCTTATCTACTCTTATTCAGCATGCTGTTGACTCCGGAACTCTCAGAGGAATTAAACTCAATAGGTGGTGCCCTACACTTTCCTATTTATTTTTTGCGGATGATTCCATATTCTTCTTGGATGGATGAATTCTAGAATGCCATAATCTAGCAAATGTTTTAAACCAGTATTGTGTTGCAATGGGCCAAGCTGTGAATAGAAACAAATCCGGACTATTCTATAGTCGTGATTGTCCCTTTCTTTTGAAACAAAATATGGCTGCATAATTAAGAGTTCTTGTGATTAAAAGGTAGGGAAGTATTTGGGCATCCCATCTGACTGAGGTGTTTCCAAAAGAGACATGTTTGCTTGGATTTTGGGTCGAGTAAATGCGAAGCTAGAAGGATGGAAAGAGCATCTTATATCTAAAGGAGCAAATGAAATCCTGTTAAAAACAGTAGTGCAGGCACTCCCGCAATACCCCATGTCTATATTCAAAATTCTTGGTTCTATATGTTAGTCCATTGAACGAAGAATAGCAAAGTTCTGGTGGCAAAACAACAATACTAGATCCGGCATACATTGGAAGGCATGGGATCTCCTCAAAGAACGGAAGATTGAAGGGGGGCTTGGCTTTCGAGATTTGTTGACTTTTAATAAAGCGCTTTTGGGAAAGCAAGCTTGGAGGTTTTTTCAAAACCCCTCATCCTTATGGTGTAGAATTTTTAAGGGACTTTATTTTTCATTCTGGTGATTTCTGACATGCAAGAAAATGCACTAACCCTTCTTGGGGATGGCAGAGCTTACTCTTAGGTAGAGATGCTATCCTTAATAAGCTACAGTGGTCTGTTGGTAATGGGCAGAAGATAAACATACGTGAGGATAAATGGCTCACTAGAGGAATTATAGGCGAACCAACGCCTAGAGGAGAGCCAGAACAGGTTGTTGGTTTTATACTTTTGGATGAGAAGACCTGGAACATCCCTCTTCTAAGAAACGGTTTTGACCACCAAACAGTCGAGGAGATTATTGCTATTATGTTAAGCCTTGCTTCTATCACGAATCAAATCATATGGACAAGAACTCAAATAGGTATATACTTAGTAAAAAGGGCCTATTATAATCTCAGGTACACAGATCACACCAAGAACAGAAATATGGCCTCATCCTCATATCAGCCATCGACCCATCTCTGGCGACAAATCTGGAAATTAAAGACAGCCCCAAAGATTCGAGTTTTCATGTGGTCGCTATGTCACAACGCTCTCTCTACAAAGGATAACCTATTTCGGCGAAACATCATTCAAGACCTGGAATGCCCATTATGCTCATCACACACACCTGAAACCACTGAACATATCTTTTTATTTTGCCCATGGACAAAGTACATTTGGTCTCATCCTAGTGTACAAATTGATCACTTAGCTCTCAGAAGACATCGTATGGATGTGTGGCTGGAGGATATAGTTGAAAATCAATGAGACTTACCTTCAATGGAGATCATTGCACCCATCCTTTGGCAGATATGGAAGGCGCGGAATCACTTCACTTTTTGGCATCAACGTCCCAATCCTGAACAACTGGTAGATTTGGCGCTTGCTGATGCAAAGCTAAACGGTAGCATGGTGTAGCCAGCGACAAATGCAGGACAAGCTCTTTTAAACCCTAATCGAGTGTGGATTCCTTTGGATCGGGGCAGCATCAAGGTCAACATTGATGGGGCTTTTCCCACCGTGAACCATATGGGGGCCATTGCGTGCGTTTGCAGGGATCGCACCGGTACTTTAATCGGCGGATTCACCAGCATAGTTCGCGTGTCTTCCCTGTTGCAAAGTGAGATCCAAGCCCTCATATCCACTCTTACTTATTTGCTAGAACGAGGACAGGATGATACTCACCTCATTATCATTTGGGAATGAGTTTCAAATGGGAGGGGTACCTGTTCCCAATCCTAATCACATGCTTCCTTCCGGTCCAAAGTTTCTTCCCTATATATACCCCCCCGTCCCCTCTCACTCTACACACCATCGCTAATTTAGCCAAACAGCAATAATATCCTCTCTCTTGTCTCTCCTCCTGTTTCATCGTTTCTTCTCTCTCCCCCTTCAAAGTTTGCAAAACTCAACCTTTTCCCTTCACCCTTTTAAGCACTAAAAGCACAAAGACCGTCCTTAATGCCCAACAACAGTACTTGTCTCAACACACCAGACATGCTCCAAAGCCTTGACCACGGGACCTTCTTCTCCCGCCGGTGCATCTGGGTCAACGGGCCGGTCATTGTCGGCGCGGGCCCATCAGGCCTCGCAGTTGGGGCCGGGCTCAAGCAACAAGGCGTGCCCTTCATCATCCTTGAGAGGGCTAACTGCATTGCCTCCCTGTGGCAGAACAGGACCTACGATAGGCTGAAGCTTCACCTTCCAAAGCAATTTTGCCAACTCCCCGACTTCTCGTTCCCCGAGGACTTCCCAGAGTACCCCACCAAGCACCAGTTCATCACCTACCTTGACTCCTATGCCAGGCACTTTGACATCAGTCCTAACTTCAATGAAACGGTGCAGTCTGCCAAGTACGATGAGACCTTCGGTCTCTGGCGGGTCAGGACGGTCCTGGCGGGAGGGCCTGGACTTGGCCAGCTTGAGGTTGAGTACATCTGCCGGTGGCTCGTGGTGGCCTCTGGCGAGAACGCAGAAAAGGTTGTCCCAGAGTTCGAGGGCCTGGAATCTTTTGAGGGCGACGTGACGCACGCCTGTGACTACAAATCTGGGGAGAATTTCCGTGGAAAGCGCGTACTGGTTGTCGGCTGTGGGAATTCGGGAATGGAGGTTTCTCTTGATCTCTGCAATCACAACGCAAGGCCATCCATGGTGGTTCGCAGCTCGGTAAGGCTGAAACCACGTCAGCAACATTTAGCAACATTGATGCGTGGCAAGGAGAAAATTGAATTGACAAAACACTTACGCTCTGTTTTTGTTCAAACAGGTTCATGTGTTGCCAAAGGAAGTGCTAGGGAAATCAACATTTGAACTGGCAGTCTTCATGATGAAATGGTTACCACTTTGGCTTATCGACAAGATCCTCATATTCCTAGCTTGGTTGATCCTTGGAAATGTCGAGAAATATGGTCTTAAAAGGCCAAAAATTGGGCCTCTGCAGCTCAAGAATGCTGCGGGGAAGACCCCTGTTCTTGACATTGGTGCACTAAGCAAGATCAGATCCGGCCAGATCAAGGTGGTCGTGGGGATCAAGAAGTTCTCAAGTGGTCGGGTCGAGCTCCTTGACGGGGAAGTTCTCGACATTGATTCCGTCATCCTTGCCACCGGGTACCGCAGCAATGTTCCTTCTTGGCTCAAGGTAAGGCATAGAGTTATGTCTTTCTTCCTCTTTCCCAGATTTATTTTCGTTTATTATACTCTGTTCATAGCTGCGTCACGTTTTAGTGGTCAGCTCGTGAGTACAGTTTTTAGTTTGCTCGTCCTATAAGAGCAACTTGTGGAATGAAACTCGCTTGGTAAAGGTGTTTGTTTTACGCGTTCTGCACCTGGAATTTGCACACTGTTAACTGAAAACCAGGGGTTATTCAAGTTGTTTCTCTCCCACTCTCTATTTGGAGATTATTTTTTGAGTTCTCAAACCAAAACGAAGATTAAAGATTTCATATACATGGGACCCACCCTGTAATTCACTAAAATTCAAAATGCTTCTTCTGACTTTGGTCTGCTTTTTTTATTTTTGGACTAAACTTTGGTCTGCTTTAGGAGCGAAACGTTTCTAAAGCAATCTTCTTTCTCTTCCGGTTCTGACCCCAATTTCTTTCCTCAGATTAAGCAACATTTCTGTGATTGTGACGTTTACAGGAGAACGAATTCTTTTCCGAGGACGGGATCCTGAAGAATCCATTCCCAAATGGATGGAAAGGGAGGGCCGGGCTCTATGCGGTCGGGTTCACCAGGAAAGGCCTGTCTGGCGCGTCTCTGGATGCAATCAGTGTGGCACATGACATTGGGAGGTCATGGAAAGAGGATATGAAGCAGAGGAAGCATTCGGTCACGGCTCGCCACAGAAGATGCATTTCGCACTTCTGAAACCAAGGGTTTTAATTCGGTTTTACCTTTTCATTTGCCTTTGGATTTGTGGATTGGTAGATGGGAAGTGTGCGAGTATTGTGCAGTGTATGCATAATTGTCTGGATCTGATGAAGGACAGAGTCTACCTAGAAAGCAGCCCTCTCCAATGAAAAAGAAAAGAATTCCCAGTTCAGACAATAAGAAGGATTTTTGTTTTCTTTTGTAAAAAGGAAGATGAGGCTTTTTATTTTTATCATCAGTCAATGTATGCTTTTATTATTATTATTTTTTTTTTGGTGAAAGTAAGTGAATCAGTCAATGTATGTTGATTCCCTCTTGTTGTAAGAAATTTGTTATGCATTTAAGAATCCCAAGTGAAGTGACACTTCTTTTTCTTCAATAAAAAGAACCGACTATATTGTGAGACAATCCGCAAAGTGGGCCATTTGAGAATATGACAGAAGGTTAAGTTCCAAAGTCAAAGTAAGAAGCATTGACTGATAATTTGAACTTTTTTTATCCCACCTTCAGTGTACTTAATGTTGGAAGCGCACACCAAAATTCAATATTCGATATCTTCATTTGGAGAGATCGCCAAGAGAGCTCAGGTCCACGCTTGTTATATATATTCAATTGTAATTGGACTTACCTTAACCTACAAGCTTAAACCATGAATTATGATTCAATTATAATATTAATTACTTTTCAGCATAATTCACACGCGTTTCTCAACAATCTTTACCTCATGTGTGAATTATTCATCAAACACCGATACACATTGGATTTGATACCATTTGTTAAAAGTGGGTTACCATCACCTCTGAGAGATCTCCAAAAGGAAGCCTAAGTTAAAGCTTGTTAATATATCTAGTTAGACTAACATGATTCAAAAGCTTAAATTAATGAATTATAGATTGAGTAAGATATCTTAATTACCACACATCACACTAAGTCTCTAATATGAGACTTTTCTAACTTAACTCATACATGCTTTTCAATAATTCAACTCTAATGATCTGACCTAATATAGAAAAAAACAAAGAAAAAGTGGCCATTTCGTGAGGCATTTTTAGCAAGGGAAATAGTTGTCCATCAATTATATATAGTCAAATAATTAATGGTTGTGATAAACATAGATCCCGGTTTAGGGAAGTTTGTTTTTGTTTCCGCTTTTTTAGGTTCATCCTATCCTGCCCATGAACACTCTCACCATCCAATGGGAAGTGGGGCCGAGTGTCCAAGAGTAATGCTCTGAGTGGTGACGATTTGGATGGATATTTTCATTTAAATAGTACTTCACAACCACATTTATCTACAGCTATTTATTCAGGATTACTTCAAACACAAACAAGGAAAGAACTTTCTTCCTAGTTTTATCATCTGATAAAAAATAGAAAAAAGAGAGACAACTAGAGATCAGCTAACAAATATGAGTAAAACTTAAAACTGTCCCATCACAATTTTCCCTATTTATTTTAATTCTTTTACCAGAGATGGTTTTGTCGTTGAAAATATTCATGGAAGGACAGGAAATTGAAGCCACGAACGTCAAAGGACAACCCACATGAGCACCCATACCCCTTCTGATTTGACATTGGAATCGCCCCAACATGGAAACTCAAATTTTGAACAGTGAAACCGGGCGAGTCGATTCTTCTCCTGCATACTGTAAACATTGCAATGTCAGGCAAAGCAAAGCACTTATTGAATTCGATGATACTTTTGTAATTACCGATTCACCATAGCACAAACTGCACCACATCCATAGTCCAGTTCTCAATATCAAAGAAATTTTCTGAGATTTCTATGTAGACGCTACAGTTGCTAAGAAATGAAAAGATACATCATGGGCTTGGCCATGGCCACCAACATTTTCCAATTCTTGGTTCCACACTAGAGGCCCATCTCTCTATGTTTCTTCTAACCAGGGTCTTTTGGTGAGGCATGGAGTTATTATGAAGTATGCTCTTTTAGATACGATCTGGAAAAAATAAAGCAAAATAGTATATGAACAAGTAATTTTGTACATGTGTCGCTTTTGTCTGGAATTGGTTAGTTGTTTTTTTTTTTTTTTGGGGGGGGTTGGGATACGAATTTATTTAATAAAAGTGTTCAAACATAAGTGCTTGCTAAGGGAGCATCCAAACATAAGCTAACCAATTATAGGGCAAATAATTGAGTCTTTGGGTTCTGGCTACTCAATCCGCAATATGATTTATCTCACGTCTACAATGGGCTAATTTTAAGTGTTGAAATGAGCCCACGGTTTGTTGGGCCTTAGAAATTAAACATTGTACTTCCCATGGAGTTTCGAGAGGGTTGGAAACAGCATCTACCAACTCTGAAAAATTTGACAGAACTTCAAGTACTTCGTTTCTCCTAGTCTTGAGGAGAGAGAAAGCTTTAATAAGGGCAAGGGTTTCAACTTGAAGGGCAGAGGTCGCTCTTACAGATTTAGCAAATCAATCCACGATTGTCCCCGACGAGTCACGAATCACTTTGGCTATAGCTCCGGTGTTTGTTCCTTCGATGAACGACCCATCAATATTCACTTTCAAGGTTTAGTTTCTCGGTGGAATCTGGCGTCAAGTGTCGCGACCTAAATTTTGAGTGCACCACCTAAAATTAGGTTAATGGATTACTAAGTCTTTAAACTTAGCTCGGCCTCTCCCAAGCCCATATCAATTCGTGACTTAAGGTTCAAATATTTAACATGCAAAAGATTATTAACTAGGAGTTGCCACTAATTGATTTATGGTAGGTCGATTAGACACCTAAGTAAAATAATTGAAGGATTATTTTACTCCTATGAATTAGAAACTATGAATACGGGGCTTAGTTATACCAAATTTCTCTAATATCCTTTTGATACCATTTCTTTTTATTATTTTTCAAATGTTTTTGCAGGCAGCTTGGATTTATTTTAATTTAAATTACTATCATGTCAAAAATGATCACACGGGTGCTCAATCATTATTAAACATTCAATAAATAAAAATAAATTGCATCACACAAAGCAAAACCATTTTTTGTTTTTTTGGGTTTTCTTGAAAATTAGAATTCTTTTATAAAAATGCCTTTTTAATTACATGACCTAATTTTACTAACAAACAAATCCTAATTAAATGAACTTATTATGCAAACTAATTAACATGCACCTAATATTTTTGTATTTTTATTGAAATTCGGAATTAATAAAACCCTAATTAAACTATCTAAAATGAATAATTTTCTAATTTATTTTAGGGATTAATTTGATTTAAACCCTATTCTATTTTAGAAAACTATTTTTTAAAAGAAAAATGAGATAATTAAAATATGCAAACATTGTCGAAAACCCTATTTATGTAAAAAAGGTTATTTAGGTCCAACCTTAACCTATTTCAAAAAATTATCTAAAAATGCAATTCTTAAAAAAATTAATTTACTAAACCTACACGTCTAATTTACTAAGCTTACATGATCTTATGTAATATTTTAATTTTTTGATTTTTTGATTTTCTAGCGTGTTTCCAAGGTAAGTAATTATCAAATAAACATTAAATCTAAACAATCAAGACATTCAACAAATAAATGATTAAAATAATCAAAAAAATAACCTGTCTCACAGGTTAAATTAACAATTACTTTAAAAGCTTAAAATAATTAAAAATCTGATCTGAAGTTTTACGGATCAAACTAATAATTATAATGATTTAACAATTAAAATACTATTAAAAGCCCCAAAAATTAATATAATTTAAAAAATGATCCGACATGTCACGGATCAAATTAATAATTATAATATTTTTGGACAAAACCCCTACGATTAATGTCTAGAATATGCATAAAATGAAAATCACATTCTTGTACAATAATATTGAAACTAAATAAAATAAAATAAAATAAAGGAAAAATGAAAATGAAAATAAAAATAAAAATAAAAATAAGCCACCTAATGGAGGGAGAGTAGCAGCATCGACACGGGTGAGGGGAACGTAGTGCAGGGGGTCGGAGGTCCGGCGAGGATGAACCGACGACGTTGGCAACTCGGTGGCAGGGACACTGATCAGAGCGAGCGTCACTTCGGAAGGGAACAACCAGCGGAAGTGGACGGGTGGTGAATGGCAGAGCTTCAGGTCGTTGCAGCACAACTGGGGGAGCAAATCACGGACTAAGTGGTGCAACAGCAAATTTGCTGGGATCTCATAGGTTGCAAGTGAGGCGGAGCGCGACAGTGACTGGAGGAACGGTGATGCGGCGTTCGGCGAGCAGGGGCGTCGAGTCGTGGTGCGGGTGGAGCAGAGGCAGGTCGGCACTGGGTAGTTGGACAGCCAAGCAGGGCAGCAATAGATCGACGGTTGTGGTAGCGTCAGGTCACGGCTGAGGAGTGGAGTCGGGCGAGCAGATCACCAACGGAGCAGGGACAGAAGTGGGTTGCGGGCCGGCACGGCTGCAGGCGAGACTAGGTGGATGCTAATGGAAGCGCAAGTTGTGGCGTCACGAGTGAAGGGCTACAGATGGTGAGTGGGGCTCCGACGTGGTGGCAAGTGTTGGGGTTTCATGAATCATGTATAAGAAAAATTAATGAAAAGAACGTAGCGGAAACAAAGATATATTTTATACATGATTCTCCTAAGGTGTTGTTCTTGCGTTTTAATAAAAAATCTGAATATAAATGAGGAGTTAAACGAATTACCTCTCGAAGCACGCTTTGAAACAAAATCGGTTTGGATATTCTATAGTTCGAGTCTCACAAGCGTCGGACTTCTAGTTTAGACACACCAACAACGAACATTGAACAAAAGAGAGAACTTTTGGATATTCACCACGATGATCGTGCTAGCAATCTTGTGGAAATTATCCGCCGTATCCTCGATGTATTATAGTCACGGCCCGAATGAGAAAACTCTACTTTCTCACGTCTTTCGAAGAACACAAGAACATGCACATCTCTCTTTATTTTCAGCAACCCATTTTCTCTCTAAAAACACAAAATGCACACCCAACTTTCTCTGTTTTTCAACCCTCTGTTTTTGTCGCAAAACAAACCTTTTAAGATAAAAATATAAACTGATCAGCAACAGTTGTTGATCGATGGACGATCAGCAACCGTTGCTGATCGTCCCCACTCATGCATGAACAATCGTGCATGAGCGGTTGCTCATGCACGACTTCGTGGATGATGGTCAACAACTGCTGACCGTTCATGCACGATTTCGTGGATGATGGTCAACGGTTGCTGACCATCCAAGTTTCATGCATGTGCTTCGTGCACATGCAGGAAGCTTTATATATTATTTTATTATTGGTTATTAAAATGTATTAATTAATTAATTAAACGAACAAATAATTAATTAATCAATCCCTTTTAAAAATAAAAATAACATAATCTTTATATGTACAAATGAAATACATTAACATGTATTCACTTCAGGCATGCATGTGCATTATATACAAATAGGCTTGTGACTATAATACAAATTAAATTAAATCTCATTTAATTTAATTTCAAATTAACACGATTTGATTGCAGTAATTGCAAACACATTTGCAATTATATTTCTCTCTTGTTCTACGTTATTCGAATTGTTTATGGTGTGTGACATCCTTAGGTTCATCACTATGCTGGTAGTAAAACTTGTACTAACACATTAGTACTCCCACAAGAATTAATTGTCCCGATTAATCTTTGGGTCATACAAGCCATGATTGACATCTAGCAGTATGTCATGGCTATCCAGATAGTGTGAATGCTTTAAGAACATAATGAACCTGTCAGCTTTAGCTATAGTGTAATTCAATCCCTCTGTCTTACTATGTCCCGATCAAACAAAGACCATGGAATATTTGTCAAGTCATTAATTCGATCATATGCACAAATCTAATTGACATGCATTTTATTCGAGACATAAACAATTTATTCTCGGTTACAACCCCGGCCGAGGATTTTAATGTAGTGTCACAATTAGATCGCATAAGACATCATTATCATACTGTGAATATAACAGGGAGACAAATTCCATATTGCGCAAACATGTAACTTCGTATATGAACAAATTATGACCATCGGGTATAAAGATGGATCAACGACTCAGCATTATGTGCACTCGTGAATCATAGTTGTTCAATACACAAGTTAACACTATGCCTCAGGTCTAAGGATTATTTACACAAGACCAAAGCATGAACAATTAGGCATTGACCACGCTAAAAGCTTCCATGTCACTAATCGTTCCATATACGTCACGTTCAGTGAATTTGTCTAATACAAACACCTGTGTTCTAACTCAGGCATCATAATACCTAATGACATGTAACTCATCATTCTTTTAAGTATCCAATACATAATGGCGAAGTTAAGAACACACCGGTCTCAATAGGATTATTAATATCTACTCAATAATCCATTGACCGGGAACGATTTAAAGATTCAGTCTAACTATGAATCCGTTACATATATTCTTGACATCTCAAGAATAGGTCTAGTTGTAACTGATCTTATGGAATTATTCATAAATATAAAATAATTGGATAAATGAATGAATACGTCATTGACATTAATTAAATAATAATAATGAAAGTATAATCGAAATCCATAATATGTAACCATTACATAGCTTTAGGGCATACATCCAACAGCAAGTTGTTGGGCGATGGTTTGCTACAATCGTCGCTGGTGGTGCTCGGGCTCTGGCGAAGTGTAGGGTAATCAGCAGCGAGTGGCGAGCGGAACGGCGAGGAGCACGGGCATTGGTGACGGTGCTGCGCGGTGGAGGTGCAGGCATGGGCATCAGGTCGAGTAGCGAAGGGGGCTTGCGGGCGTTGCAGGTCAAAGGTTGCTATGCGACGGTGCTTGCGGGTGCTGGTGCGTGGAGTAGCGACGCAACAGTAGCGGCGAGCAAGCAAAGGTGGGGCGGCAATGGCATCGGGCGCGTTTAGAGTGGGGCTCAGGAGGAGGCGCAGGCGTGGCAATGGCGTCGGGCGTGGTGGCAATGCTGCTGCGCGTTAGGGGTGAGTCCGGTGAGGCGGCGGTGGCGGAAACATATTGGCGAAGGCGCGGTAGCGGTTGGGGATGGCGTCGCTTGGGGTTTGGAGCGACGTGTAGTCGGAGGCCAGTAGAGCAGTGGTGGCAGAGGTGAGCGAGGCGCGATTGGGGGAGCTCTTCGGAGAAGACGACACTGTAGCACCTTTTCCTCTTCTCTCTCTCTCTCTCTCTCTCTCTCTCTCTCTCTCTCTCTCTCTCTCATGTCACTCTCTCACGTCTCTCTGTACCCTCTCTACCTCCCCTTTCCTGACTTGGCTCTCCCCTTTTCCAAAAGATTTTTTTTTCTATTCCATTTTGAGCTCAAAGAAACCGAAGGAAGAAGCCTTCTCTCATGTTTTGCTTTGTATTTTCTTTCGAATTCCTCTCCTCAAGCTTTTCTTCTCTCTTTTCACGAAATTTCCCCCCCTTTGTCACAAAAATTGTAGCTCTCTTTTATAGTGATTCCAAATAGCTGTTTTCCATGGCAATATTCAAATTTTTATCTTTTGTTGCATCAAATCATGGCTGCAAATCGAAGCGTGATTTCGCAATTAGCTTGATTTTGCTTTGATTCATTCCATTTTATAAAAATTCTTGCTTTTCACTCACCTGATCTCCTAATTGCTTTCACATTTATCAAAATTTGAATATTCATCAAAATTTCCAACTTCCATGCATAATCAATCAGATTGATTTTCTCTATTTTTTTTTCTTGTTTTGATGCGATTTTTATTATTTCCTTAGGGTCGTCAAAATTAGGTGTCGACATCGAGGTAAGTCTTCATTGTTCGACTGAGGCTTCCTCTCTTTTCCATTCCATCTCTAAAAATTACTGAGCATCATGTGCGTCAATTCCACCAAGGTTGCTAGATTCGGGATTTGTTGTTGAAATACAACGTTATTCCTCGCCTTCCAAATTGACCAAAGGGCACAAGCCATCGGGTTGAGAGAAGGTGGGTCAACCGAGTGGGTATTGTACATTTGTAACCAATCTTCGATTCTTGCTAACCCTAGCCTCGAAAATTTGATTTGTAGAGTAGGAGTAGTCCAGATAGAACCAGTCCAAGAACATAGCAAGAATAGGTGCTCTACTGTTTCGGCATCTCGAGAACAAAAAGGGCAAGTGGGTGTAGGTATGATATTTCGCTTGAATAAATTATCTCTGGTAGGGATTGCATTTTGACATAAGCTCCACATGAAAATTTTGATTCTCGGGTGGTATTCAAACGCCAAATCTTTTTCCAGAATTCGCGGGGTGGCTGGTATGATGTTGAGGCTTGTGCTATGAAATCTTGGTTTGCCGCTTCTCTCTCCATCGTATAAGTACTCTTCACTGTAAACTGGCCTGAATTTGTTCATGTCCAAACAAGTTTATCTTGCGAAATCTAAGTGTTCAAGGGAATTGTTTGTATTTCACTAACTAGTTGCTCGTCAAAGAGTTCGTATAGGGTCTATTCATCCCATCTATTTTCCTCATGCATAATCAAATCCGCCTCCTTTTTTGGTTCACCATAAGTTGCTAGTCCCCCTATAGTTCCACGTTTAATCCATCTATCCTCATGAATTTTGATTTGATCACTAGTGCCCATTGACCACATAATAGAATATGAAATTGCATCCCTTCCTAGCAAAATACTTTGTCAACCCCAAGATGGGCGAGAACCCTTTTATGCATTCCAAAAGGATTTCCGAGGGAAGTAAACTCCTTTCAAAATCTAACTCCATAGGGACTGTGGGTTTTGAGATAATCTACATGCTTGTTTTCCTAGCATAGCCTTGTTGAAGGATAATAAATCTCTAAAACCCATTCCTCCCTGGTCTTTTCTTAGCTTTAACAATTCCCATCTTCTCCAATAAAGGCCAGTTTTAGACTTGCTATTTCTCCACCAAAATGCAGCTATTCTTTTTTCAATGGAACGATAAATAGAAACTGGGATTTTCAAAAATTGACATGGCATATTGTGACAAACTTGAACCACTGTTTTAATCAAAATTTCTTTCCCAACTTTTGAGATTAGATTCCCCCTTCCACCTTTCAATTCAAATTAACTCTTGCCAAAATCCAGGCAAACATTTGCTTTTTGGATGTGTCCTAATCAGATGGAATTTCCAAATATTTTTCCGTCTTCTCAATTTCAGGGGCTCTTGATTCACTAGCCATATTTCTTCTCAAACTTTGTCGACAACCCATGCTAAATGAAATCTCAGACTTATTTAGGTTGATTGCTTACCCAGAGGCATAGCAATATTGATTTAGAACTAATGCTAAGTTATGGCATTCCCTCACTTTTCCATCTAGGGAATTGATTAGTTATTAGCAAGTACATCTTTTGTGCAAAGATGTATTTTTATTTATCTCTGTTCAACAAGGTGTATGCATCAACCATATTGTTATTTAATTTATTTTTCAATTAACAAATGTTCAGAATAGCTTTTTATGATGAACTTAAAAATAAAATAACACCATAAAAAAGGTAGAAAATTGAAATGTTCATAGATCTTAGGTACCTTATATCCTACTTTTTATGGAAATTTTTAATAGCTTCTTGGACGAGTCTAGTGTTCCATTTCCAAAAATTTTTCCATGTCGATAGATTTTAGAAAAATATTGGTAAAAACTGATTTCCTGATAACTTGTTGGTAATATACCGACATTTATGAAAATACAATCTTTTTGTTACAGTTGATAAATTATTCAATTTCCTTATTTTTACCTTTTTTTTGTCTTTCTTGCCAACAAGTTACATAATAAACTTTTTTATGAATTGCCAATATTAATTGGAATAATTTACCAACTTTTTCTGATAAGTACCATTTCACTTTAGGTGACGCACCAATTCTCATTTGAGATATTTACCAATGTTTATTTGGTTATTTTGATAATCAATTTTTTTTTTATCGTTTATCAACTTCTATTTGTTTTTCTTGCTAATGTCTTGAATTTATTGCCTCTCATGCGAACTTAGCAATGTTCACTTGTGTGGTTTATCGATTTTCTTCTCCCATTAAATTACCAACTAGTTTTTATTTACCAACTCTTATTTTAGTTATTTAGCAATGTTTATTTGTTCTTTCTAGTTTTGCCAACTTTTCTATTGAGTTATGAACATTTATTTGCCTTACTTACAAGAGGTCAAATGTACCGACTATTTGTAGAATCTACCAACCATAATAAGAGCAATTACTTTCTATCCGTCTAAGTTACCAACAAATTTTATGCTACAAATTTTTATTTGACTGAATTACTGATGTTTATTTGTTATTGTTAAGAATTGCCATCTTTTTTTTTTGCATTTAATATATATATATATATATTTATATATATATATATATAAACCTTTTACAGATTTTATTTACCTTTTTTTTTTACCAAAACAGTAAATTTACCAACTGCTGTATGATATTAATAATATTTATTTGAGTTAATATTTAGTTTTTCTCTAATTAAGATACCCATTAGCTTAGGTTGTTAACTTATATGAGGCACTTACAATTTTTTTTTTTTTTTAAAACCAAATCACCAACTTTGTTACTGAGTTGCCACTTATTTTCCTTGGTTACCAAATTTTTGAATTTGCCATCTCTTATGTTACTCTATTCGTTACAGAATAACCGGGCAGAAATCCGTCCCAAAAAAAGGGGCAGAAAAGATTGGCCTCTAGAAAAAAAAAAATCAGGGATAAAAGAAATTAACGCGAATTTTATGATCTGCGATTTAAATCTCAATATAAAAACACTTTATTTATTTATTTTGTATCTTATCGTATATGAATTAGTATAATACGTCTTTTTTAAAATATTTTTTTTTATAATTAGTTCGTACAATCCACATAGGATTCATGCACTTACGATTCATGAGTACGAGACGAGTGAACTTGATAAATCCTCTTATGCTAGACAAATACTCGATCAGTGTGATCAATTCTGCATATATGGCCATTGAGTATTGACTAGCCATCTCTTTTTCACCCAAAGAAGGAGCTTACACAATTTTCTCAACCATAGCCAAATTCCATATTCTTATAAACTGGCATAGACACATTCCCTAGGAAATATTAGGAATTCCATTTTGCACATTTTCCGTCATACGAACACGGACCACTAGCATATATTCCACGGACACTTGTCATCACAATGCTTAAAATCTCTGTGCTGATCGTATACATCGAAGTAGTGAAATTGACCAGGTCATTGAAAACTGCAAAAGAAGAGCGTTTTTCCCCAAAAGCTAGGCTTGAATTTGAATTCCCATAAGCCATTGGTAGGGAGTTGATGAAAGCCAAAATCGTCGTCTTTGGATTAGCAATGAACAGTTAGCGTTGCACCTCCAGGTAAACGGTTGTAGATTTGGACATGGACTGTCCCTCCTATGTAAAAGTATCCGGAGCAAGCTTGTTGAAGGGCAAGAATGATTGTGAATACCACAAAATGTCTTAGCGACAAGTTCATATTTGAAACCTTTGTTTTTTCTTTGACATATGAATACAGAGGCATGGTGGACCAATCAATTTAAGGAGGAACATGGTTGGCTTCATTTCGTAAAATGCACAAAATATGTTGGTAATTTGATTATAAAACAAATGAAGAGGTGTCTTGTCCCACATCGAAAAGATGTGAGTGTGCATGTGGACGGGATTTGATACTAACTGACAATCATTATTTTCATTTATTGAAAATTCGGATTTATTTCTATAAAAATTAATTATAAAGTCTTGTTGAAACATTCCGAGTGTTCACAAAAAGTTATGATTACTTTTTTTTTTTTATTTATTTAATTCCGAATTTTTTATGTCTTTTCAACGTAACTTTTGAGATGTATTTGTTCATTTTGTAACATTTCTCGAAAGGTTGCCTTTGTTCTTTCTGCAACATTTTGAAGAATTGCCTCTATTCGAAAGACGAAGATAAGTAACATTGTTTTGAGATCAAACAATTATCTTCTTTCAATTTTTCGTCTTCTTTCGAAAGAAACTAGAGCCATTGTTTCTAAGGGGGTGCATGACAAACCAGAATTTCTGTTCCAGAAACAATTTTTCTATTCCAGACCTGTTTCTAGAATAGAAATCCGTTTGATAAACCTATTCCGTTTTTCTATTTCTGGAATAGATTTCTGTTCCAGAAATAGATTTTGATCAGAAATCAGAAATATAAATTTTCTACTTCTTTATTTCTGGAACAGAAATCAGAAATAATTTCTCCATGAAATTTTCTACTAAGATGAATATGTTTAGAAAAAATATTGCCAATAAGATGGTAAGAGATCATAATATGCCGGAGATTCTATGAAATCGTGTTTTCAACTTTTGTAATGTATTTCTATTATTTTGTATTTGGGGATTCCCAATCTTTGCTTTTGTAATGTGATACTGTATTTGATGATTCCTATCTCAATTCTTGTAATGTGATATTCTACTTGAGGATTTCCCTTATTTGTAATGGTCATTTATAACAAGCTCTATTACACTTCGTAAAATTCGCCGATTTTGTAAAATTTGCCGCAAATTGCCCAATACACTTATTTGTGTTTCTTTCTAAAACGATTGCTCGATATCGTAAACCGTGGCGGTGATTGAGATAACACACTAGCATGAAGGGGATTAGAATATGGTTGCCCACCTTCATTCTACTAGAGTTTTGGGAATCTTCTATCATGCTTAAAAGTAATGCATATTGATTTCTTTTTTCTATTGTATGGAGACTATTGATAAGTATATTGTTTGATCGTAATTGCCTATCTAGGTTGATGCTAAAGAATTTTGTGTAAAAATTTAGAAAATTTGATATAACAACTCTTACTTTGTATTTTTTTTTTCAAAAAAGGGAGACTTTACTAAAAAAAAAAAAACTTACTTTGTATTTGGGTCAATAGGTTCATAAGCATATGAAATTTGTAAGAATGGACATCTCATTTGCTCCAAAAAAAGAAAAATTTGCTTTAAGAAATAAAAATTTTATACTGTTATCAAACAAATTTCTATTTCTAAAACAAAAATTTTGTATCGTTATTAAACAGATTTTTTTGCTCAGAAACTCATCTAGAAATAGAAATAGAAAAATCTATTTCTATTCCAGAAACTATTTCTAGAACAGAATGGTTGTCATGCGCGCCCTAATTGTTTCCCTTGAGAGACCATGGAGAAATACTAGAATTTCTATCTAGTATTCTCATTTGAAACTTTGCTGAATCCTGGAGGAAATTTGCCAGTGACCAATAACAATGTTGTGGGGGCAAATAAATCCTTAAAGAAAGTGATATCATGCCTTATAGTCTGACTTGATTACTCTAAAGATCCGACTTCATTCTTCTGCCAAATTAAAAGCCATATTTTCCCAACAAAATGGGTATGAGAAGGGATGGCTATTCAAACGTTAAGATGACAAATTCGAAGGCCACATATATGGAAACACAGTGCACCCGTATAAATACGGAAAGGAGAAGCGAAGAAGATAGAGTATTTCAGTTTTCGCCATGAAGCTACTCTCTTTGCATCTCCTAGGTCATGCTAGTTACGTTGATTGCTTGCTATGGCAAAATCGTACTACGCATTTCTCATGGTGAATTCACAAAGTGGGATCAATGATGGACCTTGAAGAAGGAAGTTAAAGATCGAATTCTTTCAATTTTGAAACGTGCATTTAACCAGACTAGTGACCAATCGTTGCAGATAGGATTTATAAATCGATTCAATTTACTTGGACTATTTAGAGATCGAAGATGGTATGGTCGGTTATAACTATTGGTAGTGTATAAGGCTACGGCATTCTAGAATAATGTAGCATTGATCATTTATTTTCTCTTGTGGACAAAAAGGAAAGATAGAAATTCGAGAAATTGATAGGCTAAAAAGTACGCCAAGAATTTAAGTAGTACAATCAATCACAAACTTCAGGAATAATTACCAAAAAAGTACTAAACTTATTATACTTGTACTAAATCAATCCTAAATTTTTTAATTTGGCCAATTTAGTTCTAAATATTTTGACAGTTTGCCTATTTAATCCTTCAAGCCTTGGACGTTCACTATTTTACATGATATCATTGGCCTTGACGTGGATAATTTTTATAGTTTTTTTTTTAATTTGAATTTTGAATTTTTTCTCATTTTCCTTCATTTTGGCTAGCGAGGGTCATGGCCCTCGTTGGCCACTAACAAGGGCCACCTTGCCCATGGTCGGCGAAATCGTGAAGGCCCTTGCCGATAAGGAGGGCCTTGCTTGCAGCTGATTGGACCACATTAGCCTTGAGCAAGGGCCTTTATGCCCTTGCCCATGGATGGCCTCGCCTAAGGCCATCGTGGCCATGAGCAAAGAGGCCTTTGCCAGTGGTAGGTGAGGGCTGTGACCCTCGCTAGTAGTTGGCAAGAGTTGTTGACAATTCTCACTATTCGAAATGGAAGGAGAAAAGAAAAAAGAAAAAAGAAAAAAGAAATAAAAGATAAAATTTTTATTTAAAAATTTGTAAAAATTGTCCATGTCCATGTTCGTGGTGCCAAGTAAGACGGTTGGCATCTACGTTAATGATTTCTGGCTAAAATTGATTGGAAGGACTCAATTGGCAAATTGTTAAAAAGTACATGACTAAATTTGTCAAATTGAAAAGTTTAGAAATAAATTAGGAAAACACTAGTTAATTTTCTCCATAAATTTAAAAAAGACACTCTATTTCGACACTTCAAATGGCTGCGTCACACCGTAACTTATGAAATTGACAAAAGTAACCTCAAGAGAGATCTAATGGGTCAAATTCATAGAGGGAAACGTTGGAAGAGATTGTTCATTGTTAAATGTAAGGTTACATATCGTCATCAATGTATAAGACTGCTCATATTAATAAAAACAATGTGATTTTATTCTTCCACCTTATTATTATTATTATTATTATTATTATTATTATTATTATTATTATTATTATTATTATTGTTATTATTGTTATTATTCAGGCGAGGACGACAGTGCGTGGATCGTGCGACCCAGGCGACGTCGCCTGAGGCCGCGAACCGCTGCCTCCCCACCACCACTACCACCAGCCACCTCCCCCACCACAGCCACCAGTCGCCTCCCCCACCAGTTCCGACTGCCTCCCAACTGTTCCCCTCTCTGCTTCAACATCTCCTCCTCATTTTCCTTTTTCTTTTTCACCTCAAAGCTACTTTGCAAAACGCAAATACCAAATAAGAGTACCCAAACACTCTAGCATTCACCAAATGCCCATTCTTCTAAAGATACTTGGGGAAATGGCTTTGCATTTCCCCAAAGTTGAACCAAACGGGCTTGACATCTCCACTGAGGTGCAAACTAAGTTATTGTATGGCCTTTAGATATGGCTTTGAACCAGAGACATTCGACACTAATTTCCAAGATCCCAGTGCCGGAAGACTCATCTTAGTTTAGACATACATATAAGTCTATGTAATTTTAGCCTCCGTTTAGTAACGTTTCAATTTTTCAATTTTTCTATTCTTTATTCCCTAAAAAAAACATAGATTTCTATTCGGTAATGTTGATTAATTTTTTTATTTTATTTTTTCGGAATAGAAAAATGACTAGAGCACATATTTGAAACAAAAACAAGAATTAGAAAAAAGTAGATTCGGGTATGTTTAGTAATATTTTTATTTCAGAAATAATTCTTTTTTTAATTTCTACTCCTTGAAACAATTTCTAAGTCAAATAACACATTTGGTAATTATACAAAATTTATATTTCAGAAATATAATAAAAATAGAAATACGTTTGGTACGATTAATAAATTTTTTAGTGCCATAGAATTTCTTTTAATATTTCAATACTTTTAATTTTTTTTCTTCTCTTCTTTCTCCTCCTCTAATTGGTGACGATGACGACTAGCTATGATGGCAATCGACGATTGGCGGCGATGGGTGGTGGCAGCAGGCCATGAGTCTCCACTGATCGATTAGAAGAGAAAGAAGAAGAAAAGGAAAAAAAGAAAATGATTGATTTTCAGAAATTGTTCCTCGGAACAAGAAACTTCTTCTTTCTACTTGTTTCTATTCCAAATTTATTCCCCAGCCACTTTTTTAATACGGGGAATATAAAAATTAATTGACATTACCAAATGGATTTATGTTTTTTTTTTTAAAATTTCGAGGGAAAAAAAACAAAAAGAAGAAGTAGGAACGTTACCATCGAGGCCCTTCTAGTTGTTGGGAACAATTTCTGGAATAAGTTATTTTCTTTCTCTTCTTCCTCTTCTTCCTCTTCTAATGGGTCTGTTGCTTGTCGTTGGTCACTAGTCTTTAGCTGTTGCCCCCGCCGTCGGTCGTTGATCTTCGGTCACCACCCGCACTAGTTGCCACCTTAGCCGGTCATTGTAGCTAGCCATTGCTTGGCGACCGGCTAGAGGAGGAAAATAAAAAAGAGAAAAAAAAAGAAAAGAAAAATCTCAAAAAATCATTAAATAACTAAAAGAAATTTTATGTCACAAAAAAATTGCAGGTCATAACAAACGCATTCCCATTTTTTTCTATTATGGGAAATATAAATTTTTTATATTTATCAAACCCATTATTTTACTTAGAAACTATTTTAGGGAATATAAATAGAAAAAACTATTTTTAATTTTTTTTTACGAGAACAGAATGTTATTGAATGCACTCTTAGCTACAAAATAATAGCTAAAATTCCAGCCAATAGGTTTAAACCTTTACTATCCAGCTTATTTCCCCAATGCAAAGTGCCTTGGTTAAAAATCGAATGATCCGGGATAACATTTTAATTGTTTAGGAAGTGCTACATTAGATTAGAAACCGGCGATGGCGTAAGGAAAAGGTAGGGATTTTAAAATTCAACATGCAAAAGGCTTATAATCGAGTATAATAGGACTTACTTGAAGCATGTCTTCATAGATTGGTTTTCCTTGAAAGACAAGTTGGCTGGATTATGAAATGCAATGCAACAGTAACCTATGCGGTCGAGCTGAATGGAGAACCGTTGGATTTCTTCGAACCCTGGCCTTCGACGACGTGATCCACTGTTCCCGTGTCAAATTATTATACTGGCGAACCTTTCTACATTAATTACTAATGCAGTTGACAGTGGCTTACTCAAGGGGTATGACTCACCATCATACGGTGCTCTCACACCTACGGATGACTCAATTTTCTTTCTGTATGGGTGCATGACGGACAGTCAGAATTTTTGCTGCCGGACTTCACGAGTAACAATCAAGCTTTCAACCATGCTATCAACTTAGTTGCTATTGGTAGGGCTTGAGAGACCCATTACTAAATGCAAATGCAATCTCTCAAAAGGGACCATTCACACTCACTTGGCAATCCATCAAACGCTCTTGGGGAATTACCCTTGGAAGGGTTGTGACAATTTTAAATAAAGAAATAATTTAACGTGAGATGATATTTCTTAAATGAACTAGTTAACCATGTGAACAAAATATGATGAGAATAGATTTATATCCTAAGAAACTGTACTTTCCTAAAATGAAATTATAAAATGGCAAATAAATGTCATCGACCTAAAGTGAAATGCTATGCATAGCAATGACAAATCATGCATTTCTATCAAGGAAACATGGAATATACTTGATTAGAATGCAAATTTCGTAAGTGCAAATTTTCTTTCATTTGTTGATACATAAAATGATAATTAACTAAATTTTAGAAATTGAGCGTTAGTATATGCTAACATGGAAATGAGCGTGAGTCGTACACATATAAATATTTCTATGTTTTTTCTATAGAAAGAATATCCTATAAGTGGTTAGTATTCGATTTCTTAAAAGTAAATGTTTCTTACTCTATACGATGATTGAATGACAGTCCTAAATATCAATTTTCTAAATAGGAAGACAAATCATTCATGAATCATAATCCTATGTGATTTCCTAAACGAGTGCACGCAAGATGGGCAATTGATTTTTCTCACATTTGCATACGCAAAATAAGGCACAAAAGGACGTCTTCACAATTCAGCACCATTAAAGGTATACAGCACCATCTTTATTTGCCAACTATCAATTATTGTAAACCTGATTACCATTTTTCACATACTTTATTGGATAAACACGGATTGCTAGATAATATATACCATGGACATCGCTTATCACCTCGATTAACATCTCTTTCCTCAATATTTATATCAATATAGTGAAATTGACTAGGTCATTGCATGTTGCAAAAGAAGAGCACATGGCCTCAAAAACTGGGCTTGAATCAAATTTCCACATGCCATTGGGAGGGATCTAATGAACGCCAAGATTATTGTCTTTAGATTTGCAATAAATAGCTAGCTTTACTCCTCCAAGTAAACTGTTGAAACTATGGACACGGATTTTCCCACTTATGAAAAACGCTTCAGAGCAAGCATGTGGCGGGGTCGTAATGATCATGAATACCACAAAAAGTTTTAAGTGACAGAGTTTTAAAATATGAATAAAAAGGCATGGTAGACCAATTAATTTAAGACGAATAATGTCGCTTCATTTGGTAAAATGAACAAAACAGGTATAAGGAAACTTAACACATATATACTAATATGGGAAGCCGAATCAAAAAAGATAGCCTCTTTCAGTTTTTGCTTGGAAGCTGCTTACTAGGTGTCACGACCCCAACCCCATCTCTAGGGTCATGAGTGACATGGGTCATTGCCGTCCCGATTCTTTTTATCTTGTTATCATGCACATGCGGAAACATGAACAAATAATTCCTTGGACAAACAACAGCTAGAAGACCGAGACATACATCACACAGAACACATTCATTTATCTCATAACAATGCCTTTCTCTACGGGCCCTCTTTTCTTTTTGCATCACACTACAAGTTTTCCACATAGGCTAAGGGAATTCCTATCTCCTCTAGCGTGATTGCAGCTCTCAACACCGACGTGAAACTTCCATACCTCCAAGATTGAAAGATAAAGGAGTGAGTTTTGAGGAAACTCAGTAAGTAAAATTTTCTGACTTTCTACCAAGAAGCCTCTCATCATCAAAAACAAGTATGTACCACGCTTGCAAACAATGTTGATGGCAGATCAATAGCAAACTTATTGCTACCTCTTGACTACATGTAGATGTCCATTGCAATATGCTTCAATGCATACTTACCTTTGGCTTATCAGTAAATATATCAATATATCATACTTATGCATGTACCAGCATTCATGCAAATTCATTTAGTGTCATCCTGGCTTGACCAGGCCCTCCCGGCTTGACCGGGGCTTCCAACTTCTTGTTGGGCTTTTCGGCTTGACCAAGGTATCTCGGCTCGATCGAGTCTTCTTGGGGATAGTTTCCTAAGGCTTTTGGGTTCAAAACCCAAGCATCCTAGCTCAACCAGGGCATCCTGGCTCAACTAAGGCATCCCGTTCAATGAACGAGGCATCACCGCCAATGCTGTGTGGTGATGGACACTTTTTCCTCTTTGAGTGTATGCATAAATGTGTTGCACAAGCCGGTTCTTATCTTTTCTCTTAGCTGGCATATTTATGGCCCAAATGCATGCTCACTCATTCATGTGTATCATGAATACATATATCAGGAACGATCTTTGATCTGTAACTTGAATCAATCACTTGGCGCCGATCCTCACATCGGACAAGGCTCGGAAATAGTATGCCTCAATACCGATCCAAGACCTCGAGGCTTGGGTACACCTCGCTTTAGTGATACTCCCAAGCTTGACAGACTTCGGCTCCAACCCGATATGAATACACATGTATTGAGAATGACTCTTGGCTTGCAGTTTCATTCAATGCTAAGCACAAAGTCCCCGCGTCCATTTGGACTATGGAAATCGGTATGCTTGGTGCCTTACCCAGACCTCATGGATTTGGCCGATCCTTGTATTGATCAAGGCATAAGATTGACATGACTTAATGTCGACTTAGGACCTTGTGGCCTTAGGCAATTCCCACACCAAGCGAAACTTGGACCTGGCATCCTATTTATGCCAAAACCAAGGCTTTATGGCTTGGGTGACTTTGTCTTGTGATGAACTTAATTCGAACAAACTTGGGCTCCATTCCGGACATATTCCAAACATAAATGACTCAAGCACATGGCCATCGTCCCATAGCAAGTAAGATCAAACAAAAGACATTGCACACTACCCACGGCTTGATGGGTGAGCACTTAACTAGTCCCAACAATGGGATCTACTTTCTTAAAGGAAAAAGAGGAATCTTGCTTACCTTGACAAACTTGAGAAACCTAGATAGCTTGGTGGGTTGAGGACGCGAGGCCGTGAGGAAGGAGAAGGGGGAGGAGGAAATGGATGACAAGGTGAGGAAAATGAGGAAGGGCTCCTCCCATTTATACTACTCAGTGTCATCATTACCAACCCAAACGGTCCATTCCAAATTCTCCAAGTGGCCCACCTAGAATACCTAGGTGGCAAGTTTAAGTTGCAAGGTGTCATGCTTATTTTAAAAGGTGGCACACCTAATGGGCTAATGTAATGATTGTAGGCTTACTTTTTTCATTCCTATTAGACCATTTATACAATGCCATCATTTAGAAGTATTCTGGGTTAGAGGATGGCCGGTTCTATGATTCTTTTGGGGTGCAAAAAATGTGGGATTAAGTGGATGATTAGAGGGTTGAAATTGGTTTGCTACTAGGGATAGATTGCGCAGTCGCATAGAAATGGCAAGTACATGCTCGTTATTAGTCCAATTGGGCTGAAATTTTGGGAGCAACAAGTTGACATATCATCCTAGCTTGTGCTAAAAGTTCTCACCTAACGGACATCGGAAAGTCCACTTTTGGAGACCATGCAATACTGGCCCTTGTCTAGGGGCTTGGCGTTAGATCAGCTGATGTTGGCTCGGAAAATGGCAAACCCGGGAAGCTGCACTTGAAGCTAGCACATGAGCCTTATATCATTGGAAAATAAACTCGAAGATGCTAGTCGTGATACCTGGTTTGCAATTTTCCAGATTCGTTTGGACCTTCAATAGATCAAGGAAATATGGGTCAAATTCGTTGAAGAGAAGATTGAGTCTAATTGTGAATCAAGGTGGTCGAGACTATCTGGGGTTGCTGATGACTAAAATTTAGCTGTTAAGCCCAAGGTTCTAATTCTACAATATTCCTAAATGAAATATCTAGAGAAAAAGATTAGAACTAATTAAATTCTAATTATTTTTTTGTCCAAAAACGAGTTTCACTGCGATTAGGAATCTTGAATTTTCTAACCTTAACTATGAGAAAATTCAGGTACATATGTTCCTTGTGGTAACTAAGTTCATGAATTATAGTCGACAAACAGTTTGAGTTGCAAGGTATACTGGTCTAGGATTCATGATTGCCTTATCATATGCGAATTGTTTTCCTATAATTGTTCATTATGCTCATGAAAACTTAATTACATTCGAGTGTTTCCATGGCCGAATCCATTTTCAAAGAGAGATTTGCGGTGGTGAACAATAAAAGTTGTCAATGAAAAGAAAAGTCGATAGCTTGAAGAGTATCAACAACTCACCAATGAAGTAATTGACATCAAACATCACTTATCAATGAGAATCTTTATTAGGGATGAAGTTCTTGACATTGATATATAACTGTCGAGTAGTGATAATTTTAGACATGTAACTAGATAAAAGGATATTGTGGATAATATAAATTCTTATAATTGCAAATAGATGAAGTTATTTGTTTTGTAGATATGATTAGGAAGTTATCTTTGTAATTTAATAATCATTTGGAACCATCAATTATGGGCTATAGATAGCCACATTGTACTCTTTATAAAAGGCCGCCAAATCAATTGCAAAAGTCAACGTTTTTTGCAAACATAACTTTGGCTTTACTTTTCTGCAATTTAAATGGATGGACATGATTGTCTCAAGTCTTTGGACCTTTATATTTCTTATTGTTTATGTTTCTATTCAAAATAAACAAAGGACCTTTTTTTTTGTCAAGAAAGGAAATATTATTTATAGGGTAGCAAAGTAAATTGCGCTGTGAGAGCATCTGAAAGAAGTAAATCAAGGAGAAGAGGGGGAGGGGATTCGGCCCAAGACGAGGACAGGGAACCCTTGTTGTTGGATCTGGCGCCCCAATCAGCTACAACGTTGGCTTCCCTCTTGCAAAACCTAATTTGCATGCTTCGAAAAAGGCGACACAGAGCGGCTACTTCTTGAACAAGAGGACAGATCTCCCATGGCGGTTCTTGCTTGTTGTTTATGAAGTCTACCAGGAGGAGACTGTTCGATTCAAGTAGCAGAGGCGTGTCAACCTTTCCTTGTCAAGTAGCAGAGGCGTGTCAACCTTTCCTTGTTGCAAAAGATGATGTAAAGCAGCGATTAAGGCCTGGGATTCTGTCTGTAACGACGACAACGCTTGCACAGTTCTGGTAAAGCCTTCTTTCAACTGTCCGGTATGATCCCTGCAAATAAAGGCGATAGATCCCTCTGTATGACCTAAATTATATGCTCCATCGAGATTAATTTTCAGAGTACTCGGATCGGGAATTTCCAAATAAGGCAAAGGTTATCTCGATCCTTCCTTGTTCTGTTCTAATGCAGATCGCAATGTTGAATAGATTGAATGAGGGTGAGTGCAGCTTGGACAACAAAGTCAGGATCTGGTTGCTAATGAGAGAAAATGGCCCTGTTTCGGGCCTTCCAGACCTGCCAAAAAACTGCTACAACCGTCTCAAGATCAAGTTTTGTTCTTTTTTGCAATATATGGTTTGCTATCCATTCATCTATGCGTCGAACTGCTGTGGCTTGAATCTGTATGCCTATGTTAGAGTGTGACCTTATTAACTTGGTCCAAGGACAGAACAGAAAGAGGTGTTCCATTGACTCAGGTTGTTGAGTTAGGCAAATATGACAGATGGGATCAATACTAATGCAGCATCGAAATAGGTTTTCTTTCGTGGGCAGTGCATTATGACAAATAGTCCAGAGAAAAACCCTAACCTTTGGTGGTAGTCTAAGTTTCCATATCTGCTTCCAAAGATGTGGAGGCTGTTGGTATGAGGATGAAGCTTGCTGCATGAAGTTGCTTGTTTCTGCTTTCCTGATTGAATGATAGCTGCTTCTGACTATGAACTGGCCATTGGTTGTTGCCGTCCATATGATTTTATCTTCAGATAATTAGGTTTCACTGGAATTTTGAGAATTTCTTTTGTTGTCTGATCATCATAGAATTTATTCAGAGTAGCGATATTCCAGTTATTAGAATGCTATACCAGTAGATCAGCCACCAATGTTGGTTCTTCTTTCTGCATAGGGCCACCAAGAATTCCCCTAGGAAGCCACCTATCCTCTCTGACTTGGATTCAAAGGACCTTGGATTCATATTTATGTTTGAGAGATATTTTATTAGCACTTTTCGATGAAATAGTGCAACACTAGTATTAAGTCACTGTTGATACAAAAAGATGAATCGATATTCACTTTGAAGATTCCATTGAAGTCACAAGACATGATTGTCTCAAGTCTTTGCACCTTTATATTTCTTATTTTTTTTATGTTTCTATTCAAAATAAACAAAGGACCTTGGATTCATATTTATGTTTGAGAGATGTTTTGTTAGCACTTTTCGATGAAATAGTGCAACACTAGTATTAAGTCAATGTTGATACAAAAAGATGAATCGATATTCACTTTGAAGATTCCATTGAAGTCACAAGACACAACACGAAAACTTCCATAAAAATTTTTGGTGCAAAGTTTTTGAGATAGAAGCGACAAGACAAATCGAACGGAACTCCTAGAATAATTTCGAATAATAAATAGCAAAGTAGTTGAATTGCATAGGACAATTTTTATTCTCTATGCACATGCTGATTTAGGGCACGGAATTTATATAGCGCATGTGTATCATTCTATGGGTAACAAAATCCCTAAAACAATTTCACAGAATAACGAACAGAATAGTAAATTTTGAAATATAATTTTCCGTGCATATCCCTAAAACTGAGTACTATTCATCAATTTCCATCGAGAATATAAACCAAATTGGATTCTAAACTTGATACGGAGGCTCAGATACCACACATAAGAAAATCAACGATCTAGTTTGTATGTAGAACTTGGAATACCTAATCTCGAATTAATATTACATTCCTTGTTTTTAGCGGGTCATCGTCTTTAATCGCTCGATAAGGACGAAGCCATGCGAATTGAGGATTAGGTTTTACTCTCCTCCTCTTAGACTGTCCTGATAGACAAACTGTAAGTGCCTATTTTTCTCAAACTTAAAATATTGTACAATTGAAGTTAGCATACCTTTATATCAATTTTAAACAGAACTCAATGATCTCCAACGAAAACTCGAGGAAGCACAGTTGCCAATTACAAAGGAGTAATTTTAGTATGAGCTCGAGTACAAGCTCAAAACTATAAGAAAATGGAAAAGTAATACTGTATATGTGTGTTCTCATTGTAGCAAATGAATACTAAGAGTGAATAGTTTTAGGGTGGATCAATTCCCTGTTGGATGTATGCCCTAAAACTACTATGTAATAGACTAATAGTTACATGTTAGACATTTCAGTTGCACTATTATTATTATTATTATTTAATTAATGGCAGTGACGCACTCATTCATTTGTCCAATTATTTTATATTTATGAATGATTTCATAAGATTAGTTGCAATTAGACATATTCTTGAGACGTCAAGAATATATGTGACGGGTTCATAGTTAGGCTGAATTTTAAAACTGTTCCTGGTCAATGGATTATTGAGTGGATATTTATAATCTTATTGAGACCGGTGTGTTTTTAACTTCACCATTAAGTATTGGATACTTAAGGGAATGATGAGTCACATGTCATTGGGTATTATAATGCCTGAGTTAGAACGCGGGTGTTTGTATTAGACAAGTTCACTGAACATGACACATATGGAACAATTAGCAACATGAAAGCTTTTAGCGTGGTCAATGTCTAATTGTTCATGCTTTGGTCTTGTGTAAATAATCCTTAAACTTGAGGCACAATTGATGATGAAAATACCAACTGGGCAGAAGAAGAAGCATCCCATTGGGCTCATGTACAGGCGTCCTCATCGAGAAGTCTGAATCAAATCCTCTCACCTGAAGATCTTGAAGCACTTCAGCAGAAATACGAGGCTCATCTCCTAGAAAACAGCTCTGATGACTCAGACTCAGTCTGTAGCTACAATGCCCGTGACGGACGAGACCGTTGAGTCCGTACAATTTCACCGTAGCGAGTCACTTGTTCACTTTTACCGTAGCACTAGGCTAGGGAAAGTACTCGTCACGCATACGATTCTGTTCATAGTGTGCGAATAATTCCCTCCCGGAAATTTCTGGTGCTCCTGTTTGTACCCGGACCCGTGAGCATGGTCCTTGTTTGTTGTCTTTTGACCTCATTTTGCCTATATAAGGCCATGAGGATGTATTGTGTTGGGCAGAGTCCCTCTAAGTAAAGTGTGTGCTTTGTGAAAATTTCTCCATGGCTTTCTAAATTCCTCTTCTTCTCTAGCCTGGTATGATCCTTCGAGAAATGCAGCTTGGGTAGGTTAAAAATGTTTCCATCCTGGTAATTTTTGGGTGTCTCTAGGCTCTGAACTAAAGGGCTGAGTAGTTTTCTGCTAAAAGGCTGTCCCTGAAGGGCTTGAACGGGAGTTGTTCGCCCAATGTGGGATGCATACCTGCAGGAAATTTACTCTCCTTCCCTGGTTCTAAGTCTAGGTCCATTCATGGTATCAGAGCCATGGTTTCGTTTTTGATATTATCCATTCCATGCGCTTGATAGGTGAATCCAGTGCTGAGAAGATCTTTCTACATCATGACAGATCCAGAAATTCTCGAGGCACCTATTTCTCTTGCTCCTTCTCCTTCTTCTTCTTCTTCTTCATCTTCAGCTCTGTCAGAATTTCGTGTTTCCAATGCCTCTAAGATAGATTATCTTTATGAAGTTTCTCTTAGTGATGAAACCAAGATCTCGAAACTCAGCTTCCCCTTATGAACCCATACTCCGCCTTTGCTAAACCTACCTCATCTTTCTCACCTATCCGCTCCATTCGCCAACTTATTCACCGAGACTCCAAAGCAAGTAAAGGAATACGTCCAGTCCTCCAAATTCGATCGGCATCCAATTCACGCTGCGAAAAGGAGTACTTTGTTACTCTCCGATCCCTCCCGCACTTTCCCGGACAATGGGTACAACGGGGATATTCTCATGTCCATTATGGAGCTGTTCGTCTTGCTCTTACCTTCCATGGTCGTAAAGGTTTGCCGGTAGTGGCAAGAATTGCCTTGTTAGATACCGGTTTTTACAATACCAGCATGCTTGTATCGGTCTTGTCCAAACCACTTTGAATCTTTGGAAACAGTTTTGTAACTCGTATCCAAACTTCAACATCGCTTTATCGGACCCGCAACTACTTTCTTTTAAAGTACAAGTTCAGCTCACTTTGGAGCCCCTCAAGCGCTGAATACGAGCGGCAACCCTACATTACCGAGATGGTTTATCGAGTGCGAATCATGCCCTCGACCTCAACTTCAACAATGGTAATGAAGATGCGTTGTTCATCTCCATGCAGAATGACCAGGCGTCATGCATCCATGTTCCCAGAAAAATCCCAAAGGATACGTTGGCCAAACTCCTTCCAGAGACTTGGATCGCCAATTATGAAAAGCTACACCAGCATAACAAACCTTTCTAGTCCACGGACTCAGAGTTTGTAAGAAAAAAAGATGGAATTGTTTCCATCAAGTTTGGCAAAGAAAAGGAAGAAAGTCCTTCTATCTTCCAAACTCTCTTCATGATCGAACCATGTGTTCCCGAGAATCCATTTCGAACCGGATCCAAAAAAGCATGTTCGACACTTTGATGGTAATGGACATCCTGTCCATTACTATAAAGACAAGTATGGTCATTGCTTTGGGGATCCTTTTTGCCAATGTTCCTACTGCCTAAACTCTCCAGACGAGGTAGATCCTTATGCAAGATCTCCACCTCGACAGAAAAAGCCAAAAGATAAGGTGTACCAAAGGTACTTGAACGGAGACCCCTCCGTTGATACTCTAGGTGAGTGTGACAATTACCAGTTCATGGTCTCTTATGCACCACCTCCACCACCAGAGTTTAGTACTAAGTCCCAAACCCTACTAGATCCACCAAAATCACCACCACCTTCTCTTCCTCAGAAAAAGCAAGTCCTTTCTCCATTCTATAAGCCGATCCTCAAATGGGCTAAGAAACATTCTTACCCGCTTGAAATCCCAGCGAAGCACCACCCACTTCTTCTATTGCCATGTTCCGGATACCGACTTTCCCCTCTTGCCAAAGAAAGTTCTAAACTCTCATTTCCTGCTACTGAGAGGAGTTTATTGATCCGCATGGCGAGATACCGCCATCTTCCTAAAATTCCTACCCCCACGGATGTGGATGAACATGGAAGACGAAGAAAACCTCTGCTGCTGAAGCCGTTCTAAATTGGCAAACGAGACTCGTTAGCACAAAACAATGCCTTCAAGGCTATTGATTCCAAGATCGGAACCGGGCAACAAGATCTCCGAAGATATGATGAAAGTACCAAGAAGATACTTTCCGAATTCCGAAAAGGCTTCATGCCTTGGAATCGAGACAACATCTTGGGTACCACTTTCTTGAAAGTCCAAAGCCGAGAAATAGACAAACTCAAGAAGCAGATTCAACTTCTTGAAGAAGGAAGGTTCAGATCTTTCGATCCACTCGCACCCTCTGTTCGAAATGGGTATGTACCCCCAGCTCCACAAACATCTGTTTTTGCCAGTATTCCAGAAGATACTTCCAGAAGAGAATCGGATATACGAGATCGTCTCAAAGCTTTGAAAAAAGAAAAGGGCAAAGAGAAAACACCTCCAGAATCAAGCTCAATCGTTATAAGAGAAAGACCAGACCAGATGATGTTATCAAATCCATTATAATCCTTTTTAAAGGATCTGGGTAAGCAAGAAATTGATCCTATTGCCCAACAGCCTGAGCCTGATCATGTTGTCCCAGAAAAATCTGTTCTGCTTACTGAACAAACCTCCTCTACTACATCAGACTCAGCATCCCTTTCCTCTTTCTCATCCTTCTCGAGACCATACGATTGATTCTACCCCTATCATTCCACCAACTTCACAAATATTCATGGCTGATACTCCTCCGGACTATGACTATGAGATGGAATCGAACTATGCTGATCCGAGAATTTGGACGGACAAGTAATCCTTCCATAAATGATTCCACCGGACATGTGTCTATGGCATCAAAACAATTCTTCTCCATTGACGATATTCCCTATCCAAAATGGCCGAGAAGACTTGAAGAGTTTCATACTTGGTTGTGTACACAATCCATTACCAACCATGATATGAATGATGTCCTTTACAATTTTGTTACCAGATTCACGGAAGCCTCAAATTACGGTGGCAAGGACTCACGAGAACAAGATCGCTCACATTTATTTGTCACCCAATTTCAGCCATGCCCTTACTTACCTATATCATACTTTTGTGGGAACCCCCTGGAGATCTCAAAGAACTAAAAAGAAGAGAATTCTTTGAAAGAAGATGCTTTGCTCCCTCCGAAAAAGCATCTTGATAAGCATTATCGATGATGCTTGACTCTTTTACCAAATTGGCGCAGATCCAAATCTAAAGCATGTCTTCCTCACTTCCATTCCGAAAGAGCTATCACAAATGGTTGAAAGATCTTTCTTTGGAAAGCAAAGAAGGATACAAGACGTTCCCTTAGGAGAAATTCAACAAGAAGTCCATCTATGTCTTGAAGAATTATGCTTAAAGCGCCAAATGGTTCGAACGTACATCACGTATGACAAACGTCTTGAATCGCTTGTTCTCACCAAAAGTTAAAGATCAAATGCTCCAAGCAAGATTGTGATGGTACTTGTGGCCAGTATTCCCGGAATAAGAAGCACTACAAGAAGTATTCCATGAAGAAGTCCAGACATGGCTCCAAGCATTTCCGGAGAAAGAAGAAATGGCGATACCTACGCAAAAGGAAGGATCGCACGAGGCCATAAGAAATCAAATCGTTGCTACATACGCAACAAAAAAGGACACTTTGCCAAAAACTGTTCTCAGGCGAAAAAAGGTCAGAATCATCTAATAGAGAATGAAACAGGTTTTTCACTTGAAAATGATGATATCGAATCCTTATTCTCTGTTGATGATGAACCAACTGAACAAACTCTTTGTGTCATTCCATTTTACCCAACTTCCAGTGAAACTGAGTCTGACTCAGAATCTGAAGACATCTTTCACATATCTCCCACATCTTCAGAGTTAAATCCTGATATATTTTCAAGTCAAACTCACTGTCCTCATTTTCCTGTTAAAATCCTCACTTCGAAATTTGCCAAGCCTATCAATGTTATTGCTCTTATTGACACAGGAGCAAGTTGTTTCATTCTAGATACAAAAGTTCTACCGAAGAATTCTGGACCCCTTACATTCGATACTTCAATTCAGCCGGGAGATACTTTTTCCACAAATGTCGAAACCACACCGATCCTTGTCCAATTTTTTCCTCGGTGTTCCATAACGACAAAGATTTTCGGATCAAGCTTTCCCAATAAAGATTTAATAATTGGGTGGGATCTTATGACTCAAATTTCTCAACTTCGAATCATTCCGGAAAAGGTCTTAGATTTAAGGACCAATTCTACGAGTTCGTTAACATTCGGAGACTTTTTCCATTGAGATGAGTCTACTAGATCCAATCATGCAAAAGTTGCTTGAATCTTGTTCGAATCCCATTCGAATTTGCCCAGAAATGTTCTCATCCTTTGTGGCAAAACCACGAGTTCTTTGTTCGCCTTCCTTTCAAAAAGAACGAAGATATTAATCCCACCAAGGCGAGTCATATGGGAATGAACCCGAAACACTTGGCTCTAGCCCAAAAAGAATGCTCGAAACTATTACAGCAAGGCCTTATTGAAATTTCAAATTCTCAATGGGCTTGTGAAGCTTTTATGTCAATAAACGTTACGAGCAAAATAGAGGAAAAATGAGGCGGTAATCAATTATCAACCTCTCAACCTCTTTCTCCAAGATGATAAATTCCCTTTGCCATCCAGAAATTCTCTCTTTGCTGGTTTAACCAAAGCCCACATTTATTCCAAATTTGACCTCAAAGCCGGATTTTGGCAATTGGGTATTCATCCTGAAGACAGACCCAAGACAGGATTTTGTATCCCAAACCAGCACTTTCAATGGAAAGTTCTTCCTTTTGGTTTAAAGGTAGCACCATCCCTTTTCCAAAAGGCCATGTGTCGTATTTTCCAACCAATTACGGCAAGTGCGGCAATATACATCGATGATATTACGCTCTACGCCGATGAGCGAGTCACCGCCAACTCCTTGAGAAATTTGCGGAAATTGTGAAACAACATGGCATTATGCTTTCTCAAAGGAAAATGAATATTGCCCAGACAGAAATTGAATTTCTTGGTATGCATCTCAACAAAGGTACATACTATCCAGGGCCACATATTGCTCAAGAATTATTGAAGTTTCCTGAAGATAACTTCACAACAAAACAAGTTCAGCAATTTCTGGGGATAATCAATTATCTCAGAGATTTTGTCCCCAACATTGCAAAGCTTCTCATTCCTTTGCAATCTATGCTAAAAAAGAACTCCCCACCTTGGGGAAAAACTCAAACCAAAGCGATTCTTGAGCTTAAGGAGATTATGCGAATCTCCCACCACCGCAAATACCATCAACAGGTAAAAGAATTCTTCAAACGCGCGCCGGTGATGAATACTTTGGGCAGCCGTTCTATTCGAAGAAATTGATGGTAAGAAACATCTCTGTGCTTACAAAAGTGGAAAGTTTTCTCAGTCCGAAATGCATTACCATTCCACTTTTAAAGAAATCCTAGCAGTAAAAAATGGGATAAAAAAGTTTGAGTTTCATCTCATTGGCCATCATTTTCTGGTAGAACTAGACATGGCATCTTTTCCTCAGATGACCAAGTTTAAACAAAAGCAGATTCCAAACCCTCAACTGCTTCGATGGGCTGAATGGTTTTCAAAATACTCTTTTGAAACCAAACACATTCCTGGGAAAAAGAATGTACTTGCTGACTTTCTGTCAAGACCCAAAGCACCAGCCGAAATCAACATGTACATCAAGAGACCTGCGTTCCATATGCTCAATCATGGTGTTAAGTACAAGATTGAGAAGATCAAAGATTTACCAAGCTGGAAATTTCCTCGGGAGATTATTCAGCAAATCCGAACGACAGTCTTCGAGAACTGGAGAACCTCATGTGGCAAAGTCACACAGACCTATTTAGATTCAATGGAGGTTCGATTCTTTATCCTTTCGGGCTAAATTTGAATTATCCTTTCATTCATCCTCTTATCTGGAAAGAAGATGATTTCCCGATCGCTCAAAACGCTGTTATGGTACTTAACCAATAAGTACTTAATAGCCATTGAAATCCCCACCCCGAAGATTCGTTGCAAATCTCACAAGGATATTCATGCTCGGAAGAAATGTCGAAAATGAATGTGATAAGAACCTTTTAGACTTTCTAAATTGGTTCCATCATCCTACATGTTGGAAACAAGACTTAGAAAGAGAACTAAGAACCATGACACCAAATCCTGAAGTTCACACCGTCCTGTTTTTCCGACGCCCATGGACTTTTTGCGAAATAATGGTACTATTCTTGATAGACCACTCGAAATAGGAACCACATCCTATAAACCTCACTTGAACAGCGAGAAGCTCGGATTCACAAATCTTATCCAAGATCTGTCAGATTCTGTGAAAACGAGTATCGAGAACTCCAGAGAATCCTATGCCAAGAAAACAAAACCATTTCTGAAGACGTTTGGAATAATACAGCCACTACGTGGGATCATTATGACCTAGCACCAGAGGCCAAGGAAGCACTCAATCGGTACGGACAAGCCACATCGTCCCGGGAGCATGAAATGACAAGCGAAGATGACATCGTCCCAGTCCACTCAAGACCCCTATGCACGTTTTGGAGGTCCTTTGTCCCGGGATCCCTACGAACGGGGATCTTCGTCCTCATTCCCGAACATGGACACATCGTATTATGCACAGACCTCAAATTGGCCCCACCAAGCATCCCACCCCCACGATGATGAAAATACCAACCGGGCGAGAAGAAGAAGCATCCCATTGGGCTCATGTACGGCGTCCTCATCGAGAAGTCTGAATCAAATCCTCTCACCTGAAGATCTTGAAGCACTTCAGCAGAAATACGAGGCTCATCTCCTAGAAAACAGCTCAGATGACTCAGACTCAGTCTGTAGCTACAATGCCCGTGACGGACGAGACCGTTGAGTCCGTACAATTTCACTGTAGCAGAGTCACTGTTCACTTTTACTGTAGCACTAGGCTAGGGAAAGTACTGTTCACAGTACAGTTACTGTTCATAGTGTGCGAATAATTCCCTCCCGGAAATTTCTGGTGCTCCTGTTTGTACCCGGACCCGTGAGCATGGTCCTTGTTTGTTGTCTTTTGACCTCATCTTGCCTATATAAGGCCATGAGGATGTATTGTGTTGGGCAGAGTCCCTCGAAGTAAAGTGTGTGCTTTGTGAAAATTTCTCCATGGCTTTCTAAATTCCTCTTCTTCTCTAGCCTGGTATGATCCTTGGAGAAATGTAGCTTGGGTAGGTTAGAAACGTTTCCATCCTGGTAATTTTTGGGTGTCTCTAGGCTCTGAACTAAAGGGCTGAGTAGTTTTCTGCTAAAAGGCTGTCCCTGAAGGGCTTGAACGGGACCCCTTACATTCGATACTTCAACTATGGTTCACAGGTGCACGTAATGCCGAGTCGTTGCTCCATCTTTATACCCTATGGTCATAGTTTGTTCATATACGAAGTTGCATGTGTGCGCAATATGAAATCTATCTCCTTGTTACATGCAAGGTATAATAATGATGTCTCATGCGATCTAATTATGACACTGCATTGAAATCCTCAACTGGGGTTGTAACGAATAATAAATTATTTATGTCTCAAATAAAATGTATGTCAATTAGATTTGTACATATGATCGAATTGGTGACTTGACAAATATTCTATGGTCTTTATTTGATCGGGATATAGTAAGACAAAGGGATTGAATTACACTATAGCCAAAACTAACGAGTTCATTATGATCTTAAAGCATTTACACTATTTGGGTAACCATGACATATTGCTAGATGTCAATCATGGCTTGTAGGACCCAAAGATTAATCGGGACAATTAATTCTTTTGGGAGTACTAATGTGTTAGTACAAGTCTTACTATCAACGTAGTGATGAACCTAAAGATATCACACACCATAAATAATTAGGATAACATGGAACAAGAGATAATTGATGGTGCAATCGAATTGTGTTGACTTGAAATTAAATTAAATGAGATTTAATTTAATTTGTATCATAGTCACGAGATTACTTGCATATGATGCACTTACATGCCCAAAGTGAATACATATTAATATATTCCAAAATGTACATATAAAGATTATGTTCTTTTTATTTTTAAGAGGATTAATTAATTAATTAATTAATTAATTATTCATTTAATTGATTAATTAATTAATTAATTAATTAATTAATTAATTAATTAATTAAATTGGAAATGGTCAGCAATTCTTGCTGACCATTTGGCACGAATCATCGTGCGCATGCACGAAGCATGAATGGTCAGCAAACAGCTGACCGTTCATGCACGAAATCGTGCATGAATCAGCGGTTGCTGACCGCATGCACGAACGTGCATGTTCGAGAGTGATCAGCAACCGTTGCTGATTCGTGAAAAACCGTTCCAAGAAATGCCGCAAAAAGGGTTGCAAAAATAGAGAGAAAGAGGGCGTTTTTGTGTTGTATCTCAGAGACGCGGAAAAGAAAAAAGAATTCTCTCTAGTTAGGGCCGTAACTAAAACATCAAGGATATAGCAGATTGTCTTCACAAGATTGCTAGCACAATCATAGTGGTGATTATCTGAAAGTTCTCTCTTCTATTCGATATCCATTGTTGGTGTGTTTGAACTAGAGGTCCAACGTTTATGGGATTCGAACTATAGAACATCCGAACTTATTCGTTTAAAGCGCGTTTCGAGAGGTAATTCATCTAACTCTCTTTTTATATTCAGATTTTTGATTAAAATGCATGAACAACCCTTTCGGAGAATCATTATAAAATATATCATCTTTGTTTCGCTGCGTTCTTTTTGTTAATTTTACCTATACATGATTCATGAAACTCCAACATTCCCAACCTAAACCAGAAAGCGACACTCTAACCTTCGGTTTCAAAAGGTTGAAATTGGGATTCAAGCCAGTTCGGCTGATTTCGGTCTAGTTTGAGCTTTTATTTTGGAATCGGCCCATTTTCTTTTTTAAATAAAAGAAACAAACTGCATTCTTATAATAAAGTAAAAACCTACATGACTTCATTACATAAACAGTTTTTTGTCAAGTTATTATGTTCTTTAAAAACCATGGTTATATATTTTATGGGCGTACAAGTATTTTATTCTTCCTAAAAGAGACTTCAAAAGCAATTTTTCTTGGGTAGAATCAACAGTTTCCGTCCTGAAAACTCCTATGACGGTAGGCAAATTTTTGGTCAGTCTGATCAATCGTGCATATATGCTTGTTACCTAGTGTTAACAAGGGACAAAAGGACATCTTCATACATCGACACCATGAAAAGATATACACTAAACATTTTTATTTCTCCTAAAGGAGGAGATTACAATATCATCTCAACCATAACCTAATTTCAGGATTTCCATTTTTCACATTTTGCTGCCTCATACATACATGGACCACTAGGTAATACATACCATGGACACACCTTACCACATCGGTCAAAATCTCGACGCTCATCGTATATATCAACATGGTGAAATTGACCAGGCCATTGCATGCTGCAAAAGAAGAGTGTGTTTCCCCAAACACTAGGCTTGAATACAAATCCCCACATGCCATTGGGAGAAATCTGATGTACGTTGAGATCGTTGTCTTTGGATTTGCAATGAACAGTTAGCATCACTCCACCGGGTAAGCCATTGAAGATTTGGACATGGGTTTTCCCACCAATGTAAAGTCGTGCGGAGCAAGCTTGAAGAAGGGCAAGAATGACCATGTATACCACAAAAAGTCTAACGGACGAGTTCATATCTGTAATCTTGGTTTTTCTTTTGAAATATCAGTATACAGGCATGGTGGACTAGACAATTTAAGGAGGAATAAGGTGGGTTCATTTGGTAAAATGTACAAAACGGGTAAGATGAGCTGTACAAATATTAAGATGATAAATGTGAAGGGCACGTGTATATGGGGTTATAGATTATTTAATATGTTTCCAGATATTCTTATTAAAGCATTTAAATTTGATTTAATGGGAATATCAACCGGATACAATTTTAACTGAATAATTCTTTTACTATTTAAATATCATAACTTAAATATACGTAAATACAACTATCTTAATATTTATAAATACCAAAAAGGTGAGAAGGTAATAAAAAATGATTTTTTTTTGTTAATTCAAGAAATTGATTAAAATGAAAAGATATTCTAAAATTTGGATAATGATACAAAATGAAAGCTTGTCAATAGTATCAAAGGACTAATTTGACTTTGTTATGGAAGATTAAGGGATTAAATTAAACAAATTAGAAATTTAGGAATTAGTTTGTACTTTCACATTAGGTTAGGGACTAGTGGTGCTCTGTTCCCTTATTTGTTTAGACGAAAGATTTATATCGAACGTTTAGGAATATTTCAAGAATCATATTAAACAAACAAAAAACTCAAAGACGACATTATAGATCAGGTCAACGTTTAAGGATCATCGATGTTATTTTTTCTTTTCTTCTAAATCCAAGGTGCAAATGAGAATAGTGACGCTTGTAGTTATTACAATAATGCTATTACTCGAATTGATATTACATCCTAGTGATACACTCTTTTAGCAAATATCTGAAGAATAAAGCAGTATAGTACCTAAAGGAAAAGTTTGTACTTGTGTCGCTTCTGTCTAGAGATGTTTAGTTGTTAGCAAGTATAGTGCGATCTCATCAAGTGTTATCTAGAGTAAACAAGTGAAGGGCACAAAAGACATCTTCACACATCAACACCATGGAAAGACATTCTCTAAGGAGCTTCCAGTATCATCCAACAATAGCCCAATATCATATTCATACAAACTGATATAGGTACGCATTTTTTTTAGGAGATTTTAGGATTTTCATTTTCACATGTCGCCCTATATAAAAACGGACCACTACGACCGTGGACATACCTCACCATATTGAAACAAAATGGCTACCCTCATTTTATATATATAGTACTGAAATTAACTAGGCCACTGGATGCGGCAAAATAAGAGTGTGTGACCACGAAAACTAGGCTTGAGATCAAATCCCACAAGCCACTGGGAGGAGTCTGGTGAAAGTCGGGATCGTCGTCTTTGGATTTGCAATGAATAGTCAATGTCACACCTCTCAGCAAAACTGTTGAAGATTTGGCCATATATTTTGCCACCCAGTACCACGCTGGTCGGGCAAGTGTAAGGCCAAGAATGATCATGAATGCCCCAAAAAAAGAATAAGAACATCACAAGTGTCATAACTCCCATACAACATTCATTGAGTGCCATTACTTTTTTTCAACCACTAAGGTGCTATAATTTCTAAAAAAAAAAACATTCATTTTGGTGCTATAATTTTCAACCGATCACTTAAGTGCCAATTTTTTTTAAAACATTTAGCCAAGCGCCATAAATCCAATGTGGCACAACACTTGTGGTAAATGCTTTTAAAAAGTTAAGGCATTTAAGTGATCAACTGAAAAGTTATATGGTCATAAGTGATTGGAAAAAAAAAAGCAATGGCCCTCAAATGAGCGCCATATGAAAGTTATGACATTCAAATGATTGAAAAAAAAAAAAAAGTGATGACACTCAAGTGAGTGTCCAATGAAAGTTGTGGACTTGTGATGTCCTCCCTCCTTCAGAAAATTGATGTGGCATAACAATTGTGGTAAACGTTTTTCAAAAGTTATTGCACTCAGGTAATTGATTGAAAAGTTATATGATAATCAAGTGATTGGAAAAAAAGAAAAAGTGGCACTCAAGTGAATGCCATTATGAAAATTATGACACTCAAGTGATAAAAAAAAAAAAAGTTATAGCACTCAAATGAGCACCGTACAAAAGTTGTGGCGCTTGTGATGTCTCCCTAACAAAAAAAAGTCTCACTAACAATTTCTTGTTTGTAGCATTTTGTTTTTCAATTCCAATATGAATACAAATGCACGGTGGACCAATCAATTGGGAATAAGGTTGTTTCATTTGTTAAAATGTACAAAACAGGTATACGAATTACACGTAGCATGGAAATGTAGTAAATCTACACTTATACAATAAGCATAAGTAAAGAAGTTAAGAGTGTTTAGTTCTCACCAAGAAACTATTTTGATCGCTTACTATGCCAAATTTATATGTACCTGCGGTCGAAACCTAATTTTTAGTCAACGCATCACTAAAGGTTAAAACTCAAGATTAGTGTTTTTGAATGTGATGGAGCTCGTTTCTTAAACAAAAAAATGTCATTTTTCATTTCCTTTTCTTTGGCCTGTCATTTATACCTAATTTCCTACTTATTTCTAATGAAAACCCAAAAGTGTCACTTTCGAACTTTTTGTGCAAAAAACCAAATTTTGATCCGAAGTTCAAATAGGACACTTGAGTGTCAAGTGTAGCGAAGGTGGCTGAAAATCTTATATGACAATTTTTTAGTAATATAACTCACTTACATGGCACACCAGAGAGTTAAGTCACCAACAAGTCACCAAAACAACGTTGTTTCGTCTTTTTTTGAATTTCAATATAAATATTAATTAAATTAAAATATTTCTATTATTATTATTATTATTATTATTATTATTATTATTATTATTATTATTATTATTTTAAAAAAGAGGAAGATGGAGGTTGTAGACAGTTAGGGCTGAGCCCTTGCCATCGCCTCCCCACCATCTCTAGGAAGGGTCGACGACGGTGAGGAAGGGTTGATTGGGGTCGTCGAACCCTGGCTAAAGGTCAACAACCTCGGCTAATCAATGACGAGGGCTTGCAAGCCCTCGCGTAGATCTGGGGCGAGGGTCATAGCCCTTCCCCAAATTCAGCGACAGTCCTTTGGTCGAGCCCAATCGGCTTAGAGCCGTCGATTGCCCCTACCGTTACCGACCCTTCCTAGAGACGGTGGGGAGGTGACTTAGCCCTTGCCACCTACAACCTCCATCTTACTCCTTTTTTTTTCAAAAAAAAAATAATTTAGTTTTAAATTTTATTTAATTAATATTTATATTAATAATCAATCCATATCAACAACAAAGTGACGTCGTTTTTGTATGTGTCTAACCACGTTAGCATGCGATACGACGTTTTGCAATTGCCTCATCGGAAAATCGCCACGTCAGCATTTTAGTTTGATTTTCTCGTTGTTGGTATTTAACTAATCCATTTTGCTCTAATTTTGGCACTTAAATGTTATTTTCATAACTTTTGACACTTAAGTATCCATCCGTGTCAAATTTTGGCAATTCAATTGTTCTTTTCCTGATAAATTTATAACCTAATCTGACAAAAATTAAAAACAAGACAAACGATATGCAAATCATGCAGAATTAGCATCATCAGAAAGATCAAGGCGATTCTTAAGACTTCCTTAGAGGGACTGAGTCCAATTAAGGTCAAATTCATGGCTGAAAAGAGATAATCATGAAGGCATGCAAATCAGCCACAAGCAAATCGGAAAATGATGCATGATTAGTGATTTATAAGACCACCTAAACAATGCACAAAAAATGTGAAACTTGCATACGACATAAGATTGAATGCGACAAAGGTTTAGTGAATATATTTAGCCTTAAATTGAATTAGAAAGAAGACACAATTCATTAACATCAGAGGGTGACTTAGTGCTAAGAACAACATGCTTGACAAATTTCAACTACAATTTGCTGAATTGCTGCATGGCTTTCACATAGTAAACGAGATTGAAATATGACATACCATACATCAATTCGAAGCTTGTAACATGTATTCAAAATGTTCAAAAGATATCAAGATCTGATTTGGCCCTTAAGGGACCCAAACAAAGAGGTTTTAATGGGCTTGTGATGGTTTTTAGTTCAACATGACTAGCACAGAGCATGAGTGACTTTTGATGATTTAATGATGTGTGAAAATCTTAGGAAAAATCTTATATGTAGAATGCGACATCACAAACATTTTTCGTGAAGGCATCTAAACTTAATTTGGTTCATACGAGCCTTCACGAAAATGACAAAATAGAGCCATGTGATGAAATGCACAAGTTACAGCAGCACCCAAGCATCTTCACACATGCGATTAACATAGTAAATGATGTTCAATTTAAACAAATCATACTCGTTAGAACATTCACAACATGTACTACAACTCTTATGAAGGTTACAAGCTCAAATAGACTCATTTAAGGCCTTAATTCTAAGCAAACTCAGGTTGGACTCAGTGCAAGACAAACTGACCTACGGACGATTTTTGGTGATTTTACCTAACACTTCAAAAAATCTGAAAAAAAAAATATATGATGAAATAAAACGAAATGCATGAAAACTCTATGAAGTAAGTGTTTTCAAAATCCAAACACAAAATTCAGTACAAAAATAATAAAACAGAAATTCGTACGAAGCTAGAATTGAAAATCAAGCCCAAAATCACTGCAGAATTGACAAATTTTGGAAGTGCTATTTAGGTACCCAACAATATCCGCTCGGGCCATACAATCTATGAAATCGAAGCTTGTCGAGTCTAGATTACATGTTTACAAGGGATCGAGGCTAGAAAATGTCATTTCATGCCTCATTTCAGCCAAAACAAAAAGTCACGCACAAGAACACGATTTTGCAGATCAAGGCAAATCAAACAAGTTCAAGTTCAAGTTCAAGTTCATCATTAATGATCATCAACACATCATAAATCATCTCATAAAATCATAAACTTCAAATCTAAGCATAAATCATAATCTTAGAGTTGAATCCTGTTGACACCTAAATTTTGGTAACCTAGTCATTCATTTATTTCATACAAAATTAGGGATTAATTTTTAACCCCTAAAACAAAAATATCAAAATTAAATCGCGTAGTATATAGTTTTAGGAGCATTTTTTATTATTGCATTTGCATCGGACTAGTAACAGATAGGTTTGAATTAATAGTTCTGAGCTTTAATTTAACAAGTTGGACTAAGTCCACAAAGAGAGCAAATTAGCCCAAGCCCATTATTCTTTGATGACCGAAAATTATCTTGTGAGAAATGGAGATTTGATATTTTCGGTGATATGACGATGGATTTTTCATTGTCCTCAGTAAAGGCAAGTGTGCAGAGGAGATATTGTGAGCTCATCTTTAAAATATTCAGAATCCGGGGAAAATTTTATTACGATCTCGAACTTTTGGCAATGTTCGATAAATCGTGAGTTCATATTTGGAAAAAAAGAATTTTTTGTTGATCTTGTGATTGTAAATATGTGGACAAAAACATCCAAAAAGGCAAGAAGGACTAGCATTATTCATGGATAGGAAGGAATGTTAAAAAATATATATTCGATGAGGATATATGGATCCGCAGTGCATACAAATGAAATATTAACCCTCACAAAAGAGGGAAGTCAGTACGTGGACTTCTTCCCTATATTCAAATTTCCCCTTTTGAAGTTTAGATTCGGCTAGTATAAAAGCATGACGTTCAAGGAAAAAAGGGGGGTCGGCAATTACAATCTCACGGCATAATTGAGAGACACTCGACTAGAGAGAATAGAGAAGAGAAATCATAGAGGGTCAATCGAGAGAAAGAACATTCTGCAACGCGGCGAGAGAGATGGTACAAGGAAAAAGGAACGTGGAAGGAAAACCATATCTCACAAATTGTGGCTGCTAAACCTTGCGTCCATGTTGCTTCAACCTTTGCTTGACATGCCATCTTCAATCTTGGTTCCAAGACACCAGAACGCCCCTAACAGCAGTTGAGTTTGACCTGTCTTGCTGCACGTCGCACCTCCCACCGCCTTAGTCCATCGCATTCCAGGGTTGCCAGGTCAAATCCTGATCGACACAATCGAGATTTCCGAAGAAAGTCCAACAGATCCAGACGATCTCTCACACCATTCTCGAGTCCCTCGTCGTTCCGTCCGTGACTCGTGTTGCCTTGCCATGCTGAGCCGCAAAGCCCCGACGTGAGCTGCTCCAACGTCATTTTTTGGCCCCACGCCGAGACGAGCTGCTGTCCTGTCAAGCTCGTCCCCGAACCAAGCCATCCTGTGAAGTTTCTGCTTTGTAGGTTCGTCGATAACTTGATCGTAAGCACCACCGCGAGCCTCAACAAGCACCACCACATTACATCGCGAGTAGCCATTTGAGGAATCGAATTCGGAAGCCAATATTCGAATTATGTGAAAATTTTATCTATTTTGATTACTGAAAATTCTGTTTCCTTATTTGAAATATTCATTGATGTGCATAATTGAAATTTTCAATATGCTATCATATCCGTAATTTCAAGTAGCCTTATAAATTGGGAAATGCTCCTAATTTCACAACATACATAGGATTGACAATCCGATTTCATGCCCGAAATATGACTCGCAATCGTATGAAAAAATTGCCAATCCAATCTCAAACTCGAGATACGATTCGCGATTTTGTTAAAATTGGCAAATCTGATCTCATGCGTGAAATTTGTCAATTTAGATATTAATCATATCTTGCTTGATTTGCTATCGTGTTGTTCATTGCTTGTTTTAGTGTAGTTTGCATGTTTAAGATTAGAAAAATTATTTATTTTGAATTTTTTTAAATAAAAAATACCAAAAACATTAATTTAAGATGTTAGATTATCTTTTCATTAATTTAGATTGTACATTTAATTATTAGACAATTTTAGTTTCGAATTTTATAAAAAAGAAAAAGCAAACTTAGAATTAGGGCATTCTTTGCATGTCATCTAGTCATTGCATATTAGGATAAGATTGCATGTTTAATTTAATTTCATATAATCTTTTTAATTAATTGTAAGTTTAGATAATTTTTCCTAGATAGATTGCATTTTAGGTTAGGGATTACCTGGTTAAGATAATATTCTAGTTTGAATTAGGATTTGGCCTAATCTAATTTCTAATATAAGTTTAATGATATCTTAATCTAGATAGACAATTTTTGCAATTTTCTAATTTCGAATTTTACTTAAAATGCCAAAAAAACATTGCCTTAGAATAAATTAGTTTTTTTCTCTAGGATAGATTGCGTACTTATTAAGAAAACACAAAAAAAAAAAATACTATACTTATATCATATAGCTTAGGCCATATTGTTATGTCGTGTCATGTCGCTTCATGTTAGATTAGTAGCATACATTGCATAAAGCATGATTCTAATTAAATAGGTGAAAATAAAAATTAAGTTTAATTATAAATTATATTTAGGATTGTTGATGTGAATTTTGATATAGTATTGTAGATGCTTTCGTTGCTATGAGGTAAGTCTCATAATTCATTTATTACCTTATTTGGATGTGAAATTTGTATTTGCGCACCTGCATGATCTTCTCACATGTTAGGAAAATAAATTAAAATCAATTCAAGCTGCTTGCAAAATATTTTTTCGAAATAAAAGAAAAATGTATCGAAATGGTGTTAAAGAAATCTAATGTAATCAAGTCCCTAAACTCAATATATCTAGTTCGTAGAAGTAAAAATCTCCCGTTACTTTATTTAGGTTTCTAATCGATCCACAAATAATAGATTAGTGGCAACTCCTAATTGAAAAATTATTTGCATGTTAAGAACTTGAACCTAAGTTGTGAATTAGTATGGGCTTGGGGGAGCCCGAGCTAAATTTAGGCTTAGTATTCCATTAGCCAAACCCTAGGTGGTTCACTCAAGGTTAAGTTGTGACAAATCCTAATCTCAATCGGTTAATTTGATCTCACTTCATTGGATTTGTGATCAAGAGTTTACCTTTTGTAGCTTTTGCTGAACTCGAGCGCAATCGGATGAAACTTGAACTGTTAGAATAGGATCCAAACTTCAAGGGATGTCAAATGGAACTCATGGATCATCGGTGAGTAGGATCAGTGTCGAAAAAGGTCCGATCTGGACTTGAGCAAAACTGGTCCAAATTGGATTGGTTCGAATCGCCAGGAGCTATGCTATCAATCAAGGATGCCAAATTGCTAGTTTGAATGATGAGTAGAACTAGTTCAGATCGGACCGGTCTTGGAACACTAGAAAGGAAACTAGCCAACAGAGGAGATCCGATGGCTATCCGATCAATCTCCAACCTCTGGATGGTCAAGGACACATTGAAGGAAAGATCAAATGTAGTTAGGCTAAGTTTGGTCAACCGGATAAAAACTAGGATATGATATGTTTTATCATATCCCATGTTTGGTAGCTGTCTAGGATAGGATAAAGTCGGACATAGAAGAGATATAAATTGAATAAAAAAATCTAAGGGGGGGATAAGGTCGGATAGGATTTTTTTTTTAATCCAAAACATAAAACCCTAGGCTTTTTTTCTTTCTTTGCCATTCACCCACAGATGACTCTTTCTTTCCAAAGTATCGACATTGAAGCCTTCTCCTCAATAGCTCTATGATTCTCATTGAAATTTTACAAAAGCAACGAATTTTCAAAGGTAAATAATCATTCTCTCTCTCTCTCTCTCTCTCTCTCTCTCTCTCTCTCTCTCTCTCTCTCTCTATCTCTCTCTCTCTCTAACATTGATTTCTAAAGTAGTTGTGGATTGTTTTCTGTTTCATCTATGTTTCAGCTTACATAGGTCAGAATTGTAGTTCTATTGGTTTTATTGCTAGTTGATTGGAGATTGTCTTTTTGGTAGTTTTGAATCAGTAGATTTATAAAGGCCTTTTTGTTTTTGTGCAAAATATTTGATATCTTCAACGCGAATTGTTCGTTCTTGGTTTGGTTCTTTGATACCCAAATTTCCAAGGCTACTGCATCTCTCTCTCTCTCTCTCTCTCTCTCTCTCTCTCTCTCTCTCTCTCAGATCATGAAATAATTGTGGAGAATCAACAACGTTCCTATGGTGGCTGACTCAAAAGATTCACAATTGTTCCTCTCTTGTCGTGCTTTTTCTCTCCCTTCTCCACTCCCCTCCCTTCCCTAATGCCTTTCCCACGATGACCGTGCACGAGAGATTTTTAGGCACTTCTAAAGCAAGATGTGCCCATTTTACTCAATCAAATGACCAATTGGCAAGTGTTACGAGCTTCCCATATTAGCTTTAGGAAATCAAATAAGTTAGATAAGAGGCTTGCCAAATGTTGATTCGTTGTTGATGACGATGAAAATGTCATGTGTTGTAGAAGAACCTAAAAGCTTTTTCCAAAGAAATGTAGACACCAACCACATAAAGATATGAAAAAAATCTCACTGCACTAGGATATTTTTTGTGTGTGTGCTCTCAATTTTCACTTCATAAATTTTAGGGAAGTGATGTCTAACGCAAAATCTGCAAATAACAATATGCACGTGTTGCAGGTTAATAGATTCTTGGTTGTGAAATAGCTTGTGCAACGCTTGATAAACTAAGAACATCACACCTGTCTTCATTCTAGAGATCGTTTTCACGATACCATTAACTTAATCAGGGGAAATCTAGTTAGGAAAGGGGCAAATACCCAAAACAGAAGAAGCTTAGAATATTTCTTAATAGATCAAAAACCTAGTCTAGCATATTTCAATGCTTGAAGTCTCTATCTAGTATACCATGAAACAATTGTTGTGGGAGTGATTTGGGAGTGGTGAGAATGCACGAATTATATACCCAAATGTTCGCTGGGTATGCTTAAAAGTTTGGCTTTGAAAAACCGCCGAAGTAAATCCACGAGATCAAGGATTTTCTCCTTACTGCAAGGAGGAAGGAGAACCTTCTTGAAATTTGATGATTTGAAAAAAATTATTATTTTATATATTTTTTCTATTATCTAACCTATTAATTTGTACTTGTCTAGTGTTATTCTATTTTTTTCTCATTAGAAATGGATCACAATGATAGAGAGGAAATTTTCACAATTCTTATATTAGAGGAGATGAGCCTCCAAATGTTGCTTGTGTGTATGATGTATATGCTAGTAGTGTCCACTGTTGTTGAAAGGCACTACTGCAAGCATATATTGAAGGATCGGACATTTATTAGAATCTAAGCTCGTTTAGATCACCTTGACCACCTCATTAAGAGCAATGACTTGAATTGTGTGGAACAACTTAGGATGGATAGACATGCATTTACTCTACTATGCAAGTTGGCACATACAATTTGTGGGTTAAAAGAAAATGGACTTGTAACTATAGAAGAACAAATGGCCATGTTTCTACATATACTTGCCCATCACATGAAAAATCAAGTCATTAAGTTCAAATTTATGAGGTATGGGGAGACAATAAGTAGGTATTTTAACTGAGTTTTAAATGTGGTGATAAGAATGCATAGTGTGCTTCTTGTCGCACTTGAACTAGTTCCCAAGGAATGTGCTGACGAGAGATGGAAGTGGTTTAAGGTATGTTTGTTATGCTATTTCATGGACTAATTTAATACTTTAAAGAGAATGTTATTTTATTAATTTTATGTTTCTAGGGTTGCTTAGGAGCATTAGATGGCACATATATAAGGGTACGTGTTCCAAAGGTTGATAAACCGAGGTACCGAAATAGAAAGGGTGAGATTGCGTCCAATGTATTAGGAGTTTGCTCACGTGACATGAGATTCGTTTATATTTTACCTGGATGGGAAGGCTCAGTAGCAAATTCTAGAGTGCTTCGAGATGCTATAGTTAAACCCAATGGTTTAAAGATCCCCCGTTGTTAAGATAAGCCTTTATTAGCATATTGCATTCTATGTATTGTATGTTTTAAAGGTTCTAAGAAAATTAATAATATCATCATTTGTTATTAGGTAATTATTATCTTGTAGATGCTAGATACACAAATGGGGAGGCTTTCTTGCTCCTTATAGAGGTACTCGATATCATCTATCTGAGTGGACAGAAGGTCGTACACCAAATTCACCCGAGGAGTACTTCAACTTGAAGCATTCTCAAGCTAGAAATGTCAAAGAAAGATGCTTCGGCCTACTTAAGTTATGGTGGGCTATTCTTAGGAGTCCATCTTTTTATCCAATTAGAATGCAAGGTCGAATAATCATAGCTTGTTGCCTTTTGCACAACTTGATAAGAAGAGAAATGGCTATTGATCCAATCGAGGCACAATTAGATGAAGTTGCTACCACTATTGAAGATGTGGAAACAATTGATGTTGTCGAGCCATCGGATCATTGGGCAACATGGAGGCAAAATTTGGCAGTACAAATGTTTAATGAGTGGAATGCAAGTCGAGGATATGGAGGAGTTTATGATTTTATATTATTTAAAAAAATCATTTGTTTTCCATTGTTGCAAGACTTGCATTATAAGATTTTTTTTTTCCATTTCAATTAGACATGTGTAATATAGTGCTGGTTTGTCATTATTGAGACATATATTTCCTATATAATGTTTGAATTATGACTTTATCATTTTAAATTTGAAGTACTATGCTGTCTCTGTCATTAAATTTTCTCTACCACGTTATCTTCCATCATTAAATTTTCTGAAATTGCAATGAGATGTTTAGGAATGGAAGGTAGTGATTTCAGTCAAACTCAACGAAGGGGAACAAAAAGAGACCAACGTATATGGACAATAAATGAAGAAAATGCACTTCTAGATGGTCTTGAAGAATTAGTTACGTGAGGAATGAAAGCCAATAACAGCCTCAAAAGTGGTTACATGATTATGTTAGAGAAGTGGTTTGAGGAAAAGTTCCCTTGTTCTGACATCAAGGGTAATCCTCACATAGAGTCGAAAATGAAAAATTTGAAAAAGTTGTATAATTAGATATATGACTTGAGGAATTAAAGTGGCTTTGGTTGGGACCATGAAAAGCATTGTGTTGATATTCATTCTAAGGATATTTGGCAAAAATATTGTAAGGTTTATGTCACTTCTTCTCATTTTTCTTCTTTATTAATTGTTTCATTTTTAACAAAATAATATAATTTTCTTTGTAGACCTATCCAGGAGCTGCTTCTTTGAGAGGGAAGTCCTTCCATCAATATGATGGACTAGTAGCCGTATTTGGAAAAGACCGTGCCAAGGGAAATCTCAGTGAAGACCCTTCAGAAGCTCATGCGGCTGTAGATCATGAGGAAGGTGAAAATCATGATAATGTGGCAACCAATGGTGTAAGTCAAAACTCACCGCCACTATCATCTTCTCAGACACAAAATGTTTCTGATTCTTCAAGAAGAAAAGGGCTAAAGCAAGTGACAAATGGGCTACTGGCTTAGTTGAGATAGCGGGAACTTTTGGCTCATTCTTGGAAAAAGCTAATGAGAGAATGGAGATGATCGCTAGTCGCATCGGACATGCCAAGGATTTGGATAATGACAAATGAAAAATCAATGAGGAGCTTCTTCAAAATGTCTTTAGGTACTATGGATAGAATAAAATTATGTAGAAAAATTGTGAAGGATCCTAAGAATATTCATCTATTTTTGGGATTTTAAGGAGACGACAGGAAAGCATATGTGGAATTACTTCTCCAGGAGATGAGAGAAGAGAATGAGTGATGATTGGGAGTGAAGGATCGCAGTGAATGAAGTCGCATCGGATTAGCACTTTAAGCTTTGTTCCAAATTGGACATTTGTCTTAGAGTCTTATATTTGGTGTTTATGATTTTAGTTATATTGAGTTGTTTCTGAGTTTGTAGGAGATATGTTTTCTCTCCATACTTTTTCTTTTTTTTTTTCCTTCTTTATTTTTTTAAAGGGTTTTTGGGGCTAGCTATAAGCTTAATGTTATCTTTTTGGACCTTTCGGTTGTAGCCATGACTTGAAAAGAGGTGGATATATGGCTTGAAACTTTATCTCTATGCTGATTGCGAAGAAAACCATTATCTATAATATTCTTTGCCTCTGTTTTTTATTTTCATAAAAAGTTTCTCTCTCTTTGGCAAAAAACCTAGTCATGAACTTAAAAGAATCCTTAAGTCAAGATAGTTCGCATCTACTGCTTTATATAAACGTGAACATGAGTTTACTTTGGTCAAAATGCAGCTGGCCGATACTCAACAAATGTAATGTACTTTATAAATGCGAATTGTTCAGAGATCGTTCGTTAACATGATTAACTGTCATTGCATCCTCGTGACAGCTGGAAAAAAAAAAATCGAATGAACTTTGGACTTTATGCTTTGTTCTAATTGGGCATTTGTTTGATTTGGTATTGGACTTGTAATAAAATGGAAACAAATGAAAAACTTGTAAGAGAGAAAAAGAATTCATGTTTCAAAGTGAATATATTGAAATTGAGGTTATTCTAAAAACATTTGATGTTGAAGGGGATATCCAAAAGATTATTTCAAAGGAACATAAAAGATTTTTACGATGCGTAATCATGAAATTCAATGAGAATCTATTAATTTGAAAAAGATATATTGTTTTGGATGATTGTGTGAATATTAAACCTACAAATTTGTACTTGCCGAATGTTATTGTTTTTAAAATATCCGAATTTAAATCCGTAGTTCACCAAACGATAGATTAGATAAGATATGAGGATATCCAGCTTTAAATCCGTAATTTACCTAACAGTAGATTGGATAAGATATGAGGATACTACTTTAAATCCGTAGTTCACCAAACAGTTAATGGGATATGAAGAAATCCATGGATTTCTTATCATATCCTATCTAGTCCTATCCCATTTAGAAATCCGGACGACCAAACGTAGTCTTAGGGCTTCGGGATTCACCATCGATTGGCTGAGAGGAATCGGTTGGCTTGAAGACTGGTTCAACCACCAGTCTTGGATCTTTGATGAAGAGACGGCTGATTGGGAAGCTCCTTGAATCGCTTGGGTTGATGGTGGCTACAACCAAGACCAATGGAGACAATGGATGATTGGACGAGGTGATGCGGCTGAGAGGATCGTCAAGGAGGGGGTGGTACTGGCAAGATTAGGACGACCGTGTGCAAGGAGAAGAGAGAAGGAGAGAGTGGCAAGAAAGAGAGGGAGGGAGAAGAAGGAGAGAGTGGCAGGAAAAAGAGAGAGGGAGGTGAGAGAGCGCATATCTGAATTTTTTGATTAAAATGAGCTCCCCTAAGGCTTTTGGATGGAAACCTTATATACTCTTGATTAAGCATCAAATTCTGACTATTGGTTCAATTCGACTATCAAAATTTGATATAATGATCAAATTAAGCTCATCAAGGATTTATTCTACTTAAAATGAGTCCTATGACTAATCAGATGGCTTTGATTTGCAAAAAACAAGAGTTAAAATAGGAATTGAAATTAGGGCCTAATTAGGGGTGATTTTGTAAATTCGTGGAATCCAGGGATATTTTCGCAAAATTTTGAAAATCAATGGACGTGAGGACGACATACACGTGACAAGGAGTCAATAGGCGATTACGACGATCAAGAATCGGCTGGCAAAGGGCCGAATGGGCTTGTCTCGCCAACTGCTTGTTGGACAAGGAGGGCCGGTTCACATTAGTTCAACCAGTTCTTGACTAGTTTTGGCCAAGCATTCCTTTGGTCCCTTAAGGGCCAAATTGAAAGAAAGCTTACCCAATTTGAGGAGAAACAATCCAATTCTAATTAGATTAGGTTAATGAAACCATGTAAATGCAATCCATTGATTTTCTATTGACCTAATTACTTGATTATTATGAAAAATAGTGGACTTAGACCATGGGTAAGCATATCTGAACATAGAGGCCAAAACGGATAATTTTGCAATTCCTCGCTCGAAATTTCAAATTAATTGAAATTGAATTCAATTAATACTGCTATACACCTATTCAACTAAGTGTCCATATTTAGGATAACCTATTGCATCCAAACTGACCTTGAGTTGACGTTATGACTAGTCTAAATCAAAATTGGACTTTGATTTACGAAATTAAATTTTAGTTTCGAATGGGTCAACTTGAATTTTTTGAATTGAAGTTCAATAGCTTGCCATCATTATTTTTCAAATTTTTATTTTTATTTTTTTACTTTCTATATTTTTACAAAATAAATAGATATTTAAAATGAAAAAAATATGGATGTCAAAACAAACCGTAAATAATTGGATCGGCTATGTCGTCCGTCGGAGCTTTGGCTCTTGCCCCAATCCATCGCCCACTGCACACGTGGCAAGCAAAATCACCCCCCACTCCCCAAAGGAGAAATTTTTATTAGCTGTGAAACAGAGAACGCGATACTGCAACCGAAAGCAATCAAAAGCATTGCATTTGCCGATGCCAAGCCGGTGAAACCACCATATTTGGAAGAACGCGGTGAGATAAATCGCAGTCAAAAAGTCTTGGGAATTCTTGAGCTGAGAATTTCGAAAGCCGAGAAGGGTATCTTCCTCTTTTCTTGGAATTGCTGATGGAACTGTGTTAGCTTGCTGCCACAAGCAAGAAGAAAGAGAGAGAATGAAGGGTCCGGTGCTTCGTAGACCTTTAATTTCGGGAGTGAAGCTTCCCTTGTTAGTTGGTGTGGACTCGTTGCCTTGCACTGCGACGTCGCCCACAGTTCAAACCTCGTATTCTCGTGAGTTTTCCCTCTTTTCTCGAAACTCGTCTTTCCTTGGTCTTCAGTCGTTTATAGTGTCTGCAAAAATGTTATGGGAACATAACTGCGGGTGCGAAAAGATAACATCCGGATGCAATCGATTCTTCGTAGGACGGCTAAATTGGGGTCAAGTTTTTGTAGAAAAAGGAAGACTTTGAGTTGAGAGATTCATAGTTTGATGCCTACCCTTTTGCAGTCAAGCTTCTGTGGTGAGAACTGAGCGAAGTTTTGGCATCTTTGTCCTTATGATTGGTGTTGTCCGATGCATATGGGGCTTATTGCTGATGAGATGATAGATCTTTCCCTTTTCTAGTTAATATTTTAAGCCGATTTAAGCGATTGGTGTGCAATCTACTAGATTTCTCCCTCTGCCATATTAGCCACTTGAAAACGGTGCAGTTTGTTCCAACTAATCGTTTCAACTTGTACAATCACTGGGGTTTATCGAAGCCAGTGTTTCTAGAAACTATTTTTTGTAATGTTTCCTCGAGCTGCAGAGATTTTTGAATGATATATGAAGTACAGGAAAGAAATGGATGAGTAAGTATGAAACACAATGCAACACGGATATGGAAAAGAAGATGGCAGCTTTTTTAGCATATGCAATTTCATGAGATCTTTGTCATATTCTGGAACCTGAAAACTGTATGATTCTTCTCCTCCAAATCACTGAATGACCATAATAACGTTATACTGAAAATTATCTTCATGGATATTGCAACTGAGGTTGAAAGGCACTCCTTGTGGGCCAAAAAGAGTTACAAAAGATTTTGGTACTTTTCCATGTAAGGGGAGAAATATAATCATGAACAGTTACACTTGTTTCAGGAGATTGCATACTTTTCCTAATTGTTGTGGACTTTGGGCTGCACTAATTTTGACAAATTAGCGTGAGTTTTTTTTTTTTTTTTTTTTCAGGCTCATTAGGTTGGGTTGGCTTAGTGAGAATCAGACTATAGTGATTAACCTAATCTTTCTTTTATTTTAGCTAGATGGAGAGGATTATCAAGAAGGAAACAAACATGCAGCACATTCCAAGCGCAAGCATCCAATGTGAGTATTGGATCGGGGGTACGAAGGTAGGGATGAAAATGAAAATCAGAATGCCTTGGGAGAGAATCCACCTGGAAGCAGTTCGTCAACAATGTGAGTTCTACCTGATTGATTAAAAGTTGATCCCTTTTTCTGATTTATATTTGCAGAATCTTGTTTTGTTAAATAGCCTATCCCTTTCATGATGATGATGGGTTAATATTTTGATTCTAAGAATGTGTTAGATATGTTGCTGTTAGATTGCAGTAATAATGAGTGGATGTGATGATGTATGAATCCAAAGCAGCGATTGCGATGTAATGATCCACAAAGTTCTAGCTTCACTGGATAGGCATGTATAATATTCCTAATTTGGGCTTTCAGTATCTTGTTTGTTTGTCAAGATGAAGGGGAAGAGAAATTGTCATTAATGAGAATTGAGGTAGAACAGAGCATGCTAAACTGGATATGCTATCTGAATGAGTTGAGTTCAAGCTCTTTTAGAAAGATCAGCAGTCCTATTTATCATGATCTTTTAAGATCTTATGGAAAGATGCATTGTCCTTCCACCCTTTCTATCTTTCAACATTTGAACTCTAGCCCTTGTAGGATTGGTATAGAATATCTGTATATTGTAACCTCTAACTATAAATATTTCATATGTTCACTAAAACAGGAAAACAACAAGCCTTTAGAAAGTATGCTTGGTGTGTGTCAATATTATAGCTTTTGGCCTATTGTAATAAACATTGTTTAACCAGGCAATAGGTGATGCTGTGACTAAATATCTATACTTTAGTCTCTTAAACTGTGTTTTAAATTTCAGCTACAAAAAATGTTCATGTTTTGAATGCACTTCTCTCTCTCTCTCTCTCTCTCTCTCTCTCTCTCTCTCTCTCTCTAACACACATATCATTTGAACTGTGATGCTAGAAATCTGTGAACTTTATTAATGAGTGTTTATTATTGTGATTTGCAGCAAGAAGATACCTGGCCAAATTCCTTATCCTCTCTCTGTTGCTTTGGTTCTCTTTGGATGCACTTTGGTATTTTCATTAATTGTGTTTGTCAAGGGCGGACCTTCATCACTATTAGCTGCAATCGCAAAGTCAGGCTTCACAGCTGCATTCGCATTAATATTTGTTTCTGAGATCGGGGATAAGGTAGTTAATCATGGATAGACTGATACTTTTGTCACAAACCATTCATATGAGAAATTCTCATCTGTCTGCTTATTCATTGTCTCATGTCAATTTTTTAGTTTTTTTTTTTTTTTTGCTTCGCAATATCTTGCTTTCTTAGTCAAAATTTCACAAATACTTCGGAAGAGTTATAACATATGGGCTGTGGCTGTACACAAATGCCTGTCTGGACTTTTGTCAACTTGAGGATGTAGATGACTACCCACTAAAGTGTTATCGACTACTAAACCCAGCTCTTCCAGCTCTTCCTATGCGACTGATGATCCAGTAAAGAGGATATATTGGCCATTGAAGCATAAAATATCCACAAGACTGAGACCAGTTTGTCATCTAATAAAATAGCTAATATAGAATGATGCAATGCAGTCGTTGCACCTATGCATCATGCTTAAGTATTTTGACCCTAGATGACTTATGACTTAAGCATGATACTAATTTCACTGTGTGTTGACATGCATTAACTTCCCCCTTTGATGGTTGGTCTAGGTTAGGTCCTCTTTATCCATTCTATGTACTTGTGATGGTCTGATGCAATACGAGCCTGTGTATCTCTTGTCATTGCTCAGGTCCTAGAAATGCTAGAGCGCAGTATCTATTCACTCCATGATATCTCCTTTTCTGCATTAAAAACAAAAGTGACTTTGCCTGGGGCTCTTGTCGAGGTCAATTGCATGGTTCCTCGAGTTTAATATATTTGGAGCTCTTCTTTATCTCAGTAAAATCTGATTCATTAGTTAACCTATCTCTGCTGCCAGAAAATCAAATATTTTCATTGGAAGATTTGAATTTTCTTGTGCATTTGTGTTTTTGCTAATAACACCTACTTTGTCTTTTTTGTACATTCGCTATAAGGATATGACCTCTTTAATCTATCAACTTTATTTGATGAGAGAAGTTAATGCTTGCTTAATGCGGATACTGTTTAAAATATGTATTAACTCATGGTTGTTCCTGTTGCCCAGACATTCTTCATTGCTGCACTATTGGCCATGCAATACAAAAAGGGACTGGTAATCTCTCTCTCTCTCTCTCTCTGGCACACACTAGTGGTATCAGAACTTGATTTAGCATGAATAATTTATCTAATATTGTTATTGACCTGTAGATTTGACCTGAAAATATCTCCTTATGAAGGAAATATCATCTAAGGTTCACCAATCATTTACACCTGTCAAAATTTTGTCTTTTCTGCTCAATAATACTAGAGAATTTACTCTTCATGTGAACTAATATCAGATGCTTCAACAGGATTCTGCCCATGATGGGCGATAAATTGTAGCACTGAAAACTTGATCCTGTTATTTTACAGGATCGTTTACCTTCTTTACTAATTTCTTTACTAATTTTAGTGCTGGGATGGACAGCCTTTAGTAGAATGTCTAAAAACTCTATGTTCTGATGCTCTTTAAAATATATGAACAGGTTCTTTTAGGATCAATGGGTGCTCTTTCATTAATGACAATCCTGTCTGTTGTGATTGGAAAGATATTTCAGTCAGTACCTGCTCAGTTCCAGACTAGTAAGTTATACTGTTCCTCCATGTTTTCCTGCCAGCTTGTCCATGTACTTTGAAAGAGCTTCAGTAGAGAGACACTCTCAGAATGTGCTTGAAGCATCATCTTATAGGTTGCAACTAAGTTGGACATTTGATACATGTCTTCAACAGCAATTATTATGTGCATCTCTGCCATATCATTCCAAAGATATGAGAAAATTGAGTTAGCTCAGCAGAATGAGCTTTAACTAATGGTAAAATGTTTGCATACCTCCAGTTTTGGTCAACTGGAGTCCATGCACCTCCCATTACTTGAAAATAGTTATTAGTGAGGATGGATGACATGACATCCCCTGTCCAATCAGACATTTATATCTTCCCTCAAACTCTAAACTTTCTGGATGATATTATATCCTCTGTACTATGATAAAATTACACTTGTGTTGTAAAACAATGTCATTAGTTAAATGGTAGCATACGAAATCAAAATTTTTTGCACAAATAGAGTTTATTTTTTGCCCATGGTGAGTCTATGGACCTTCCTCATTGACTATGTGGGTGCAGATTGACGTAGTTGCCTGTCACATCGGTAGCACTCAAGGCAGGGTCATGGCATGTCTGCATTACCTTCTGATATGGCATGTCTGCATTACCTTCTGATATTTCTCATTAGCTTTATTCCTCACTGACATCTGGACCTTGTTGACTATCAAGATCCCAAATGTGTGTTCTGTCGGTCTTTTTGGACTTGTAGAAATTATGCTATTGAGATATGGACTTGCAAATTCAAATCAAGAGCTAGAACTCAGGGGAAAGGTGTTCTGCTAGTCTTTAATCCCTGACAGTTAGCTACTCTCTGGCTGGGATTGAAGATCTCTGAAAAGGCTTGTGTTGCAATGCCTTTATTCATGTTATAACCTGGCAAAGAAAGAAAAGGAGAGAAAGAGCGAACAAAAGATAAAGGTTATGTTTCCTTTGTATGTTCTGCCACAGGTTTCTCATGCACACCTGTTTATACTAAAAGGAGATTTATGGTGCAGTTCAGTCTCTTAACATGCTCTGATTAAAGCACAGAGAGATTTCTTATCCTTAACTGAATTAAATTCACCTGTCAAGTAAATGTTACTTGTACATATGGAATTTCTGCCACATGTTGATGCCGATAGCTTCTCATTACTTCAAGTCTGAACTTTGTGTCTGCATCACAGACTAATGTAGGGTTGAGATACCAAACGAGGGGATACTAAAATAAGCAATTCCCTTTGCGATCCATGATTAGGCATGTGCAATGCGTTTTAGGATTCATGAGAGATTTGGGACAGAAAAATCAACATTCCTGACATTTTAGTGTAAATGATAATTTAATCTTGAAGACTTATGTGTTTGGCAGTATTTTATTGTAAAAATCATCTGTTTGAACTTCACTTGCATCAACTTGGATGCACATAACTATCAATTATTGAATTTACTAGTTGTCTCTGCAACTTGTCTTTCCTTGGCATGATTGAGAATCCATTTGATCCTTTGGCTCTTTTCTTACAAGAGTTTTCATGTCTCTGCTCTATGTGATCATTGGAACAGCCTTACCAATTGGGGAATATGCTGCTGTGACCTTGCTTATATTCTTTGGTCTCAAATCAATAAAAGATGCATGGGATATTCCGTCAAATGTAGATAAGAGTGGAGAGAAGAGCAGTCCTGAACTAGATGAATACGTCGAAGCTGAAGAGCTTGTAAAAGAAAAGGTTGTTTTTTAATTAGATGCTTACTTCCTTGTGATCCTTCACTGGATATAAATTTTCTCACTTGGCTATTTGCTGATCTATTTCTCAGCATGCTATCTTATAGGTTTTGGCATTTAAGAAAGTTTTTGGTACCTGATTTGATTCAATATGTTTATTAGGTCTCCAAACGGCTTTCGAATCCTCTTGAGATTGTCTGGAAGTCCTTCAGCCTCGTATTCTTTGCTGTAAGCATCTTTCGTTCTTCTACTGGTCCAATATTTCGTCCAAAGTAGAAGATGCAGATTGTTTTTCCCTCACTGCATTCAATGAAATTGTTAAATTTGCCACCAGAAAGTTTTACATTGCCATTGAAGAACCTGTCTTGGCTTGTTTTGGTGTTCTATAGCATTTGGTCATTGACTGCCTAATGAAATCTGTATTTACTATGTTCTTTATCAATATTGTGTACACATACTGTGGAGATGGAGATCCTTTCTTGTAATATTAATGTTGGTACTTTGAATGGTCATTCCTCTGATAAAGATGTCTTCTGAGCTTTAAACTGCAATCAGGAATGGGGAGATCGCTCAATGCTTGCTACAATAGCCCTCGGTGCAGCACAGGTCAGCTAGGTTTTAATTATACTGCTGTGCAATCCTATAGATGTTGGCTGATATATCCTGATAATATCTTCCTTGTTCACATCCAGTCCCCATGGGGTGTCGCGAGTGGAGCTATTGTTGGACACCTTGTGGCGACATCTATTGCGATTCTTGGGGGTGCATTTCTAGCCAACTACATATCTGAGAAGCTTGTGAGTTTGATGCAAATCCGAATAGTGACAATTACTCTCTCTCTCTCTCGACATGCACTCTAAGCATCAGGATGTGGATCCTCTATCCTGCACCATATACTCCCATGTGTCTCAACATATGTCTGCTGATGATGCTTAACTCATTCACTTGCATCAACGGTTGAGTAAGTGGTTAAGGGTTACAGCACGAATGGGGGCCAGATATGCCATCTTCTTGGTGGCCTGCATTTGACTACCCTTTCTGTGTTATAGTACATTCGCAATCTAAATGCAGAAGTATGTGTTCCCAATTTCCACGTTGGAAAAGATCAAAGAATTCCAGTTGTGTACTTGTTGCTCTTGGTTTGAAAAGGTTCTACTTCATTATGCAGTATATTTTTGGTACCAACGCATCAGGCCTAAAATGTGCACTGTACTGCCTATAGCTAGATGAATAATGGTCATATTTTGCTCCTAGGGGTCTCAATGTTTGTATTTGCTGCACGTTATGAAAAGATCCATGCTCAAAGAAAATTCACTTGATTTGACTTTAACTGGTTTTTGTCATTCGCGTTTTCAAACAGGTTGGCTATTTGGGTGGAGTGCTGTTTCTTGTTTTTGCAGTAGCGACATTCTTCGGAGTTTTCTAGAGGTTTTCAGACTGCTAAAAGAGAGAGCTCAGAGCTCGTGAGGTGTAATATTGCTTGCAGAGCTTGGTAGAGTGACAAGATCTAAATAGGCTGGAAATAAAGGTGCTGAATATTCACCATAGGCCTTCGCTTGTTTTCATGTGTATCCACAACTGCAAACGAGCTTGACTTAAAGCATGTAAAATGAGGGTTACTTGCTGAAAACTTTGTCTAGGCCCAGATGCATTTTTCTTATTTGAAGCTTTATTGGTCATTGAATCTCATAATTGTGAACAAGATTGCAGTTTTATTCCGATTTTGATTAGTTCAAACACATGACGTCTTTCTCTGGATATGATAGAAACTCACAAAGCAGTCATTGCAATGTTAGTTCGGTATGTCCTAGGTTAATTTCATTGAGAAGACCAAATGGAAGAAGAATTGAATATGCTGGGGATGAGTAGAAGAGTTGACCAACTTATCAGGAGTGACTTAATGCTACTGGGGTGTTTCCTCGACTAGTTTCTCGTTCACAGAGCGAGTCTACACAAAATGCAATTTGATTCAACTCTAGGCTATTCCAGTTGCAGTTTGATTCAACAAATAAAATGCATACATTGCATCAGTCCTACAAAATTTATCATGACACATCCTTCCGGATCAATGCCTTTGCTTACCAATATGCATTGCCACTCTTCCTAAAAATCATGAAAGGCCTGTAGTAGGGAAGGAGCTCATCACTTCCCACAAATTCATTGATCCTTTGATTCATCTAGAATTGCATTCCTCAAGGAATGGCCTAGATATTTCAGGTTGCAAGATTCAACTTTATGACCAAGTTCCCTCCAAACTAAAAAATTATAATATTAGGACTCCCATTCCTTCGGTAGTTAAATTCCAAGGTCCAAACGAGGATTTTGAGCAACAAACTCATAAAGCAATGAAAAAACCCTCTGGATTTGCAGAGTTCCTTCCCTCTCGTATGAAGAGAATTTTCTATCCTTGAATTACCACACTACCATCCTTCTGTCCTTCTAATTTCTGATCCTGTTTTCTCTTTCTTTCGTTTTCACCGTAACCCTCGCTTGTGCTATCGACATCAGCCTCGTAACCGATGGTGGGCCAAGCTTTCCTATCGCAATTCCTTTGCTTCTGCACATCTTCAAGTCGCTTCGCCACCTCTGGATTTTCTGCTGGGCTCAATCCTTGACTGAAGTGCGATTGGTTTCTCTTCGGAATTCTCTTCCGCTGGGTTTGTTATCCGACTGCTTCAACCCCTCTGTTTTATCTTAAAGTTTCTGAATGGATTCTCTGCATTTACCTCTGCATGTGCTGTCTCGCATCCTTTGTCACTCTGGATGTCTTCTATCAGGGACCAATTCTCGATGGTTAGTAAGTTTCGAGATAGCTCGCCCATAGGTTTAGCTCTTATTCCCTCTCTTTGAGATGGCTTCAGAAGACTCCTTGTGCTTGGCTGCTTTGTGCTCCAGATTAGGTAGGCTTTCTACTGGAAAGAACATTGAAGTGTGGGAAGAGGAACCCCCACCTGCAAAATTGGCACAATGCAAATTAATTTTGATAGGAAGGATTCTGTCCAATCCATCCATAAATTTCCCAGCCTTCCAAAGTACATTGAAAAAAGCTTGGAAGACCGAACAAGTCCACTTTTTACAACGTGAAGATGGCCTATATATAGTACAATTCCATTCGGCTACTGATAAACGACGGGTACTAGAAGGAGGTCCTTGGCTTTTTTCGGGCAATCTCTTCATCCTCAAGCCATGGCAGCCTAATATCCCCCTTACATTGCTATGATTTCTCAAGGTCTGCTTTTTGGATACAAATTTTTGGCTTGCCATTGGAATGGACAACTGAGCAGATGATCACAAAGACTGTGCAAGATTTGGGAAGGGTGATAGAGGTCTGAGTTGACACTAAAGAGGGTATTTCTTCTAGGACTACAAGAGCAAAGGTAGAGTTACATCTTCAAAACCCCCTAAGGGCAAGTAAGTTGGTCCGCCTAGAAGGGAAGCTATTCTGGCTTGACTTTCGCTACGAGCGTCTCTCACACTTCTGTTACTCCTGTGGAAGGTTGGGTCATTATGCAATGAATTGTAAGACGATTCCTTATGATGAAGCAAACTTTGAAGGACGTGATAGTATGGTGTACGGCTAGTGGCTAAAGGCTGAAGTAAAGGACCCTAGTCCTTTTTGGCAGACTTTTTATACACCTACCCCCACAACAACTCAAACTGAAGAAACTATACCTAAGACACCTCCTTCACAGCTTCAAAATCTGCCTCCTTTGCCAGCTCCGCCTTCTATTACAGTAGCAACAAAGGCTACACAACCTTTGCCAATAAACTTGCAACCTACAGACTCTGACCAGCAGCATCTTCAAAGGAATTGTGTACATACAACACTCATTCCTGCATCAATTAAAATGAAGAATGTCTAGTCCTCTCTTATGGAGTTTCAACAGTATAGGAAAAAGAAGAGTGCATGCCTAACACCTAAAGTGGGTATTGCTAAAAAACAGCGATGCTACACACCGACTCAAAGGGTTTAGTCTTGCATGACCTCGATGAAGCAAGTTTACTAGAAACACCTGTTCTTGACGGGGGAGAAGCTCGACATTGGGCTCTGGTGGCTGGCCTCAACAGCCACCATCTCACAAATGAAACTTATGTGCTGGAATTGTTAGGGACTGGGCAATCCCCTGACAGTTCACGCGCTTAAGGCCATGATGGCCAAGAAAAAGCCCAATCTGGTATTTTTAATGGAGACGAAGAATAGTGCAATGAAGCTGACCGATATTCAACGTCGTTTACACTTTACTAACGCTTATGTTATCAACCCTGTTGGTCTGGCGGGAGGTCTGGCGGTCCTTTGGAATGATAAGGTTTCCATAGAAGTATTATGTTCAACAAAGGATTATATTGATATGACTTATAGGGAAGTGCATGATGGTCATATGATTAGACTAACTTGTGTTCATGCTCCATATGACTTTCACTTTCGACAACTATTGTGGAATGAGCTGCGCAAGATTAGTTTGGTTAATGTACTACCCTGGATTTGTGCTAGCGATTTTAACGAAATCCTTTATCCGTGGGAAAAAGTGGGGAAAAGGCTGGCTCATAAGCTTCGTATGTTCTCCTTTCGGCAGGTTCTCAATGATTGTGCTTTAATGGAATTGGAAAGTAAAGGGTGTCGGTTCACATGGATGAAGAACAAAGAGGATGATGAACTAGTAAAAGAAAGGCTAGACAGGGCTATGTGTACACTTGATTGGCGATTATTATACCCTAATGCAGAGGTCTTTGCCTTGCCACCGGTGGGTTCTGACCATAGCCCATTGATTATTAATACTTCATCATCATCTAGAAGACGAGGGATGAATTTTGTTTTTGAATCTTATTGGAATGACCATGACAAATGCCGACGTATTATCTCAGACGCCTAGAATTCAGTCCAAGTGCAGGGTGGTGATCTAGTCCCAAAACTGAAAAGGGTCTCTATGGCATTAAGCAAATGGAGTCGGGTCAAATTTCCTAGGGCTAATCTTAAAGTTACAGCTCTACAGCAACAACTTCAACTTATCATAAACCAGCAGCAATGTACCTTTAATAGTTTTGAAGTTACCAAGATCAAAGAAGAACTTCGGCGGACCTGGCAACAGGAAGAGCAATATTGGGCTATGTGGTCGTGGATTCAATGGCTGCGATAGGGAGATAAGAGCACGAAATTCTTTCATGCTGCCACTCTTCAAAGACGACAAAAAAACCGCATTATTATGTTGCAGGATGATAATCTGAGATGGATTCATGAACCACAGGTTTTGAAAGCTATGACATCAACTTATTTTGTTGAGTTATACACCACGGTGGGTTACCGAGATTACGAACCTGTTTTAGCTCAATGTTCGTAGGTGGTAACTGCGGAAATGAATGCAAAGCTGCTGGAATCGATATCTTTGGAGGAGGTTCGACAAGCTACCTTTCAATTGGGCACTAATAAGGCTCCTGGCCATGATGGCTTTAATGGTTTGTTTTATAAGACTCATTGGGAGGTCATCAAATCAGATCTTCATCTTCTAGTATGGAATTTTTTCGGGTCAGGCCGGATGCCTACAAATCTGAACCGGACAGTTATCGCTTTGATCCCTAAGACGCCTCACCCAGAAAGACTAGATCAATATAGGCCGATTAGTCTATGCAACTTTGCTTATAAGATCATTTCCAAGGTACTTGCTAATCGCCTTAAACCTTGGCTACCTAATCTGATTTCCATGGAACAATTGGCTTTTATGAATGGACGATAGATTCAAGAAAATATTCTCATCGTTCAGGAAGTTATTCATCAGTTCAAGACCCGAAAGCAAATGAGTAAATTTCATGCGATCCTCAAGACTGATATGAAAAAGGCCTATGATAGAGTAGAATGGGATTTCCTGAATACCTCTCTTCTCAGATTGGGTTTCCATCCAAGATGGGTGCACTTGATCCTCCAATGCATCACTACCACATCTTATAGTGTCTGTTTTAATGGTGAACAACTTCTTTTTTTCCATCCAACTCGTGGCCTCAGACAAGGTGACCCTCTTTCACCATACATCTTTATCTTATTGGTAAATGTGTTCTCTACTATGAATTCTCAAGCTATTGATATGGGTCAATTAAAAGGAATTAAATTACATCGATGGTGCCCTACATTGTCCCATTTATTTTTTGCGGATGATGCCATCTTTTTCCTTGATGCTAATATTAGGGAATGCCAGAACTTGGCCAATATCTTAATCAATATTGTATGGCCACGGGACAGGCTTTGAACCGAAACAAATTAGGAATTATTTTCAGCAAGAATCGTCCTTTCGGCTTACAGGAAAATCTGGCGTCTGAATTTAGAGTTCCGGTGCTACAAAACTATGGGAAATACTTGGGAATACCGTATGATTGGGGCCGATCTAAAAAGGAAATGTTCTCTTGGCTCTTGGGGAGAGTACAAGCAAAGCTGGAAGGATGGAAAGAAAAGTTTATTTCAAAAGGGGGCAAGGAAATTCTCATTAAATCTGTCATCCAGGCACTTCCTCACTATGCTATGTTGATTTTCAAACTTCCATTGTCTCTCTGTAAAACTATAGAGAAGAGCATTGCTCATTTCTGGTGGAAAAATGATCAAAATAAAGCAGGGATACATTGGAAGCGATGGGAAATTTTAAGGAAGAGTAAGAACGAGGGCGGTCTAGGATTTCGTGATTTGGTAGAATTTAACAAAGTCATGCTCGGTAAGCAAGCATGGAGATTACTATAGCAGCCACAAGCTTTATGGAGTAAAATTTTTAAGGGTCTTTACTACCACTCTACGGACTTCCAATCGGCGAATCGAGGTTCTCGACCATCCTGGGGGTGGCAGAGTCTTCTAGTTGGTAGGGATGCTATTATTCCTCATGTTAGATGGTCAGTGGGTGATGGAAGGCAAATTCACATTAGGGAAGATTGCTGGTTACCAAGAAGAGTCATAGGTGGACCTGCAGCTAGAGAGGAACCCCAACTGGTGGTTGATCTTATTGATCCCATCCACAACAGTTGGAATACCTCTCTACTCACCAGCTTCTTAGATGATCAGATTGTAGCAGAGGTTCTAACCATTCCAGTTAGACCAACTTTAGTTGCTGATCAACTAGTCTGGACAGCCAACAAGGATGGCCGCCATACAGTCAAGAGCAATTACCATGCTCTAACTTATGTGAACAAAACTCCAAACAACAGCACAGCATCAACATCATATCGACATCCTACGATACTGTGGAAAAAAATCTGGATAATGCGTACAGTCCTAAAACTACGAATATTTCTTTGGTCTGTTTGCCAAAATGCAATTGCTTCTAAGGACAACTTATTCACAAGGCATATTAGTTTAGAACCTTTCTGTCAGGTATGTAACAAGCAAGTTCCAGAAACATTAGAGCATTTATTTCTATTTTGCTCATGGACGACAGGCATCTGGCTTCATCCACAAATTAACATAGATATCGAGCTTAGTTCGGTCACTCGTATAGAAGTTTGGTTGACAGAAAAAGCTGAATCGCCTAATAACTCACTTGCTCTGGAGCTCATCGCCAATGTCCTCTGGCAAATCTGGTGAATGAGGAACAGTTTTATATTCGGGGCGATCGGTCGGATCCTTCTTTAGCACACTCTCACAGACGTGACTTTACGAGGTTTCCCTCTCATCCTTTTCATCACGATCCACCGGCACCGAGCACTCTGAAATGTAATGTCGACGCTTCTTTTCAGCCAAGGAGCACACACGGATTGATGGCTTCGATTTGCAGAGATCAGTATGGTCGCCTTGCTGATGTTTATACAGCACGATTTCAAGCAGCATCAGCCTTGATCGCAGGAATTTCAGGCCCTCACATTCGCGCTCCACCATCTGCTGCACCAAGGGCTTCATTAGGCTCCGATCATGCTTGAATTAGACTGTAGTACTGTCGTTGCTGCTGTTATGGGAGAAGAACTGCCGCCATGGGAGGCTCGCGTTTTGCTTGCAGAAGCCACCGATTCCCTTTCCTTTCTCCCAAACCTAGTTGTTCGGTTTTGCAAGCGAGAAGGAAATGTTGTGACTGATTGGGCCGCTAAGGCCCAGCTTTTCAATTTTTCAGCCCAGGATTGGAACATATATCCGCCTTACCTGTTGCTAGACCTTGTATATGCTGACACTCTAGCGTCTAGTTGTAAGCTTCCCAAGTTTTAATGAAAGTTTTAATTTTGACCAAAAAAAAAGGTCCAAACGAGGCAAAAAGGCAATCAAATTAATAATTTTTTCGGCTCTTACCAATTTTCAGCCGTTAAGTCAAATTACAGATAAAATTTCCCCGTGTTTAATAGCTCTGTGCTACGAAACCTTAATAAAATAGCGAAATCAAAAATTCACATGAACTAGCATTATTAATGAGAAGTGAATATGGCCCTGTGATCCTGATCTCTGTTATCATGAGAAAGTAACTTTCATTTGACCGAGGCCTACACAATTGAAGGCTCTCCTAATTCAACAACATCGATCCTCTGTTCAAGGCAGATTCACAGGGTTTCTTTTAACAGTCATCGAATTTCTTACGCTTTCTTTTTCCATCGCCTTGATTAACGTCTGATTGCGAAGATTAGTCAGTTTGGTCAATAATATGGAAAACAGGAAGTGCCCTAGTACCATCCTATATTGATTGAGCTTTGCTGATTCACGTCTGATCGAGAAGGTTTGTCAGTTTGGCCAATGAAGGACAAAAAGGAGTGCTGCAACACCATCCAATATTGGTGAAATTTTGCTGGGTTGCTTCTTTATTAACTACTTTCGTTGTCTAAATCTGCACAAAGCAGTCATACTTTTCTGGCCCTTTTCAGTAGTATCTTTTTTTCTTTTCTGACGGACGAAAAAACATTTACACAGATACAAAACTGGCTTACACTCAAAAAATTTGAGAATCAATCCACAGGGACTGGCCTTATATACATAATTCGACCAGAAACTGACTAGCTTCATTAATGCCTATACAAGAGGACAACTAGCACATAAATGATAAATCCTTTCAATCTCTCAAAAGATAAGGACCCTCAAAACTCGGGCTTGAAATGTCCTAGGGAATTACACTGCCAAGTTAGTTTGTGCTGCTGAAGAAGTCTTTTTTGTCTTTTCTCTCTCTTTTCCCATTATCTTCTTCAACCTTCAGCCTTGGGGGAGTGTTTGAGCTAGTTTCACCCTCCACTCTCTCTTTTGTTGATTTTTTTTGTATTTCATTGTTCTTTTCTTACTTTTTCTTCTCTCTCAATTTAGATTTAGGAGTTTTCTTCTCTTGGTCTAGTTCTCAATTTGAAAGTTTAAACTCTCTTGATTTATTCTCCTAATCTAGATCTGGGAGTTTAATAAATATGTTTTTGTGGATTCGATGCCTTTCTACTCTATTGATGTACAGATTCTCTATCTCTAATCTCAATGATGATCATAGGAGTTTAACGTTTAGTTGGATTACGAAGATTTTCTCCTCTACATTGTGTTTATTTAACCTATTATGGTTGTTTCTGTATGCAATAGCGTAGAAGGAGCTGAATTTAGGCGCCTATCACCAACTCGCAATGTCATAATTATTGAAGAGGGAATTTGCAACATGTGCTCATCACTAACAAAGACACAAGATCTAGTGATCAACCATTGATTTTTTTTGACAAATCTATATATATGGAATGAGTTTGCGCTTAACTTTGCAAATGCTCTATCGATCCTCCTTGTGTTATGGATTTGGCTTTGTTTTTAAGTATTCATGCTCTATTTCGATTTATTTTGTCATGAGCACTATGTACTTCTGTATCCTTTTGAGTAATAAGTACAATTTTCTTTTGATTAGAAAAAAAAAAGTTTGTTTGTGATAGCTATCTTTTACCAAGAGAGATTCTTCCTAAAATTTAAGGTAGAGATCATCAAGTTACCAGAGGTGATTATGACTCGTTCTGTTTTCAATTCCTTCCATCCATCTGTCAACACCTTCATTTTTGCTCTATTAAGGGCACAAATGATAACTATTATGTTCAAGAAATCTATTGTTGTCATTCTCTGAATGAGTTTCTAATTAAAAATATGTGTTTGATAATGAAAAAAAAAATTGTTTTTGAAATAGAAAAACAATTTTTTCCCTCTTGGGCATACGGCGGCCAACAATGGCGGATGGCGAGTGATTAGCAACCAATGGCTAGTTAGTAGTGAGAGCAAGCGATGAGAATAATTTTTATGTCTCATTTTATTCTAAAAATAAAGAAGTAGAAAATTTTTATTTCTCATTTCTATTTCAAACCTATTTTTAAACTAAAAATTTGTTTCAGAAATAAAAAGAAAATAAAATTGCATTACCAAATAGAATTCCGTTCCAAACCTTTTTTAGGGAATAGAAAAATATTTATGGTTAGAAATAGAATAATTATCGTGCATCCTAAGAAATATCATTTTGCAATAAAGCGTGTCCTAATCAACGGCCGAGAGATGGTCTTTTTCAAACACTGGCAACTCGTTAGTCATGCCTCTGAAGTGCAAAAGATTTAGAACGATGACAAGATTGAATGGATATAGCTATCCACAACTCGCACCAGTCACTATCAGTGGATATTGTTGCAAGTTTATGTTTATCAAAATGTAGGAGGAGATCGCTTGAACGTTTCTAATCTCCTAACGAATCAACTAAATTAATTTGCATCCACAAGTCTAAGCTTCACTGTATATCGAGAGTGGTGGATCAAAGACGAACAAAAAAATTGCTGTTATTGAATACACTAGATATACAAAAGAATGAGTTTTGCCGGAGCTTGATCACTCAATTGTCGGCTCCTATTTTGCACCCGAAATGGGAGAAGATCTTAAACCAGGCATAGATTTTCTAAGAACATGCCCCAAACTAACTTGATGAGTAAGTTGGGGTTGTATGCAATTGCAAAAGGAAAACTACCAAAAAAATCATAAACTTATTGCAATTGTGTCAATTTGATCCTAATTTTTTTTTGTCAATTGAATCATATACCTTTTACAATCATACCAATTTAGTCCTTTCGATCAAAATTGATTGGTCGGCGCCGGCGACAATTTTTTTAAAAAAATATTTTATTTTTTTGAATATTTTATTAATTTTAAAATCTTTTTTTTTTCCTTTTTTTCTCTCTCTTCCCTCCTCCCTCCTTCTTCCTTTGGCTTTGGCAACTAGGCGAGCTTGCCTTGCCATCACTAGGCAAGGGCAAGCTCGCCTGGCTACCACTAGCGAGGCCATTAGCTTACCCATCAACAACGAGGCAAGCCCTCGCCAAATCCAACGACAGGGGCCTCGCCGTCGCTTGGTCTGGCGAGGTGAACCCTCACTAGATTTGGCAAGGGTTGGCCTCACTGTCGTTGGGGAGGGCGAGCTCACTCGACTATTGGCGGGGCTTGCCCCTGCCAAATTTGGCAAGGGCTCACCTCGCCAGTGGCGGTCATGCGAGCTCACCTAGCTGGTGGCCGGGTGAGCTTGCCCTCGCCCAACGACAGCAAGGAGAGCTCGCCCAACCGCCTTAGTCAGACGATCAGCTAGCCCCCTAGCCTATCGTCGAAGCCAAAGGAAGAAGAAGAAGGAAGGAGGAGGGAAGAGAGAGAGAGAGAGATAGATGGAAAAAAAGATTTAAAAAATTCAAAAAAATAAAATATTATTAAAAATTGTTGTTGGCACTAGCCATGTCAACGTCGGCTGGCCAATTTTGGTCGGAATGACTAAACTGGCACGTTTACAAAAGGTTTAAGACTTAATTGGTCAAAAAATAAGTTTACAGCTGAGTTGACATAATTGCAATAAGTTTATGACATTTTTAATAATTTTTCCCAATTGCAAATGGATGAAAAGTAATCATATGCAATTACAGTTTCCAAAAGAAATATCGATCATTTTCTCCTTAATGGAATTTGCCTACATGATTCATCTTCCACAAGATACTAAGCCATCACCCGCATGTGATGACCTACAACACGACATTTCTTGCATCTTTTTCACCTTCACAGCGAATAACATAGCTGACAGAGGATTCGTTCAGAGAGGAAACGGATATAGCCATGCGATTCATGCATAATTAACTCGATATGTTAATGACTGGTATAGTCGACATTGCCGTGGCAGTCCGAATCAGCACTTTTCTCCATGTCCTGGAAGAAAGAACCCCGAAAGAAGAAGACTATAGTTTGGAGATTCAAGTGATTGATGGAAAATGTCGAGGATTACCGAGAAAAAATAGTGCGAAGAACATGAACTGCCATTATCCTCCTAAACCATTATCTTATTGTAAATGTGCAAAAATTATATGGATCTTCGAGGAACCGCTCTTCATCGTACTCAAACTTTGTTTTGTCATAACTCCAATACAACTTGTCATATCTGTTGGAGCAAAATCGCTCTAGATAGGTCGCATAAGAGGAAACAACTCAAAATTAAAGAAAATTAAGCGCGATCGAGAGCAAAAATTAGATCCCTTGCCTGAAATTAAAGGGAATTTGATGCAACACAAGGAAGATAAAGAGCATAAGAAAAACAACACGGCACCAGAAAGCAAATATTACAAGAATTGAAATTGAAATGATTTTGTTCAAGTGACGCTCAAAATGTTACGAGCAATACAAAAGCCATTAAAGGTTGTACATTGATAATCACAAAACACGTTACGAATCACTAATTAACTTGAAACTCAAACTGAATCACTAGACATTGAAATGAATACTTAAGAAATCAAGACAAAAATCTGGTAGGGTTTTGGCATTACTTGAGCGTCTCTGCATTTCTATACTTAACTACCCTCACTTCTCCATAATTTTCTTCATTCTCAATACGTGAAAATTGTTAAATCAGTCCTAAACCTATTATAAGAATGTCAATTTAGTTATAACATTTAAATTTTACTAATTTAGTTTTAACTTTGTGTGCAATTTTAATTTAGTTATTACAGTTAATTTTCACCGGAAATTTTACTAATTTTCGCTAGCCATCCTATACAACATATTGTCATGTCACATCCACGATTCATAACAAAAATTTGCCGAAAGAACCATATATTATATTTTTGCGACTAGCTGGAGGAAGAAAAAAAAGAGAAAAGGAAAGGCAAAAGAAGAAAAAGGGGAAAAATTCTAAATATAGTCATTTTCTCAAAAGAGAACCTTAAATAGTGCTTATCTCAATCAATGGCCAAAGTGGCCAACTTAAGCTCAATAAGGATCTTAACTCGCCAGTCGGCGAGGATGTGCATCTCATATGCTTCGGTTGAGGGCATTTTTGTCATGGTGTCTTTTTTTTTTCCTTCTTTTCCCTACTCATCTTCTTCTTCCGTCTTGTTCGCACTCCGTCTAGCCACTTCTAGTGAAGGCCTGAGTGGCTTCGACAACAAGAAGTTCTCAGCATGGTGCACCTCAGTCCGTATCCTAAGCTCAATTCCGGTGGCGACTTCCTTGTGGCGGCCCAGCTGTTATGAAATTCAATGAGTGTGACCTTTTGATATGTAAATAGCTTGTGTGTTTCTGATTTTAGGCGATTGTTTGGCTTGAATGCGCAAATTTAATTTCAGTTTGAGATCTGCTATTTGGGGCTAAGACGTGGCTTAATGGAGGGCAGAAGTACAACCCAAGTGCCATAACTTGGCACCGAGAGACACTTAAGTGCCATAACTTCAAAAAAGTATACTTGAGTGCCAGTTTTGAAGTTAAATTGGACACTTAAGTGCTACTCCGGTGAAAATCTGGCCAAATGGCTGACGTGGCAACTTTCCGGCGAGTTTGGTCCAAAACAGCGTCGTTTTGCATGCTGACGTGGCAAAGAAAATGCAAAAACGACGTCATTTCGCATCTGACGTATAAATAATAATATAAAAATTAATTAAATTATATTTAAACTTAATTTTATTTAAAATATTCAAAAAATTTTAAAGAATTAAGAAAATTTTTAAAATTTTTTAAAATTAAGAAAAAAAAGGAGGGGGGGGAAGATCGAACGGGCGGGCGAGGGCCGAGCCCTCGCCTTGCCGCCTCCCGCGTCGCCGGGAAGGGCCGGCGACGGAGGGGGAGGGTCGGCGGGGTCGCCGGCCCCCGGCCGACCGACGACGAGGGCCGCGACCCTCGCCCCGGATCTGGGCAAGGGCTCGCAGGCCCTCGCCGTCGGCCGGCCGGCCTCGCCGGCCCCGGCTAGGGCCCGGCGACCCCGGGCCGACCCTCCCATTCCATCGCCGGCCCTTCCCGGCGGCGGCGGGGAGGCAACGAGGGCCGCAACCCTCGCCCCAAATCTGGGCGCGGCCGCGACCCTCACCCCGATCCGGTGAGGGCTCACGGGCCCTTGCCGCCTCCCCACCGCCGCTAGGAAGGCCGGTGACGAGTGGGGAGGGTCGGCCGGCCTCACCAGCCCTTGGCCAAGGGCCGACCGACCGGCGGTGAGGGCCGCGAGCCCTCGCCCAAATCGGGGTGATCGCAACCCTCGCCGCGATCCAACGAGGGCTCGCAGCCCTCGCCGTCGGTCGACCGGGGGCCGGCTACCCCGGCCGACCATCTCCCCTTCGTCGCCGGCCCTTCCCGATGATGGCGGGGAGGCGGTAGCGGCGAGGGCTCAGCCCTCAGCCGCCCCGTTTTTTAAATTTTCTTAATTTTTTAAAATTTTTAAAATTTTCTAAAATTTTTAAAATTTTTAAAATTTTTAAAATTTTCTTAATTTTTTTAATTTTTTGAATATTTTAAATAAAATTAATTTTAAATCTAATTTAATTAATTTTTATATTATTATCTACACGTAGACATGAAACGGCGTCATTTTTGCATTTTCTCCGCCACGTCAGAACGCGTCGTTTTGGACTAAACTCGTCGGAAAATTGCCACGTCGGCCATTTGACCGGATTTTCGCTAGAATAGCACTTAAATGTCCCATTTTACTCCGATATTGGCACTTAAGTGTACCAATTTAAAGTTATGGCACTTAAGTGTCCCTCCGTGCCAAGTTATGGCACTCTAGGTGTCCCAACCTCCTTAATGGAGGGATTCACAGGAATGAGTTCCGTTTTTACGGCAACCACGGTCCCGACTGAGAAGAGAGAGAGCAGTCATGTCTCCGAGGAAGTACCAGTGGTGCCTTGCTGATGTTAACAACCTGCTCGGCTTCTCCGCCATCATTGTGGCGTTGGGGTTCAACCACTCGTCCAACCTGTGTGTGCAGCATCATGCGGCATTGGATCTCAGTGAAGAAGGAATTGAAGGGGCAGATTTGGGTGTCTACAACATCTACGAGTGGCCATGGTCAAGAGCTTGGAGATTCGGAGACCATGGTCAAGAGCTATGAGCTCAAGCAGCCATGGCCTTGGCTGAGATCTCAGAGACATGGCAGCCATGGTTGCGAATGACAAGAAAGAAAGTTTTCATCAGCATTGTTGAGCCAACACTCGATGGAGGAGCAAGAGAACGGCCATGACAACAGCACCTATTTGATCAAGACTGCCATTTGATGTCTGCAATATACAACGGTAAGATCCTGGAAATGAGTAGCAACTTGTATAGAAACCATATATGGAGCTTCCTAATGTTGTTTTCACATAGTCACACTAGTCTCATTTGAGATAAAAGCATCAAGGAACACAAGATTCTCCCGTTCATCAAAGCAAAAACTGTGCTTAGTCCCAGAAAAACAAAAGCAGAGATTTGAACTTGGCAATTCTCAAGTTCTTTAGCATTAAAAATGTACTCGTGATGCTTCCTCTGCTGTTATCAGTGTAATATCATAATTTCCAAGTGTTTTTAAAGATGGAGACATTAAACACGATATCGTCATCCCTTCCAATAGTCACACGTGTAGAGGTCTCCTTCCTTTAGAGAATTTTCCCACTGTGCAGTCCAATTAGTACAGTCTAGGTGTGTGACTCATGGTCATTAAGCTTCATTGGCCACAATTTGTCCATGAATGCGAGTCACAAATTGTAAGCTTTTCCATTTTAGCGTAACTGATGATTTTTTTATGGAGAATGTACGAGGATCCTTAACAATACCTGAACAGAATATGACTGACAGTTACGCAATACTCAATAACATGTGCATTCACTTGTTCTGTGAATTTCTTTCAATAGCAATCACTTTAATATATATATTTATCTAAGGAAAAATGATCAAAAAAGTTCTAAACATATTGTAATTGCATTAATTCAGTTCTAAACTTATTTTTTTGGCTAATTGAATCATAAATCTTTTACAATGGTGTCAATTTAGTCTGTTCAGCCAAATTTGGCTAGTCGATGATAATGTGAATGTTAGTTGGCGCCGGTGAACAATTTTTTAATATTATTATTTTTTTCAAATTTTTTATTAATTTTTCAATCTTTTCTTTTTTTTCCTTTTTTTTTCTCTCTTATTCTTTTTTTCTCTCCTCCCTCCTTTTGGCGATCGGCCAAAGGGAGGGCCAGTCATTGGACTAAAGCAGCCGGCTAGGCTAGACTAAGGGCGAGCTCGCCTTTGTCAAATCCCACGAGAGCTTGCCTCGCCGCCTCGTTAATGGTTCAACGAGCTCACCCTCACCTAGATCCAACAAGGGCTCACCTAGCCATCAACCACTAGCGAAGCAAGTCCTTGTCGAATCTAGCAAGGGGGGGTTTATCGAATCTGGTTGAGGGAAAGCTCACCAATCCACTAGCAAGGCAGCTGGGTAGTCCTTGCCTGACGAGGAGAGAATAAAAAAGATTAAAAAAGTAATTAAAATTTTGAAAAAAAATAAAATAATATTAAAAAATTGTTTGTTGGTGCCAGTTGACATCCATGTTACCGCTGGCCGATCAAATTTGGTCAAATGAACTGAATTAACACAATTATAAAAGATTTAAGACTCAATTAGCCAAAAAAAAAAGAATTTATGACTAAATCGATATAATTAAAATAGGTTTAGAACTTTTTTGATAATTTTCCCTATATCTAGTGTCAAATGCTATTATGATCCTAGACTGGTCTGTACAAGGAAACAATTGCTAAACATAGTATTGGTCGGACTAGTTAAACATGATGATTAATGTATTTCAATGCGTGTGCTCGTACAAACGTCATCACTTATTCATGCTAAATCAACATGGTATGTTATGAAAGGACGCATAGCATTTACTTGACCAATCTGGGTCAATGATCAATCTATTTGACATTTAAGAATTATGACATCCCTTTACGGTTTTGGTAGAGAGTCTAGAGTGCTTCATTTTCTTGGTAGTGACAGCAACCGTTACCTGATCTTGAGTTCCCTTGTGCGTGGCAGGTACAGGGATCATCACTCCAGCTAGTGAATTTGTCGTTGGAGGAGGCAAAGCGTTGTGATGATGTTGCTGAATCGGTGCATCCATAGCTTCAATAAGAGGTATGGTTTGTTGCTTTGGGCTGCCTGTGTCCATGTCTGTTATAGGGAAAGAAGCATGTTGGATACCTTTCAACTTAGCTGAGATAGGGATTAATTCACTGGTCGAGGTATTCCCGATTGTTATTCCTTCAGGACGGATGTACTGTTGTGCAGTCGCAGTAGATTTGGATAGAGATGCGGCTGGTTTAGGTTGAGGTCTTGTATAGACATCTTCGAGAGGGGGCAGTGCAAGAACTTTGAGGGGCATGGATGGAGGAGTTTCTGGAATCACGTCTTCAGACTCATCAGAGGATGCCTTTGCCCCGTAGAAGGTCAGCTAATACGACTATACTCCTTAACTTCAGCGCGTAACCATTGGCCAAAAGCCATCTTCTCTTTTCCTGCCAATTTTGCTTCATTAAAAGGTATATCCTGAGAATATGTTGCGTAATACCCTAGCCATTCGCATGAGTCGTAGAAATGAGAGAGCCGTTCATAGTGAAAGTCGAGCCAAATAGCTTTTCCATCTATACGAATTAATTGCCCTATTTTCAAGGGTTCGCTTAAGTTGAGTTCAACCCTAACTCGGCCAGCTCTTAGAGTTGTCCCCTCCTTTGTGTCAATTTTCACTTCCAGCACTCTCCCAATGCGTTTAACTGCTTTACATAGCATTTGATCTGTGCACCACTCTAAGGGGAGACCGAAAACTTGTACCCATAATGCACATGTGGAAAAATCATAACAATGCAGTGGCGTGTTTGGTATCCAAGGCTTAAAAATTACCAAGTGACCAGAGAAAAGCCACGGACCACCCTCTTGTACTCTCTGTTTATCACTTTCTGTTTTGAATTTGGCCACATAGAGACCAATTTCGCATTGGGTAATCTCTACTTGTTCTGTGCGCCAAGTATGCTTCACAGTATTTTGGAATGCTTGAAAGTTTATAGATGGATTTGAGAGAATTTTACCAACTAACATCATCTTGCACTCCTTGATTTTTTCCAGAGGTGGCGTGTCGTCCCATATGTCGATTTCCTGCTCGGACCATAGTCTGCCCAATCCATTGCACAGGGCAACGAGGCGTGAAGTCTCCTCCTGGTCATGGTTAGCCATGAGTGACACCCCAATTCAGGACTCAGAAAGGTTAAGGTAGGAGGTCGACATGCAGAGGATTCGATTAGCACTAGAAAACCAGAAGGTGAGGGATGTTGTATAAGAGTTTTCCTAATGTGGACTACATTAATTGATATTATAATTTACTGTTTTTACGGCTACCGTAAAACGGGGCTGGTCTAAGGTGAGATAGAAGGTTTCTTAATTAGTCTAATATGGGGCTGGCTAGTGTGGGCTGAGTTGAGCCTGGCCCGTAATGAGGGGGACTGACTGGAAACTCTATAAATAGTGCTCAAGTCTCTCCTCTAACCCTAATTCTCACATGTATCATCACCTAAGGGGCGTTTACCTAACACTAAACGTGAGGGGGCCGCCTCATTGAGCCAGTGATACGGAGGGCAATAGAGGAGAAGGACTTGATGCGTGGATCCCTTGATATATGTGGGTAATCCTTTTTCTGCTTCTGCTCTATGTTCGATGGATCCAGGTGCGTTAATCTTTTTACTCAATTATGCATGTTCTTGTTCTGATTATGGAGATCTTAGGGTTGCGCAATTTGCGTCCAACATGTGGTATCAGAGCAACCATAACCCTAGAACTCGAACACAATTGGTTTTGCCCTAATTTGTACTAATTTACCATAATTTGTACGGATCTACCCTAATTTGTATGGATTAGCCCTAATTGATACTGATCTTGCCCTAATTTGTGATTTTCGAGACTTTTTGTTCAATAAAAAATAAATTAAATCACAAATTCGGACTGTGCTCGACGAGACGAGCAAGAGGGTAGGCGGTGCGTCGCCGAAGGATGCTGCACGCGCCCCCACGCGCGGCCACGCGCCGCCTGGGCGTCGAACGCCCGCCGCGCATGAGATCCACGCGCCGCGCACTCAGGCGGCGCGTGTGAGCGCGTGGAGGCTCCGTTTGGAGAGTGGATGGTGGCGTTGGACTCGTATGGTGATTTCCTATCTCATGGTATATTTATTTTATATGTTTGATGGGTTTATGGATGTGAAAATACATAGGAAACCCTAAATACGTGTATTTTTTAGTGTATTTTTGCGTATTTTTCTTATATTTTCTATAATTTTAGAAATATAAGTGTTGGGTTACAGGTATATTATCACATAAACATTATAATGGTGTGGTTCATCAATAAAAAATTAAACTTTATTATGAACTGAAGCTGGCTTAATGAGATATAATTCGTATGAGATTGTATTTGAGCTATATATTGAGCTGATGAGAAACAATAAAGATTATGAAACTTTTGTTACTCAAGTATACTCCTTTACACACTAGTAATCTTTGAATGATAGACGACTTAAGGACTCGTGACCAAACTGATATACTGATTAACACATTTGCTGAATGTGGGTAATGCATGTCAATTAAGTTACTGCATATTGTACATGAACTTATCTGGTCACTTGTTAATGTCTATCAAGTTGAATATATTTATGGTTAAGGAATATGACAATATTTACGCAGAGCAATTATATCTACTGTTGAATTTTTAGATATTTGGTTCTCTGATTTGACTCAATTAATAGGCCACTAGCTTATTACAATGATAATTTGTTACTTAAAAAAAATTGGATAATAAATTAGCTATTGGCTTTGGAGTCATGTTTTGCCTTATGAAACTCATGAGCAATAGTTGATCAGCTATCAAGCTTGTCAATCTGGAGTACCCGTATTACTATTCATGTTAATTTGTGAGAGATATTATAGATCAGCATTCTTTTTATGTTGTTCTGGTAATATGTAATTGGGGTGCATAAGAGATGTTTTATTCTCTGTTATGAGAAGTTTCTTGTGTTACTGTGATCAATGGTTTTATTGGAATCTGTCTAACAGGTTCGCTATATATATATTTATATATATGTGTGATTAATTTTTATTAATGGATAAAGCAATGTAATTAGCATGATATGTGATTTTAGTGATAACATGCCCCTATCACTAAAGTTAAAATCACATATATATATATATATGTACGTGAGGAGTAAAGTTTATATCCCTGGTATGAGAGAATTTCAATGGTTCAATTGAGTAATGACCGCCAAAGTGGCACGCTTGATTGGGTTTGAGAAATTTCGGTCTCGTATGATGATTGGGATGTCTCCTGATCTAATGCATAATCATACTCCCAAAGGAGGTGATTGTGTATTAGGTCATGGAGGGATACATGATAGTGTGGTGGAGGAGTGACCGATCCTAATGATTCATATGCCCAAAGGTGATGAATTCACAAAGATTGGAATATATTCTCATAACCCTTATCATGTGGGGAGTGTACAATTGCATGTCATGTTTTCTGCCCAAAGGTGATTATGTGATTTTGCATGTAACTCTCTGGATGTGTACTTGTACGTCAAGTTACACGGTGCTCACATGATGCTAATTATATACATTGCTTGTTTTTCAGTCACCTTTTCTGTAATTAATAACTCTAATATTATTGAGGTTTTTACTACTTCAAATTTTAAGTTGTGGATATATAATTTGTTGCTTAAAAAAAAAAGCAATTGAATTTGCTTACTGTCCATGAAGCGTTTCATTATGGAACACTTGAAAAGAGGTTTGCCTGCGGACTGCACTGCTATAAGATTATGGAAGCCTTAGTTGCTTGAAATTATGTCTTGTCTGATATTGAAATTAGGACATATCTGTAAAGATTGTGTTTAAGTCCTAATGATATATACATATCGTATATGATTAAAAGGTTGTCGGGTTTAACAGGTGGCGTGAGTATTTTGGCAAGTATGACAATGCGAAATAGCTTAAAGGGTCATTTGTTAAATACTTGGTAGATTCTGGGGTGGTAACTTAATTATTATGCCTGAAAATCCTGACAAAAGATTCACTTGAAATTATTTTGTATCTTACCTAGATTGTTCAGAAGGGTATTTGATTTTAAGACTCTAAAGAAGATACAAAAATTATGGAATCACATACTCTGAAATTTCTAAAGATTGACGTAATTGTAGAGGATGGCTGCTCTCAGACTATTAAAAATAATAGTATGATGGAAGTTACTATGTTTTTGTCTTTACCTATACAGATAATTATGGAATCTCCTGTACTATAGACTAAACTTGTTGAGGTTCAAGGTACTATTCTTGATATAGTTTATAATAAAATTTCTTAAACCTCTCAAGTGCAGAATGAAGTGGTTGCAGCTTTATTAAGGAGATTTGTTAGGGAAAGATGATAAGTTATTCCATTAGACTATATAGTCTATTTGTGAGAGCATGACTATAATATCCACTACATGGTTGATTTAGCGACATAAATAAATATTGTTTCTTATCCTCAATTAAGTATGTGATTATATGCCATAAAAGACGATATACAATCTATGAAATATGTTTGGAAACTTACTGACTTGTCTAAAGATCACAAGTTTATTAGTTGCAAATTGACGTACAAAACTAAAAGAATTTCAAACAAAGATTGTGGAATTTAAAGCCAAATTTGTAACTAACGTTTTAACTCGAAAGAGGGGTGGATTGTTTATAGTAAATAAATAATTATTTCTTTAAATGTTCTTTCAGAGTGAACGTGGCATTAATAATTTATTTTGATATAAAGTTATGCCAAATAGATACAAAATCTATATTGTGCAATTGGATGATTTTGCAGCAGATTCAAGTAAACTTGTGTGTAGACTGAAAAGTTCTAATTCATGGTCTTAAGCAAGTTTCCAGACAATATTATTAAAGTTTCATAGTGTTGTTATTTTGTTCAATTAGAAACAAAATAATTCAATATACTGCAAGGTCAGTGGGAGGAAATTTATTTTTTCTCATACTTTGTATACATAATATTTTGCTTACAAGTTGTGACCTTGAGACATCTTATATCCTTTGTACTAAGATCTGTAAGGCTTGTTTTGCCATATTATATTAGATTTTCTCGGAGGACATTTGCTAATTATATATTGAAAATATTCGATATACATTATTGCAAGCCAGGAATTGCTCCTGTTGTTAAGGGTAATGGACTAAATCTATCACATTGTCCTTATTTAGATATTGAGAAAATCTAATTAAGAAAATCTAATTAAGTGGAGTACCTTGTATTAGTGCACTTAATAGTATAATGTATATTTGAATTTGCACTAAACTAAATGTTGTCTTTGTAACGGGACTTCTAGACAGATATCGGTCAAATCCAGGGTATGATCACTAGGTTGCTGTCAAGAAGGTTTTAAGATACTTAAAGAAGATAAGATACATATTAATGTTAGTAGAAAGTGCAGTAAATAAAATTCTATGTCATCTTCTACTATGTAAGCAGTGTTAGTAACATTCTTTAAGGCTGTTACTTGGGCTTTTAGGCTCTAGAACCTCATGAAGGAGTTGATCGTTTTAACTTTATGGATAGATCCATACGGTTGTATTGAGATAACAAATTTATAGTATTATTTATTTACTATAGAGATCTCAATTGATCTAAATATATGGTGGTCAATATTTTTGACCAAAAGCAAATGGTACAGAAAAGTGACGTTTTAATATAATATATTTTCACAGATGATGTGATTGCAAATCCACTAACTAAAGGCCTACGCCCATGTGTATTTGAGTAACATATCGTTAACATGGGCCTAGGAGCATCATGAGATGATGTTGTTTAGTGGAGTTATTTTGGCTTTACTCGATAAAGATTTCATCTCGTGTTCGTTACACTTTGTAACGGTTTGATATGTATCAACTTTTGCATTCAATAAATATTTTGAATGTGTTGTTATTATGTTGAATACATATTGATAAAGTCTCAAGGGATTGAATAAACCTTGAGTGAAGGCTAGGGGCATCCGGGCATCCAGTTATTAGCCTTGTGTATATGTCTTGTGATACATAAAGAAAGGTTAACCATAAGGACAAAACATATGTGGGTTCATTGGAACCATAAAGCATTCTCTTGTGACACAAGTTTTTGTGACACCTAAGGTAAGAGAATTGTGACTGACAAATGGGATCTCTCTATGAGAGATGTTATCCATTTGACACACTACCATATTGAATCCATATCAATAAAGTTGAGAATATTCATGACCATGGAAGGCTCTATGTGTATACATGCAATTACCGCCATGATTCAGTGTTTAAGACTTTATGAGATAGGATTGACTATTAAGAATTATCTCTGGACCAATGCGCGCACATAAGGTACGATTTCAATTAATATAGTCCAAGTGGGAGAATGTAAGAGTTTTCCTAATGTGGACTACATTAATTGATATTATAATTTACTTGTTTTTACGGTTACCGTAAAACAGGGCTGGTCTAAGGTGAGATAGAAAGTTTCTTAATTAGTTTAATATGGGGGCAGGCTAGTGTGTGGGCGAGTTGAGCCTGGCCCGTAATGAGGGGACCATTTGAAACTCTATAAATAGTGCTTTCAAGTCTCTCCTCTAACCCTAATTCTCACATGTATCCTCACCTAAGGGGCGTTTACCTAACGCTAAACGTGAGGGGGCCGCCTCATTGAGCTAGTGATACGGAAGGCAATAGAGGAGAAGGACTTGATGTGTGGATCCTCTTGATATATGTGGGTAATCATTTTTCTGCTTCCGCTCTATGTTCGATGGATCCAGGTGCGTTAATCTTTTTACTCAATTATGCATGTTCTTGTTCTGGTTATGGAGATCTTGGGGTTGCGCAATTTACGTCCAATATGTTGCCCATCGCTAGATCAAAGAAGCGAAAATTACAAAGAGGACACTTCAGATGGGTTTTGCAGATTGGATCGCCGAGAATCGAGTTAGAGTTAAACTCGAATTCCAGGAAACGGAGCCATCGAGAGCTGGGGGAAAGAGGCTGTGTACGGCGTAATTGCCATTGCGGACGAGAGGAAGGAAGGGGTTTAACTGCAAGATTAGGGTTTAATGAGATAAACTACCATTAACGGTAGATGGGAGCTCTGCATGTCGAGAGAGATGAAAACAGCATCACATCCCTCGACAGTTGCATGTGCAGGTTGGGGAGCAAGAGAACAAATCCTTCATGAAACCAAAATGAAGATAATTCAGTTCTAACATATATTCTACCGGGATCAAGAGCTTTTAAACCGAGTTCCAAGACGAGAAAGAATGACATGATTAAGTGGAGACCTAGCTTGTGGATTGAGGATTCGCACCTCCCGAATCTTGTGATGAGCGGTTCGGACTTGCCTTTCCTCCGACCTTTGAGCTTTTGCTCCTCTGAAGCTACAATCAGATGTGTATGGCAACAATCATGATCTTTGCTAACCCGATTAGATCTCACTGCACTCCTGAAATTCTGTGCACATTTTGGTGGCTACAACCCTTCCTCATCTTTTGATACCGAGATAAATCATACGAACTTTCAAGTTTTAGATGAAGCACCGTCATCATCAGAAACACCGATAACTTCCAGCTTCGGCGAAATGAATTCACCATCTTTGATGTTAAGGCTTGATTTCCCATCACTGGCATTCTTAAGCGGATTATACGTTGGATGCGCTTTTATTGAACATGAATACATGAAAAATGAGGACACCTTCATATCGAATACTAAGGAGTGAGCATCATAAATAGAATAATGCTCAAATTTGTTCCAACCCATTGATAATCAAACCATATCACCCCTTATTTCCAATTCCATTGGCCAAATTCCACCATTTGGAACCCTTAGAAGCACCCTTTTCGCGATATTCTCCCCACATGTCCCAAGAACTTTCATGAAATCCCTGTGGAGAAATAACGCATGATCTAAGCCTTTCGGTGAAAATCGAGACAACATATTCTTCTTAAGTCCTGTCTTTGTTGGGACAACAACCATATTTGATGGAAATTCCCCAGAATTGCCAAAATCAGTCTTTTGAAGCACTTCGGTGAAAAAATTGCATCAATTCAATTTCTGGAGAATATGATTTTTTGGTTAGCTTAGCGGGCAAAACAATTATTTTTAGTTTTGCAAATTTTGAGAGGGATCTGATTCCGGCCCTAAATGGAGGAGATAGGTGGCGCCGATATGGGTTGAGGAAACAAGCTGGCAAATTGAGGGCCTTATTTGAGACTAAGTTTATCAGTTCGAGTCATTATTTTAAACATATTTCATTATGAGCTATCTTTTAAGAAAAGAACTCGAATCCATGCCCATACTGCAACTCGCGACAATTGCCAGAGTCCATAGGCAAAAATATAATTCGCCCGAGATGTAGAGACGCGCCCTCACATGCCCCTCCCCCTTCGTATTGATAAGAAAAGGGAAAGAGAGCGCGGGAGAGAGAGCATAAATCGATCGATCAGAGCAGCGAGATCGATGGGAGAATCCTCCGCAGATTGGGCCGGGATCGCCTGGACCTTCCTCACCGAAGTGAGGCGGCGATCGCCGCTTGTCCAGTGCATCACCAACTTCGTGTCCATGGACCTGATGGCCAACACCCTTCTCGCCGCCGGCGCTTCGCCCGCCATGCTCCACTCCCTCCAGGAGCTCCCGGACTTCACCCCTAATGCTGATGCCCTCTGCGTCAACGTCGGCACCCTTACTGCCGATTGGCTGCCGGCCATGAAGCTCGCCGCCGAGCTCGCCGCCAGCTCCGGGAGGCCATGGGTCCTCGACCCGGTGGCCGCTGGGGCTTCGGGTTTCCGGTTGAACTCTTGTAGGGAGCTCGTGGGACTCAAACCCACTGTCATTAGGGGAAACGGGTCCGAGATAATCGCGCTCGCGAATGCCTCCGTCGGATCCACCAAGGTGATTTGATCAAATCCGCAACTTTATACGTGTTTCGTATATATATCTAGAGAGAGAGAGAGAGAGAGAGAGAGAGAGAGAGAGAGAGTTCTCGTTATTGGATATTTGGCAATGATAAAGGCCTTTTCGCTAGTGAGTGGAATTGGGTTTTTCGATTTGACGTTGAACTTGATTCCCGGTGTTCTTATTTCAACCTCTGGTCAAATTTCAGTAGTGATGGGGTTTGTAAACTTGTGCAGACTGATATAAAGTCATGCGAGTTAAGAGATTGAAGTTTGAGCCGTACGGCAACAATTTGCGCAAAGTTAAACAGGATTGGTCTGCTATAAACAATTGATTAATTTGCCTCTGGATGTTTTTTCTCTCTGTCCAAACAGATTGATTGCAATTTTCCGTACACCGAATGGTTCCTTTCGTCAGTAATATCACAGTGAACAGGACTTAAATCTGCACGTCGTGATCGTTTTTAATCTGTAACCTAAGGGACAGACATTGTCCTTGCTGCAACAGTTGAAACTGTCAGATGTGCTTGCGGTTTTTTGCTTTGATTTAGATGCGTGAAGCATGAAGTCTTTGACGTGTAGTCCTGCAGACTTTTATCCCACGTCACTCCCTTGATGATGTCTCGCAAAAACTCAGTTAATCGATACCTCTTTGAATCTCAGAAGTTATTAAGATGTGAGACATAGTTGGAAAAGAAAATGATTGGAGGAACTCGCATACTTGAATTGAAAATAGAACTTGGTTTCTCTTATCTTATATGTTTTGTTTTTTCAAATAATTCTGTTTCTTTTAAGTGCATCATCTTAACAATATCGATCTCAAATCTTTGTTTGGTAATGTTTGTGACTAGTCCTTCACCATATACCTCCCTCTAACAGGGTGTCGACAGCTCCCATGACTCAAAGGATGCAGTAGAAGCAGCAAAGTCATTGGCTCAGGCAAGTGAAGCCGTAGTCGCGGTATCTGGAGCCGTTGACATAATTACAGATGGAAAAAGAGTGGTAGGTGCCTTGAATGGGGTTCCAATGATGCAGAACATTACAGCAACCGGGTGTTCTGTCACGGCACTCATTTCTGCCTTCGTTTCTGTTGACCCTTCACGTGCCTTTGAAGCTACAGCCTCGGCATTATCTATATTTGGCATTGCTGGTGAGATTGGAATGGAGATGGCAAAAGGTCCAGCTTCATTGCGCATGCACTTGATCGATTCCTTGTATGGACTTGAACAAGCCCCAGTTTTTTCTTGTGTTAAGATCTCCAGCATTTGATGAGTTTGAGGTGCCACATAAAGAGTATAGGTGGTATATTAGCCTCCACTGAGTTGGGTAAGACATGTCTCCTAAGTGGCTGACTTAAAAATATGCAAAATGCCATATTATATTGTGATGAGTATCATTGTCCATAGAAACTTTGCACAAAAGTTCTGTTCTTGAGCATAACGTTAGTTTTCTGTTCTCATAAGGTTTTATGCAAACTTAAAGCATAACTCTTAGTCTTAGCACTCTGAGATATCATGGGAAGCTGCTGTTATGGCTCACAGTTATATATACTTTTCTCTCATATCGTTGGATAATGCAATATACTCATTGCTTATGGCTAGGATTGGTCAAGAGTCTTTTGACATCAAAAACTTATACCATTCAATGTCTTTGCGAATCTGAATTTAAGGGCCCTGGTGTCCAAATAATAAAATCCATGAGAGGAAAGGCTTGATAAGGTGATGTGCTTTAGCACTCATGAAGTGAGTCTTTAAATTTATGCGGCAGCAACTTGCCTGCTTGCTGGTTGTGTAGACTAGATGGCAATATAAGATGGTTATGGATCTCACTTTTCTGAACAAGGCTTTAGGGTTTCGATAGAATTCTACTTTTACAGGTTGTTGAGGTAACCATGGGTGCTTCCTGTTGAAAAATTGCATGAATCACGTCGTTTCCCTCAGCAATTGTTTGGAACTGTTGCTCGAGAAGAGACCAATTTGGACATCAACGGCACTTGGTTATCTTTTTAATCATTGCAGAGAATGAAATCCGATGCACCAGTAATCTATCCTCGTTAAGTCATATGAGAACTAGGATGTCGAGGAATTCTCTCTTCTTAATACTGGATATACTATATCTTTTTTGGTCGGATAATACCCGATGTACTGAATATCCTCTGTTCTATAGTGTGCTTCATTGTCTTGTGAAATAGTTCTAGTATTAATCATTTGTTGCTTCCGTTGTAGTCATGAATCTAATCGGTTCCTTATCTACATAGATTACTCTTTGGTAACTTTCAGGTCTCTGCCTGTTACGCTAACTGGTAAATGCTTCTGCTGCCTATAGCAGACAAGATATAGCTGGTATGTCAGAATTTATAGTTGATTCTGCGATTCTTATTGAAGAAGTTTTCTTCTTTAGTGGATAGTTTTAGGGTCAAATTAATTGATAGATTTTATGAGACCTCGTGGATCGAGTGAGGATTCAAGGGTTCTTTTTTTTTTTTTTCCAGTTCTCTTTAGGTCAGTTCTACTTTGTTCCTTCTTTTTTTGGTTCGCCTAAGCTAAAGGTGTCATCTTCCTTCAAAATGATTTCCACGCGTGATTTAGAACCATTTGCTAGAATTTAGGCCTTGGTAATCAACTTGTACACAGTACAGGTAACATTTCGAATGGAAATAAACAGATGGACAGCACTCGTTTTCTCCCACACAACTTCACATGGTTTCTCAGCAACACGGGGGCCTAATACTTTAGATGGACTGTGATCCTGAGCAATGTCTCTGCACCATCTATGACAGTCTGGCCAGATGGCACAAGCGGCCGCACTTCGGCGAATCCGCAAGCATTCTCGAATTTCCCAGTACCACTAGTGATCGATAAATGTGACATGGGGCTCCCGATCTTGTATATGCCGTAGAAGTTGAGGCTGTCGCCATATTCTCCTCCCTCGATCATGGCCGTGAACGCCATCATCTGCGTGCTCCCATCCGCAGAACTGGCGACGTACACTCCCTGCGCTTTGCCAATGGTTTGTGACCCAAGATCAGGGCTTAACGTCAGTACATCGTCGATCACAGTGATTGTCCCGAACCCGAGGCCCAACCCGTCAGGACCCAGCTGGGTCTGGATATTGAAGTTGTTGCCGTTGTTGTTCTGATTGATGACGGGCTTTCCTGCAAAAGTCGTGCCGGCCAAACCAGTCCCAAGTGGGATCCCAGTGACGCCATTAACCGTGGGGATAGCCCCGTTCGCGTTGGGAATAGCCACGCCACCTTGCGGAGGTATGAACCCTATCGGCCTCGCAAAAGGCACCTGACCGGTGTATATGTTGCCGAGCAACCCCGTGACAGGCCTTGCTGTAGGGCTGCTTCCCCCGAGGATGTCGTGCATGTAGAGCTCGAGGACTGGCTCTCCGCCCGCGGCTGCTGCAGTGGGGCCTGCTGCCACCACATTGAGCAGCAAGTGGACCGCCGCGATCAGCACCGCGATGGGAATTTGTAATGATGATTGCTTGGACAACATCTTTTTAAATGCAAGCTTGAGAAGCTCGGAATTTGCAAATGACCCAGAGAATTTCTGATGAAGATGATCATCCACTTTCAATATGCAGTTTATATAGAGATTTTCTTTAGGCAGAAACTGATATTGTGGAGTGGCTGTGAGAATGCTTAAGGTGGTGAAGTCGTTAGGAAGTGGGGTTGTGGAGTTGGTCATGTTTGTTTAGGTGATGAATTTTATTTTAGTTGACACATGGCAGGCATTGATTGACTAGATACAGATTAATTTTGTGTCTTCCTGGAGATTTCTTGAAACCTAGATCATTTTGCTTTATTAAACCATACCATCCTTTTCAAAGCGTTGCAGGAAAAATAACACTAGACCGTACTAGAAAATAATTTATCAATATCCTAAATGTATCTATAACCCTTTTAAACTCTAACAAGTAAATTACAATCCGTGCCAATTTATTAGGCGCAACTCCCAATAGGATAAAAGCTATGCTATCCAGAGTTATATCCAACTCACCAAATATAGCCTTATATTAACAAGTCATCTTGGAAGAAGAACTTAGCTCAATTTATTCCTGAAAACTTTGTAATGAAGTTAAAAAAATTTGTGAAAATATGGGCTCCAAAGCCACTGCTCTTTGGAAAAAAATCAGCGGGTAATTAATGACAAAACATCAATAAATCAAACTAAGTATCATATGACTTTCTTTTGTAATAGGGAAAAAGCCATGAAAAACCCTAAACTTTGCCCAAAATAACACATTTACCCCAAACTTTTTCTTTTTTTTTTGTGACCCAAGGAACCTCCATGTGTCGCTTCGCGGCAGAGTAAACCCTGGGGTGGATTTGGCCACCACCACAGACCCAAGCACAAGTGAATCGGCAGCTTGCACTAAAGCATCGACCACGCGAAGTTTCGAACTCCTCCCCCAACAGTGGAGTACTAAGGTCGAAACCAACGCGGCCACCTCGGGCGGTGGTCACAAACTTTTTGTGACGTGAAAAAACTTCAAACTTTTCAAATCGTGACACATCTACCCCATTAAGAGCATTTTTGTCTTTTTATTCTGGTTTTTCCTTTTTCTTTTTGTCTTCTTCTTCCCTTCGCCGGCCATGGCGGAGGGAAGCCGGTGTCAGCGAGGGCCGCCCTCGCCCGACGCCGGTGAGGGTGACCCTCGCCAGATCAGGCAAGGATCGTCCTCGTCAGACGCAAGCGAGGGCCGCCCTCGCCTGCGTCAAGCGAGGGCCGCCCTCGCTTGCGTCGGCGAGGGTGTTCCCGCCCTCGCCAAGGCCGTCCTCACCCGACACCGGCGAGGGCCGCCGACGCGGGCCCGGGGCCGCCCTCGCCTGCGTTTGGCGGGACGACCCTCGTCCGACGCAGCGAGGACGACCCTTGCTTGCGACGCCGAGGATTGTCCTCGCTAGACACATGCGAGGGTAGGGACACCCTCGCTCAACGCCGACGAGGGCACCCTCGCCGGATCAAGCGAGGGTGTCCCCGCCCTCGTCAAATCGGCGAGGGCCGCCCTCTCGCACGGGCGAGGGTGTCCCTACCCTCGCTAGACGCAGGCGAGGGCAGCCCGACGCCGACGAGGGCAGCCCGACGCCAGACGTCGGCTTCCCTCCGCCGGCTAGCCGGCGGAGGGAAGAGAGAAGAAAAAAAAAAGAAAAGAAAAATTTAAAAATGAAAAGACCAAAATACCTTATAATTTTGGGGTAAATGTGTCACATAACAAAAGTTCAGGGTTTTTTTGTCACAAAAAAAAGTTTGGGATAAATGTGTCACGATTAGCAAAGTTTATGGTTTTTCACGTCACAAAAAAAAGTTTAGGTAAATGTGTCACTTTAGGCAAAGTTCAGGGTTTTTCGTGGCTTTTTCCCTTTGTAATACAACAATTTCTTGGAATCATTCATTACATTGCCTTAACTATTGATTATTTATCGGCTTCCCTTAATTAAATATTTGTGCCATATTTTTGATGCAGGAAAAAGAAAGTTAGATAATAATTTAAGTTGGATTATGTTTTTTTTATTATTATTTCCATTTTTGTTGTATCAAAGCATGACCCACTTCTATTTAATCACCAAATTCCATTTAAAAAAAAAAAAAGGGAGCCACTTTTAGTGCCTTGTGCTGCTCAAGGGCTAAGGGTGCATTTGGTTTAGCATCCCCGAAGGGTTTTCGACCTCCGAAACCCTTTGAAAAAATGTTGGACCGTTTAACAACTATTTTGAATGAGTTTTTGACTTGAAGCCAGCATTAAAAAGGTTGAAAGACCAATGCTATTAGAAATTAACTTTAGGTTTTCAACATTTGGTTAAATGCAAACTCCTTGTTATCAGATTCCTAGTAAAACTTATTCTAATTCAGATTTTGAAAATCTTTTCCATATATCCCTCACTTCTTTAGAACAAGACCTAGTATATTTTAAAGCCAAGTCCATTGTCCCCATTTTCCTATAAAAATCTTTGTCTCAAAGTTTGTTAAACTAATCACAGTCATTGCTTTTATAGATATTGGTGCAAGTTCTTCAATTCTAGAGACAAAAGTTTTTCTCGAAGAATATTGGACTTCTTGTGATCAAAATTTCAATTCTACCATAACAGATACTTTTTCTATAAATATGCGAACTACACTAGTAACTATTTAGTTTTTCCCTTAGTGCTCCATAACCGCTAAAAAAATTTGATCTAGTCTCCCCAACAAAGATTTGATCGTTGTTTGAGATATTATGACTCAAATTCCTCAGTTCTGCATATTCCTAGAAAAGGCCTTAAGTATAAAGATTAATTCTCTGAATTTGTCAATACCCAAAGGCTTTTCTCATCCAAATGAGTTTATTAGATCCAATCATGCAAAAATTGTTACAATCCTGTTCAAAATCCCATTCTAAATTCTTTCAAAAATGTTCTCATCCCTTGTGAAAAAATCCAGAATTCTTTGTTCATCTCCCTTTCAAGAAAAATGAAGATATAAATCCTACCAAGGCAAGTCACATAAGAATGAATCCAAGACATCTTATTTTACTCAAAAGGAAATGCTTAGAGTTATTGCAACAAAGCCCTATTAAAATTTCATATTCTCAATGAACTTGTGAAGCCTTTTATGTCAACAAATGAGTTGAGCAAAATAGAGGGAAAATGCGGCTAGTGATAAATTATCGCCCCTCAACCTTTTCCTTCATTATGACAAATTTCCCTTGCTCTCAAGAAATTTCCTTTTTGCGGAATTATCCAAAGCCCATATCTATTCTAAATTTGATCTCAAAATTGGATTTTGGTAATTAGGCATTCATCCTAAAGACATGCCCAAGATTGGATTTTGTATTCCAAACCAACATTTTCAATGAAAAGTCCTCATTTTTGGCCTCAAAGTAGCCCCATCTTTATTCCAAAAGGCCATATGTCGAATTTTCCAACCAATCTTGTCAAGTGTAGCAATCTACATTGACGATATCTTACTCTACAATCTTGATGAAGAATCTCATTGCTAACTCCTTGAGCAGTTTGTAGACATCGTAAAAAAGTATGGAATAAATTCTCTTAAAGAAAGATGATTATTACCAAAATAAAAATCGAATTTTTTAGTCTGCACCTTAACAAAGGTACGTACTATCTAAGGCCACACATTGCTCAAGAATTGCTAGAGTTTCCACAAGAAAATTTTACAACAAAGCAAGTTTAGACTCTTCCTCCATTGAAAATTCCATTTACGGAAAAGAGAATCCTCTAGACTTATTTCAATGATGAATATTAGGCGACCATACTGTTTGAAGAAATTAATGGCAAGTGACACCTCTACGCTTACAAAAGTGGAAAGTTTTCTCTGGCTGAAATGTGTTATCATTCCATTTTCAATGAGATTTTGGCAGTAAAAAATGGAATAAAAAAGTTTGATTTCCATCTTATTAGCTATCATTTCCTTGATAAAATTGAACACGGTATCTTTTCCCCAGATGACCAGGTTTAAACAAAAGTAGATTCCAAAAACCCCAACTACTTCGATAGGCTAAATGGTTTTCGAAATATTCTTTTGAAATTAAACACATTTCTGGAAAAAAGAATATGCTTGCTAATTTTCTGTCCAGACCAAAGGCTCCCATGAAAATCAATATGTACATTATGAGGCATGCTTTCCATATATTTCATCACAACAAAAAGTATAAGATTGACAGAATGCGAGACTGGCCAACTTTGAATTACCCCTAGTAAATCATTGAACAAATTCAAAATGGCAGCCTCACTAAAAATCTAAAGAACCTCATGTGGCAATGCCACACGAATCTATTCATACACCATGAAGGCTCAATTTTTTATCCTTTTGGATTAAACTCCAGGTATCCATTCATACATCCTTTAATTTGGAAGAAAGATGATTTCACAGATGAACTCTAGTGGTTTTGTTATGGTACTTAATTAATAAGTACTTAATAACTATTGAGTTTCCAACCGGAAAGTTCATTGCCAACCTTAGCAAGATATTGGCATTCAGCCGAAACATTGAAAATGAAAGTAATAGGAACCTCCTTACTGTCCTTAATTGGTTATATCCTCTCACTCATTAGAAGCGCCTCTTCCAACAGGAATTGAGAACTGTCTGACTAGAACCAAAAATACACACCATTGTATTTCTTCAATGTCCATGGGCTTTTGTGCGGAATAATGGCACCATTGCTGATGCACCACAAGGCATAAACACCACATCTTACAAACCTCAACCACACCTTAAAGAAGCCCGCATTTACAAATCATTTCCTGATTGTGTTGGATCTGTTGAATACAATTATAGAGAACTCTAGAGAGTTCTATGCCAAGATAACAAGACCAGCTCTGAAGATGTATGGAGTTATTTCATATCTATTCTATGAGATCATTATAACCTTGCACTAGAAGTCAAAGAAGCATTCAAGGAATTCGAACAAGTAGAGAACCAAGCAATGATACCTCCATCACAAGAGTAGGAAATGACAGACACAGACGATCCTACACAGCCATCTCATGACCTCTATGCCTAATAGGAGGTCATCTCTCTCAAGACCCTTACGATCACGGATTTTTTATTCTTATCCCTTGGACTAGACACATCTTACTAAGCTCAACCAGAAAATTGGCCCCAATTAAACATGCCCACCAACACTCTAGGACTCATGAGGAAGCTTCCTCCTTGAGTGGAATAAACATGTGAAATACCTAACATCACACAGAAGTCACACGAAGCTCCTTTAACATCAAACTTTCATAACTTGAATAGAGATACAAAGAACAACTCGCAATGCATAACTCTGATGATTCAGACTATGACTACAACTACAACTCTCACAATGGAAGATAGGCTCGTAGCTAGGTCATTGTAACACAAGTCACTAAAGCAAAATACTGTAGTAATAGGCTAAGGAAATCACTGTTCACAGTCACTGTTCATATCACCTAAAATAATTCCGGACTAGATTTTTTGAAGCCTCTGTTTGTTTTAGACCCGTGAGCATGGTCCTTGTTTGCTTGTGACCTCTTAATACCTATGAAAGGCAAAGATGATGTAATGTGTTGGGCATATACCCTTGAAGTAAAGTGTGTGTTTGTAAAAATTCTCAATCTCTCTAAATACCTCTTCTTCTCCAGCCCGATAGGATCCTCTAAGAAATGTAGCTTGGCTAGTTAGAAATGTTACCATCCTAACACTCTTGAGTACTTTACTGCTAAAAGACTGTCCTTGAAGGGCTTGAACAAGAGGTTCACCCATTGTAGGAAGACATTTGCAAAAACTAGCTTCGTTCTCCCTAATTCTAAGCATAAGTCCCCTCAAATGTTACCATTTTGGCACCCTTGAGTGTCTTTATGCTCTAAACTAAAACTCAAAGTAGTTTTGTTGCTAAAAGGCTGTCCTTGAAAGGCTTGAACAAGAGATTCACCCGGGCATACTATAGAAACTGACTCAGTTTTCCTTAGTTCTAAGCATAGGTCCCCTTATTGGTATTAGAGTCATGGTCTTATTTGTAACTTGGTTCATTCCATATGCTTAGCAGGTGAATCCAGTGCTAAAAAGATTTTGTCCACATCATGTCTAATCCCGATATCCTATATGCTCTAGTTACTTTTACTACTTCTCCATCTTTCTCATCTCTTTCAGACTTTCCTATGTTAAATGTTTTTAAGATTGACTATTGTTATGAAGTCTCTCTTAGTGATGACACACAGATCTCTAAAACTCAACTCCCTCTTGTGAACCCATATTCTGCTTTTACTAAACCCACCTCATCATTTTCTCCCATCTGCTCTATTTGATAACTTATCCGTCAAACTCCCAAAGAAGTAAAAGAGTATGTACATCCTCCAACTTTGATCAACATCCCATTCCAGCCACTAAAAAAGAGTATTTTACTACTCTCCAATTCCCCTAGAATTCCCTAAACAATGGACCTAATAGGGATTCTCCTATGTCCATTATGGAGCTATCCGTATTGGCCTCACTTTCATGACTGAAAAGGCCTACCAATTGTGACCAAAATGGTCCTATTGGATACTCGGTTCTTAGAATACCAGCATGCTTATATTGGAATAGTCCAAACCACTTTGAATGTTGGGATAGTCTCTGTAACCTTATATTCAAACTTCAATCTTACTCTTTCAAATCCTTAGTTACTTTCCTTTTTGAAGGTATAGATCCAGCTCATTGGAGCACCTTAGACTGTTAATTCTATTGCAGCGACACTAAACTATCAGATGGTTTATCAAGTGCAAAACCATGCTCTTAAGTGTTTCTATGCTTTGAGCTAAAACTCTGAGTAGTTTGCTGCTAAAATGATATCCCCGAAGGGCTTGAACAAGAGGTTCACCCATTATGAGAAGACATACCTGTAGAAACTAACTCCATTTTTCCTGGTTCTAAGCATAGGTACCATCATTGGTATCAAAGCATCCAACACCTAACCAACTATCTCGACACTCTTAACACACAAGTCAAAAATTCCGAAATGTGAGTTTGGAATTCCAACACGTGATTCCAATATGCACGACGTCAAATTTAAACATTTTCAATAAATGATGGATCAAAATATAAATATGTAAGAAAATAATAAATAATCAAAATAATAAATGGTGAATAAAGAAAATCACCAAGTCTTACCTCCAATGACACACAAATCACCCCCAAGTTGGTTTTTTTTCTCCTCTTCTGATACGCTTTTAACACACGAGTCCATACTGTGGATTGCTTATTTTTTTCTCCAAGTTTTATAGATTACTTGAGTGGAGTTGAATTTGTCAAATTGAAATAATAGATGATATTAATGAATGGTAGATTAATGTTTTTAATGAAATTCATTTTGGGCTCTTTTTTTATTGTTTTTTTAATTTTAATTTGAATCAAATTAATTTAATTAAAATAATCATAAAAATGATTATTTATTATGTATATATAAAATTATACATTTAATATACAATGTGTCCTAATATATCAAAATTCTCTATTTTTTTAAAAACAACGTGTCAACATGTCGTGTCATATTACGTCACGTTTTGCATGTCAGTGTTGATACTACTTAGACAAATGGTCTCAAACCCTACCTGTTGCAACAATGGTTTTACTTAATTTTCTTATGCTTATTAGTTTTTTTTAAGGAATTGCCATTGACCTAATATGGGTTGATCAGAGACCAAGTAAAATGTGAGAGTTTGTTTCACTTCTACATACTATAAATTCGAGGCATGGGAACTAGATTATGCCAAATATATTCTCACCACCAAAATTTGGTACCTTTTCTCTTTATACAAAAATATTTAATGGAATCTTTCACTTTTCTACTTTGTCTTAGGACATGTAATCTAGATTGCCATGCAAGGAACTCAAACGACCAAACCTGAACAAATCGATAGCAAAAGTAAAGCATATCCACATATTGCACAAGCCTAGGCCCAAGCCCATGCCATGGCACAATACCCCTAGAATAAGGAACTAATTAGATAGGTAATCCAATTTCAATTTTTTGCGTACAATACTACGAAATGCACTAATTCCAACTTTTATATTTCTGTCCAAGTGCAGATAGTCCACATCTTCATAGATAGGTCTATTTCACTGAGTCTCCATGCATACTTATTAATATAGAAGGGAATTAAAGGTGTTTAATCCATGCTTGCTCAAGCTCTGCTAACATAGGCAAATTACCTCGCTTGAGCTGAAACAGGTGAATTGAGGGTTCCTTCCATGGTAACTACAGTAGCGGTGAATCGTAAGCGGTAGTGGAGGCGAAGCAAGAGGAAATTATCCATATGAACGGAGGACCAATCCACCAAGGCTTTCACGAGCGCTAGTGGGTCCTTCAATTTGAATTAACAAAAGCAATGTCTCCTCATTGAACAAATAAAAGCAATAGCCTTACCACCAACATCACCTCCCTCACCCCCTCACAAAAAATCAGTCATTTCTCCATTCTACAAATCAATCTTAAATGGAGCAAAGAAACATTTTAAACCCACTTGAAGTCTCCGGAGAAACATCACCTAGCCAGAACAAGAAAGTTAGCTCTTCCATTGCTATATTCCAAAAAGCAAACTTTTCTCCTCTTGTTCGAGAAAGTTCAAAGCTTTTTTGTCCTACCCATGAAGAATTCATTGACCATCAAGGAAGATGTCGTCATGTTCCAAAAATACCTGCACCAACCGATGTGGACGAACATGGAAAGTAAAAAAGAACTCCTGTTGTTGAAGCTATCCTAAACTGGCAATTAGAGACTCTTCTAGCACACAATAATGCCCTCAAGATGATTGATTTCAAAATTGTGGATGTGCAAAGGGATTTTAAGAGATATGATGAAACCACCAAGAAAATGCTTTCGGACTTCTAGAAAATGCTTCATGCCTTGGAATTCGGACAACATCTGGGATATCATCATCTCAAAAGCCCAAAGGCAGAAATAGAGAAGCTCAAGAGGCAAATCCAACTCATTGAATAAGGAAAATTCAAGCCTTTTGATCCATACTCAATTGTGCCACGAACTGAGTATTCACAACCACCATCACCAAAAAGCACTTATATCTTTTGCTGGTCTTACAAAAACCTCTACTAGACGAGACAAAACTAATGTGGTAGAAATGTGAAATCGCCTTAAAGAACTGGATTGGTTAAGGAAAGAAAAGGGAAAGGAAAAGATTCTTCAATCAAGGAGAAGCAGGACCAAATGATGTTATCCAACCCGTTGGAAACATTCTTGAGAGATCTAGGCAATCAGGAAGAGTAGTCTAACCCCTTGAAAGATCAAATTTAGCTTCCATTAGAATCAGCTTTTCCAATCATTTCAAAATCGGAACTAGATACAGTATCTCTTTCATCGTTCTCCTCTTTTTCAATCCTTGGTATCGAATCATTTCCTATTGTACCAACCACTTCTTCAATATTCATGGCCAATCCCCCTGATCAAAAGATGGATTCTAACCCTTCCAAACCAGAGGTTGTTTAACCAAATAATCCATCCCAGAATCTAACTCCCTCCTCTAAATAGTTTTTTTACTGTTGATAATATTCCTTATTCCAAATGGCTAGAAAGATTCGAAGAATTTCATACTTGGCTAAACGCCCAAGCTCTCACAAATCACGACAAGTATGATGCCCTTTTTGGATTTGTTACAAGATTCACAAGTAGTCTCAAATATTAGTGGCAATCGGTGATAGAGTAAGACTAAGTTCAATTTCTACTCTCAGTAGATTTTGGTCAAACTATTGCTCTCCTTTACCATTTTTTCATTAGCAAGCCTTTTGACCTCCATGAGCTCAAGAGAAAAGAGTTTTCTAAAAGAAAATGCTGCTCTTTTTAGAAAATGCATCTCAACAAATGTTATCGGGAAATGCTCAAGCTCTTCTATGGCCTTGAAATTGATGTAAACCCGAAATGGGTTTTTTCCAACTTCTATTTCCAAGGAGCTATCTCAGCAAGTTGAGAGATCTTTTCTCAACAAATAGAGAAGAATTATGGACATTCCTCTAAGATCCATTTGTGCCTTGATGATTTGTGTTTAAGGCACCAAATGGTGAAAACTTACCTCACGGATAACAAAGAACTTGATGGAGCCTATTTGTGTCAAAAGTTGAAGATTAGGTGTTTTAAAAGAGATTGTAATGGTTCTTGTGGAAGGTCTTCCAGAAAAAAGAAACAATTTAAGAGGTAATTGGGTAGGAAAATCCAAGCACGAATCTAAGCATTGTCATAGAAAAAAGAAATGACAATTCCTATGAAAAATGAAAGATCGATCAAACTGATCAAAAAAAAAAAAAACTCAATATCTTAGACCACATACAAGACTAAGAAAGAGACCGTCAGAATAGAACAATAGCCCTATGGAAATACTAATCATTGGCTTCAACTTCATAAGACTCGAAAGGGAAAACAAGCCACAGCCATGGGCTCTTGCTAATCCTAATTTGTTTGAGAACTTTCTTGAGCATGGATATAGAAAAATCCGAAGGCATGATGCTACACCATCTTAAATATCTGGCACAGACTAGCATCTTGGAGGGCCAGGTAACCATTACAAGATATAACCATCTCAAGGAAAATACCCTTTTCTAGCAAGTTTCTCCTAGTCAATTCAGGAATTCTTCTCAAAAGTTCATCCTCTTGTAGGGAGGCCTCATTCAGATACAACTATCGCTGCATCTTTCTGAAAAATTCCAGAAAGCACCTCTGACTTTTGAGTGAGACGGCAGTTTTAATTCCAAGAAAGAAAATCGATCAGCTGCACCATTGTTCTTGATCTGAAGCAACGTTTTCAAAATGACTTCCCCATTCTCCAAGTTCAGAAGTGACCACAAGATCAAGGGGCAGACTAAGGCAATGATAATTGGCTGACTAGAATGACTAACGGGGCAATCCTTGACTTTCTTATTGATTATCCTTCCTTCTTCGTGCAGACCGATGACACAAGACCCACAGGGCTATGAGAAAGAAATTTATGGAAGACTGTGGCACCCCTCGAATGGCCCCCGATCCGTTGGGGTCATCACAGTGCGCTTACCTTTCACTCATCCCGATAATATATCACTCTAATACCATAGAATTATAATAGGTCCATAAGTCGTGGGGGTTTACAACATTTAGATCGGTCCCTGTGCAGTTTATATGGCGGAAGCGTATCCAACAACTCCCTTCCCTATATTCAGAAAATGGTGCACACCAATTAAACATTTTATAAGTTAAAGCCGAATACTTTTATTTACATAACTAGATGGACATCATTCGTCAGTACACCAAAATGCCATAGTCTTCTATACTCGGCTATACTTCAAAAGATGACCGACATCTTTTGCAACAGTCATATACTTAAAGTCCATCGATCAATGTTGGCATCCCAAAGTTCCTTCCTCTGCTATCCCCCTTCTCACAACCATATCCAACCACTCGATCCATCTGCTAGTGGCGGTGGCGGCAGAGGTATCTTGTCTAGTTTGAAATGTTAGTCCCCAAAATGGGTGAGTACAACCACTCAGCAATAAAAGATTCATCAAGCTATATCAAGCAATACCATCAATATCTAGACTCATGCAGGATAGACAAAATCAAATAGTCGATGGATCAATATACATCAAAATCATGAAATCCTTTAATGCAATGGCAGATGCAATTTCAAAAGATTCAGATGTATCATATCTAGTTACACAAGTCCCTATCATAGAGCCAAACTGTAATGACACGTCCCATTCTATGCCATGCAATTTAGTCCCATGACCAGACCACACTCACACTTAATATAATCATTCGTTTTATCATTCAAAAGGTTCCATCCCCCCAAAGGACCAATGTTTGCATCCTTCTAGGATTCCATACCGAACCCTAGTGTCGCGAAAGCCTCTGGCACACACCTCCGGGCATCCGACACACACCTCTGGCACACACCTCTGGGCATCTGGCATCCCACCTGGCATCACGAGGAATCGCCGGGGGCTTCCCATGAAAATGGTTACCCCTACCTTCCGGAATTACGTACCGACATACCACCAGGCCTCCCCCGGAATTACTTACCGATATACCACCGGGCATCCCGAAACTCCTAAGGAAAAACCTCTTGCATTCAGCCACTTAGGGCCACTGGGCATCCACAAGGCATCGACTCACTCGATCCTTTGGGCATCTCGACTTCCGGGACATCGTTGACCCGAGGGTCCAACGGCAACAATTTAACATTTTAAATTTACAAGAATCCTTTCCAATGTCAAGAACAATCCATTTCATGCATTCACTATCCAATCTTAATATTGCACAATTATCGACAACCAGTGCCATCATATCACATAACCATTACAAAACACATTCACTTTTAGGACATTTTTGTGATAATTCGAAAATAGAGTAACTTGATTTTACCATGCACAGTTCTGGTAAATATTTCAAAATAAATACTAAATGAGCTCGAAAAATTGTGAAATTTTAACAAGTTGTCAATGAGACTTTAAGGAAAAAATTTCGTGAAGAACACTAGGTCAAATTCCTTAGTATCAAGAGTAAAAATTCTGTATTCCTTATTGACATTCTGTAAAATTTCCAGATTTAACATTTCCATATAAAAATCATTTCGTCGACCAAATCTTGTCTATTAATGCTAAATTTTTGATATGTTACTCTTACAGATGTGCTATCCAACTTTCACTAAGGATTCAAAGTTCAACTCTATCTAGATAAATACAGAAAATTCGTGGAATCATCAAAGGTTAGGCTGTTTTTCTACGGAACGGTTTTTCTGTTTTAAAATGAATTGCTTCTATCTACACGTTCTTGTATTCATATAGCTATAACTATGAGTTAAACTCAATCTAATGGATGTTATCTTAAGTAAAATGATTCTATTCCTCATCTTCATCTCTAGAAATTAAAGCGACACAATATAAACGACTTTCTATCCATGTTCCTCTAAGACAGGAAACATCTAATGCTTTTCTCTTCATTTCCAGCTCAATCAAGCCGTTTGTTTTACTACAAATTCATCATGTAGCATCTCAACACACTTACACAGCATCTAGGAGTAGTCAGAGTACATTTTCACTCACCTAGAATCCTTCTCAACTCGATACACAACAAATACTCACATCTCGACTCATGTAACTCAACATGCATCACCTTTTCTTCACTCGGCACACACCATTACACCTCACTCAACAATCACAGCTCACTCACAATTAGATTTCGAGACATGCAAGCCTCAAATGCAACATGCAATGACTTATAGCCTCAATCTAGAACTTATCTAACTCAATCCAACACAAAACAACAACTTCACATTCAATCCTCCACAGATTGGCATTCAGTTTTCAACTCAACCTTTCCTCAAGTCTCTATTGCACTACACTAGACAGCAAGAGCGCTACATCACATAGATTGATGAACTTCTACTTGCCTCTAATTCCTTAGCTTGACAGCAAGCAAAATCGAAAGCTCGGGCTTGGCTCAACGGCAACGAAGACCAGCGGCAGTGACGGTGGCAGCGCACCAGCACGGCGGGGACTAATCTCCTTCTTCTTTCCTCGCCGACTCACTCTCTCAGTTTCTCTCGCTCAAGCTCTCTCTTCGCCCGCTGGTTTTCCTTTTTCTCTCTCCCCCTCTCTTCCTCGACTAATCCGTCCATTTATTCTTCTGTAAGTTTACTTAAATTTTAAATTAATTCTTTGCTAATCCTAAGCTGCTTCGTGGCAGCTTGCAACGGGGAAACATGGAGGCTTATGGGCGAGCACTCGACAGCTTGCTCGTCCATGCAATGGGCGGAACTCCAGTTGTCACTCCTCCTCTAGCGACGTGGCCATCATTTGCAGGGTCTCGGTCAACATCTCTTCTCACTTGTTGACCATTATGTCGACTAATTAAGTGGTTACTATGGAGTGGTTTGGGTCGGTGGGTTGCGGCTTTATTACTCCTAATATGCACCAGAGACCGGAAATACGACAAATTAACTAGAACCAGATCAGACCGAGGAGAAAGAGGAAAACACAGAAAAGACGATGATACCAAATTGGTGAGGAAGAAGAAGACCTAAAAAGACCTTTCCCAGCGAAGATGAAAACCATGACACAGACTTACAGAATGGCACGGTCTCTAGGACGAAAGGAAGAAAAGATCGAGCTTTGTGGCTCGCGACGACTCAAACGGGCGGATTCCATGTCCAAGATAAACCTGAATCTGTTCAGCACCTTTTCCACTCTTGTTCGAGGGTTCCCCATGAAAAACGAGTAGGGTTGACGTCTAAGGGCTTTGACACGTTCGCTGCTTAGGGCTTGTTTAGCGTATCTTCAAGCGGACCTGAAACTTCGCTGCCTAGGGAGCAAGCGCCAGGGCAGCTATTAGAGCTTAGTAGCTTCTGCATTCTGGTCTTAAGCCAACCAGTCCTGTCAATCCTAAAATGAAAATGATAGATTATAGAAAGAATTGCGTGAATCTAATCTCGTGGGCTTATTTTGTTAGATTCTGGATTGAGAAAGCACCGCCCAGTAGTGCCTTTAGCGAATGCGTTCACGAGGCCGGTCCCCGGTGGCTAAGAACCAGTCCTCACTTTTGAAGCCTAAAAGCCACTTTTTTAAGTATAGCTCAAGGCGGTATCGAATAGTCAACTTAGCCGTTTATAGAGCATGACCTGGATCCCCAAATACTCGTGAACTACGTCAGTCAGAAAGAACGCCTACCTTAGAATGAATCTTGGTCTAAGTTGGCGTTGTGGGTCGAATGAGAATTTCGATCGAGCATGCGATCCTCCTCGATCCCAGGAGGGCATTTGATTCTACGCTCGCTGGGACAGGGAGGTCAAGGGTGGACTCAATATCCTAGTGCCGTTCAAAGGAGTGTCGCTACACTCGACGATAAAGGAAAGGTACCGCATAATAGGGGGGTAAGGGGTAGTTTAATTACTCCGAATGAGCGAGTTGTAGCACTTCGACAAAGAAAGGTTTATTTGAATGCCCACTCACTGTATCGGAAAGACCGTCGGAGAGAATGGCAGTTTGATCGAGCAGTAGACCTGATAGGACAGGACTCTTTAGGAAAAGGGCTGCCACTGGCCTGGCGATCACTCAACAAAATTAGCAAGCAGCCCCGGCCCGGGAGGAAAGCAAAGATTTTGAGCACTCGGGCAGCATTGGTTGATAAGGGCTATCTTTTTCGGGCTTCTTAACTGAACTGAATACGTAATATACGACATACGACATTATAGACTGAGACTCGGCCAGTTGACTCGATATATAGATTGATCTTGACTTTATAGGAGGGTTAACTAGACCAACTCGAATAAACGCACCCTCTCGCTCATGGCGGGGATGATTCACATCCAAACTAGCTGGAATGACGATCTTCTCCAGCGCGCGCTTAAATGAAATAGGAACGGCCGGGCACAGCTACGCATGGAAGACGAGAGAACAAAGTCAAGTTTTCCTACAGGGGTTTTAAATGCACCCCTAAAGGAATGGAATAGTAAGGCGTGGATGGTATTCACCCCGACTGTTTAAGGGAAGAGACGACTGTCTTGATGCCATCTCTTCTGTGAGGGCGAGTTTACGAGCGCTCTTCGTGCTTATCTTCCCGGGAAGTTAAGTGGCTTCTTCTCCTTTTTCATCAGGACTGAGTGGTCCTCTTCAAGCTGTAACCACCACTTGTCCTCAAGATCTATTTCCCTTCCTGTTCTTGGGCAGAAGTTCCTGGATTCCCGTCTCCTTACAGGGATGCGTTGGTGAATGATTGGTCCAACGGCGGCGGAGGACAGAATAGCACTACTTTGGAAAGAGCTGATTGCTGGCGATGACTTGCCGCCCAGTCTACTTTTGATCTCTGATCTCGTTTGATTGATTCCCCATAGGAGAAAGGATGCCTTAAGCTCCACTCGTTCTCTTGTGTCTTACGTGCCGGGCCAGGTTGCTTGCAAGGCTTTGCTTAGCTGACTAAGCGTCGGGCTTTCAGATCTTAGCACTACCAACCTAAACTCTTTTCTTCGACACCTAGTTTAGCAATTAAGTCTCGTTTGAGTTTGTTTTCAGCCACTCTATTTATCCTCATGACGACGGGCTCCCTCTCCTTTCCCCTGCCCCTGCTGTCACGGCATTCTAATAACTTGAAGTTCCCCGCTCGTGCTCCCGTCGAGTGAAGCCCATAGCTCGCAAAGCCCCCCAGCTTGCATTTGCAGTGTGGGTTTTCCAACTTCGTTAAGTTACTGGGTGACATAGCAACGAGATAGGTGCTTTGTTTGGCGCGAAGTGAGCTTGGCTGCCACTTGGGGGCGGATTCTCCCGCTGGTCGACGAACGGATGCATCCTAGGAAGGGTTCGCTCGTGCTTCTATCTTCAGTATAGCAAAAAAAGGCATGAGGATGAGGAGAAGGATATCGTTTTTTCCTATGGGGAAGATTCAACATTAAGAAAGGGATAGGCGAAAGACAAATGCAAAAGATTATCAGACTAATGAAATTACACGAAGTGGTTTCTAGATGGAAAAGGAATTCTTTGCCAAAGATCCTTTCTCCTACTAAGTTTAGGATAGGAAGGAATCTAACAAGCAGAGTTAGATGCACTAGGAGTCATGGGATAGTTAGCTAGGAAAACACTTGTGCATGTGATTTGTTCTTTGACTGATGTTTCTAACGGTAGTTCATGACCACTAACCCCTTATTGTGTTGAAGAAAAAACTTCCCTAGAATTCCTATGGTTGCAACATGAGTACTTAGGATTAGGTGACCACGAGGTGAAAGTCGACTCAGGGCCAGTCAAGTTCCAAAGGAAAGTCAAAAGAGGACTCCTGACTAGATGGAATTCTACAAGCTCTTGACACCATTGGAAGTATAATGGGGCAACAAGCACAACACCAAGCATCTTCTACTTCTGGGAATGCCTCTATGGCTAGAAACGGAAGTGGAAATGGCGAACATCCTAAACAGGGATTGGTGGAGCAGTTCGTAAAGTTGCAACCCCCGAGGTTTGCTAGGATAAGAGATCCCGAAAAAGCCGAATAATGGGTCAATAAGTTAGAAAAGATATTCACACTTTTAAGGTGTTCTGATGAAGATAAGGTGACATTGGCGGTGTACTAGCTAGAAGGTAACGCTAGTCACAGGTGGAAGGCAACGCAAGGAATGGTGTTCCCTACTGATACGGTTGCAACTTGACATGCGTTTATTGAGGAGTTCAATGGAAAATATTTTTCTGAATGTGCTCGTAACAAGAAGATGGCGGAGTTTCGATGACTCCAACAAAACCACATGACCATTGATTAGCATGAGTCAAAATTTGCCAAGTTGTCAAGATATGCCTCCAAGTTGATTGAGGATCCAGTGGATAGAGTGAAGAGATTTCAAGATGGCTTGAAACCTGAATTCTAGAGTTTATTAGTGCCACTAAACCTCAAGAACTACAACTAGCTATATAAGCGAGCCCATCTAATAGAAAGAGATTTCCTAGAGCGAGCTACCATAACAACTTATCAAGGAGGGCCTTATCATCCAACCTCCCAAGTCAATCAGCATCGTGACAAGAGATCGAGACAAGAAGAAAAACATTCATTCACTTCCAGCAAGAAGCAAACCTTCACTCCAAGGGATGTATGCTGCAATTGCGAAAAATACATGGTAATGCTCCATGCTTGACTTGAACATGAGCTTGTTTCAATTGTGGTCAGTAAGGCCACATTATCAAGATTGCCACAGCGGCGGGAAATGACGTCGTTGCAACAGCCGTAAACGATGCTGAGCGCCGCAATACAACAATTTCCAATGTCCGAATGGGCAAAAAGCAGGCCATCATCGATGACGCCTATAAGTTGGATTGCCAAGCAAGATCTTTTAGCCATCCAACTCATTCTTTAGGTGCAGTCATTGGACAAATAGGCTTGCCAACTAATGACTTTTGGCGGGACACTTAGAAAATTTAGAATGGACCATTTGGCTCGGTAATGATGACACCGAGTAGTATAAATAGGAGGACCTCTCCTCATTTTTCACCATGCCATTCACTTTCTCTTTCCTCCTCCTCTTGGATGCAATCTCCTCCTCACGCCTCTCTCTCTCTTTCTTGGCCTTCATGCAAGCCGTCATTTCCTTTGTAGGTCATGTCTTAGCTTGAGGTTCATTGAAGGTAAGTAGACTTCCTAACCCTTGGCTAGGACAATATGCTACGTCGTTGAGTTTTAGCCATGTGCTTACTCATGAGTAGTCGTTTTTGTGTTGTGGATCTATTTTGTATGATTTGCTCACATGTGAGTTAAGATAGAAGATAATAGACTAGCTTGTGCAACACATGATATACAATCATTAAATGAAAGAAGAAGACCGTCGTCACACAGCGTTGGTGGCGATGCCTCGTTCGTGAGAACAGGATGCCCTGGTTGAGCTATAATGCCTAGATTGAACCCCAATGCCTTGGGTGAGGTAGCTCCCGATATGCCTCAATTGTGCTGAGATGCCCTAGTTGAGCTAGGATGCCTAACTTGAAGCCGAATGCTTCAGTTGAGCCGGGATGTCTTGGTTGAGCCAAGATGTATATGTTAGTGAACCTTTTATGTATGCTGGTACATTTATTGCAATTTGACTTGATGTGTTCATAGATAACCTAAAGGTAAGCACGCATGGAAGTTACGTCAAAGGGATACATATGTGTGGTTGAGGTGAAGCAGTAATATTGCTATCGATCTCCCATCGATAGTGTAATACTAGTATTGTTCATGCTAGATTTGATGACAAGTTGTCATTCTAGTAGATGATTAGGGATTTTTACTTACTAAGTCCTTATTTTCAAACTTGTAGGCAAGAAAGCGTCACTCGGTTTTAGAAACTGTGGTCATGTTAGAGAAGATAGGAGTTTCCCCTGACCTATGTGGAAACTTGTAATATGGTGTAAAAAGGAAAAATGGGCCATTGAAAAAAGGGCTCGTAAATGAATTGTTGTAATATAGAGTAACATGTTCTGTTTGATGTACGCCCTGATTCTCCAGTTGTTGTTTGTCTGGGGAGTTATTTGTTCATGTTTTCATATGTGCATGATAACAAAAAAGAAAAAAGAAAAAATTAGGACGATGACAAGCCTAGGACTTCGTGAAATTAATCTTGCTGCTAATGACCCGGGAGATGAAGTCAGGGTGGTGACAATAGGATCAAGCAAGGACACCACCATCATAAGAACAAGAAATGGCAGACACGAACGATCCCGCATAGTCATCTCAAGGTCCCTATGCCCAATGGGGAGGCTCCTTATGATCAAGGACTTTTGTCCTTATCCCTTGGACTAGACACATCTTACTATGCTCAAACAACAAATTGGCCTTAGCCAAACATGTCTGCCGACATTTCAAGATCCTCCTCAAGTGGCATAAACATGTGGAATGCCCTCACAGCACAAGTCATCCGAAGCCCCTCTAATATTAGACTTTCAGAACTTGAACAAAAATATGAAAAACATCTTGAAATGCATAACTCTAATGATTCTGATTATGACTACAATGCCCATGACAGAATATAGGCCTATAGCTAAATCATTGTAGCAAAAGTATTGTAACAATATGTTAGGGAAATCACTATTCACAGTCATGGTTTATATCGCCCAGAATAATTCCCGACCAGATTATCCAAAGTCTATTTGTTTTGGACCCATGGGCATGGTCTTTGTTTGTTTGTGACCTCTTAATACCTATAAAAGGCAAAGAGCATGTAATGTATTGGACAGAGTCCCTTGAAGTAAAAGTGAGTGTTTCTGATGATTCTCAATGTCTCTCTAAACACATCTTCTTCTCCAGCCTAGTAGAATCATTTTAGGAAATGCAACTCGGATAGTTAAAAATGGACACTGGGAAGCCTGAAGTATCAATAGTTGGCACTAATGGACACTTAAGTTCAAACTCGGAGCAAAATGGATCACTTAAGTGTCACTAGCAAGAAAATCCGGCCAAAGTACTGATGTGGCAATTTTTCGACAAGCTACATGCAAAACGATGTCTTTTTGCACGTTAATGTGACTAAACAATGTCAAAATGATGTCATTTTTTGTGCTGACGTGGTAAATAATTAATATAATAATTTATTTATTTATTTATTTATTAAAAAAAAAAGTGAGGGAGGAAGAGGAGGGAGGCAGCCGATGGCTGAGAGCTCAACCCTCGCCGTCACCAAAAAGGTGGGGGAGGGTCAGCCGGGGCCGCCGAGCCTTGGCCGGAGCCAACGGCCCCAACCGATCGACGGTGAGGGCCTACGTGCCCACAAATTTAGCTGTATGCTTTCCATGTATGCTTGATCACTTGAAGAAGATTCATCACTATAGGGCCAAATCCTTGACGATAGGAAATCACGTGCCCACAAATTTAACCTATATTCTCAAGAAAAATATTTGTGGTATCTCCAATGAGGCATTCCTTAAATATGCACTCTTCCCTTTTTTGACATTGCCCCCACCATCACCTCTATTGGTGATTAGCCTAATCTATAAACTTTTGATTTTTTTAAATATTATGACTCCATTATTCTGTTTTTTTCATGTATCATTGGTGAAATTTTAATCCAGAATAGCTTTGCGGAAGGCCAAAGTATTAACTTGAACTAGCAATCATCCCCTTTAAGCGTCACTTTTGTGGCTCTTGTTTCAGCGGTATCACTACCGCTCAAAATTAAGACTAAGTGAAAGCGAATTCTGAATTCTTTTCAGCATTTTTGTGTATAAGTCCCAAAATCAAGCTCCGTGATTCCACCTGCTTAGAAATACTTCTTAACATTGAGCAAGGAAGGTAGATTTTTTCTCCAGAATCCTCATGTTGAGAAAATGAAAAGCAAACATAAAACGAGAAAAAAATAAATATTAAAAGAACGGCTCCAACTAAAAAACAAGAAAGAAGGATGGAACTATTTTGCATCATCGCTTGCAAATAAGAAGTTCAAGCACATCATATATCTTCAGGCCCGCATATGTTGTCCATAGTCCTCTTTAACCCTCCTCCTCAATATCCGTCGCGGCCGTCGTTGGAACACCCCAAAACTTAGTGCCATTACCGAAATATCCAGCCTCCTCCTCACAGCCTAGTTCTGCTTCAAAATCGTTGGCGACGTATCGAGCCGGAAATCAGGATCGAACTAAGAGTAGAAGACGAAGGAGAGTTCGAGAGGCCAGTCGGTGGTTTTTGGAGCCAGAGCCGGAAAGACGACAAGGAGGCGGAAAGGCGAAGAAGGAGGAGGAAGGGAGAGGAACAGAGGATGGAGATGGAGGCCTTTGTTGCAGAAGAGAGAGGTCGCGAAGGAGGATCTCATCTCTTCAAAGAGGAGAGAGAGAAGGCAATGCATTCATTTTTACTTGTGTCAGTCCTTTACTCAGTCTGCAGGAGAGAGAAACAAGCGCTAGGATCAATTTTTTTAATTCCATGTCATGGGCACGTGGCGCAATTTGAATGGAACACGCACGCCAGGTAGGTGAGTGATGTGGTGGTTAGAAACCACAGAATATTTTCTCCAACATGGGAGAGAAAGATCCTCTCGCGAGGGAAGGGGTGTACAGGGTTTTAGTTCGGGTGTTTAATTAGACAGTTCGATTTGCTTTTTAGTGGAGGTTGGTGTGCTCTCTCCTCTCCCCGGGGCTGTCTGAACAACGTATATTTTATAGGCTTCTCTATGCTTTATATCTTTTATTTGCCTATACCACTGATCCAATGCTTCCCGCTACCGTGGCAAATACATCTTCGGGATACCAGAAGATGTTTTATTGTATAAATAGCTTGCATTTGTTCATGCAAACTAGTTTGCAGCACAATGAGTGTTTTTGAAGAACATCTGTTGGAAGCAGAATTTATTCATTCTTTCAAACCAGCGTATCTAGAAAAAAGTTTCGAAGTTCGCGCGAATTACAAGGAGATAAAATAAGTCATTTAATAACTGGCCAATCTATAGCTACTGATATGTGGAAATATTATAATCTATCTTGACCATCTATTTACAACACCCTTCCTATGGAAAAACGAATGCTTGAGGAAGTTTATATACTGAAAAATAAACTCCTATGAAAGTTCAAGGACCATAAGCTCTTTAATTTATGAAAAGAAAAATGACACAAATGATTTTTGAATATTGGCTCAATGTGTAATGGAATCCATACCTCAACACAAGCACACTCCCAACATTAATTAGGAAATTTGGCCAAATAATGTTGACTCCTAGGGCCGCAACCAAGGGAGTCACTAAGTACAATGACATTTCGGAACATTATATTGTACGAACACCAAAATGTCGACTCAAGTATTCAATGTTATATCAACAAGTTAGAGCTCACCTTTCATATTCATGTAAGACTCCATGAGATGTACACCTCCCAACTCGACTTTAAGTATATTTGAAATAGTAGGCCTTTGGTCGAACTCGATGTTCTTCAAGCTTTTCAAGCCAAATAACATCCGCTTTCCGTCATTTTTCATGCATCCTCTTTAGTTTTTCAGTTACTTCATTGTACCCAAGAGCCACCCAGCCAATCGACGTTAGTCAAATTTAGGCAGCTCCAACCCAACTCTAATCTATCTCGTGGCTCAAGTGACATCTCGGTTTCACCCTTCGATTTTACCCTTAGTTACGGACTTGCTAGCTTATGTAGCACCGACACGGACACGACACGAGTGTCCGACACGACACAACACGTCGACACGTCATTTCTAAAAAATAGAGATTCCGACACGTTGCGACACGTTGTATATTAAATAAATATTTTTATTTTTAATTAATTTAATTCAAATTCATAAATAATTAATTAATTAAAAAAGAGCCTATAATAAATACACTAATAATATTAATAAATCAATTCATTAAAAATTCGAAAAATATACTTATAGTTAATGCGAAACATGTTTTTACCTTTAACAAAAATTATTGATGAAATTAATAATTAATAAAAAATTAGAATCAATTTATTTAAATAAATCCATAATTTTCTATAATAATCAAAATTTATCATTATTCAAAGTTCAATACTTTTATTTTTTGAAATTATTTGTTAATCTCATTTATTTGATTTTCCCATTAAAAAAAAAACAAATCCCCAAAATCCACCCCTTTTTTCCTCGGTCCATTTCCCTCCACCCCAAATTTATTTTACATTTTTTTCCCTCCCCCACCAATGACAGACAGGTTGTCAACCTGTCACTTCCCCTCCCCCAAAACTCAAAAGCCACGCCACTTCCTTCGTCCATTTCCCTCCATCGTCCCCCTTTTTTTTATTACTTTTTATTCCCTCATAAAAACCCTAGCAAACTTTTCCTCCTCTTTCTCGGCGAACTTTTCCTCCTCCTTCTCGCTGCTCGCCGCACACCGCCCGCTGCACGACCCCCTTCCTCTCCTCTTCCTCTCGATCTTTCTCCTCCTCCTCCTCCTCGCCGCACGACCACCTCCCTATCCGCACGACCCCCTTCCTCTTGATCCTTCTCCTCCTCCTCCTCGTCGCCGCTCCATTGCAACAATGGCGGCTGCTCTCTCTCGCCGTCGCAGTGATCCGTTGCGTGGCTTCGTCTCGCCGGCAAGAGTTTACTTTCTCTCTATTCGGCTCTTTCTCTAGCTATCTCTCGCCGTCGCTCGCGGCCTCTTCTCCCTCGCCGTCCTTGGCCTCCACCTTCCGTCAGGCTTTCGGACACGCGTGTCGACGCGTGTCGAGAAATGTTGACCGCATGTCGAAAAGTCGGACACGCGGTCAACGCGTGTCCAACCGTGTCCGAGCGTGTCGACGTGTCCGACACGCTCCGACACGTGTCGGACACAACACGGAAGCACGGACAACATAGCTTGCTAGCAGCCAAGGGCTGCTGCTTCGGCTTATGTTTAAAGGTTACCCACGGTCTAAATGTCCACCGTGCTAGACTCAACGCAGCATAAGTAGAGCCATCCCCGCCGATCTTCCCCGTTGTCCGCACACTTCACCAATTCAACTTTATGACATTATGATGCAGAACTTCGACAAACGATAGATGGCTCAAGACGTAAAAACCAAAATTAGGCAGAGAAGATGAAAATCCTTGGGGGTAAAAGATCCAATTACAATTTTCTTCCTCACAAGAAACAATCGATCTCTTCCTACCTACACTTCGATCTCTCAGACCAGGATTCGCATTTATCGTAAAAAAATCAACTCATACAAGATGGGCATAAACACATCTTCCCAACCAAAACCCTTTCCCCCTTTCCTTATAAAGATTGGTGAGTTCAATTCGCATGCACAATCAATCGGAAGTCTATGGAAGTCTAATAGTCCATGCCGCCCATGCCAGGAGGCATTGCTGCACCCTCCTTATCGTCCTTAGGGAGTTCGACCACGACCGCTTCAGTCGTCGTCAACAAGGATGATACACTGCAATAAAGAAAAGATTGATATTAGGCAAGTGGATGAGAAGATACAGCTAATCCAAATCAAGAGTAAATGCTGTAGTCAAAACAAAGAAGAGAAGCACCGCAGAAAGCAAAGTTACTCTCTTACCTGGCAGCATCAACCAAAGCAGTCCTGATAACTTTCAGTGGATCGATAATTCCAGATTTCACCATATCAACATAGTCACCTGCAAAGAATTCAATAAGACGAGAACAGATCCCATCTCTATATTTGAAAGAATAAACCATCCTAGAATTGTGTAGGAGGAAAATTGTGAGAACCTTTTGCTGCATCATATCCTAGGTCAGGGTTATCTTGCTCCAAGAGCTTCCCTACAACAACAGCTCCCTCGACGCCGGCATTGGAAGCAATGGCATGCACAGGTGTCTGCAATGAAAGTAAGTTATTTGCATAAACATGAAACAAGTATGAATCATTCCCTCAAGTGCCCGAAACCTGTCGAGTGTTTATTATTACATCCCTTTTGAACTTCGGTAATTTGCAACATATAAGGGAATCTGAAAAAGAAATACAGACCTTCAATGCATTCTGAATAATCTGGACACCAATCTTCTGATCAAAGTTGGCAGTCTGCAATTTGTCCAACTCTTTCGATGCATAAAGAAGAGCAACACCCCCACCTGCATTTCTGCCTCATCACACACTTGTCCACATAATACAACTCTATGCAGGTTGAACCGCAAATATGGGTAGAGAAGGTTACCTGGTACTATACCCTCTTCTACAGCTGCCTTAGTGGCATTCAAGGCATCTGTAACCCTATCCTTCTTCTCACCTACTTCTGCTTCACTAGCTCCTCCAATCTGTGCAGGCGAAAGAAATAAGATTTGTAAAGCTTTCATGTCACAGATCATAAGAAACATCAAAACAGGGAACTTACACTAAAGTTTATTGTGTTCCCATATAAGTGAAATTAAGTAAATGGAACATCTCTGTGTGCAACTAACCTTCAAGACAGCCACACCACCGGATAGTTTAGCCAATCTCTCCTGCAATTTCTCTTTATCATAGTCTGAAGTGCTCAACTCAATAGCGGACCTAATCTGTTTCAACACAAGCAGAAGAGGTCTAGTTAAAAACTAACTTTCAATCAAAAGAAACAACCAACATACCATACAAAAACAGCTATGGAATCAATGACGTTACAGGTGCCTACACTCCCCTAGGAAAGACAAGAATGCACCACAAACCTGTTCACATCTCTCCTCTATGGACTTCTTGTCACCAGCACCATCAAGGATAATTGTGTCATCTTTAGACACCGTGACCTACAGATCCATTGGAGACAATATGTAAGTAGAAGTCACTAACAGCAATGCCGGAATTAAAGGGGCCAAATTAGTTCAACATGGTACCCTGGCTTACCTTCTTGCAAGATCCAAGCATCTCAAGATCTACCTTCTCTAGGTTCATCCCCAGCTCTTCAGTTATTAACTACCAAACAGAAAATAAAAAACATGAATGAAATGCTTAATCATATCAATTGGACACCAGACTTAGGTCCTATCAAGCAGATAACTCACTTCACCACCAGTAAGACTGGCAAGATCCTGTAGACCAGCTTTCCTGTTCTCTCCAAAACCAGGGGCCTTAATAGCACAAACCTAAGCAAAACACAATGGAGAAAAAGTTCAGCACTTCCCATTCATGATATTGATAAGGAAATGGCTAGTGAAAAACCTGATAAAGCATTACCAACCTTGATCCCAGCACGAAGCTTATTTAGGATAAGAGTTGCCAAGGCATCACTTTCAACATCCTCAGCAACAATTAGTAAGGGTCTTTGTCTCTAAACAAAGGCACATTCTGTCAGACATGTATCCATGCAATGGCTAACTGGATATATCAAAATGAAGTTGATGCACTGTTGGGTACCTTTAGTGCCAACTCTAAAACTTTTACAACCGCATTTATACTAGAAATTTTCTTCTCATGGATGAGTATGAGGGGATCTTCTAACTCCTGTCAAAGCAAAAGACAACCATCATTGAGTGTTGCTGCAGAATCGCAGATAAACCAGGCAAACCATCCATAAAGATGCTTACACATTTCTGATTCTTCTGATTGGTAATGAAATAAGGGGAAATGTAACCTCTATCCAGCTTCATGCCCTCAACAACCTCTAGTTCATTGTATAATGTCTTTCCATCCTACAAGAAAACGGAAATAGAAAGCCATGTGCCTTAGCAATTAGTAAAAGAGGCAGCTCAAACCATTTTAATGCATACAAAACATCACCACAACAAATATACAAAATTCTAAAAATAATGCATATTGTGATATGTTGCAACTTACAGAGATTGTGATAACACCCTCTTTGCCAACTTTTTCCATGGCCTTTGCGATCAATTCACCAATTTCCCGCTCACCATTAGATGATATTGTTCCAACCTATCAATATATGTAATGAAGCTGTCTACATCAGAAAACCAGTGGATGCCAACTGCTACTGCATAAAATCGTAAAAAGCAATGGGTATAATACCTGTGCAATCTCCTCTGATGTGCTGATCATCCGTGCCCTGCTTTTTAAATTTGTTACAACTGCATCAACTGCCAGGGTGATCCCACGTCTCAAGTCCATTGCATTCATCCCAGCTGCAACTGACTTGCATCCCTCAGTGAATATTGCTCGTGTGAGGACTGTAGCGCATGTGGTGCCTGAAATACAAGGAAACTGGCATGAGTAAGCATCAAATATAATGAGAAAAGAAATTCTAAGCACTGCCAAAAACAATGCATAGGCAGGATGCTTATCCCACCATCTCCAGCGACATCATTGGTTGCATTTGCAACCTGCTTCACGAGACTAGCACCAACGTTTTTAATTCTGTCCTTGAACTCAACGCTCTTTGCCACAGTAACACCATCCTTTGTCACCTTGGGAGCACCAAAGCTTTGCTCAATCACCACATTACGACCCTTCAAGTAGTAAAAAAAAAAATCATATCAAATGATTATTAATGCCAATCATATCAAAAAGCAGCAAAACTAGCACAGATCATCGCCAGATCCCACTTTCCTAATGTATTTGAGTATACACCGCCCAGAAAACATGGAAGAAAAAAGAGCTCCTTTCTCTTGAATTATTCAAGTATACATTATGACCAGTTTTAAATTAATGTCCAAAAAGAACAGCATAAGAGTCAGCAGCTTCAAAACTTTCACACAGCTGAGCAAACAAAAATTACAAAATTTCGAAAAGCTCTGAGTAAATTTGCTTCTTATGCAGCAGAAATAAGGAAGTTATCCCCCAAGGAGCAAGACATTGCCAACACAGCATTACCTTGATTCGGAATTCACCCAACAACAAGAATTAACCAATAAAAGCTGATATTATGGCAGTCCCACGAACCATTTTACCATGACAATACTCCAGCTAGCCACCAGACGTATACTAAAATCAGGGATGCCAAATAGATTTACCTTCGGGCCCATAGTGACCTTCACAGCATCTGCAAGGTCTTCCACACCCTTAAGCATCAAGGCACGCGCCTCGACCCCAAATTTGATGTCTTTGGCAGCATAATTCCTAGCCCAGCTTGCTCTGCTTCCAATCTGCGCAACAGCAACATAAAACAAATTGAAAATCACAGAAGCAACCTCATGCCAATTCACATGCCCGGAAATCCGTCGAAGAAATTAGCACTGACCTGGTGAGCACTGTTCCTCGCAATCCTTTGACACGGGAGAGAGACAGAGAATCAAACAAAATACAAGAAGCCCACATCAGCAAAGGGAGAGACTTAGAAAAGATTCAGCATCTTGTCGGATTGATGAGAAAACAAAAGCAAGTCGAGGTAAAATGCATATTTTATAATTTAGCTTTCGAAAAACAACTGATATGACGAGAATGTATCCAGTCCGGTTACTCCAGGGCTGGTTCTAGCACTCAAAAGATGGAGCCTTTCTGTTTCCGTTAGCAAGGACGTAGAAATGACGAGCGCACCCAGATTAGCTTCCACTGTTTTCTCGCGCTCGGAGAGAGAACAGCGAAGGAAGACAAAAAGAAACAAAAAAAAAAAAAAAAGGAGCCACAGCCAGAGCAAATCTGGGAGAGTTACCTGGCTTTGGAAGCAAGGCTCGAAGCGAAGCGGTACATGGTAGCAGAAGAAGAAGGGGGACGAGGCGAGACGAGAGGGAAACGGGAGGAGTGATGGAGTCGCAGAGCAGAGAGAGAGAGAGAGAGAGGGAGAGGGAAGGAGGTAGAGCTGGCGAACGACTCGGGGATTGCAGGAGGGGGCTACGGCACTTGAAGAGAGCGGAAGGCTCTAGAAGGAGGAGGAGCTTCTAGGGTTTAGGGTTTTTGGGACGTCCATTTTTAGAAAAACAGCAAAAAAAAAAAAAACGATGAAAAAGGAGAGATAGAAAAATAACGGAGAAAAAGAAGGAAGGGGAAAGATGGCTCGCTGTAAACGGCGTGGACGGGTCACAAACCCGCCTCGCTCGCCAGAAGACGCATCAAGGATTTTTATTTTTATTTTTAATTGTAGCCCCGCTCTTGGGTTTTCTTTGTTCTTAAACTCGATCAAAGCCAATCTTGTGGGGGTGCAAAAGCAAGTTGTCGTGATTGACTAAATTTATATTCATGAAATCGATAGTGTTTCTATAAAAACGAGTTATGCTTCAAAAGAATAAGAAAAGAGCATGAATTAAGACACTTTGACATCTTAGTCCATAAGAATTCTGTAGGATTGCACACATACATAGTGATAAAGCCAAGTAGGATTGGAAAGGGGAGCCCCGTTTTGAATGCATTTAGGACTAGTTAATATTATTTTCTTATGAGCATATCCATTTATGACAAATATTCATGAATTTTTTTTTCCATTCCTTGCATACTCTACCGAGATATATTTGGGGTTTCATGTTATATCATTATCTAAAATTTGGGATGATTTTGGGACGTGTACTCGACTTGTTAAATTTGAGTTCAAAGTAGGGTTAAATATTTCAAACTTTTCTGGTACATTTTCTATCGAATGTGTATATAATATGGATTCCATTAGTCTATTATATGAGTGACCTACTTCATACGAAACAAGATATCGAAAGTAGTCCTTCCTATGTGTGATAACTATTTGGAGGGATTCTTACTTAAACAGTACTCAAGAAAACATTAACCAGTGGCAATACAACCCCTATTTGATGCATGATTAGGTATATTTTTCATTTGCCCTTTCAAAAGGCCGCTAGAAGTCACTCCTCGGTGAACCTTCTCACCCAGCAATACACCTTTCTCTAGTCAAATTGACTGATCTTCGTCCACGAACTCCATATGTACTGGAAAGGCTCCAAAAACAATCTATGCCAAATTTGGAGCATAGTGATTCAGGGCATATATTTGTTAACATTTCCATTTTTCTATTTTTCTATCTTTTTATTCTCCAGAATATAAAAAGAACATAATTCTATTTGATAATATTAGTTAATTTTTCTATTTCCTGGAAATAGATCAGTAGTCAAAGAATAGATTTAAAATAAAAACAAAAATTAGAAAAAACTTACTTTTTTATTTCCGGGAATAAAAAGAGAAATAAGGTCATTTTAAAAAGAACATTAAAAAGAAAAAAAAGCCGAACTTAACCTAATGCTCGTCTTTACACATTTGACAAAAGGTCCAGTTTCCTCCTGACCTAATCTAAGTCCCATTTTTTAGAATAATAAAAAAATCTAAAAATTTTAGGAAAAAATTTAGGAATTAGATTTTGAGTAGTTTCACTAAATTTTAATGTTAATTCTAGTTTAGAATTAGTTTAACATAAAAAAATGTGAAAATATTTTTATGAAAATTGGATTCAAAATTAAATATGCTTTTAGGGCTTTAGTAATGAGCATTTTTTAATGTTGTTTTCTTTTAGAGATAATGCTAGGTCGCAAAAGCTCAGTAACTCCAAGCAACGTGTGCACTTCTTCTCAGTAGATCTATACACATGTTTATTGTAATGCTTAAAGATTTACTATCAACCTTCTCATATTGTGAGTTATAAACCGATGAGACTTTCTGTTGTTATTTTCAGTTATCCATCTTTGACTAACTATTATGTTAGATTTTCTTAGGTCATTTAGAATATCTTGACCAAATAAATTATTACAAAAGTCCATTTTTATCCAAATATGAAATGTTAAGTTTGTTTATAAATAAAAAAAAATTGGGAATAGAAATTTTTAGGCTTGTATCAAGCGTATTCTTGTTATTTTTCTATTCCAAAAATAGAAATTTTATACAATTACCAATACATTATTTTGCTTAGAAACTAATCCCAACAATAGAAAAAAAAAACTATTTCTAAACATTTTTTATTCTTGGGAACAAAAATGTTACCAAACACATCTTGAGGGCATGTTTGGTAATGTACATACCCAATAGTGCCTAATCATATTCTTTTATTCTTTGGTACGAAAAAAGAAAAAAATTCCATTTAGTAACTTTTTTATTCCCATGAACAAATTTGTTCTTAGGAAGAAATTTAGAATAGAATCCAAATGCAAAAAAGAGAAAAGAAAAAGAAAAAGTTGCTCATTTGTTCTTGGGAACAACTCCCAAATCAAGCTTCTTATTCTTCTTCTTTTTCTTCTTTGGTCCCAACCGTGGCCTGGCCAACGATCTTGCCAAAGTGTTGCCAACCCCCAGTAAGGTTGAGCCTCATTGACCCGAGCCTTGCCGATGGAGGGGCGAGTTCGGTCTCGCCAGATTTGGGCTGCATCACCAGCTATGGTTGAGACAGATGACCGGTTAAAGGAAGATGAAGAAGAAGAAAAGGCAAAAAGAAAAGAAAACAATGTAATAAAATTGTTTAAAAATTAAAAGAGATTCTAAGTCACAAAAGAATTTGAAAGTCATACTAAATGCATTTCTATTCCAAGAATATAAATTTTGGACGTTGACAAATGCATTTAAATGCTCAGAAACTTGTCTATAACACGAAATTAGAAAAAATTAATTATAAGCATAAATTATTTCCGAAAATAAAATGATCACCAAATGCACCCTTAGTAACCATAAAATGTGATAACCATTTGGGATGGATTTTATGCTTATAATTAAAACCTTTGACATGCAGGACTTGGAGTATCGCATTTAGAAATTAAAATAACTTTAGCCAGATTAAATTTAGCCCTAAAATTCTGTATATTGGATTTTTTTTTTTAATCCAAGTCGCTAGAGCAGAATTTCAAAGTATTGTTATTTCAACAAAAATTCTATTAATCCTTAGGATTGGGCTGCAAAATGTCATTTGTACTAACGAATCTGGATGAATGTTGTACATTATTTTGGCATTTACACTTTAATTTTTGTCCCTAGTTTATACACCAACATCACTCCCCTTAATAATATATGTCATTTTTTCGTTAATGTATTGGTAAAAGTCGAAGTCGAGACCATCTTTTTCAATTTGCCTTATTGCATGGAAAGATCTATTGGATGGCATAATCGGACTATCGTGGAATGTGGATGAAAAAAGTGTTTGAAAAAGCACAGACTTATTATATTTGTGCCAATTTAATTCTAAACATTTTAATTGTATCAATTTAATTATAAACCTTTAATTTAATGCTAATTCGATCATTCTAGCTAATTTTGGTCAAATATAACTTAAATGAGTTAGCCGGTTTACGTGGTTCCACGAGCGCCAAATGGACTTTTTTTAATAATATATTAATTTGTAATTATTTTTTTCTCTCATGTTTTCTTACTTTTGTCGATGGTTGAGCAGTTGGGCTAGCTGGGGCAAGGCTAAGTCTTGATCCTTGCCAAATCTAGCCTAGGTGAGATTGACTCTCACCTGGGTGAGGGCAACCCCACTAAGGCTCCCCTTGCCAAATTCTAGCGAGGTCACCCTAGCCTTGCCAAATTCTAGTGAGGTAGGCCCTTGCCAATGCTAGCCCTCGCTAAGGCTAGGGTGACCTCACTAGAACATTGCCCAAGTGAAGGCGAGTGAAGGTGATGTCCGGCGAGGATCACTAGAGCTCGACCTCACAATGGCCAGGCAAGGCCAGCTCACTTGGCCATCACCTATCATCGATGGCCAATCATCGACAAACGAAAGAAACAAGAAGAAAAAAATAAAAAAATAAAAAATTAAAATATAATTAAAAATTATCCACATTAACACCAATGTTGCCACATAAATTGGTCAGCATTCACGTCAGTAATGAGTTAAAATGTTTAAGACTAAATTGGTAATATTAAATAATTTAAAACTAAATTGGCACTAATTTAATAGGTGTAGGATTTTTCTAACACTTTTCCTGGCCGTGAATGGAATAGCAAAATCAACCTTGCGAAACTCAATGGTCAATTTTTGATTGCTCTCATTCAATTGGCACATGCTGTCTCGAGATCGATTTTGGGGAATCTCTAGCGACCAACTATGATACAGGGACAAAATATTAGGGATATTTTGTCACGTGATTATTAATCATAGATTGCTATTCACGTATATATTATATAACGAGCTCGATGTCCAAATGGATGGAGAACTATGGTGAATTGTGGCATTTTTTATAGGGCGAAGAAGTGGGACCGTGGTTACGATGATTTTTTTGCGATTAGTAGTAATACATCACTTTAGTTGATGATAGGAGATCCTATCACATTTTTCCACAAAGTTTCATTTGTTTCACCAAAAATCAATAATTTGAATAATATTGTCCTAAACTTTAATGATTATTATCATTTATAAAAATGAGTCAATAAAAAGATTTAAATTATTGATAATAACTCATGCCTAAACATTTTTGTAGGAAAATTATTCGAAAAGTTTTAAACATATTATATTTTTGCCAATTAAACCTTAAACATTTTCACAACTTGTTAATTGAGTTCATTTGATTGATTTTAGTTGAAAATTACTGATATATATGCAAGCCGTTCTATATAGTACAAATATTTTAATATTTTTTCAATTTTTTCATTCTTCTCTATTTCTCTTTTCTTTGTTTTTCTACACTTTTGGCCGATACGGGTTGTTGAACCTTGGCTAGCAATTGCGTGAGGACAAAGAAGCCCTCACCGGCCACTTGCTAGGGTTGCGGCCACAATAGCTACAAGCTCAAGATTTGGCAACCATCGTTGCAAGTTGAGCTTGAGCAACCATGGATGAAACAACCTTGCTAGTTTGTGACCACCATGGCCATGAACCCATACCTCGAGCTTGAGCAACCATGACAATAGCAAGCTTGAGATCTTGCGACCATGGCCACAAGTCAAAAGAGCAGCAATGGGCAAGGCAACCTCGCCTATTCGTTGTCACCATGGCCACGAACCTATATATCAAGCTCAAGCAGCTATGACAATTGCTAACTTGAGATCTAGCGACCAAGGGAGGCACCTGCAAGCTTGAGATCTGTTAACCATGGGTAAGGGCGTGGCAACCCTACCTAGTGGCCAATGAGGGCTTTGCTACCCTTGCCTAGTGGCTAGTGAGGGTCACTAGACCCTTATTGTCCCCCCATATAAAAAGTAAAAAGTGTGGGAAAAGAGAAGAAAAGAAAAAAGAAAGACAAAAATTTCAAAAACAATATTATAAAAAATTGTTTAAGTTAATACTGTCCATGCCACAAGGATTATAGGTGTTCATATTAGCGATTTTCTACCAAAATTGATCGAATTGACTCAATTGGCAAAATGTAAAAGGGTAATGTCAAATTAAAGAGTTTAGTATCAAATTGGTAAAAGTGTAACAAATTTATGATTTTTCGAATAATTTTCACTATTTTTGTTGATGATGGGAATGTTTTTCATTATCTCTTTTTTTTAAGAGGCCTAAATGATCAAAATTAAGATTTTTTTTAAATTAAATAAACAGAGCCTTTTTCTAGAGATTTGATGCACAAATTGAACTTCCGGACGTGAGATGAAGTTTAGGCCTGCTTGAACATCCCAACTTCTCTTTTTTCAGAAAAAAAGGTTTGTAGCAATATTTGAAAATAACTTTTAGATGGATGACAAAGGAAATAAGAAGAAGGGTCAATATCACAAAAAAAGCTTCAAATTGGTGTATCTATGATAAATTTATCTAAAATTAATTTTTTGACCACAAAAAACCTTAAAATTAATACATTTGTGATAAATTTACTCTAAACAACCATAAAAAACTCTGAACACTTATGATAAATTTATTATAAACTAAATTTTTTATTGCCAAAAATCCTAAACTATTATATTTATGACAAATATATCATTTGCTAAATTAGATAAATACTATAACAAAATCACGAAACTAGTACAATTGTGACAAATAAAACTATACATCAGTCAAATGTCACGTGTAATCTAATTCAGTAATTTAATAATAAAATGTAGGGTTAATGCTCTGAAAAACCTCAAATTGATACAATTATGATAAATTTATCTCAAACTGATTTTTTGACCACAAAAAATTCCAAACTAAATATACCTTTGACAAATTTACCCAAAATCGGTATACTTGTAATAAATTTACCCTTTATCAGTTTCCGTTAAATTTTATTGTCACATTATTAAATTAAATAATACGTGATAGTTAATTAGTGTATTGATTTGGGATTTTACTTTATGTTTGTCATGATTATACAATTTTTTAAAAAATTTTTGTGGTATTAATTCAATTTAACGGATGATATATTTGTCACAAAAATATAAATTTAGGGTTTTTGGCGGTCTAATAAATTAGTTTATTATAAATTTATTATAAGTATACTAGCTTGAGATTTTTTTATGGTCAATTAGGATAAATCCATCACGGGTGTCTTAGGTTTGAGGTTTTTAATAATAAAAAAATTAGTTTAGATAAATTTGTTATATGTGTATCGGTTTGAAGTTTTTTAGGGTATTAATCCTCAAATTTAACGAAAACTAATATGAGATAAATTTATCACAAATGCATCAATTTGAAATAAATTTATCAATAGTCTACTAGTCTGGGTTTTTTTAGTGGTCAAAACATTAATTTTGAGTAAACTTATCATATCTATACTAGTTTGGTTTTTTTTTTTGTTTGTAATATTAACTCTTAAATATTTAAGAACAGTTCAAGAATTATATTAGATGAATTAAAATTTTAAGAGTAACACTACAGGTTGGACAATAATACGGTTCGTATTGTTTTCTCTTGTCATTTTCGATCAATAACATTCCAACGTTTCCACAACTCTAGAACGACGCCGTCTGAACAGTCTCCCAACTCCAACAATCGCCACCACATCACCACGCAGGTCCGGAGCTCCCTGACTCTCTCCTCTCTCTCTCTCTCTCTCTCTCTCACTGGCCATTTCAATAGCATCAAAAGCAATTCTTTCGCCAATCCCTCTGCGATTCGTAGGGAGACCACACAGGCGGCGAAGATGACGGAGGCGATGATAAGGAAGAAGCCGGGCATGGTGAGCGTGAAGGACATGCCCGTCCTTCAAGACGGCCCGCCGCCGGGTGGGTTCGCTCCGGTCCGGTACGCCCGCCGGATCCCCAACACGGGCCCCAGCGCCACGGCCATCTTCTTGGCCGCCTTCGGCGCCTTCTCTTGGGGCATGTACCAGGTCGGCCAGGGCAACAAGATCCGCAGGTAATCTACGACATCAATCCAATCCCACGGTTAGCCGGGTAATCTCGTTTCTCTGGATTGCTCGTTTCTTGTTAGGGTTAGGGATTGTTGGTGATTTGGGGATTTTTTTTCTTCTTTTTTGGTCTGGGTTTTGGTCAATCTGTTGAGTTTCTCGCATTTTCCCCTTTTCGCCTTATCTGGTCTAAAGCCGTTGGGAATGTGATTTGGTGATGGAGCGATAAATTAGTTTTCAAAATGTGGGTTTTTGTAAGGATTGAACCGAAAGGGAAATGCTAGAGTGAGCTTAGAATGAGCAAGCATTTTCCATTTCAGTGTCCCTTTTTTTTTTTTTTTTTTGTGAATATAATGTGGCAGCTGAGAATTTGTGACATTGCTTGCGATTTCAGTTGACTTTGTCAGCTTGCTCTGTCTCGTGGGGAATTAATGTGGATTTTTAGGTGGAGGATTGGCATATGATGCTACTGCTTTTATGTTTTACGAGTAAGCACGGTATGAAGAGAAGTTAGATGAGGATTAGTTGCTTGAAACATTCGCAATGCCATGTTACATTCATTGGATAACACAGAAAGGAAGTGCTCTACTTTACAAATGGGTGGAAGAAGCATAAGGGTATTTGGGGTGCCCATGATAAAATTTCTATTTCTCTACTTTTCTTTTTTCCTGTTCGCTAGAACGGGTTTGGAATAGAGATCCGTTTGCTAATGTAATTTGATTTGTCTATTTCTAAAACAGATTTCTATTTTAGTAATAGATTTGAAGAAGAAATCAGAAGCTAAAATTTTTAACTTCTCAGTTTTTGAAATAGAAATTGAGAAATCAATTTCTGGCCAGAAATCAATTTCTATTTTGGAAATTTTATCATGCGCACCCTTGGTAGATGATTGAGTACTTGAGTTGCAAGACGTTGGAGTGGACCCTATGAAAGTGACAATATGTTGGCACCAGTCAGGGAGAAAATGAGGGTCAGCAGTTCTTTGATGATTCGAGATGCACACAAATGCAAACTATCCAAGGCTTCAGAATTTGATGAATTTCATTCTTAGTTTCTGAAGATAAAAATGCGGAGTGATAAAAACGGAATTGGGTCATCCACTTGCACGATGCTCATCTCTGTCTCCTCTTTCCTGAGAAGCATATCGAAGGGATGTCAAAATGAGAATTTTTTATAATCAAATGAGACTCGTATAATGGGTTGGTAAAGCAAAGTATCAAATTCAAATTCATGACTCTCCGGATTGCTAAAAGTGTGATGTCCACGAAGTCTGATCCTTGTTATCAACTCAGTTTATTCATGTGGAATTTTGCCTTCCAGTTACTGTTATACTTTTGGGCCATTGCCTTCTGCTTTTGTTGCCTCTGGCAAAGATTCACTGAAGCTGGTAATGATCCTCACAAGTGGAGTATTCTGACTCCTCTCAGTGATTTTGTTGATGGCGTAATGGAAATGATGATTTCACACCTCTGCTTTGTGGAGATGGAAATTTCATTTAGTCACTACTAAAGTGATAAATCTGGAGTTCTGTCAAAAGGGAAAATCTTTAGGTCCATTGTGCTTTTGTCAACGGGAGTTGTAGTTTCAATCTTATCATTTTGCATGCCTTACTTAAGGTTTGTAGTAGTCTTCATCAATAAATCTAATGCAAAGGTCTCTTCCGACATTATAGTTCTATGCATGCTTGTAACTCGTCCCAATATTATGTTCTTGGAAGGCTGGCGTATGCAAGTGAATTCTGCTAGAACGTAAAGTACTTTTTTTCTGTTAGAAAAGAGATTAGTCCCTTGTAAGTTTGAAAAGAACAAATATATGATGGATCTGCAGATTTCACTTATCTTTTGAGCATGGAACAGCATCTACTTCAATTCAAGTCTTGAACGGTGCTGTTCCAAGAGGGCTTGGATCAGGCATTTCCAGCTTTCTTTTCAGCTAGAAGTCTCTTCCTTTATTGCCTTTTACTATAATTCATAGAATTGCAGTGGATAGGCTAGGTTGCAATAGAGCTGGGTTTATCTTAGCTTCACTATAGGCAGTTCAACTTTATCTTTGCTGTAAATAGATGTTATTATGTAGGAAAACTTCTCTGTAAGCGTATTGTGCTCATCTTATAGAGATTGAGTGCTTCCGATTTTGAATAATCTGTTACTTGCTTTGGGTTACTATAGTGAGATATGATCAAACTATGTCTCTGCTGCTGAATGGGGCACGCATAGTTGATGCAAAATTGCAGTAACTTCGACCTAAATAATTTTCGGTGTCGTTTAGTGGGACAAGCTATATGAAATGGATTTGTTTATACTCATTAGTCCATGGCTATTACCAGAAGGAATTAATGAATTGTTAGGGAGTGAATTGTCGAAGTTGTCTATGCTGTCTGCTGATATGCAAGGAGAATGGATTAGAAGTGTATAACTTGGTATATTTTAGGGTTTCAAAGAGCCACATAGCATGTTCTGCTGTTCAAAAGCATAATGTTTCAAAGAGCTTTTAAATGTTGGCATCTTCTTTGTGTTACTTTTCACTTTTTATCTCCGTAAAACTTGCTGTTTCAGCCTGCTCTTCCTTATTGTGGTCTTATGTGAAGGGAAACTCAGGTTCTTTTGAAGAAAAGTTTGTTCCCTCCTTATGGCCACTGTTGACTCCTAGACTGTTTAAAGCATCTTTTGATTTCAATTTGCTCTGGCATACATTTCTGCAGTTTCACATTGAATGTTTATGTGCTTTCTGGGTCTCACTTTGTTTACCAAATGATAGAGTGATGCATGATGCAGACTCTGGAACAAACTGCAAATTACTCAAGTACAAACTTTACATTGCAAACTGTTTATGGTTGTGATTATAAGAAAGACATAAAAATTGTACATATAACACTATCGTCTGCTGTGATGGCTTTCGCTGAAGTCTGTGTGTTATGCTTTTACTCTTGAAATGAGATTTGCGAAACGATCATTACTACTTGAAAAGTCCACTTAGAGGAAGTATGAAAGTGAACTGCATAATTCTGATCTGAAGATGATGGATATGGAGGTTGACTTATAAGCATGACAGACATCTTTGGATCCATTTGGAAAAAGTTATCATAGATTTAGTTTCAAAATCCACATCTATGTCTTTTAAATCTTGATTGCCTTAAAGAACATTACATCGACAAAATGCATGCATTCTGTAGGGCACTAAAGGAAGAAAAATATGCTGCGCGGAGAGCCATATTACCTGTGCTGCAAGCTGAAGAGGATGAAAGGTAAAACAGAAGCTTTGAGATGGCCCCATTAGTTAACTCATTACTGCTGAATTAGGAACAATAGCTGAAAGACATCAAACTTTGCCTGTTCTGCTCAGATTTGTCAAAGAGTGGAAAAAGTATCTCGAGTATGAGGCTGAAGTCATGAAGGATGTTCCTGGTTGGAAAGTAGGTGAGAGTGTCTACCACTCTGGGCGGTGGGTGCCCCCATCAACTGGTGAGCTGCGCCCTGATGTTTGGTGATCTCGTCGCGTGTGGCCGCTTGTCAATTGTCATGAAGTCATCTGTTCTCCGCAGTGCGACTTTTCTAGTGATCTACTTATTTTGCTGGCTCACAAATAAATAAAAATTTGTCTTGGTACCTTGGACCCTGACCAGAGTTGATCATCCTGTTCCTTCATGTTATTGTCTTTGCGAAAGTTTAAGGGAAAATCTGAAGCACCTTCCCGTTAGCGTTTTTCTACTTAATGTTTGGGAGGACCTGACTGTATCATTGGCTCTGATCTTTTGCTCATAATGGAGCTGAAGCTTTATGGAGATTGGACTCTTAGTTGCAGCTCATTCTAAAGCAGTTCTCTCGGTTCATTTCTTGATTTTGATGCATATAGATATATATCTATTTAGGGGTGCGCATGACAAAATTTCTTGACAAAATTTTTGGAAAAGAAATCAGTTTTTGGCCAGAAATTGATTTCTTAATTTCTATTCACTGGATGAGTTTCTGAACAAAGAAACACGTTTAATAGCGACTCAAAATTTCTATTTTTAGAATATAAATCCATTTGCTAATAGAATAAAATTTATATTTCTAGGGAGGCGGGGGGTGGCAGCTGGAGTTTGGTGGCGGCGCAATCGGCGTCTGGCGTCCCACGGGCAGCTAGTGGGTGGTAGGGGTTGACGAGAGTGGATGATGAGAAAAAATTTCATTTCTCATTTTTGTTTCAAAAATAGAAAAGTTAAAATTTTAGATTATGAGTTCGATTTCAAATCTATTTTTGGAATTGAAATCTGTTTCAGAAATTGAAAAATGAAATTGCATTATCAAACGATTCCAAAGCTGACTTGAAGAATAAAACGACACAAAAATAAGGAAATAGAAATTTTGTTACGTGCACTCTTAAGTTGTTCTGTGCACAAACAATTGATTTTTTTTAGGATTAAAACTCTTTAAGTGGAGTTAGATTAAATGTGTAATAATTTTTAAATAGGCAACTTCCTCTTTTTGAGGATCAAAACTCTTTTAAGTGGAGTCAAATTAAACGTGTAATAATCCATAAATAGGCAACTTCCTTATAATACACACTAGATCCGGCTCCTTGGATGATGATGATGATGATGTGCTTCTTAATAGATCATATTGGGTCGGTCGATACGACATTTTTCCCGGACTGCATCTTTACTGGTGCTAAACGTAATACATAAGCAAAGCACGTGCAATTCCCAATGAGATGCAAAAAACATTCCGCCCTTTATCACTTGTGCTCATTTATGGGTTACTGCATGCACGCCTGTACATTATAAATTAACTGCTTGTTCGCACAGATTTTTATGTGTTGGAGAAACCATTTCTTATTTTGTGCCGAAGCCATTTTTAAATCACAGGCTGTATTTGCCAGAGAATTGGGAGTTTCTATTGTAATACATGACTATTTAACAAGGGGATTCACTGCAAATACTAGCTTGGCTCATTATTGCCGAGATAATGGTCTACTTCTTCACATCCATTGTGCAATGTATGCAGTTATTGATAGACAAAAAAATCATGGTATACACTTTAGGGTACTAGCTAAAGCCTTACGTATGTCTGGTGGAGATCATATTCACTCTAGTACTGTAGTAGGTAAATTTGAAGGAGAAAGAGACATTACTTTGGGCTTTGTTGATTTATTACGTGATGATTTTATTAAAAAAGATTGAAGCCGCGGTATTTATTTCACTCAAGATTGGGTCTCTCTACCAGGTGTTCTACCCATAGCTTCTGGGGGTATTCACGTTTGGCATATGCCTTCTTTGATTGAGATCTTTGGAGATGATTTCATACTACAATTCGGCGGAGGAACTTTAGGACACCCTTGGGGAAATGCACCGGGTGCCATGGCTAATCGAGTAGCTCTAGAAGCATGCATACAAGCTCGTAATGAGGGACATGATCTTGCTCGTGAGGGTAATGAAATTATCCGTGAGACTAGCAAATGGAGTCTTGAACTAGCCGATGCTTATGAAGTATGGAAAGAGATCAAATTTGAATTCGAAGCAATGGATACTTTGTAATGCAATAATTACCATTCATTCTCTTAATTGAATTGCAACTAAACTCGGCCCAATCTTTTATTAAAAGGATTGAGCCGAATACAAAGATTCTATTTATTCTATCTCATATCTAGATATATTTATCTATATATACAAGATATAAAAAAAGAAAAAAACATAATCAACCACCGTCTTGGTGGTCGCGATGGTTTGGACTCTCTCCCTCTCACGAAGGGGAGGAGTTCGAATTCCCTCACGGTCGCTTGGAGTCTTAAGTGGGATGTTGGGGGTAGTGGGTCCCGAGTAAATATATATATATATGACCAAATAAACAATTCAAATGCTTCTCTTGTTTGCTCTTGTTTGTTGTGTTGGATCCACAATTAATCTTATGGATTTTTAGGATTGGTGTATTCTTTAAATCCCTTAGTTTCAGATCATCAATGGAGTCAAGTATCATAACCCCTTCTACCCCTTCTACCCATCCTATATATTATCCTTTTCGTTCTGTGTTGGAATAGACGAGAATTTATGAAAAAGGTTATTGATAAAAGAGAACAAATATTTCTTTTTTTTTTTCAAGGCGAATTTGACAAGATGAAGGAAGGAAATCGCTATTTCAATTTCAAATAAAAAATAATTTCGAATATTCTATAATAAAAAAGAGTTCCATCATCTATAACTATAGTGATAGTGAAGTAATACTCCGGGTTCTCACAAAACAAACAAAAATCTTTTTTTTTTTCAATACTCATTCCTTATTTTATTAGGTAATGATCTAGTGAATGGATTTCTATGCTTATTCCGATAGAAAATGAAATATTCAAATGATTTTTCATCGAATGACTATTCATCTATTGTATTTTCACGTAAATAGGGGTAAGAAAGTTCTATGGAAAAATGGTGGTTCAATTTGATGTTGTATAAAGGAAAATTAGAATACAGGTAGTAAATCAATTGATAGGTTGGGTAATCCTATCGAAAAAACCAGTGTAAGTGAAGATCCAGTTAGAAACGATACGGATAAAAAGACGCATAGTTGGAGTGAAAGTTGAGTCCCGTGGGAATTCACTCAATTGCCCTCACCACCACTATTTCATCCCAGGAACGCCGCACATTGGGAAGTACCTGTAACCACCACCACCAAAACCGGTCCGTCGCCAGCCTTCCTCACATGACATCCCTGAAGTTCTCCTCCTTTTCAAAAAATAAGGATTGCAAGACAGTGCTTTCTGGCCATTTTGTCAAAATCTCTCATCCATGCGCCTGACATGAAAAATTATATGGAATGCGCAAGAAAACTCCTATTCGTAAATGACTGAACAGTTGACAAGCACGATCCTCTGGATGCTCATGATAAAAACTTCCTCCTTATTTATACAAAGCACAAAAATTAAGGCCACATATTGTATTTACACTGTACAAAGCAACACAGACTGCAGAAAAGAACATGCAGATGCAGGCTTTCTAAGCCTCACGGTCGAGGCATCTACTGAAAATATTAGGACAGCATGGGCAGACTTGCATATCTCAAGGAAACTAAAGACGGGGATTGTACAGACTGCACCACTTTTAGAGGCTTTATAAGTGGTGGCCCTGGTGGGTGCTACAGACCACACACGACTAGAAACAGAGGTCCAGTCCCACCGAGCTTATCAGCATCAGGCACACTGGCGTAGAAGAAGACACCATGTGACATTTCCCAGCTCCAGTCCTGCTTCCTATAGACGGACAGATGGGGCCAGCGATTAATCCTCACGTAGTGTTCCCTAATCTTCCCGTCATCAATGAAGCTAGTGACTATGGAATAACAGCATTCATGGCCTCCCCACACCTTGTCGCCAGGATCTGCACTTTGGCTACTGTCCAGATGGAAGTACCGGTGCATTGGAGGGCCAGTGCCTTTCCAATAGGCATCTAGATTTCGCCAATACTCAGGTGCAGCCTGGTAAAATGCAAAATACTTTGTCATCGGTAAATATCTTGGCTTTTGGAGAAACTCCAGATATGAAGCAAGTTCAATCCACAGAGATCCCTCAAGCATCAAGAAGCTCGACATACACGCAAAGCTTATGGGCCTCATGTTGGCAATGGCATGGACATTACTCTTGTCCAAAGATTTGCTGGTATTTAAGAGACATTCAAGAGCAAAAACTGTCTCATGCCACCGTCACATCAATGTCAATACACAATTGCCAGCTCACTTTATATTCTAAGTGAGGGGTACAACTTTGACCTCTTCCATTGACGCACTCAAGACAGATGCAATGTAGGAGAATTACCAAACCAAAAAAGTCCTAAACCTATTGCAATTTTGTTAATTCAATCATAAACCTTTTTCTTTACTAATTGAGTATCAATTCAGTCCATCCGACTGACCAATTTTGGCTTGCCGATACTGACATGGACAGCAGTCGTCCCACGTGGTGTAACTGGCACTGACTAGGGTAAGGCTCGAACTTGCTGGCCACTGGCTAGGTTGGCCTTGACAGTGGCTGGGCAAGGTTGACCTCGCCCAGCAACGTTGAAGTCGAGGCTCACCAAGGGCAGGGTGAGGTTGACCTCACAGGCCCTCCTCTCTGGCGGGTCACTGGACGCAATCATCTAGAGGATGAAGATGAAGGGAAAGGGGGAAAAAAAGGAAAGAGAAAAAAAAGGGAAAAAGAAAAAAGAAATAACAAATTCAAATAAATATTAAAATATTATTAAAACTTGTTTAAGTCAGCACCAATCATGCTACATAGGACAGCTAGTGTCTTTGTTAGTGTCAGCCGGCCAAAATTATCCAAATGGACTAAACTAGCACAAATGCAAAAAGTTTATAACTCAATTGACAAAATAAAAAAGTTTATGATTGAATTGATATAATTGTAATAAATTTAGGACTGTTTTGGTAGTTTTCTCGATGTAATGCAAGTTTATCCAGACTCCAATGTAGGTTTATCATATATATTGACAAGTAACAAAAGCTAAAGTAGAGCTCAAAGCTTAGCCATAGCAGAACAGAAAGCAACCTCTACGAAAACTATGTTGCGGTTGAAAAGCACATACCTTACTGAAATGGAACTCCCATGTATGATCGCAGAGATCATACTTTGTGATACGGGTCTGTCACGAAAACAGAAAGACATGAACAAAAACAAAAGGTGTAGGTGCGGATGCGAACTAGAGAGAGAGAGAGAGAGAGAGAGAGAGAGAGAGAGATACACGTTTGCCATCCATGACAGATAAGGAATAAGCAATCAACTTCGATAGTCCATGAACTTGGGATATTCTAGGTATGTGTGCTTTGCCAGACCACAATTCCTTGCACTGAATTAAAAAGCAAATATCAGTTATCCAAAGAAACCTTCATCGAATGACAATTGCAAGACTGAACCATGACAACAAATCATGAATATTACATCAATACATGATGGGCTAACCTCATAGGCAGGAACATTCCGACTCTTGACAAATTCCTCTAGTAACCAATCCTTTTCATGTTCTAACTCTAGCTTTTGCAAAATTCAGTCTACTACTGTTTCTACTTTCTAATGACTAAATTTTTCGATTAACCAAACAAAGCAAATTTATATAAAGTTACACTGTAAAGAGACCAATTTTTCTTTTTAAAAAGAATATTTCAAAGCACACAACTGCTTCCCCTGACATATGATTTGCGGGTGGCCACCATTGGATATGCCATTGAGAATGACAGTATTAACTGTTATACTTTGACATCTTATGTGAGGACTTTGATCCAGAGGGCCAGAATAATTGTGGTGGGCCATATCTTCAGTTTCAGTACCCAGATAACAGGACACACACAGGGAAATTACTGTTCATGAAGCTAAAGTCACTGCCTCAGGCACTCAAACTGTCATGATGCGCAAGATTATTAGATGATCTTTTGCCTTACCATATGAGTCGCTGCCTTGTTAAAGAAAAACTTTGCGACCTCATGCATGGTTGTAGTTTTTGTCAACTTCCTCAACTTGTGCTTGCTTGGCATTTCTCTCCTTTCCATCTCACCTTCTTTAATAGCCACTCTATGTACCTCGCCACTCTATGTAAGTCCTTGCACCCAACTCAAAATCTCCAGCTGGATTGTTCCAGCAAATAAAAAGAAAAAAAAAAAATCTTCAGATGGATCGAAGAAAGGACAAGAGAGGTACTTTAGGGAAGAGGTAAAGGCCAAAACGAGAAATAAAGGATGTTATGACCTTTTACTGCCTAGCTAGTTGTAAGAGGTGATTCATCTTAGATCAACAAGATTTTGCAAAAGCGATTAATTGCATTCTTCATTTGACTGAGGTTCATTATGCTTAAGAAATGTACAAGACGTGAATAGCAAGAGCAAGAACTTCCTGATATCGTCGGTGTCCTAAAAATGAACAAATACACACATTAATCCTTCACCTTTCTTATTCACAATCTATATAAACTGATCATGAAGAAGGCTCTTGCATATCCAAATAAATCCTCTCCTTATCTAGTCCAATTCCAATTTTGAGTATCTCCCAAGCTAATAAAAAACTCCAAACATTCACTCTAGATTCTCTACCTCTTCTATCTTTGGATGTCTCTGTCATCTCTCATCCAACTTGATAGCTTGACATGGCCAAGGGTAGAGTATCAATCTAAGGAGGTCAGTAGATGGAGATAGCCAACCATGCATGAGCTAAGAAGTGGACAAAACAAACCCAAATTGAAAAGAAAAGTGTATCCAACCTCAATTTGCTACTATTCACGGCATATGTACTGGCAGGTAAAGGAAGCTCACAAAACCTTTTCAAGAAAAAGAAAATAATGATTCTTCATTCAAGTGAAAGCTTCTCTATCACATTGTAACCCTTTCAAAAGAAATTTAGCACCACAATTTCTGCCACATTAAGCTAAGCACTGCCATTGAGGATCATAAATGGCAACAGTACCCCAATTGACATCAAATGTAGCTAGGCCATGACAACCACGTGAAACAACCAGTAATATATCGATAATGCATCATACAAGTGTGAAATTGCATCCTATATCTGATAAGCATTTCTGCTACTGCTGCAGTCCATTTCATCATAGGGAACCAAAAGAAAAAACTTAAAAGCTTCTATAATTCACTAAGACAGGTTTAATCACTAAGTCTTTGGACTAGTCAATATATTTTCTTATTCACATATTGCCATCTACAGTAACTACTTAGGGAGCTGACAAAACATTCCCATATAATTCCTCAACAGATCCCCTCTCAGAATTCCCCATGCTTAGACCCTGAAATTTCTGTCTAACATCACTATACCCCATGCATATTGGTAAACACTAGTCAAGCAGAAAAGGTTTGGATGCCCCGTATCCCCACTAAAATAAAAAATCACCATACCCATCTTTTCTTTTGGCTACCCATTACGCCCTTAGTGGCGTGTGGTCATGGTGCCATAGGATTTGACCCAAGACCTCTTGGCACTAAGTCGATGAGAATTGCTGCTAGGCCAATAAGGCCTTTGGCTTCCCCTTGCTTATTATTGCTGTCAATTTCGATTTATCCTACATCTTTTGTGCACATCTCTTTTCCTCCCATCTGAAACCTTTTTTCCCTCTCATACAGCTTAGATATTGTAACAGAGAAAAGGGATTTTCATTAGTACACTCCTCATCCAATGAGGTTGAATGAATAGAAAAAAATGTGAAGTAGGCAAGGGCTTACAAGCTAACAAAATGATAATACCATGGAAAAATTATTCCTAAAATTTGATGAATGGGTGCCCACTACAAGAAGGGACACAAAATCTATTGAAAAAGGAACGATGACATGTTTGATATAGAGAATTCACAACACCCATTTAGACAAATATTCAACTAATGTTTAGATCAAACAGTAGCTTTGGTGCCATCTTCCCGGAGGGTTAACCACCACTAAAATATGGCCAACCTTGATTAAATATTCATCAAGTCCTAGACGAAACAACTCCACAAATGAAAAGAGCTTCCTTGATCATTGGGGTAGAATTATTCCTAGTGACAATCCCAACTTATTTATAAAGGACATTACACTCATATGATTTTTTTGTACATGATGCACCGCATAATACTTGACTCCTCATCAGCAAGGAAGCAAACAAAGAAATGATAAAATAGAGTAATCCATGTATTATTTTGGTCAGAATACTAGTTCCTCACTACATGGCAATTATTTGACCAACATGATGCACCTCATGCAATGTAGTTACAGCAATATCAAAAATTAAATCTAAAATTCAGATACAAGAAAGATGCAACCCATGTATGGAAAACTCCTACTGTCGCTCAACTTTTAAGTAACATATCTGCAATCTATTATGTTGTAAAACTTCTAAATATGTCACAAAAAAATAGAGAATCATTTTAAAAAATCACAAAGATAGAATGTAAATCTCGAACTTTTGAGAGAACATTTACAGAAAAGGTGCGCAGATACTTTCCTTGAAGTCTGGTGACATCTCTAAAATTCTCATCTTAGGTTCACAGTCAGTTCGTAGAGACTCCAAGGATGCATGCTACATCGAAAAGCATGGTTGACCTCATAAAAGCAGTATACAACATCACAGATCATCTCTAATCAAATTCCATACCACTTACAGAAAGTGGCTTTATATCATCAAATTTGGCATATTTTAAGATCTTGCGTAGATGTGTCAGCTAATTGACACCATCAAAGACCACCCCATATACTCTACAGCCAACAGGTAAACCATTTTTGTTATTAGAATAGCAATAATCATCGATCTATTATCTAAAGACAAACACTAGCAAGGCACTAGTCAAATGTAAAAAAGCTGCAAGCGGATCTCAGTCGTCCAGTTAAAAAGCCCAAAGTACAACCACAAACTAGGCTCTTCAAAAGGTGCGTTTCAAAGGAGTAACCAAATTGGCTAATCGAAAGCTATCGCAAATGGAAGAAACAAAACCACTTAAAATGCACGCTTCACACAATCCTTACAAGATTCTCATAAACGCGTGCGAAATAAGATACTCATCTTAAAATCCTCTTCCAGAACACCAAAACCATCCAGACTTGCTAATCCAACCACCGACAGAAATCATAGCACAAAATCACTATCCAAACTCAGAATTTAGCAGCCCCGAAATGAGAACGAACCATTACGACAAACGAAATATCCGAAATCACAGCCGCAATGAAAACAGAAAGAGAAGATAAAAACGAGCGAAACAGACCTTATGGCTCCAGAGCCGGTCGCTGGAGGCAACGCGGTGCCACGCGCGAGAGACGAGCAGAGATAGTGCCACGCTGCATGCGTCGAGGTTGTTCAGTATCATCACCATGAGGTCCGCACCGAACACCTCCAGAGGATCGCGAGACGACGACGGCGGCGGCGGCGGCGGCGGCGGCGGCGGCCGAGGACGATCCCGATCCTCGCGCTTCCTCTTCCCCCTCCTCCTCCTCTTCCACTTCACGGCGCCTTTGCCGTCGTCCCGCTCGTCGGCGTCGTCCGGCGAGGCGTCGCTGCTCTTCGCTGGCGGCATGCTGTCTATCGTCTGCGCCATTGCGGAGCGAAGCCCCGAGCTAGAGAGAGACGAGGGAAGGTCTAGTCCCGAGGTGGGAGACTGCTGATGTGCAGGGATTTCGTTTTGGGGCGCGGTTTTGTGGTTCCACCGACAGGACAAGCCAGAGAAGGAGGCCGGTTTAGATGACGGATGCGTCCACGTGGCCATTCGGCGAGGGTCTGACGTGGGTGCATCATGATTGGTGAGTGTAAGTGGCGGCACGTGGAGTCGAATGCAGCGGAGTATTCCAAGCTTCACATCCCAAAATCATCCACAATTTGATTGTGGTTACTATTCTACATTTTGAGTTTACATAAAATTGGATAAGATAAAAAGTAAAAGTTAGACATCTTTCTATATCTTATGTAGGCCCGTTAAATAGGTGGATAGGATTGTCACGCATCGACCCTTGAGTGCACTGTATTTCTCATTCACTTAGGTCATTTGATTACAACATCTCAGGAGATATCACCGACCTATCGCTATTGTCGTTTAATTATATGCAAGTGGAAGCAGAGACGAATCACCCAATCATTCACAATGAAATAGGAATAATTCAAACATTAATATACATCAAAACACATTTCATTTATTTATGCACATACGTGAATAGTTATTGGCTAATTTCATCCACAACCAAAAGCTTAGCTAGCCAAGTACTTCCATCTGGGTTTGGGATTGGCCTAGCACCTCTACTATTAAGAGGGTGACCTCAAAAGATGACGTACCTCGCTAAGTCCCAATGCCCCATGGGCTCCCCAAAGAATCACGGTTCGAGGTTCGGGCCCTAATTCAAGTTAATATCTAGATCAGTGACCTCAACATCAAGGACATTTGGGTCCATGGCGTCCCAACTAATGGTCATAGTCCCCACCTCTGGGGGTCCATCGAAACCTCTAAGGGGATTGTACAACACCTCTCCTACCTAGTAGTATCAAGCGATGAACTTGTAGGGCATCGAGTTGGTTAACCCCTTGTCTACCCAGATAGTAGTGATGTAGCGCTCATTTGGTCCTCTATCCCTACCACCGGAAATTCTATCACTTCAAAACTTGGTCCACTGGGACCCCAAAGCAAACGTGTCGGAAGGGTTCAATCATGCTTAAGGCCTGAAACATTTAAATAATATCAGTGAGATAAACTCAGTGAATAAGTTCCCTAATCATCGTGTAGGGAAGTAATTCATCTCAAGTTGGCCTAAACATGCAAGTTAACATTGATGGCAGATCAATTGCAAATCTCTCTCTTTGCCTTAATTATTAACATGAATGATTCTTTCACTTCTTCACAGTCGTCATAACATAAACATATAAGGAAATCTCTGGACCAATCACATAATTACGAGGAAACCATGAGAATGTGAAATATCTCGCAATCATGCACAAATGCTAACTAATAATCTAAACATAAGCAAATATTATTTCCAAGCAAGTTCCGCACATATATGTCTAGATTATTATAATCGCTCAAGGCCATAGCCAAACCAAAGGTTGATGATCTTTTGGCATCAAGCATCGTCTCACGTATGTATACACCTCAAGACAACATTGCAAATGAGGAGCTTTGTTTTGAAATCCATCTGTAAACGGTATCCCATTGACATGGGGCATCCAAACTTAATTGGGCATTGTCTTGCATAATAATACGCATTGGGATGATTCCATCACCCCGCATAATCGTACACATCAGAGTATTTAGGTAATCACACAATTATACCATCACTCAAACTCATTTTATATCTTTTTCATTAATCAATGGAGGAGTGTGTAATGCTAATTCAATATGTAATAATATTTGCTACATACATGCTTGCATCTCATATCACATCACATTAGCATACCACTTGCATATTATAATATGTCATCTTTCTGCACATTCTAACATACATAATAATTCATTATGAATATGAGGTGTCGTAAACAATTACAAATTTCCATTCTAAGACAACTTACTTGAGCATACTCCATATTTAAACCTAACACCCAACAATACAACAAACCTCTTTGAAATCATATACTAAGGAAAGCTTAGGGCACAAATTAGGATATTGCATGTTAACATATTATACTACTATAACACATTACATATTAACATACTGTATTACCATAACATATTACCTGTTAACGCATCGCATAACTACAATGCATCACACCTTAACACATCCCATTACGACAACATATTACACATTACTATCACATATCACATATTAACATAATATCACGGATTATAATAATTTATTGCTATAACCTGTTGAATATTTAGATAACCTATCGCGATAACCTATCGGATAATTAGATAACCTATCCTAATAACCTATAAGATATTTAGATAACCTATCACGATAACCTATCGGATATTTAGATAATCTATCATGAGAACCTATACTAACCACCACTTTCTTTAATTTAATGCTAAGCTTTATCCTAAGTGCAATCAAAACCCAAAATGAGGGTTAGAGAACCACTCACTTTCAGACCTAAACTAGTAGCTCATGGTGGTGGTGGAGGCCCACGGTGCTAGTGGTGAGGCGTAGCAACAACGAGTGGATGGTCTTCGAATCCACTATGGTCCAAGCCAAGAGAGGAGCGAGGAAAATGAGGGTAGCGGTGAGGCTAGGCGGCCTCCCCTTAGACTCCAAAACTCGGCTTGACAATGAGAACGGCGGTGCGGGAATGGCATCTTGGCGATGGACATGGGTGGTGGATGATGGCCAATGAGATCTAGAGAGAAAAAGGGAGGAAATGGAGAGAGTGAGGTTTGGCTACAGTTGGGGGGGAGAGAGAGAGAGAGAGAGGGGTAGGGTTACTGAATTTGGGGGGAAAGAGAGAGGGTTCATGGAGAAATTCCATGGATGGCCAAGATGAGGCCTTACTTCCCAAGCCAAGAATGAACGGCCAAGATTGCTTCTTGCAAAACTTGCCCTCCAAGTTCCATTTAATGCAACCATCATTCCTAAGTTAGAAATAGGGTAGACTAGGCTAGGATGACGCCACTTTCTCTCTCAGCCATCCCTTGAATGCCTCGCACTTTCTGCATGCAAAAAGGTTTTTGTTTTATTAGGCTAGAATGGTAAAATGACAATTTCGCTAGATTTGGTTACTGTTCATGCATATGGGTAATGATGAGGGATCTTAGAAAAGACCAAAAAAAGTTTGGGTGGCCCATGAGCCATTGAGTTGGCCCTCCTTGCATGAGGCCCATTGGGCTGCCCACCTTGGGAGTGAGCCCATTGGGCCGCCCACCTTGGGCGTGAGCCCATTGGGCCATCCTTCATGGGCATGGGCCCACTGGGTCCTCTTGTGGGCTTGAGCCCACGTAACTCCTCGTTTGTGGCCTACTTCCATTTTTCCAAAATTTTAGGTCCTACTAATGAAGAATCAAGTTTTCACCCCCAAAGTGGTCTTTTCAGCATTTTCATGGTCTATGGATGTTTATTGTAATTTCGCTTCAAAGATTTGGCATCGCTAGAATCCTTTTCTACAAATTGGGGTCAGATCGAGGGTGTCACAAGGATTGAATAAAAAATGATTCGACCCAAATTGACATGTTCAACTCATATTGATCCTTTTTTTTTTTAAAAAAATTATGCAATATAACTTTAGTGATCAATAGTTGACCCAAACCCCATTTGATATTGGTATTGGCATTAATTCCAAGACTAGTGTAGGTCAAGGCAGGCAATACTTTTCTTTACTTCCTAATTAGAGGCATAGAATCTTTGTCCATTTCTTCCTCCTTTGAAATGTTGATGTTTGTCAATTGTTTCTTCCTAGTCTGTGATGGAGTTTTATGGAACATGTGTAGGCAAAATAAACATAAACACAACAAAAACAACGATAAAATTCTACTATACATGTATCTCCAAAAGTATTGTTCGTGCGTTTTAATAAAAAATAAAAATATCAAAATGGGTTATATGGATTACTTCCTTAAGTGTGTTTTAAGCGACTTGATTTAGATATACTTTAGTTTGAGCCCTACAAATGTTGGACCTTTAGTTCATACACACTACCAATGTAGGTAATCACCATTTTGATTATGCTAGCAATCTCGTGGAGACAATCCCGTGCACATGGTTAGTAACCATTGCTAACCATGTAATTCTCTCTCTAACTCACCCTCTTTCTACTCTATATAGAACATCCTAGTAAAGTCAATAGTAAATTTCTTCTAGAAGCTAGTCTCTAACATCTCAAAGAAGTTAAATGATTACTTCCTCCAGAAATTGGTCTTTAACCTCTCAAAAAAGTTGAATGATTACTTCCTCAAGAAGTTGGGTGAGCAAGAGAATGGCTCTTATGAGGGGGTTGTGTTCGTAAGAGAATGAGTGAAAACATCCCTAAGTTCATCACTAAACTGTTAACAAGATTTGTACTAACACAGTAGTACTCCCTAGAGAATTGATTGTCTCGATCAATCTTTAGGTCCTACAAGTCATGATTAACATCTAATAATGTGTTATGGCTATCCAAATAATATGAATGCTTTAAGAACATGGTGAACTTGTCAACTTTGACTATAGTGTACTTCAATCTCTCTATCTTATATATCCTAATCAAACAAAGATCTTGGAATATTTGTCAAGTCACTAATTTGATCATATGTCGAAACCTAAGTGACTTGCATTTTATACGAGACATAAACAACTCATTCTCGGTTACAATCCCGACCGATGATTTCAATGTAGTGTCATAATAGATCGCATATGAGATCATTACTACAATGAGATAGATTCCATATTGTACACACATATAACTTCTTATATGAACGAACTATAACCATTAGGTATAAAAACGGATCAACGAGTCGGCAATGTCTGCACCCATGAACCATAGCTATTGAACACACAAGTCAACATCGTCCCTCAAGTCTAAGGATTGTTTACACAAGACCAAAGCATGAGCGATTAGATGTTGACCACGCTAGAGGCTTCCATGTCGCTAATTGTTCCACGCATGTCATGTTCGGTGAACTTGTCTAGTACAAGTACTTGTGTTCTAACTCAGGCATCACAATATCTAATGACTTGTGACTTGTCATTCCCTTAAATATCCAAAACTTGATGGTGAAGTTAAGAATACACTGATCTCAACAAGATCATTAATATTTACTTAATAATCCATCAACTGGGAATAGTTTAAAGATTTGGTTTGATTGTAAACCCACCACACATATTCTTAACGTCTCAAAAATAGATATAGTCACAATTGATTTTATGGACCCACTTATATATATATAATAATAATAATAATAATAATAATAATAATAATAATAATAATAATAATAATTGGACAAATGAATGAAAATGCCTTTGCCATTAATTAAATAACAAGATGAATAATATAACTGAAATCTCTAACATGTAACTATTATACAATAACTTTAGAGCATACATCCAATAATCTCCCATTTGTACTAAAGCCAACTTGTCTGGTATCTCAAATCCATTTTATCAATGTATCTTTCAAAAGAAGACTAAAGCGAGTTCTTAGTAAAGGGATCTACCACGTTTACCACCGAGGTAATTTTCTATAAGGATGGAAACGTCTTTTAATGTGCTTGGATTTTTTGTGGGACCTTGGTTTTTTAGCAAAAAAGTTTTTGTTTTATTAGGCTAGAATGGTAAAATGACAATTTCGCTAGATTTAGTTACTGTTTATAAATATGGGTAATGCTGAAGGATCTTAGAAAAGACCAAAAAGGGTTTGGGTGGCCCATGAGCCATTGAGTCAGCCCTCCTTGGCATGAGGCCCATTGGGTCGCCCACCTTGGGCATGAGCCCATTGGGCCATCCTTCATGGGCATGGGCCCACTGGGTCCTCTAGTGGGCTTGAGCCCACATAACTCCTTGTTTGCGGCCTACTTCCACTTTTCCAAAATTTTAGGTCCTACTGATGAAGAATCGAGTTTTCACCCCCAAAGTGGTCTTTTCAGCATTTTCATGGTCTATGGAACCTTATTGTAAGTTCGTTTCAAATATTTGCCATCGTTGGAATCCCTTTCTGCAAATTGGGGTCGAATTGAGGGTGTCACAAGGATTGGATAAAAAATGACTCGACCCAAATCGACATGTTTAACTCATATTGATTTTTTTTTTTAAAAAACGTTATGCAATATAACTTTAGTGATCAATTGTTGACCCAAACCCCATTTGATATTAGTATTGGCATTAATTCCAAGACTAGTGTTGGTCTAGGCAGGCAATACTTTCTTTACTTCCTAATTAGAGGCATAGAATCTTTGTCCATTTCTCCTCCTTTGAAATGTGGATGTTTGTCGATTGTTTCTTCCTAGTCTGTGATGGAGTTTTATGGAACATGTATAGGCAAAATAAACATAAACGCAACAAAAACAACGATAAAATTCTACTATACATGTATCTTCAAAAGTATTATCCGTGCGTTTTAATACAAAATCAAAATATCAAAATGGGTTATATGAATTACCTCCTTAAGTGAGTTTTAAAGGACCTGATTCAGATATACTTCAATTTGAGCCCTACAAATGTTGGACCTTTAATTCATACACACTACCAATGTAGGTAATCACTATTTTGATTGTGCTAGCAATCTCGTGGAGACAATCCTGTGCACATGGTTAGTAACAATTGCTGATGCGGGAGCATCCAACGTAGCTCCATCCACCAACTCGGAACCATCGATGTTTATCCAAGCCAAGAGAGAAATTGGGCATTATGTGCTTCGATGGATCATTTTCAATGAATAACTGTCAATGGGAGACCATTCGAAATGTCTTGAATGACCAGTTGATGAAGTTTCAGAATGATTATTTTCTGGTCAAGGGAGGAGCTCGAATTTGAAGATTCAAGAATGCGAAGGCCGAAGATTAAAGGAATTTAATTCCCGTGTTAATAAAGGCTTTTACTAAGTTATTATGTGTCTTTACCGTCATGCAGTCCAAGAGTCGACAGTTTCAGTTTCTAGGCTATTAAGGTCTGTTTTAATATGTATTAAGGTGTCAGTTTCTAGGCTATTAAGGTCTGTTTTTAATATGCATTAAAGTGTCAGTTTCTAGGCTATTAAGGTCCGTTTTTAATATGCATTAACACTAAAACCCTCCTATAAAAAGGGGAAAACTATCCAATGTAAGGGATACGAATTTTATGAATGAGAATTGTGAGATTTCCTCAAGTTGAGTGAATTCCTTTGGAGAGCGGATAACTCCTTTCGGTTTCTTTATCCTTGGAGCGTAGATCACTCCTTGGTGGTGAACCAAGAAGCCCTTTATCCTTGGCTGGTGGAATCTTTAGGCCTTGGTGGTGAGCTTCTCCTATCCCGAAGTCCTTTATCCTTGGCTGGTGGAAGCTTTAGGCCGTGGTGGTGAACTTCGTAGATCTCGATCCTCATCCTTGGTTGGTGGCGCTGCCTTTATACCTTGGAAGGAGATTGTTTTTATCTGTTCTTATTCCTTTCCATTTCTTCCCCGTATACACTACTCCATACACTAAACCACAAAATTCCCCTTATAAAAAATCTCTGTTCTCGAATCACTCAACCCATCACGCATCAATTGCTAACCATGTAATTCTCTCTCTAACTCACCCTCTTTCTGCTCTATATAGAACGTCCTAGTTAACTTCTTCTAGAAGCTAGTCTCTAACATCTTAAAGAAGTTAAATGATTACTTCCTTTGGAAACTGGTCTTTAACCTCTCAAAAAAGTTAAATGATTACTTCCTCTAGAAACTGGTCTTCAACCTCTCAAAAAAGTTAAATGATTACTTCCTCAAGAAGTTATGTGAGCAAGAGAATAGCTCTTATGAGGGGGTTGTGTTCGTAAGAGAATGAGTGAAAAACATCCCTAAGTTCATCACTGAACTGTTAATAAGATTGTACTAACACAGTAGTACTCCCTAGAGAATTGATTGTCTCGATCAATCTTTAAGTCCTACAAGTCATGATTAACATCTAATAATTTGTTATGGCTATCCAAATAATATAAATGCTTTAAGAACATGGTGAACTTGTCAACTTTGACTATAGTGTAATTCAATCTCTCTATCTTATATACCATAATTGAACAAAGATCTTGGAATATTTGTCAAGTCACTAATTTGATCATATGTAAAAACCTAAGTGACTTGCATTTTATACGAGACAAACAACTCATTCTTGGTTACAATCCCGACCGATGATTTCAATGTAGTGTCATAATAGATCGCATATGAGATCATTACTATACTTTGCATGTAGCAATGAGATAGATTCCATATTGCACACACATATAACTTCTTATATGAACGAACTATAACCTCAGGTATAAAAACGAATCAACGAGTCGGTAATGCGTGTACTCGTGAACCATAGCTATTGAATACACAAGTCAACCTTATTCCTCAAGTCTAAGGATTGTTTACACAAGACCAGAGCATGAGCGATTACATGTTGACCACGCTAGAGGCTTCCATGTCACTAATCGTTCCATGTGTGTCACGTTCAGTGAACGTGCCTAATACAAGTATCTGTGTTCTAACTCGAGCATCACAATATCTAATGACTTGTGACTTCTCATTCCCTTAAATATCCAAAACTTGATGGTGAAGTTAAGAATACATCGATCTCAATAGGATCATTAATATCCACTTAATAATCCATCAACTGGGAATAGTTTAAAGGTTTGGTTTGATTGTAAACCCATAACACATATTCTTAACGTCTCAAAAATAGATATAGTCACAATTGATTTTATGGAACTATTCATATATATGTGTGTGTGTGTGTGTGTGTGTGTGTGTGTGTGTGTGTGTGTGTGCGCGCTTTTTGTCGAAATATGTTAATAATTGGACAAATGAATGAAAATGTCTTTGCCATTAATTAAACAACAACATGGATAGTATAACTGAAATCCCTAACATGTAACTATTGAAAGGGCTAGTAAGAATACCTAGAGGAGGGTGAATAAGTGTGAAAACATATATATTTGCAAAATGTAGTGAAAAACTTTACTTTTAACCTGAGTCTGATTGACTATAGACTTTGTAGAAGGAATTGGACTTTAACAGTTATCTTCAATCGCAAAAGTATATTGCAGCAAATAAAGTAAAGGAGTTCAGGGTAGAGAAAAGGAACACATAATTTATAGTGGTTCGGTTTAGATTAAGCTTACGTCTACTCTTCCATGTTGATAGCCTTCTGGTTGGTTTGCACTAAGAATCAAAAGAGAATTCACAATCTTGTGATCTTGACTTCTAAATAAAGAGTTTGTACTGCTTTCACGAAGTCACAGTATAAGTCTCTCTTTTGAGTACAAATTTGAGCATGATGTAAGGAATAACAAGTAAGTGGGAAATTTTAGACTTAGGAATTCTTCTTTCACGCACTTTATCGAACAATTAGGGAGGCCTCCTTAAATACTCGTTCGTGCCTTCTTGACCATTGGCACTCTTCAAAGGAATTCTTCCAAGCAATTCGTTGGACATAATCAATCAATGAGATCTCGAGTTGTTTGAAGATTGTGATGAAAGCCTGGTAATCTTGTTTGCCCATACAATCAGGATCTTGGTTCCCATAAGTTGATTATTTCCAAAATAACTTGCGTTCCGAAATGATTTGATGTATCTAAATTGATTCCAATAAAGATAACCAATCTCGTATGTGATATTATGTACGAACCAAACCTTTGAAGAAAGGAAGATAATCCCGAGTCTGGTTAAGTCTTCATTCTTCACTTGCCTTCAATTTGGAATTTGTTAGAGTGGACAGACTTCTATTGTAAGATAGACTTTGACACAAAAGTCCGGTGTTCTTCAAAATAGAACTTAGATAAGTTTTGTCAACTTCAAAATAGTATAGGAGTTTTCGCCAACAATCTCTCCCTTATATCCTACAAAACAACACTTTAGCAGTACATGATAATTTATGAAAACATATTGTTAAGGATATGGATAACATCAATTCTGTAATCACAGAAAACATGTTAATCTTGAAAATTTAGACAAGATTCAATCATGCACATCCATAATCACAATCACAATCACAAAAGGTTAACTACAAAATATAAGGAAGGGTTCAAAAAATACAACACAACCAGTTCAAAAGCAATGAAATCTGAAGTTAAATCTATTTCTCATTCTCCCCCTTTTTATCAATAGCAAAAAGAAAGAGAGTTTCAAAATAAATGGAAAAGATGAAGTCAATTAGGTTTTGTCTAGGAGCTCAAACCAGTCGGAAATCCTCAAGTGATTGCACTGCCTCCTCTACTTTGGCTATAGCTTGGGACATCTATTGACTCAAAGTCTCAATTTTTGTGTTAAGGGATTGTACCTTGCCATCGAGAGAGTTTGTTGAGGACTTTAAGGCAGTGTAAAGCTTCTTAATCTCGTACTCCATTGTGTATTGCTGAGCTTTAACCTCCAAAAGGAGCTCAACCAACCTTGCATAGTTGGAATTAGTTTCAGTTTGAGCACTGGCTTCAATGAAGTGAGTTTGAGGAGTATCAAGAGATGGAGGAACATCGACTTGAACACGAGCAGCTTGTTGCTTGTCTTGATTGGGAGTTTCTTCTTCAATCTTAGGGAAGTTAGACGCAAAGACATATTCGGGATCTGCAAGAGATCTGCTAATGCCATCACAAGTAGTTAGTGCTATGAAAGGAGCTGTCTTAGGATCTCCCCTTGACTTGTTGCCTTTAGGTTGAGATGAGACTTCATCTTCTGTAGCTTTTTCTTGGTCAACATTAGATCCCTTCCCTTGTTGATTTTCTGCGGCATCTTCCCTTTCTTCTTCACAATCTCTTTTCTCAATCTCGTCTAATAATGGTTTTGCACCACTTGCTCAGAGTCTTCATTTGCATGGTCATTCTTTGGTGATCTTTCAGGCTCATCTTCTTCTTCGTCTTGTTTTGCTTCTTCTGTTTCTGCTTCAACTTCCTCTTCCTCTGTTTCTTCAGAATCAACTCCTTGAAGACTTCTCAGGGCAAGAGCAAAGATGGTCAGATCATTCTCCTCTTCTTTTTCTTGTAGTAGTCGATTCTATCTTGGTTCTGCTTGTGGATTCCTTCTTCAGATGCTCAATCTTTGAGATCATCTTTAGTCCAATCTCCATGGGACTAATGGGTTTCGAATAAAGTTGAGGGGGAAATTGGATCTGAAAGTGATAGAACAACTTGGTGATTAATGCCACATAAGGCAATTGCCCTTTTTCTTTCATTACTGTACTCTACATGTGCGGGAAAATGGTGTGGGGCAGAGAAAAAGGAATGCCATTGCAAATGGCCCACATGATTTTTGCCTCGAATCTGGACACATTAGTTTTGGATGTTGCCTTTGGTCTTAAGCAGTTGATGACGATTTTCTGCAAGAGAACACTAGTTGCTGGCAATCGACAGTAAGTGATACTCCCACTAGGCATTTGTCCTTCCTAGTTGAGCAGCCAACTTTGCCTTTAAGTCAACCTTGATCGAGTCCAAGAAATCGAAATCCACTATTCGAGGGTTTATCACCCCCTATTCAACATCTGGGTATAAATCCTTTTGTGTTCCTTAGAACAAAACAATCTCGTTCCCTCACCACGAACATCAGTAGCTACACCCATCCTGGGTTGAAAATTTGAGAACATCTACTCGTCATCATCCTTATTTTTAGGCTGGTTCACAGAACTATATCTAGGATCAGAAGGAAAATGCATAAAAGCCTTTTCTACCGAACCCTTTGGTGCCACTCCTATCTTTTCCATGGTTAAGAAAATGGTTTTCGTTCCCATGTCCATGGCCTTTTAGAAAATCAGTAATAAAGGACATTGGAGAGCTGCCCTGTTTCAGATAACTATAGTGCTTGTAAAGAACTTGGGGTGTCAAAGTTCAGAGAGGAATTGCGTCTTGCTTGACTTCCTCTTCCAAAGGTTGGCGCGGAGGGTTCTGTGGAGAGTTCTACGGAGATTTGTGCGAAGAGTCTTCACTAGTGAGATCGAAATGCGTTGGTCCTTCTAGCATACTTCGAGGACCTTGACTAACAATCCAAGAGGACTTTCATTGGTGCGACAAGGATGTAGACTTGGAGGATTTCATCGACATTTTCGAGTGAAAAAGATTGAAACTTGCAGAGAAATTTGAGAAGAAAAGTCGAGGGAGAGTGATAGTGATTCGTCATTAGGGTTTTGAAAATGCTTGTAGTGCAAAAAAGAGTAAACTTGGGGTTTCTAACCAAGATGAAACGAGGTAGCCGAATCGTCATGAGAGAAAATACTTTTTCAAAAATGAAAAATAAAGAAGGTAACTGCTAAAATTCGAAATCATATTTTAGAAAAGTAATAATTGCCAAAAATAAAATAAGCAAGCATCGATTCAAATAACATCATACATGTTCAGAATTTTCATTTTAAATATAAAATACCTGGATTTGTACATTATGAATTGGCTTCTTCAAGTTGAAGTTCTGAGTCTAATCACCTTTAGACTTTAGGAGAGATAATATTCAGCTTATTGCGAATACACTCAAATAATTTTTTATTCAATGGTTTTGTGAATATGTTTGCCAGCTAATTCTTTGAATCAACAAATTGAACCATAATCTCGTCATTCTAGACATGATCTCTTATAAAATGATGTTGAATCTCTATATGCTTTGTCCTTAAATGAAGAATTGAGTTTATGGTGAGATTGATAGCACTTGTGTTGTCTCTTAGTTGTTGTCTTATCCATAGAATTTTAGAACAACAATTGACAAGAGCAACATATTCTGCTTCTGCTGTTGATAATGTTACAATACTTTGCTTTCTTGAGAATCAAGACACCAGCATTTGTCCCAATAGTTAACAAGTGCCAGATGTGCTCTTCTTGTTGATTGTACAACCGGCTATATCAACATTAGAATAACCAAGAAGAGTAAAGTCTCATTTTTTTGGATATCGTAGACCCAGCTTTAGAAAAGTTGCAACATATTTTAAGACGCGTTTAACAACACTGAGATGAGATTCCCTAAGATCAGATTGAAATTTTGCACAGATGCACACACTAAGAGGTAGTAAGGTAGAGAAGAGAACCGATCATGCTTCTATATTGCTTCAGATCTACTTTCTTCCTTTCTTCATCCTTGTCCAATTTTGATGAACTTGACATAGGCGTCTCTGTGTTCTTGCAATTCTCCAATCCAAATTTCTTGATGAGATTTTTGACATATATTTCCTGGTGAATGACTATACCTTTCTTCGATTGTCTGACTTGCAACCCCAGAAAGAAGTTTTAACTTACCCATCATACTCATTTCGAATTTATCCTGCATAGATCTTGAAAATATTTTGCAGAGATATTCATTAGGAGAACCAAAGATAATATTATCTACATAAATTTGTACTAGTAGAAAATCTTTCCCTCCTCTCCTTATAAACAAAGTAATATCAATATTTCCTTTTTCAAAACCATTTTAAATTAGAAAGTTACTTAACCTTTCATACCAAGCTCAAGGTGCTTGCTTTAGTCTATACAAGGCCTTTTTCAGTTTTGATGCGTGATGGGTTGAGTGATTCGAGAACAGAGATTTTTTATAAGGGGAATTTTGTGGTTTAGTATATGGAGTAGTGTATACGGGGAAGAAATGGAAAGGAATAAGAACAGATAAAAACAATCTCCTTCCAAGGTATAAAGGCAGCGCCACCAACCAAGGATGAGGATCGAGATCTACGAAGTTCACCACCACGGCCTAAAGCTTCCACCAGCCAAGGATAAAGGACTTCGGGATAGGAGAAGCTCACCACCAAGGCCTAAAGATTCCACCAGCCAAGGATAAAGGGCTTCTTGGTTCACCACCAAGGAGTGATCTACGCTCCAAGGATAAAGAAATCGAAAGGAGTTATCCGCTCTCCAAAGGAATTCACTCAACTTGAGGAAATCTCACAATTCTCATTCATAAAATTCGTATCCCTTACATTGGATAGTTTTCCCCTCTTTATAGGAGGGTTTTAGTGTTAATGCATATTCAAAACGGACCTTAATAGCCTAGAAACTGACACCTTAATGCATATTAAAAACAGACCTTAATAGGATGGTGCATATCGCATGTGTGTTGATAGTCGGGCCATCAACAGCATCATCATTAAGTATAGGTACCCTACACCTAGACCTGATGATATGCTTGACGAATTATATGGTTCTTCTGTGTTTTCAAAGATAAATTTGCAGAGTGGTTATCGTCAAATCAGAATGTGAGAAGGTGATGAATGGAAGATGGCTTTCAAGACCAAGGGAGGCCTTTATGAGTGGTTGGTTATGCCATTCGGATTATCTAATGCTCCGAGTACCTTCATGAAACTTATTAATGATGTTCTTCGTTCCTTTATTGTTCGACTTGTCGTTGTTTATTTCGACGATATTCTTGTTTATAGCAGGAATGAGGAGGAGCATATCTCTCATTTAAAACAGGTCTTCAATGTCTTGAGAGATCAAAAACTGTATGCTAAAATGGAGAAATGTGAGTTCTTCTCTCCACACATTGTGTTTCTTGGTTATGTGGTTTCCAAAGATGGAATCTCTGTTGATCAAACCAAGCTGGAAGCTATGAAGACTTGGCCAGTTCCGAAGTCCATTTCCGATGTAAGAACTTTTCATGGGCTTGTTTCTTTCTATCGATGTTTTGACAAAAACTTTGGTACCATCATGGCTCCTATAACTGAATGCATGAAGAATGGTGCTTTTGAATGGACAATGACTGCTCAAAACGCCTTTGAGGTAATCAAGCAGAAACTTTGTGAGTCCCATATTCTTGCACTTCCTGATTTTGATAGAGTATTTGAAGTTGAGTGTGATACAAGCGGAGTTGGTATTAGTGCTGTTTTGGTGCAAGCACAAAAACCATTGGCATATTTCAGTGAGAAGTTATCTGATTCCAAGAGGAATTATTCAACTTATGACAAAGAGTTCTATGCCATTGTTCGAGCTCTTGATCATCGGAGTCATTATTTGAGGCCAAAGCAATTTGTCATTCATTCTGATCATGAGGCGCTTAAGTTTATTAGTGGCCAACGCAAGCTTAATTCGAGACATGCAAAATGGGTGAAATTTCTCCAATCCTTTTCTTTCGTCTCAAAATATAAACCGGGGCACACTAATGTTGTAGCAGATGCTTTATCGAGAAGATATTCTATACTTGTGGTTTTAGACTCTAGGATTCTCGGATTTCAATCAATGAAAGAACTTTATTTTGAAGATGCGGAGTTCTCATCCATCATCAACAATTGTAAGCTGGGAGTTCAAGGTATATATTCTTTGCAAGATGGGTTTTTTTTTTTTTTTTTAATGGAAATCAATTATGTGTGCTGAAGAGTTCTTTTCGCGAATTGCTGATTCGAGAAGCGCATGGTGGAGGATTGACAAAACATTTTGGTATTAACAAAACTCTTGAGGTTCTTCAAGAGCATTTCTATTGGCCAAAGATCAGTGGGGATGTGCGTGCTATCTTCTCAAGGTGTGCAACTTGTCAAAGATCAAAAAGCCATTTCCATCAAGGTTTGTATACTCCACTTCTGGTACCATTGCAGCCTTGGGAGGATGTTAGCATGGATTTCATTGTGGCTCTACCAAGAACTCAAAGAGGAAAAGATGCTATCATGGTGGTCGTTGATCGGTTCTCTAAGATGGCTCATTTCGTGCCATGTCACAAGACCAATGATGCATCTCATACTGCTGAATTATAATTCAAAGAGATTATTCACATTCATGGAGTACCAAAGACCATTGTGTCGGATCGTGATTCTAAGTTCTTAAGCCACTTCTGGAGGACTCTATGGAGAATGCCGGGTACAAGACTCTTACTTAGCACAGCTTGTCATCCCCAAACGGATGGCCTAACAGAGGTAAGAAATCGTACTCTAACCACTCTTCTTCGTGGTATGGTGAGTAAATCATTGAAAGATTGGGATTTAAAGCTTGCGCATGCTGAATTTGCTTACAATCGATCACCAAGTTATACTACTGGTCGATTGTGTTTTGAAGTTGTGTAGGGAATTAATCCTCTCACACCCATTGATTTGATTCCAATTCCGTCTAACTCTCAAGTGAGCTTTGATGGCAAGAAAAGAGCTGAATCAATGAAGAAGCTCCATGAGTAGATTCGATCCAACATTGAAAAGGCCAATGAATCTTACAAGAAGAAGGCTAATCAACACCGCAAGAAGACTCAATTTCAACCAGGCGATCTTGTATGGTTTCACTTGAGGAAGGAGAGATTTCCATTTCATTGAAAGAACAAACTCAAGCCTAGAGCTGATGGTCCCTTTAAAGTTATTGAGCGAATTGGTGACAATGCTTACAAGATTGACCTTCTGGGAGAGTTTGGAGTTTCAGCAACATTCAACGTGGAGACCTTTCTCCTTACTTGGAGGATAAAAACCTTCTAGATTTGAGGACAAATCTCAAACACCCTGGGGAGGATGATGCGGGAGCATCCAATGTAGCTCCATCAACTAACTCAGAACCATCGATGCTTATCCAAGCAAATAAAGAAGTTGGGCATTATGTGCTTCGATGGATCATTTTGAATGAATAATGTTAATTACTTATGGATGCTTTGTGGTATATCGATAACTATCAATGGGAGGCCATTTTAGATTTCTTGCATGACCAATTGATGAAGTTTTAGGAGGATTATTTTCTGGTCAAGGGAGGAGCTCGAATTTTGGGAAGCCTAAAAGTTTAGGAATGCGGTTCAAGAATATGGAAAGTCAAAAGGTTCAAGAACACGGAAAGTTAATGATTTGAGAATGCGGAAGGCCGACGGCTCAAGAATATGGAAAACCAAAGGTACAGAATCGTTTGGTTGTCTCTAGTGGACTCGGAATCGCCATCAGAATTTTGACAAGATTCAGAATCGTCATGCTGATGTCGTTCATCGGGACGCCTGGCTGGTTGTCCTTGCCTCACCGGATTCTCTCGTAGATTGAGGACTCTCTCCATTTGTTGTTGAAGGTTTTGGATTGCACGATCTCGCATTTCGTTGTGCGCTTGCTCCGGAGTCAAGCCTCTTGGAACTGGATCATCCATAAGGAATTTGTAATAGAAGAAAGAAAGGAATCACTCAAATGAGTTGAACCTTGGCTCTGATACCAATATTTTGATGCGTGATAGGGGGATTTTTGTGGTTAAGTGTATGGATTTTTGTGGTTAAGTGTATGCAACGATAATCAATAAAATCCAAATTATAAAGTTCATAGTATATCCAAGGGTTGTCATGAAATTTTAGGATGCCACACAATTGCATTATCCCAAATAAAAGAAGCACAAGGCACACTTTCCTTTTTAATCCTGATAGTATTCCAGGTGGAAGCAACTGAAAATGAACCTGAAGTGTCATTGCACTAAGTGAAGCGGTCACGGGTCATGGAGCAAACGGGAATAGGGATGCCCCATGTTGCGAGGAAGAGTGTAAGCGATTGACCTGTAGGTGAGAAGAGATCGGCCACCACTGCATAGCTTGGGAGGTCGAAACTCTCCATAAGATCTGGTGGTACAAACAAATGTAATGGGCCACAAGTTAGCCAATGGTCATGTCATAGAGAAACTGAGTAACCATGACCGATTTGCCAAACGAAAGACGACCTGAAAAATCTTCAAATCTGCAATATTTTTACCATGCCCACGAACACACGGTGGGTTGGGAAGAATTCCAAAAATTGTCATTCTTTAAGAAATATGAATGAACCCAACGACACCATACAGATTCTTTATCGGTGAAGAGAAACCAAATTTATTTAAGCAAGGAGGCTGCATTGCAAGCTTATGAATACCTAAACCACCTTCCTCCTTAGGGAGACAAATATCATCCCAAGACACTTTGACCAAGTGAGGTGCACTTCCACAAAAATTGTCATAACAATTGTTCAATCCTATGAATGACAGAATCAGGCAAAGAAAAAACACTTGCCCAAAATGCTTGGATAGATGCAACACTGATCTTATAAGTTGAAGCCTTCTTGCAAAGGATAAAAACCGATGGGTCCAAGATTGAATGCTTGTGGTGATACAGTCAATCAGCATAATACAATCACCTTTCCTGAGTCTAAAAGACATGATCGGAACCCCTAGGTAATGAACCGGAAGTCTACCTTCCTGAAAGCAAAATGCAAGCAGAATATTATCTCTAATAGAAATGGGACCGCCTGAGAGAAGCACTTCGCTTTTGTTTTTGTTCGGATTCCGTCTACTCCAAGAGGAGAATATGTCTAAACTTCTCTTAAGCAAAGTAGACGAGACCCATTAACTAGGCAAAAAAGAAAAACGTCATCGGCAAAAACTAGGTGAGAGAGCTTCACTTTCTTGCATCTCCAAAGCATTTAAACTCCACCGAAGTTCGAGCATTTAAAATCCCTGAGAACACCTCCCTAACAAGTGTAAATAGATAGGGTGACAAGGGATCACCTTGGCGAGGACCATGACCACTAGAGAACAAACCATGTAATTCACCATTAATCGATACAGAGAATTTAGCCATTCTAACACAAACCATAATCAAGCGGATGATCCCATCAGGAAACCTAAAAGCTGGAAGCATGAGTTCCGAAAAATCCCAATCGACGGTATCGTACGCCTTTTGAAAAACGACTTTGACAGCACATTTTGGTAGATATGGCTCTAAGTGGAAACTACAAAACAATTCCTATACTGGGAGAATGTTATCTCTGATTCTTCTACCTTTAACGAATGCGTTTTGGGACAAGCTAATCAAATCATTTAACACAGCAGCCACTCAATTGGCAAGGATTTTTGTAATAAGCTTATAAATGGTGTTACAACACGCAATAGTTCGGAACTTTGGGAATCAAAGTAAGGATAGTGTTGTTTACCTCATTTAGAAGATATCCCGAAGAAAGAATGTCCTTAGCTACTTCTAAGACGAGCGACCCAACTGTTTCCCAATTGGTTTTGAAAAATTCAACAAAGAAACCATAAGGACCCGGGGCTTTACCCCTTGCAAGAGAGAAGTGTTTCTAGCATCTCGACATTAGTAATTGGATGGGTGATAGAGCAACATTGTGCGTCTGAGAGGGGCTGGTGGATGAACGTCTTCAACTCTTGAAGAGAAGGCTTAGAAAGAGCCACCTGAGATGAAAGCAGCTCAAAGAAATAGGATACAAACACTTGTGGCATGAGAAAAGGCTCTATGATGATGGAGTCGGATGGATCTTTCACTGAAAGGATGTGGTTATTGAGTTGTCTATTATTCACAATGTGGTGAAACAACTTGTTGTTCCGATCACCCTCCTTTAGCCATTTCACTCGACACTTTTGACAGTAAAGTGATTCTTCTTGGAGACGCAGTTCAACAAAAGCACGGCGTGAAATTTCTCAAGGTCTGCAAGAGAAGAACCAGCAGGATCAACTTGAAGACCAACTTGAGTGCTGCGAAGAGCTTCTCAAGCTTTCGCCGTTCTCACCAAGATGTTCAAGAAAAATTCTTTGTTGAGGGTCTTGAGGAGACCTTTTACAATCTTCTGTTTAGGCACAAGGCGAAACATTTGTACTCCCCTCACCGGGCTATCCCAAGCATGATTGATAATTGATGAGAAATCTGGATGCTCTTGCAAAAGTCAAAGTATTTAAAAGGCTTTCTTCTTAGCACCGGATGAAGAACTCTGACGATCATAGGAGAGTGATCGGAGATCCCCGAGTTAAGAAAAGAAGCTTTAGAGACGGAGAACTGTTGGTTCCATTTAAAGTTAATTAGAACCCGGACAATCTTTCGCATCCTCTGATGCGTCATGGGATGAGCGATTCAAGAACGGAGATTTTTCAAAGGGAATTTTTGTCGTTAAGTGTATGGACTTGTGTTTATGGTGAAGAAAGGAAAAGGAATAAGAAAAGATAGAGCAATCTCCTTCCAAGGTATCAAGGTCACGCCACCAACCGAAGAAGAGGATCGAGATCAAGGGAGTTCACCACCATGGCCTAAAGCTTCCACCAGCCAAGGATAAAGCACTTCGGGATAGGAGAAACTCACCACCAAGGCCTAAAGATTCCACCAGCCAAGGATAAAGGGCTTCTTGGCTCACCACCAAGGAGTGATCTACTCTCCAAGGATAAAAAAACCAAAATGAGTTATCCATTCTCCGAAGGAATTCACTCAAGCAAAGGAAATCTCACCATTTCATTCATAAAATTCGTATCTCCCCTACATTGGATAGTTTCCTCTATTTATAGGAGGATTTTAGCCTCAGGAAATATTAAAAACAAACTTTAATGACCTAGGAACTTAAACGTTTGGCTCTTGACCTACATCTAGAATGACCTCCCATTGATAGTTATCGATATACCACAAAGTACCGATAAGTAATTAACATTATTCATTCAAAATGATCCATTGAAGCCCATAATGCCCAACTTTTTTATTGGCTTGGATAAGCCTTGATGGTTCTAAGTTGGTCGATGGAGCCACGCTGGATGTTGCCGCATGATCATTAGACCTCAAGGTTCAACTCATTTGAGTGATTCCTTTCTTTCTTCTATTACAAATTCCTTATGGATGATCCAATTCAAAGAGGCTTGACTTTGGAGCAAGCCCACAAAGAAAGGCAAGATCATGCTATCCAAAATGTTCGACAACAAATGGAGCGAGTCGTCAATCTTCTAGAGAATTCAGAGAGACAAGGACAACCAGCAAGGCATCCCAACGAACGGCATTGGCATGACGATTCTGAATCTTGTCAAAATTCTAATGGCGATTCCGAGTCCACTAGAGACAACCGAACAATTCTGCATTCTGGTGATTCTGAATCTCCAATTCGAAGATGAAGATGAAGAGGGAGGCATAAGGAGGATGAAAGAGACGTTAAGGTGGAGGTCCCAGAGTTTGACGGTAATCTCAATCCGGGTGAATTTGTTGATTGGCTACACACAATTGAACGAATTTTTGACTTCAAGTCCTATTCGGATGAGAAGAAATGTAAGGTTGCTGTCCTAAAGCTAACCAAATATGATTCTCTTTGGAGGGAATAACAAGCGGCATTGCCCTTCTTCACTCAGGCGATATTGCTGGATTGGTAAAGCATCTACGAGCAAGGGAAGGAAAAGGTCGAATCAAGTCTTGGGAAAAACTCAAGAGGTTGATGAAGAAGAGGTTCTTGCCTGACAACTATAAGCAAGATCTCTTCTTCAAACTGAATTCCCCACGACAACAAGGGTTGAGTGTTGAAGAATACATCTGTGAGTTTGAACAACTCAAAATGAGGAGTGAAGTTCCCGAAGTTCCTGAGCAAACCATTGCTTGCTTGCTTGGTTAGTGGAATCTTTGGGCCTTTGCGGTGAGCTTCTCCTATCTCAAAGTCCTTTATCCTTGGCTGGTGGAAGCTTTAGGCCTTGGTGGTGAGCTTCGTAGATCTCGATCCTCTTCTTCGGTTAGTGGCGTGACCTTTATACCTTGGAAGGAGATCACTCTATCTTTTCTTATTCCTTTTCATTTTTTCACCATATACACTAGTCCATACACTTAACCACAAAAATCCCGTTTGAAAAATCTCCATTCTTGAATCACTCACCCCATCACGCATCACAACCAAAGATGAAATAGTCACAAAGCTAGTTAGGGGGAGAGGTAGGGCCACCTTGCAAGCAACAGTAGAGTCTGCTTGAGGAGCACTATGTTCATTAACGGGGTCTGCAGCCATATGCCGATCCGAAGTGGTCTCCCCTGCTGGGCAATGTCCAGCATCCAGTGATGCGTGATGGGTTGAGTGATTCAAGAACGGAGATTTTTTAAAGGGGATTCCTTTGTGGTTAAGTGTATGGAGTAGTGTATACGGTGAAAAAATGAAAAGGAATTGGAAAAGGTAAAACGATCTCCTTCCAAGGTATAAAGGCCATGCCACCAACCGGAAGAGGATCAAGATCTACGAAGCTCACCACCAAGACCTAAAGCTTCCACCAACCAAGGATAAAGGACTTCGGGATAGGAGAAGCTCACCACCAAGGCCTAAAGATTCCACCAGCCAAGGGTAAAGGGCTTCTTGGTCACCATCAAGGAGTGATCTACGCTTCAAGGATAAAGAAACTGAAAGAAGTTATCCACTCTCCAAAGGAGTTCACTCAAGTTGAAGAAATCTCACCATTCTCATTCATGAAATTCGTATCTCTCCTACATTGGATAGTTTCCCCTATTTATAAGAGAATTTTAGCCTTAGGAAATATTAAAAACAAACTTTAATGACCTAGGAACTGAAATGTTCGACTCTTGAAGGCCGAAGATTAAAGGGCATTTAGTTCCCGTAATAAAGGCTTTTTATTACGTTCCTAATTGTTTTTATTTTTATAGCTCAAGAGTCGAACGTTTCAGTTCCTAGGTCGTTAAAGTTTGTTTTTAATATTTCCTCATGCAGATCAAAAGCAAATGTTTGATCCAGAATGTTGCAGGCATATGCTTGCTTGAATGATTATTATTGATGAGCAGCCATTTTCCATGGTTGAGAGTGTTGGTTTTCTCGACTTTGCCACTGAATTGCAACCTTTTTTCCATCATCTTTCACGATTTACAATAGCAAGAGATTGTATGAAGTTATATCTAAATGAAAGTACTTTTTTGAAAGCCTACTTTGATAAGCTTAAATTTGGGATTGCACTCACAATGGATATATGAAGTTCCATTCAAAACCTGAACTATTTCTATCTTACTGCACATTATATTGATGAAAATTGGCAGTTGCAATAAAGATGTGGCATCCTAAAATTTCATGAAGATCCCTAAGTATGCCATGAGGCATGGATAGGCGATGGAAACACCGTTATTCTATTTTTGTAGCCTTTTGATCCATGATTTGCAATGAGATTTATGGCCAAGCTTTTAATGGATAAATTTTGGGAAAGAAAGTTCTATCTTTGGCCATGTGTATTATAAATTGGAACTTATGAATTCATGATTGCAAGTGTATAGACATTTAATTTGCACTTTAAGTACTTAGTATAAATAGGGATTAAGCTGTTTTTTTTAGGGGGTTAAGCTTGGATTTATTTAAGCTCGGGTCTTAGGCCCAAGAGTGTTGGGCCTAACATGGGCTTTCGGCCCAAAAGCCCATGAAGGGGCCGTCGATCGCACGAAGGAGGGGGGAAATCCAGTTTGCATGCCCTCCCCCATTTCTCCCATGGAGATGGCCAAGTGTCACCCATGCAAAAAGTGATGATGGCTAATGATCATGGGAAGAAAATTAGGAGAAAATGATGGCTGGTTTAAGCGAGAGAGAGGGAGAGAGAGAGAGGGGAGGGTTCGTTCGAGAGAGAGAGAGGAAAGAAAGAGAAGGAAGAAAGGAAGAAGGGTAGAAGGAAGGAGGAGGGGCCGTGCATTGCCGTCGGCCGTCGCCGTGTCTCACTGTTGTGTTCGTCGTTCGCTCGGTCTAGAGGCAAGTGGGATCTCTTGATCTACTCTTGCATGCTGTGCTTAGTGTGTGTGATTGAATGGTAAAAGTTTTGGAGGTTTAGAATGTAAAAAATTGAAGTTATAAGGGTGGTGCTCTTGCCTAGTGTACTGTTCTTGAGAAAACAGCTCGACCTTGGATGGTCTAGTGACTTGCATGTGATGTTCGAGTTGGATTTTGGCTTTGACTTCTAAATGAAAATTGTTAAGGACTTCTTGGGGTATAACATACTCAAATTTGGGGCAAAAAAAAAAAGTATAAGTGGGTGAAATTGACCTTGTTGCCCCATGAATTATATTGTTTTTAAGTGATTGAATCTTGCTGCACATGTGATGATATTTGGCATTTCATATAAAATCAAAAGCTGAAATTGACCTCGTTCCCATCACATCATGTGCCATGTTGAAATTCAGACACAAATGTGAATATGAATTATGATAAATGAGGATATGGTCGGAGGTGTGAGCCGACAATGCCCTGAGAGTGTCAGGATGCCCAAAATGTGGAGGTGCCAGATGCCCGAAGTATGTGGGCCGGATGTCCTCAGGAGTTTCAAGATGCCCGGAATGTGGGGGTGCCAGATGCCCGAAGTATGTGTGCCGGATGTCCTCGGGAGTTTCAAGATGCCCGGAATGTGGGGGTGCCGAAAGCCTCGGAGGTGTGTGCTGGGGGGATATCTCGTTATGCCAGTTGGGGTACGAGATACCCGGAATGTGGGGGTTCCGGATGCCCAAAGATGTGTGCAAGAGGTTCCTCGCGATGTTAGGTTGGATGCGAGTGATAAAATGTGGGATGCAATTACTAGTCCCGGGAAAGAAAAATGTGGTGACGCAAATGAAAGATAAAAACTTGAAATTGAATCATGCATGGTATGGTGACATGTATACATGCCTGTATAATATAATATGTATAAGTGCATGGTAGCATGTGCACATAAGGCATGGATATGCATGAATGCTTGATGATGAGTGCATGATGGTGTATGCACATATTATATGATGACATATGCATGGCTGCAAGGTAAGTTATGCTTGGATGAATGAATAATATGTAATCTACTATGATGTCATGATTGTTTTGTTTGATGCATTGAGTAGTTTAATGGATATTTTACTTGTTGAGTCGTTGTACTCATCCCTTTGGAGACCAAAATTTCAGATTGGAAAGAAGCCTCTCTCTCCGGTCATGCAGGGTATCTTTTACGACCTTCCATCTGACGTGGAGGTTGAGCGTATGGAGCTTGATTGTGTCACCATTCCCAGGTTTGACGTTCATATGGGTTCGTGTGCTGGTGATGTATGATGTGGGCTTGGCTGGGGGCCCGGTCATTCAGGAGTTCTTATCGGTCCACGTCCACTGTGACGGAGTGATACGGGGGATGTTGCCGCTGCCACCGCCTGATGTACCAAGATGGGTGTGATGGCCCGCGTGAAGAGTGGGAGCTGACGTTTTTTTGGAGATAGCCGACACTTGTAGATGGCGAGTTATACGTGATCGATATAGGGGGTCGAGATCTCTCTTTTGAGCTATAGCCAAGTTAAGCTAAAAGTCTTGGCCTTTTTGGTTGTACCAACCCAAGATGTCCATCCTAAAAATAAATAAAAGTGGCTCGGCTGTATGTTTTCGTTCGATGTGTAGTTGGTGTGCATTGTACCATCATTAAGAGAGTAGAGGGATGGTGAGACTCGTCTTTAGTTTCGCTATGAGCTGCCCTAAACTCTTTTTTCAAAAAAAAAAAAAAAAGCTTATGGACCTCGGTCCTTCTTTAAACCCCTTTATATCGAAGATACGTAACTGGTATTCATTTGGTGAAGCGATAGGTATCTGTGGCAACCTTAGTTGTTTGGGGGTGCCACAAAAGAATTATATTTTTGTGATAATGCATAGTAACAAGGGTAAGGAGATTGGTAAAATGGTGGGGAAATGCATTTATGATTGGGGAATGGAAAGGAAGGTGTCCACAATAATAGTGGACAATGCAAGATCAAATGATGTGGCCGTTAGTTATATGAGACGCACAGCTCATATACTTAACTGGGTAGTAGGAAACAGATTGAATGAGGTGCGTGATTCTATTGCACGCATCCGAAACATAGTTAGGTATGTGAGGAGTTCCCCGGCAAGAGCTAAGACATTCAAAGCTTGCATTGAGAGCAAGAGGATTGCATACAATGGTTTGGTCTATCTTGATGTTGCCACTAGATGGAACTCCACTTACATGATATTAGACACTGCCATAAAGCTCAAGAAAGCTTGTAGAAGAATGGAAAATGAAAATTTATTTTTCTTAAGGGAAATTGACAATGATCCTCCTGAAGATGAAGATTGGGAAAATGTCATCATTCTTTCTAAATTTCAAAGACGGTTTTATAATACAATCAAAAGGATGTTGGGTAGTTCATATGTTACTTCAAATAGTCATTTTAAGGAGATAGCTAAGTTGTACAAGTATTTGAATAATGTGGCGAATTCTTTAGACCATAGCTTCAAGCTATGGATATAAAAATGAAGGAGAAGTTTGACAAGTATTATGGGAGTTTGTATAAAGTTAATATGATGGCATTGATTACGGTTGCATTGGATCCTACAAAGAAGTTGAGTTATGTAAAGTTCTGTTTTGAACAAATCTATGATGATGAAGCAAAAATTGATAAGACGCATGATAAGGTGAAGATTGCCTTAGAGAATTTGTATAAATCTTATGGCTCTTTTAGTAAAGAAAAATTTGGTGATTCACGTGTGAGTAAGAATAGTAGTGCTTCCAATGTTGATATTGATGACAATGATTGTGAAATCGATGCTTGGGACAAAAGCTTTCTCCATGCAAAGAAAAGAGTGTTGGATGAAAGCAAATTTGAGCTTGATCGGTATCTTGAAGCTAAAAGTGAACATATCCTTAATATTGATCTTTGGATGTGGTCAAAGTATAAAACCTTATCTTTGGTGGCTCAAAATGTTTTATCTATTCCCGTGACTACCGTTGCTTCAGAGTCGGTTTTTAGTACATCAGAACGTGTACTTGATGGCTTTCGAAGTTCTTTGACTCCTAGAGTGGTGGAAGTTTTAATTTGTACTCGAGATTGGTTGAGAGCTAGTCACGTGCCAATTAATGTTGAAGAGTGCATCGAGAATGTGGAAAAGTTTGTTACAGGTAAGTTATATATATTTCTTTCTATCTTGTAATTCATTCGCATGACTATCTATTAAATGAATGCCTTATCTAATCTCTCTCTCTCTCTTTTTTTTTTTTTTTTTTTTTTTTTTTATAGACTTGGATTGTCTTATCAAGGACTTTATCATTGGAAAATAAACTTCACTTTGTGGAAATTCCGATTTTGTGATAAGTAAATAGACTTTATTGAATCAAAACTTTTGCGTGTCTCTAGAGTATGGATTCTTGTTGATTTTTCTTTATATATGAATTTTAGGTTTTTGTCAGAGATTTTGTACCACGTGGAACGCAAGGCCAAAGAAGGTTATGCGGGAGCATCCAACGTAGCTCCATCCACCAACTTGGAACCATCGATGTTTATCCAAGCCAAGAGAGAAATTGGGCATTATGTGCTTCGATGGATCAGTTTTAGTGAATAATGTCAATTAGTTATCGGTACTTTGTGGTATATCGATAACTATTAATGGGAGACCATTCTAAATGTCTTGAATGACCAGTTGATGAAGTTTCAAAAGGATTATTTTCTGGTCAAGGGAGGACCTCGAATTTGAAGGTTCAAGAATGCAGAAGGCCGAAGATTAAAGGCATTTAATTCCCGTGTTAATAAAGGCTTTTATTATGTTATTATGTTTGTTTATTGTTATGCAGTTCAAGAGTCGAAGGTTTTGGTTTCTAGGCTATTAAGGTCCGTTTTTAATATGTATTAACACTAAAACCCTCCTATAAAGAGGGGAAAACTATCCAATGTAAGAGATACGAATTTCATGAATGAGAATTGTGAGATTTCCTCAACTTGAGTGAATTCCTTTGGAGAGTGGATAACTCCTTTCGGTTTCTTTATTCTTGGAGCGTAGATCACTCCTTGGTGGTGAGCCAAGAAGCCCTTTATCCTTGGCTGGTGGAATCTTTAGGCCTTGGGGTGAGCTTCTCCTTCCCGAAGTCCTTTATCCTTGGCTGGTGGGAGCTTTAGGCCTTGGTGGTGAACTTCGTAGATCTCGATCCTCATCCTTGGTTGGTGGCGCTGCCTTTATACCTTGGAAGGAGATTGTTTTTATCTGTTCTTTTTCCTTTCCATTTCTTCGCCGTATGCACTACTCCATACACTTAACCACTAAAATCCCCTCTGAAAAAAATCTTTGTTCTTGAATCACTCAACCCATCACGCATCAGAAGGAGAAGAAGATTGAGTGCATCAAGGACAAGGTTGATATGTGATCAGCTAAAAATTGTCCTACAACTAGTTAATTTGTTACATTGCTAGCTTGTATATTACTGGAATATGAGAAACTCGATGTACCTTGTGGGATCTAGGGATGCGAGATAGTTGAATTATATACTTGGTTGTTTTGTAAAGGGGGGTCCAAATTTTATTCATGTTTCCAATGAGTTTGGTCGAATGTTGTGGCTTGGTCCAGCCTTTTTTGTTTCAACAGACAACTCATCTAGACTTGTTTATCTAAGGTTAATATAAAGATTCAGCAATTTTATGCAAAGCAGGTTCCAATATAAACAGGGTCAACCCTGTTCCAAGATCAGAAAAACAGGGTGGGTTGGGAAGAGGGTCCAATGCAAACAGGGTTAGGGAAAGGGTTAAAAAAAAAAAAAACCGGTTATAATAGGGTCGAGTACAGGATCCAGGTTTAGACCCTACCCACCCTGGATCCGCTCACCTCTAATTATAGTCACACAAGTTCTCCATGAAAGATTTAGGATAGGCAACCTATATTCTAGATATCATGGTCTATAGAGATAAATCGAGATGAATAAATGACCTTTCACAATCTACGTGTATAGATAAAGCACTAATACATGTCAACATGCAACATTCCAAAAAAGAATTCTTGCCTTTTAGGCATGGAATCCCTCTTTCTAAGGATGTGTGTCCAAATTTTCCTGAGGATAGGGAGCAGACAGCAAAAGTTCATAATGTATACTATACTAGTACAAGACCTGATATTGCACATGCTATAGGAATTACTAGCATTAGATGGTAGTTAAGACTATCCTCAAGTACTTGAGAAGGACTAAGGATCTATTCTTGATATGTGGAGAATGGGAGTTTAAAGTTGAAGCATAGATTGGTTCTGATTTTCAATAAGATCCTATTAACTATGAGTCTACTCTAGGTTTGCCTTTACGCTTAATGATCATGTAGCTAGTTGGAAAAGTTCCAAACAGACCCTAACTATTGATTCCATCACTGAGGCAAAGTTTGTAAAAGTGAAGGTAATGGCTCCAATGTAGAAGTTCATTTCAAAATTTGGATTTGTTCCTTCCATTAAATAGCCTATGACATTATTTTGTGACATTAATTGGGTAATAGCCCAAGCTAAGGAACCATGGTCACATCAGAAATCCAAGCACATCGAGAGGTTCTTTTATCTCATTAGAGAGATCATTAGAAGAAATGATGTCACCTTGCAAAAAATAGCGTCAATGGAAACAGAGCAGGTCCCTTCAATAAAAACGTTGTTTCAATCTTCTTTTGAAAGACACCATAGGAAGATTGGTTTGAGGCACAAGATAGTTTGCCTTTAGTGCAAGTGGAGATTGTTAGTTTTATATCCTAAAGCAACAATGTAATAGTTACATGCTAAAGCTTTATAATGGTTTGGCCTTACAATCAGACCTTTGTGATTATTTGAAAGATGAATTGATGTGTGCCAGTTATGAAATATGTTTGCTGTAATATATGTGTGATGAGCTAATGTGCAGCATATTTATGCTAACTTTGAGTGAATTCTCGTCCTAATCAGGATTTAGGGTGTCGACTCATTGAGATTTTATCTCACCCCATCGTGGTTTAAATATTTTCAACTCCTTAGTATGGAGAGGTGTCCTGTTCATTTTGGGGTTTCGAAGAAAATAGGCAGTGAACTCTCCTATTTCCCTATTCTCGGGACCAACCAGACCCGTGAGTTAGTTGAGACCACTATTTGGGTAGATGAGGGTCTCCGTCATTGGGTACCCCATCGCTTCAGAGCGTGATCCATTAACTATGTTAACGGGGCTCAGGAGGGTCCACTGCAAAGTTTTTGATAGGCCCCATTGGGACCGGGGAGTGGGAAATAGGGCACCCCATGGACATTAGTATGTTAGGTGGTGTTGGGGGGGATCCTAAGCCCAAGGCGGAGGTGCTTGGGCTATAGGTTGCTTGGTCGTCTCTTTTGGGTCAGAGTTATGTGTATAGACGTGCAGGACTAACTAGATATGCATATAAAGCGTGTTTTATGGAAAAGGCGTAGCATGTGTTTTACTATTCCTATGTTTATTGTTGTCTGGGCTTTGTGTGCATAAAACGAATGGATCGGCAAGGCGTCCTGGGATGTAGCATTATTAGTTGACTGTTGAGGGATGTGTGCGTGCTTGGGCCTCGGGGTGTGATATGCTAAATCATGGTGAGTCCTATCGGGACCCATACCCCACATGACGGGTTTATTAATACAGTCTGATTATTTATGACAACCTAAAAATAAGACAAGAGTCACCCCTAACCTTGTTTCGAGGATCAGCTAGAAAACCCAATCAATGGTCGTAAGTACTCTCTTGATTTCTATGCAACCAAATATCTAGATTCGGGGACTTGGGTTATATTTAATATTTTTATTAGCCCCATTTCGATATTTAAACAGTATGTTGTATTTCCTTAACGTGCCCATGCATTTCTTCTTACATTTTTGGGATCGTTAGTTCTAAACTAAGGGATCATGCGTCAAGGAAATTGAAATTACAAGACAGTAAGTACACAATCAAGGAAAACGTTAAATCTATCATGCAATCCTAGGAAATATAAAAGAGAAACACAATTGAAAAAGAGAAGAGGAAGAGAGAAAACCAGCAACTTGTTGGGCTTTATACAACAAATGGAACTTGAGACATATGTCAAGGAAATGAATAGTACACGATGATGGTCGGAGTGGACATCAGCCTCCACCGTCTTTGCTGTTTCTCCATCTTCAGGGTTGTAATCTAAACCTATTCTAGAAATTTATAACTAGATACATACCATGAAAAAAAAAAAAAAACTAATATACACATCAAAACAATCAAAAACACCATATCATGCCAAGATCAATCACTTTAAGAAAATTTAATGCAAAAATCAAATTTTGGGGCATTAAGGTTAGCCTTTGTAAGTCATGCATGGGTCCTACTAAAACACCTACCTAATCCATTTTGTGACTGATAGCCATTATTGACCAATTGTGTTCTTGCATGGCCAATAACATTTATAAGTCTCATAACTAAGCCATCTATGTGATCTCAAGGTTTTCCCTCGCTATCATGCATTTACCCTACCATACATCTAAAAATCATAAACATTACAGGAATTAAATATGCAGGTCTTTTGGACTTTGTTTCTCAACTAATCAAGCAAGAAAGTGAACTGTCGGTGGGTCACTTATTATCAAGGGCATGTGCCAATAAAAAGCACAGGTATTTCTATATGAACAACGTGATTATTTGCATGTGGGGTACATATGATGTTTCAAAGATATTCAATTGCTATGAAAGGCATTCAATTGCTAAGATTAGCTCGAGGCTCGCATTAATGCACTTACAAGCATCATAGATTTTGAATAAAATTCAAACCATGACTTTCATGATATCAAATAAGGATTTTAAAAAGATTTGAAAATATTTAGAATTAGGGAATATCTAGGTTATATAATATATCGAATTACCAAAGCTAGCTTGGGGCTCACATGAATGCACTTACAAGCATCGCGAGCATTTTAAATATGGTCCAAACCACGACTTTACCTTAAGCTAAACTAAGCTTTGAAAAAGAACTTTTTAACAATTGTTTTTGGGAAACTTCACATGTATCAAAGTATTTTGTAAATTTGATTTGAAAAGAAAATTCATCCAAAAATCATTCAACAATGAATATCGAGGTATTCAAAGGAACTTTTATGAAGAAGTAATGACCTAGGTTCATGCACAAATGAACCTAGAAAGTTTATCTAAACAATCACAGTCATGTTCACATTAGGAAAATTTCTTACCAGGCAAGATGTTACTGCAAAATTGAATAATGTCCATGAACAATCTAGTTATGACAAAATTCATTGATATGTAGGACATAATAACGAACAACTTTTGTAAAGAAAATTTTCCTAAAATACATTATTTTACAAAAATTAGACAACAAGCAACAACATGTCAGAAAGTTGTCATAATAGTAGAACATTTAGCCAATATCACAATGATTTGTCCTATCAAAAAGAGCCTAAAAATCACCAAATTTTCACACAACGTAGCCAACATGTTCATAAATGAGCTTCATTAAGAGGCCAAGTGTAAAATCCTAATAGAAAAATGGAATGGAAATGTCAAAGGTCTATCCAAACAGGGGTTAGAACAAGAGTTTGAATTACATCTCATGTCTAGATTTTGATCTAGTTTTGAAAAAAATTGAAGGTGGTCCAAATGATAAGTGATTTGTTTGAAATTAGTGGCATTAGAAACCTCTAAGTGTGCCATATGATTTCCAACAGGGGCTCAAGCCCAAATTAGGTCAATTAAGTGCTCTAAGATCAAGATCTCTAAAGATGGGCATATTAGTAACTAAAAAACAGAACACAAACATGCATAAATGAATCTCAAAACCATTAAAGTAATGCACAAATGGCAAGAAGAAAATCACATGTGACATAGAATTTGATGCAACAAACAATTGGGATGATCATTTAATCCTAAATTGACATGAGAAAATGTCATCCAATTCGATGACAATACGAGATGACTGTCTTATGGTACATATTAATCATTTAAAATAACACTTAAATGCAATCATGCGAACATGTATTCAAACCTTATAACATGAGGCTTAAGTGTCGAGAAGACATTATCAGAGCAATTGGACTCTAGATAACTCAAATAAACATGGTAAGATGCATGTACAACAAGATTTGGTTTCGGCATTAGCCTCACAGAAGGCACACGATTTCAGATATCTCAAGAAATGCAAAAATCTTACGAAAATCGTACATAGAGAATATGTGGTGATGAATGTTTCTTGTTAAGGATTCAAAGCCTAAATGTAATGGCTTGAATCACAGCAAAAATAGCAAAACAGAGATGCACATTTAGATTAGGTTTGGTTTCGGCATTAACCTTAATTCATGCAATTGACGCACTTTATCAACGTGAACATATATATCATGTATTTCTACTCTCAAGATATTTAAGACTAAATAGGTGCATCTGTAGACTTAATTTCATCAAAACAGACTTCGAAACAATGTAGGAGTGATTTTGACTAGATATGACATAGTTAAGCACATCCGAAAATCATGAAAAAATTATGTAATGTTTTCAACATAATTACAAGAAACTTAAAGTTCTACCAAAATCATAGATCAACACGGAATAGACTAACCTAGACTTGGGTCTGCGTGGATCTAATCTAATTAAGCACATCCAAAAATCATGAAAAAAATTAAAAGATGTGCACAAAACGATTTGGAAGAAAACTCATGAAGAAAAGGTTTTCCAAAAATCATCACAACTACACAAAAATAGTAAACTCTCATTTCAAAGCAACAATAGAACCAAAAATCCAATTGAACTACAGCAGAATTGCTCATCTTCGAAGAATTTTTCGAGGGTAAAACGCCGCTTGATTGGGGCATGCGACCTACTGTTTCAAAGCTCGGAATGCCCATGATCTAATCCCAAGAGGACTCAAGTTGAAACGAGGTCGTTTCAAAATGCCTATGGAAAATGCTTGGTACAAGATTCAGCACAGCTTGTCATCCCCAAATAGATGGCCAAACAGATGTAACAAATCATACTCTAACCACTCTTCTTTGTGGAATGGTGAGTAAATCATTAAAAGATTGGGATTTAAAGCCTGCGCATGCTAAATTTGCTTACAATCGATCACCAAGTTATACTACTGGTCAATTACCATTTGAAGCTGTGTATGGAATTAATCCTCTCACACCCATTGATTTGATTCCAATTCCATCTAACTCTCAAGTGAGCTTTGATGGTAAGAAAAGAGCTCAATCAATGAAGAAACTCCATGAGCAGATTCGATCCAAGATTGAAAAGGCCATTTATCGGTACTTTGTGGTCATTTTAGATGTTTTGTATGACCAATTGTTGAAGTTTTAGGAGGATTATTGTAAAGGTTCACGAATGTGGTTCAAGAATATGGAAAGCCAAAGGTTCAAGAATACGGTTCAAGAATATGAAAAGCTAAATGTTCAAGAATGTGGAAGGTCGAAGATTAAAGGCATTTAGTTCCCATGTTAATAAAGGCTTTTCTTAAGTTCCTAGGTGTCTTTATTTTTATGTAGCTCAAGATTCGAAGGTTTGAGCTCCTAGGTCATTAAAGTTTGTTTTTAATATCTCCTAAAGCTAAAATCCCCCTATAGAAAGGGGGAAAACTATTCAATGTATGGGACATATGAATTTGATCAATGAAAATGGTGCGATTTCCTCTATTTGAGTGAACTCCTTTGGTAAGTGGATAACTCCTTTTGGTCCCTTTATTCTTGGAGCGTAGATCACTCCTTGGTGGTGAGCCAAGAAGCTCTTTATCCTTGGCTAGTAGAATTTTTAGGCCTTTGTGGTGAGCTTCTTCTATCACGAAATTTTTTATCCTTGGCTGGTGGAAGCTTTAGGCCTTGGTGGCGAACTTTGTATATCTCAATCCTCATCCTTGATTGGTGGCATGGCCTTTATAACTTGGGAGGAGACCGTTCTATCTTTTTTATTCCTTTTCGTTTTTTCCCGTACACTTAACCACAAAAAATCCCCACTAAAAAATTTCATTTCTAACATCACTCACCCCGTGACACATCAAAAGATTGGTATTAGAGCTCAAGGTTAAACTCATTTGAGTGATTCTTGTCTTTCTTCTATTACAAATTCCTGATGGATGATCATCCTCCCCGGTATGTACCATCCTTCTTAGGTACAAGTAGAGTCGGAACAAAACAGGGACTCATGCTTTCTCGGATGTATCCTTTGATGATAAGTTCATCGACTTGTCTTTGCATCTCCTTTGTTTCCTCTGGATTACATCAATAAGCTAGCTTGTTTGATAGTGGAGCACCAGGGATCAAATCAATTTTTGGATGTATGGGTCGCTCTCTCTCACTCTTTTTCTCAACCACAAGCAAAGCAAATACACTCTTTTATTTGCTAATGGCTCTCTCAACCCGTGTCTCACTCAAGATCAGATTTTCCTTACAAGTGTTTCCCTCCCCAGGTTTATTATTATGTATCAAAGAAGGATTCAAGGGTAAAAGAGTATGTGTTTTTCTGACCATCATGCATAGTGTATCAAATTGCCACGGTCTACCCAATAATAAGTGGCATGCCTCCATAGGAATCACATCACATACAACTTGATCTCAATAATTTTTCCCAATCGAAAACAATATAAGAACACATTTGGTTACCTTGAGTTCATTCCCTTGATTGAGCCATTGGAGTTTGTATGGTTGAGGATGTTTCGTTTTTGGAAGCTTCAACTTGTCGACAAGAGTTGTCGAAGCAACATTGGTGCAGCTCCTGATGCGGGAGCATCCAACATAGCTCCATCCAACAACTCGGAACCATCAATGTTTATCCAAGCCAAGAGAGAAATTGGGCATTATGTGCTTCAATGGATCATTTTCAATGAATAAGGTCAATTTCTTATCGGTACTTCGTGGTATATCGATAACTATCAATGGGAGGCCATTCTAAATGTCTTGAATGACCAGTTGATGAAGTTTCAGAAGGATTATTTTCTGGTCAAGGGAGGAGCTCGAATTTGAAGGTTCAAGAATGAAGAAGGCCGAAGGCATTTAATTCCCGTGTTAATAAAAGCTTTTATTAAGTTATTATGTGTCTTTATTGTTATGCAGCCCAAGAGTCGAAGGTTTCGGTTTCTAGGCTATTAACGTCTGTTTTTAATATGTATTAAGGTGTTAGTTTAAGGTCTATTTTTAATATATATTAAGGTGTCTATTAAGGTCCGTTTTTAATATGCATTAACACTAAAACCCTCCTATAAAGAGGGGAAAACTATCCAATGTAAGGCATACGAATTTTATGAATGAGAATTGTGAGATTTCCTCAAGTTGAGTGAATTCCTTTGGAGAGCGGATAACTCCTTTCGGTTTCTTTATCCTTGGAGCATAGATCACTCCTTGGTGGTGAACCAAGAAGCCCTTTATCCTTGGCTGGTGGAATCTTTAGGCCTTGGTGGTGAGCTTCTCCTATCCCGAAGTCCTTTATCCTTGGCTGGTGGAAGCTTTAGGCCATGGTGGTGAACTTCGTAGATCTCGATCCTCATCCTTGGTTGGTGGCGCTGCCTTTATACCTTGGAAGGAGATTGTTTTTATCTATTCTTATTCCTTTCCATTTCTTCCCCGTATACACTACTCCATACACTAAACCACAAAATTCCCCTTATAAAAAATCTCTGTTCTCGAATCACTCAACCCATCACGCATCAGCTCCCACCCTCGATGATCACCGAACACACCTTTCCGTTAATAGTGCAAAGAGTGTGTAATATATTCTCCCTTTGTTCTTTATCAGGAGAAGCTTCAACATGCAATGATCTTCGGATGATTAATAGCTTGCCAACGTCGGCTTTCTCCACAACTTCTTCTTCCCAATCAGATTCAGAAATATTTTGGCCTTGATTGCCCTTAGTCTCTTGAAGAGCTGAATTGATCTCCTCAATTTCTTAAAGAGTCATAACTCTCCGATTTGGACAATTTGCTTGTAAATGCCCAAAACCATGGCACTTAAAGCATTTCCTTGCATCACCTTCAAACTTCTTTTGTACTTTTTTTGAAGGCTCTGCAATTTTTCCCTTGCCTTTGTCTTTTGTCGACGTACTCTTGCCCTTGCTTAAGGAAGTACCTTTAAAATAAGATGTCATCTTTGCTGAGGTTCTAGACGAAAACCTCTTGCTCTTCAATTGTTTTTCAACTTTCATGGCTTACTTGCATACGTCTTTAAAGGACCAATAAGGTTGAAGTTCAACCATATCTGCAATTTCTCAATTCATGCCACCAAGGAAACGAGCGATGGATTGCTCAAGAACTTCTGGAACTTCACTCCTCATTTGAGTTGTTCAAACTCACGAATGTATTCTTCAACACTCATCCGTTGTTGTCATAGGGAATTCAGTTTGAGGAAGAGATCTTGCTTATAGTTGTCGGGCAATAACCTCTTCTTCATCAACTTCTTGAGTTTTTCCCAAGACTTCATTCGGCCTTTTCCTTCCCTTGCTCATTGATGCTTTAAATTCTCCCACCATAGAGAAGCATATTTGGTCAGCTTTAGGATAGCAACCTTACATTTCTTCTCATTTGAATAGGACGTGAAGCCAAAAATTTGTTCGGTTGAGTGTAGCCAATCCACAAAGTCGTCGGGATTGAGATTACCATCAAACTTAAGGACCTCCACTTTAATGTCTCTTTTATCCTCCTTATGCCTCCCTCTTCGTCTTCGTCTTCAAATTTGAGATTCAGAATCACTAGAGTGTAGAATCGTTCAGTTGTCTCCAGTGTACTCGGAATCGCCATCAAAATTTTGACATGATTCAGAATCGTCACGTCGATGCCGTTCATTGGGACGCCTTGCTGGGCTGTCCTTGTCTCGCCGGATTCTCTAGAAAATTGAGGACTCGCTCCATTTGTTGCTGAAGATTTTGAATTGCACGATCTTGCCTTTCGTTGTGCGCTTGCTCCAAAGTCAAGCATCTTGGAACTGGATCATCCATAAGGAATTTGTAATCGAAGAAAGAGAGGAATCGCTCAAATGTGTTGAACCTTGAGCTCTGATACCAATCTTTTGATGCATGATGGGGTGAGTGATTTAAAAACGGAAATTTTTCTTTTAAGATTTTTATAGTTAAGTGTATGGGCTAGTGTATACGAGGAAGAAACAAAGGGAATAAGAAAAGATAGAATGATTTCCTTCCAAGGTATAAAGGCCACGCCACCAACCAAGGATGAGGATCAAGATCTACGAAAATCGCCACCAAGGCCTAAAGCTTCCACTAGCCAAGGATAAAGGATTTCGGGATAGGAGAAGCTCACCACCAAGGCCTAAAGATTCCACCAGCCAAGGGGTGATCTACGCTTCAAGGATAAAGAAACCGAAAGGAGTTATCCACTCTCCGAAGATGTTCACTCAAGCTAGGGGTGAGCGGTTCTCAATTCCTTATAGGTTCCGCTTGGAACCTGGAACCTACCCTAGGGTACAGGTTCCTCATTTTTTGGAACCTGGAACCTACCCGTCAGAACCAAGAACCTAGAACCTACCCTGTCACAGGTTCCAGGGTCGGTTCCAGGTTCCAATAGGTTCTTTTTTTTTTTTTTTTTTTTCATTTTCAGATTTGAACTAAAACGAGAAGCAAATAGACAAACCAAAGAGAAACCAAGCAGACTAAGAAAAGCTCTTAAGATAAGCTCTCATCAAGCACTATATCATCCACAGGTAAACAGAACCCAAAGAAACCTTTTGTGATAAAAAACAACTGTAAATAGTTTCTAAAGCAAGAGATTTGACTCCCCAATCCCGACATAAAGAATTACCACATAGGTAAATGAAAAGGACAGATCACATCCAGCAATGAAGGAGGGCAGTAACCTTGCCAAAAGGCCACAGGAACATAGATTTTCAAGTTTACAGGTGAAAATCTAGTTAAGAAAGATGCATATATTCAATGACTTCCTTTTCTCCCAATATTATGTAATCTCAACATATGGGAAAAGTAAAAGTTATTGTAAAAGAGGAAATTTGGTGTCATTTAATATTATCGATTGTTGTGAGGCAATGACAAATGAAATTTACAAATTCAGCATTAAGCAAGTTAGCTAATTAAAGTTGGATAACATCTTGGGACAGACCTTGTTGAGATAATTCATTTGGGTAACTACACATGTAGCCACCACCAACATAAAGAACCAAGTCTCCGAAATAGATCAACTGATTCTTCCCCTCAAAAGTCAACTTCAAAGAAGTCCCATGGGCTTTCACACTCATCACCTGCAGATAGATCATACAACTTATGAAAACTGAGAAAGAAAAAATACCCATATGCAGAAGTAATTTAGACATGTCCCCACGACAATTATTGTAACTCATTAACTTTGTTTTGACAGGACAAAAAGAATCAAAAAAGAATACAATTTGTCCCTGGTGATGAGCCTCCCTGCACCCCGAATCAATGATCTACCTAAAGCTAACGATGCAAGGTCAACTCTTGTGTTTAAGTTGAGCTTCCAACAATCTGGTTGGCGTAAATACACTAAAGTAGGTTGGAAGGAAGAAAAAATCCCAAAAGATGCAGAAGCAGTTGATTTACCGAGAGAGAGCCCATTAATGAGCAGATGCCAATGTAAACTAGCACATCCATGTGCCCACATCTAGTTGAAAAATGGAAACCAGGATGAACACCAACATGATTACCAAGTCGACGTAAAGCAGAAAAGCTGAAAAAGATATGTAAATGCAGTCAGTTATCAGCAAATCAGTGATCGTATGAAGACTGACCTGGTTGTGTCGCCATAATCCATATTTCTTGAATAGAAGTACTTGGACTTTCTTGCGGTGCATGGATGACAATTATGACAAAACCGACAATGCACATCACACAGCCCAACATCCCTAGCTTGTGTAGTTTCTCCTTCAAGATGAAGTGCGCCAGCACGGCACTAACCAATTGATCCAAAGTACAGTAACGACTCGGTTAAGGGATGCCCAGAAACTGAAGCATAAAGTTAATGGGTCAATTTCTTGGCTTCTTCTATATTATGATTATCACTTTGTTTCCTATAAAAAAGAAGGCAACATGAAGCAAAATAAGCCATTTTAAAACTAACTATCGAAGCCAAAAAAGCAATGCACATGCTCTGAGTTCATTAGATAACCTCGACTTCAGTGGTTAGAATCAATTTAGCGAGCTCTTCAAACCGTTGCGTTACCGGCATTGTTCTCCTCGATAAAGCTAATAGTGGAGTTTATAAACAGAAGAGTGACGATGCCTATGAAATCTTGCCAATCTGGAGGCTTGCCCTGCAAAGGAAGAATAAAAAACAAATGGATAGCATCTTTCACAAAAACTCAAATTTTACCCTAAAACAGAAAGAGAGACAGAACAGTAGAAGAAAAATTCACCAACCCCTCCATTTGTAAGTGCAATGGCCATGATAGCAGCAAGCTCCATGACCCAGGACAGGGGATTCCACATGAACCCCAATAACTTCGAGGGTGTCGAGGGAGGTTGGGCGACTGCGAGCACGTGGCGGCGCGACGGCGAAGAAGACACGAGTCTCACGGCACCAACAGCGGCACGGATGGCGCGGCGAAGACGGCGGTGGTCGCGGCTCAACCCACGGCCAAGGGGGGAAGAGATCGGTTCTGGCAAAGGCGGTGGCGGTTCTAAGCAACGACGGCCCGGACGGCCGAGAGAGCGGTGGCAAGAGGTGGTGACAGTGGCTTGGGTACGGCGGCGGTGGCTCGCGGCGGTGAGGGGCGGTGCGAATGGCACGACAACTCGTTAGGCTCAACGGCGAGACGGCTCGTCGAACGAGCATGAGGCGGCGGGGTGGTGGTGGTTCGGTGGCCAAGATGTGGTGGTGAGTAGAGCGTGGGGCAGCCGTTTGGTGGTGGGTGAAGCAACAGCGAGCAAGAGGGAAGCAACAGCGAAGAAGAAGAAGAAGAAGAAGAAGAAGAAGAAGAAGAAGAGAAGAAGGGGGGGTTCAGCCGAGAGAGGGGCAAAGAGGAGAGAGAAGAAAAGAAAAAGGTTGGGGGGGGGGGAAGTGACGTGAGAGATAAAAATTGGAGAAAAGAAAGAGAGAGAGAAAAAGAAAGGGGAAGAGGGGGAATCACGTGGGGGGAAAAGAGAAATAATGTGTTATAGGATTATTTTTTTTTTAAACTTTGACCGGTTCCGGTTCCCATAAGAACCGGAACCGGAACCGCCGGTTCCCTGAAAAAGGGAACCGAGAACCGGAACCGGTTTCTTTAGAACCAGGAACCGAACCGGAACCTACGGTTCGGTTCTCCGGTTCTTGGTTCTACCCGGGAACCACGCTCACCCCTAACTCAAGTAGAGGAAATCTCACCATTTTCATTCATAAAATTCGTATCTTCATACAATGGAAAGTTTTCCCCTATTTATAGTAGGATTTTAGCCTTAAGAAATATTAAAAAAAGACTTTAATGACCTAGGAACTTAAACCTTCGACACTTGAGCTACGTAAAAATAAAAACACCTAGGAACTTAAGAAAAGCCTTTATTAATGTGGGAAATGAATGCCTTTAATATTATGCATTCCGCATTCTTGAACCTTTAGCTTTCCGTATTCTTGAACTGTATTCTTGAACCTTTGGCTTTCCATAATCTTGAACCGCATTCTTGAACCTTTAGCCTTCCTAAAATTCATGCTCCTCCCTTGACCAAAAAATAATCTAAAATGGCCTCCCATTGATGGTTATCGATATACCAGAAAGTACTGATAAGTAATTAACACTATGCATTCAAAATGATCCATTGAAGCACATAATGCCAATTTCTTTATTGGCTTGGATAAGCATCAATGATTCTAAGTTGGTCGATGGAACTATGTTGGATGCTCCTGCATTAAAAACAATCCATAAACCAAATGTCAAACAAGGAGCTATTCATTATTGGCTTGAATAAAAGTAATTTAATTTTTAGTCGATTTAGAACCCAAAATTGAAAATTTTCAAAATCAAGGTTCTTAAATCGGATTTTATGAAATTTTGACATAAAAGCCAAATTGGCATTAAAAGAAATGTATTTCTTCATTTTTGATTTTTTCCATTTTTTGGTCAAAAGTTTGACCAAAAGTCAACCATTTAGTTGATTTTTTCTTAAAATGTCGACTTTTTGGTCAAATTATTGAATTTTCGAGAAATTGATTTAACAATAGTGAAATTGAGGCTAAAAATCAGGTGTCAACAAGTGCAAGAAAAAAAACTGGCACCTCATTGGGTGTTTATAAAAATAAAGCAACCGAAACGTATATCAGGAAAAATGGGTATAATGATATGGTTCAAATTGACATTGAACTTCCATTGTTTTCAAGTCTTGAGGCTTAATCTAATACCAAGATCAATCTAGGCTAGGTACATACAATGGGAAAGAAACAACTGTTCATGACAAAACAAACTAAAAGCATGAGAAACAATTGTTGACGGTAAATGAGATTTTGGTTTCCGATCGCGACATAGTTTGTTTCTCATCCAAAAAGTGTCATATTTCACTCATTCTCATGCATTTTTGCTTTTAGAAAATTTTCTTTTCATGTCAAAGACAAACTCGAAAAATTGAACGTTTGACTTTCAAGTTGACTTTTGCACAACCATTTAATTAAAAGTCAACCTTGGGACGAAATCTGACTTTTCACCTAAAAATATGTCAATTAGTTTTGTTTTCACTTCTCTTGAATCAATTTTTCAAAAATCCAAATATTTGACCAAAAAATAGTAAATAGTAGACGTTTGGTTCAACATTTGCCAAAAATTTTGAAAAATAAAAAATCTACAAAATACTTCTTTTTAGTGTCAATTTGATTTGTCTCTCGAAAATTTCACAAAATTTGATTAAGAACATTATTTTTCGAATTTTTCAAACTTTTCGATTTAGGTTCTAAATCGAGCAAAAATAAAATTTCTTTTGTTTTGGCTATAATTAGGTGTAGTTCCTTTTACAATATTTGACCTAGACGCTATTTTTAATACATCATTCATTCGATTTCAAGAATTACAATGTCCAAAGGCAAATTGCTATTTTAAGCCCTAATTCAGGATCAATTTTGAGAAATTCACAAGAGAACTTTCTTCATCGTAAAAAAAAAAAAAAAACACTGAGTTGTTGATCTTTAATTAAAGAAATTTAGGTTGATACATCCAAGTTGAAATTTCTATTTCATGAATCTAGGTCAAATTTTGATATTAGACCTTGATTAGTTTTCGGCCTAATCTTTTTGCTTTAATCCAAGGTCAATTTGAATGCATTAGATGATCCTACACATTAGTAATTAGTTAAATAGGTGTGCTGCAATATTAATTGAATTCAAATTTCAATTATTTTGCAGTTTTAGCTAGAGAATTGAAAAATTGCTTATTTTAGCTTATAATGCTCAACTTCATGTACGCATCATTTAGGTCCACTGTTTTCACAATAATCACTCATTAAGTTAATAAAAAGTCCATAAATTGCATTAACAAAGTTTAATTGGTTTAATTGGATCAATATTGCACAAATTTTCCTTAACTTGTGTAAGTTTTCTCTTTCATAAATTACATAAATTTTGAACCCAAAAGGACCATATGGGTTAGAATTGGCAGGAACAAACCAGAACTGATAAAAAAATCAGTCAAGAATCGGTGAAGCGGTGTGAACCGATCTGACCAGTTTGACCTACCATATGTGGGACAAGCCGATTCGACCCCTTGTCAGCTTGTTTTGAACCTTCGACGATCAGTTATAGGTTCCTCACCTCATCAATTTTATCTCTGCGTCCTTACATTTTCGTGATTTTACGCATTAACCCCTAATTTCATCAATTTACGATTTAGGCCCTAATTAGGCCTTTAAGTGCAATTCTTGTTTTATATCCTAATTTTTGCAAATCAGACCCATCAAATAGGTCATTCGATGTATCTTACAAATGATTAGCCCTTTAAAAATTCAATTTGGATAATAGATCAAGTTTTTGATTGTTGGATTAAACCGATAGTCGAGATGGTCGATTTTGGACTAGTATAAAGAGGCTTTCCCTTTAAATTTTCAAGGGGGTTCTGTTTTTTTTTTTTTCTATTTTGCAAATTCTCTCTCTTTATGTTTTTCTCTCCCTTCTCTCTTCTTTCTTATCTCTTTGTGCTCTTTCTAGTCCAACCCTAACGGTCCCCCTTACTTGCTTTCTCGGTTCTCTAGCGGCCACCATCTGCTTCAATTGTTGATTAATTAGTGAAAGCCGATCTAATCACTATTGGTTTTTAAAGGAAGAAACCGGCGACCAAGCCGGTTTTGAGTTTATTGACCCCATAGATAGTCTGGTGGCCTTGATCAACGGAGCAGACGTTGTCGATCTGTCCTTGGCTCTCCTCTCAACTTGACGTGGTTGGGCACCAGTAGATTAGCCATCGAAACAACTCCAGTGGCCTGATCGTTGCAAGCGTGTTGAACACCGGTCCAATCGGACCGGTTCTGTCTTCGTGCTAAATTTCTGATTCAGTCTTCCCTTGTGGCTGCTCATGGTGGCCAGATTTGTTCCTTGGAGTGGCAAATCATGTTTCAGCAACTATCACTTCGTTTGATCGTGGATCAGAATTTATGAAATCGCAAAAAGGTTGGTTTATAAAACTCGAATCCAATGAAGCGAGATCGGCACATCAGATTGGGGCTAGGATTCAAGCTTAGAATGAAATAAAATACTTAGATATATTGTTGATGAGCTTGATTAAAGATTAGCTGAGTCTGAAGTTCAATGAGATTGAACTTGATGTGATTTGAATGTGATTTGTGCTAATTTGCAATTTTCGTGCAATAGAACCTAGGTTACTGTTTGGCTTGAAAAGAGGCATTAGATGAGTTTATTTGATTTAATAGGTCGCATACCCGAGACAAAGATTGTTTCACGCTAGAAAAACAACACGTAATCTGGTCGATTCTGTAATGTTTTGACCGTTTTTACTTTTGGTTTTATTCCGCCTTCTCACATTGCTATTTTCGTGTTTATTCCGCCTTCTCACATTCCAAATTTTCTTTTGGATTTCTCGAAAATGTTTTAGTAGGTGAAAACTGCTTAGATGCCTAGATCAATTTGCCCTACACTCATCTGAATTGTATTTTAGTGAAAATGAGCATATAGATGAGTTCATTTAGTTTTAGGATCTTCATGAAACTTGAAATACACGTCATGTACATTCTAACAATGCATGATTCGCATGGTTTGCTCATCACTTGTTATGTTGATGGCATGTTCAAACGTGTAAAGGGTAGTATTCCATAACATGCGTCTGTTTTGCTATTTTCATCATGGTTTGTGTTATCATAATTAGGCTTTCATATAAACGAAAATGGTTGTCGTTATGCATTCTATATGCCAATTTTTTTGTTATATTTTTTGCATGTCCCTAGTTGACCAAAATTAAGCATGTTCTGTGATATTGAGGTTAGGCTAAGTTCTTAACACGTATGCACTTTATCATGTTCCTTTGGGTTTCTTAGAGACCAAATCTCATGTTAATGCTTCCTTCCTCATTAAAGTGTCTATTACAAGCTTCGTGTGCATATGCAACTCGTAATGATTGAGCATCATTTGATATGTGAACATTCTGCCTCAATTAGGCTAGTTGCACCTTCTAATTATTAAGTGTGCCATTTTAGTCTTAAGTCATTTTGCATTGTCATTGACTTGTATAACTCTTTCACATGCTGACTCAAGGTTAGATGTTTACCCTAATCATTTGTCGCATCCAATTTTTGTTGCATGCAAATTTCATGCTGTTTGTGCATTACTTAAGTGATTTTAGGACTCCTTAAGGCGTGCTATATTTTGGTTCGTTAACAACTGATGTGCACACTTTCACAAACATCAACTTTGGATCATCAAATTGACCTTGATTGAACCTGGACCCTTCTAGGAAGTGTAGGACATGCTTAAACCTTTTGAGTGTCGTTGGTTTTGCACAATTCTGACCTAGGAGTAAATTCGGAAGCCTATTTTCATCCATGTTTAGGCAGACTTTTACTATTTTTGCATCAATTTTTCTGTAAGGATTCTTGAGTTGGACACTAACCGATTTGATTTCACCCTTTTATCTTCATTGTAGTAAAATTTCATGATTTTTAGACTTTGTTTGATAGGGTAAATCTCAGTTGCAATGGCTAAATGTCCTGCTATTTTTTTCAATTTCTTGATGTGATGATGTGCATTATCAGATTTCTATAAATTGATACTTAGCTTTATTCTTAGGAAACTTATTTCATGAAAGTTATTCCATATGATTTATACATGCCTTGTAATTTTCTCAAAGGTAGATCATCAATGGGTGCCTTTCAAATTTGCTAATTTGACATGCTTTGTCTGAAATGTTCTGTTGTTTGTCTAGATTTTTAGGATGGTTTGTGCATGGAAGTAGGACATGTCATTTTTAATGAAATTTGTTTAAAATCCCTTGATCTTCATTGTTCAAAGTTTTTCAATAAATAGATTGACCATTCGATCACATTATTCTCAATCTTGATTGGAAATACCATTTTTGCTCATTGAAATGTCTTTGGTACATGTGATGTTTTCTACGTTCAAAGCTTAGAATCTTTCAAAAATTTAATTTGACTTTGGAAAGGTCGAGGTTTGGATCGTATTTAAAATGCATGAGATGTCTGTGAGTGCATGATATGCGAGCCCCAAACAAGCCTTGTCTAAATGTCTTGATTTTGATCATTTTTAAAATGCTTGCAAGTCTGTGAGTGCATTATATGTGAGCCCCAGGCTGGCTTTAGCAATTAAATGCGTTCCATAGCTGAGACATCACTTTATCTCAAAAACTTCATTTTTCATTATCGATGGTTTAAAAGTCATCTTGGAAGCACCACATGTACCACTCATGCATAAAACCATGCCATTCATTAAAAATGCGTGTGTTTGTGATCAGCTCATGCCTATTGAATAAGTGACACGTTGACGATTCACTCAATTGAGTGATTGTTTGAGAAATAAGGCTTAAGAAGGGTTGCCAATGTGTTTAATTCATGCCAATACAGTAGATTTATGCTAGGTGCGATGCATGATGATATTGAGGGTAGATTCGATATTGGGAATAACTTAAAACATCTTTTTAGAGACTTGTAAGTGTTATTGGCCATGTGAAAACACAAATGGTCAATAATGGCTATAAGTCATGAAATGAATTAGGTCAGTGTCTAGAGGGACCTATGCATGAATTGCAAAGGTCAACCCTGAGGCCCAAATTTGGTTAATTTTGAACCTTGCTTCACTTGATCGATTAATTTTGATCCTATGTCGGGCTTTTGATCATTCTGTTGTGAATGAGTGTTTCCTTTCATTGTATGTACCTAGTTTTAGTTTTTAGTTTAAGACTAGATGAGGTCCCTAGAGATTGAAGATCATCAAGACCTAAAGATGGTATGGTTTCACTTCCCTTTCTTAGAAATATTATTGCATGACAATGACCATCCATGCATGATCACTTAGTTTGGGTTAAACAATGCCCCAAAAAAAAAAAAAGTAAAAGGAAATTCATTAACATCTTAGGTAAGATGACATACAGTTATGTACTGAAAAGGCGCTCATAGAAATACAAGCATAACCAAGTCCTCGACCCTAGTGATGCGGGAGAATCCAACATAGCTCCATCGACAACCACAGAATCATCGATGCTTATCCAAGCCAAGAATGAATAATGTTAATTACATTTCAGTACTTTGTGGTATATCGATAACTATCAATGGGAGGCCATTTTAGATGTCTTGCATGACCAATTGATGAAGTTTCAAGAGGATTATTTTTTGGTCAAGGGAAATGAATTTTGGAAGCCTAAAGGTTCAAGAATACGGAAAGCTAAAGGTTCAGGAATGCAAAAGGCCAAAGGTTTAAGAATGCAAGTTCCCATACTAATAAATGCATTTCTTAAGTACCTAGGTCATTAAAGTCTGTTTTTTATATTTCCTAAGTCTAAAATCCTCCAATAAATAGGGGAAAACTATCTAATATATGGGGATACGAATTTGGTGAATGAAAATTGTGAGAATTCCTGTGGCACCCCTCAACTGGCCCCCGATCCGTTAGGGTCGCTACAGTTCGCTTACCTTTCACTTTCCCTAATCACGTGTCACTCTGATACCATTTCAATTGCAGCATCTATACAACCTGGGGGTTTACATCTTTTAGATCGGTCCCTTACGCAACTCATATAATAGAAGCATATCTAACAACTCTCTTCCTTGTATTCAGAAAACGATGCACACCAACTAAGATATTTATAGGTAAAAGCCGAACACTTTTATTTACTTAAACCAGATGGACATCATTCATCAGTACATCAAAATGCCGTAGTCTTCTATACTTGGCTATACTTCAAATGATGATAGAAAATTCCTCCAATAGTCGTATACTTAAAGTCCATCGATTAGTGTCGGCGTCTAAAAGTTCCTTTTTACTATCCTCCTCCTCGCGGTCATATCCAGCCACTCGATCCATCTACCAGTGGTAGTGGTAGCAGAGGTATCTTATCTAGTCTGAAATGTTAACCCCAAAAGGGGTGAGTATAACCACTCAGCAATAAAGATTCACCAAACTACTCAATGCATCAAATAGAACAATCAAGGTATCATGAGCAAAGCACATATCATTTATGCATTTAAGCATACCTTACCTTGCAGCCATGCATATATTATCATGCCATATGTGTATATACCACCATGCACTTATCATCAAGCATTCATGCATATATGTCACCATGCCATATGTGCATATATCACCATGCACTTATCATCAAGCATTGATGCACATATCTCCATGCCATATGTGCATATACCACCATCCACTTATCATCAAGCACTCATGCATATATCACCATGCAATCATGCATATCTCACCTTGCTATCAAGCATACATCACCATGAGATCCATTCATGCCCTCATGATTGCATTTTCAAAATCAAATAGCGTCAATTTACTTTCATAAGCAGATCATGCATCATGCCATATGCATACACCCATGCACATGATTCACTTTCAATTCTTATCTTTCACATGGATCTCATCAATTTTTCTTCCTAGGGACCAATGTTTGCATCCCACAATTTATCGCTTGCACGCAACTTGGCATCGCGAGGAACCTCCGGCACACACCTCCAAGCATCCGGCACCTCCACATTCTGGGCATCTCGTATCCCAACTAACATTACGAGGAATCCTCCCGGCACACACCTCCAGGGCTTCCGGGATCATGTACCGACATACCTCCACGAATTCCCCCTGGAATTACGTACCGTATACTAACGGGTATCTCGAAACTCCCGAGGACATCCGGCGCCCCCACATTCCAGGCATCCCAACGCTCCCGGGGCATCATCGGCTCACACCTCCGACATTATCCTCATTTATCATAATTCATATCCACATTTGTGTCAACATGGCACATGATGTGATGGCAACAAGGTCAATTTCAGCTTTTGATTTTATATGAAATGCCAAATATCATCACATGTGCAGCAAGATTCAATCACTTAGAAACAATATAATTCATGGGGCAAACTCATGGATTATTGCTATTATTTTAGAAACGGAATGCATTCTTTTAATTTGCACTTCTTAAAGTTTAGTGATTGACCCTAATAATTTCTAAGAATTTAATACATCATAGACAAGCTCTAGAGGCATTTATCTCATGAAGAACACAACACCACCAGAATTTCATACAAACAAAATAGTCCATGCATTACAGCTTTTGAAATTCGCACGATCCAGCTTGCACAGTTTTTGAAAATTTTTTAATTAAATACCCAAATGACCTTAAAAAATTATGAAATTCGAACATGTGATAGTCAAGACATAAAGGCAGATATTGCATGAAGAACACTACACCAAAAGATCCCCAAATAGTTCAATACAGACCACGCATCACAGCACTACTAATTCTGTCCGTTCCACTTGCACAGTTTTTGAAACATTTTTGGTTAAATAGGCAAATGAACTTCAAAAATTACGAAATTTGAATATGTTGTACGCAAGACACAAAAAAAGATATTTCATGCAGAACACTTTTCCAAAAGAATCTCATACAAGACGGTATAGACCATGCATTGCAACATTATCAAGTCCGAACACATCAGATTACACAGTTTTAGAAACATTTTCGATTTAATACCCAAAAGACATTTAAACATTATGAAATTCGACTATGTGATAGCCAAGACCATAAGGTAAATACTTCATGAAGACATCGAAGTCAATTCGCCCTAGGTAATTAAATATAGGCGGTTAAAACTTCTGTTCCTAGTACCGAAATTTCCAGATCTAACCATCTCTGAAGGACCACGATTTCACCTACTTATTCTTGTCTGTTTTCTCTAAATTTTTTTATATGTTTAGCCTCAGGAAGTACACTATAACTTTATTTAAGATATCAAAGTGAGATTTTCACAAGAATGTCACTTTACAAACCACAAAACCACTGAAGGTCATCACGATGAATTCCAGATCTAGTCTCTCCAAAGAAAAACCATTTCACTAACCATTTGTTGTTTGTTTTGCCTCAAATTTTAGTATGTTGTTCTTCAAGGTGTTCTCTACAACTTTCATGAAGAAATTGAAACAAGATTCCAACTAAAAAGTCACATGCAACACACAATCTCATGGACGGTCAGACTGTCTTTCCAGAAACAGCACGCATGGCCAACAATCTCTCTTCAAAGCTCCGAAATCTCATCCCATCTACCACAACTAAGACTTACCATCTACTACACATACACACAGCAATGCAAAGGGTAGGTTTTAGGACTTCACTTGCCTCAAATCCAAAGAAAACATAGCAAGAACGACGGCAGCAGCTCTGCACGGGCGGAAGACGGTCCTCCTATTCCCCCTCACAGCCCGTACTCATGCGTGCCTACTCCCCTTCCTCGAACTGTCCCTCTCACTCACTCAAAATTCTGTTCAGTTCTTCTCTTTCCTTCACACGAGCACTCTCTTTCATTCTCCCTTTTATTTGCTTAATAGACTAGTAATCATTGCATTTTGCATGCAAGTGACAAGTGGCCCCAAGGATGAAGACACTTTGCACGTCCATGCAATGGGCATGCCTCCACTTGTCCGATCCCTCCTCCATGCCACTTGGCAATCTACATCCAAGGCTTATGAGCTTCAAGTGTTGGGCTGATCAACCAAGGGGCTGGCGTGGGCTGGTTGGATGGTCTTTTGGGCCTAAAGATCAGCCCACCCTCTCCTATTCCTATTCCATTTGACCCTTATTTTAATAAACACCTAATTTCAACTTATAAGTTACATCAATAAAATTCTACTTATAAAGTGCACCACCAAGAATAAGATTTCTATTATCAATTGCACCTGAATAAAATCCTTGGATCACTTGAAGACACATCTCCATCCAAACAATTGTCCACTATAATGCTTGGCCTTAAATTAATTGATATTCGTTAATTTAATGGCTGATTCATAATCCAATGGCACTTCCATCACCTATTGATGGTTCATAGCGCATCCAAGCGTTGTCATGAAATTTTAGGATGCCACAATTCTCCCCTCTTTAGAGAATTTCGTCCTCGAAATTAGATGTTGCCTATGTCTCCTCAAACAAGTGAGGGTACCTTTCCCTCATTTCATTTTCACTTTCCCATGTGGCTTCCTTCACATCATGATGTTGCCATAATATCTTGACCAATAGAATTTTCTTGGTCCTAAGAACTTGCTCCTTTCGATCCAACACTTGCATAGGCTCCTCAATGTACCTCACTTTCTCGTTTACTTTGATGGCTTCATGATCGAGTGTGTGACTAGGATTCGGCTGATACTTCCTCAGCACATCATGCAAATTTCCTAATTTAGGTGGCAGTGCCAAATGATAAGCTACATCTCCTATTCTTTTAAGTATCTCAAGAGGTCCAACAAATCTAGGGCTTAACTTACCCTTCGGATAGTCCACGTGAACTGCTATCACCTAGATAGAGTCGTGGCCACTTGATGTCCTTGGTAATCCTTACACCAAAATCCATCGTCACATGATCTCATTTCCATTCTAGTATATCTAACGATCTCAATCGAACACACCAATTAGCCAAATTATTCCTATACCTTTGTCACCATCAAATCAAGCCTAGAACCATCAAAATCGACACCACTAATAACTCATTTGGTTTAAATATCGATAGTCCACCAAGACTTATTCAATTCAAAGATTGACAATCCACCAAAATAAAACTTGTCTAATTTCCATCAAGTATATCTTATGTCTCACCCTAAAGGATCATCACTTGGACAAATCACTCATCAAAGCCACAACTTGAACTTTCACCTTTTCACCTTGGAAAGACTATAACCACAATTGATCATATCCACTAATTCCACCAAAAATTTTCAAACTGAGATCATCACCTAAAATTAAAAGTTGACCATCATAAATTAAACCTATTATTCCGACATATAAACCACAAATAATTTCATGTCTCATATGACCACTCAAACTCATCCCTTCCAAGATCAATCTATACATACTAAATGCTTTCATGTAATGCATCAAAACTTCCAATGAGATCCTTTAATAGGAAGTCACTACTTAGTTCAAATGATCATAACTTAATCCTCAAATTCATAACTCAATCTCCATAATTCACTTCTTAAGCCTTGTTTGCAGCACTACGCTTAGATGTTACGCATGTTCTTCAGGTCCTTTAGAATATATCAGGATATCATCAAATGAAGACAATTGCAATTTGATCCAAATAAGGCATAAGTATCTTATTCATTAAATCCATGTGTGGCACCTCGAAACACCTAAGGTCGCCACAGGTACCTATCGCTCCACCTAAAGAACACTAGTTACATCTCTTAGTAGAAGCATCGTAGTTCATAGGCATATTTTTTTTTTGAAAACGGTCCCAGCGTAGCTTATTAGCGGAAGAATAAACAAGTCTCACCATTCCTCCCCCCAATAATCATAATGCAATGCACACCAACTACGCATCATAAGAAAAGATAAAGTCAAGAAACTTTTATTTATATATTTTCATGATGGATCTCTCGGGTTGGTACAAACAAAAAGAAAGGCCAAGACTTTTAGTTAAACTTGGCCATAACTCAAAAAGAGATTAAGACCCCTATATTGATCATGTGTCATCCTCCATCTACAAGTATTGGCTATCCTCAAAAAGTGTTAGTCTGCACTCCTCATGCGGGCCATCACACCCATCCTGGCACATCAGGCGGTAGCGGCAGCAACATCCCTCGTATCACTCCACCACGGCGGATGTGGACTGAGAATAACTGTTGGATCACCGGGCCCCCAGCTAGGCCCACATCATACATCACCAGTACGCGAACCCGAAAAAAAGTCAGACTAGGGATGGTAACACAATCGATCTCTAAACACTTGACCTCCACATCAGAAGGAAGGCCGTAAAAGGTGCCCCCGTGACTGGATGGAGCAACATCTTTCTAATCTGAAATGTTAGTCCCCAAAAGGGGTGAGTACAACCACTCAGCAGGTAAAGAATCAATTAAACTACTTAATGCATCACACAAAACAATCAAAACATCACAAACAAAGCACATATCATTCATGCATCCAAGCCATATGTGCATACACCATCATGCACTCATCATCAAGCATCCATGCGTGTCCCATCATGCCATAGGTACATACACAACCATGCACTGATCATTACACATCATCATCCTATCAGTGCATACACAACCATGCACTCATCATCAAACATTCATGCATATCCATGCCTCATGTGCACATGTTCTTCGCATATCATATCATACAGCCATGCATACATGTCACCATACCATGCATGATTCAATCTCAACTTTTCATCTTCCAATTGGATTACCACATTTCTCTTTCCCGGGACCAGTGATTGCATCCCACATTTTATCCCTCGCACCCCACCTGGCATCGTGAGTAACCTCTAGCACACACCATCAGGCATCCGGCACCCCCACATCCTGGGCATCCTGACACTCCCAGGGCATTATTGGCTCACACTTTCGACAGCATCCTCATTCATCATAACTCATATTCACAATTTATGTCTCAATATCAACGTGGTACATGATGTAATGGCAATCAAGTCAATTTCAACTTTTCATTATATATCTAATGTCAAATATCATCACATGTGCAGCAAGATTCAATCACTTACAACAATACAATTTATGGGGCTCATGCAAAATAGAATAGTCCATGCATTACAGCCTTTGAAATTTGCACAACCTAGTTTGCACCGTTTTAGAAAATATTTCCATTAAATACCCAAATGACCTTTTAAAAATTATGGAATTTGAATGAGTGATAGTCAAGGCATAAGGGCAGATATTTCATGAAGAACACTACACCAAAAGGCCTTCATATCATTCGATATAGACCAAGCATCACAGCACCATTATTATAACTATTTAACTTGCACAGTTTTTGAAACATTTTTAGTTAAATAGGCAAATGAACTTCAAAATTTATGAAATTTAAATATGTTGCAGGAAAGACATAAAGAGAGATACTTCATGAAGAACACTTTGCCGAAAGAACTTCATACAAAATGATATGGCCCACGCACTGAAACTGACTAAGTCTGAACGCGTCAGATTACACGGTTTTATAAATATTTCCGATTAAATACCCTAATGACCTTCAAAAATTGTGAAATTCGACTATGCGGTAGTCAAGAGCCTAAGGTAGATTTTTCATGAAGGAATCAAAGTCATGTTTGTCCTAGATAATTAAATATAGGCGGTTAAAACATCTGTTCTTAGTACCGAAATTTCCAGATTCAACACCCTCCGAAAAACCACGATTTCTCCAACCTATTCTTGTTGGTTTTCTCCAAATTTTTGATATGTTAAACCTCAAGATATCCTTTACAAATTTTGTTAAGAGATCAAGCTGAGATTTTTACAAGAAGGTTACTTTACAGACCACGAAACCACTGAAGATCGGCCCAACGAATTCCAGATCTAGTCTCTCCGAAGAATGAATATTTCACCTACTTATACTTGTTTTTTTGTCTGAAATTTGAATATGTTATATTTCAAAAAGTCCTTAACAACTTTCATTTAGAAGTCACGACCAAAATCCAACTCAAACAACACATGCAAGCCAATAGAACATCCAAGGTCGAACTGTTTTCTCAAGAACAGTTTACTAGTCTCAAACATCCCTCTTTAAAACTTAAACTTTTAACACCCTAAACATCCGAAATCTATCACCATTCAACACACATACTAGACACAACATGCAAGAGCAGATCAAGGATCCCACTTGCCTCTAAACCGAGCAAGCAACGAGCACAATGTCGGCGGGACATGGCGACGGATGACGGACAGGGAACACACGGCCTCTCCTCCTTTCCTCTTCTCTTCTTCCTCTCTTCCTTTCTTCCTTCTCTTTCTCTCCTCTCTTTCTCTCTTTGGATGAACCCCTCTCTCTCCCTCTCTTTCTCGCTTAAGCTGGCCATCATTTCCCCTTATTTTTCTTCCCCTCAATGATGAGCAATCATTAGATGTGCATGGGGAACACTTGGCAATTCTCTTGGGACAAATGGCCTTCTTCATGCAAGATGGGCCTCCATTTTTCGGCTGGGCGTGGGCCAGCCATGGGCCGATGGCTGCTTCCTCTCTTGGGCTTCGCTGGGCCAGCCAAAGATGGGGTGAGGTAATGGGCTGGTTTGTACTTTTAATTGTCCATCCCATCCTCATCCTATTAATTTACCTAATCCTTAATTATAAATTTATATATCTATACACACAAACTACACATCCATTGGAGGGTCTCATTTCAATAGAGACTAACTTACAGACATATTATCCGCTTTGGCCGATCCCATTCTTAGCCTCACGGTTTTATTCATAGCGCATGGGTAAGTGCTATCTCAAGAGATCATTCATCCTAGTCCATTGCTTACAAAGCTAGTTCATTCTTACGATGACATCAAAGTTATACATAACTGTCACTACTAAGTCCATCTCCAGATCTTGTTCCCTTAGTGTTATCTCACTCATCTCACATGCTAACGTAGATAGCAACATGTCCTTCAGTGATGTAGAAATACGAAGAGGCATATCTAAAGATTTGGTTCCTATTTCTCACAATCATCTATATTTTTCGAACACAAATGAATGCATGCCACTCATGTTAAATAACGCATATGCCTTCTTATCCATCTATCAAAATCGTACCTAAGACAACATTTTCGGAAGCTTCCGCTTCCTCTTGAGTGACCACATACACCCTTCCTTGTGTTGGTAGCCTCTGTGGATTCCTTGGTGGATTTGGTTCAGCAGTGCATTGTTGCAGTTGTCGCACCGAGCCGACATTCGGCTGCAACCCATTGCGTGGACAATTTCTCTTAAAGTGTCCTATTTGCCCACATCCATTACATCTCAGTTGGCTATTACAAGTTCCTGGCCCATGTTATCTACCACATCTCTGGCAAAAATTACCCTTAGCTGGTGAGCTTCTTCTATCTCGAAGTCCTTTATCCTTGGCTGGTAGAGGCCTTAGGCCTTGGTAGTGACCTTCGTAGTTCTCGATCCTCATCTTTGGTTGGTGGTGTGGCATTTATACCTTGGAAGGAGATCATTCTGTCTTTTCTTATTCATTTTCATTTCTTCACCATATACATTACTCCAAACACTTAACCAGAAAAATCCCAAAAGAAAAATTTTCCGTTTTGGAATCACTCACCCCATCATGCATCTAAAGATTGGTATAAGAGCTCAAGGTTCAACTCATTTGAGTGATTCCTTTCTTTCTTCTTTTAGAAATTCATTACAGATGATCAAGTTCCAATAGACTTGACTTTGGAGCAAGCACACAACGAAAGCCGAGATCGCGCAATCCAATATCTTCAACAACAAATGAAGCGAGTCCTCAATCCCCTAGAGAATCCGATGAGACATGGACATCCAGCAAGGCATCCTAATGAACAGCATCGGCGTGATGATTATGTTGTATAACTTGGTGATCGACTAGTTGTATAACTTGGTGATCAGTTGCAAGCAAAATCAGCATGCGAGAGCTTTAAATCTCAATCTTTTAAAGATTTACTCATCATATCACGAAGAAGAGTGGTTAGAGTAAGATTTCTTACTTCCATTTGACCTTCGGCTTGTGCATGACAAGCTGTGCTGAATAAGAGTCTTGTTCTGAGCATTCTCCATAGTGTCTTCCAGAAGTAGCTTAAGAACTTGGAATCACGATCCAACACAATGGTCTTTGGTATTCCATGAATGCCAATAATCTCTTTGAAATATAATTCAGGAATATGTGATGCATCATTGGTCTTGTCACATGGCACAGGATGAGCCATCTGAGAGAACCGATCGATGACCATCATGACAGCATCTTTTCCTATTTGTGTTCTTGGTAGAGCCACAATGAAATCTATGCTAACATCTTCCCGAGGCTGCAATGGTATTGGAAGTGGAGTATACAAACCTTGATGGAATTGGGTTTTTGATCTTTGACAAGTTGCACACCTTGAGATGATAGAATGCACATCTCCACTCATCTTTGGCCAATAGAAATGCTTTTGAAGAATCTCAAGAGTTTTGTTAATACTAAAATCACTAGCCAATCCTCTACCGTGTGCCTCTCGAATCAGCAATTCGCGAAAAGAACTATTCAATACACATAATCGATTTCGTTTAAAAAGAAACCCATCTTGCAAAGATCCTCTACCGTGTACCTTGAAATCCCGGCTTGCAATTGTTGACGATGGATGAGAACTTTGCATCTTCAAAATAAAGTTTTTTCATTGATTGAAACCTGAGGATCCTAGAGTCTAAAACAGGAAGCATAGAAAAGGATTGAAGAGATTCTACCCATTTTGCATGTCTAGAATTATGCTTGCATTTGCCGCTAATAGACTTAAGTGCCTCATGATCAGAATAATGGGCAAATTGTTTTGGCCTCAAATAATGACTCCAATGATCAAAAGCTCGGACGATCACATAGAACTCTTTGTCATAAGTTGAATAATTCCTCTTGGGATCGAATAACTTCTTGTTGAAAAATACCAATGGTTTTTGTGTTTGCACCAAAACAGCGCCAATACAAACTCCGCTTGCATCAGACTCAACTTGAAACACTTTATGAAAATCAAGAAGTGCAAGATAGGGGAGTCACAAAGTTTTTGCTTGATTACCTCAAAGGTGTTTTGAGCAGCTTTTGTCTATTCAAAAGCACCATTCTTAATGCATTCAGCTATAGGAGCCATGACAGTACTAAAGTTTTTGACAAAACGTCGATAAAAAGAAACAAGTCCATGAAAACTTCTTATATTAGAAATACACTTCGGAACTGACCAAGTCGGCTGATCAAATCGAGTCGTGATGTTGACGTAGGGTTATGACGCACGGTACTGTCATGCAAGATATGAGCTTATGGGAGCTTGCAACCATGTGCAGGGGAACTCACAAGCTATGAGGAAACTCCCGACCTTATTGAAAGTCAATCCCCAAATCACAATGGTGAAGGCATTGGTCTATTTTTGGAATCCCATGATTTCCATTTTTGTGTGTAACCAATATGAGTTGACCCCTATAATGGAGGAGTTCGAGACAGCCATTGGGTTAAGTAAGGCTTTCCTAAGTTTCACCACTCTTCATATTGGTCAAAATCCGATCTCTCCTTAGTCAATTCCTTAATATTTCCACCGATAAAATTAGAGACATTCTTAGGGGTATTCCAATTCCATGCCTTGTACATTCCTTCAGTAACATGTCCTTGGTCTTAAACATAAATTTGGGAATCAAATTCTCCGTGTCTTTCTTTGGCTTTATGATATTCCCTCGTACTAAAAAAAAGTACCGAATCCCTTAGTTACTCATATTGTTAATCAAGGATGTACCTCTAGAAATTTTACACACATGACTTTCTTCAAAATCTTTGTATCCTTTAATTGATTCAAAGTAAATAGACAAGAAACGCTTAAAGCCCAACTAGGACTTCTCCAAGTTTGGCTCATCTGTTATATCAAAGATTTTACCCCCGTATGAGAATCATCAATGTCACAAATAATTATCATCCAATTGTCATATTCCACGAAAAGAATGAATTCTTTCCACCGTGATCTTTCTCTATATGGTTTCATTTCCTCAAAAGTTTCATTCCGAGCTAATGGGTGATGGGTTGAGTGATTCAAGAACGAGCAATGTGGCTGCTTTGTGGAGAACAATATACCTTATTAACTTAGATTGAGCATTGTTGGTATACTATATCAGCCTAAGAGCAATATGGCAGTTTAGCAGATAGCGGTATACCCAATCATCTCAAAATTGAGCTATACTATCTATTTATCAGCTTAACAGTGAGTAGTCCTGATATGAGTGGACTTTATAGATAGTATGAGATGAACCAACCAAGAAAGGGTTGAGATGATATGTAATCGATTAGGTTGATTGATCAATGATTGATATGATGTTAGAAATTGACGTGATTTGCTATATTTGTAAATGATATTGACTTGCAGGGTAGAATTGAGGTCAAGGTAAGTCCTTTGACTGGTGTTGTGTTTAGGCAGCTCTTAGGGCGTATTGGCTTCCTAATCGGGTCTTAGGAGGTAGAACTTGCTAAGACGTAGTCTCACCCCATTGTGGGACAACATTTCAGGTCCCTAGATGGCAGTACCTCCCCCTCCTCCCATGCATTTTGGTATACCGGAGGAAGTTACACCCTCCGGTTATCATATTCTGATACACCCTCACCAGAAATATTAGAGTGTGTGATGACAAGATCCACTGTCTAGGTTGATGTGGGTGAACCTGAAAGGGTGCCTCATAGGTATCGGTCATGGTATCATCACTATCATGACTGGCAAAGGAAGGGTCTTGTGCCGAAGTTTGATGTGCTCCGGTATGTTTTGGAGGTTGCACTCGGGAAGGGTACAAGACATCTAAAATGGCCTCCCATTAATACCTATTCATATACTGCAAAGTAATTAACATTATTCATTTAAAATGATCCATTGAAGTACATAACGCCCAACTTCTTTATTGGCTTCGATAAGCGTCGATGGTTCTGAGTTGGTCCATAATTTGACTTGCCTTCATCATTTGACTTGCCTTGCTGTCGATCGAAGGATCATAATCATTTCATGCGAGAGGGATGTGGAGACCTTCCACATCACAATTATACCTTACATTGAGCTCAAAATCAAAGGAAAATCAATCTACCACTCATTTGAGCTTGTGTTAGTGACACACATGCTTACTGGAGTGATCATGACGGAACCTTAGATCTCTAATGTCAAGCAAAGTATTGTTCAAGAATGGTTTCTGTTGCAGGAGCATCCAACGTAGCTTCATCAAGCAACTCTGAACCATCGATGCTTATCCAAGCTAATATCAGTACTTTGTGGTATATCGATAACTATCAATAGGAGGTCATTTTAGATATCCAGCATGACAAATTGATGAAGTTTCAAGAGGATTATTTTCTAGTCAAGGGAGGAGCACGACTTTTGGGAAGGCACAAATGCGGTTGAAGAACATGGAAAGCCATAGGTTCAAGAATACGTTCAAGAATACGGAAAGCTAAAGGTTCGAGATTACGGAAGGCCGAAGATTAAAGGCATTTAGTTCCCGTGTTAATAAGGGCTTTTCTTAAGTTCGTAAGTGTTTTTATTTTTATGTAGCTTAAGACTTGAATGTTTAAGTTCCTAGGTCATTAAACTGTGTTTTAAATATTTTTTAAAATCCACCTAAAAATAGGGGAAAACTATCCAATGTATGGGGGATACGAATTTTATCAATGAAAAGGATGAGATTTTCACTACTTGAGTGAACTTCTTTGAAGAGTCAATAACTCCTTTCAATTTCTTTATCCTTGGAGCGTAAATCACTCCTTGGTCGTGAGCTGAGTGCTTTATCCTTTACTAGTGGAATCTTTAGGCCTTGGTGGTGAGCTTATCCTATCCCAAAGTCCCTTATCGTTGGCTGGTGGAAGCTTTAAGCCTTGGTGGTGAACTTCGTAGATCTCGATTGTCTTCTTCGGTTGGTGGCATGGCTTTAATACCTTGGAAGAAGATCGTTCTATCTTTTTTTATTTCCCTTTGTTTCTTCACCGTATGCACTACTTCATGCACTTAACCACAAAATTCCCCTCTGAAAACTTTCCTTCTGGAATCACTCACCCCATCATGCATACTAAGGGCTTAGGCAAGCATACCCAAGGCATTCTAAACCCCATTGAGGTAATTGAAGGAAAAAGCATGGATGGAGGCCCAAAAGGATAAATGGGTTTAAAGGCAAGAGCGACCTCCTCTGGGATTTCTTCCTTGGGCCACTTGAAACTCCTAAGAGAAGAGGAAGCCACTGATCCAAAAGGATAAATGTAACCAATAGGGCTCCAACATTAAAGGCAAGAGCTACTGACACTTTCCACCTCCTCTGTTGAAGGATTTCTTCCTTGGGCCACTGAAACTCCTAAGAGAAGAGGAAGCCACTGTCCATCGCTTTGCCAACTTATTTCAAAATGGCCTGATTGGTGCCGTTGGCCTAAAGAGCTTCTCCTATCCCGAAGTCCTTTATCCCTGAAGAGCATGTTGATCCCATCGTGTAAGGGATGTTCCTATTTTTAATTTTTCTTCAGTTGTATCCCATTTAATTATCCCCTGCGAGGGAATTCCATTTGTTCATTTCATTCATATGTTGTCCTAGTTTGGATCAGGAACTTTATGGATTGAAGACTATATATGTTATATAGTTTTTGCATATCAACAAAATTAACATTTTTTGTTGATAGACATTTGATGTATCTCAAACCAATTCTATGATGATGCTTTAAGCCATGTGCCTCCGCACAATCTACTGTTTCAAAATGCTTTAGTGGAAAAAGGATGTCCAAAGACATGAGGGCGAGTTCCTAATAAATTTTTCATAAACCTAGGATACGAAAATAAGTTTTTCATGACATTTACATAGATTGCACTTTTTTTATATTTACATACTAAAATTTTTTGGTTGCGTCTCACGCCTAGCACTTTGCACCATCATCATGGTCATATGTGCATAGCTCAGATTCAAATCCAAGAGATTCTTTAGCACCCAATTATTTCCTATTGGAAGATAAAGATGATCCTAGGTAATTGAAAGGGAATGGTTCAGACATGAGGAATGTAAACCTCCTACCATTGAACAATCGATCACTATGAGTTTAAGAGATTCAGAAACCTCAAAGAAATCAAGACTAGGGCGGGCTTTTCTCAAATGGATGCTAATAGACTAATCAAACTCTTGAAGGAATACAAAGATGTATTCACCTGGTCTTATGCAGACGTACCATGTTTTGAGCCTGAGATCGTGGAACATGCATTTGCACTCAATCTCCATAATTTGCCCAAGAAACAGAAGTTCAAGAGGACAAAACCCAAGTTCTGAAATTGTTGAAAGTGAGTTTCATTGAAGTCACTCACTATGTTGACTACATCACCAACAGTCCCAGTCATGAAGAAGGATGGATAGGTTTGAGTTTGTGTTGGTTACCGCGACCTAAATAAAGCAAGTCTGAAAGATGATTTTCCATTCCTGCATGTCAACATTCTAATGGATAGCACTGTCGAATTCAAGTTGTTCTCCAGTTATATCCAAATTCGGACGAAGGAAGAAGATAAAACTAAAACATCTTTTATCACCCTGTGGGGGCCTTGTTGTTACAAAGTCATGTTCTTTAGCTTGAAGAATGTGGGGGCAATTTATGAAAGAGCTATGGTGGCATTGTTCTATGACATCATGCATAAGGAGATTGAAGTTTATGTGGACAACATGATTGCAAAGTCAAGACAAGATGAAGATCAAAATGAAGTATTGAGAAAATTGTTTGACTGATTGAGCTATGGTAGCTAAGTAGCTAAGTCTTAACCCTGCAAAATGCATATGGAAAGCTTATTTGATTCATGGTTTCTAGCAAGGTGAATGCTTTATATGACTTTAAACCTCCTTCCACTATCAAGGAAGTTCGAAGTTTATTAGAAAGATTGAACTATGTAGCGAGATTCATCTCCCAGTTATCAAAAACTACTAAGCCACTCTTTTAGCCTTTGAAGAAGAACGCTAGAGTCAATTGGAATGAAGAATGTTAGAAGTGTTTAGAACAATTCAAGCAATATCTTTTGCAACCAACTATTTTGGTTCTACCTATTGAAGGTGTGCCTCTAATCATATCTCACCATCCATGAAGAGTCTTTGGGAGCTATATTGCGTAAAAGGATCAAATGATGTGACAGAGCTTGTCATAAACTACATCAGTAAGAAGAGCATAGCCTTCGAGGTGTGATATCCCAGGGTGGAGAAGGCATGTATAGCGCTTATTTGGGTATTACACTAATTGAAACAGTGTATTCTTCACCACTTTATCCCGCTAGTAACCGAGAATGACCCAATCAAGGCCCTTTCGGAGAAGTTTGGACTAGTTGGAAGCGTGCCAAATGGCAAACACTACTCTTGGAGTTCGAAATTCGAAGTGTGGCATAGAAGGCTGTCAAAGGTCGATCCATAGTTGATAGTTAGCCGAAAATCCTAAGAAATCTAATGACTGAGATATAATTGATGAACAAATCCATCTAATCCCACATGATAAGTGGACCATATATTTTGATGGTGCAAAATCGGTTTTCCTTGCACCAACAATTTCTTTGAATATGAAACTTGTATCATTAGTCTATTGTGGGCTATCGATATGAAAATCAAAGGACTCCAATTTGATGGCGAATGTGAACTCATCATCCTCCAAATAGAAAGTCAATGGTAGACACGAGACGTGAAGCTAATTCCTTACCATGAGTATCGTGAGGACTTGGTTAAGGAGTTCAATGAAATCTCCCTTGATTACTTTGCGAAGATCTCAAAATCAATCCGTTGATGCATTGACAACATTATCACCAATGTTACAATTAACTAATGGCTTAAGTATTGATCCACTACACATTGATGTATTGAAAAAGCTTGCTTACTGCATGATGATTGACGAAGAGCTGGATGGTCAACCATGGTTTTACGATATCATGAATTACCTCCAAGAGTCTAAATTTTCCTAAGGAAGTCAAGCAAATAATCGAAAATTTATGATAAAATTAACGTCCAAATTCTTCTTTAGTGGACTCTTTATAAGAGGTATTTTGATCCAGTCCTGCTGAAGTGCGTTGATGCACAAGAGGCCAAATTATTGATGAAAGGGATAAACGAACGAGAATGTGGTCCCCACATGCAAGAAAAATCACGAGGCAAGGTTACCATTAATTAACCACAAAAGCCTATTGCATTTAGCATGTGAGGCACTGTCACTAATGTCAAGTCTATGGAGATAAAATCAATGCTCCTGCTAATGAGTTACATCAAATGCCTGAGTTATGGCTTTTCTTGATGTAGGGCATCAGCATTATTGGATTGATTAATCCTAAGGTATCAAATGGACATTGATTTATCCTGGTGGCCATTGAGTACTTCACTAAATTAATTGAAACCAATTCCTTTGCTCGCGTTATTGTCAAAAGCATGGCAAAATTCATCCATCATGATATTATCACTTAGTATAGAGTTCTCAAGGTTATCAGCACTAACAATGGATCAAATTTGAAGAAATAAGTGGTGGATGAATTACTCAAGGAGTTTGATATTCGTCACTTCAATCCTTCTCTTTATCGCCCACAAATGAATAGAGCTAGGAAAGAGGCCAACAAGAATATTTGGAAGATCTTGGCCAAGACCGCTGAAAATCATCGTGACTGGCATGATTGGTTACCATACACTTTGATGACTTACCAAGCTTTATTTTGTACTTTGACTAGCCAATAACATACTCATTGGTATATGGAATGGATGTTGTATTACCCATAAAAGTGGAGATTCCTTCATTGAGGGTACTTTCACAAGTCAAGCTTGCCAAATGGATTCAGCAGAGATTTGAACAACTCAATATGATTGATAAGTAACCAAGTCATTCAACTACAAGGTCCAACCAAAATACTTTGAGATCAATGATCTTATCCTGACAAAGGTCCTATCTATCTTTGCAAACCCTTGTGGGAAATTCACACCAAACAATGAAGGTCGATACATTGTAAAGAAGGCAGTCCTTGGTGGAGCACCAATTCTAGTAGAAATGGATGGCCGAATGTTGCCAAAGCTTGTAAATGCTGCTGCTATCAAGAAGTGAAAGGCCTTTGAGCTCCTTTTGGATTGAGTTAGAGCCACCTAAGGATACTTGCATCATGCATCCCATGCATATGTAGCACATTTGCATGTTTGTTCATCTTGCAGGTACCAAAGGATCTCCATGGAAGAGTTTATTTATCCTCAAGAGATCAACCTCAAAAAAGCAAAACAACAAAGTTTGGGTACCTTCCTTAGAACTTAGGGAAGACACGGTTAATTAGAACACTAAGTGGAAAACCGTTTTTTGGCAAACAAAATTAATTTCGTCCAAATTTTTTCAATTTTTCGTTTCCAAAGTCTTCACTAGAAGAGTCAAGGGAACATATCTTTTGAAAAACATTCTTCATATCTTGATTCCTCGTGGAGGGCTAGTGTGAAACACCTTTTGTTAAAATCCTCTTTGAAGGAATTTGACAATTGGTATTCTTTACGACAACATGTTTGGATGATTTCACAAAATTAGCCTTCAAACAATCTCGAAATTCTTTTTCAAAATATATGTTTCTCATTAAACAAATTCGGATTTTGGTCATCCTAAAACTGTAATCTTTTCTCTTATGTTAACAATTGAACTCGGACTATTCTAAAAAGTTGTAGGCACGCTTAAACCTTTTGAGTGTCGTTGGTTTCGCACAATTTGCTCTTCATTAAACCCATTTTCTATTTTTTTATTTTCTAAACTAGACTACAATTCTGACTTAGGTGTAAAATCAGAACCCTGTTTTCATCCCTGCTTAGGCAGACTATTTAATTTTTTTTATAAATTTTTCAATATAGATTCTTGAGTCGGACCCTGAAGATAGTTTGACCGTCACCCTTCTATCTTCATGTGGTTAAATTTCGTGATTTTTTGACTTCATTTGATAAGGTAAATCTCAATTGCAATGGCTAAACATCTTGTTGTATTGTCAATTTTTTAATGTGATGATGTGCATAGTTGGATTTTTGTAAATTCATACTTAGGTTTTCTTATGAAACCTTCTTCGCAAAAGTTGTTCTACATGATGTTATGTAGGCTGTGAAATTTTCTTGAAGGTAGATCATGAATTTTGTTCATTTGACAGGTTTTGTCTAAAATGTTCTATTGCAAGTCTTTGTTGTGATTGCTTGTCTAGATGTTTAGGATGGTTTTGTGCATGGGATTAGTACATATCATCTTCATGAAATTTGTCCCAAATCCCTTGATCTTCAATGTCAAAAGGTTTTTAATAAATGGATTGACCTTTTGATCACCTTTTTCTCAATCTTAATTGGAAGTACCCAAGTTTTGCACATCGAAATGTCTTTGGCACATGTGATATTTCCAATCTTCAATGTTTAGAATCTTTCGAAATTTTGATTTCACTTTAGAAAGATCAACATTTGAACCGTATTCAAAATACCTATGATGTCTGTGAGTACGTGATATGCAATCCCTAGACTAACCTCGACCATTAAAAGCATTTCTAACCAAGAAATCACTTTATCTCAAAAGCCTCATTTTTCATTATTGATGGTTTAAATTCATCTTCGAATCATCACATGTACACTTATGCTCGAAACACTTATACCTCAAGTGACTCGTCGACATTTCACTCAATTGATTGATTGTTTGAAAAATAAGGCTTAAGGGCCTACTTATGTGGTTAATTCATGGCAATGCATGTGAATTTTGGATGTATGTTAGATGCGATACCTGATATCAGGTGTAGATCTTGGAAATCACCTAGAACATCTTTTTACGAACTTATAAATGATATTGGCCACGTGTTAACACTAATCATCAATAATGACAATAAGTTATAAAATGAATTGGGTAGGTGTCTAGAGGGGCCTATGCATGAATTGCAAAGCTAACCCTGACACCCACATTTGGTTAATTTTGAACCTTGCTTCAATTGATCGATCGATCTATGTTGTGCTTTTGATTGTTCTGTCGTGAATGAGCATTTCTTTCCACCGTATGTACCTGGTTCTAGTTCTTAGCTTGGGACTAGATTAGGTCCTTGGAGGTTGAAGATTATCAAACCCAAAGATGTAGAAGGTCGATGTCCATTATGACTATATTTTTGTACCATTCGCCCCTAACATATGTCTTGGGTCTTCAAATGTATAAACACATGATGAGTTGCGGTCTATGTCCTTTCCTCTTCTTTTATTTCTTTTAAGTTTTACGATTGCATGATAGATATACTGCCTTACTTGGTTGTTACTTACTGTCTCGTTCTTTAAATTCAATAATACGCTTTCTTTTCCCTTGTTAGAAATGGAGTTGCATTAAAATGACCATCCACGCATAATTACTTAGTTTAGGTAACACGACTTACTGTTAGGTACCGAGAGGGTGCTAGATATCTACTTGCGTAGTGACAAGGCTAGTGACAACTCCCGATCCTCAATAAGGTTTTCTAGTCGACCCCCCAAAAATGAGGTTAGTGACGACTCCCGTATGATTTTATAGGCTAAACAACCAGGTCATTTAAGACACTTGTCGTGAGGGGTATGAACCTTAAGCAAAGGCTCACAATCATGATTTGGCATGCTCAAGATGGTGAAGTTAAAAGATGATCATTAACAATTGTACATCTTGAAAGGATTATTATGGTTGAAATACCCTTGAATACATCGTTACGTCTAGTTTCCTTCGACCTTAAAATTGTCGATCAAGACATCCTATGACATCGAGGTAGGGTCACAACACCTTCTACTATCACGTGAGGTATAAACTTAGTAGAGCTCGCAATGATGTGTGAGGAAACTCACAAATGATTTGTCCCAAAAGGCAAGGTGTTGATGCCTTTGTCGATGCAAACTGTGAGGAAGGCCTCATGGTCAAATACCCTTAATTTGTAAGGAAGGTTCTCAAACATGTATAAGCTTAATTTGTAAGTAACGCCTCAGACAAAATCAATAACAAAATAGTAATATAATAAAAAAAATTATTTTAAGTGGGACTTAGTGTGGCATTCTCAGAGATTCTCTTAGATGTTTTTAAGAAATCTAGATGTCCAACAATGTTACAGTGACTATACTTTCCTATGTCAAAGTCTTCAATTTGTATATTGACTTCAGATAACTCTTATTGATTGGATGGCATTGTGATGTCAAACACACGGCTACACCATCACATGTACTCACATGCCTTCTTAATTAATGTCAATGAGTGAACATTTCATATCTAGCCTCGAAACGGATTGAACCTAGCATGCTAGCCAAATTTGTTAGTCACTTTTGGGTCGTTGGCCGGACTTCCAAGGGACACTAGCCTTGCGCATCTCCCTTCGAGGCATCCTAGTGTCCAAGGATTGCTGGCCTTGTGATTTAAATCGAGGCACCATAGACCACATAGCTTGGGGCATCCCCACTCCTCAGGGACATAATCGAGACACTGGTCAATCAAACACTTTTAACACCACCAGCACACACATATATCATCGCATAGCATGATCAATGTGCCAAGATCACAATGCAACAGCCTGCACTGAATAGAATTGCCATTCACGCCATCTCCAAGCCTATTCCATTTCATTTCACACACAAGATGAGCACCACTTGTGCACAGCCATCAAGCATAGGTTCTCGGTATGCCAAAATCTTCTACAATCACAAAATATGCATTTTCCAGCAAGTAAGACATCGACAATGGCAACAAGACCACAACTAGTCCTCACCAACAAAAACTGAGTCCACACGCGTGACTCAATGATTAAAATTGGAAACATAACCAAACCAATTTAAAAAATTCTCAAATTTAAATATGTTGTAAATAACACTTAAAGAAACATTTTTCATGAGAAATTTTAACCCAATTCTTTCTAGAATAGGAGTGGTAAATTGCTCAAATAGTCACCAAAACTGTTTCCATGTCCAGAAATCATGTTTTCAAAACTAGCTTGGTAAGAAATAGAAAACTGACTCACTTACTCTAAAATTTGACTATGTAAAACTTCAAGATATACTAAACAACTTTTGTCAAGAAACCCATTTGAAAATAGAACCTTACGAGGTCACAGTCTCTAGCATAAGACAAGATACTGGCTCTCATGCAACGAAGCTAAAAAATTGTTCCCATAAATCCAGAAAATCTTGAGTAAAATATATGTTATTTCAAGAAGAAAGTTACATGCACATTCCAACCAACAAAGATAGCAAACACAAGGGGTCCAAAAAATAGATCTCGAGGAGGATCCAACCTCAACTCCATTGAACACATCTCATGCAAGCTTATACAACTAAAAACCTTCGAGAAACTTACATGCAAGACTTCCCACACATCACAACATACATGCAAGCTAATTCATCCAAGGATCTAGCTCTTGCAACCCAAAAATCCACTAGATCGAACTAAGCCACCCTCAACCATTGAGAGGATGTCAAATTTTATTACCCAGCTTATTCTCTTACCTAGTTTAGGACTGAAAAATTGCTTTCTCAAGCTCTCTTGAAGGCTGGCTGCTCCTTTGGTCTCTAGTTGAGGGGCGTTGGGTGAGTGAGGGAAGAAGGAGGAGACGAACAAAAGAGAAGGAAAAATAAAGGAAGAAGTTGGGGGAATATGCTGGCTTTTCCTTGGCAATTTATCCTTTGATGCAGCCTTGCAAAGGAGGAGATTGGCTAGAGGATTTAGAGCCATCATGAGGGCTAATTTTCGGCTAATGGGAAGAGGCAGAACCAAAACTTGCATGGGAAACGAAATGAAATCCCTAGACTTTGTCCCTTTCTCCTTAGCTTACATTCCTTAAACAAAAATTAATCTAAACAAAACAAAACTAATCCTTCTCCTAGCCCAAAGAATTCAGCCGCCTCAAAAACAAGCACCGATCAAGCAACTTTATTCGCAGATCCTCCACTAATACCGTGACCAAAAACTTAGTGGAATTGCACACATCTTCGAGTCACAATTTCTAATGTCCAAGGATTTTAAGTCCACCATTAATTCCATACATCACAACATCACCAATTAAACCACAAGGAATTACCATTGAACATCCGAAATCATCTGGTTTTGGACAAGACATTCGTTGATAAAAATTTTGGCATTTTTTTTCCACCTCAACAAGGCCTTCTGCCCACATCCCACATATTGGGCTTTATTCATGGTCAATTGTCCTCTTTATGATGCAGGAGCATCCAACATAGCTCCATCAACCAACTTAGAACCATCGACGCTTATCTAAGCCGGTAAAGAAATTGGGCATTATGTGCTTCAATTGATCATTTTGACTCAATAATGTTAATTAATTATCGAAGCTTTGTGGTATATCGATAATTGTCAATGGGAGGCCATTTCTAGATGTCTTGTATGACCAATTGATGAAGTTTAAGGACGATTATTTTTTGGTCAAGGGAGGAGCACGAATTTTGGGAAGGCTAAAGATTCAAGATTGCAGTTCAAGAATATGGAAAGCCAAAGGTTCAAGAATACGGAAAGCTAAAGGTTCAAGAATGCAGAAGGCTGAAGATTAAAGGCATTTCGTTACTGTGTTAATAAAGGCTTTTCTTAAGTTACTAGGTGTCTTATGTAGCTCCAGAGTCGAAGGTTCATGTTAGTAGAGGCTTTTATTTAGTTCCTAGGTTTCTTTATTTTTATGTAGCTCAAGAGTCGAAGGTTTAAGTTCCTAGGTCATTAAAATATGTTTTTAATATTTCCTAAGGCTAAAATCCTCCTATAAGTAGGGGAAAACTATCCAATGTATGGGAGGTACGAATTTTATGAATCAAAATGGTGAAATTTCCTCTGCTTGAATGAACTCCTATGGAGAGTGGATAACTCCTTTTGGTTTCTTTATTCTTGGAGTGTAGATAACTCCTTTTGGTTTCTTTATCCTTGGAGTGTGTATCCTTGGAGTGTAGATCACTCCTTGGTGGTGAGCCAAGAAGCCCATTATCCTTGGCTGGTGGAATCTTTAGGCCCTTGTGGTGAGCTTCTCCTATCCCAAAGTCCTTTATCTTTGGCTGGTGGAAGCTTTAGGCCTTGGTTCCCCATCCTGGGCTAGTGGTGTGGCCTTTATACCATGGAAGGAGATCGCTCTATCTTTTCTTATTCCTTTTTGTTTCCTTATCGTATGCACTACTCCATCCACTTTAGCCCACGCACAGCCCAAAATTAGGCTCACTAGGCCTTCACATGCCTAGTCCACATGCAAAGCCCATTAGACAATCCACCTATCTCAATTCCCCTTCCATTGACAAGCACTAGCTTAAATGGAATTCTAAGGCCGAAATTTCAGGATGTCATACCTCTCCCCTCCTTATTAAATTTCGTTCTCGAAATGACATTGGTACTTGAGTTTCATCTCTTCCTCACTCTGCCATGGTTCTTTTTCCAAGTTGTGGTATCTCCAAAGTATCTTGACTAATGGTATTGTTTTGTTCCTTAGCACCTTTTGCCTACGATCTAGAATTCACATGGTCTCATCCACGTACTTCACTTTCTCATCTATTTCAAGCACTTAAAAATCTAGCACATCTGCAAGATCAATTTCATATTTTCTTAACATGTACAAATGAAAAACATTGTGCACATTGGCCAACTTCAATGGTAGGGCTACTCGATATGCTGACTCCCCTATCCATTCTAGAATCTCGAAAGGCCCTATGAACCATTGACTCAACTTTCCTTTCCTTCCAAACCTTGATACGATGTTCATAGGTGATACCTTTAAGAACACATGGTCACCTATATTGAATTCCAAAGGCCTATGACACTTGTTGGCATAACTCTTCTATCGGCTTCAAGCAGTTTTGAGCTAATCCCGACTTGTATTTACCGCATTAGTTGGCACCTGAACCACTTCCAATCCCATTAATCTCCATTCTCCAACCTTATCCCAGAAAGTAGAAGTCCTGCACTTTCTTCTGTATAATGCTTCAAATGGAGCCACGCCTATGCTTTGTTGAAAACTGTTGTTATAGACAAACTCCAACAGTGTAACTTTTCATCCCAATTACCTTTGAAGTCAATGACACAAGCTCAAAGCATATCCTCCAACATATGTATGGTCCTCTTCAATTGTCCATCTGTTTAGGGGTGAAAAACAATACTATATTGAAGTTTGGTTCCCAATACCCCGTGAAGACCTTGCTAGAAATTCGATGTAAAGCATGGGTCTCGATCCAAAGTTATTGTAATAGGGACACCATGAAGTCATACTATTTGCTAAACATATAAAGTTGCATACTTTTCCAATGAATAATCTACTCTTACAACTAGAAAGTTTGCCGACTTTGTCAATCAGTCTGCTTGCACAAAGTCCATAGTCACATGTTCCCACTTCCATTCAAGGATTTCCAACGGCTTTAACATCCCTGCAGGCTTATGATGCTTTGCTTTCACCTTTTGGCACATTAGGCACCTTGCAACGTGCTTCGCAATATCCACCTTCATTCCATTGCACCAGTAGTGTTGACAAAGATTTTTGCACATCTTGGTACCATTTGGGTTGATGCTATACTTGCTCCTATGGGATTCTAACAAAATCTCTCTCCATAATTCATCATCCTTAGGCGCACAAAGGCGCCCACGGAATCTCACAATTCCCTCTTCTGAAATTTGGAAATTGGGTCTTGTACCTTCCATGATCTCATCCTGAAGTTTCGAGATTTCTAAGTCAAAGTTTCGAGATCATCCATCTCCACCTTAAACTCCAAATTAGGGATCTTCTCTAGTAAACTCCATTCCCTAACCATTAAGATAGCTACTGCTATGGCTAACTTCCGACTGTGAGCATCCACCACTTATTTGCCTTTCTAGGGTGGTATAACATCCACCACTTATTTGCATTTGTAGTCCTTCAATAATTCCATCAACCGCCTTTGCAACAATCTGACTTAGAAATCGCGAAACTTACTGTGCTAGCCTCACGGTATTTGAGTCAATGGTAGATTGGTGGGCTTTCAATTTGTTTCAATATTTGTTGAATTTCTTCAGGAAGGAATATGATGACCGAGCCAGTTTTCAAGTAGGTGGCCTTTATCGTTAAGCAAAGCCAATGTTAGATTGGTGAGCCCTCAATCTATTTCGATATTTGGTGCGTACGAATCTAGTGACCAATGCAATTTCTAGGCAAGTTGGCATTTTGGTATAGCAATGCGATCCCAATATTAGCTTTTATGGTTTGATTTGGAGAAAGAAACCTTGGATGAAGGAGATAAGTTAATGCAGAAGGATACTTGAATTAAGAATGAACATACCTCAATTGAGCTTACAACTGAGTGGGAGATTATTGAGATATACATGTGACTATGTTAGGAATTCCCATGTTGGAGAATTGGTATTGTGTGAAGTAGTCAATATTTTGACTGAGTGTGTATCCAATTAGATGTTTGAGCTTGAATTTGGGTTCCCTCTCCCCTGGTGAAGGTATTGAGTTTCTTCTTTGCACTTACAACAAAAATAAATACAAAATCATCCATTAATTACAAGCCTCAAAACAACATGCGTCGCATTAACAGAAAAAAAAAACTGCAATCATATGTAATCATTTTAACATTTCAAATGAAAACAACAAGTGGACATCCAAATAATGCACCCCCTTGTGATATTATATATCCAGCAGTCCAGTCGTCCACTTTGGGCAAATTACGCATCCTTGGAAAACTTTTAGGACGGCGATTGAAATGCAATTCTTATGAATTGTGTTAGAAAAGTCCCACGTCGAACAATTAATATGGTATAAAATAGTTAATATATTTTACTTTATTCATAGCTCATTAACGTAGATTTTCAAGTGAATGTAATTTCAACTGAATATGTTGATGGATTCATATTTAAATTGCTTGATGATCTTCCTAGTGAAGGTATCGGACTTTTAGCTTTTGATTAAAATCTGGTTGAACTTTGGTGAAGAATTAAGTGTCTACAAGGTCATAAGTCTTCAACAAACTAATATATTCAATTAAGCGTCGAATTTGTGTTTGGATCGTGGGAAGAGAAAGGAAATGGGCAGAAAATAATAACCTAGGAAATTTTTTCCCGTGTTTGGCGGTCTAAATTAGGGAGGAAGCGGGGGGGGGGGGGGGGGTGATTATTATTGGGGGAGACACACTTCCCTCATGTAGTCACATATTTTTATTTCCTGCCAAAAGTGAAGAAAAATATAAAGATGCTGCCCCTTTATTGTCTTTTTCTTTTTTTGCAAGATTGCCCTCAGTCTCTATTTAAATCTTAATTAAACAAAAGTTAATTAACTCTATTCAGGAAACTTCCCCGCACATCATTGACACTCAACATGCATCCAAAAACATGATAGGAGTTTTCACTTCTTTCTTTTTTATCTCATCATTTCCCTTCTCTTTCTACCCACTCATTCCCTTCCACCATTAGATTTAAAAAAAAAAAAAATGGAATTGTGAATGAACCTGCAAGCATCTTGGTGGGGCCAAGATGACAAACTAACCAACCTAGAGCCTCCAAAACGCTAGTGGTCCAAAGTAATGATTTAATCTGTATAAATCGTAGCGTTTGTATGCTCCATTTATGTTAAGGTTTAGAGGACTTCCCAGCGCTGGTGACCCCACCCTTTCCTTTTTCTTATTAAAAAAATCATTTTATATTAATGGAGGAAAAATTCCCTCAACGACAGGAAATTTTACTTTAGATGATAAAAATGTAACACTCTGGTTCTAACTTAGAATGAAGTTGTTCGACTCGAAATCAGTGCTGAACTTGATTTCGATTTTAGCTTTTTCAGGCGAGAAGTGTCTCGGGCTTTGAAAAGAGATGATGAACTGTAAGGAATAAAATTCAAGGAAATTAAAGTGCAAGCAAATGTAAAAAGTTCGAGGAAATGTTAGATGCTACGGAAGTAAATTACAAACTTGAATGGAATTGCATGAAATTTACGCTTAAATGAAAACACGAAATTCCTATTTACAATATACAGCGAAAGCTAAACACTTAAACTTGACACTAAAACCAAAGTTAAAAGACATTGGAATTGAGAACCTTCATTGAAAGAATCCAAAAGGACAACTTGATCAAAAGTCGACAAAGTTTTGGCATTTTTAGACCAGACTATGCCTTCTTCTTCTTCTTCAATCTCGGTCTTCATAGCCTAATCCGCAGCAAAAGACAATTAATTTCACTTTGTTGGCTCCTCGTCCTTCCACTGCTCCTCATATCTCTCGTCCATTCTTCAACACTTCTCCCTTCTCCCTTGCCCATATCACACCAATCTACAACCGTTTCTGAGCTTGAGCTCCGTCAAAGAATTAGTGCAGGATGAAGTCATTCTTGTTTGAGGTCATGTGCCAGGCATTTCGACGTGCTACTCTTTATACCCCTTTTCTTCATATAAACTTTCAACCTCAATGTGGTGTATTTGTTACCAATACATATCATTGGAAAAAGCTTTCTTCATAAACAAAACAAAACAAGGCAAACCAAAACTAAAGGACCACAACAAGCCCAACAATCAAGTCCCACTTTGACTTCCTTACAAACTAACATCGAGGTGTTCGAACAATACTTGGCAGACTTTTTCATTGGGTGGGATTTTGTATAATCGGCTAGAAATATCCAAGAGTGTTTGGATACAAGAAACTTAGAATACATGACATTATGACATCTATAGTAACTATCAAGGTGGGGCAACTGCTTGCAACGTTCATTAGTGGAACATTTTAAATCCAAATTTGAAGTGTCGGAGAAATGCTCCAACGACCTGCAATCGTGAATCCACAACTTCCGTAAAGATTCCAAGTGATTTAGACCTTGCACACTTCTTAGCTTGGAGCATTCGCCCAATCTAAGCTTATTTAGCTTTCCCAATTTTGATAGGTCCGACATCATTTCCATGGAATTGCAATCCATGACCAATAGGAAGCAAAGGGATCCCAATTCTTCAAGACCACGAATCTCAATGAGCAACTTGCAGCCAAGAAGATGTACCTCTTGCAGATTCCTCATGTGTGATAGATGAAGTACTTCTAGGAGGAACTTGCACCAAGGCATCTTTAAATATTTCAATCTTTCAATTTCCAACTGAAACAGTGCATTTAATTTTCTAAACGCGCAATGCTGCATTTTGGACATCACCCAACTCATCATCAAGTATAGTCGAACTACGAAACAAGTTATTCAAATCGGAAAAATCCAGTGATTATTTGGTCACCAAAGGTTGAACTTCTAACTCTCTGAAACTAGACAAGAGTTGGGGGAGGAATTGCATGTTTTTGGAGGACAATGTTTGTGTTTCCAGTTGAGATCAGGTATAGTGCTTGTGGGAAGACCAAAGACACTCTCCTGGTGATATGGCATGTCCTTGTAGGAATCAATGACAGTATTGGTGGCCCATCTTAGACAAGTCGAGCTTGGGGGAAGTTCTGGCAATTGTTTAAGCGCAGGACATGGTTCTAGATTAAGTATTTGGAGTTTAGAGAGGTGGCTCATTGTAGTAAGTAGGTAATGCAGATATACATGTGTCTAACAGGTCTAGAATCCTAAAACAAGACAATCTCCCAATTTCATTAGGAATTTCGCCTATCAAGTTGCAACATCCTCTAGCGTCCAACTCTTCAAGCCTCTCCATTAGTCCTATTGCATTTGGTAATTTCGTTATCCCACTTATGTTGCTAATTCTAAGTACTTTTAGTTGCTTTAGATTGCGAATTGAATTAGGGAGGTGACTGATACTTATCAATGACAAATCTAATTCGACTAATGATTGTAATTTCCCAACAACATTGGTAATTCCATATCGATGTACCGATCAATATTGTCTATCAGACCTATGTTAATAAAAGTGTCCAGCGTGACTTATCAACTTGTCTAGTCGGTGTGCATTCTTTCTAATTTTGGGATATGAGATGTGATTTCGCTTCCGTTATATATTTATAAAATGCGTAGGGACCGATCTAAATGTCATAAACTCCCATGATTTATAGACCTATAGGTCAAGTAAGAGAGAGGTAAGAGAACTACGGCGAGCTAAACGAATTGGGGGCCGTTTCTAGGATGCCACATAGGTGGCCTAATGGGAGAGCAAAAAGTGGCCTGTCATCAATTACTCCTATGGATTAGGTTGCCAAGCGAAACTTTTTAGCCATGCCAACTCACTTTTTAGGTGCAATCATGGGGCAAGTAGACTTGCCATCCAAGAATTTTAGGCGGGCCACGTAAAAAACTTATGATTGGATTGTGTGGCTCGGTAATGATGGCATCAAGGGCTATAAATAACAGGAGCCCTCTTCATTTCCCCACCTTGCCTCCCATTTCCTCCTCCCTCCTCCTTTTACACATCTCCTCCTCCTCATGCCCACCCTCTCTTTTTCGGCCTCTAAGCAAAACCACCCCAACCTTCGCAGCTTGTGTCCTTGTTCGAGGTTCATCCATGTAAGTATAGTTTCTCCCTTTTTTAGTAACATTCAGGACGTCTTTGGCACTCGGATATCCTCTCTCGAACAAGCCGAAGGTAGGTTGATTGATTCTTGGATGTATGATGTATTCTATGACTTGTCCATGTACTTGAATTTTTTAGATAACTAGAACGAAGTCGTGGTTCATAGCTTTTGACTGGTACAAGTCAAGGTTCGCCCATAGCCATAAGATGTGACTTGGTGAGGCGTAGCAAGTTCAAGTTAGAATTTATAATGCATGTATGGGTAGTCATACTAAAATCTATTTGGATAATGTTGGCTATCGAGCTGGGCACTAAGATTATGAGATATTCTAAATAGATGTCAAAACAGCTTTCTTGAATGGGTTCCTTGAAGAAGACATTTATATGGAACCACCATGGGGGTTTTGAATTTGATTTTGGTAATCATAAGATGTGCAAGCTTAAGAAAGACATATCTGGACTCAAATAAGCCTCTAGAAGTTGGAGCGTTTTGATGAGGTGATTAAAAAGGTTAGTGGGAGCATAATTGTATTTCTTATTTTGTATTTCTTATTGACTGGAAATAATATACCTATGATATTATTGATCAAGCTATTCTTGTCACACAAGTTCTCCATGAAGGATTTAGGATAGGCAACCTATATTCTAGATATCATGATATATGGAGATAAATCGAGATGAATAATTGGCCTTTCACAATCTACGTATATAGATAAAGTGTTGACACATTTCAACATGCAATATTCCAAAAAGGAATTATTGCCCTTTAGGCTTGGAATTCATCTTGCCAGGGATATGTCTCCAAATTATCCCCTAGATAGAGAGCAGATGGCAAAAATGCCTTATGCGTCCGCTATTAGTAGCATAATGTACATACTATAGGAATTACTAGCATATATCAATCTGATCCAAGCGAAGAGCATTAGATAGTAGTTAAAACTATCCTTAAGTACTTGAGAAGGACTAAAGATCTATCCTTGATATGTGGAGAATCGGAGTTTAAAGTTGAAGCATGTATTGATTCTGATTTTCAGTCAAATCCTAATAACTATGAGTCTACTTCTAGGTTTGCCTTTATGCTGAATGATGGTGTGGTTTGTTGGAAAAGTTCTAAAAGACCATAACTGCTAATTCCATCATTGAGGCAAAGTATGTGACAATGGAGGAAACGGCTTGGATGAAAATGTTCATTTCAAAATTTGGATTTGTTCCTTCCATTAAATAGCCTATGACATTGTTTTGTGTCAACAATTGGGCAATAGCCCAGGCTAATGAAGCATGGTCTCACCAGAAATCCAAGCACATTAAGAGATTCTTCTATCTCATTAAAGAGATCATTAGAAGAGATATGTCGCCTTACAAAAAATAGCGTTAGCGGACATGTGGTAGGTCCTTCACTAAAGTGTTGTTTCAGTCTTCTTTTGGAAGACACCTTAAGAAGATTGGTTTGTGGCACAAGATAGTTTGGCTTTAGTGCAAGTGGAGATTATTGGTTTTATCTCCTAAAGCAACCATGAAATAATTACATGCTAAAGATTTAAGTTACATTTTTTTATTTAATGGCAAAGTAATATTCATTCATTGTCCTATTTATATGAATGAGTCCATAAAATTAATTGCGACTAAACCTATTGGTGAGATGTTAGGAATATGGGTGATGAATTTATAGCTAGATTGAGTCTTTAAAGAACTTTTGGTGAATGGATCATTGAAAGGATATTAATGATCTTGTTGGGGAATGTTCTCAAGCTTTACCATTAGGTATTGGATAATTCAGGGGATGATGAGTTACAAGTCATGGGGTATTGTAATACTCGAGTTAGAACATGGATGCTTGTATTAGACAAGTTCACTGAACATGACATGCATAGACCGATCAATAATATGGAAGTTTTAAACAGGGTCAATGACTAATCGTTTAGACTTTCATCTTGTGTAAAATCCTTAAACCTAAAGCATGATGCTAACTTGTATGTTGGATGGCTATGGTTCACAAGTGTGCATGATGCATTGTCAAATTGTTTCCATACCTGATGGTCATAATTTGTTCATATATGAACGCACATGCATACGCAATATCAAAAATGTGCTTGCAATTACTGTAACAAGATCAAGTCGAGCTAAACATTGAAGTTCTGAAATTGTTCAGACTTTACGTCCATATTAAAAGTTCCAGACTTTACAACGATATTAAAGATCTAAAACTAGTTTATAATTGATGGTTGCATTAATGATCTGAAGTGAATTAAGAATCAATCACCAAATTAAATATTTGAAATGATTTCAGACTTAATTGCCAAATTAATGATGAAACAGTTTCAGAATCAATTGCCACATTAATCATCTAAAATGGTTTTAGAATCAATAGGCAATTTAATAATATAAAACTATTTTAGAATCAAATGACCAAATTAATGTTCAGAAATGGTTTCAAACTTAATGGTTGATTTAAAGTTTTGTAATGATTACAAAATTATTACCTTGAATAACTCTCTATAACGGTAATCAAATTAATGCCCAAATTATTACCCTAAAATGGTTTCAGAGCCAACGTCCATATCTGAAGCAAGTTCAAACTTTACAGCCAAATCAATGCTTTGAAACAGTTTTAGAGTTAATGAGCAGAATTGAATAAAATAAATGTGATCAAAGATAGGTTATAAGAGGTGAGATAAAGAAAATCATGAGATGACCGAGTAGTGATAGAGATCAATTAAATTAGTCACACATGAGAGCAATTGCTAACATAATTGTAGTGGTGAACTCTTTGAAAGTTCTCTTTATTGTTCAACGTGAGATTAATGATGTGTCTAATCTAAATTTTTGGGCTGAAACTGAAGGAGGAGGTCACACATTTGTGGTCTATTTTTGAAGAACATCATAAACAAGCTGCTTTGGGCATAGTTCAAGCATGTTATGAGAAGATTAGACATTTGTGGTCTATTTTTGAAGAACGCCAGAAGCAAGCTGCTTTGAGCATAGAATAAGGGTAATGTGATTAGCCCTTGTTCTTATTTCTACGTGCTTCTTACTAAAATGCACCAACAATGTTTTGGAAATACGTGCATGGGTATTTTGGCTTCTACCGCCAATTATCTTTGATTCAATTTTATTTACGTATGTGTTCTTGTTTTCAAAACAAAATCCCAACAGTCCCTAATAGCCGTGCTTAAGCTTTTGGCCAAAACTTTTTAACATGGTTTCAATAGCCGAGCCAAGTTAAGTATGTGTAAGAAGGGACTTACGCACGAGAAAAGAAGTTAATATAATCACAAATTACTTAAATATGTGGTTATAAGGTGATGCAGGAGCATCCAACGTAACTCCATGGACCAACTCAAAACCATGCTTATTCAAGCCAATAAAGAAGTTGGGCATTATGTGCTTCGATAGATCATTTTGAACGAATAATGTTACGTACTTACCGGTACTTTGTGGTATATCGATAGGTATCAATGGGAGACCATTTTAGATATCTTGTATGACCAACTAATGAAGTTTCAGAAGGATTATTTTCTGGTCAAGGGAGGAGCTCGAATTTTGGGAAGGCTAGAGGTTCACGGAAGCGAATCAAGAATATGGAAAGCTAAAGGTTCAAGAACACGGAAAGCTAACGGTTCGAGAATGTGGAAGGCCGAAGATTAAAGGGCATTTAGTTCCTGTAATAAAGGCTTTTTATTAAGTTCCTAGCTGTTTTTTATTTTTATAGCTCAAGAGTCAAATGTTTCAGTTCAGGGCATTTAATTCCCATGATAAAGGCTTTTTATTACGTTCCTAACTGTTTTTATTTTTATAGCTCAATAGTCGAACGTTTCAGTTCCCAGGTCATTAAAGTTTGTTTTTAATATTTCTTAAGGCTAATATCCTCTTATAAATAGGGGAAACTATCCAATGTAGGGGATATACGAATTTCATGAATGAGAATGGTGAGATTTCCTCAACTTGAGTGAACTCCTTTGGAGAGTGGATAAATCCTTTCGGTTTCTTTACCCTTGGAGCGTAAATCACTCATTGGTGGTGAGCCAAAAGCCCTTTATCCTTGGCTGGTGGAATCTTTAGGCCTTGGTGGTGAGCTTCTCCTATCCCGAAGTCCTTTATCATTGACTGGTGGAAGCTTTAGGCCTTGGTGGTGAGCTTCGTAGATCTCGATACTCATCTTCGATTGGTGGCGAGGCCTTTATACCTTGGGAGGAGATCATTTTATCTTTTCTTATTCCTTTTTGTGTGTTTATCATATGCACTACTCCATACACTTAATCGGAAAAATCCTCTTATAAAAAAATCCGTTCTAGAATCACTCACCCCATCACGCATCATAATGTAACTTGTATACATATATAGATGGGGATCAAACTAATAGCTATGCTAAGGTGCTAAGGTGACCGTCATCACAAACACAACTATCGCCATCGGGCTAATCACTGCGATGGCCGGAGCTCGTTTTGGTCATTCGCCCACAATTACCTCCCCCAACTTTTTTTGTTTGTTTTTTTTTTTTACAATTAACATTAATAGGTAATATTTTGATTTTCGTATTTCTCTTTTCATCTATAACCACTCTCCACATTTTTTTTTTTTGCTAACTTTTTTTGTCATATCCTAGTAATTATTCTGTGAACAAATACAATCTGAAACTCAATTTTTTCAGCTTCGTTTCTTAATAATTTTGGGCAATCATTCGCTGCCTTCTCAATGGTCAAGGAGCACTTCCAAGAGCTTGGTGATTGTAAATTACTCGGAAAAGAACACTTATGGTCCAGAATTCACCGGTAGCTTAGCCGCGTTCAGCACCAAATTACTCCCTTAGCGACTGAATTGCCCTCACAAGAGAAAATTACGGAAAAAAAAAAAAAATTCTAGACTCCGAAAGAATCCTTTCTCGATCTCTCTCTGCTCTCCAATGTCCGTCACCATCACGTCCCTCACCTCCCCACGCGTCCACCTTCGCGTTCCAATGCCGTCGCCCATTGCTCCACGTTGACCTACCACCTCAGCCTTGCCTCAATCCTTCACATCACGCAGGTCATTGCCCTGTGACCACCAGGTGTTGCCCAAGGCTAGCAACGCCATATGGGCACGTCCGGAACCTAGATCCAGCTTGCCATAGTGAATGAGAGAGAGGGGGGTGGGGGACGGGTGGATTAGCGGCAGCTTCTAGCTACTTGGTTTCGGGCTAGCAACGAAGAAGTGGTGGGGACTGACTAAGGGCTGCTGCTGCGGTTGGACGGCGGCTTGGTGGAGCTGATCGATCTGTTACTGTTTATGGTCACTATGTTAGAGATTGAGAGTAGAGGAGAGAATCAGAATGAGTTGGGTGCGCTATCACCTCAATAGTGCCATCCACCATATCTATCACCATGATGGCACTAATAGAGTCCACTATTGCCACCACCCGCGAGATTTCCCTTCGCTATTGTGGAGGCTGATAACAGTAGCGGCAAGGGCCTAGACAACTATTTAAACTATATAAAACCGACTGGATGAATGAACTTTCTTTTTTATGAATAATACCGCAATTGAACTGAATAGGGAGGAAAAAGAAATCTACGGATAACAGTTGGAAAGTTAAAACATTTACCCTTCATTTTTCTTCAGGTTCCATCCCTTTATCTCATCCACCTCAATTAGAGCCCTTTTCCATGACTCCACTTGAATGCAAAACCTTTTCTTGTGCTTGGCAAGAGCTTTTCTATATAAGTCTGTCTTGAGCTTGACATCAGCAGGTTCCACATTCGAGAAAATCAGTAGAATCTTTTTGCTTCCATTTGATTTTGACACACACTCGAACATATATGCAAGCTCCCAAAGGCACCAATTGCTTGTGGCATAATTTGCAGAGAATATGGGAATTTAGATCTTGGAGTTCTCAATTGCTTGCAGAACCACCAATCTTTTTACCGACATGGAGGGATTCATCGTCCTAAAGACAAGGATTCCAGCCCCAACCATGCCATGGTAAAGACAATCAATGAATCCATAACGGTTGTCTACTCCACGAAATCTTAGAAAAACCTCATATGAAGGTCTAAATGATGGCTGTGAATTTGTGCCTTCCTCCCTTAGATCTTTAAACTCCATAGCTATCAAATCCTTTCTCTCTCTTAGGAAAGTTTGCTCTAGGTGTGCTTGGATCTTAGCGCGGGTTCTTAATATAATAACCTCCCGGGACATAGAATAGGTTACTGGACTTCAAATATATTTCTTTTACTGGATGCACTTGTCTTTTATCGAGTTGACAAATATCTTGGCTGTTTTGCAATGCTTTGAACACCGAATTTCTCTAATAAATATTGAAATGAAAATAATTTAAAGAATACCGATAGTGAAAAAAAAAATACATGAATAGCCTTAATGTATTCTCTAAAATTAAAACTTCTATATATGTATCAAAATCTTAATCTTACTTGAAATGAATTGAATTACTATCATTCATATGATTATATATGTGTTAGAATCATAACTGTACTTTATGAAGTAATACGTGGCACTTAAAATGAATTAGAGATTGAAAAGAGTAGCCTCGGGTCTTCTCCTTGCTCTTTCCTCCTAGTCAACAATATCACTAGTAGGAAGTGTCGTGGACGCTGACAAAAGATTTCAGGAGTTTCCCACACGGTTTCTTTTTTCCTTTCGCGCTGTGTGTTGATATTAATCTCACATGGCTTTTTCCACAACTTTTGAAAAGTTGTTTCGCGAAAGTTTCGCAGTGCTTTCTTTTCGAGGGACCTCTTCGTGGAAATAAGGGCTACCATTCTACGATGGTGACCGCACTCCAGAAGAAAGATGAGACCATTTATTAGTACTTTTTTTTTTTTTTTGGTCTTTTGCGGCAATAATATTGTATTTACTTAAGATTGAAAACGCGTACTGCTAATTCATTTCAAGTGGGCTTTTATTTTTGATACGATGCATCATCATAAATGGTTTCAGAAAAAAAAAATGGCATAGGGATCACAAAATAGACAATTAGATTGTGTCCGAAGGACAAATAAAGAGAAAAATCAAATATCTGCATCTTAAAATTGTTTCACTGTTTGACAACCATTGACTTTTGAACAAAGATGGCTGAAAGAGTTATTAGAGACATTGTTCGTTAAGAAATTCTAAAGAACCATAAATGGTATTTTTTTTTCTTGACGGGTGAACATGATCAAACTTTGTTAAACTTTTGCTTCCTATGATCTAGGTAGAGCACAACTAATAAGTCCTTTTCGGCCATAACAAGAAAAATTAATAAGTCTACCTTAGTGGTCACTATTTATTTGTCCCGATCTTTTCTTACGGTGTAAGTCTTGGTCTTTGCTGTATCTTCAAGCTAGGTAACATGGATGGAACTTTAGGATGGTGACATTCTCCCTAAGGTTAAGAATCAATGATTGTCTTTTAACAATTGTTTGCGGGTAATGGTAGAAAAATTGGCTATTTATTAAATTAATTAATGATCATCAAAGCACAATAACTATAATCTTATTTCAATTTAAAAAACAGAATTAGGTAGGAAGACAAGGTACACATGGACGTAGGTAAGCAATACCATCATTATATTATTAGTAGTAGTTGTAACCTCACTAAGTTGATTGAGTGTTTCCTAACATTTCGCGTGTTTCTTCTAGTATGTAGTCAACACTCGAAAGATCATGGAAACTTCTTGCAATTATGACAAAAAAGAAGTATAATTATATATTTACATCTCGTGATAACCATTTACTTTTCAACATTGATGGCTGGAAGAAAATGACAAGTTGATTCTTGCCCATCTTCTTCTTAATAATATCTTAAAACTTTATACTCGAAGTTTCCTCGTCCCATTCATTTGATAACAAATTTAAAATCTGTAGCGTAATAAAAAAAAGCTGCAAAAGTGACCGCACAAAATCATAATTTCATAGCTTAAAAAGTAGAGGATATAAAGTGAAGTCGGATACAACAAGAAGATGGTTTTTCGCTTTTTCTGTATATTAATAGTGTTGGAGAAAGTTAACAAAAATCCTCCGCAACTTTATATCTATGTCAATTATACTTCTCAATATTTAACCTTTGCATCCTGTTCATCTTTACACAAAAATCTTTAATTAAAAAGATCAAACTAATCCTCTACCACGACAATGTATTTTTTACATTTGCATCATGTTCATCTTTAGACAAAAAATTATTTTGCGTGCCAGTCATTTGAATAATGTGGTGTAGTCAGTCAATCCATTGTGCCCATGCAAATATGCATGTTATCTTAATTTGGTGCTTCAATGTTAAAATTACTTACTTTCCATTAAATGGTAAAATTGTCACATGAAATACTTTCACTTCTATTGCATTATTTATCTTTCATTGCTCTCGCCATCACACTTCCGATTAACGTGACCATCCTTGTCCTTGAAAAACGCCACCCCTTTCCTAACCTACTCCCCCCCCCCCCCCCTCTCTCCCCAACCAAACAAAAAGTGAAAATGTTTGTGTGCCGATCATTCAATTGCGGTGGCGTAAGATTTTAGTCTACATTGCCTCTGCAATAAGCATTTACCTTAATTGGGGCTTAAATGTTGAAAATACTCACTTTTCATTCACTAGTTGTGCCATGTGTCACTACCACATGATGAGACGCACATGAAATACTTCTTCTCTAGCACATCATTTCTCTCTTTCTCTCTTCCCACCACACTACTGATTAACGTGAACATTCTTGTCCTAGACAAATGCCGCCACTTTCCCGACCCCACCACCAACGGCCTCTACAAGTTAGCTCCCCACCTTTGTTTGCTTCTCTGTCTCTCTCTCTCTCACGAATGCCTAACTCAAAAATAGAGGTGGCAAGGTCAAAGCCACAACGTCGATTGACCAAATCTAGCATCGGGCTCAAGCAATTTTGGGATTCATCGAGCTAGAACTTGCAGCGTGACTCGACTAGATCAGGTGTTGGCTCGACAGCACGGTGAGCTGTCATTGACGTCGAACAGAGAGATGTGCCTAGAAAGGGGACAACTAAGAGAGGGGGCACGACAAAAGGCATCAGAAATTCTACCCATTTTGCATATCTCGAATTAAGCTTGCGTTGGCCACTAATAAACTTAAGCGCCTCATGATCAAATGAAGGACAAATTACTTTGGCCTCAAATAATGACTCCAATGAGCAAGAGCTCGGACAATGGCATAGAACTCTTTATCATAAGTTGAATAATTCCTCTTGGAATCAGATAACTTCTCGCTAAAATATGCCAATGGTTTTTGTGCTTGCACCAGAATAGCACTAATACCAACTCCCCTTGCATCGCGCTCAACTTCAAATACTTGATCAAAATCAGGAAGTGCAAGAATAGGGGACTCACAAAGTTTCTGCTTCATTATGTCAAAGGTGCTTTGAGCAGCCTTTGTCCATTCAAAAGCACCATTTTTCATGTATTCAGTTATAGGAGCCATGATGGTACTAAAGTTTTTAACAAAACGTCGATAGAAAGAAACAAATCCATGAAAACTTCTTACATCAGAAATGGACGTCGGAACTGGCCAGGTCTTCATAGCTTCCACCTTGGTTTGATCAACAGAGATTCCATCTTTGGAAACCACATAACCAAGAAACACAATGCTCGGAGAGAAGAACTCACATTTCTCCATTTTAGCATACAGTTTTGGATCTCTCAAGACATTGAAGGCTATTGAACACTGGGGGAAGAACTAGAGAGTTATGGGGGTGGTTTTGACATTCATGGAGAAAGTATCTCCTAAAGCAGAATAGAAATATTGGGTATAAAGAGTCCAAAATTCTTCAAGAAGAACTTTAGTGTCCAAAATTGAGCAACTTGTTCCAGTATCAATGAGAGCAATGACAGTAATTGGTTTGGCAAACTTTGAGGTAAGGATTTTTACAGGGAAATGGGGACAATGAGTCTGGCTTGAAAACATGTCAAAGCTTGGTTCTGCATATGTGGATGATATATGAAAAATATCTTCAAACTCAGAATTTGACTCAGTTTCACTAAAAGTGGGTTAACATGGAATGACATAAAGAGTTTGTTCACCTGGTTCTTCATCAACAAAGACTAGCGATTCGATATCATCATTTTCAAGAGAAATACCTGTTTCATTCTCAATTTGATGTATTTAATGATGCTAACCTTTTCTAGCTTGGGGCAATTTTTGGCAAAATGCCCTTTCTGGTTGCAAATGAAGCAGCGATTTGATCTTTCCTCTTGCGAATGTATCGCCATTTCTTCTTTCTTCAAAAGTGCTTGTGGCCATGTTTGGATTTCTTTAACCAGAACTTTTTGAAGTGCTTTTTTTTTTTTCCCGAGAAGACTTCCCACAAGTACCATCACAGTCTTTCTTGAAACATTTGATCTTTAACTTTTGGCGAGAGCAAGCTGTCTCGAGTTCTCTGTCATCTGTGATGTAGATACGGACCATCTGGCGCTTTAGGCACAATTCTTCAAGGCATAGATGGATTTCTTGCTGTATTTATCCCAAGGAAATATCTTGTACTCTCCTCTGTCTTCCAAAAAATGATCTTTCAACCATCTCAATAGTTCTTTAGGGATAGAAGTCGGGAAGACATGTTTCAGATTTGGATTAGCTTTAATCTAATAGAAAAGTTGAAGCATTTCCTGATAATGCTTATCAAAATATTTTTTTTGGAGGGAGCAGCATTTTCTTTCAAAAAATTCTCTTCTTTTCATTTCTATGAGATAATTGGGTTTTCCCACAAAGAAATGATATAAGAGAGTGATGGCATGGTTAAAATCAGGTGACATCAGAAAATGAATTTGGTCTTGTTCCGCGACTGATTTCCACCAAAGTTTGGGGCTTCCTGTGAACCTCGTGACAAATTATAGAGGACATCATTCATATCATGATTGGTAATAGATTGAGTATTCAACCAAGTATGAAACTCTTCAGTCTTTCTAGCCATTTGTGGTAGGGGATGTCATCTGTGGTGAAAAACTGTTTTGAAGCCATGGACACATGATGTGCAGAATTGTTTTGAACAATCTCTGGCTCAAAGTAATTTGATTCCATATCCTGATCTGGAGGATCAACCATCAATATTGATGAATTTACTAGTGCCACAAGAAGGGATTCAATATCAGGAATTGAAAAGGATGAGGATGAGGAAAAGGATACTGATTTTTCAGTATCAGAAGTGGTAGGAACAGTTTGTTCAACGAGGAGCAGAATTTGATCATTAGAAACGGCAGGATCAGGCTGTTGAATAGTAGGGTTAGGTTGTTTTCTGAGTACCCAAATGCTTTAGAAAAGATTCTAGTGGATTGGATAACATCATCTGATCTAGCCTTTCTTTTATAACAATCGAACTTGATTCTGTAGGCATTTTCTCTTTTCCTTTGTCCATATGTAGGTTTTTGAGACGATTTTGCAATTCTATCATATTTGGTTCTTTTTTGAAAGAATCCTCTAGGATGGCAGCAAAAATAGACGGTTGGGGTTTTGGAGGCAAATACCCAGTTCTGACACGAGGTGCCAGTGGATCAAAAGGTCTAAACCTTCATTCTTCAAGGAGTTGGATTTATCTCTTGAGCTTTTCTATCTCCGGCTTTGGGCTCTCAACATGTTGATACCCTAGATGTTGTCCGGATTCCAAGGCATTTAGCCTCTTTTGGAATTTAGAAATTGTTTTCTTGGTGGTCTCATAATACTTTCGAAGATCTTGTTGCACATTTTCAATCTTGGAATCAATGGATTTGAACGCATTGGTTTGTGTTTACATAGTCTCCGATTGCCAATTTAGAATGGCTTTAGCACCAGAGTTCTTCTCTGTCTTCCATGTTCATCCACATCAGTTGGGGCAGCTATCTTAGGAATATGACGGCATCTCCCTTGTGGATCAATGAATTCCTCTAGAGCAGGAAACGAGAGTTTTGAACTTTCCCTGGCAAGTGCAGGAAAATCTGCTTCTTGGAACATGGTTATGGAGGAAGAAGGGGATGTTTCTGCTGGAACCTCAAGTGGGTAAGAATGCTTCTTAGCCCATTTTAGGATTGGCTTATATAGCGCAGAACCATGCTTTTGATCTGAATTTTAAAAATGGCAATGAAGATGCCTTGTTCATCTCTATGCAAAATGATCAAGCATTATGCATCCATGTTCCCAAATAGATCCTAAAGGATACATTGGCCAAACTCCTTCCAGAGACTTGGATTACCAACTATGAAAAGCTGCACTACCATAACAAGGTTTTCTAGTCCACGGACTCTAAGTTTGTCCAAAAAAAAGATGGAACTGTTTCCATCAAATTTGGCAAGGAAAAGGAAGAAAATCACTTTCCTTGATTGAACCATGCTTTCTAAAATCATTTTTCAAGCCAGATCCAAAAAAACTTATTCGACACTTTAACAGTAATGGACATCCTGTCCATTATTACAAAGACAATTATGGTTATTATTTCTGGGATCCTTTTTGCCAATGTTCCTATCATACAAATTCTCCTAACGAGGTAGACCCTCTTGCAAGACCTCCACCTTCACGGAAGAAGCCCAAAGATAAAGCATACCAAAGGTACTTAAAAGGAGATTCTTCTGCTGATACTCTTGGTGAGTGTGATAAATACCAATTCATGGTTTCATATGCACCACCTCCACCACCAATATTACCTCACATTGGTCTGGATGCGATCACGAGGAAAGCACCCGATTTCCATGTTGTAAATGCAAATTGTTCTTGCAAAAGTGAAATGGAACGCCTTATCCCTTTGTTGGAAATGGAACGAACAAATGAGAGGATATTCTGATCGTATGCTCTACCAACCATTCCAACGGTTGTCTTCGGGAGGCTTTTATACATCTCCCTTCATACCCTTTCAATAGTGTCTTTCCATGATAATGTATCAAGACGATACAGTGCGATCCAATCACACCCCATCATGGACGTACCAGCTAAAGCACAACATCTCCCACTTAGACATGATGGACTTGATAGCACTCTATTAAGAATATAAGGCATTCGACATTCATCAACTTCACAAAACAATTCATATTGGCAAGTAAGCCGTGCGACTAGTGAGTACACCTGCACTTGGGAGCTCAAATTATGCACCTATTAGGGATGACATAATAGCTACAACCCCGAAATGAAATAAATAATCGATATCTCATAGTGCCCTAGACATATTTTGTTACATCACTCCATGTATATCTATCTCTTAAAGGCTATACTTGACAATTCTCAAAACTCCATGTATTTACAATTATATTCTCAACTACATAAGGCGATATAATTGGTCGACCGGTAAATACATGTTATAGATGTAAAACAGCAATAGTCTTCCGTCGCACTCATGTCTGTCTCCATTTCAGAATAACTGCTTTCCTAAACACGTCTCATAAGGCCATATCCATTCATGACCGCCGATAACATGCTAAAGTAGCAACATTGATCTTTTATTTCAAGAACATAGTCAGAAGTAACATAGGGCACAAAATGAGGTAAATTATAAATTACCTCAAGGGCTCACATGATAGTTAAATAGGAATAATTTTACTCGTCTTCCCTCATTGGCCGTACAATGCACATGTAGCATGAATTACATGCTATACTGGATTTCTCTTTCTATAAGAGTGTATGTCATTTACTAATTATATCCACTATACGAATCTCAACCTGAACATAGTCACGTGCTTCTCATGTACTCATGCTAAGCTCGAGTGCTATAACCGCTCGCTTTCTATAGCACCTAATTAAGTACTCGCATCCGGCATCTTACAAGCATACATGATTATGGGACTATCATGATTTTAAATAAATCACAGACCTCATCTTGACTTCAATCAGGGCAACATATCATTTTATGTACTAAACTTGCTCATCAACTTTTATTTATACTTAATGTCTCATCTCAAAGTGCTATCGATAGCACTTCAGGTGATTGCTTGTGTGAGTAAGCCAATCATTGCATGCTGACATACTTTTCAATAATATATGTGTGCAGTGCTAGTCTCATACTGATGTGTGATGGGTTGAGTGATTGAAGAACGGAGATTTTTCAAAGGGGGTTTTTTGGTGGTTTAGTGTATGGAGTAGTGTATTCGGTGAAGAAACGAAAATGAATAAGAAAACAAAGGAATAAGAAAAGAGTGATCCCCTTCCAAGGTATAAAGGTCATGCCACCAACCGAAGAAGAGGATCGAGATCTACGAAGCTTACCACCAAGGCCTAAAGCTTCCACTAGCTAAGGATAAAGGGCTTCGAAATAGGAGAAGCTCACCACCAAGGCCTAAAGATTCCACCAGCCAAGGATAAAGGGCTTCTTAGCTCACCACCAAGGAGTGATCTACTCTCCAAGGATAAATAAACCGAAAGGAGTTATCCACTCTCCGAAGAAATTCACTCAAGCAGAGGAAATGTCACCATCTTCATTCATAAAATTCATCTATCCCCTTTCTCCTTACTTAGAGGATGAAAACCTTCTAGATTTGATGACAAATCTCAAACAACCTAGGGAGGATGATGCAGGAGCATCCAACGTAGCTCCATTGATGCTTATCTAAGCCAATAAAGAAATTGGACATTATGTGCTTCAATGGATCATTTTGAATGAATAATGTTAATTACTTATCGGTACTTTTTGGTATATTAATAACTATGATTGGGAGGCCATTTTAGATGTCTTGTATGACCAATTGATGAAGTTTTAGGAAGATTATTTTCTGGTCAAGGGAGGAGCACGAATTTCAGGAAGCCTAAAGGTTTATGAATGCGGTTCAAGAATATGGAAAGCTAAAGGTTCAAGAATACACTTATAGAATACCGAAAGCTAAAGGTTCAAGAATGCGGAAAGCTGAGGATTAAAGGCATTTAGCTCCCGTGTTAATAAAGGCTTTTCTTAAGTTTCTATGTGTCTTTACTTTTATGTAGCTCAAGAGTCGAAAGGTCCGTGTTACTAAAGGCTTTCTTGAGTTACAAGGTGTCTTTATTTTTATGTAGCTAAAGGGTCGAAGGTTAAGTTCATAGGTCTTTAAAGTCTGTTTTTAATATTTCCTAAGGCTAAAATCCTCCTATATATGGGGGAAAACTATCCAATGTATGGGAGATTTCCTCTACTTGAGTGAACTCCTTTGGAGAATGGATAACTTCTTTTGGTTTCTTTATCCTTGGAGTGTAGATCACTCCTTGGTGGTGAGCCAAGAAGCCCTTTATCCTTGGCTGGTGGAATCTTTAGGCCTTGGTGGTGGGCTTCTCCTATCCCAAAGTCCTTTATCCTTGGCTGGTTGAAGCTTTAGGTCTTGGTGGTGAGCTTCGTAGATCTCGATCCTCTTCCTCGGTTGGTGGCGTGGCCTTTATACCTTGGAAGGAGATCGTTCTATCTTTGCATGTTCCTTTTTGTTTCTTCACCATATGCACTACACCATACACTTAACCATAAAATTCCTCTCTAAAAATTTTCCGTTCTTAAATCATGCACCCTATCACGCATCAGTGGGTCATCATTGCAAGGTTAGATGGATCAATTACAAACTTGCCACTTGGATTTTAGAACCTTTCAGAAGATTTTGTAAGCTTGCTACCTTGCTTTAAGACTTTCCATCTCAGGTCTTGGCATTAAATGCCTTATTAAGACAATTATAGGACGAGGCCCTATAAATAGAAAAAGGTTCATTCTTTCTCAAGTTTTACCATGACATCCTCATACCAACCAGTTTTTCATAATAGAATTGCTTCGTCATGCGATTGTTGGACAAGATTGTCTTGAGGATCAATAGGCCACGAGGACATCAAAAAAGGCCATTCAGAGGCGAGAACTGGGTTGTTTATCGATAAGAACGTACAAGTGCAGAAAAGTGTAAATAGGCCACATACGGGGACCCATTAGACCTGAGCCTAAATAGGCAACCCAAGGCCCACATGCTCAAGGGGTGGGCGGCCAAGGTAGGTCCATGGGCCCCTCAAAGCCCATCAAGTCTCTTTTGACACAATCTGGGCATTAAATGCATGAGAGGACGTCAATAGCGCATGAATAATGTGAAATATTTGTGAAAGGACCAAAATGCCCCTCCATTAGACTCAAGACAAAAGGGCAAAGATGGAAATTGGTCATGGAAGGGACAGCCATGCATGGAGTGGGCGGCAAATTGGAGTTTAAAACTAACATAACCTAGTCTAGTCCTATCTAGCTTCTCGGGTGCCTAAATCCTCCCAGTAGTGCTAGATCTTGCTTTTTTCTTAAGCTACTTTGATGGACACGAGCTAAGGGATGTGATGGGGGCATTAATGAAGACTTGACTTCTCTCTCTCTCCTCCCCTCCCCCCCCCCCCCCCCAAAGACTGCTGACCACCCCTCTTCTTCCCATCACTCTCACCTTTGTCCTCTTCAAGGTGTCACATAATCATTCAATATAACCTTAGCTTTGAGAGATTTGGAAGATTTGGAGGGCAATGCATTAAATGAACACAAGACCTCTCTTCTCTCTCCTTTCTCTGTCCCTCACCGCTAGCTCACCCTTCCTCTCTCACTTTCACTTTTATTTTTGCTTACTTGGATTCTCAAACCCACACTCTCTCTCCTCTTGACACAACCGAATCCACCACCTCCCATTTCATCTTCATCTCAACTTGTTCTTCACATGTTTTCCTCGTTTGTGACTGTCCATTGAATCTTGATACCAAACTGCGTTTTTCAACGCCGAACCTTTGTCCAAGCTGACTAACCCGCCTCTTCAAGGGTGGTTCAGTGTTGTTCAACCTTTGTCAGAGATCCTTCTCCAATTTAGTCCATCACGAAGCTCAAAGGCCATGCCGACGCCGAACCGCTGACGCTCATCTAGCTCCCTCACACATGATGGATGCCTAATCAGCAGCCCTCTGCCACTGTTCGATCTTTTTGTCCCTTCCCCAATGCTCCAAGCCCGGGTCATTTGTGGGTGGCTTTTTCTCTTTTGATTTGGGCTTTGGTTACATTAGGGGAGTAGTTCAGGACTTTCGAGTGGTTATATGATGATTTGTTGACGTGATAAGCTACTGTTGAGCTTAGATAGGTTATTAAATGTGAAATAAACCTTAATCAATAAATGTGAAATAAAATAAGTTGCAAGCAAACCCTGAAAAATGATCAGTGTCTAATTAAAGAAGCCACTAGACTTTTGGTGAAAATTTGGAAACGGATAAGAGATGAAATAGTTTGTGCGATACATCAAATGGTGCAATAGATGATACTAAAAAGAGTTAAGGAAAAATGGAATTGCACAAGAGATTTATAGTAGTTTGGCTTAGACTAAGCCAGCATCCACTCTCCCACATTTGTAGTCCTCTGGTTAAAATTCACTAAAAGATTAATAGAGAAATTTAATATTTTGAGTGCAAACATTTAGTGGAAGATTTCTTTCTCCCTCACTAAGTCACTCTTCTTGTGATTTTCTCTCTTGAATACAATTTTAAGAGCTATCATTGAAGAACAACTGGTTGAAAAGACTTCAAACTTTGGATTTTCAATTTTCACATCCTATGTCAAATAGAGTGAATGACCTCCTTAAATACTCCTCCACACCTTACTAGCCGCTGGCATTCTCTAGAGGAATTTGTTCCAATCAATCTATTGGACAAAATTGATTAAGGAAATCTTGTAGCCATTTGAAGATTAAGGTGAAAATCCGTTAATTCTAGTCACCCACACATTCAGAGTCTAGGTTTCCATATATAGATGCTTCCCCAAAAGCTAGATATTAAAGAATAAATCAATATTGTGTTCATACTGAATGGTTGTCACAAGATCAATAAATACAAGTCTAATTATATCTTTGTTTTGGACTTGGTTTCAGTTTGAATTACATTTGAGTAGGAAAGACTTTTAGAACAAATAGACTTTGACAAGAATCTGTGATATGACTTCAAAAGTCTACTATTCTTCAGAATAAGAATAAGAACAAGAAAGTTTTGTCAACTTCAAAACCTAGTTTGAGTTTTCTCAATAATCTCCCCATTTTTTTTATGGTGACAAAACTTTCATGCATATTTAAGCATAATATCAAAATTATCCTGCAAAACAACAATTTAGCAGCTTCATAGAGTTAATGGACAGTAGGCACAAAAAAGTCTGCATAAGTATATACAAAATACACATAGCCTGCACTCACAAAAAACAAACCAACCAATAGTTCGCATAACAGAAACACCAATCACACTAGCATAGAAAAACTCAATCATGCACCAGCAAAGCTTCAAATCTGCAAAACTCTCCTCCTTTTACTAACAGCAAAAAGAGAAAATCAAATAAGCACAAGGAAAAACAGAAAAAGAGTTTGTGTCGAAAAGGATCAAGGTTGCCTAGGAACACAAACAAGTGGAAAATCCTTCAAAGTCTATACTGACATTATGTGCTTCGACGGATCATTTTCAATGAATAATGTCAATTACTTATCGGTACTTTGTGGTATATTGATAACTATCAATGGGAGGCCATTCTAAATGTCTTGAATGACAAGTTGATGAAGTTTCAGAAGGATTATTTTATGGTCAAGGGAGGAGCTCGAATTTGAAGGTTCAAGAATGCGGACGGCCAAAGATTAAAGGCATTTAATTCCCGTGTTAATAAAGGCTTTTATTAATTTTTTATGTGTCTTTATTGTTATGCAGTCCAAGAGTCGAAGGTTTCACTTTCTAGGCTATTAAGGTCTGTTTTATATGTATTAACGCTAAAATCCTCCGATAAAGAGGGGAAAACTTTCCAATGCGGGAGAGACGAATTTCATGAATGAAAATGGTGACATTTCCATGGCTTGAGTGAACCCCTTAGAGAGTGGATAACTCCTTTCGGTTTCTTTATCCTTGGAGCGTAGATCATTCCTTGGTGGTGAACCAAGAAGCCCTTTATCCTTGGCTAGTGGAATCTTTAGGCCTCGGTGGTGAGCTTCTCCTATCCCGAAGTCCTTTACAAGGTTGGTGGAAGCTTTAGGCCTTGGTGGTGAACTTCGTAGATCTCGATCCTCATCCTTGGTTGGTGGCGATGCCTTTATACCTTGGAAGGAGATTGTTTTTATCTGTTCTTATTCCTTTCCATTTCTTCCCCGTATACACTACTCCATACACTTAACCACAAAATTCCCCATATAAAAAATCCATTCTAGAATCACTCACCCCATCACGCATCAGCATTACTTACTCTAGGATATTTACTTCTAATATTTTACTCCGCAAGATCGTCATCAACTGCATCAGACCCAAGACTACTTTTAAAACTGATGTTTCCAAATTCGAGGCAATGGAGTTGCTTTCTTACTTCCTCACATAATCCTGCTACACATGTACAGAACTATCATTAAGGGAAAAGGACTACTTCCGTATACGATATTGGTAACCAAACTTTTCCAACACTTTTAGATTCAATTGTTGGCAAATTTTTGCTTAAGAACCATTGTTCCCATGCGAATTGGACTCAAAATGATCTCAAAAATGAGATTAAAGGATCTTTTTGGAGCTAAGATAAGATTTGGGGCTAAAAAGAAGCGCAAAGGGAAGGATCGTTGTCTCGTGAACTAGGGAGAACCAGCAAAAAAGTCCTTAAAAAGATGAAAAATAAGAAGATGATGAAGGTGAGACTGTCTCTAATATTGTGCCAAGTATTGTCATGCATGATCCTCTTGGTAGCATTGCCAATTCTAAAGATGATGAAGACGATGAGAGAGAGAAAGGATCGGTTAAAGAAAGTGAAGGAGAAGAAACTGGAGTAAAAGAGAGTGGGTTCTGATAAGGAAGTAGAAGATATGAGGAAAGTGCAAAAGATGCTGGAGAAAAGGGAATTGGTAAACAACCTAGTGCTGGAAGAGAAGGAGTGCGAGAATGAGTTATTCCTCGTACTTAAGGCACTATGACAAGGGGAGTATGTGAGAAAACTCCTCTTAATGGCTAAACTATCGAACCAATTGCTAGTGATTGCATCAATTGATCTCCTATAGATGTTGAAGATATTTATGCATCTCATTTCCCAGAAATTTTTCCTTAGGGGCTGGACAAATAAGCTGTTTAGCGGAAGTGTGACAACCCTCGAACGACCCTCGGCCTGTCAGGGCTGCCACGGCATCCCCTGGTCATTGTTTTTACACCAAAATTCTGTCCTGATCTTCCTACAATCTATTCACATAGAAATCTTCGTATCACGTCCTGGTTGTCCAAAAATGCTACCTTCACTTCCCTAGGACTTCCATCTACTCGACCCCGCTAGTACCAACGTCATCCTCATCCGGGAGTGGAAGCGGTCCCACTGTGCACCCATTAACCCGAGCATAAAGTGTAATGAACCCCATCGGCATGGGGCTTGATGGAAGACCAACATCCACCATCAAGATCACGGTAATCCGAATGAATGTAACATTAGGGAAGTTGGGGTCCACATGCTCCACTTGGTCCCCCGTGAGATCATTGGGGATGCCATAGAGCATAGTGGATGACGCGGGTTGGAGAGGTATGGTCACATGTCCGAAAATGTAATAATCCCACAAGGGGTGAGTACAACCACTCAACAAATGAAAGCCTGTTATAGACTGTATTATATAAGACTACCACTACTCATCCGACGGAATTGTAAACATGCAATATGTGAAACCGAAATAGCTTAGGTTACCATAACTCTGAAGCAATTCCACACAAAATGACATACAATGGAGTAAATAAACAATCAAGGAATTCAATAACTGTATATGCTTTGGTTCTAGTTGCCACCATCTTTTGAAGGGACCCGTATTGCACCCCTCCAGGCATATTGCATCCCACTTGGCATCACGAAGACCTCTAAGTTCTTATTTCATTCCCTCGGAATCTGGAGTGTGTCGCGTCACAACCCTCCAGGCATCTCACACCTCACCTGGCATCGTGAGGACCTCTGGGGCTTAATCACACACCCTCAGCATCTAGAGCGCAACATTTTAACACCCCTTCATGCATTCCGACACTTGGGGCATCCTTGCAGCGGTGGACCCACGGTATCGATATGAAGCCAATCCATGACGTAGCACTTAAGGATTTTATTGATGCCATCTAACACAACTAGACCAAACCACTTACTGATGCATAAGACTAAGGCCATCATCCTAACCGAAACTATGCTATTCTGAAATCAACTCAATCCTATAGAATCGGCTAAGGAATTATGAAATTTGCATGGCCATAGGTTACTAGAATGACTTTGCCTTCGACTACTTCAAAAGAATTCATAGGTGACGTATAGTCTATCCCAGTCTTCCTTAGCTATTTTCACTTGAAGAAATTCCATTATATTCAACAAGAGACTAGGCACAGTATAAAGAATAGATGGCTTTTGCATCAAGAGCCTCTATCTCTTCGTAATCTCCGCTTGGTTGGATAGCTCAGCATCCTTATCTAAGACTTCCTTTCCTTTGTTAAAGGCTGAAGTTGCTTTTGGGTTCATTCCTCTTTCTACAACATCCAATTCTCAAGGATCTCTAAATCTCAAGAATGCCATCATTTTATTCTTCCACACACTGTGTACTCTTTTCCGTCAAAATAAGGTGGCTGGCTTGGTCTTGCTCCGCCCCTCCACGAGTCTTAGTGCTAAACAACTGACCATTGAAGATCTTTAGTTTAGAAGTTCTAACACTTCAACAAAAGAGCATAGGGCTTTGATACCAATTGAAAATGCCAGTACTAACATTTAGATGGAGGGTGAATACGTGTTTAAAATAAACCTTGACCAATAAATGTGAAATAAAATAAGTTACGAGCAAAGTCTTAAATAGGATTAGAGTCTGATTAAATGAGCCTCCTAACTTTTGGTGAAAATTTAGAATTAGATAAGAGATGAAATAGTTTTTGTAATACTAGAAAATAGTGCAACAAATACTACTGAAAAGAGTTAAAGGAAAAGAAAATTGCACATGAGATAAATAGTGGTTTGGCTTAAATTAAGCCTAACGTCACCCTCCCACACTGGCAGCCTTTTGGCTGAAATTCTCTACAATATCAATGGAGAAATACAATATTTCAAGTGCAAACACTGAGTGAAGATTTCTTTCTCCCCCACCAAGTCACTCTTTTTGTTATTTTCACTCTTGAATATAATTTGTAAGAGCTGTCATTGAAAGACAAGCGATTGGAAATACTTCAGACTTGGGAATTTTAATTTTCACCCCATCTCAAATATATTGAATGACCTCTTTAAATACTCCTTCACACCTTACTAGTTAATGGCATTGTCTAGAGGAATTTCTGCCAATCAATCCATTGGACAAAATCAATTAAGGAAATCTTGTAACAATTTAAAGCTTGTGCTGAAAATCCATTAATTTGAATCACATACAATCAAAATCTAGGTTTTCCATAAGTAGATGCTTTCCAAAAAGGAACTTGTCTTCCAGATTAATTTCATCAATTCATGAGTGATTCCATCAATATATATATCTGAGCCCTATTATGTTCATACGGAATGCTTGTCGCAAGATTAATAAACCTGAGCCCGATTATATCTTCGTTCTGGACTCGCTTTTAGTCTAGATAGCATCAAAGTGGGAAAGACTTCTTGAACAAACAAACTTTGACAAGACTATGTGATTTTACTTCAGAAGTCTACTATTCTTTAAAATAAGAACAAGAATTTTTACCAAAATAAATAAATAAATAAGAACAAGAACAAGAAAGTTTTGTAAACTTCAAAACCTGGTAGGAGTTTTATGAAAAATTGAGTGTCAAATGATAGGTTATCTCATTTAGGGCAATACATTAATGGGTTATTATGACTAAAGTTGATAGATGATTCCATTATGGTGTAATACGATGATATGCTATTACGTGCCATGTGGATTAGTGTTTAAATATGATATTTGGATTATGTGCCATGATGATTGGTGGTCAGATATGATATTTGGATTCTGTGCCATGTGGATTAGTGGTTAAATATGATATTTGGATTATGTGCCATGATGATTTGGGTTTAAATATGATATTTGGATTATGCACCATCTAAATTAGCTGTTAAATATGATATTTTGATAATGTGCCATGAGGATTAGTGATTAAATATGATATTTGGATTATATGCCATGTGGATTAGTAGTTCAATAAGATATTTCAATTTGTGCCATGGGGATTAGTGGTTAAATGTGATATTTGGGTGATGTGCCATGTGGATTATTGGTTGAATATAATATTTGGATCATGTGCCATGAGAACTAGTGGTTAAATATGATGTTTGGGTTATGTGCCATGTGGATTATTGGTTGAATGTGATAGCTAGATTATGTGCCATAAGGATTAGTTGTTAGATGTGACCATCCAGTTATGTTCTATATGATATGATGTTATATGGTAAATGGAGTTGCATATCGCATGAATATCACATGTGTTAAATATGATGGTATGCCCATGTGATCACCTAAGGCAATACGTTTTACGTGGGATGTGAAGAGGTGTTTTACGAGGGAAGATGCGCGATTAAGTTCAGATGCCCCCAAGGCAACAACAAGATGTTGTTCGTGGATGGATTTCAGAATGAAGCTCCCTATTGGAATGCCCCCGAGTCTAGGAGATCTTATTCGCGGATGGATTTCATAATGAAGTTCCTTATAGGAATGCCCCCAAGTCAACGAGATGTCGTGCTTAATGGGGCGAGACATTGCATGGTTATGCTAGATGATTTGTGAACCTTTAGGTTGGGCTTGGGTCTTGAATGGCCATAATAATTTGGACAAATGTGCATTAGATTCGTATGTGTTTAGGTCAGGATCATTGCATGGCATGAGTGCAGGACTTATATCGTAATGCACATTGATATGTTTGGCTCCAAAGTATGAAATATGTATTATGGAACTGCCTATGTGCATATATTGATGGCCTTGAATAATAGATTTGCTGTTATGAGGATAGTGAGAGAAAAGCAAGAAGAGCATTGCCATGTTTTGCCATCGATAGCTAACTAAATCTTTAGGGTGTTTAGGAAGTTCACTCATTGAATTTATCTCATATTTGTTTTTTGAAATGTTTTTAAGTCCCAAAAATAGTTGAGCCGTGCAACCAAATTCATTTAGGTCTCCTCGTTAAGTATACTTAGGAGGTGATGAAGTACCCGGTAGTGGGAGGGGCTGAAGCGCACTATACGCGTGGGGAACTTCCATCTGCAGCTTCAACAGTCCACTAAGTGCTGGAGGCTCTAGGGGCGGCATCAGCTAGGATGCCAAGGATGGGGAGGTTCCCGATGGGGAGCTGTCCAACCTTGAGATTGACCCCGCGCTAATCGCCAAGTCGAAGGCCTGATCCCGGAAGCCATTGGGGCTTACATGGTAGAGGGATTGTTAGCACTTTTTGGACCACCCTCGTAGTATTTGAGGTTAGGTGTACCTCGGGCCCTCTTTTGTAGGAGGTTGTGGCGAAGCGATTAGTCGTGTTGGAGGTGATGAAGCTAGTTGTTTAACCCTTGAACTTGCAGTGTATGAAATATTGTCTCGTAACACCTTTATATATACTTATGTTTTAAGCTATCTCTGTTGATTGATGGTTAGAGATTTGATTACATTTTCACCTATGTCGCAATCAAATGACCAAAGGATAAATAAAGGTTCGATGAGCACAAGTTATCGCATGGCCATAGAGGTTTGAGGTGTGACATTCAGCCCTCTCTTCCTCTAAGTGTCCTTGCCGCCATTTGTCACCACAGCTCGAGGCCACTAGTCGATGTCTCAAGATGCATCACTAGTCAATTCTTTTTATCTTTCGATTAAACGCAAGCAAAAAGTGCATAATAACTCCCAACAACAAAAGAGTGACTTCCTATAGAACCTAACTCCTCTATCACGAGGGCTATTCAAAAAGTGATTCTCATACAAGCATTGAAACTAATGAACCAAGCCATAATACGTTGGGGAATCACATGATCTACTCCCTCGTTAACCCATATAATGGTATGCTGCTTCAGAAAAGTCACCTCGGCCACATCCATTTAAAGGATACAGGGGCCCCAAAAAGAATAGGGTGCACATCAATAACTACGAGCCTGAAAACATTTCACAAGAACGGGTGAAATAAACTCAGTAAGTTAATTCCCTAAAACCTCATGTAGAAGGATCCTTTGCCTCAGAAATGCCCTAAACATGCAGCATCAATGTCAATTGTAAAGCCCTTGCTTTGCCTTATCTATAAAAATGAAGCAAATAACTCACGCTGACAATGCCTTCATAACATAATCACATAAACAATTCCTACAATAATCCACTTATTCAAGAGGCATAAACATAATAATCCAAACATAATAAAATATCATTTTCATGCATAGTGCACTCACATATGCCCACATTATTATGACTGCTGTCAGTCACGGCCAACTTGAAGGTTAGCAATCCAACATGACTAGGTTACATCTCGTCACATGAGGTGTGGGATCGTCCCGCGTACTCATAAGCATCAAGACGACATTCCATTAGGACTGTCGGTCCGGCCTCAACCACAACTCGGCATCCGAATCCCCACCAAGCTTCTCAACTTAATCGAGTATCATCCCGCATATTCATACACATTAAGATGGAATCGTTACCCCACATAATCATACACATCAAGGCCATTAATTGATCACACGACCAACAATTCAAACCAATTCTTATCTTTTGAATTAGCTAATGCAAAAGTGTTTAAATGCTCACTTGTCCATGCAAGCACATCACTCGGCATTTAATTCCACCACCCCATAAATCGCCTTAACATGCCTTTAAAACTTCCTTTCAGGCAACAATTCACAAACAACGCAGATGCTCACAATATAGGATAAGTTATTCCAACTGCTTATCATGTTTAAGATAGGCTATTACATGAAAAACAGTAAGCTATCATCCAACACTAGATAATCTATCTCTTAAAGTATGACAAGCTATTAACTAAAACATAATAGGTTATAGTCTAAACCATGATAAGCTATTAATTAAGACATGATAAGTTGTCAATCAATATAGGATAGGTTATCATACCCAAGTATGATAAGTTATCGCTATTCAAGATAACCTATCAGTACTAACTATTACTATTTATGATAACTAATCACCTAAGTATCTAATAGACTTATTTCTAACTTAATCCTCACTAATCCGCTCTCAATTCTAAATGAAAAAAACAATTATCACCCTAAACAAGGGTTGGGAAGTAACTTACTTTAATTTAAGCTAAAGCCCACTACAAACAATGAACAAGTGGCAAACAAACGATGTGATGAGGGCACAGTCATTGCGAAGGGCGGACGGCAACGGCCCAAGGATGGACAGTGATGGCACGACAATGGCATTAGAGGGATGGCAATGGTTCATAGCAGTGAGGAGTGGCCTAACTAAGAGAAACAAGAGAGAAAATTGAGAGGGCAAAACTATAATTTCACCATTCAAAACACTATTCATGCTACAAAAGTCAAAACCTTCTAGAATGGGCTCAAAAATGGGCCCAAGCCCATTTTCTCTCTCGTCTTGGGCCTTGCCATGGCCATGATGGTGTGCAATTAAGACGCAATAATTTATCTTGACGTGACATAATCGAAAGATACCTTTTCTCACTTTTGTTTGATATGGGGATGAAGAGAATGAAATTGTAGCATGAATCATAAAAAATGAAATGAAGTGAAAAACAGGTTTGGAGGTCGTCAATGGCCATATTGTTGTGGCCATTTTTCAAAATATTTTTTTGGCCAAAATCAATTTTTGAATATGCTAAGTGAAAGTACTGGTCGAGACAATCAAAATGGTGGGTGGCAAGCCATAGAAACACGCTAGATGTGCCCACACAAGCGGCCAAAATCTACACCACGTGTGTGCCATGCATGCATTTGCTAACTGACGCATGTTGACATTAATCATGACATCATTCAATGGTTGGTAGTTGACCACTAACGTTATCGATGACGTCACCATCGGCCGTTCATTGACCAGAGATCAACTAATTAGCTAACTTGCTAATGTCATTAATAACGTTCGCTAGCTAGCGATTGGACCCAATAAGAGACCTCAGGCAGGGCATGTGGGCACACGTGAGGTCGGATAGGTGCGTGGTTTGTGGTATTTGGTTTATATGGATGTGTTCTACATTTTGATATAGTTATTTTACATGTTTGAGGCTTTTATAGGTATGAGAATGCATACAAAACCCTAGACACACATATTTTTGGGGTATAAATGCATTATTTATCCCATTTAACCTGTATTTTCCCATGGTTTTCGAAATATAGAAGCTAGCCTATGTGTAAATGACCACATATTTGTTATGTGGAGCTTGATTCGATGATGGCATGTATATGGTTTGACATGCTTGTAATTTTTTAGTTCTAACCAGACCCAAACAATGGCTAGAGATCCTTGAATTATACTATACTGAATCAAAAGGAAACAATATAATTGTGATTAACTTCCAAGTTTCATCGATATCAAAGTCCAAAATTCATATATTTTGGCATACATAACAAACAGTACATTTTGGGAGGATGAAGTGAGCCCCATTTTTTAGGACCAACCTGATTTTATCGGACTACGAAGCATAAGGGCCGACGACTTTCATTCAAAATATATTGACAACCTTGTACGCAAAATGTCCTAACGGACGCCCGTGAACCTCGCGCGAGGGGCAAAATTGAACTCTTATCATTTTGAGCAATCTTAGACTTATAAAGGTTGGCATTTCCATGTGTCGACAATGTTTCCGTTTGCTTTATTTTCCGCCTTCAGCCCTCTGGGCTCTTTTTTTTTTTTTTTTGTGATGAAGCCCACTTCACGGGCATGTGAATGGGGAGTTTGATTCTACACTTTCTTAGGGTTGGGATGGGGACATGTGAGTGGGGAAACAAGATTTTGCCATCGCCACATAGCACAGAAAATAGGATTTTTCAACAGTTGGAAGAAATTACTGGTGTTTTTGTTGAAAAAAGGACTCGTATTCCTTGACGACGACATATTGTGGCGTAACTCTCTTTATGGCAAAAAAAAAAAAAAGGGAACATAATACCTCTAAATAATCTATTTTTCCGCAAAAATGCCAATTGCACAAAAAAGAAATTCAATTCTAACATTAAAATTCATGCACACTTCAATCATGAATCTCATGTTATTCATATTGCATGACGACGACATATATTACATTATTTTGTATCATGTGAAAATTTGATACATTTGCCAGGTATAACCAATCCCAACTCAAGAATTCAATTTTGAATCAACGAGTTCATTTGCAATTAAATCAGGTAGAAATAAACTAAGGATATTTTTTTTTTTGGTAAAGAACTAAGGATTTGTTTGCTTCATTGTTTGTGTAATTCTTTCATCTCCACGTTGATGCATGATTGTTTTATACGCTATTTCATATTCTTTCTCACCTAGAATTAAATTAGTTAATGATAGTAGAATAATTGTACATAGAAGCTAATTAGGAACATAATGGACCTTTGTTTCTATGTCTTTTGTTGAATAATCATTAATTTAATTGGTCTTTGCTACACATTAAATATAAATGTTGCTATGAAAAATGTGCTACTATTGATTATGCATTTATTAAATCCAAGACTATTGTGGCTAACCTAAACAAGAGTGAGAAGCTCAACAATGGCAATTATGATATACGTAATCAAAAGGTTCGGTACATCATTAAAGAGCAAGAGATTTAGAAACCCTCAATCACACCATGGATAAACCAGAATATGGAACCTTAGTTCAACATGAGAGAAATCTATAGACTTATCAAACTTTAAAAAGGAAAAATAACATTGCTCACATCACGTTACCAAATTATATGTAAGATAATCTCATGTGTAAGTTTGAAGCTTATGATAAAACTCAAGTAATGTGAGTTACCATCAAATTTGACACATACAAAAAGCACCCAAATTTAATGATAAGGCAGAATTTTCAAGACATGTCAAGCATGATATGTGAGCTGAAGTCGATAGGTCACATCCTTACTAATGATCAGCAAGTTTAAGATGTTATAAGGTCTCTTCCTCACAGTTGGAAGCGTATGAAAATTAACATGACGCGCAATGATAATATTGTCAATTTTGATGATACGTGCTATTTGGAATTAGAGGGTGAGTGCTTAGAGGCTACAAGATCCTCTATCCATACTTATATTGCTTAATCAGCTCCGTGCAAAGTTTTGGGCTTCAAATCATAAGTTCAACGACAAAGAGAAGCAGACTAATCAGGCACCCAAGGGAGCTAAAACCATCCGACACAAGAAGCATGATAGGAAGAAGAACAGAGCCAATATGAAATGCTACAATTGTGGCAAACTAGGTCATTTTGCTCATCAATGCACTAGGCCAAAAAATGTATCACGATACTCCATTACTTTAAGCGATGTTTTTGTTTCTAACACTACAATACTTGTTGAATCTTCATTCAATGTGCATTGTAAACTTAAGAGCAACTGACCACATAGCTAGAGGCATGAGCATTTGTGCAATATCAATGAATATACCTTGGAAAAAGATGGATATATGTTGAGAAAATTCAAGAGTTGAAGTAAAGGGTATTAACGCATGTAAATTAATAATACTTGGTGGTTGAAACCCAATCCTACATGATATCCTCTATGTTCCAAATATAAGATAGAACGTGGTCTCTATATTTGTTCTTCTAACCTTAGGTTATTTTAAATTTCCATGGTGATTGTGTTCACATTTTGTTTAGAATAACTTCTTACAGTTCTAGTCATGTATTGAATGGTTTTATGGTGTTAGACATTAATTATGATGTGTATGGTTTTAATGTTGATAGTATTTTTTCTTTAATTACATCTTTTAGTAATGTTGAGATTGATGCAAGTATTGGCATACTAAATTAGGTCACATTGGATTATAAAGAATGCAAAGTTTAGCTAGCAAAGAATTTTAGGGTCACTTGCTAATGTTAATTTGCCTATACGTGAATATTGTCCAAAGATGAATTTTCATTATCACTCATACATTCTGACATTTTGTGGCCCACTGAATGTGAGGGCCTCATATTTCATCACTTTTATAAATGACTTCACGTATTTGGGTTATATCTTTCTAATCTCCCATAAGTCAAAGCATTAAATTGATTTAGACGATATATAACGTTGATTGAGAATTAGTTAAGCAAAACAATAAAGGCATATGTGAATATTTATTTAAGCAATTCAACACTCTTTATGATGAAAAGGGAATTCCAAGACAACTAACTATTCCCGGTACTCTGCAACAAAATGAGGTTGCTAAGAGTAAATTTACCATGTGCCCTCTAAATCAATCACTTCTACCCCTTATGAATTATGGACTAATATGTGAAAGTGATAGTACTATCACCTAGAGGGAGAATAGGCGTTTCATATAAACCTTGACAAATAAATGTTCAATAAAATAAGTTGTGAGTAAAGTTTGAAAATGGATCAATGTATGATTAAACGATCCACCAAACTTCTGGTAGATAATCAGAAACTGTTATATGCATCATACGCATCATGGCATCATGTTACATGATCGCACAAGCATATCAACTCAAGACCATTTCGTATCTTCTTTATTAGCCAATGCAAGGGTGTGTAACATTAGATCATATGCAAAAGCATTAATTCCATACAATGATGTCATGCTATCTTGCCACGTGATTACATCCCAACTAGTCATTCATCAAAGTAATCATGCATGTATGTCACAATGTATCACATCATGATTTCATTTAAATACTTCAACAATTTAACCTTCAAAGTAACCTTGTACATGTATTCATTACTTATACTCATCGAATGCTACAAACACTAATAATCACTTTGGAATTCTGATGCGGAAGCATCCAACGTAGCTCCATCCACCAACTCGGAACCATCGATGTTTATCCAAGCCAAGAGAGAAATTGGGCATTATGTGCTTCGATGGATCATTTTCAATGAATAACTGTCAATGGGAGACCATTCGAAATGTCTTGAATGACCAGTTGATGAAGTTTCAGAATGATTATTTTCTGGTCAAGGGAGGAGCTCGAATTTGAAGATTCAAGAATGCAGAAGGCCGAAGATTAAAGGAATTTAATTCCCGTGTTAATAAAGGCTTTTACTAAGTTATTATGTGTCTTTACTGTCATGCAGTCCAAGAGTCGACAGTTTCAGTTTCTAGGCTATTAAGGTCTGTTTTAATATGTATTAAGGTGTCAGTTTCTAGGCTATTAAGGTCTGTTTTTAATATGCATTAAGGTGTCAGTTTCTAGGCTATTAAGGTCCGTTTTTAATATGCATTAACACTAAAACCCTCCTATAAAGAGGGGAAAACTATCCAATGTAAGGGATACGAATTTCATGAATGAGAATGGTGAGATTTCCTCAACTTGAGTGAATTCCTTTGGAGAGTGGATAACTCCTTTCGGTTTCTTTATCCTTGGAGCGTAGATCACTCCTTGGTGGTGAACCAAGAAGCCCTTTATCCTTGGTGGTGGAATCTTTAGGCCTTGGTGGTGAGCTTCTCCTATCCCGAAGTCCTTTATCCTTGGCTGGTGGAAGCTTTAGGCCGTGGTGGTGAACTTCGTAGATCTCGATCCTCATCCTTGGTTGGTGGCGCTGCCTTTATACCTTGGAAGGAGATTGTTTTTATCTGTTCTTATTCCTTTCCATTTCTTCCCCGTATACACTACTGCATACACTAAACTACAAAATTCCCCTTATAAAAAATCTCTGTTCTCGAATCACTCAACCCATCACGCATCAAATTCACAACATAGAGAGCACTTCTCATAATTAGGATAGTTTTTTGCATCCAACAATACTTTATTACAACAGTTTATTATATTACATTATAGCTTATTAATATAGCTCGCCAGATTTGCCTATCACTATAATAGCCTATCATCATAGCTTATCACGTCTAACTATCACATATGAAGACACCCTATCTCCATCACTTATCACATATCAAATAACCTATCACTTTATTCCGCTTATCACTGTGGCAGTGGCACGTGGTGGTGGTTGGACGGCACTTCACAGCCCACGACAAGGGTTGTGGATAGGGGCATGGGAGATCACTAGGCGGTGCACAGCTCACAGCCAAGCGTCAGCACAATAGTAAGGATGGAGGAACAAGGACAATATGCTCGAATGGTGGACGGTGGACAGCAAGTTGATATCCAAGAGGGAAATTGGGTGAGAAATGGTTATGAGAAAAGGGGGAAAATAGCGGAAAGGGGGTTCGGCTACATGGGGAAATGGGGGAAGAGAGAGAGGAAATGAGAGAAATGATAGAGAGAGAGAGAGAGAGAGAGAGAGAGAGAGAGACGGGGACTGATGCGGGAGCATCCAACGTAGCTCCATGGACCAACTCAAAACCATTGATGTTTATCCAAGCCAATAAAAAAGTTGGGTATTATGTGCTTCGATGGATCATTTTAAATGAGTAATGTTAATTACTTTACAGTATATGAATAGGTATTAATGGGAGGCCATTTTAGATGTCTTGTATGACCAATTGAAGAAGCTTCAGAAGGATTATTTTCTAGTCAAGGGAGGAGCTCGAATTTTGGGAAAGCCCAAGGTTCAAGAATACGAAAAGCTAACGGTTCGAGAATGTGGAAGGCCGAAGTTAAATGACATTTAGTTCCCGCGAAAGTAAAGGCTTTTTATTACGTTCCTAGCTGTTTTCATTTTTATGTAGCTCAAGAGTCGAACGTGTCAGTTCCTAGGTCATTAAAGTTTGTTTTTAATATTTCCTAAGGCTAAAATCCTCTTATAAATAGGGGAAACATTCCAATGTATGGGAGATACAAATTTTCATGAATGAGAATGGTGAGATTTCCTGAACTTGAGTGAACTCCTTTCGAGAGTGGATAACTCCTTTCGGTTTCTTTATCCTTGGAGCGTAGATCACTCCTTGGCGGTGAGCCAAGAAGCCCTTTATCCTTGGCTGGTGGAACCTTTAGGCCTTGGTGGTGAGCTTCTCCTATCCCGAAGTCCTTTATCCTTGGCTAGTGGAAGCTTTAGGCCTTGGTGGTGAGCTTCGTAGATCTCGATCCTCTTCCGGTTGGTGGCGTGGCCTTTTTACCATGGGAGGAGATCGTTTTACCTTTTCCAATTCCTTTTCATTTCTTCACCGTATACACTACCCCATACACTTAACCACAAAAGAATCCCCGTTGAAAAATCTCCGTTCTTGAAACACTCAACCCATCACGCATCAGGGCCTGAAAGAGCTAGGGCAAATGTGAGGAAAGAGAAAGAATGAAAGAATGTGAGAGAGAAAAGCATTAATTAGCTTGTACCATAATTCTCTAAAATCCTCATGCTCATGTATTTATTAGGTCAAGAATGGGGCTTGAAGATTGCCAATCCAAGGCAATTAATGTGTACATTATGCATATGTGAGAATAGGGAGTAAGGTAGGCTAAATGAAGATGTGACTCTCTCTCTCCTCTCTAGCTTGGGCGCCCACCTCCTCTTGATGCCCATCAGTTTTGTATTATTTATCTAAGGTTCTAGAAGGGGGTAAAATGGTTTATACTAAGCCACTCATTATTCATGCACATGGGCTCATAATTATTCATGCACATGGGCACATAGCCTTCATGAGCTATTCGAGCCCATGTCAATCGGTGCTGGGACTTCCTTGGGTCGCCCATTATTTATGTGAGGCCAAATGGGCGCCATCTGTGGTCTTGGGTCCATGGGGTCTTCATTCGCGCATTATCTCCACTTTTTCCGAGTTTCCCTGATCTACTAAGAAAATTTAAGATTTCATCCCTAGGCGGCCTTCTTGGCTTACCCATGGTCTATCGATCCTTTTTATACTCCCGCTCTAGTGATTGATCGTCATTGTAATCCCATTCTTTACAATGGGGTCGGGTTTAGGGTGCCACATTCACAAACGTCCAAATACATTGGGTTCTAGTTGAGGTTCACAGGCCTCCAAGGTCCGTACAGGTCTACCGCAACCCAAACATACTAGGCCATCGAGTGACGAGATACTAGATTTGGTAACCCCTTGTCTACCCATATTAGATGCAAGGACCCCCAATTGGACGTCGCAGAATGGCTCAAACATGCTTGAGATAAAGCTCAGTAACCAAGCTTTATAATCCTTGCGGAGGGAGGGCATTCACCTCATAATCGACCTAGATAAATGGCTTATCTATTGATGGCATATCAATATCTATTGATAAGAATTAGGCTATTTAAATTGTAATGCCCTACCACTTGTCCAATTATAGCATAAATAAGCTCGATGTAAATGCACCACCCCATTAAGCATACAATGATCACTATTTCATATCCATACATGAATAATATGACTTTCATGCACAATGTGTGAAATGTATATAGATAATTACAATCGCTCTCAACCACGACCGACACTCACATCAGCGATCTCGTTCAAAGATAGTCTTCCAATGAAGGTGCTTCATTCCAAACAGCATTCTGTTGTTGTGGGGGCATCTGAAATGTATCAAGCATTGTACCCCATAATCCTATAATAGCATTAATCACATACAATTATGTCATAATTCAAAAATGTATGAAACACCACGATTTCATTTAAACAATTCAACCATTTATCTTCCAAAGTAACCTTTCAGTAAGCACTCACATTGGATTTCAAAACATAATGAGCACATATCACAAACAATGATAACTTATAACAATAACATATGATTACATTATAGTCTACCACGATAGCTTTTCACATTTAAGTATAACCTTCAACAATCGCTTATCAAATCCCATAATAGCTTTTTGAATTTAACTATAACCGATCACGATGGTTTATCACATTTAAGAATAGCTTATTACGATAACCTATTGCATAGCTTATCACATCTAATTATCATGTATTGCCATAACTTATCACGTCTAATCATCATTTATCGGAATAGCTTATCACTTATTTCAGTTGCTATCACCACCACAACCTATCTCCCATTGTGATAGCCTATCACCACTACTTATCACTTAAACTAGTTACCACCGGTGCCTAGTCTAACACTAACACTAGTCCTAAGCGTAATCATAACACTAAGCAATGGTTTGAAGACAACTCACTCCCGAATCTTGGCTACGGCAAGCAGCAGCAAAGTTGGCATGGGCTCATGGGTTCGTTGGCTCATAGTGAGGGGTTGGTAAGGCATGGTGGTGGCTAGGCGGCAAGTATAGTGATGATGGACAATGAAACATCCTCAACCATACAAGCTCCAATGGCTCATTCAAGGGAATAAACACAGGGTAACCAAATGCGTTCTTATAGCATTTTCGATTGGGCAGAACAATTGAGATGAGGTTGTATGTGATGTGATTCTTATGGAGGCATGCCACTTGTTATTGGGTAGGCCGTGGCAATTTGATATAAATGCTATGCATGATGGCTGGAAAAACACATACCCTTTTACCATTGACTCCTTATTTGATACATAATAATCAACCTGAGGAGGGAAACACTTGTAACAAAAATCTGTTCTTGAGTGAGACACGGGTTGAGAGAGCCATTAGCAAACAAAAGAATGTATTTCCTTTGCTTGTGGTCGAGAAAAAGAGTGAGATGGAGCGACCCATACATCCAAAAATGCATTGTCTGTTGAATGAATTTGTAGATGTGTTTTCGGAGGATTTGCCACTTGGATTACCTCCCATAAGAGGTATTGAGCATCAAATTGATTTGATCCCCGGTGCTTCGCTACCAAACAAGCCAGCGTATCAATGCAATCCAGAGGAAACAAAGGAGTTGCAAAGACAAGTCGATGAACTTATCCTCAAAGGATACGTCCGAGAAAGCATGAGTCCCTGCTCTGTTCCGACGCTACTTGTGCCTAAGAATGATCGAACATATCGAATGTGTGTAGATAGTCGGGCCATCAACAACATAGCCATTAAGTATAGGTACCCTATACCTAAACTTGATGATATGCTTGATGAATCTTCTATGTTTTCAAAGATAGATTTTGCGGAGTGGTTATCATCAAATCAGAATGCGAGATGGAGATGAATGGAAGACAGCTTTCAAGACCAAGGGAAGCCTTTATGAGTGGTTGGTTATGCCATTCGGATTATCTAGTGCTCCAAGTACCTTCATGAGACTTATGAATGAGGTTCTTCGTTCCTTTATTGGTCAATTTGTTGTTGTTTATTTCGACGATATTCTTGTTTACAGCAGGAACGAGGAGAAGCATATCTCTCATTTAAAACAAGTCTTCAATGTCTTGAGAGATCAAAAACTATATGCTAAATTGGAGAAATGTGAGTTGTTCTCTCCGAGCATTGTGTTTCATGGACTTGTTTCTTTCTATCGACGTTTTGTTAAAAACTTTAGTACTATCATGGCTCTTATAACTGAATGAATGAAGAATGGTCCTTTTGAATGAACAAAGGCTGCTCAAAACGCCTTTGACATAATCAAGTAGAAACTTTGTGAGTCCCCTCTTCTTGCACTTCCTGATTTTGATAAGATATTTGAAGTTGAGTGTGATGCAAGCGGAGTTGGTATTGGTGCTGTTTTGGTGCAAGCATAAAAACCATTTGTATATTTGAGCGAGAAGTTATCTGGTTCCAAGAGGAATTATTCAACTTATGACAAAGAGTTCTATGCCATTGTCCGAGCTCTTGATCATTGGAGTCATTATTTGAGGCCAAAGCAATTTGTCCTTCATTCTGATCATGAGGCGCAAAAGCTTATTAGTGGCCAACGCAAGCTTAATTCGAGACATCCAAAATGGGTAGAATTTCTTCAATCCTTTTCTTTCGTCTCAAAATATAAACCGAGGCGCACTAATGTTGTAGCAGATGCTTTATTGAGAAGATATTCTATGCTTGCGGTTTTGGACTCTAGGATTCTCGGATTTCAATCAATGAAAGAACTTTATTTTGAAGATGTGGAATTCTCCTCTATCATCAACAATTGCAAGCAAGGAGTTCAAGGTATATATTCTTTGCAAGATGGGTTTCCTTTTAAAGGAAATCAATTATGTGTGCCGAAGAGTTCTTTTCGCGAATTCCTGATTCGAGAAGCGCATGGTGGAGGATTGGTTGGTAATTTTGGTATTAACAAAACTGTTGAAGTTCTTCAAGAGCATTTCTATTGGCCAAAGATGAGCGGAGTTGTGCATGCTATCATCTCAAGGTGTGCAACTTGTCAAAGATCAAAAAGCCATTTCCATCACGGTTTGTATACTCCACTTCCGGTACCATTGCATCCCTGGGAGGATGTTAGCATGGATTTCATGGAGGTCGTCGATCGGTTCTCTAAAATGGCTCATTTCGTGCCATGTCACAACACCAATGATGCATCTCATATTGCTGAATTATATTTCAAAGAGATTATCCGCATTCATGCAGTACCAAAGACCATTGTGTCGAAACAGGATTCCAAGTTCTTAAGCCACTTCTGGAGGATTCTATGGAGAATACTTGGGACAAGACTCTTATTCAGCACAGCTTGTCATCCACAAACCAATGGCCAAACGGAGGTGACAAATCGTACTCTAACCACTCTACTTTGTGGTATGGGATTTAAAGCTTCCACATGCTTAATTTGCTTACAATCAATCACCAAGTTATACTACTGGTCGATCGCCATTTGAAGTTGTGTATGGAATTAATCCTCTCACACCTATTGATTTGATTCCAATTCTGTCTAACTCTCAAGTGAGCTTTGATGGCAAGAAAAGAGCTGAATCAATGGAAAAGCTCCATGAGCAGATTCGATCCAACATTGAAAAGGCCAACAAATCTTACATGAGGAAAGCTAATCAACATCGCAAGAAGACTCAATTTAAACCGGGCGATCTTGTATGGCTTCACTTGAAGAAGGAGAGATTTCCATTTCGCCGAAAGAACAAGCTCATGCCTAGAGCTAACGGTCCCTTTAAAGTTATTCGGCCAATTGGTGACACTGCTTACAAGATTGCAGTTTCGGCAACGTTCAACATGCGAGACCTTTCTCCTTACTCGGGAGATGAAAACCTTCTAGATTTGAGGACAAATCTCAAACAACCTGGGGAGGATGATGCGGGAGCATCCAACGTAGCTCCATGGACCAACTCAAAACCATCGATGCTTATCCAAGCCAATAAAGAAGTTGGGCATTATGTGCTTCGATAGAGCATTTTGAATGAATAATGTTAATTACTTATCGGTACTTTGTGGTATATCGATAGGTATCAATGGGAGGCCATTTTAGATGTCTTGTATGACTAATTGATGAACTTTCAGAAGGATTATTTTTTGGTCAAGGGAGGAGCTCGAATTTTGGGAAGGCTAGAGGTTCACAAAAGCAGTTCAAGAATATGGAAAGCCAAAGGTTCAAGAACACGGAAAGCTAACGGTTCGAGAATCTGGAAGGCCGAAGATTAAAGGGCGTTTGGTTCCCGTAATAAAGGCTTTTTATTAAGTTCCTTGCTGTTTTTTTATTTTTATAGCTCAAGAGTCGAACGTTTAAGTTCCTAGGTCATTAAAGTTTGTTTTTTTTTTTATATTTCCTAAGGCTAAAATCCTCTTATAAATAGGAGAAACTATCCAATGTAGGAGAGATACGAATTTCATGAATGAGAATGGCGAGATTTCCTCAAGTTGAGTGAACTCCTTTGGAGAGTGGATAATTCCTTTCGGTTTCTGTATCCTTGAAGCGTAGATCACTCGTTGGTGGTGAGCTAAGAAGCCCTTTATCCTTGGCTGGTAGAATCTTTAGGCCTTGGTGGTGAGCTTCTCATATCCCGAAGTCCTTTATCCTTGGCTGGTGGAAGCTTTAGGCCTTGGTGGTGAGCTTCGTAGATCTCGATTCTCTTCCGGTTGGTGGCGTGGCCTTTATGTCTTGGGAGTAGATCGTTTTATCTTTTCTAATTCATTTTCGTTTCTTCAACGTATACACTACTCCATATACTTAACCACAAAAGAATCCCCTTTGAAAATCTCCGTTCTTGAATCATTGAACCCATCACGTGTCACATGAAGTGGTGAGGACAACAATTCAGTCACGATGGCAGTGAGGGCGTACTGCTTCCTGTGGTTTACGGTTGCTCAAACCAAAAGGAAAGAGAGAGAGAGAGAGAGAGAGAGAGAGAGAGAGTGAAAACTCATTCAACGGGCTAGAAAGGAAATGGGAGAATGAGAGAGAAAACGGGTGGCTAAATGAGCTAGGGGAGAGAGAGAAAGATTGATACATAAGTCAGGTCATTGGATGGCCAAGATGCACTTTGCTCCCAAAGACAAGAATGTAGGACCAAGATTACCTCTTGTTTTACTTCCTCCCCAAGTTCCATTAATGCACATTAAATGAACTCATCTTGCCTAGGCTGGAAAATAGGGTAGGTAGGCTACGCTAGGTAGGGGTAGTCTAGGCATACCATCATCTTCTCTCTCCTCTCCTCATTGGGTGCCCATTTCTTGTTTTATTAGGCAGAAGGGCAAAATGGTAATTTCATAGGCCTTGGTGCTGTTCATGCGCATTTGCCTTAAAGGGACACTTGAAAAGGCCAATAAGGGCTTGGGTGGCCCATGGGCTCCTTTCTGTCACGCCCCCGACACGGTTGGGATGCGTGACAACCCGCACTCATCGTCATTCATTTCCCTTATATACATATGCATCAGAAGATTGTCATATTATACAAGCGATAATCGCAACAGCTTAAACACAGAAAACTAAATATGTGGCCCGGGAACCCCTATACAGCCGACAGCCAGTGAGTTAAACATGGGGTGACGCTAGTGGAGGACCCACCATCCTGACGTCACACTTAAGATCCCGTGCGGCCAGCGGGATTCAAACTCCTCTCCTCCTCGCAAAGGATCATGGGAGCCTTATCCAACTGGGCCACCGCAAGCGGTGGTACAAAACTAAGTATATTGCTCGCCATATCCGATTAGTCTACAAGCACGGCCACGACCTTCACCAAAAAGGGATTCCAAACTAGATTGGACGCAAAAGCTCAGTCATTCTTAGACCTCGCGCAGAGAAGCTGTAAATCTCATAAAAGCCCTAAACATGCAATTCCTCTTTTGACAGCAAATCAATAGCAAAGTTTTTCTTGTTTTGCCCTAACTATGTACATAAATACATATCCACTTATTCAAGGCCATCATCGACAATACATAAACTATTCCCATAACACTTTCTACGCTCATCTCACCCCATCAAGCACGGCATCGTCCCATGTAAATGCATCAAAATGGTTCTCCGGCATGGAGCTTTGTTCCAAAATCCATCTGCGAACGGCATCCCATTGACTTGGAGGCATTCAAATTTAATCAAGCATTATCCTACATAAATGCATTAGGACGGGTTCACTACCCCACGTAAACGCATGTGGGTCTTTAAGTGATTACACGGGCATACCATCAAATAAATCATTTTATATCTTTCTCATTAACCAATGTGATACCCATGCAATATGCAATAACCTATGCCATATGCCTCATATTATATCATATGAAAGTACCACCCAACTTCACAACTCCATGGCATATTGCATGGGTATCAAAACAAAGTGGGATAAGTCATTGCAATTGAACATACATCATTAAATTCACTTATCACATGTTATCATAAAGGGGACGAAGCAGCGAGCGAGAGAGAGAGAGAGAGAGAGGGAGAGGGAGAGAGAGAGAAGAAGAGGTGGTTGTTTCCTCTTCATCACCCCTGGCCGCTTGCCCTTCATACCTGCACGACACCAGCTACGTCCTGAGCCTTCCTCATCGTTGTTGGGTCACCCGGAGCAGACCATAGCCCACCCCGACGCCACCAGCCTCCTTTGCCGCCCTTCCTCAGCTTGCCGCCGGCCTGAGAAGCACACCATCTCACTTCAACCGTAGCTCGCAGCCCACGATTCACTTGTCATGAACGTTGTAGGACCTAAGGCACGTTGATTTCTACTAACCTGTATCGCATAATTCCGTCGTTGTTCGATGAAATGCGCCCATAAACTAGTGTTCTTCGAATTGTTATGCTGGATGATGAATTCATAGTGGTTGAGTTGATTTTGGATTTTAGGATTGAGAGGATTTCGTATTGCCTATGGTTAAACGTGATTTTGGCATCTGTACATGCATCAATTTATCATATTTTAGTGTTTGCAAAGCCCAAAATATTTACTCGTAAACTATTTTGGAAAATCTTCAGATTTGTGTTGGGATTTCTATTTACCGATACGCTGCTCACGATATTTCAAGGATTATTTGGTGTCTTTGAAATTGCAAACTTTATATGTAAATCGTTTTAAAAATCTTCAGGTCGTGATCAATATTATCGACCCGCCGATTGTGGTTTCCAATATTTTAAGTTATATGCCCTGTTTTGATGGAAATTATTACTTGTACATCTCAAGTTTTGAAACATGAGAATGTTTTAAGTCCACGCCCTGTATTTCGAACAATGATGGGGATGCAGCGATAAAGATTAATTTCAATTTATTCTGGTATTCCAACTCTGGACTTTCTTTGAGGTTTTGTTGCCATTGATTTGGTATATCTCTGGAGTTTTCATTGGATTTTGACCCATACCGTGATTTGGGATTTTGAAATCAAGGCAGTTTCTCTATTGTTGATACAAAAGGTTTTGGCATTAAATTGATTTGACCATTACACCATGGTTGCAATGTTATTGATGATGTCGGACCCCCAGGACGACGATGCCTAGAGAATCGTGATGGTGATGCCTCCGAAGTCTCAGCACTGGTCAGCCCTGGAGGTTCTTCGGGTGTTGGGATGCCTGGAAGTGAAACACGTTCCGAAGGGCTAGGGACATCTTTGCCATGGTGAGCCTCGGAGGTTCCTTGTGATGTTAGGTGGGGTGTGAGATACCTAGAGGTGTAACATAACATGCTCCGAATGCCTGGTGACTTAAATATGCAACCGGAGGCCTTCGCAATGCTAGGCAGGGTGCAATATGCCTGGAGGGACGCGAACACTGGTCCTCTGAAAGATGGTGGTACTGAGTCGTGATAAACTGACTTTTAAACATCTACTTGTTTCATTGTACTATGCACACTCATTGCTTTAGCTATGAGCCCTGTTTTGGATTGCATGGAAGCAGATGAAGATAGTTATACGTAATATACTTTAGTAGAGCTTTAACTGGTGAGTAGTCGTACTCACCCCTCGTGGGGGCTAATATATTTCAGAGTGATAAAGATGCCACCGTTGCCAGAGGACGATGATGGAGGCTCAAGTGGGGTAGAGTAGTAGGGGACGAGGACAGCAATGAATTTTTGGGACACCGGCACTTGAAGATAGACGACATTGTAAATGGCTTTTGATGTACCGACGAACGACGACTATCAAATATATGTAACTAAAAAGTGCCCGGTTGTTATTCATGTGTATATCTAGTGTGCATCATTTCATAGTTTAGGAATGGAGTTGAAGGATCCACTTCCGCAATGATATAGCGCAGAGGCCAATGAAAAATGTCATAGACCCCCAAACTCGTGGATCCAAGGGTATTAGAATAAAGGGCATCCAAGTTAAGGAAAGAAGTGTGGCGACCCTAACGGATCGGGGCCGTTGGGGGCATCACATATTGGCCATGATTCCTAAGCCTTTGTCGAATGACCCTCAAGCCATGTGCCACCATCCTTTGGTGGTTCAAGCCCTCGCAGTGGGCTGCCAAGTGCTGTCAAGCCACCACCGTGCCCTTGCTGAGAGCCATCGCCACCATTAACTCTTTTCGTCACTTGTCGTAGCCTAAATTCGAGAGTGAGTGGCTTTCTAATCATTACTTAGGGTTATGATCACACTTAGGACTTAGTACTACTCTAATAATAGGTTATCATGGTATGGGATAAGTAGTAGTGATAAGCTATCAGATATGTGCTAAATAGTAATTATAGGTTATAATGATAGGTGATAACTAGTGGTGATCACGATGAGTGATAGTTAGACACGATAAGATAATTAAATGCGTTAAACTATTCTTATCGAATGCGATAAGCTATCATGATAGGTGATACTTAAATGCAATAAGCTATCAGATGGGCTATAATGTAATGTGATAAGCTATCGTTAGAAGTTATCATTGGATGCGATAAACTATCTTAATTGTGATAAGTGCAAATCATGTTGTGAATTTTAAAGTGGTTAGTACCTATTGGATGCTGGTTTTAAAGATAGCATGAGTTTAGGAAATCCCTAATTTGAAATGGGTTTGTATTCTTGGCATTCTATAATTATAAGTAATAAGTACTTATGAAAGGCTACTTTGAAAGATTTTTTTTCTAAATTATTTAAATTGAATCATGATGTGATACATTATGAGATTGATGCATAATTGCTTTGGCAAATGATTAATTGGGAAGGAAGAGCTTCAAGAGAATGATTCGGAGTTCTTACAAAGCACAACCATGCAGTACCAATGATGGCATGATAATATGACATGATTATACTGTTGGGGTTTCATGAATCATGTATAAGTAAAATAAATGAAAAGAACGCAGTGGAAAAAAATGATATATTTTATACATGGTTCTTCGAAGCTGCTGTTTGTGCATTTTAATCAAAATTCTAAAGATAAAGGGGAGTTAAACGGAACGGATTAATCTGAAGCCGATGGATTAGGGTTTGCGAACTGTTGTCTGCAAGTTCTGCTGTGATGGATGATTCAATGCAGAACCGATTAAGTGGAAAGGGACCGAGTTTTCGAACTCCCTCCTCTCCTAGAACTGACCGTCTTCCTTCGGTTGTTCCCTCTTTGGCTGTGGAGAATCGTAATGTCCCGTCTGCTTCTGCTGGTATCGCGAATTCGCGACCGTCCACTGTAGCTCGTAGAGGACGTCCGGCTTTCAGGGGTAGATCTAAATCTGTTCGACCCCGCTCAAGGGGCGAATCAAGAAAGCCTGTTCCTCGTTCATGGGCTTCCGTAGCTAGTGCTACTAACAAAGGCTATGATCTAGAATTCTCGCCTCCTCAGATTGTAAGTAACAAACCAGTCGTGCATATGAATGAATCTGACTTGCAAGCTGCGGATCCAAAGCTGTATGACTGTCTTGTTGGCTATTTTATCGGTAGAAAGTTACCGTTTAAGGTTGTTGAAGAGCCCCTGAAGAGAGCTTGGGGACCGGCATTGGTTGAAGTCCTGTCTAACGGAAGGGGATTGTTTCTCCTATGGATCCCTGATAAGGATTTCAGGAGGAAACTCCTCGAGGGCGGTCCTATAACCGTGGCGAGAATCCCCTTTATACTGCAGCAATGGCAGCCGGGAGTTGAATTTAAGAGAGACACTCACATGGCTGTTCCGATATGGGTGAGATTGAGGAACCTTCCTTTTGCGTATTGGTTAGCCCAGGCCATTGGAAAGGTAGCTAGTGCTGTTGGCAGACCTTTGTATGTCGACCAAAGAACGGAGCAGATGTCTATGCTCACATTTGCCCGTGTGTGTGTTGAAATAACGGTTCAGCAGACCTTGTACGAGTCTATAGACTTGGTTACGGAAGGGAAAACAGATGTGGTTGAAGTTGAATATGAATGGAGGCCATTAGTCTGCACCAAATGTGGAATGTTTGGCCGTAGCCGCAAAAATACTGTTCCTGTTCTTATTCCTGCTACTGTAGAGGATGCTAATGTGGGTCATTCAGAATCTAATTCTAAGACGAACTCTGAGCCTAAGTCGGTATCCACCAAGGGGAAGGAAGTGGCTGTTCCAACCTCATCCGAGCAAAAGGATGATAGCTCTCACGCTCCTAGGCGAGACCTAGTTTCTGCAGATACGGTTGCTGGTACTGATACTTCAAGATCTATGTTCATTGGAGAATCAAGCACTCATTGTATGGTGCCTTCTCGCCCAACTGAGAATGATCATCTGATCAATGCTGATTTAATTGAGCATGAAAATGCCGAGATGGGCTGGAAGCAGATTAAACGAAAGAGCAAAAAACAAAGGAAGAAACAGGCAGCCAGAGAAGCTATTGAGGCTGCTCGAAGGGCGGCGAACTCCACGGTATCCTTCGGCTTATCGCCTATTACGGAGGAAGGCCAGGTGCAAAAGAGTGACACTATTATCCAAGAAGAAGGCCCTCAAGTAGAGACCTCTGTCCCCAAACGCTCAATCTCCTACTGTGGCTGACCCTCCTAGATCGGATCCTTCTATGGTCCAAGAGACCTCTGAAGATATTTGTAATTCAAGTGTTCATGATTACTCTGATGAGGACCCTTCGAATGTTGAAGAACGCACAAGCAATAAACCGAATCTGCACTTGATTGAAAGCCTACAAGATCAACTTGCTAAGCTGCTGGAAGATTCGCCTCTCCCTGTTGGTGCGAAGAAGCCTGTTAAGGGCTCCAAGACCGCTAGGAAGAGGTAAGCCATTTCATGCATGTTTTTTGGATGTTTTTTGGATTTTGGAACATTAGGGGTATTCTCGATCTGTTAAGGCATGCGGAAATTAGGCGCCTTGTTGCAGTTAATAATCTTTGTTATATTGGCCTGATCGAGACGAAAGTTCCGAAAGACCCCTTTTATGAAATCTCGTTCACCCTTATTAGGGGTTGGGAATGGGTTGCGAACTATAATTGCTCTCCCCGGGGGAGGATTTGGGTCGGGTGGAACCCGGATTTTGTCTTCTTCTCCCCTATCTCTATTAATGAGCAAGCTATCCATGGCTGTCTTAAGTTTAATATTACTGGTTCCAGTTGCTGTGTTTCTGCTATATATGGGCAACATTCTTTTGTTCGTCGTAGACCGCTATGGTCAGATCTTCAACACTATAATGCTATCTTTCAGAATGAGGCATGGCTGGTTGAGGGGGATTTTAATGCAATTAAAGACCCCTCAGACAGAGTTGGTAGTTCTACCAATTGGATTCCCTATTTTGATGAATTTGCAAACTGTTTAGCTCAAACTGAGTTGACGGACCTCAGATTTGTGGGCCTCCGGTATACATGGTCTACTTCGGCAGGCAGCTCAAGGAAGTAGATTAAGATTGATCGAGTTTTGGTAAATAATAAGTGGAACGTGGATTTTTCCTTTTCTGAGGCGGCTTTCCTTAACCCGGGCATATCAGATCATACACCAATGATAGTTAAAGTTCTTCAACCGCCTCGCTCAATGAAGCCATTCAAGTTCTTTGAATTTTGGGAGGAACATCCGGACTTCAAGTCCATTGTCCGTCAGGTATGGGATATGTCGGTGATAGGTGTTCCTAGGTTTCAGCTAGTATCTAAGCTCAAGTTGTTAAAGGCCCGCCTCAAGCTCCTCAACCGAGAAGCTTTCTCGGAGATCTCACAAAGAACATTGGAAGAGAGAGAGGCCCTTAGTGCCGTTCAATCCGATCTCCAATCTAACCTGATGAATCCTCAGCCTGCCGAAAGGGAGAGGTGTTGTCGTCGGGATTTTGTTGATCTAAGGAATCAAGAGGAGTCCTTTTACCGTCAAAAATCTAGAATTCAGTGGCTAAAAGGAGGAGATAAAAACACGAAATTTTTCCACCAATCGGTCAAAAGGAGGCACCTCAGTAACCGAATTCTATCCATTAAAGATTCCTCTGAGACTATTATAACTTATCTATCGGCGTGCCCTAGGTTTTTATTAATTTCTTCTCCTCATTGCTATGTCCGCATGAGGCTTTATCTAAACCATCTTTTGAGGAGTTGAAACGTGCTATACGACGACCCCTTAATGATGAGCAGATTCGTGTCTTCAATGAACCAGTCACAGATGACGACATCAAATCCACTCTATTCTCACTTGCAAAGGGCAAGGCCCCAGGCCCAGATGGTTTCCCATCGGAATTTTTCAAGTCTAATTGGGAGATTGTAGGTCCCTCGGCATTGCTGGCTGTTCGGGACTTCTTCCACTCCGGGAGACTACTCAAAGAGGTAAACGCGACGATCCTTGCTCTTGTGCCTAAAATTCCCAATGCGAGTGCTTTGTCGGATTTCAGACCGATTGCTTGTTGTAATACCATTTACAAAGTTATCACTAAGATACTAATTGAATAGCGACCGTGTTGAATGAGGTGGTCAGTGAATCTCAAAATGCAATTGTGAAAGGCAGGAGAATTAGAGATAACATCCTCCTTACCCAAGAACTCTTTGCGGGCTTTCATCTTCATCCTTATCTTCCAAAATGTGCAGTTAAGGTTGATATTCACAAAGCATATGACACGGTGGATTGGGACTTCTTGGAAAGTGTTCTCGGTGCATTCCAGTTCCCGAAAGGATTCATCAAATTAGTTATGGCTTGCGTTCGGACTCCAAGATTCTCGACAGCCATCAACGGTGATCTTCATGGTTTTTTTCCGGGCGGCCGTGGCCTTAGACAGGGCGATCCCATGTCCCCATACTTATTTACATTAGTAATGGAAGTATTTTCTGGAGTGTTAACTTCCCGCACGGCGAACCAGGACTTTAAATATTTCTGGAGGTGTAAACCGATTCGACTATCACACCTGTTCTTTGCCGATGATGTTTTTCTATTTTCCCAAGCGGATTGGTCCAGGGTGTCCATGCTAAAGAGAGCCCTTGACATCTTCTCTTCGGATTTCAAGAAGGTAAGCTCCTTGTCCGTTACTTGGGAGTTCCTATTATTTCCTCTAGACTGAGTAAGGCCGATTGTATTGCTTTGACGGACTGCATCACTGCTAGAATCCAATCTTGGACTCACCGGTTCTTATCATTTGCGGGTAGAATACAACTCATCTGTTCGGTGCTCCATGCCATTCAATCGTTCTGGACGAGTGTATTTACTCTTCCTTCCTCGGTTCTGGACAATATTGAAAGAATCATGAGACAGTTTCTATGGAAAGGAACGGCCCTGGGCCGTGGTGGAGCTAAGGTTGCATGGGAGAACGTTTGTCTTCCTAAAAATGAAGGTGGATTGGGTATCCGGAATCTGAGGGATTGCAACAAAGCTTCAATGGTAAAATTTATATGGTTCCTCTTCCACGATAAGGAATCGTTATGGTGTCGATGGATCCATTCCATCTTCTTAACCAAAAGGAACTTCTCGATTGTGTCCCAACCCAGATTATGCTCCTGGTCTTGGAAAAATATTCTCCAACTTAGAAGTTATTTTCAAAATTCCTTTAGATGGAAGGTTGGAAACGGCTACACAGTGTCCCTATGGTATGATTACTGGTTATCGTGTGTTCCGCTTGATGCATTCGTGCCCTCATCATTCAGAAATAGACTTCGCATCCCTGACCATGCGGTTGTTGCTGACCTTTTCTCTTCGTTGGGCCGGCCCTTAAGGGAATGCTTGGTGAGATGAGGTATATCTCTTCCAGAGTTGACTTCGGGCAATGACAGGTTTATCTGGTGCAGTCATCCCTCCAGTTTATTTTCGATTTCATCAGCATGGAACCTTATTAGAGCCAAGAAATCTCCGGTTAACTAGGCGCCTCTAATATGGGATTCCGCTATAGTCCCTCGCTACCAGTTCATTCTCTGGCTAATTGTAAAGAATCGCCTTCCCACCCAGGTAATGCTTCTATCCTATGGTCGTATTGACTATAGTGTGTGTGCCTTCTGTAGTGAAGTCCCTGATTCAAGAGATCATCTTTTCTTTGGATGTCGCATCTCGGCTTCTTTGGCCTTCTTTTGGGCCGCCAGATGCAACCTTCCTTGGAGAAATCGATGCTAGGATGAGGTACTCTCTTGGGCCCGGAAGTTCCTATCTGGAAATGACTTCTATCACAGAATAGTTCGGTTCTCCTTTGGTGCCCTTTGCCATCTCATCTGGAAGAAGAGGAATGCAATCATTTTCAGAGGTCAATCTCTTCAGGTGCCGGCCCTCAAAAATCACCTTATCAAGGTGGTTACAGATAAAGCCATCACCTTTAAGAATGTCTCTCCCTCTTCGAGGAATCAAAGACTTCAAAGAGGATAGGGCTTCGACCCAGGCGTGTTTCTAACTGGATCTGCTCCTTAATCGCTATGTGCTTCTCTCATTTCCGTTCTGCATTCCCAGGCTATTCACTGGAGGGTTGATGGGTCCATCACCGCGTCGGTGCTCCTTGGATGTTGCCTTCGTGTATCTTTTACATCGGGTCTTGTATCTTTTACATCGACTCCCCCTCACTTTTGCCAATCGGTTAAGAGTGTGGGTTATGGAGCCGATCTTTTGTACATTTGTCCAACTCTCGAAGGGAGTTAAACGGATTACCTCTCGAAGCAAGCTTTATTCGAATTGGTTTGCATGCTCTACAGTTCGAGACCCATAAACGTCATACCTCTAGTTCAGACACACCAACAATGGACATCGAACGGAAGAGAGAACTTTCAGGTAATTACCACTATGGTCATGCTAGCAATCTCGTGGAGACAATCCACCGTATCCTTGATATTTTTAGTCATGGCCCAAACGAGGAAGAATCCCTCTTTTTCTCACGTCTCAAAAACACAAGAACACACACCCTTTGCTCTATTTTTTGCAACCATTTTTTATGTCCCAAAAACATTTTTTATATATATATATATATATATATATATATATATTATTAGTTATTAAAGGCAACGCCCATATCATGCGCGTTGCAAATGGTCAACAAGAAATGCTGACCATTTGCACATTAATTAATTAAGTAAGTAATTAATTAATTAATTAATTAATTAAATGAATAAATAATTAATTAATCATTCCCCTTTAAAAATAAAAAAGAACATAATCTTTATATGTACGTTTGGGAATACATTAACATATATTCACATTGGGCATATATATGCATCATAGGCAAATAGGCTCGTGACTATAATACAAATTAAATTAAATCTCATTTAATTTAATTTCCAGTCAACACAATTCGATTGCAGTAATTGCAAACACATTTCCAACAGACATTCTTTGGTTAATCACTAAGCTGATGGTAAGACTTTTACTAACACATTTGTACTCCCAAAAGAATTAACTGTCCCTATTAATCTTTAGGTCCTACAAGACATGATTGACATCTAGCAATATGTCATTGCTACCTAGATAGTGAATGTTTTAAGAACATAATGAACCTGTCAGTTTTGGCTATAGTGTAATTTAATCCCTCTATCTTACTATGTCTCAATCAAACAAAAACCATGGAATATTTGTCAAGTCACCAATTCGATCATATGCATAAATTTAATTGACATGCATTTTATTTGAGGCATAAACAATTTATTCTCAATTACAGCCTCGATCAAGGATTTCAATTCGATCATAATACTCAATGACATGTGACTCATCATTCCCTTAAGTATCCAATACTTAATAGTGAATTTATGAACACACCGGTCTCAACAGGATTATAAATATCCACTTAATAATCCATTGACGAAGAATGATTTAAAGATCCACCTAACTATGAACCCATCACATATATTCTTGACGTTTGAAGAATAGGTCTAGTTGCAACTGATCTTATGGAATCATTCATAAATATGAAACAATTAGACATATAAATGAATACATCATTGCCTTTAATTAAATAATGATAATGATAGTACAACTGAAATCTCTAACATGTAACTATGACATAGTAGCTATAGGGTATACATCCAACATGTACGTGATTTTTGCTATTGCATCATGTGTGAGTATCATACCACCGAAGACCACATAGTGGATTCCGTACATGTATGATTACGAGGGATGATGTCGAAGGATTTCGAATTCTCCCATAGAATGCCATTCGCGGATGAATTTTAGAATGAAACTCTTTAATTGGAATGTCGTCTTCGGGTGAGGTCAAGATGCTACCATGCCCGATGGGGCAAGAGATGCAGAGTTAAGCCGGAAGGCCATTCTCGTGAGTGTCAGTCATGGCTCAGAGCAATCATGATAATCTAGACTGTGCATGGAATTAGCATGGAATTATTATTATCAATGCCTAGATTATTGAATTGTGATTGTCGTATACTTAATGGAATGGCGCGCCCACATATAAATTATTTATGCTATAATTGGATACATGGTAGAGTATTGCATGTTGAGTGACCTAATTCCTATTAATGGAATGGCACATCCACTATGATGCACTTTGCTATCAATATGCCATCGATAAATAAGTTGCATGTTTAGGGCGACTTTGAGGTGAATTACCTCCCTACACAAGGATTAGGGAGCTTACAAAATTTTATCTCACTATTGTTATTTAAATGATTTCAGTTGCTTAGCATGTCTCAACCAATTCACCATGTCCAACTCAGGGTTCCTGTGGACCAAAGTTTCGAGATGACCTGATATCCAATTATGGGGAGGGACATTCGCTATGAGCGATACATGACCACTATATGGGCAGATGAAGGGTCACCAAACCTAGTATGTGGCATCCTAGAATTTCTTACCAACCTTTAGGGGTGATCTAATCCATGTCTTACATTAAGACTTTGGCCAAGCTTTCGGTGGATAATTATTTGATAGGAGAATTCTATTTTGGCCATATGAATTATGGATTGGAATTTATTAAGTTGGGTCACAAAGTTTTGGTGAAAAATAAATCTCAATTAGGTGTGTGTGTGTGTGTGTCTATATATATATATATATAATTAAGGATTAGGTAAATTAATAGGATGAGGATGGGCTGGACAATTAAAAGCCCAAGCCAGCCCATTACCTCACCCCATCTTCAGCCGGCCCACGAAGCCGAAGGAGAGGAAGCAGCCGTTGGCCCATGGCTCGCCCAAGCCCAGCCGAAAAATGGAGGCCCATCTTGCATGAAGAAGGCCATTTGTCCCAAGAGAATTGCCAAGCGTTCCCCATGCACATCCAATGATTGCTCATCATTCAGGGGAAGAAAAATTAGGGGAAATGATGGCCGGCTTAAGCGAGAAAGAGAGGGAGAGAGAGGGGTTTGTCCGAAGAGAGAAAGAGAGGAGAGAAAGACAAGAAAGAAAGGAAGAGAGGAAGAAGAGAAGAGGAAAGGAGGAGAGGCCGTGCGTTCGCCGTCTGTCGACCGTCGCCGTGTCCCGCCGCCGTTGTGCTCGTTGCTTGCTCGGTTTAGAGGCAAAAGGGATGTTTGAGACTAGTAAACTGTTCTTGAGGAAACAGTTCGACCTTGGATGTTCTATTGGCTTGCATGTGTTGTTTGAGTTGGATTTTGGCCGTGACTTCTAAATGAAAGTTGTTAAGGACTTCTTGAAATATAAAATATTCAAATTTGAGACAAAACAAACAAGTATAAGCAGGTGAAATCTTCATTCTTCGGAGAGACAAGATCTGGAATTCGTTGTGCTAACCTTTAGTGGTTTCGTGGTCTGTAAAGTAACCTTCTTGTGAAAATCTCACCTTGATCTCTTAACTAAAGTTGTAAAGGATATCTTGAGGTTTAACATATAAAAAATTTAGAGAAAACCAACAAGAATAGGTAGGTGAAATCGTGGTTTTTCGGAGGGTGCTGACTCTGAAAATTTCGGTACCAAGAACAGAAGTTTTAACCGCATATATTTAATTATCTAGGACAAATCTGACTTTGATTCCTTCATGAAAAATCTACCTTAGGGTCTTGACTACCACAGGGTATTTAATCGGAAATATTTCTAAAACCGCATAATCTAACACGTTCGGACTTACTCAGTTTTAGTGCGTGGGCCATATCATTTTGCATGAAGTTCTTTCAGCAAAGTGTTCTTCATGAAGTATCTCTCTTTATGTCTTCCCTACAACATATTTAAATTTCATAATTTTGAAGTTCATTTTCCTATTTAACTAAAAATGTTTCAAAAACTGTGCAAGTTAAATAGTTATAATAATGGTGCTGTGATGCTTGGTCTATATCGAATGATATGAAGGCCTTTTGGTGTAGTGTTCTTCATGAAATATCTGCCCTTATACCTTGACTATCACATGTTCACATTCCATAATTTTTAAAAGGTCATTTGGGTATTTAATGGAAATATTTTCTAAAACTATGCAAGCTGGGTTGTGCGAATTTCAAAGGCTGTAATACATGGACTTTTCCGTTTCGCATGGGCCCCATGAATTGTATTGTTGTAGGTGATTGAATCTCGCTGCACATGTGATGATATTTGACAGTAGATATATAATGAAAAGCTGAAATTCACTTGATTGCCATTACATCATGTACCACGTTGAGATTGAGACAAAAATTGTCAATTTGAGTTATGATGAATGAGGACGCTGTCGGAGGTGTGAGCCAACAATGCCCTGGGAGTGTCAGGATGCCTGGGATGTGGGGGTGCCTGATGCCTAGAATGTGGGGGTGCCGAATGTCCTCAGGAGTTTTGAGATGCGCAGAATGTGGAGGTGTCAGAAGCCTCGGTGGTGTGTGCCAAGGGGATACCTCGTGATGCCAGTTGGGTATAAGATGCCCGGGATGTAGGGGTGCCGGATACCCAGTGGTGTGTGCCAGAGGTTACTCGTGATGCTAAGTGGGGTGCGAGCGATAAAATGTGGGATGCAATCACTGGTCCCGGGAAAGAGAAATGTGGTGATGCAATTAGAAGATAAAAAGTTGAAATTGAATCATGCATGGTGTGGTGACATGTATGCATGGCTATATGATATAATATGCAAGGAACATATGCACATCAGGCATGGATATGCATGAATGCATGATGATGAGTGCATGGTTGTGTATGCACCTATGGCATAATGGGATATACATGAATGCTTGATGACGAGTGCATGGTTGTGTCTACACCTATGGCATGATGGGACATGCATGGATGCATGATGATGAGTGCTTGTTGGTGTATGCACATATGGTATGATGACATATGCATGTCTGCAAGGTAAGTTATGCTTGGATGCATGAATGATATGTGCTTTGTTTGTGATGTTTTGATTGTTCTATGTGATGCATTGAGTAGTTTAATGGATCTTTTACCTGTTGAATGGTTGTACTCACCCATTTTGGGGACTAACATTTCAAATTAGAAAGACGCCGCTCCCTTTGGTCACGCAGGGTACCCTTTACTGCCTTCCTTCTGACATGGAGGTCAAGTGTTCAGAAATCGATTGTGTTACCATCCCTGGTCTGACTTTTATTCGAGTTGCGTACTGGTGATGTATGATGTGGGCCTGGCTAGGGGCCCGATCATCCAAGAGTGATACGAGGGATGTTGCCGCCGCCACCGCCGAATGCGCCAAGATGGGTGTGATGGCCCGCGTGAGGAGTGGAGAGCTGACAAGTGATCGATATAGGGGTCAAAATCTCTTCTTGAGTTATGGCCAAGTTTAGCTAAAAGTCTTGGCCTTTCCTTTTTGTTGTACCAACCCGAGAGATCCATCATGAAAATATATAAATAAAAGTGTCTTGGCTTTATCTTTTCTTATGATGCGTAGTTGGTGTGCATTGCATTATGATTATTTGAGGGGGGGATGGTGAGACTTGTTTATGCTTCCGCTAATAAGTTGCGTTGGGACCGTTTTAAAAAAAAAAAATGCCTAGAAACTACAATGCTTCTACTAAGAAGAGATGTAACTAGTGTTTATCAGGTGGAGTGATAGGTACCTGTGGAGTTTCGAGGTGCCATATAGTACCCCATTGCTTAATAGCTTGGTATATTTGGGTTGGGGAAGACCTATACGGCCCTCTCCAAGGCTTTCATGGACACCCATGTGCGAGACCTGGCACCCCATAAATCTAAATGTCCTTGACAAAGCTATTGATGCGGCGGCATCCAACGTAGCTCCATCGACCAACTCAGAACCATTGATACTTATCCAAGCCAATAAAGAAGTTGGGCATTATGTGCTTCGATGGATCATTTTGAATGAATAAAGGTAATTACTTATCGATACTTTATGGTATATCGATAACTATCAATGGGAGGTCATTTTAGATATTTTGTATGACCAGTTGATGAAGTTTCAGGAGGATCATTTTCTGGTCAAGGGAGGAGCTCGAATTTTGGGAAGGCTAAAGGTTCACAAATGCGGTTCAAGAATATGGAAAGCCAATGGTTCAAGAACATGGAAAGCTAACGGTTCGAGAATGCGGAAGGCCGAAGATTAAAGGCATTTAGTTTCCGTGTTAATAAAGGCTTTTTATTAAGTTCCTAGGTGTTTTTATTTTATGTAGCTCAAGAGTCGAACGTTTAAGTTCCTAGGTCATTAAAGTTTGTTTTTAATATTTCCTAAGGCTAAAATCCTCCTATAAATAGAGGAAACTATCCAATGTAGGGGAGATACGAATTTTATGAATGAAAATGGTGAGATTTCATCTACTTGAGTGAATTCCTTCAAATAGTGGATGTGGCGCCCCGAAACACCTTAGGTCGCCACAGGCACCTATTGCTACACCTAATGGACACTAATTACATCTCTTAGAAGAAGTGTCACAGTTCATGGACATTTTTTTTTTTTTTTGAATATGGTCCCAGGGCGACTCATTAGCGGAAGCATAATTTAATATCGCCATTTTTCCCTCCAACAATCGTGATACAATTGCACACCACTAAACATCATTAAAAAAGATAAAGCCACGACACTTTATTTACATATTTCCATGATGGGTTTCCTTGGATCGGTACATCAAAAGATAGGCCAAAACTTATAACTACACTTGGCCATAACCCCAAAAGGAAACACCCTCGACCCACTATGTCTATCGTGCAAGATCCCCAATCAACTAGTGTCGGCTATTATCCCAAAAAGTTGCAGCTCCTACTTCTCACGCACAAGCCCTCACACCCATCCCAGTGCATCAAGCGGTGGCGGCGGCAGTGGCAACATCCCAGGCATCACTTCGTTCCGACGAACATGAACGGATATGAACTCCTGAATGATAGTGCCCTCAGCCAGGCCCACGTCATACATCACTAAGGCGCAAACTTGAATAAATGTTAAACTAGGAATGGTGGGACAGTCGATCTCCACACACTCGACCTTTACATTCGAAGGGAGGCCGTAAAAGACGCCCCGCGTGATAGCAGGGAGTGGCATCCTGCTAATCTGAAATGTTGGTCCCCGAAAGGGTGAATACAACCACTCAGTAGGTCAACAACCAATAAACCACTCAATGCATCATGCCATACAATCATCACAATCATAGCATCACATGTCATTAAAGCATCCATGCACAATTTACCCTGATATCATGCACATGTCATCACACCTCATGTACATACATTATCACATAGTCATCATCATCATGTCATTCATTTAGCATCATCATGTCATTCACTCATCATCATCATATCATATGTACCATCATGCCATAGGTGCACATATATCCAAGCACTCATCATCATCATATCATATGTATCATCATGCCATAGGTGCACATACATCCATGCACTCATCATCATCATGCATCCATGCACTTATCATCATCATATCACATGCACTCATCATCATTATGTCATACATATATCATCATGCATAATTCAATTTCAATTCCCCAATTTCATCCTTTCATTTTGGGCCACCACATTTCTTTTTCGTAGGACCAAATGTTTGCATCCCACATTCATCACTCGCATCCCACCTGGCATCGCGAGAACCATCCGGCACAATACCTGCGAGGCATCTCGTACCCCACATGACATCACGACGCATCCCCGGCTCAACACCAGCCAGGCTTCCGGCTCCCCACTCTCCAGGCATCTTGAAACTCCTGAGGACCCTCCGACATCCGGCCGTTCCAGGCCACCGCGCAACAGGCCGTACCCTTCTAGCCAGGCATCCCGACAGTCCTGGGGCATCGTCGGCTCACACCTCCGACGACCTTCTCACTTATCTTAATTCACATCTTCAATTATAGTTCAATTTTAAGATGGCATGTAATGTGATGGAAATCAAGATCTTTTTCATCCTTTTCATCCTTTGATTCATATATGCATTTCCAATCATCACCATGCATGCAGCAAGACACAATCATTCATAACAATACAATTCATGGATTCTATACAAATTAAAATAGTCCATATATCATGCCTTTTTGAAGTTTACAAAATTCCAGCTTGTACCATTTTAGAAAAATTTTAAATTAAAAATCCATATGATTCTCAAAAATATGAAATCAGGACATGTGATAGACAAGACAATAAGATAACAATTTCATGGAGAACACATGCCCAAACGAGTTTCACACAAGAAAATATAATTCACACAGTTACAGCATGTAGTTTAGGATAAAATCAGATTGTGCAGTTTTTGAAATAATTCGATTAAAATATCCGAATGACCTCCGAAAATTATGAAATTTTACCAGGTTGTATTTAAGACCCTAAAGTACATTTTACATGTACAAATCAAGGCCACATTCGTTCTAGATAATTTTCTATAGGCGTCCGAATCTCATGTTTCTAGCACCGAAACGTCCAGTATAGCTATCTGCGAAATATCGAGTTTTCACCTACTTATCCTTCTTCGTTTCTTCTCAAATTTTGATATGTTTTGCCTCAAGAGGTCCCCTACAACTTTCATTCAGGAATCTAAGTGAAATTTCCAAAGAATAGTCACCATATGGGTCCAAGAAGTCTCGGGTGTCCAGTACCGTGTTTCCAGATTTACCATCTTCAACAGAAAGTCGATTCACTAGGCTACACTTGGTCATTTTACCTCAAATTTGAGTATGTTGGTCTTTAGGAAGTTCTCTACAAGTTTCATGAAGAAGTCAAGGGGAAATTCTCGGTAAAAAGACACATGCAACCCACAAAACTACCAAAAGGTCAGCAAGGCAGTTCCAGATCTAGTGTCTTCGTAGGAGGAGGGCTTTGCCCCTTAAAACTCAGCCTTTTTGTCCCAAATTTTAGTATGTTATACTTTGAGATTTTTTCCACAACTTTCATGAAGGAGTCGAAGTCAAAATGCAACTCGAAACATGCGTGCAAGCCTCTACAAGTTTCTGGGTCAGGCGGTTTAGACGAAATCAGCAAGCTTTTTCAAGAACAAGTCACATTAGCTTCGGTTTTGCCTACCCTAAACATCCGAGATCTACCGCCAAACAATCACACATGCAAGAAACACGTGCAAGAGTAGAAATTCATCCTAACTTGCCTCTAAGATCAAGCAGACGACGGCAAACGGAAGGCACACCGGTGACGGACGGACGGACGGCATGCGGGTGAGCAGCTCCTTTTCTCTCTCGATTTCTCTCTTTCTCTCGCAAGCCACTCTCTCTCTCTCTCTCTCTCTCTCTCTCTCTCTCTCTCTCTCTCTCTCTCACAACTTCCTCTCTCTCTCTTTGGCTTGGCCGAATCCTCAACCGGCCACTCTCTCTCCCCCTTTTGTTTCCCCTAAATCCCATCATTAGCAATGATGGTGTGCCTCTCCACAAGCCAATGCATGGAGCCTTCCCTTTTGCCACTTGGCAAGGCTCATGCAAGATGGGCTTGGGCTTGGAAGAAGTGGCCGGCCATTCCTCCCCTCCTTGGTCGACGGCCACCTCTCCATGGGCCGGCCAATTTGGTCCACTTTAGGTCCATACTCTTGGGCCTAAATTTTAATCCCTAATTTCACTTTTAATAAGCCATCTTTAATTCTTTCATTTATAGATTCCAAATTTTAAATTTCACATGGCCAAAATCTTGTAACATTTTATCTATAGGAATTTAGTCTATGAGGTGCATAGCCAAGAATAGATTGTTCTCATTAATTTATCCTATAATACTAATTTCGAAAATTCATGAACACAAGCATATATCACTTAGCCTTAAGAGAAAACTAATGGCTAAAACATAGACCATAGGTAATTTCATTACCTAATTATGGGCTTTAATACACCTTAGAGCTTGTCTTGAATTTTTTTGGGATGCCACAGTAGATAACTCCTTTCGGTTTCTTTATCCTTGGAGAGTAGATCACTCCTTGGTAGTGAGCCAAGAAACCCTTTATCCTTGGCTGGTCGAATCTTTAGGCCTTGGCGTTGAGCTTCTCCTATCCCGAAGTCCTTTATCCTTGACTGGTGGAAGCTTTAGGCCTTGGTGGTGACCTTTGTAGATCTCGATCATCTTCTTCGATTGGTGGTGTGACCTTTATACCTTGGAAGGAGATCGCTCTATCTTTTCTTATTCCTTTTCGTTTCTTCACCATATACACTACTCCATACACCTAACCACAACAATCCCCTTTGAAAAATCTTTGTTCTTGAATCACTCATCAAAATATTGGTATAAGAGCTCAAGGTTCATCTCATTTGAGTGATTCCTTTCTTTGTTCTATTACAAATTCCTCATGGATGATCAAGTTCCAAGAGGCTTGACTTTGGAGCAAGCGCAGAATGAAAGGTGAGATCGTGCCATCCAAAATCTTCAACAACAAATGGAGCGAGTCCTCAATCTTCTAGAAAATCCGGGGAGACAAGGACAATCAGCAAGGCGTCCCAACAAACGGCATCGACATGACGACTCCGAATCTTCTGATGGCGATTCCGAGTCCACTGGAGACAACCGAATGATTATGCATTCTAGTGATTCTGAATCTCCAATTCGAAGACGAAGACGAAGAGGGAGGCATAAGGAGGATGAAAGATACATTAAGGTGGAGGTCCTTGGGTTTGACGGTAATCTCAATCCCGACGACTTTGTTGATTGGCTACACACAACCTAACGATTTTTTGACTTCAAGTCCCATTTGGATGAGAAGGAATGCAAGGTTGCTCTCCTAAAGCTGACCAAATATGCTTCTCTCTGGTGGGAAAATCTAAAGCATCAACGAGCAAGGGAAGGAAAAGGCCGGATCAAGTATTGGGAAAAACTCAAGAAGTTGATGAAGAAGAGGTTCTTGCCCGACAACTATAAGCAAGATCTCTTCTCAAACTGAATTCCCTACGACAATAAGGGATGAGTGTCGGAGAATACATTCGTGAATTTTAACAACTCAAAATGAGGGATGAAGTTCCCGAAGTTCCTGAGCAAACCATTGCTCGCTTCCTTGGCGGCATGAATCGAGAAATTGCTGATATGGTTGAACTTCAACCGTATTGGTCCTTTGAAGACATATGCAAGTTAGCCATAAAAGTTGAAAAAGTATTGAAGAGCAAGAGGTGTTCCTCCAAAACCTCAACAAAGGCGACATCCTATTTTAGGGGTGCTTCCTCAAGCAAGGGCGAGCGTACGTCAACAAAAGACAGAGGCAAGGGAAGACTTGTAGGGCCTTCCAAAGAAGTCCAAAAGAAGTTTGAAGGCGATGCAAGGAAATGCTTTAAGTGCCATGGTTTTGGGCATTTACAAGCAAATTGTCCAAATTGAAGAGTTATGACTCTTCAAGAAATTGAGGAGATCAATTTGGTGCTTCAAAAGATTGAGTGCAATCAAGGCCAAAATATTGCTAAATCAGATGGGGAAGAAGAAGTTGAGAGGTCAAAAGTTGTATGCTAAAATGGAGAAATGTGAGTTCTTCTCTCCAAGCATTGTTTCTTGGTTATGTGGTTTCCAAAGATGAAATCTCTGTTGATCAAACTAAGGTGAAAGCTATGAAGACTTGGTTAGTTTCGAAGTCCATTTCTGATGTAAGAAGTTTTCATGGACTTGTTTCTTTCTATTGACGTTTTGTCAAAAACTTTAGTACCATCATGGCTCCTATAACCGAATGCATGAAGAATCGTGCTTTTGAATAGACAAAGGCTGCTGAAAATGCCTTTGAGGTAATCAAGCAGAAACTTTGTGAGTCCCCTATTCTCGCACTTCCTGATTTCGATAAAGTATTTCAAGTTGAGTGTGATGCAAGCGGAGTTGGTATTGGTGCTGTTTTCGTGCAAGCACAAAAACCATTGGCATATTTCAGCGAGAAATTATCTGATTCCAAGAGGAATTATTCAACTTATGACAAAGAGTTCTATGCCATTGTCCAAGCTCTTGATCATTGGAGCCATTATTTGAGGCCAAAGCAATTTGTCCTTCATTCTGATCATGAGGTACTTAAGTTTATTAGTGGCCAACACAAGCTTAATTCGAGACATGCAAAATGGCTAGAATTTCTTCAATCCTTTTCTTTCGTCTGAAAATATAAACCGGGGCACACTAATGTTGTAGCTGATGCTTTATCGAGAAGATATTCTATGCTTGCGGTTTTGGACTCTAGGATTCTCGAATTTCAATCAATGAAAGAACTTTATTCTGAAGATGCGGAGTTCTCATCCATCATCAACAATTGCAAGCGGGGAGTTCAAGGTATATATTTTTTGCAAGATGGGTTTCTTTTTAAAGGAAATCAATTATGTGTCCCAAAGAGTTCTTTTCATGAATTGCTTATTCGAGAGGCGCATGGTGGAGGATTGGCTGGTCATTTTGGCATTAAAAAAACTCTTGATGTTCTTCAAGAGCATTTCTATTGGCCAAAGATGAGTGGAGATGTGCATGCTATCATCTGAAGGTCTGCAACTTGTCAAATATCAAAGAGCTGAATCAATGAAGAAGCTCCACAAGCAGATTTGATCCAAGATTGAAAAGGCCAACGAATCTTACAAGAAAAAAGCTAATCAACATCGCAAGAACAAGCTCATGCCTAGAGCTGATGGTCCCTTTAAAGTTATTGAGCGAATTGGTAACAATGCTTACAAGATTGACCTTCCGGGAGAATTCGGAGTTTCAGCAACATTCAACGTGGGAGACCTTTCTCCTTACTTGGAGGATGAAAACCTTCTAGATTTTAGGGCAAATCTCAAACAACCTCGGGAAGATTATGCAAGAGCATCCAATGTAGCTCCATCGACCAACTCAGAACCATTGACGCTTATCCAAGCCAATAAAGAAGTTGGGCATTATATGCTTCGATAGATCATTTTGAATGAATAATGTTAATTACTTATTGGTACTTTGTGGTATATCGATAACTATCAATGGAAGGTCATTTTAGATGTCTTGTATGAGCAGTTGATGAAGGGAGGAACTCGAATTTTGGGAAGGATAAAGGTTCACGAATGCGGTTCAAAAATATGGAAAGCCAAAGGTTCAAGAGCATGGAAAGTTAACGGTTCGAGAATGTGGAAGGCTGAAGATTAAAGGCATTTAGTTTCCGTGTTAATAAAGGCTTTTTATTAAGTTCCTAGGTGTTTTTATTTTATGTAGCTCAAGAGTCGAACGTTTAAGTTCCTAGGTCATTAAAATTTGTTTTGAATATTTCCTAAGGCTAAAATCCTCCCATAAATAGATTAAACTATCCAATGTAGGGGACATACAAATTTTATGAATGAAATTGGTGAGATTTCCTTTGGTTGAGTTTATTCCTTCAGAGAGTGGATAACTCCTTTTGGTTTCTTTATCCTTGGAGGGTAGATCACTCCTTGGTGGTGAGCCAAGAAGCCCTTTATCCTTGGCTGGTGGAATCTTTAGGCCTTGGTGGTGAGCTTCTCCTATCCCAAAGTCTTTTATCGTTGGCTGGGGGAAACTTTAGGCCTTAGTGGCGAGCTTCGTAGATCTCGATCCTCTTCTTCAGTTGGTGGCGTGACCTTTATACCTTGAAAGGAGATCGCTCTATCTTTTCTTATTCCTTTTCGTTTCTTCACCGTATACACTACTCCATACACTTAACTACAAAAAGGCCCTTTGAAAAATCTCCATTCTTGAATCACTCAACACCTCACGCATCAGCTATAACCAATCAAGATACCAACTCTAATCAAGACCTAACCTTGACCCTAAGCCATGGTATCTATAGCCGATAGGTTGGCCTAGCAGAGGAGCTTGGCTAGCCAAACCCCTTTTGAATGTGGATGAAGAAACCCATCCCTTGGACATGCATGTGTGTGACCAAGTCTTTTGATGTAAAAAGTAGTGTGTAGTGGCCAGTGTAATGTATATATGAAAGTGTGGTTGTTATATATATGAGTGTCTTATGTTATTCTTCTTTTGAATGGTTGGGTGGTTTTATTTCTACTTTCACATGCACATAATTGAAAGATAAAATGAATAGGTTGACAACGGCTCTTGGGACATTGCAATCGAATGACCGAAGGTATCAAGGGCTGTTGCATATCTGAGTTAGGGCATAACACAGTCTTTGAGAATTTCTACCTAGCGTTATTGTCTCATGTTCAACTCCTTTTCAGAAAATTGATACTTTAGGTTTTGATTGTCGGTGTAGATTGTAAACTTTTCTCCGGACAAGTAGTGCAACGCGTGTGAAATATATTCTCCATTTGCTCTTTATTAGGAGAAACTTCAACATGCAATGCTCTTCGGATGATCAACAGCTCACCATCATCAGCTTTCTCCACAACTTCTTCTTCCCGATCAGATTCGGAAATATTTTGGTCTTCATTATCATCAGCCTCTTGAAGCGCCGAATTGATCTCCTCAATTTCTTGAAGAGTCATAACTCTCCGATTTGGACAATTTGCTTGTAAATGCCCAAAGCCATGGCACTTAAAGCATTTCCTTGCATCACCTTCAAACTTCTTTTGGACTTCTTTGGAAGGCTCTGCATTCTTTCCCTTGCCTCTGTCTTTTGTCGACGAACTCTCCCCCTTGCTCGAGGAAGCACCCTTAAAATAGGATGTCGCCTTTGTTCAGGTTCTGGAGGAAAACCTCTTGCTCTTCAATTGTTTTTCCACTTTTATGGCTAACTTGCATACGTCTTCAAAGGACCAATACGGTTGAAGTTCAACCATATCAGCAATTTCTCGATTCATGCCACCAAGAAAATGAGCGATGGTTTGCTCGGGAACTTCTGGAACCTCACTCCTCATTTTGAGTTGTTCAAACTCACGAATGTATTCTTCAACGCTCATCCCATGTTGTCTTAGGGAGTTCAGTTTGAGGAAGAGATCTTGCTTATAGTTGTCAGGCAAGAACCTCTTCTTCATCAACTTCTTGAGTTTTTCCCAAGACTTGATTCGGCCTTTTCCTTCCCTGGCTCGTTGATGCTTTAGATTCTCCCACCATAGAGAAGCATATTTGGTGAACCTTAGGATAGCAACCTTACATTTCTTATCATCCGAATAGGATTTGAATTCAAAAATTCATTCGGTTTTGTGTAGCCAATCTACAAAGTCGTCGGGATTAAGATTACCGTCAAACTCGGGGACCTCCACTTTAATGTCTCTTTCATCCCCTTTATGCCTCCCTCTCCGTCTTCCTCTTCGAATTGGAGATTCAGAATCACTAGAGTGCAAAATCGTTCGGTTGGCACCAGTGGACTCGGAATCGACATCAGAATTTTGACGAGATTCAGAATCATCACGCCGACGCCGTTCATTGGGACGCCTTGCTGGTTGTCCTTCTCTCACCGGATTCTCTAGAAGATTGAGGACTCGCTCCATTTGTTGTTGAATATTTTGGACTGCACGATCTCGCCTTTCGTTTGCGTTGTCCAAAGTCAAGCTCTAGGAACTTGTTCATCCATAAGGAATTTGTAACAAAAGAAAGAAAGGAATCACTCAAATGAGTTGCACCTTGAGCTCTGATACCAATATTTTGATGCGTGATGGGTTGAGTGATTCAAGAACAGAGATTTTTTTCAGAGGGGATTTTAGTGGTTAAGTGTATGGAGTAGTGTATACGGGGAAGAAATGGAAAGGAATAAGAACAGATAAAAACAATCTCCTTCCAAGGTATAAAGGCAACACCACCAACCAAGGATGAGGATCGTGATCTACGAGGTTCACCACCAAGGCCTAAAGCTTCCACCAGAGAGGATAAAGGACTTCGGGATAGGAGAAGCTCACCACCAGGGCCTAAAGATTCCACCAGCCAAGGATAAAGGGCTTCTTGGCTCACCACCAAGGAGTGATCTACGCTCCAAGGATAAAGAAACCAAAAGGAGTTATCCACTCTCTAAAGGAACTCACTCAAGTTGAGGAAATCTCACAATTCTCATTCATGAAATTCGTATGCCTTACATTGGATAGTTTTCCCCTCTTTATAGGAGGGTTTTAGTGTTAATGCATATTAAAAAGGGACCTTAATAGCCTAGAAATTGACACCTTAATACATATTATAAACAGACCTTAATAGCCTAGAAACTGAAACCTTAATACATATTAAAAGCAGACCTTAATAGCCTAGAAACCGAAACCTTCGACTCTTGGGCTGCATAACAATAAAGACACATAATAACTTAATAAAAGCCTTTAACACGGGAATTAAATGCCTTCGGCCTTCTGCATTCTTGAATCTTCAAATTCGGGCTCCTCCCTTGACCAGAAAATAATCCTTCTGAAACTTCATCAACTGGTTATTCAAGACATTTAGAATGGCCTCCCATTGATAGTTATCGATATACCACGAAGTACCGATAAGAAATTGACATTATTCATTGAAAATGATCCATCGAAGCAGATAATGCCCAATTTCTCTCTTGGCTTGGATAAACATTGATGGTTCCGAGTTGTTGGATGGAGCTATGTTGGATGCGCCCGCATCAGCAATGCCCCCTAAATTGTCGAATCGACATGATGTCTTCCATGTGTTGATGCGTGATGGGTTGAGTGATTTGAGAACAGAGATTTTTTATAAGGGGAATTTTGCGGTTTAGTGTATGGAGTAGTGTATACGGGGAAGAAATGGAAAGGAATAAGAATAGATAAAAACAATCTCCTTCCAAGGTATAAAGGCAGCGCCACCAACCAAGGATGAGGATCGAGATCTACGAAGTTCACCACCAAGGCCTAAAGCTTCCACCAGCCAAGGATAAAGGACTTCGGGATAGGAGAAGCTCACCACCAAGGCCTACAGATTCCACCAGCCAAGGATAAAGGGCTTCTTGGCTTACCACCAAGGAGTGATCTACGCTCCAAGGATAAAGAAACCGAAAGGAGTTATGCACTCTCCAAAGGAATTCACTCAAGTTGAGGAAATCTCACAATTCTCATTCATCAAATTCGTATCTCTTACATTGGATAGTTTTCCCCTCTTTATAGGAGGATTTTAGCATTAATACATATTAAAAACGGACCTTAATAGCTTAGAAACTGACACTTTAATACATATTAAAAACAGACCTTAATAGCCTAGAAACTGAAACCTTAATACATATTAAAAACAGACCTTAATAGCGTACAAACCGAAACCTTCGACTCTTCGACTGCATAACAATAAAGACACATAATAACTTAATAAAAGCCTTTATTAACACGGGAATTAAATGCCTTTAATCTTCGGCCTTCTGCATTCTTGAACCTTCAATTTCGAGCTTCTCCCTTGACCAGAAAATAATCCTTCTCAAACTTCATCAATTGGTCATTCAAGACATTTAGAATGGCCTCCCATTGATAGTTATCGATATACCACGAAGTACCGATAAGAAATTGACATTATTCATTGAAAATGATCTATCGAAGCACATAATGCCCAATTTCTCTCTTAGCTTGGATAAACATTGATGGTTCCGAGTTGTTGGATGGAGCTATGTTGGATGCTCCCGCATCATGTGTTGATGCTAAGAAAGTATCAACCCGATCCTGCTCATGTACTCAATCATGAGATTTTCAAAGTAGATGAAAAAGTGAGATACATGGAGGAGCCGATACAAATATTGGATCAGAAAGCATAAGTGTGGCACCCCTCGAATGGCCTCTGATCCATTGGGGTCGCCACAAATACCTTCCACTCATCCCTGAAAATCCATTACTCTGATACCAAAGAACTTTGACAAGTCCATAAATCCTGGGGGCTTATGTATTTTCTATTGGTCCCTACGCAGTTCATATAGCGGAAACATATCCAACATCTCCCTAATCCTTATTCAGAAACAATGCACACCAACTAAAACTATTATAAGATAAAGCTGAACGCTTTTATTTACATAAATTTGATGGATGGACATCTTTGGTCGGTACATTAAAATGCCAAAATTTTTCTAAACTCGGCTATTTTCAAAAGGGTGACACTTTGACAACCATGTACATAGGCCCATCAGTCAGTGTCGACCGTCCAAAAATGCTTCATCTGCTAACCATCACTCTCGGTCACACCCAATCCGGTCCATCGCCCCCAGCGTACTCCCATCACGACGGACAAACATAGTCAGAAACTCCAGAATCATTGGGCCGACGGGAGAACCAATGTCATACGAGACCAGTACCCGCACTTGGTACTTGAATAAAGACCAACCCTCACACTCAATGTTGACCGATATGCCATAGAATGTGCTGGGGGTGACTGGTAGTAGAGGCACTTGGTACTCTAGTCTAAAATGATAGTCCCCAAACGGGGTGAGTACAACTACTCAACAGCAAAAGATTCATTAAGCTACATCACGCAGTACCATCAATATCTAGATTCATGCAAGATAGACAAAAACAAGTAATCCAAGAATAAGTAATGCATCAAAATCAGGAAATTCTTTAATGCAATGGCAAATGCCATTTCAAAGGATTAAGATGCATCATGTCCAGTTACACAAGTCCCGATCATAGGGCCAAATTGTAATAACATGTCACATTCCATACTATACAATTTAGTTCCGTAACCAAATCACACGCACTCTTAATAGAAGCATCAGTTTTAAAATTCAAAAGGCTTCACCCCCAGAGGACGACCGTTTGCATCCTTCTAGGATTTCGCAACCAATCCTGGCGTCGTGAAAGCCTCCAGCATTCAGCCACTAGGGCCACTAGGCATCCAGAGCGTGTCTCGCCACACCTCTAGGCATCTCGCACCCCACCTAGCATCACGAGGAACCTCCGAGCCCTCCATGAAAATGGTTACCCCGGCCCTCCGGATTTACATACCGACAAGCATACAACTGGCATCCCTAAGCTCTCGAGGAAAACCTCTGGGGCACTACGAACCCTAGGCATCCAAAGGACATCAACTCGCTCAAGACTTTGGGCCTCTCGACTCGCAAGGCATCCTTGTTCCGAGGGCCCAACAATAGCCTTTAACATCTTAATTTCCAAAAACATGTTCAATGCTATGACATCGGAAATCACATGAAATTCATTGAAATATTTAGTGTTGAATGATATGTAGAATGCCAAAATTCATCACGTCCAATAACAACTCAAGATGCATTCACCTTTTGGAACCAATTGAGCGAATTCGGAGAAAAACAGCTCAAAAACCATGAAGCACGGTTTTAATGAAAATTTCGGAATAACCCCTAAATGAATTCAGAAAATGCCAAAGTTTTAGCATGTTATAGATGAGACCTAAAGGAAGAAATTTTGTGAAGGACACTAAGTACCATTCGTTTTGTCTAAAGAGTAATAAATCACGCAACTCAGTTCCAGATTTCGTATATCGCCGAACTCGTACACTAGCGGAAAATACCGTTCATTAACAGAAACTTATGCTGCTATCTGGATTCCGAAAAATCTGAGCAAAATTATATGATATATTTTAAACAATCCTTTACAACATTCATCAAGAAGTCGAGACCAAAATCACAATAGAATTATCCCTAGAAAATTTACACAACTGTTGAATTTCACTTGACCGAATTCAAGCACCACAGACCTAATAGGATCCCGCGCCTATACCGCAGCTATTTCATTTCAAAATTTCACCATGAGTAGACCTTTTAATCCCTACTTCAGCAAGAATTGCAACCACATAGAAATAATTCTGCTCTTCCTCAATCTTAGGGTCCGAATCCATCTCGATCATCCAAGAACCCAACATGCAGCTTTCATTTCAGCATTTCCTCAAGTCTATTTGTACTTCACCTGATAATCACAGCATACATAACATAGATTAAGGAACTTCTACTTGACTCACTTCCTAAGCTTGGCGGCAAGTAGGAACGAAAAGCTTGGGGTCCTCACGCGTGGCTCAATGGCAATGAAGACGGGTGGCGTCGACGGCGGCAGCATCGTGCTCGACCGAGGGCGAACTCCTCCTTCCTCATGCCATGCACCCGCTCGCTGGTCGCACATCTCTCGCTCACGGTCCTCTCGATCGCTCACTCTCTCTGTCCAAATTTTTTCACTCAGCTCCTTCTCTCTCTTCTCAACTAGTCCACCCCTTTTGCTCCTTACTTAATTGGTTAATTAATTTTCTTGCATGTAGGTTATTTGCTGGCAGCAGGAATTGAAGACAACTAGTAGAGGTGTGGCGTACCTCACTCGATCTGATGTGTGATGAGGTGTGTTATTTAAGAACGGAAATTTTTCAGAGGGGATTTTGTGGTTAAGTGTATGAAGTAGTGTATACGGTGAAGAAACAAAGAGAAATAAGAAAAGATAGAACGATCTCCTCCCAAGATATAAAAGACACGCCACCAACCGAAGAAGAGGATCGAGATCTACAAAGTTCACCACCAAGGCCTAAAGCTTCCACCAGCCAACGATAAAGGACTTTGGGATAGGAGAAGCTCACCACTAAGGCCTAAAGATTCCACCAACCAAGGACAAAGGGCTTCTTGGCTCACCACCAAGGAGTAATCTACGCTCCAAGGATAAAGAAACCGAAAAGAGTTATCCATTCTCCAAAGATGTTCCCTCAAGCAGAGGAAATCTCACCATTTTCATTCATATAATTCGTATCTCCCCTACATTGGATAGTTCCCCCTATTTATAGGAGGATTTTAGCCTTAGGAAATATTAAAAACAAACTTTAATGACCTAGGAACTTAAACACTCGACTCTTGAGCTACATAAAAATAAAAACACCTAGGAACTTAATAAAAGCCTTTATTAACATGGGAACTAAATGCCTTTAATCTTCGGCCTTCCGCATTCTCGAATCGTTAGCTTTCCGTATTCTTGAACTTTTGGATTTCCATATTCTTGAACCACATTCGTCAACCTTTAGCTTTCCCAAAATGCGAGCTCCTCCCTTGACCAGAAAATAATCCTCATGAAACTTTATCAGTTGGTCATACAAGACATCTAAAATGGCCTCCCATTGATAGCTATTGATAGACCACAAAGTACTAATAAGTAATTAACATTATTTATTAAAAATAATTGATCGAAGCACATAATGCCCAACTTCTTTATTGGTTTGGATAAGCATCAATGGTTTTGAGTTGGTCAATGGAGCAATATTGGATGCTCCCGCATCACGATCCCTCCTCCTGCGTTGGCGTGGCATCCGCTGGTCACTCATGGTCAACAAAGATGGAGGAATTCTTGAAAAGTGTTGACTCCATTCGTCAACATTTGAAGAGAAAGTGTGGGGTTATGTTGGACCAGCGGGCTTGTGGTTTCATCATCCTGATTGCGCAGCCCTATTTCCTCCAATTATTTACCTTAATCTCCGCACATACATGAGCTAAATTGCAGCCTACTCACGTGGCCACACGGTGTCGCAACAATGTACATGTATGTGATCGAAATTCTCACGTGGAGAAAGAACTCGACAGAGTTGTATGGTGATAAAAATTCATTTCCTCACTTGCCGAATCACACAAAGAAAAGACGTGCATGGTCCTCATGCATGGTCCAACTCCTCAAAATTTTATTCTTAAATCTGGCCTTTGTGTTCCTCATGCGTGGCTGAATTCCATCAATCGATCAAAGTCCAAGGACTTCTCTTGTTGCACGGTTGGTCGGTCCAATAGATAATATTAAACGTGGCCGTTGGTGGGATTGTTTGTATGGCCATTCAAGAAAATTTTCTCTGTTTTTTTTTTTTTTTCCGAAGGTTAATGTTTTGGGATGTCAAGTGATGATGAAATATGGGCTGAATGTGGTACCGACGATACTCCCATCAATTACTCACGGCCATTGCATATTTAAGGGTCGTTGGAGTTTTTAGATGCCACAATTCTCCCCTCCTTAGAGAATTTCATCCTCGAAATTGAACGTTGTTTTCATCTCATTAGATAAATGAGGGTACTTTTCCTTCATCCCTTTCTCACTTTCCCATGTGGCCTCTTCCATATCATGATGTTGCCACAATATCTTAACTAGAGGAATTTTGTTCGTTCGAAGGACTTGTTCCTTTTGGTCCAATACTTGGATTAGCTCTTCCACGTATCTCACTTTCTCATCCACTTTGGTGGCTTCATGACCGAGTATATGTCTAGGTTCAAGCTGATACCTTCTTAACATCGATACATGGAACACATCTTGTAGATTTTCTAGTTTAGGAGGTAGCGCCAATCGATAAGCTACATCCCCTATCCTTTCAAGTATTTCAAAGGGTCCAACAAATCTAGGACTTAACTTACCCTTTATTCCAAATCGTGATATTCCTTTCATTGGAGATACTTTAAGGAATACATGGTCTCCTACATTAAACTCCAAAGGCCTTCTACTCCTATCTGCGTAGTCTTTTGGTATGCTTTGGGCTGTCTTAAGTCTTTTGTTTATGATCTCAACAGCCTTTGTAGTAACTTGTACCAACTCGGGCCCTATCAGTTTCCTTTTGACCAACTTCATTCCAACAGACAAGGGGCCTACATCTCCTTCCATACAATGCTTCAGAGGGAGCCATGCCTATACTTTTTTTTTTTTCCCGAAGGTTAATGTTTTGGGATGTCGAGTGACGATGAAATATAGGCTGAATGTGGTACCGACGATACTCCTCTTTACTCACGGCTGTTGCATATTTAAGGGTTGTTGGAGTTTTCGGATGCCACACGTGCATGTACTCGCATTAGCGAGTCCGCCAAGCAAGTTATTGTTGACTCCATGCGTATGTGGAATTGGTGAAGAAAAGTGTTGAAAACTTTCCTCATATCCCTCACGTCCAACATGGACCGTTGGACACCATATAAGTTCATGCTTGCGCTTTTCTCTTTTGGACTAGTTAGCAAATGGGAGAAGTCAACCAGAATGTGTCAAATATTGGGCATGAGATGAACCATGCGACAGCCATGCATTCTGAAAAAAATGGTTGACCGGAACGTGTCAACCTCAAGGAGGACTCCTGCTGGCCATGCGGAGTGGAGACGGCTCGCTCGCTTTGGGCGTGACACGCACGCCAGCTGTGCCTCCCTCCTGCTGCCAGCGACTAGAGAATTTCAAGACATCTTCATTTGTTGACTATTTGAGTCAATTAAGGGAGAGGCCAAGCGGAACTTACGAAGCATGAGCAGAAAATCATCTCTGATTTTCTGTCAACATTTGGCTTCTGCTTCAATTCTCTGCAATAACTCCGGCAAATTTCTAAACCAAAACCCCGGTCTTGGCCGTGCTTCACCGCTAGCCACCAATCGCTGTGCGCCAGCCCCTCGCCACTAGCTGCGCCTCCATTCAGCCGCGCTGCTCGCCTCAGCCCACTGCCGATCAGGATGCCACAGCTCACCAACCCTCAGCTGCACCGCTCGCTGTCCGTCACTTGATCGACACCTTCCTTCACCACAGCTGCGCCCACTGCTCATGTTTCAAGGAATTGAGGAAAGTGGCGATCCTGTTATTCCATATTGCGCAAGAATGTCCTACTTGCATGTCTGTTTAGGTTTGGATAGAGTTCGGGTCCAAATTGAGCAGGTTACTGGGAATTGCGATTGTTTAATTGCCGATCGGGATTGAATCGGATGAAGGGCGTGCACGGGTAGTTGAGTGTGGGGTGACCCCTACCGTTTGCATGCTAGTTAAGTTACACGTTGACTATCGGAGAGAAGAGGCGAACTTAGCACTAATCAATTTCTATAGGCGGTCTGATCCGAGTATGTTGCTGTTCAAGCTTGGAATAATGTGATACGGAACTAAACAAACCTATGCTAGGCAAGTTGAGTCAAAGATATTCTGACTAGAAATTGATTGGTGCTAAGTTCGCCTCTTCCCTCCGGTAGTCAACGTTTAACTTGTTCTGACTGTTTATTTACCCTCTTAGGGTGCGAATACTAACCATTCTGACTAGAAATTGATTTTTGGCAGAGAAATAAATTTTTTGGTTTCTATTTCTAGATGAGTTTTTAAGCAAAAATACTCATTTGATAACGACACAAAATTTCTCCCTTTCGGATGGTGGACGACTGTAGATGCCCGACGGCAGCAACCGATGGCAGACAGTAGTGATCGATGACGGACAGGGGCAATAAACGACGGAGGGTGACGGCGGCGATTGGCAATCGGCGACCGACGGACGGCAACAGCACCGGCCGGTGGATGATGGACGGTGGTAATGGCAGCCAACAACTAGGGTGGTGGCCAACAACCGGCGAACAGTGGTTGTCGACGATGGATAAAAGACCGGTCATAGCAAGGATGAACAATGATAAGAATTTTTATTATTCATTTCTATTCCCAAAATAGAAAATTAGAAAATTTTTATTTCTGATTTTTGCTCCAAATCTATTTCTGGAACAAAAATCTATTCCAGAAATTAAAAAATGAAATAATTTTATTAAACGAATTCCTAAGTCGTTTTGATTTTTATATATTGCATGTTTAGAATGTTGTAGGTTGAGTAGTGGTAGACTCATGCAATATAATCAGGCAGGCTTTCGTATGCTAAGTAGTTGTATCACCCCTTGTGGGACTATCATATTTCAGAGACGTAGCCATGCCACTTCAGCCCCCGTCTCCCGGCATGTTCTACGGTACTCCCATAGACCTTACATGGGACTAGGTGGAGCATGCAGACCCTGACTTTCTGAGCGTCACATTTATCCAGATCACGCTGACCCTCACCATGGACACAAGTCTCACCACGGCCCCCATACGTATGAGGTTCATCGTCCCATATGCTCGAGTCAACAGGCATATAGTGGGGCTGTGTGGCACCCCTGACTCACCTGAGGTCGCCACAAATGATCTCTCTTAATTACTCGATCTCATATAACTTCACTTGACCGATACCCTTTTGACTAGGGATTTTTTATTTTTTTTTTTGCAAAGCGGTCCTAGTGTAACTTATTAGCAGAACCATAAACAAGTTTTACCATCTCTCCCTTCAATAACCATAATGCAATACACACCAACTACGCACCATAAGAAAAGATAATGCTGATTCACTCTTATTTATATTTTCATGATGGACATCAAAGTCGATACAACAAAAAGCCAAGATTTTAACTATACTCAGCTACCATCCCAAAAGGACTCGATTCTACATCGATCATGTACCAACCTCCATTTACAAGCATCGGCTATCTCCAAAAAATGTTAGCTCCCAACAACTATATGCACCATCATACCCAATCCGGTGCATCGGGTGGCGGCAGTGGTAACATCCCTAACATAACTCCATAGCGTCGGACATGGACAGATATAACCTCATGGATGACCGAGCCATCAACTTAACCCACGTCGTACATAACCAACACTCGGACTCGAACAAAAACTAAACAAGGAGTACCGACACAGACATGCTTAGTACACTCCACATCCACATCAGTAGGTATGCCATAGTAAGTACCGCGTGCAACCGGTAGCAAAGGCATATTTCTAATCTGAAATGTTAATCCCCAAAAAGGGTGAGTACAACTACTCAGCAGGTAAAAGATCTATTAAACTACTCAATGCATCAAACAGAATAATCATGACATCATAGTAGAGTACATATATTTCATACATGTTGAACATGTCTTACCTTTCAGCCATGCACATTTCATCAAAGCAACCATGTATATAAGTCACCATGTCATGTGCATATACCACCAATGCACTTGTACATATAATATCATGCAGTCATGCATACATATCACCATACCATGTGCACATACCACCATGCACTTATACATATTACATCATAGAGCCATGCATACATCTCACCACACTATGCATGATTCAATTTCAGCTCTTGTTTTTCAATTGGATCGCCACAAATTTTTTTCTTTCCCGAGACCAGTAATTGCATCCCACATTTCTATCGCTCGCACCCAACACAAGGAACCTCTGGCACACACCTCCGGGCATCCCAACAATCCCGGGGGCATCGTTGGCTCACACCTAAGACAGCATCCTCACCACAATTGTGTCTCAATATTAATATGGCACATGATGTGATGGCAACAAGGTCGATTTGAGCTTTTGATTTTATATGTAATGCCATATATCATCACATATGCAGCAAAATCAATTACTATTATTTTGGAAAACAGAATGCATTCTTTTTAATTTACATTTCCTAAAATTTAGTAATTGTCTCTAACAATTTCTAAGAATTTAGTACATCATAGACAAGCTCTACAGGCATTTATCTCATGAAGAACACAACACCACCATAATTTCATACAAAACAGAATAGTCCATGCATTACAGCTTTTGAAATTCACACAATCCAGCTTGCACAGTTTTAGAAAACATTTTAACTAAATACCCGAATGACCTTCAAAAATTATGAAATTCGAATATGTGATAGACAAGACCATAAGGTTGATACTTCATGAAGACCCCAAAGTCAAATTCGTCCTAGATAATTAAATATGGACGGTTAAAGTCCTTGTTCCTAGTACCGTAATTCCAGATCTAACCATCTCCAAAGGATCACGATTTCACCTACCTATTCTTGTTTGTTTTTCTCTAAATTTTTGATATGTTAAACCTCAGGATATCCTTTACAACTTTTGTTAGGAAATCGAAGTGAAATTTCAACAAAAAGATTGCCTTACTGTCCATGCAATCATCAAGGGTCGGTACCAAAATTTCCAGATCTAGTCTTTCCAAAGAACAACGGTTTCACCTACTTATACTTTTTTTTTTGTCCCAAATTTGAGTATGTTATACTCCAAGAAGTCCTTTACAACTTTCATTTAGAGGTCGAAGCCAAACTTCAACTAGAACATCACATGCAAGTCACTAGAACATCTAAGGTTGAGCAGTTTTTCTCAAGAACAGTACACTAGACTAGAGCACCACTCTTATAACTTCAATTTTTTGCATTCTATACATCCGAAATCGTCACCATTCAATCACACACACTAAACACAACATGCAAGAGTAGATCAAGGGATCCCACTTGCCTCTAGACCGAACAACGGCGAGCACACACAACGGTGAGCAAGGCGAACGATCGACAGACGGCCCTCCTCCTTCCTCTCTTCCTTTCTTTCTTTCTTCCTTTCTTCCTTCTCTTTCTCTCCTCTCTCTCTCTCTCTCTCTCTCTCTATCGGACGAACCCTCCTCTCTCTCTCCCTCTCTCTCGCTTAAACCGGCCACCCTTTTCCCCTTAATTTCCTTCCCTTCATCATTAGCCATCATTAACCTTGCATGGCTTGACACTTGGCCATCTTCTTAGGAAAAATGGGGGAGGCATGCAAACCGGTCTCCCCCCCCCCCTTCTTCGTGCAATTGACAGCCCTTCATGGGCTCTATGGGCCAACCATTTTGGCCCATCTTAGGCCCAACACTCTTGGGCCTAAGACCTAAGCTTAAATAACCCGAGATTAATAAAGTCCAACTTATAAAATTCATGGCCAAAAAAACATAACTATCTCACATGGGCATGGAACATGTTTCCAACAAAATATTCACCCATTAGGTGCTCGGCCATTAATTCTATTACACTTCTTTGGTCTAAAGACCATAACATAGGTTAATGATGCGTCCATTGCCCTTCCAAAGGTTGTAAGGCATCTAGAGGTTGCCACGGAGTTTTAGGATGCCACAATTCTCCCCTCCTTAGAGAATTTCGTCCCTGAAATTAGACATTACCTATGTCTCCTCGAACAAATGAGGGTATCTTTCCCTCATCCTGTTTTCACTCTCCCACGTGGCTTCCTCCACATCATGATGTCGCCATAATATTTTAACCAAAGGAATCTTCTTAGTCCTAAGAACTTGCTCCTTTCGATCCAATACTTGCACAAGCTCTTCGATGTACCTCACTTTCTCATCTACTTTGATGGCTTCATGATCGAGTATGTGACCAAGATTTAGCTGGTACTTTCTCAACATCAACACATGAAACACATCATGTAAATTTCCCAATTTAGGAGGCAACGCCAAACAATAAGCTACATCTCCTATTCTTTCAAGTATCTCAAAAGGTCCAACAAATCTAGGGCTCAGTTTATCCTTCATTCCGAATCGAGATATTCCATTCATTTTTAATATGCATGTAGAAGCATAATAAAATCCCTAGACAATAAAATAATGGGATAGAAAAATAGAGCTATATTTTTCGAACCTGAAAAATCATAACGATGCTTTTATACAAAACAAACCTCATAGTATATATTACAATACTATTAACAAAGTTAGGTCTCTCACATATGGGTTCACGACTCAGGTTTGCAAAATAGGGCGGGGTCTCAATCTTCGTCGGGGTCATACTTTGGATCCTCCTGCAACTCCTCTTCAGGTTCTTCTTCAGGGTCTCAAATTCCTCCTCCGGGTTCTCCTCCTCAATGACCATTCCTTCTTCTATGCTCTAGCTGGAGTCCACCACTGATTGCTTTGGAGAGTTAGGATCATCACCCAACTTGGGATCCTTCATGATGCGGGAGCATCCAACGTAGCTCCATGGACCAACTTAGAACCATCGATGCTTATCCAAGCCAATAAAGAAGTTGGGCATTATGTGCTTCGATGGATCATTTTAAATGAATAATGTTAATTACTTTGCAGTATATGAATATGTATTAATGGGAGGCCATTTTAGATGTCTTGTATGACCAATTGAAGAAGCTTCAGAAGGATTATTTTCTGGTCAAGGGAGGAGCTCGAATTTTGGGAAAGCCAAAGGTTCAAGAACAAGGAAAGCTAACGGTTCGAGAATGTGGAAGGCTGAAGTTAAATGGCATTTAGTTCCTGTGATAGTAAAGGCTTTTTATTATGGCATTTAGTTCCTGTGATAAAGGCTTTTTATTACGTTCCTAGCTGTTTTCATTTTTATGTAGCTCAAGAGTCAAACATTTCAGTTCCTAGGTTATTAAAGTTTGTTTTTAATATTTCCTAAGGCTAAAATCCTCTTATAAATAGGGGAAACTATCCAATGTATGGGATATGAATTTTCATGAATGAGAATGGTGAGATTTCCTCAACTTGAGTGAACTCCTTTGGAGAGTGGATAACTCCTTTCGGTTTCTTTATCCTTGGAGCGTAGATCACTCCTTGGTGGTGAGCCAAGAAGCCCTTTATCCTTGGCTGGTGGAATCTTTACGCCTTGGTGGTGAGCTTCTCCTATCCCGAAGTCCTTCATCCTTGGCTCGTGAAAGCTTCAGGCCTTGGTGGTGAGCTTCGTAGATCTCGATCCTCTTCCGATTGGTGGTGTGGCCTTTATACCTTGGGAGGAGATTGTTTTATCTTTTCTAATTCCTTTTCATTTCTTCACCGTATACACTATCCCATACACTTAACCACAAAAGAATCCCCTTTGAAAAATCTCCGTTCTTAAATCACTCAACCCATCACGCATCACTTCACATCAATCACCAATCCACCCCTAGGATTTGTTGTACCCTTCCTGAGTGCAACCTCCAAAACATACCGGAGCACATCAAACTCTAGCACAAGACCCTTCCTTTGCCCGTCATGATAGTGATGATACCATGACCGATACCTATGAGGCACCCTTTCAGGTTCACCCATGTCGACCTTGACGGTGGATCTTATCATTACACACTCTAATATTTCGGGTGAGGGTGTATCAGAATATGATAACCTACTTTTGTAACTTCCTTTGGTATACCAAAATGCATGGGAGGAGGGGGAGGTGCTACCATCTAGGGACCTGAAATGTTGTCCCACAATGGGGTGAGACTACGTCTCAGCGAGTTCTACCTCCTAAGACCCAATTAGGAAGCCAATACGCCCTAAGAGCTACCTAAACACAACACGAGTCAAAGGACTTACCTTGACCTCAATTCCACCCTGCAAGTCAATATCATTTACAAATATTGCAAATCACGTCAATTTCTAACATCATATCAATCATTGATCAATCAACCTAATCGATTACATATCATCTCAACCCTTTCTTGGTTGGTTCATCTCATACTATCTATAAAGTCCACTCATATTAGGACTACTCACTGTTAAGCTGATAAATAGATAGTATAGCTCACTTTTGAGATGATTGGGTATACCGCTCTCTGCTAAACTGCCATATTGCTCTTAGGCTGATATAGTATACCGACAATGCTCAATCTAAGTTAATAAGGAATATTGTTCTCTACAAAGCAGCCATATTGCCCGTGGGTTGATATAGTATGCCGACATACTCAATACAAACTAATAAGGTATACTGCTCTCTGCTAAGCTAACATATTGCCTGTAGGCTGATATATTATATCGGATACTGCTCTCTACTAAGTTGATTTATTGCCCGTAGGTCGATATAGTATACCATCCCAATCATACAAACAATTTCATCTTTTTATCATTCTCGATAAAATAGCCGTGCGTGGGTATGTGGTCGGCCTTAACCAAAATATAATAATTTCACTTTTTTAAACATCCCACCAGTTTCAATAGCCCATAACATATTTTTGGCTTTGTAAACCGATGCCCAGTAATTTTCCTATTAATTACCAAAATCTAATTAATTTAGGAATAAAATCCTAAAATACCATTAAATCAATTCAACACAAATTAAAGCTCAAATAAATAAATAGATTGCACCAATATAATCAGCATAAAATTCCGGTTATTGGCTATCTCTATCTAATTTCCGAAAAATTAATAATTAATTAAATAATTATGAAAATTATTAAATAAATGCAATAAATCCAACTTAGGCCTGTAATGCCTAATTGGACGCCAAAACGGACTTGGAAAAATTAAAAGGTTCATTAGATAAATACTAGAATCTATTTACGTTTAATTGATACAATTAACCACCTAATATGTATCGGCAAATCACTAATTTAATTACTCTAATCTAATCTATCAACCTAATCAACCCCTAAGCATCCATTAGTCTACTAAATGAGGATTGGTAAGTTAAACTCACTTGTTTAACAAACCATTCGGTTCAATTCGACGAGGACGCGACGAGGGCTGACTTTCTTCAAAGCTGGCCTAGGTTTTGAGACTCGGAACCACCTCAAAACAGGCCTTGAAGCTATTGGAAAACTCATTGTTTTCCCCTCTATTTTCAGCTGCAAAACAAAGAAACAAAGCAGGTTGGGGGCGGCATGGCTCGGGAAATGCTATAATGGGCCACACCGGTCCTTGACGGGGACTCACAGAGGTCAGAGGTAGGCCAAACCACTCCGACACGGGTTGAGGAAGCTACAGAACAGCATGATAAAGGGTTGGAAGCATCAGGGACGCCAAGCTGGGTGGTGGTGCGGCAAGGCACGCATGTGGGGCGGCTTAGCATGGATGGCGACGGTGTACGGCATGCTATGGCGTGGGTGCTTCGGTGGTTTGGTCTTCGCCCCGCACCAAGAGGAAGGGGAGGGGCGCTCGCATGGCAAGTGGGGAAGGAGAGAGAGAACCAAGGCCCACTTCACTTATTTTCCACAACCTTGTCCCCTTGACTCATCTATGGCCACGCATGGTTTCCTAGGCCCTCATTCAGCCAACAATGCACCTCTCACAACTCTTGAAATGGTCCAAAACCATAGGAGAATGGGGGCATACGAATTTCTAAGATTTCTCCTTCAATTGGGCTTAGTTTCTTGCTCAATTCAATCTCATTTGGCTTCAATAAATTCTGTAATCGAGTCAATAATCAAATTTGAATTTTCCCCCACCAATTGATCCATCTAGCATCCTAATCACACGATCAAAATGGTCCCGCCCTTTTTCTGGACAAAACAGCCTTAGGATGACTTTTTTTAAAAAGTCTCGGGTTGTAGAAAAATCTTCTGACACTAAGTCGACGCTCCTAAAATTTATTGTAACATGATAGAATCTTCAATTTCTGAAATCAGACTCAAATTCGTGGTTAATTTCCATTCGGTGCATTTTTAGCGTGACCTAAGCTACCAGTTAACTTTTATAAATTTTTCAGTGCAAATGACTCGTGGTCAATTTTTTTCAAGCCACAATAAACCCTCTCGATACATTAGCGACTCTCGGTTGTCGTGAAAATCTCGATGACTCAAATACGAACACAGGGTACCAAAACGATAGAAAAATCAATTTAGTGCCGGCCGATGAGAATTTTCTAATTTAGTAGTGTCACCCATGATTAGCCACACATCTCAGTCGAGTCGACTTATCTCTAATCTCAAATGAATTTTTAATTGTGCCGCAATGGCCTCTAAAGATGAGCAAAATTAAGAAGCCGATTCCTGGTCAAATTCTCAAGTTTATTGCATTAAAATTTCTTAATGGTTTCCCCAGATTGTTTAGTTATTGCAAGAGTGATCAGCTCTGACAACAATCATCGCATCAATGAAATGCCCGATTTATTCAATAGAAGACAAAATTGAAAATCTGGAATGTCACAAAGGCACAGGTGTACGTAGTTGATTTGAATTGAATAACGGGTGATTGATTTCACTCGTAAAATATCGATAATGATTGTGAGTTACTTATGCATGCTAGTAACATGTGTATGTTACTTATATGATCTTAGTAACGTGTGTACGTTACTTTTCTTTTTAGTCGATTAGTGACATAGGGTCACTAATTGTTCCTGAGGTAAATGCTTGATGACCTGCAGGAAATCATGGTACAAACAGGAAGTTCTCCCCCATCAAGGACTGAAGCCATTGCTTTGAGGGCAGAACCTCGAATGGAAGATATTTTGCAAGTGCTAGCTAACGTAGGGAATTTGATGGAAAGACAAGCTCAACAACAACTAGGAGCGGAACGTCATACTCAGGGGTTGGTGGAACAATTTTTGAAGTTGAAGCCACCTACGTTTACCGGAATGGGAAGTCTTGAGGAGGCGAAACAATGGATCGATGGAATAGAAAGGATCTTCCGATTGTTGAACTGCAACTACACCGAGAAGATAACCTTGGAGAAGTACCAATTGGAGGGTAACGTCAAATGTTGGTGGAGGGCTTCTAGAGACACAATCTTTCCACCTGGTACTACCGTAAATTGGGATAAGTTTGCCGGGGCTTTCAATAGAAAGCATTTCTCTAATTGCACTAGAGATAAGAAAATAACATATTTGACTAGAACAAAAGGAGCTGACGGTAGACCAATATGAAGTGAAATTTTCTTAATTGTCTAGGTATACTCCTAGATTGGTAGAAGACCCAGAGGAGAAAGCTAAGAGATTTTTGAAGGGCCTGAGGACGGATATCAAGAGACAACTAGTGCTTCCAAATATGAGAGATTATAATGAAATTTATGAATGGGCCCAGCTTGTAGAGCAGGAAGTAATAAGGGAATGAATGGAGTCGGGACGACAAATGGATCTATGTGATAACCGACAGGGTAAGAGACCCTATTCAAACCAAGAGCTACCGAGGGATTTAAGAAGAAACAAAATTTTGGAAATTTCAGGAGGGCCATGAGTGGTCATACTCCAGGTAAAGTGCCATATCAAAATAATTTCTATCAAAGGTGTGGTAGACAACATAGACCAGGACCCTATCTAGATCACCAGAGGTGTTTCAGGTGTGGGCAAAGATGTCACTTTAGAGAGACTATCCACAAGGAGGATTGCTGTCGAACATTAACCCGGTGCAATAGGTGCAACGTGTAGGCGGACCACCTCCACGAAGAAACCCACAAAGGCCGCCAGCACAAGTAAGGATGTACACAAGCAACCAAGAGGAAGCGAAAGCTTCCATAAATGTTATCTTCGGTACAATTTCTATAAATGACAAGAAGGCATATGCATTATTTGACATTGGTGCTACGCATTCTTTAGCATCACGTTGGTACCTTCGATTGGTCAGCTAAAGCCCAACAGAGAAAAGAACTCCCCAATAATAGGCTGTCATAGCCCCTAAAACCTATGTTGGATATTTTAGTGTCCGATGTTCATGAACTTGCTATGAGTTAGTGAAATTTCCGCACTTTCAACTAAAAAAAATCAATCATTTTGAAACTTCAAATTTGTTCCTCGTCCAAACAACGTCGTTGTGCTTCTCTCAAAATGTCGTGGAATTTGAGAGCCAGCTTATCTAGTGTGACCTAAAACTAACGGTCAATTGGATCGATAAAACATGCCCCGTTATTTCAAAATTGCTTTCATACATCTGAAACCATTCCTTGACTTGAAGATCATGAATTTGTATGACTTGCACACTGACTGTGTACGATTTGATTTGAATTTAAATACCAATCTCGATATTATGATAGTGAGTACGATATGCATAGATGAAATCCTTAAAACGGCAATATATTATTTTATTCAAAATTTCGTGACTTATAGTGCCAAAATAAATTCATATATTCGAGATTGCTCTACATGAATGGGCTGAAGTTGTGTATTTTAATCCATAAGAATTGCATTATCAAGATATTTGATTGGTCATTACAGATTTAGAGGAAAAATTGTCGAATCAATCATAAACATATTGTATGAGTGTCAATTCAGTTCTAAGCTTTCCAATTCTAACAATTTGGTTCTAAACATTTGTGCGAAATTACAATATTCCCACACTAGTAATTTCCAATAAAAATTGGCTAATGATTAAATTGATAAATTTAAAAAGTTTATAACTAAATTGGCATTAGTACAATAAGCTTAAGACTAATTAATTAATTTTTCCCAAATATAGAAATCAAGATGCAAATATAATTAAAGAAGAATTTAATAACATAGTTTGGCTGACATGTCCCCCAAGCTCCTTCTGGATCCGTCCCCGATCTATGACAAACCCAAGGTAAACATGGTGGTGGAAGAGTAATTTTCATTTTCCAGTCACCATGAAATGTGTGCTTACCACGATCCCAACTAACAATATTTATTATATATGCAATGTGTCGATCATCCTCTGAGCTTTATTGTTTAGCTAAACCGGACAGCGTAAATACAACTTTCCTTTGGGGCTTTGTTGAGGATAAAAAAAAATCCCACCTCATTAATTTTTTTTCTTTTTATCAATCCTGCTTTAACTCTCTTCTCTTTTAGCTTTATACTGCACCTCTTTAAAAAGCATTGGAATCGTAACTTACAACCGAAACCAAACATTCCCACCCACCTAATTCACTCACTAATTGCAATGATATAATTAGACATAAAGGCTGAGTAAATTAGGGCTTTCCCGATCGAATTGCATAAATTTTAGTAATTCCAATCTATCAAAATTTGATTAGACATATCTTCAAGCAATTACTATCCTATGTTTTATTTTAAAACTTAGTTTGTTGTGTTTTCGGTCACTGTGAAATTCTCTTTCTTAGACATGTTAATTAAGGAAAAGTGGTAACAAGCCCAAATTAACCAACTTGAGAGAGCCCATGGAGACCAACCTAATAATGAAGCCCATTTAGGGTTGATTCTGACTTGGATCACTCAGGCATCCAAGGCAGTTCGAAAAAATTCAAGATGGGTTGATGCAAATAGATTCAAGAGGCGTTTATAATAGGGAAAAAAAAAAAACTACTAAAAACCCCAAACCTTGCCTAGAGTGACAAATTTATCTCAAACATTTTTTTTCGTGACACAAAAAATCCCGAACTTCTATCCGTGTAACACATTTACCCTAAACTATAGGGCATTTTGGTCTTTTTGCTTTTTAAATTTTTTTTCCTTTTTTTTCTTCTTCTTCTCTCTTCCCTCCTCTGGCCATGGCGGAGCCAGCGGCGAGAAGCCGACGCTTGACGAGGGCTGCCTTCACCGACATCAAGTGAGGATCACCCTTGCCTGGGCTAACTAGGGCCGCCCTTGCTAGTGTCAGGTAAGGCCAGCCGTTAGCAAGGTCGGGCGAGGGCCTCCCTCGCCAGATCTGGCGAGGGCACCCCTTGCCCAAGTCCAGTGAGGGCACTCCTCGCCGGCATCGGGCAAGGGTTTTCCTCACCAATGTCAGGCAAGGACCGTCCTTGCCTGACGCAGGCGGCAAGGCGTGCCCTTGCCAAATCTAGCGAGGGACACCCTCACCTGACCCAATCGAGGGCTGCCCTCACCCAACACCGGCAAGGACGACCCTCATCGAACGCCGGCTTCCCTCCGCCATGGCCAGCAGAGGGAAGAGAGAAGAAGAAAAAAAAAAAAAGAAAAAGCATAAAAAAAATTAAGACAAAAATGCCTTGATGGGGTAAATGTGTCACGGTTTGCAAAGTTAGGGGTTTCTCATGTCAAAAAAAAAAAAAATGGGACAAATTTGTTACTTTGGGCAAAGTTTAGAGTTTTTGATGGTCTTTTCCCTTTATAATAAGTTTTCTCAATTCTCTTTCTTCTCCTTAACTGATAGAAATAAGGAGTGGAGAGGGAGAATTTTCTATATATTGATTGTATTGTGTACAATTACAACGATCCACTTACATTGTGAGAATGAAAAGAAATTAAGGAAATAATATGCAAAGAATCATAATTTCCTATTTACTAAATCAATTAGAGTCAGTGCCATGGTCAGGATCTTCTATTATATCTTCAACACTCCCCCTCAAGCTGATGGCTTGTAAATGTCAAGAAAATTAAGCTTGCTTAATAAGTACGTATGTTTTCTCTAACATAATGGCTTAGTGAAAATATCTACTAATTGTTCCACATTTCCAATCCCCTTTGTTACAAGAACTCCCTCTGTGATCTTGTCTCGAGTGAAATGGTAATCAACCTTTATATGTTTTCTTCTTTCGTGAAATGCCTTATTCGCCACCAATTTAAGTGTAGCATCGTTGTCACAAAACAATTAAATTGGTCGACTAAATTGTAATTCGAGGTCTGAGAGTAATCCTTGTATCCAAACTACTTGAAAGGTAGTTTTTGCCATAGCTGAATACTCCAATTCGGCTGATGACAATGATATAGTTGACTACTTCTTTGTTTTCCATGAAATTAACAAATCTCCCAATTTGATGAAGAAATTAGTGATAGATCTTCTAGTCATCAACCAAGTGGCATAATCTGTATCACAAAAGGCTATCATCTTCATATTGCAATCACGAGATAAGAATATTCCAAGTCCTAAACACCCCTTTAGATATTTCACAACTTTTAGGGCCAAATTCATATGAGACTATTTCGGACTATGCACAAATTGGCTGAATATCTGCACCGCATAACATATATTAGGTTTTGTCATATTAAGATATATCAATTTCTCGACAAGTTGCTAATATCTTGATAGATCTTTGAGTAATGGTCCTCAATAGATGAAGAGGAACTCTCACATCATCCTCATGGGTAGTCAACTTGTTGTTCTGTTCAATTAGTATGATAGCTGGCTTACATTTTGACAATCTTCCTTCTGAAATGATTTCTAAGATGAATTTCCTCTTGTTATGACTAATATCTCTATCAGAAGCATCAATCTCAATACCGAGGAAATATTTGGGAGGTCACAAATCTTTGATGTAAAAGGTAGAGTGCAAATATTCTTTGAACTTGGCAACATGTCATTATTTCCCATCACAAGTATATCATCAACATATATTAGCAAATAAAATGATGAATTACCTACATTCCTTGTGAATGGGGCATAGTAATGCTTAGAATGCTGAAATTGAAACTGGTCGGTGCAACATTGAACTTGAAATACCATTGTCTAGATGCTATTTCAATCCATATAGGGATTTGTGTAAACAACATACCCGAGACTCCTCCTATCTACGTAATCCCTATAGAAGCTCCATTTATATTTCTTAATCTAAATCACCATAAAAAAATAAAAAAAAAAATTAAAAAGGTATTGTGGACATCCATTTGGTGCAGCTACCAATTACAAATGGCAGCAATGGATAAGAAGGACCAAACAGTGACTTCCTTTGCAATGGGAGAGAAGGTCTCACGATAATCAAAACATTCTCTTTATGTAAATCCCTTGGCCACTAATTGAGATTTGTAGCATTCAATAAATCCATCTTCTTAAACTTGATTTTATATACCCATTTACACCCAATCGATCACCAGTGTAGAGGCAATGGAACAATGTCCCAAGTATGATTCTCCATTAGCGCATTAAGTTATAATTCCATTGTGCGTTACCATCAAGGATCATGCCATGCTTCCTGAAAAGAAGATGGTTCATGTTCTTTTGAGAGATGGCCAATGCAACACATGTATTCTAGTGACAGCCAGTTAAGGGAGACATATGAGGAGATAGGTTATTTTGTACCTAGAGAACGCAATGCTGAGCAAACATAGTCCTTGGTCCACATAGGTGCGCGGGTTTGTTGTCTAGAACACCGGACTAATCAGCTACTATTTGTTCAAGTGTTGGAGAAGTTACTATATGGCAGGTGAAGCCGTAGCTATAGGAACTTCCTAAGATAACGCTTGTGATAACGATGGGGACCCAACTTCAGATGATGCTGGAGAAACATATGGCTCTTGTGGAACTATATGGATTAATTCGGCACCACAAATAAGTATTGTGAAGCCATTGATAAATGTTCTTCACATAGAAAAGGGTAGTGGCCTTCTAATGATGGAATTGTAGAAGATATCGTATCTTTGAATGGATACTCTCATGAAAAATCATATCTCTACTTATAAAAAAAATGCCATGTAGAGATTTTCATAACTCAGTATTCGAGCGAAAGGTATCCTATAAAGACACACTGATGCGTGATGGGGTAAGTGATTCGAGAACGGAAATTTTTCAGAGGGGATTTTGTGGTTAAGTGTATGGAGTAGCGTATACGGTGAAGAAACAAAGGGGAATAAGAAAAGATAGAACGATCTCCTCCCAAGATATAAAAGACATGCCACCAATCGAAGAAGAGGATCGAGATCTACGAAGTTCACCACAAAGGCCTAAAGCTTTCACTAGCCAAGGATAAAGGATTTCGGGATAGGAGAAGCTCACCACTAAGGCCTAAAGATTCCATCAGCCAAGGATAAAGGGCTTCTTGGCTCACCACCAAGGAGTAATCTACGCTCCAAGGATAAAGAAACCGAAAGGAATTATCCACTCTGCGAAGATGTTCACTCAAGCAGATGAAATCTCACCATTTTCATTCATAAAATTCGTATCTCCCCTACATTGGATAGTTACCCCTATTTATAGGAAGATTATAACCTTAGGAAATATTAAAAACAAACTTTAATGACTTAGGAACTTAAACATTCGACTCTTGAGCTACATAAAAATAAAAACACCTAGGAACTTAATAAAAGCCTTTATTAACACAGGAACTAAATGCCTTTAATCTTTGGCCTTCTGCATTCTTGAACCGTTAGCTTTTCGTATTCTTGAACTTTTTAGCTTTCCATATTCTTTAACCTCATTCATGAACCTTTAGCCTTCCCAAAATTCGAGCTCCTCCCTTAACCAGAAAATAATCCTCCTAAAACTTCATCAATTGGTCATACAAGACATCTAAAATGGCCTCCCATTAATATACCACAAAGTACTAATAAGTAATTAACATTATCCATTCAAAATGATCCATCGAAACACATAATGCCCAACTTCTTTATTAGCTTGGATAAGTATCGATGGTTTTGAGTTGGTCTGTGGAGCTATGTTGGATGCTCCCGCATCATCCTCCTCGAGTTGTTTGAGATTTGTCCTCAAATCTAGAAGGCATTCATTCTCCAAGTAAGGAGAAAGGTCTCCCATGTTGAATGTTGCTGAAACTCCAAACTCTCCCAGAAGGTCAATCTTGTAAGTATTGTCACCAATTCGCTCAATAACTTTAAAGGGACCATTAGCTCTAAGCATGAGCTTGTTCTTTCGTCGAAATGGAAATTTCTCTTTCCTCAAGTGAAGCCACACAAGATTGCCTAGTTGAAATTGAGACTTCTTGCGATGTTGATTAGCTTTCTTCTTGTAAGATTGATTGGCCTTTTCGATCTTGGATCGAATATGCTCATGGAGCTTCTTTATTGATTCAACTCTTTTCTTGCCATCAAAGCTTACTTGAGAGTTAGATGGAATTGGAATCAAATCAATGGGTGTGAGAGGATTATTTCCATACACAACTCCAAATGGCAATCGACCAGTAGTATAACTTGGTGATTGATTGTAAGCAAATTCAACATGCGCAAGCTTTAAATCCCAATCTTTTAACAATTTACTCACCATACCACGAAAAAGAGTGGTTAGAGTACGATTTGTTACCTCCGTTTGGCCATCAGTTTGGGGATGACAAGTTATGATGAATGAGAGTCTTGTGCCAAGTATTCTTTATAAAGTCCTCCAGAAGTAGCTTAAGAAGTTGGAATCATGATCTGACACAATAGTCTTTGGTACTCAATGAATGCAAATAATCTCTTTGAAATATAATTCAGCAATATGAAATGCATCATCGATCTTGTGACATGGCACGAAATGAGCCATTTTAGATAACTGATCGACAACCACCATGATAGCATCTTTCCCTCTTTGAGTTCTTGGTAGAGCCACAATGAAATCCATGCTAACATCTTCCCAGGGCTGCAATGGTACCGGAAGTGGAGTATACAAATCTTGATGGAAATGGCTTTTTGATCTTTGACAAGTTGCACACCTCAAGATGATAGCATGCACATCTCCACTCATCTTTGGCCAATAGAAATGCTCTTGAAGAACCTAAAGAGTTTTGTTAATACCAAAATGACCAGCCAATACTCCACCATGCGCCCCTCGAATAAGCAATTCTCGAAAAGAACTCTTTGGGATACATAATTGATTTCCTGTAAAAAGAAACCCATCTTGCAAAGAGTATATACCTTGAACTCCCCGCTTGCAATTGTTGATGATGGATGAGAACTTCGCATCTTCAAAATAAAGTTCTTTCATTGATTGAAATCCAAGAATCCTTGAGTCCAGAACAGCAAGCATAGAATATCTTCTCGATAAAGCATCTGCTACAACATTAGTGTGCCCAGGTTTATATTTTGAGACAAAAGAAAATAATTGAGGAAATTCTACCCATTTTGCATGTCTAGAATTAAGCATGCGTTGGCCGCTAATAAACTTAAGTGCCTCATGATCAGAATGAAGGACAAATTGTTTTGGCCTCAAATAATGACTCTAATGATCAAGAGCTCGGTCAATAGCATAGAACTCTTTTTCATAAGTTGAATAATTCCTCTTTAAATCGGATAACTTTTCGCTGAAATATGCCAATGGTTTTTGTGCTTGCACCAGAACAGCACCAATACCAACTCTGCTTGCATCACACTCAACTTCAAATACTCTATCAAAATAAGGAAGTGCAAGAATAGAAGACTCACAAAGTTTCTGCTTGATTACCTCAAAGGCGTTTTGAGCAGTCTTTGTCCATTCAAAAGTGCCATTCTTCATGCATTCAATAATAGGAGCCATGACAGTACTAAAATTTTTGACAAAATATCGATAGAAAGAAACAAGTCCATGAAAACTTCTTATGTCAAAAATAGACTTCGGAACTGGCCAAGTCTTCATAACTTCCACCTTGGCTTGATCAACAAAGATTCCATCTTTGGAAACCACATAACCAAGAAACACAATGCTTGGAGAGAAGAACTCACATTTCTCCATTTTAGCATATAGTTTTCATTCTCAAGACATTAAGACCTGTTTTAAATGAGAGATATGCTCCTCCTCGTTCCTGCTATAGACAAGAATATCGTTGAAATAAACAACGACAATGACCAATAAAAGAACGAAGAACCTCATTCATAAATCTCATGAAGGTACTTGGAGCATTAGATAATCCGAATGGCATAACCAACCACTCATAAAAGCCTCCCTTGGTCTTGAAAGCCATCTTCCATTCATAACCTTCTCGCATTCTGATTTGATGATAACCACTCCGCAAATCTATCTTTGAAAACACAGAAGAACCATATAATTCGTCAAACATATCATCAAGTCTAGGTATAGGGTACCTATATTAATGGTGATGTTGTTGATGGCCCGACTATCAACACACATTCAGTATGTACCATCCTTCTTAGGTAAAAGTAGAGCCGAAACAGAACAAGGACTCATGCTTTCTCGGACGTATCCTTTGATAAAAAGATTATCGACTTGTCTTTGTAACTCCTTTGTTTCCTTTGGATTGCATTGATAAGCTGGCTTGTTTGGTAGCGGAGCACGGGGATCAAATCAATTTGATGCTCAATACCTCTTATGGGAGGTAATCTAGGTGGCAAATCCTCCGGAAACACATCTGCAAATTCTTTCAACAAGCAATGCATTTTTGGGTGTATGGGTCACTCTATCTCACTCTTTTTCTCGACCACAAGCAAAGCAAGTACATTCTTTTGTTTGCTAATGGCTCTCTCAACCCATGTCTCACTCAAGAATAGATTTTCCTTACAAGTGTTTCCCTCCCTAGGTTGATTATTATGTATCGAAGAAGGATTCAAAGGTAAAAGAGTAATGTATTTCTGTTCTTTCGGAAAAGAGTATGTGTTTTTCCGACCATCATGCATAGCTTGTCTATCAAATTGCCACGATCTACCCAATAATAAGTGGCATGCCTCCATAGGAATCACATCACATACAACCTCATCTCAATAGTTCTTCCCAATCGAAAATGATATAAGAACGCGTTTGGTTACCTTGAGTTCATTCCCTTGATTGAGCCATTGGAGCTTGTATGGTTGAGGATGTTTCATTGTTGGAAGCTTTAGCTTGTTGACAAGAATTGTCGAAGCAACATTGGTGCAACTCCCACCATCGATGATCACCGAACACACCTTTCCATTAATAGTGCAATGGGTGTGAAATATATTCTCCCTTTACTCTTTATCAGGAGAAACTTCAACATGCAATGCTCTTCGGATGGTCAACAACTTGCTAACATCAGCTTTCTCCACAACTTCTTCTTCCCGATCAGATTTAGAAATATTTTGGTCTTGATTGCCCTCAGCCTCTTAAAGCACTGAATTGATCTCCTCAATTTCTTGAAGAGTCATAACTCTTCGATTTGGACAATTTGCTTGTAAATGCCCAAAACCATGGCACTTAAAGCATTTTCTTGCATTGCCTTCAAACTTCTTTTGGACTTCTTTGGAAGGCTCTGCAATTTTTCCCTTGCCTTTGTCTTTTGTTGACGTACTCTTGCCCTTGCTTGAGGAAGTACCCTTAAAATAGGATGTCGCCTTTGTTGATGTTCTGGAGGAAAACCTCTTGCTCTTCAATTTTTTTTCAACTTTTATGGCTAACTTGTATATGTTTTCAAAGGACCAATAAGGTTGAAGTTCAACCATATCAGCAATTTCTCAATTCATGCCCCCAAGGAAACGAGCAATGGTTTGCTCAGGAACTTCTGGAACTTCACTCCTCATTTTGAGTTGTTCAAACTCACGAATGTATTCTTCAACACTCATCCCTTGTTGTCTTAGGGAATTCAGTTCAAGGAAGAGATCTTGCTTATAGTTGTTAGGCAAGAACCTCTTATTCATCAACTTCTTGAGTTTTTCCCAAGACTTGATTCAGCCTTTTCCTTCCCTTGCTCGTTGATGCTTTAGATTCTCCCACCACAGAGAAGCATATTTGGTCAGCTTTAGGACAGCAACCTTACATTTCTTCTCATCGGAATAGGACTTGAAGTCAAAAATTCGCTCAATTGTGTGTAGCCAATCCACAAAGTCATCGGGATTGAGATTACCGTCAAACTCAGGGATCTCCACTTTAATGTCTCTTTCATCCTCCCTATGCCTCCCTCTTCGTCTTCATCTTCATCTTCGAATTGAAGATTCAAAATCACTAGAGTGCAGAATCGTTTAGTTGTCTCCAATGGACTCGAAATCGCCATTAGAATTTTGATGAGATTCAGAATCGTCAAGCCGATGCCGTTCATTAGGATGCCTTGCTGGCTATCCTTGATGCGTGATGGGGTGAGTGATTCAAGAACAGAAATTTTTATAAGGGAATTTTTGTGGTTAAGTGTATGGAGTAGTGTATATGATAAACACACAAAAAGGAATAAGAAAAGATAAAAGCAATCTCCTTTCAAGGTATAAAGGTAGCGCCACCAACCAAGGATGCAGATCGAGATCTACAAAGTTCACCACCAAGGCCTAAAGCTTCCACCAGCCAAGGATAAAGGACTTCGGGATAGGAGAAGCTCACCACCAAGGCCTAAAGATTCCACCAGCCAAGGATAAAGGGCTTCTTGGCTCACCACCAAGGAGTGATCTATGCTCCAAGGATAAAGAAACCGAAAGGAGTTATCCACTCTCCAAAGGAGTTCACTCAAGTTGGGGAAATCTCACCATTCTCATTCATCAAATTCGTATCTCCCTTACGTTGGATAGTTTCCCCTATTTATAGGAGGATTTTAGCCTTAGGAAATATTAAAAACAAACTTTAATGACCTAGGAATTAAACGTTCGACTCTTGAGCTACATAAAAATAAAAACAGCTAGGGACTTAATAAAAAGCCTTTATTAACACAGGAACTAAATGCATTTAATTGTCGGCGTTCTGCATTCTCGAACCGTTAGCTTTCCGTGTTCTTGAACCTTGGGCTTTTCATATTCTTGAACCGCATTCGTGAACATTTAGCCTTCCCAAAATTCGAGCTCCTCCCTTGACCAAAAAATAATCATCCTGAAACTTCATCAATTGGTCATACAAGACATCTAAAATGGCCTCCCATTGATAGTTATCGATATACCACAAAGTATCGATAAGTAATTAACATTATTCATTCAAAATGATCCATCAAAGCACGTAATTGCCAACTTCTTTATTTGCTTGGATAAGGATCGATGGTTCTAAGTTGGTTGATGGAGCTACGTTGGATGCTCCCGCATCAGTCCTTGTCTCGTCGGATTCTCTAGAAGATTGAGGACACGCTCCATTTGTTGCTGAAGATTTTGGATTGCACGATCTCGCCTTTCGTTTTGCGCTTGCTCCAAAGTCAAGCCTCTTGGAACTTGATCATCCATAAGGCATTTGTAATAGAAGAAAGAAAGGAATCACTCAAATGAGTTGAACCTTGAGCTCTGATACCAATCTTTCGATGTGTGATGGGGTGAGTGATTCAAGAACGGAAATTTTTTAGAGGGGATTTTGTGGTTAAGTGCATGGAGTAGTGTATACGGTGAAGAAACAAAGGGGAATAAGAAAAGATAGAATGATCTCCTCCCAAGGTATAGAGGACACGCCACCAACCGAAGAAGAGGATCGAGATTTACGAAGTTCACCACAAATGCCTAAAGCTTCCACTAGCCAAGGATAAATGACTTCAGGATAGGAGAAGCTCACCACCAAGGCCTAAAGATTCCACTAACCAAGGATAAAGGGCTTATTGGCTCACCACCAAGGAGTGATCTATGCTCCAAGGATAAAGAAATCAAAAGGAGTTATCCACTCTCCGAAGATGTTCACTCAAGCAGACGAAATCTCACCATACACTAAGTGGCACGAGGACCCATTTTATTCGTGCGACCCATATTTGTTGCATAACATAAACAACCAAATACTTGAAGATGATCATTTTCCGATTGTTTGTTGTATAGCATCTCAAAAGAAGTTTTATTGCAAATAATTCTAGTTTGCATACGATTAATCAAATAAATAGTTGTGACCACACAATCTCTCCAACAAGCTTGAGGAATAGAGGCTTGGTATTTTAATGCACAAGCTGCTTCTAAGAGATGTCTATGCTTACAATCAACAACTCCATTTTGTTAGACATGAACTTTCATGAAGTATCCCATGTGAAAATAGAAATTTGATGCAATCAAAAGTGAAGAATTCACGTGCATTATTAGTACAAATTCGTTGGACAGATTGATTGAATTGATTTTTTTATTAAAGAAATGAAATTTGATAGATGAGCAAATGTTTGGCTTTTTGATTGGATAAGATAGACCCAAGTCCCCCGTCTATAAACATCAACAATCATAAGAAAGGAACGAGAGTCATCATGATGAGGGATATGATAAGAACCCCAGATATTCATATGAAACAGTGAAAACAGGGTTTGTCAACTCGAGAAGTACTTATAGGAAAAGATGCTCGAGATTGTTTAGCTAAGGAACATATTGGACATTTAGGGTGTGGAAAATGAGCATTATGACCCAATCTCTGATGAAAAAATGAGATTTTTATTTCTACCGATAGCATTACAAGAAATGATTCTATTTAATAATTCTAAATCTCCTGGGAATAAATCCAAAAATATAGTCCTTGTGCAACACTACCCAAGCCCATTAGTTTACCATCATCTTGAAAGAAACAATTGTCAGAATTGCATATGGCACAACATGAATTATCTATGCAAACCTTTGAATCAGAGAGTAGATTGAATTCAAAATCAAGAATGTATAAGACATTCTTGAGGACAAAGTTCGGACCGAGATAAACAATTCCAATCTTGATAGCATGGATGATGTTTCCATGAAAGACATACTGATATCGAAGACTGTGATCATTTATCCACATGAGAAAATAAATGCTTATTGCAAATTATGTGATTACTAGCTCTTGTATCGATTATCCATGTATCAACTGAAAAAGAATACTCCTTTTGAGGAAAGGTACTTGAGAACCCTGCGCATTTGTAGTTGGTTTTCAACTAATTAAGGATTTGAACAATATGTAGATACTGATCTCGAGTAATTGTTTGTTGTGCCCCATCAGTCCTTTTTATCGAAACCTGACAAGCTAAGGATTCTTTTTTGTTTTTATCAATAGACTTCCCATTTAGTTTCCAACATGTCTCAATAGTATTGTGTGGGCATATTTGCAATATTCGCAATATTTATTTTTAAATTTATCATTTTGCCCATTGACCCATCCTAAGGATGTGGCTAATGTGAGCCGTAGGATCCCTTGTAAGCAAGAGCAGATGTGGCTTGATAAGGGCCCTCTGATCAGATCAAGTTAATAGGTGATCCTGAGCCGTCAATCACCACACGTGATCCTGAGTCATCCATCATGCTACGCGATCCTGAGCCACCCATCCCCATCTTCTGATCCGGACCGTCTGTTTTCAAGCGACAATCCTAGCTGTCCACACATGGAACCCTAAGGTTCTCTTCGGTTCTTCTTCTCACCACAGCCACAAAACCATTTTTTAGGTATCCGGCAACTTTGAGAGTTCCGCCACCTCCTTTAACAGTCGTCTCACTAGACCTAACGCCAAACAAAAGGGCCATCCTTGCAGGCATTCTCCGACGACCTCGAGTTCATTCCATAAGGTAAAGAGGTGGTTGAAGTAAGCAGTAACAAAGGGGTTTCCTTACTTCAACTCCATTAATGCTTGGGTGATTATGAAGAGTTTGGCTCGGTTGAAGTGCCCATACATCTCTCGGACGTTGTCCCAAAATTACTTCGTGTCTTTAGTTGGTGGGATTCTAGCCGCGATGTCAAGGGCAAGATAGCCAATCCAAGTACATACTAACTAGTTACATCTCCGCTAGTGTCTCTGGTTGTGTTAATCAACCAAGAAGGAGGACGGCTCCATCATGGAAGCCATCTTGTCTTTGGTTACAAACGCCCGCCAAAGATCCCTAGCATAGGTTGTCTAATTATACAGTCTAGTGAGCTAGAGGTTGATGAGGCGAAGTTTCGATCTATCGACCGATGAAGTATAGAGGCTGCTGCCACCACCGACAAGGAAGGCATATGGCATGAATCCAGGCTAGTAAACTAGGTAGGGATTCATCCCTTGACTCAGTATGGATCTAGGTCTGTGACCTTGATTCAGCTAACTCGAATAACCAATTGGCAATCGGGTTGCTCTCATTTGATGTAGGAACCAGCTGATCTCTATCGAGCTAATTTCTGAGGCCCAAAAAACTTGTTTCTTCATATGGGTGCTAGGCCCATGCCTAAACTAGCCAATTGCTCCATTGGGCTTGAATAGGGCACCAGTGCACTGGCTGAAATGGCTACTGAATGGGCCTAGGGATTTGGCTTAAAGTAGGAAGTTGCCCCCGGACATGTGGTAGTTCCTCTTCGGGTAGGATGGCGACATCTGACGACAACAAGGTTTGATTCTGGGGAGTCTCCTCTATTAAAGAAGTCTTGGTGTTCTTATCTTTTGCCATGGTAAAAATATATATATATATATATATATATATATATATATGAATTCCTAATCGCTTTGCTGGTTTGTTTTGCAGGATTAAGGACTGCAACAACACCTCAGACAAAGATGAAGGCAATTCTGGATTTTGTGGAAACTATGTCAAGATGAAGGGCTGCTCTAATACCATGACAAAAAGTGAGGACGAGTGGAGAGGGAGAATATTCTATATATTGTTTGTATTATGTAAAATTATAATGATCCACTTATAGTGTAAGAATGAAAAGAAAACAAGGAAATAATATACAAAGAATGATAATTTCCTATTCACTAAATCAATTACGAATCCATTGAATCAATTAGAATCAACGCCACAGTCAGGATCTTCAATTATATCTTCAACATAAACCTTTACTCACTTAAGCATTGGTGTACCTTCTATAGAAAAAAATTGTAAGAGACTTCTTTGTACACAAGCACAACAAAAATGGAAAGTAAGAGTGAGAAAGAGAAATCAAGACACGAGATTTTTATCCTAGTTCACCATTAAATTAGGGTTACATACAACAGAGGATTCTACTATGATTAACACCCACACCTCTCCGTTATATTCATCAATTATAAAAGAAAGAGAATATATATACCCAATAATTATTCCTAAGCTCAAGTCAAAACTATCAATAAATATGGGCTTAAATTATAAAAGCCTTCTAGTAGCTTGAGCTCTCTACCTCACCATTCCCGTAGGGTGGCCCCGAACCCCGAGAGGGACCCCATGTCATCCTTTTGATGAGGAGTACAAACCATACCCCAACACTTTAATGTCTTCGTCTTCAAAATATTTATCCGTCAATGCATCATTTGCTCTAAAGACAACCATTTTTTTGAGACATTTTTATTGTCAAATAGATCGAAAGCATAACGGACTTTCGAACCAAATAAGTTCTTAATCTCCTTCTTGGGTTGTTCCTTGAAGACGAACGATGCAGACACAGAGAGAATAAGCGATTGACTAAAATAGACTTTGTCGGACTCAACATTTTAATCAAAGATAAGAGAAATTGGAAAGATCTTTATTTCATATCAAAGAAAGATTTGTCCGAAATTTTAGTTAATTCAATTACTTCATTTTTTTTTAATCCAAAACCATTGTCGAGGACACCTCTTTGCATGCTGAAAGTTGGAACGAAAAGGAGCGGCAGGGAAAAAGCAGAATGGCAGTCAAATTGTAGGGAAGGTTCACACACAAGTCGGTCAATATTCAATTCTGTCACGCCAACTTGTGAACGAAGCAAAAGCAAATGAATTGATAAATAAATAAAACAATAGCAATAAAAAGTGGAACATTTGCAGACATCACAGGTGACCCCACTGAGTCACTGACTCAATTTCGGGCCAGAACACAGAATTTAAACATCAAATCAGTTCCCTCTTTAATAGTCCTGCAGTGGCTTTCCTCTGATCTTCTCAGTATGCATCAACTTTCTTTCATTATTTCAGCAGTTGGTCACAGCTATTAAAGGATATATTTCTGTTACTTCTTTTTCTAAGACCGCAATTATTTTTTGGGGTAAGCCTGCAACACTTTTCTTAGTTGATGCTAACGTAAGATTTGCTAAAGTGAGGTTTGTAGACTATACGATTCATAATTGGCCAAATTTGATAGATCATCTGGGAAATTAAGTCTAGAAACTATTTGATGCAAATTTGCTTTCAGGGACCAAATCAAGTGAATTGGTTACTTCGCATGTGACGAAACATCAAAATGCCAACTCGATCGACTCTTGGCATTTCAAATCTTATGCATCTACTTCCAACAAATGACACTCCTTTTCTTTACACGAGACAGACAGACAAAACATGTAGGAAACTCTAGAGAAACTGATGAAGATGACCCAACCTCTCTTGCTGCCTCAACCATCACATTACTTGAACCTGGCATTGGACTGCGAGGACGAGTAGAGCAGTGACGAAGCCGAGAAGCTCGTGTTATTGCTCTCAGGGTACAAGCTTGTCGGCTTCGAGGACGAGGTCGCCGGGACCCAATTTTTCTTCCAGTTTCCTTGATTTTCAGTCGCTTGAGACCCCTTAAGGAGAACGTCGACCTTGGCAAACTCCTCTTTTTCGTGTTTGATCTCCTTGAGCATCACGGCGACGTCCTTCATGGTCGGCCTCTCATCAGGGGACGGATTTACGCACAGCAACGCAATACCTAACACTTGCCTCATCTCTTCCACTTCAGATTCGGGCCGAGACAGCAAGTTTGGATCGAGCAATTCGGTGCCCCCTCTCTTTTGTCTGACCCAGTCCACGATGTGAAGGCCCTCTGGTATGGTCGGATCGATAGGTTGCTTCCCCGTCAAGACTTCCAATACAACTACGCCATAGCTGTATACGTCACTCTTCTCCGTTATCTTCATCATGTAGCCATACTCTGTCATAAATACAATGCGGTCAGATAATACCAAAAAAGCATTGATGTTAAGAATTTTGGCGCTACCCTGTTCTGGAAGGACTGAAACTATTGTACCAGCCATTTGAAAACTTAATAAGTTCAGATCAGATGCTTAAAGAATACTGGATGCTTGGAAAGATACAAAGACTTTGACACAGCAATAGGCAGAACATTGTGCCGTGTAATAAGACAAACTGACCTGGAGCGATGTATCCATAAGAGCCAGCAACTGTGTTTGAGGACCGGGCAAAATCACCGTCATCAACGAGCTTGGCCAGGCCAAAATCGGCAATGTATGGCTCAAACTCAAGGCCTATGAGGATATTATTTGCTTTGATGTCACGGTGAACGATTGGAGGTACACAGTCATGGTGCAAATAAGCCAGCCCTTGTGCCGCCCCGATCAATATTTGGTACCGGAGTTCCCAATCCAATGAATTTCCAGTCCTTTCATGCAGGAGGCTACCCAAGCTCCCGTTTGGCATATAGTCATACATGAGCAATCTTGTGTTTCTGTTCCAGCAACAACCCAAGAATCTCACAATGTTCTTGTGACGGATGGAGCCAAGCGTTCTCACCTCTGCTGAAAACGAATCACGGACCACACTTTTCTCATCATCAAATGAACTAGCGGGGGCTTTTGTCGTGGGCCACAGCTTCTTCACAGCAATCACTTCCCCATTATCCATATCAGCTCGATAGACGACCCCAGAACAACCTTTTCCAATCACGTTGGTATCCACTAGGCATTTAAGCACCTGATCCACTGAGAAACTCAGCTTTTGGAAAGGGGTGAATTGCCATGGCCAAGAATTGCCTAACTCCGATTCGTCATCATCCTTGATCGTTCTTCTGGCCCTGATAACTGCAAATATGCCCATCACTACCATAGCCACTGTCAATGTAATCAACAGGGCAATTGCTAGTCTCAGCTTCCGTGAATGACTGATGTCTTCGTCTTTACCCATCATTTCTTTGCCATCACTAGCATTCAAGAAGCAAGAGGCATGGCTCAAGGAACAAAGGCCTTCATTTCCGACAAGATCATTGGACGAGAGTTGCTGGAAAAGTTTTGTATCGGGAAGATAACCAGAGAAGTTGTTATAGGAGATGTTGAGGGACACAAGATTATCGAGGGAAGCCAGGGGACTGACACTTCCCTGAAGCTTGTTATGCGAAAGGTCCAAGATCGACAGCTTACTCAGAGAAGACATCTGTACTGGAATTGGCCCAGTAAGGCCGTTCCAGCTGAGGTTAAGAGTGATCTCAAGTGCCTCGATTCTGCCCAGTTCCAGCGGTATGCTTCCTGTTAGCTCATTGCTGCTAAGATCGAGCAACTGCAAACCTGAACACAGACCAAGTGCAGAAGGAATAGAGCCTGAGAACGAATTCTGGTTGAGTATAAGCTTGTTTAGTGAAATGAGGCGTCCCAAGCTCGCAGGTATTAGACCTGTGATCCTGTTGATGGAAACATCCAAGACTTGGAGACCCGAGAGGGACGATAGTGACTCGGCGAGGGGACCTTCCAGGGTGTTGTTGCTCAGGTCTATCATTTGCAGCTCTGTGCATTCCCCGAGCTCATCGGGCACCTTTCCAGAAAGACGATTCCCATAAAAATCAAGAAAATTCAGATTCTTAAGGTTTCCTACTTCTCTAGGAATTGCGCCAGAAATTCGGTTATTCCCAAGCCGAAGACGCACCAGAGAACTGCAATTACCGATTTGTGGAGGTATCGTTCCAGAAATATCATTAAAAATCAAGAGCACTTTGGTCAGATTCTTGAGCTGAAACAGCCCCGGAGGAATCCCACCAGTTAGGGAATTGTGCGACAAATCTAGAGCTTGGAGATTACTACAAGAAGCCAATGTCGAAGGAATGCTTCCTTCGAGCTGGTTCTGCCAGGCGAAGAACACATTGAGCCTCGACAGCTTCCCAAGCTCGGGCGGAATTAGCCCCGAGATCTGATTTGTGTCGAGCTGCAATTGCTGGAGGCTCGTGGCATTGGAAAGATTAGCGGGTATTGAACCGGACACATTGTTATTGCTAATCATAAAAGCTTCAAGCTTTAACAACCCTCCTAGAGACATTGGTATGGTCCCAGATAGAAAGTTTAAGGAAAGATCAATCATCCTGAGACTGCTACAGTTACCAATCTCCTCAGGAATAATGCCCTCAAGACTATTCTGCCACAACAACAACTGTTCAAGCTTCTGAAGCTTGCCAAGCTCAGGTGGAATAGAACCAGACAAGCTGTTCTCATAGAGGAACAAGTCCACAAGCTCAGAACAATTTCCTATATCAGGAGGGATCTCGCCAGATATCATTGTGGTGTATATGGACAAATTTTGGAGCTTTTTGAGCTTACCCAGTGAAGGAGGCAAAGAGCCCGCGACCTGTGTGTCGGCCAAACCCAGGACTGTCAAATTTGTGCAATCTCCCAGCTCTTCAGGAATCTTCCCAACAATGTCCTTGTTCCCTCCAGCCCTGAAGACTTCAAGGCTTGACAGCTTCCCCAACTCGGGAGGAATAGACCCACCAAGCCTGTTGTCAAAAATCAGGATACTTTTCAACACTCTGCAATTGCTTAGGCCAACTGGGATTTTCCCAGTGAGCCTATTAGAATTCAGAGTCAGATTCTCTAAGTCTCTGAGATCGCCAATCCTCTCAGGAATGGCTCCAACAAGAGAGTTGGAGCTCAGGTCAATGACTGACAGAGAAATGCAGTCGCCTATATCATCAGGGATTGTTCCGGTGAGATTCACCTCAGAAATGACAAGCTTCTTTAAGAACTTGAGGGAGCAGAGATTGCTGGGCAGAGGAAGCTGAAGAGTGACAGACTGGATGTTAATCTCTGTGACAAAGCCCTGAGGAGAGCATGTGATGGAGGCCCACTTGCAGGGGGAAGTGTCATGGATGTTCCAAGAGGAGAGGATTGGAGGAGGTGGTGAGGGAGATGAGTTGAGCCATGTGAAGAGGAGGGAAGCTTCTTGGGTTGCAGAGATGGTGGGAAATGAGCAGAGAAGAGGGCGAAAGAAGAAGATGCAGAAAAAGAGAGATTTTCTTGGAGTGGGCATATGCATAGACATTTGCCTCAATTTCTTCACCATTCTTCTTGGGTTTGCACCATTTAGGTTCCCAACTTCTCTCTCTCACACCCTCTTTCTTGCTCTGTGTTTTTTTTTCCCTTTTGTTGGGTTTCTTTGTATGAACTCAAGCTCAAGGAGGCAAGAACAACAGCAACAGCACTCTTCGCTCCTCTTTCTCTTTGCTTCATATGGCGTGCGTTGCAAAATGCACTGACAAACACTGGAACTAAAATAATATTTCACAAAAACAATTGCAAAAAAAGAGAGAGATTAAAATACAATTGAATAGAAGGACAATGACCTTGAGATCGGCGACCACCACCTCACTCCTAGGATGCCCCTCTCTGTCTCTCTCTCTCTCTCTCTCTCTCTCTCTCACGTAAGGAGGAGGTGCAAGATTTGTTTACAATAGTTTTTGACTGAACCATAAAAAAGGAGGAAGTTTCAACAAGTTAGCTCCAACCCCAATTCAGTGTTTGCACCTTCTCTCCTTTTTTTCTGCATATTCTTATGGTTTTTAATTATTTTTATATTGTAGAAGCCCATACAAGTAATAACCGAACGCATTAATAAGTTACCAATACGAGTGTGAGGACAGAGAATTTGATCAAATGGGAAGATTATTTGCGTTCGATAATGAAATGGATCAATCCCGTGTTGGGCATCGACTGCCCCCTCTTTCTAATTGTTCTTTTCGGACACACAGACAACAGGAATTACTCCCACTTACCTGAGCCATGGATGGGCTTCAGGGGTCCTGGTTCGGTTTATTTTTGGCTGATAGATTAGGGTTTCTGGGTTCAGTTACTCTCTTTCATTGTTTTTGTCTCAATCTAATACCATATTTGTATTTGGTAGTGCCGTCTGTGTCATCATTTCACTTCTATGACGTATTGCCCCTAAGATCATTTAACAATCTGACTCTTTGTTTTGGGAGGTTCATTATTTGGACTTGCTACATTAGGGTTGAGATTGTCTTTAGTACTTTTACCCTAAAATAATGCACTTTTTTGCCAACAATCTGTTTTGGACATTTGGGAAACCGCAGAATTTGTGCTTCATCTTGCCATTGATATTTGTGTAGAGACACATTTAGATGCCATCGTGTGCGCTCCTTTTCCTTCATTTTGTTCAAAGCAATAGACCAAACAAATTCAGGCGAATGACATTTTTGTCCAAGATTTTGCAAGTTGCCCCATGACTTTTCAGTTTTTGCAACATTCCCCAGTCTTGAACTCAGTTGTAATGCTCCATTTCATTTATTCCGATCATTATTAAGTTTGAGCTCCGACCATGTGCTTATCACATGACTAAGTTGCTCTTTATGGAGGACAAATCTATGCAACAACAAATAACGAATTATATTTTACATCCTAAAGTTTGGCACATGTTGCAAGTTGCCCCTCACTTTGTAATTTTTATCAATGTCCCCTTAGAGTATTGAGATGAATTTCAAAAAACATTGACAGTGATCTTGACCATTCTTTTGTCTAATCTCTACTAGAGATCGATTTGGTTATTTAAACGAGGGTCCTCCTACCCTCGCTTGTACATGCATGTGGTTATGGCACACTAGTCTCTACTAATGGTGCCACATGCTAAATAGCCCAAGCCATGTCTAGTGTGCCAAGAATACTAGGCTAGACTTCATTTAAAAATTATTCCTATGAATAGTATGGGAAATTGTATTCCCACGCCAAATCATACCACGCCCAATTTAATCCGAGTATTCAGTCCCTCGAGTGAGATATATAGAATACTTCAGTTCAATAACTAGTTTCAACCTACCATGACCTCATCATCAAGAAAGCAACATCAGCTCTCAACTAGTTTGTATGTGGAAGACCAACCCCGCATTTAGAACTTCTCAAAATTCTAATTATCCTATCTTAGAACTCTTAGTGCATATGCCATGATACCACTCCTACGAACAAGCTAAATCACCACTTCCGCACCACTCATTCTCCACCCTGATGCCACAAACTCTGCTCTTTAGCTCACAACGTACAGGAGAATCCAATTTGTGACATTCCTCCCGACCCAATTCCACAATGCCCTCATCGTGGGCTACTTTGTCGCTTTCTTACATCTAACAGCCATCAATGCCAATCCCTTAGAACTTACATAATGGCCAATGCTTGTCCTATAGAATAGGCCACTCCACTCCATTGGTGGCTTCCCCCTAATCAAGGTTGTAGTTGCTTGTGCTCTCTTTAACAAGTGTAACATCTCCAGGCAACTACGCTTCTTCAACGACACCTTCTTTTGCCTACTAAGCTTCCCATGATCTTGGCAAACCAATTGAGGTTTCTCTCCTTGTTGGAAACATGATAGCAAACCTCCTTTGGAGATTTACCAATTAATCCAGGAACGTTTTCCCTATTCAGTGAGTAATTTTTGGGTCCTTTCTGTCCTACCTATTACCAATCCTAAAAGCTTGATGAGAGTCACACCTCCTCCGAGCCCCTCTTAACCCCAACGATCACTTCGCCCCACCCCTCGAATGATTGGGCAAACCACAAGCTTTCCTCGAATCATCCACTTACTAAATGGATCTGGCTATAATAGCATTTGTCAAAAGCCAACAGATTCTTGGTTATGAAGTAGCTCAAAATCATTTGGTGAGCCGAAAACACCGAGTCAACCTTCATTGTAAAAATTGTTCCCAAAAATAGTATGGCACATCATATCCTCACATGATCATACCATATCGAGTTTAACTTAGGCATCTAGTCCCTTAAGTGAGGCATACAAAACACTTCAATACAACAAGTGGTTTCAGCTTACCTTGGCCTCATCAAGAGAGCGGCATCAGCTTCCAACCAATTTGTAAACAAGGGGCCAACCTTACCTTTAGAGTGCCTCAGAGTTATAACCGTTTTATCACAGAACTCAAAGCACAAACACCCCAATACCACTCATATGAACCAATTGTATATCATTTCTGCATCACTCACTCTTCACCTCGATACCACAGTCTCACACAAACACCTCGATACCACTCGTATGAACTAGTTGTATATAATATCTACATCACTCACTCTTTACCCTAATACCACAAGCTCTACTCTTTAGCTCAAGATACAGGAGATGGTCAATGATACTAGAGTGTCCCCCCTCTCATTCAAATACTTCTTTTCCATAAGTATTTAAATCATTTCTTCTAATTAGTTTATAGTTATTTCACTCTCATAAGAACTCATAGGATTAAAGTATTTTTGATGACATATCATATATATATTTCAATAAAACTTGGCACATCGTTACAATGCTTTAACATTTGATGCTCATTCTATTTCTTATAAAGTGATGTTAGCACTAAAGCACTGTATCTACTATTTAATAAGGAAAACAATTGATTTATATAGTAAAAACGCTAGTTTTGGCTAACAAACAATTGCTATATGTTACCCTATATTGCAAGCCCTAAAGGTCATTTTTTAAAAATGATATGCAATTTGGTTGAGTACAACTTACTTGTGAAAGTCTAGAGGAAATCTCGAGGCCGTAATCGAAACTACATACAAGGTTAGATTATTTGACTATCATTTTTAAGTATGGACAAGATTTGAGTAATTATTAAAAGTGTAGGCCTTCTATGGATATGAAAATGTCTAGAGGGAGGAGGCTAATTAAACCTTGCAATGTACCAAGCTAGTTAGAAATGGCAAGTGCTTTTACCCTTTAAAAGTGTTAAATTTTAAACTATGCCTCCCATTAACGCGTGATGGGACAAGTGATTCCAGAATGGAAATTTTTTCTTTTGGAATTTTTTGGTTAAGTGTATGAAGTATTATTGTATATGGGGAAGAAACGAAGGGAATAAGAAAAGATAGAACAATCTCCTTCCAAGGTATAAAGGCCACGCCACTAATCAAAGATGAGGATTGAGATCTGCGAAGTTCACCACCAAGGCCTAAAGCTTCCACTAGCCAAGGATAAAGGATTTCGAGATAGGAGAAGCACACCACCAAGGCCTAAAGATTCCACTAGCCAAGGATAAAGGACTTCTTGACTCACCACCAAGGAGTGATCTACGTTCCAAGGATAAAGAGACCGAAAGGAGTTATCCACTCTCCGAAGAAGTTCACTCAAGCAGAGGAATTCTCACAATTTTCATTTATCAAATTCGTATGTCCGTACATTGGATAGTTTTCCCCTATTAGGAGGATTTTAGACTTAGGGAAATATGAAAAATAGACTTTAATGACCTAGGAACTTAAACCTTTGACTCTTGAAAACTACATAACAATAAAGATACCTAGGAACTTAGGAAATGCATTTATTAGCACGGGAACTTGCATTCTTGAACCTTTAGCCTTCCAAAATTCGTGCTCCTCCCTTGACTAGAAAATAATCCTCCTGAAACTTCATCAATTGATCATGCAAGACGTCTAAAATAGCCTCCCATTGATAGTTATCGACATACCACAAGTATCGATAAATAATTGACATTATTCATTCAAAATGATCCATTGAAGCACATAATACCCAATTTCTTTCTTGGTTTGGATAAGCATCGATGGTTCTGGGTTGGTCGATAGAGCTACGTTGGATGCTCCCGCATCATCTATTTGCCTCCCGAATTATATATTTTTATGCTTTGACTCAACCTATGCATGAGGGGGATATTAAATATTAAACTACACTTTCACCTAATAATTTAAGCTTTTTGAACAATTGGCATTGATCCTACAAAATCTCACAAAAAGTAAACAAAAAATTTTCTAATGTATATGATAATAAAAGCTATTCTCTATGCACCTTAATTGTATTTATTTATGCGAATCAATCTTTCTTGTGTCCTGTAATAGAATCAAGTTATGGTCTTCTAATCAAGTGATTTTATCAACTAGTCTATCTTTAAGAATGAACAAAGAAATGAATGCAAGAGATATACCAATATCGAATGAATGAAGGATGAGTTAGTGCAGTGAGAAGTAATTTATAGGTTAAGATTATAATAGATTAATTAACTTCATTTTTTATACTATTTTCTTGACATGCAGTGCTTTCTGCTATGCAGTGTACCTTGTGCTGTCTAATATATGTTTGAGCAACTTGAAGAACTGATCAGAGGAAATATGCAGCTAACTCACGATCAAGGTTATGAAAGCTGGCTGATGAAATATCAGACCACCAAGATGAATCATTTAGAAATCTCGATTAGAGGATACTACATATGAACGAATTTGTAGCAGTGCATCAATTATTCACAGCTGGATTAATTCCATAATTATGATATACGCTAGTTTTTGGTTTTTTTGGTCTGAAGATATACTACTTCCCTCAAGAAAAAAATATATAATGCATCTACAATTTACTCTGCATTTTGTTCTTTTGAGCCTAACAATCTGATTTAAGTCGATTTCGATTGCCAATAAAGGCAAAGGTAAAAATAGTCAGGATTAAGACTCGATATAATCTCGGTGAAACATATTGTTCGACGAGGGCAGCATATGACTGAGGCAAAACGGAGGTGGTAAATCTGGCTCTTAGTCGAGTTCGGTCTTATTTTAAGTTAATACAGAGATTTTTTGCTCAAATTGTAATTTTTTTCCCTAATGATACTCATGTCAGACACATCCAAAATTGTGGTCCGCAAAGTGTTAAACTTAGACCATCTCTGAAGATCACTTCTATCTTTGCCTTATCTTTAACCCTGCTCATCAGAAATTGCACCCATCTCCAATTATGGCTCACAATTGCCTAGAAAAAGCCTCGCGACAGGGATTTGAGACATTCCTCGAAGCCTCGCTTGCATCATCTTATCTTCAGTGGCCAGACACAAACAGTTTCTGAAAATGAAAGTGCACGAGATGATTGTGCATTTAACTTTAAGCTTGCTTAGGGTCTGGATTCAATTAAATTACCATCTTTATGATGACCGATATACATTTTTCTTTTTCTGGGATGAAGTTTTTGGCTATGGTTTAATGAAGTGACCTCATTTTTGTGAATTAAAGTGATAAAGCGGAGAGAATCAGGTAGAATGGCAATGACTCGAATCAAATTCCTGGTCTTTTAAGCATACTGCGCAATTTCATGTTCGAATTGCAATTACAAATAATGATTTGGTTAGTATGATCTGACATTATGCATTGCTATAATATTCATTAAATTCCTTAGTTATATAGCACATAATCAAGGACTCGAGGAACTAGAATATTCAACCCACAAGTACCTTCATGTAGATTACATGAGTTAAATGTAATAATGCAGAGTAGTAAGTTGAGGAATTTGTGTGTATTTCAATAAATCATTATAAAGATTGCATCAGTATACTTATAGGGTTTATGAGATGAATTCTTCGAGCAATCTTGATTGATATTGATCATTAACAGTAATATCATAATTGTTTCTAAAAAATAGATAATATTCTTTAGAAAATCTTTAGAATCTCTAATATAATGTCACTAACATCTCTCTCAAACTCAAGATGAGATCAAAGAAGTCAATTGGAATTTAAATTAATGTTGCCACGAAAACTTGTTTCTCTTATGACATCATGAGCATTAGGATCAGTGGTATGTAAGGCAATGTATTCCAAGTATGGCTTATATGAGGCTGACAAGCCCAGTATTGGCATCGGCTTCTCGAAACAATGCGCGAAAGGTTGAGAATCAAAAGGAAAACAGCAAATGACTAATGTGGTTGGCTTGCGAGATAGTAACTAAGCGACATAGCCTTTGTGGCCGGCCAATACAACTGGCTTGCGAAATAGTAACTGAACGACACAGCCTATATGACTGGCTTGGAAAATAGTTACTAGGATGCGGCCTATGTGGCTAGCATCATAAGAAAGCCATCTCCTTGAAAAAGCTTGACCAGATGATGCGATTAGTACGATTAGCATCGAAACACGACTATTATGGAAATGACTTGATTAAGTGCTTCCTCAAACAAGACTTGTGTATATGAAGTGAACACTATTGAATGGCAATGATAGGGTTGGATTTATCAGGTGGGTGTACCACATCAGATGCAAAGTGCACTGGGTGCACTTAGGTTTACAAAGGTTCTGATACCATATTAGATGTAATAATGCGGAATAATAAGCTGAGTAATTTATGTGTATTTCGATATATCATTATGAAGATTACGTCAACCTATTTATAAGCTTTATGAAACGATTTCTTAAAATAACATATATGAATCAAGACATGCACAATTAAAGGAGATATTCATGCGATCTTGATTGATATAGAATAATATCATAATCATCTCTAAGATAGGATAATATTCTATAAAAAAATCTTTAAATACTCTAATATAATATCGCTAACAATATGAACTTCACATGAAACTCGTCTAGTTATCTATACTTTTTATAGATAAAAATAATAATTTTATAGGTAACCATTTATCCCATTTATTCCTGTTCATAATATTATCTATACTTTTTATATTATGTGAACATGCGATTACCACAAATTACACTGTTTCATCTTCTCTTTCTATTTTCACTGATTGTTCCTCTTGATATATCCAAACTTTAAGTGGTTTTTAAACAATTTATAAAGCAAGTAATCAAGTAAGAATGAGATTTTAGCATTTCAATAATTTATTAGAATGTTAATGCGCTTAACTTTCGCACACTGAATTCTAATTTAATCCAACGACTCTAGTGCATCCAATTGTATCTCCTGGTCGAGTCCAGAAAACAAAATTGACATAATGGGGGGCACGCAAGCATTATGAAACGGTATGGTCGCAAATGTGGTTCCCTAATTATGAATGTAATTTGATCTTTTTTTAAAAGAAATCTGACAAAAACGTGAGTATCCATCGAAAATAGAGATTGGGCTCAGACTGCCGTTGATCCAATGGCATCTGTCCCTGTACGACCATTTAATATTCCAAAGCAAGGTACAAAATTTTCTTGAAAAGGGTAGTAGTCTGTTATATTTATGTGCGTGTAGGAGTGAGAGAGGCATAGAGAATTTGAGAGATGAATGGAAGTCACCCCACTTAAAAGACGTTTATGGTAAAAATAAACCTTATTTAATTTGATAAATAGTGTTTGGCAGAAAAATTATGTAGCATCGGAGTCAACAACCACATTGAATTTGAAGGGTTCATCTTAAATTGAACACAAATTACTGTATTGATGCTATGTCAAATGTCATTGCTTCCATATTAATATTTTTCACATAAAGTGTCAATTTTTTCATGGATAAATATGATGACTTCGAAGGTTTATCTTTCATCTACCGACCATATATGAAATCATGCACACATTGAATCTTAGTTTTATTAATTTGTATGATATTCACCTGACCTTAATCATTAGTATGGTAGTAACATTATTTCTGGAAGGTATCTTAAATCTTGTAACTGGCATATACATCTTATTTTAGTAGTTTAACGCGTCATCGTCCAATAACGAAATATTATGCATAATTCTTCCATGTCTTGTCATGGCATTGAAATTTATATGGTCAAAGTACTCTTTTCTATTCCAAAAAAGTTTTTGAGCTCATAACATCGATTTTTTCCATGCATAACCATTGAATCTCCCTTTTATGACTTATAGATTCAAATTATCACATTTCCTAAAGTTAATTCTTATGGTTCCCTGTCTATAATTTTTCTTTTTGGTATTATACTCTAGGACTAGTCACTGTGTTGTAAGATAACTCTCACTTCGATGACTGAACTACATTTGTACTTGATGCATTGACCTCTAAATAATACCTAGATAATTTCTTGTGATGACTATGTCTAGCTAATCCTATTACTCGCATAATCATGAGTCTCAAAATCATAGAAGAGTATCATCTCGTAATATTGGCGTACAATCATAGTTACTTTTTTAAGGCATTTTTAAGCAATCAAAATGGAAAATGAAGTCCCACAAGCAAAAAAAAAAGTATTTAAGTGAATGACATATATCACGTGATAGTGATGAGATGATATAATCGGATAATCATCTTTACTCTTGTATTATGAATCTCACCCCACTTAATTTCACTTTTGATTTATTATCAAGGGGATATCACTTGTCGCATGAACAACTTCTCCATGATCAATCAAGCCTACCAGTTCAAGCAAGTCAATTGTCCATAAATGAATAAGAACGACTAAAGAATGGCGCAAGACAGAGAAAAAAGAAGAATCAAAACAAAGTCTACAGCAACCTAATTCAAACCCTGACCGAAGAACATAATTCAAAAAGAAAAAATTAACTAATGAATTAATTAAAGAAAAATTGGAAGAAAGTATGGAGTAAGTGGAATGGTAGCTTTAACAACATCCCTGATTTTGAGGCAACCATATCACGTGAGGATGGGAATCCAGAAATTTTTCCTCCCACTAGCCTGACCAGACCAAACCCACTTTTGCAATAGCCCCATTTTATATAGTCTCTTAATATTTTATGATATCAGACCCCAATATCATAAATTATAAGGGCCTAAAGTCGTGTACAATATTCCATAAGAACCTAAAGATCCTTAAAACTATTCACTTTAGGACCAAAAAGTCCAAGGAGGAAATTGTAAAATACATGGCAATATTAAAAGCTAAACGGCGCAGTTCATAGCTGCCCTAATTTAAGGGTCGTGCCCTTGGGAAACCCCATGAGTGGAATCTATCCACGTGTGCGTTTGTGTCTTTGAGCTCATAGGCCCAACAATGCGTTTATTCTTCTATTAAAAAGAAAAGGAAGAAGATAAAGAATGCTTTTCTGAATTTTATATGGGGAATCTATCAATTTGGCCTTCTAAAATGAATGTCAAAGGCATTTTACTCTTCATTATCCAAATTAATATCAATTTACTTTCTAAATCAACCAAAATTTCTTCAATTCACGGCAATCTCCTAATGCATATGGGAAGCTTCGGCTCTTTTATGGTAAAAATTTCTTCTATACGCTTTCATTGTTCATGATGTGAAATGTATACAATGTCATTTTTTACAGCAATATTATTCTAATTTTTTAAAAGAATCTTCAAGAATTTACATGACTTATACGAAATAAAAATTGATTTGCAATTGATGAAATGAAGCCTAATTAAAGGCCCAAGGTACATATCATTCCTAATCCTACCACACACATTACTTTGACATATGTAATTGTCAATGTGGATAGCAAAATGCCCATTAATGTCTATCAAACTTATAGTGTCATGAAAAAGGAACAAACTTAAGAGAGCCCAATCATTTGTGCCGTGTTTGTCATGTTAGAAATCGCAACTTATTGAATCATCAATTTTCTTTTATTCCAATTAAGATACATCGGTGCATTCCCAATCAGCCATATTGCGTTTTAGGTTGCCCATTTTTAAATTATACCATTGCGTCCAATAATTTCCATCCAACCGCATGAGAGAGAGAGAGAGAGAGAGAGAGAGAGAGAGAGAGAGAGCCTTTCTTAACAAAAGACTCATATCATTTACAAATCAAATTTTCTATCTTCTTTGTCAATATTCTCTATGAGACGCAAAAAAAGTAGCTACATGTGTCCAAACTTAGTTTGAAAGTAAGCCCTGGGGCAGAATGACAAATATTAATGAAGAGTATCATGAGAGAGAGAGAGAGAGAGAGCTTTTGGTTTTTTTTATCTATTCCTCTGATCAATCATCGATCAATTGCATATTCTATACGTGTATTTGTGCGTATACTGAAGATGGATACAGAGTGATGTCCATCACTCACGTGGGGACTGGGGCTGTCGCAGAGGCTTTGATCTCTGTAATAACCCTAAAAGCTCAAGCCTACCATTTGTCTGGGAGAAAACCTTGTGACTTTGACCGGTCAATCCATAGGAATGGTGATTTTGACATCCCACTGAAGACCCACTTCATGCAAAAGCATGTCGCAGATGTCGCAGATGTTGCAGAAAGAAGAAAGGTTCCTAGGTTGGCTCATAGCACACGGCAGTTCTAAGACCGTTCTTTTGCATTCCTACAGAGAATGAGGAAAAAATGAGAAGGATATAAAATTGAACAAATCATTTAGTGGAGTGCATTTTTTTTTTTTTTTTTTTTGTCGGTATTGGTGAACAATTGGAAACATTAAACGGGGGAAACAATAGTAAACTACTTCCTTTATGGTTGAAATGAAATAACATTGAAAAGATAATTGGAGACAGTCTTACCTTTGTGCCCAAAATTATGCTGCACTAATATTTTCATCCTCAACATCATGAGTTCGAACTCATTTGCAATAATCGTTTGTCACTCGTTCTTTTAATGACTATGCAACTAGTACTACCATTGTATATGATTGGTGATTTACTTAAGATGAGGGAAGTTATGTGATAATATTTTCAGACTAAATTAATTTTCTATCTCTTTTGCGCCCCTGATTATGAGAGAACTAAGGAGGGGTAGTTCATGAAATGATTTTCCTTTATTTGCCTACGAGTGTATATTGTGTTTATCATATGGAGCGAGAGACATGTACCTAAATGGAAAATTCAAATTGATTCATCTATTTTACACCGAGACCGACATCGAATGAATTTACAGTGCAAACCCTCAGTCAGAATTTTTTATCGCAAAAAATGCGTCATCTTTGAAACTTCTCTCAATAAATTTGCTAGGCTATACGTTGGACCAGAAATCTTCTCAGCCTTCTAAGATGATGGGAATCGGCCTACGTCTTCTACGTTTGAAATGTCGTTGGGCCTAGAGATTGTCAAAGGAGGCCCGTTTGTTCATTGCTATGAAACAATTTCTACGATTCTCTTTACTACTACATAAATAATAATAATAATAATAATAATAATAATAATAATAATAATAATAATAATACCATGATGTCATCCATCGTTTATTTTTATTTTTTTATTGGTACTACTCTAACTCTTACTCTCAAAACTTTGCCCTATCTTATTGCAAGGCGTGAAAGTCGAAATCTATAATTGAAACTAAATCGTTCCCACCACAACCCCCGAGAAAGTGGGGATTTGAACCCTTACCTCCTCCTTCCATGTTGGAATGGTGGCCCAAGATGAATCGTGACTTGCAATGTTCTTTCTTTCTTTCTATCTTGGCTGGCTAAGAGTTAGAATATTCATTTTTGTTGCAATATCCCACCGAAAACCTTCAACCATAAGATAAAAGGAAAATCCCATATGTAACGCCCTCTCTCCATCTTGTACAAATTTCATCGAAGCCATGCGGATGTGAGACCAGACCCATAATACCTTATTAGAATATTGGGTGAAAAGGTTTAAGTTATTTAGTGGGAAGATATATAAATATGAGATCCATTGAGACACGTATTGAAACCATTTCAGGTTAACACACTTTTGTTACTAATTTAGTAAAATGGCATATATTAAATTGTTATAATGACTCGAGCACATAATAAATTATCCAAAAAGTCTTAAACCTTTTAATTTTACCAATTGAATCCTAAATATTTTTACGTTTTGTCAATGTTTGCTAGGAATCACTGACGTGAATATGGACTATCCCAGATAGCAAGGTCAACACTAACGTAAACATTTTTATTAACAATATCTCAATATTCTTTCCAATTTATTTATTATTTTTATCTTATTTTTCCTTTTTTTTTTTTTTTGCTATGGTCGGCAAGGGTCAATGGGCCCTTGCCCAAACCATCGTAGCGGCAAATGAGGCTACATTGCCCATATATCAGCGAGGTTGCCTTGCTCACAATCGCAATGGCCTCCTCAAATCTGGGCAAGGTTGCATGAGAGCATCCTAACCCTTGCTAGCCACAATTGTAACAAGAAAGAGAATATAAAATAAATAATTCAAAAAATATTGAAATATTTTTAAAAAATCATACAGCTTAACGCTAGTTATGCCACGTAAAAATGTTAGTGTTCACTTCAGTAATTTTGAGTTAAAATTAGTCAAATGGACTCTATTGACAAAACGTGAAAAGATTTAAGACTTAATTAATAAAGTTGAAAAGTTTATGATTTAATTGAAAAAAAATGTAATATATTTTAGAACTTTTTGTATAATTTTCCCCCAAACACATAATATTAGTGGAATGCAAAGTGGCCCAAGGGCATGTGGTTATACAATTTGAGTGGAATCTTCACCCTTGCACATTGGCTTGATGTGAATTATTTGTGAAGAATTTTCTTGAGAGTAAAGTGGTATTTGTTCTCTTCTCCATTTGCTCCTCTGTATTTTAGAAATTATAAGAGCCTGAAGATCCATCAAGTCTGATAGAATGGAGCAACAGGTTGACGATACTTCAATAAGAAGATAGGACTGGAGTATTAGTATGGACCTATCCCAGCCTACGTCTCATCATGGAGAAAATCTTATGATATTGGTTATGAGAGAAGAAACCTCGTCCATATCCAAAGGGAGGAACATTGGTACTTCGGCTGCTTAGAGCAACGAGACCATTGTGTCTTGCCAAAAACTATGTGAAAGAGTAGATGATGTTATATTCCTTCGCTGATTAGTCCTTCATGGAGATTTGAGATCACAAATTATGCCCTCATCTCCGCCAACTTTTTAGGGCAAGATCTTAATTCTTTGAACTTATTGTCGTCCTTCCATCAACTTTTTCAGCTTTGAGGGATGACCAACATTACGTAACCAATGAGATCCTTAATCTTTCTAAGATTCTCGTCCGCATCTAACGGTCTAACAAAGTCTTGCAACACGCAAAACTGTAGTGTTGTCTGTTTATCAAAATAAATCTCTTGCAAACGAATCGCAATATGCAAAGCATAATTCCATCATCCACCTTATCTTTTTTGGAAAGCTTGGCCTCTTTGGAATAACACCGCTCATAAAATTATTCAAAAGTCTTAAATTTATTGTATTTTTACCAATTCAATTAGAAATTTTTTAATTTTACTAAGTCAACCACTGGCAAAAGGAAGAAGAAAGAAGAAAGAAAAATATTAAAAATATTAAAATATTATTAAAAATTGTCTAAATCAGCATCGGCCATCCTACGTGGCATTACTGGGTTCCACATCAACAATTTCAACCAAAATTGACCAAATTGACTCAATTGACAAAAAGTTAAATAACTTATGATTGAATTGACAAAAATAAAATAGGTTTTGGACTTTTTGAACAATTTTCTCCATTTTCTTCCTACAAGAATTTCAGCGTACTTCCTTTGTCTCTTCTTATCTCCCTCAGTCTCTAGTCTAATTATCAACGCCATTCGCATCTCCAAAGTTCATTCTTAAATAAATTCCATGGCTTACATCCACAAAGGTCATCTAGAGCATGGATGGTTGATTTTGCATTTGCAGTCTCTAACGACTAAATGATTGGGTGTGGTCACAATTATCTTGTTTCCCCATCCACCGCCCATTAGCAAACCTCTTAGCTTTGACTATCTCTCACGACTTTCACTCCAATACTAGTCATCCAAAACAAACAAATACTTCTTCCCATCCGGGGATCCCAATTAGATTCATCTTGTGCAGATTCCAGTGTCTCTTCGATGATCAAATCTTCATCAAAGACATCAAATGCACGGACCTAAACCGTAAAGTTGCAATGATCTCTCCTTCCCGTCGTTGTAAACTAGTTGAGCAAGCTCGGAGTTTCCTAGAATTCCTAGCAACCATCGAAACACAACCGAAAAACTCTCTCTAGAGGTAGGGTCAAACAAGAGGGTGACGGTCTCCTCCTTATCGGCTTCTCTACCAATTTTTTCGTGTTTGTGCATGCAAGAGTGAGTTTGTCTCCTCCGCCCGAATGCAGCAATTTCCTTGCTGAGATGCGTATCTAAATCGAACTTCCTATCATCCATGATCCTTTATTTTTTTCTTAAGTCCCTAAATCTTATGACCCATTTTAAGACTCTGCATGAAACGATATCATCACCACATTGTCACTAGTCATGCCTCTTTGCCTTACCTCTTGGGTGGAAATTTAAGGTGCGTTTGATAATATTTCTACTCCCAAAAATATTTTTGTTTAGAAATAATTTTTTCCATTTCTATTTCCTAGACAAGTTTATGAGCATAAGAATGTGTTTCATATGACTCTAAAAATTTTATTCTCAAAATAGAAAAAAGAACAAAGAAGTGTTTGGTATAATCTTCAAATTTTTTTGTAACATAAACTTCTTTTTAGTTTTTTAATAATTTTTTGAGATTTTTCTAATTTTTTTTAATTTTTTTCTTTTCTTTTTTCCTTCCTTCTTGTTCCTCCTCCAGCTGATTGCCGAGCCTCAACAATGGCCCAACCGGCTAGAGGAGGAAGAAGAAGTAATGAAAAAAAGAAAAGGACCTTGTATTATAAATTGTTCCCAAATAGATTTGTGTTTTTTTTTTTTTTATGACCTTAGAACTCCCGTACAACCGGCAGCCGGCGAGGTAAACCAGGGACGGCGCTAGTCCAGGACCCATCACCAAGGCGCCACACTTAAGAATCCCTAACGACAGGCCTAGGATTTGAAATCCCCCCCTCCCGAATGAGGGTGAGAGCACGAAGCCAACGCTGTCACTGCGGGTAGTGGTTCCCAAATAGATTTGTTTTTCCTTATTTCCATTCTAAATTTATTCCATGTCACTTTTCTATTCCAGAGAATAGAAAAATTCATTGGCATTATTAAATGGACTTCCGTTCTTTTTCTATTATAGGGAACACAAGAATGGAACAATAGAAAAAACATTATGGCTACCCCTTAGGTGACGAAGCCAAGATGAATTTCTACTAGGATAGTTAAAATAAAAGCAAAACATACATTCATACACAAACACGTACCGCGATCATGATATGTTTATCGAAACCAACCAATGGTGACATTTTTGAGGAGGAATATAAGGTTGCAATAAAACATTACTTCTACAAATAAAAGTCTCAAAGAAAAAAATATACCGATCATTGTAGGGGTGGTAATGGTTTGATTCAGTTCAGGTACCGAACCCAACCAAACCCGAAGGACAAAAGGAAACTATGCCTCAATCCAATCCAAGAATCGAATATGACCCAAACTGATAAAACGGTTCAGTTTGATTTTTCAAATATTTTTTTTATAGAAATGTTGAGTAAAAAGAAAATGAAAACATGAACATTACAGTAGCTGGTTTCCAAGATAAGAGTTCAAGTATGCTGAAGCGAGAGCTTCTTCATGAATACGAGATCTATTGACACACTTACTTTTGGTCAAATTTGAAACACGCACTTAAACTACTTTTAGGTAACATTTTCATTACTGAAGAGGTAATATGGAATTTTTTCCAATTGTTAGTGGTAAGAAAGAGTGGCCCAAGCACATTGTACTGCAAATATTCTGAGAATTTAGGTTTTCATCTTGGGATTAATAAAACTTGCAATGCCAAAGTTGAATTACACGAAGAATTTAGGCAGCAAAGTTTTGCTTTCCCTAAAACCTGTTAGCATTGAACTTCGCACCGTGACTTGTTCTCCCTTTTACATCACCAGGCCCAATATCAGTAGAGACGAAACCGCAAAGTGGAGGCCACTTGTTGTGAAACAGAGGCCCATCTTTTTGACATTTTTATTTGCCAAGAGGGGTGCGGGATGGACAAGCAAGGCTAGCAACCCCGTGGGGCTACTACCATAGACATGGATGGGACATGGGCCGTGGAGAATTCATGCCCCATCGAATCGGGCAAATTTTCCCTGTGGAAAATATGCCGGGCGGGAGGCGGGATGGGGCAAGACCGGTACGTAACACACCTCGCCCTGTTCATCTATCCTGCCTTTTATACATTGAAAAATACAATATTATGTATACTAAATACAAGTGATTAAGTAAATTATACAAGCGAACTAATATAAGATATATTTGGATTGACCTTTTTTACTTTTTATTTAATCAAAAGTTAAGGCACAAGCATATTGACTTTCTAAAAAACTAAAACAATCAAAATTTTCGAGAATTGCAAATATTAACACGTCAGTTCACATATAATTTTTTCATATCTTTTAAAAGTTTGATTAATTATTAATCTTTTTGGCAAAGGAGAAAAAAGTATGTTTTGCTTTTACTTTATCTCAAACAAACAAATAAATAGACTCACTCTCATAAGACTCTGATACTTTGATGATTATAAATAATAATCTGGATAAGGTTAAAGCAGCACGATTCATAATTGTTATGAAAACTCTAGCATTATAGATATTCAATATTTAATTATTGAAAAAAGACATAATGAAAAAAATTTCGCTTGCTAGGCACAATTTCATGAAAGGCGCCAAGCACGGGGCAGTGGGGGCGGCGGGGCAAAGCTTCGTCTCACCGGGTAGCTGACAAGGAATGCAATCTTGGTCCCTAGAACTCCCATGTGTGCATTCCTAACGACTAGAGTCTAACACCACTGCTATGGATGTTCAACATTAGTTATAACTTTGTCCCATTATGACCCGAAGGTCCGAGTCGGCAGCTCGTCCCACAACACCACTAACACATTAGCAAACCGCTTATCTCTCTCTTATGATAGACAGGTCTCATCACAAAATTTGTCTCGCTCTGCAGATTTGGACTTGTCCATTCGCGGAAGACTAAACGAATGTGAAAACCCCCTGACTGGTGAGTTAAAGCATAACTCCAAGAAGAGTGATGACATAAACAAATGATGAAGTAGTGGATACAAAGGTTGCTATAGTTACTTCCAAGCGTTTCTCACGGGCCCGAACAAGCCCGCTCCGGTAAATGGGCCCAAAGAGCATTTTAAGCCAGCCCTGGGCAAAACTATGTACTCAGCAGCCCGACCTAGTTTGGCCAGGTCCAATTAATTTATATGTTATCTCTACGTCATGGGACCTTATTACTTGATTGGACTCGCATCCAGCCAATGATCACTTCTAATTTAGGGGTGATCGTTCACAAGGTTGGCCGATTCCCACCCTGAAACGTGAACTTGCCCACCTTACCCACTTGAGAACCAAACTGGCCGGTCTAGTCCAATTCCTAGGTAGGTTCAAGAAACGGCTATACTTCTTCTTCTTTTTTCCTATTCCTTATGAGATTGCAAATGTTACTACATTGTCTAAACTACAATATGAGTGATGTTAATAGAACAAGCTTGTGATAAACTAAGGCTCCGTTCATTTCATGGAAAATAATTTCCATAAAAACGTTTTCCGGATTTTCTGGCGTTCGTTTCACAAAAAATGAATTCTTTAAGAAAAATGTTTTCCATAAAAAGAAAAAAGTCTTCTAAATTAGGGGGAAATGTTTATCTCTTTTATCTCACACCTCTACAAATTCTCACTTACTCCTCCCTTTTCTTCTTCTTCTTTTCTTTTTTTATTTGAATTATTTTTTTAACTTTTTTTTCATTTTTATTTTCTATTTATTTTATTTTTTTATTTTTCTTTTCTTTTCTTTTTTTCCCGTTCTTTTATTTTTTTCTTTTTCTTTTCTTTTTTTCCTGTTATTTTATTCTTTTTCTTTTCTTTTTTTTCTTTTTCTTTTCTTTGTTTCCCATCTTCTTCTTTCTTGGCTAGTCGTCAATCGTCACTAGGAGAACCTCAAGCTCGTCGATCTCAAGCTCACGCTTGTCGATCTGGCAAGCCTTGAGCTCGACGCTCATGCTCGCCAATCTGGTGAGTGGTGAGCCTCGTGCTCGTCGGCGAGCTCGAGGCTCACTAGTGGCTGGTCACGGGCCATCACCGTGGCTAGCAACCAGCCAAGAAAGAAAGAGATGGAAAACAAAGAAAAAATAAAAGAAAAATAAAATTGAAAAAAAATTAATAATAGATATAAAAATTAAAAATAATTAAAAATCAATTTTTAAAAAATATGAAAAATCCATTTTAAAAATTAAAATAAATGAAAAAGAGTATATGGATGAAAAGATTTTCCTTACCGAACAGCAAAAAATATTTTTCACTTTATTTTCAGGTTTCATCCGAATACCGGAAAATAATTACATTTTCCTAGAAAATGACTTCCTGGAAAATATTTTCCAAAAACGCCACATTTTTCGAGAAATAAACGGAGCCTAAATATGATGATCATTTCCAGGAACAAAACAATAATGATCATCAAGAACCAAGCTTAAGAGGCGTCAAGTCACAAAGGAGGCATGAGCAATGCGTGACTCAAATTGAAAGAAGGGAGAGTGAGAGGCATGACCAACGAGCATGCATGATTGAGTCTGAGCGATAAAAGAATGGAAATTAAGGTTTTTGAAATTTGGAATGAGGAGAATTTTAATAAATAAAATAAATTGGTCCAATCCAAATGGATGTATCTACATCTAAAATCAGGAATTGAATTGGTATTTACTAATTGCAAGTTTTAGGAACCATAAATTGTCCAAAATTGGTAGATTAGATTTTGTTTAGTCCAATCTTTTTGCTCACCCCTACTCTATTTTCATTGCATTAAAACAAGATTCTTTGTTCAGGTGAAGTTCTATGGCTTTCAGGAGCTTTTGCTAGCAATCCATAAGAGATCCGATGAGTTTTTTGCAAATAACCCAATTAAATAAAAATTCACCTGAGTTTTTCGCAATCCTCTCCTCAATCTAATCAAACAACAGAAGCAAACCATCACTTCAATCAAACAGAGTCAAACGAAGTGAAATGTTTCTCTTTGTATTCCACATTATTTCATCTCAATAAGTGAAGTTATCAAGAAAAAAGACTTCTATTTTAAGCTCTAGAAATTCTTATGCGTGCCTTTGCAATACATGAACAATAATAAAAAGCATAAAGGCTTGGAAGTTCAGACTACCTTTAGACAAAGCTATTTAAATTTTGAAAAAAATTATGCAAAAATCATATGCGACTTTAAATGTTAATATTTGAAATTTCTGTTAAAGGTTTCAAGTATTTTGAGTTAAACGTGAGTTTCTCCCAACAAAAAAAAAAAAAAGTTTACACAAGGTGGCGGGTTAAAGTTCAAGCTACTCTAGAATGCTTCTCCTTCTTTTCCTCTCTAACTAAACAATGACAAATAAACTTCTTCTCTCTCGTATGGAGAGCCTTTCTACCTTTGGTGTTGCTATTTCTTCCCCCTCTTAAATATCTATTATCTTCCTCTCCAAAAACCCTAGCTAATCTCCTCACCCTCCCCAAATCCCACTCCTCACATTACCCTCTCTGCACGATCACCCTTTAAAACCTAAAATCACCTCTCCTCAAAGAAACCCCTTCCACTTTCAAAACTAAACAATTTTTTCTACGATGGGAGGTGTCTATAAAACTATTGTTCCATTGCCAAGTTCTCAAATCTTCAACCTGCCTTACCTTGCTTGCTTTGAACCCCCACAATCTCCATTCATCTCGTCTTCTTTCTTCTTGCTGCTGAATACCAGTAAGTCCGAATCTCTAAAGTCCTTTGCACCTTCACCCATTTTTGTGGACAACTAAAACCAATGAGTCTTTGGGTATAGAAGCAACACGCAAGGGTCTTGTGTCTCGAGCATTGTCCTGGGCTGGTTATGGTGGGTGTTGTAGCTGGACCTTCCACCTGTTTGTTCATCTGCCTAACTGAAAACTAACGATCACAAATCGGAGAATAGTAAGGCTAATCCCCGACTGGAATTGCTTTGCAAACTGATGTTGATAGGTAAGCTGTTCATAAGCCCTTTATTTCCAAGCCTTTAAAAGTACAATGAAAAAGGCATGGAAAAGAGATAATGTGAGTTCTCTATTGGAAGAAGGTCACTTTATGTTTGCTTTCAAATCTTTTACACTAGGGATATTAAACGAGTGCTGGATGAGCATCCTTAGTCTTTTGCCAACCACATTATATTATTGAAGCCATGGGAACCAAACACACCCCCTTATTGCTATGATTTTACAAGAGGAGCTTTCTAGGTGCATATCTATGGCTTACCTATTGAATGGCATAATGAAAGAGCTATAAGAAAGATAGCCATGGAGTTAGGAAACGTTATAGAGATCAGAACAGAAACAAAAGGCTTTGCAGCATTTGCATCGGAGAGAGTGAAAGTGAAGCTAGATTTGTATGCGCCTTTGAAATAGGGGAGTGTAATTAAATGTGCTGGAAAAAACGTTTGGGTGGAGTATAAGTATGAGATATTACCTCATTTCTGCTATGCTTGTGGCAAATTGGGTCATTTTACAACCCACTGTACTAAAATTCTAGTTGACGAAGACAAAATGGAAAACTTAAGGTTTGGATTCTGGCTGAAAGCAAAAGCTAGGAGTTTAGTCTTATTTGGAAGCTATTTTATGAAGATAAATGAGACGAGAGGGCGGCAGAGGAAGTCATACCTAAAACTCAAGACCTTCCAAACCAAATGGAGATCATCCAACCAGCACACCCCCTACCTAATCATTTAGACAGAGCCAAAAAGAGAAAGGAAATGGATAGCAAGAGTTCAGGTGGTAATTAGGGAAGTGTTAATCCTCCTTTCTTGTAACTAACATGGCTTGATAAGGGGAAAACTCCTATATCCCTCATAGGAAGAAAATCTACAAAAACAACCTAGAAAGAAGAAGGAAAATGGGTTAAATTAAGTGCTAAAAAGCAAAAGAGATTCAACCCTTATGCTCCAAAAAAGGATTTATAGTTATTAATTAATGAAACTTACCCGTTAGAAACCCCTATCCAAATGGTGAAGAGAGAAAGTCAATAGGCTTTGGTGGCTAGCCCTAATAAAACACCGAGGTACCAATGAAAATCTTAAGTAGGAATTGCCAAGCGTTAGGCAATCCCCTGACAATTCAAGAACTTAGAGCCCTAGTGGCTCAATAAACACCCAATGTAGTCTTCTTGATGGAAACAAAAAATAGGGAATCAATGGTGCAAAGGATAAATAAAATGTTAAAATACCAATATCTGTTTGTTGTGAATCCACAAGGAATTGTTGGGGGGCTTGTGCTAATGTGGAATGGAGACATAACATTATCAATCGACTCTTTTGCTGTTGATTTTATTAATGCTACTTGCAAATGGGAGGCAAACAAAACAAATATGAGACTCACACTAATCCATGCTTCGTATACTTTTCAGAATCGAATGAGGTTATGGGATGAACTAAGGTACATTAAGTCTTGGAACTCTCCTCCTTGGATGTGCATCGGTAACTTTAATGCAGTTCTCTATTATTGGGAGAAAGTCAGAAAAAGAATGGCAGAACATTACCAAATGCTGGCATTTCAAGAAGTTATAAATGATTGTTCTTTGTTGGATGGGAAAATGTCACAAATGGTTTCTAAATTTTCATCTAATGTTCAATTTCATCATTGAGCTTTCGATTTGCTTAATTTGGTCCCTAAACTTTCATCTTATGTTCAATTTTATCCTTGAGCTTTTGATTTGCTCAATTTGGTTCCTAAACTTTCATCTAATGTTCTATTTAGTCCCTAAATATTTGAAAATTGACCAATTTCTTTTTTTTTAATACCAAACTAGGCTTTTTTTTTGGGTCAAAAAAATACCACATTTATGCAAAGTAATAAAGGTCAATATTTCTTTCCTTTCTCCATATTAAAAACAAATGGAAAAATGACAATAATAATAAACAAAGGTGAACCTTGCATTTTGATTTCTTTTTTGTATATACAAATTACTTGAATAATGTACAAAAGCCCATCAATCAATTTTTCCATTTTCAGTGTATGGAAGTCCATAGAAAAAATCAATTGATAGGCTTTTGTACATTATTCAAGTAATTTGCATAGACAAAAAAAGAAATCAAAATGCAAGATTCACCTTTATTTATTATTACTATCCTATCCTTTTCCATTTTTTTAATATGGAGAAAGGAAAGAAATATTGATCTTTATTACTTTGCATAAATGTGGTATTTTTTTGACCAAAAAAAAATCCAGTTTGGTATTTTTTTTATTTATATAAAAAAAACAGTTTGGTATTAAAAAAGAAAGGGAAATTGGTCAATTTTCAAATAGTTGGGGACTAGATGGAACATTAGATGAAATTCAGGGACCAAATTAAGTAAATCGAAAGCTCATGGATGAAATTGAACATTAAATAAAAGTTTATGAACCAAATTGAGTAAATTAAAAGCTCAAGAATGAAATTGAACATTAGAAAAAAGTTCGGGGATCATTTGTGACATTTTCCCTTGTTGGATCTGGAGGAGAAAGGTTGTGCATTTACATGGTCAAATAATTGGGTAGGAGAGGATTATATCAATGAACGACTTGACCGAGCATTATGCAACATGGAATGGAGGGTTTCTTACCCTGAGGCTAAAGCTTTCGCTTTTCCAGTAGGAGGATCTAATCACAACCCCCTATTGGTGTTGTTATTAGCTGAAAGGGTGAAACGAAGGAAGGAATTCAAATACGAAGCTTTCTAGGTAGAAGACATAGAATATGAAGATATTATTAAATTAGCTTTGACAGAATCTATTGCAAAATACTTGAGTTGGGAACAAAAACAGCAAAAGGTAACAAGAACCCTTGTGGAATGGAACAAAAAATTCTCAAATGCCCACAAAGAAATCAAAACTCTCAAAGTTGATTTAGTATCCATCACAAACAAACAAGAGGCTGATCACGAAAGGGAAAGGGTCCAAAGCATCAAACAACAAATTGAACAATTGTGAAAATAAGAAGAAGTGTATTGGGGAATGCGTTTGAGGATCATGTGGCTGAAGTGGGGCAATAGAAATTCTAAATACTTTCATGCCATAACAATACAACGTCTGCAAAGAAATAAATCTCCATGCTCCAGTTGCCAAATGGTGAGTGGTGTAGAGACACCAAGAAATTAAAAGAGGCGACGATTCAATTCTTCTCTAATTTGTACAGCACGGTTGGTCCTCGTAATTTCTATCCAATGATAGACCAATGCCCTACACTAGTTTAGGAAGAGATAAATGAAGCATTAACAGCAAAAGTTACACTATAGGAGGCAAAAGATGTTGTTCTTCAATTAGGAGCAATCAAGGCTCTAGGGCCGAATGGTCTAAATGATCAGTTCTTCCGCAATCATTAGAAGGACATCCAGGAGGATTTACTGAGGTTGGTAAGGGAGTTTATGGAGACAAATCATTTCAATCCAGATTTCAATAGAACCCAAATTGCCCTTATTCCCAATGTCCCAAATCCGAAAACACTTGATCAATATAGACCAATTAGCCTATGCAATTTTACTTATAAAATCATCTCTAAGGTATTGACTAATCGCTTAAAGCCTTTTCTTCCGGAGTTGAGAGAAATGAAGCAGAGATCATTTGTTAAAGGGCGATAAATTCAAGACAACATTCTTAGTGTTCAGGAGGTACTCCATCAGTTAAGAATCAGGAAAAGAAAGAAGAAATTTCAAGCAGTGCTGAAACTTGATACGAAGAAGGCATATGACAAAATTAAATATGATAATTTTTAGGCTTGTTTGTTGAAGATGGGGTTTTGCCAGGAGTGGGTCTGATGGATTATGCATTGTGTGACTTCGGTCTCTTTTAGTGTCAAGTTTAATGGAGAATCGCTGCCTTATTTTCAGCCATCAAGGGGACTTCATCAAGGTGATCCCCATTCCCCATTATCACTTCATATTAGTAGCAAATTTTTTTATCTCTTCTTATGAAAAAAGCAATTGGGGAAGGGAGAGTGAAAGGCATAAGCCTGAACAATAATTGCCCAACTCTATCTCATATGTTATTTACGGATAACTCAATATTATTTTTAGATGGAAAGGTGAAGGAATGCCAATAGTTGGCTGATGTTCTTAATCAATACTACATGGCTACTGGTCAAGTAATCAATTTGAACAAATCTGAAATATTTTTTAGTTCAAGATGTCCGCAGACTTTAAGAAGAAACATGGCATGGGAATTGGGAGTATCGAAAACTGATAAAACGAGGAAATATTTTAGGCATTCCGTCGGATTAGGGAACATCTAAAAAACAAATGTTTAATTGGATATTGGCCAGAGTGAATATGAAGCTAGAAGCATGAAAGGAAAGGTTAATGTCCAAAGCTAGGAAAGAAATTCTATTGAAAGCAATAGTTCAAGCATTATCCCAATATGTGATATCTATCTTTAAAATTCCAGTTTCCATCTGTAAAGCTGTAGAGAAAAAAATTGCTTCCTTCTAGTGGAAGAACATTGACTCCAAGGCTGGAATTCATTGAAAAAGTTGGAATGTGCTGAAGATGAGAAAGGATAGCGGAGGAATGGGTTTTAGAGATCTAATTACATTTAATAAAGCAATGCTAGGCAAATATGCTTAGCGATTGATAGAAAACCCCTCGTCTTTATGGAGTAAACTATTTAAGAGACTCTATTTCCCTTCTACAGATTTCTATCATGCTAAGGCAAGCCATCGATCATTATGGGGAAGAAAAAGTTTATTGAGTAGTAGAAATGTTATTTCAGATTCAACATTATGGTCAATCGGTAATGGAGAATCAATTAAAATATTCGAAGACAGATGGTTAAAGTGAGGCACAATCCCAGGCCCAGCCAACTGAGACGATCCCATGATGGTAGTCGAGCTCATAAATACGAACAATTCAACATGGAAGAAAGAAAGCCTTCAAAACTTGTTCGAAGACAAAATCGTAAGCAAAATTTTGGCAATCATTCGACAGAAGGAAAGATAAATGCATTTGGATGGTGACCAAATCAGGCAATTACTCAGTAAAAAGTGTGTATAATCAACTCAGAAGTTTGAAAGACCACTCAACCCACACATCAGCCTCATCTTCATATCAAAAGCCCAAAGAATTATGGAGTAAAATCTGGAGTCTACGCACCCTCCCTAAAGTTAGGGTGTTTATGTGGAACTTATGTCAAAATACCCTCCCTACTAAAGAGAATCTAGCCAAAAGAAAAGTCTTACTTGAGCTGTTATGTCCCCTCTACAAAGTGACCCCAAAATCAGCATAACATTTATTCTTACTCCGTCCCTAGACAAATAAAACATGGTCAAATCGCCATCTTCGGATTCAAATACAAAGCACAAGACTAAGGAGTATAGACCGTTGGTTTATGGAGTGCAAAAGCCACCTTCCTTGAGCTCTTGAACCCGAAATAGTAGCCGAAGCTCTTTGGCTCATCTAGAAATAGAGGAACACAATAGTTTTTCGAGCAAGGAAGCTAGATCCACAGGGCGTGGTGGTTGATTAGCTCCCGTCAAACTCAAAGAACCAACTTCATCACAGCAACAAAACATTAGCAAAGCTACCGAAGTACTTATAAGATGGAGACCGTCAAAGCCGAGATGGGTGAAAATTAACATCGACGGAGCCTTCACACCAGGAACTAACAACGGATGAGTAGCAGTGGTGTGCAGGGGTGAGAATGGGGTGCTACTCAGCGATTTTGCTCGCATGATGAAGGCACAATCTCCCTTCCATATAGAAATCCTAGCTATATGCGAAGGCTTGGAATTGGCTGTGAAATGGGAAAAAGACAAAGGGTCACGTCGGGCTACTGTTGAGTCTGACTGCTACACAGCAGTTCAAACAATTTGGAGTTAGATACACCCCCTTGGGAAGTCAATGAAATAGTCCAAATGGGCCGGGCTACTCTAGCTTCATTTCCTAGATTAAAATTGACCCATGGACCGAGAGATCTAAATAAAACCGCCAATTGGGTTGCTAAAGCCCAACTTCGCCAATCTCTACCTCGGAATTGGGTCTCTAGTCCCCCTCAATCTCTTTTGGATATTCTTTGTTCTAAAGCCCATTTGGGTTGTTCCTCTAATTTTACTAGTTAAAATGAAATGAGGACTTTTTCGATCACAAAAAAGAAAAAAGCTACTATAGAATACCCTTATTAAACTGTTGATGTCTGGAAAGGAAGAAAAAACTGTGGATGAGCGAGGATAAAGACTTCCAAACCCAATACCCCGGCCGATCTATAAATGAACGTCCATTTTGATTTAGTCTCCATCTTGCTTACATATTTGTCTTTTACCGTTCTCCTGCATCAAGGGAAACTTCTTTCTTTCTTTGTTTACAAGCTCTGGGTGTTGAATGTACCAAAACAAGAACCTCCGAACACAAGCGGCTTTCGTTTTGAAATCTCAAGGCCAAAAGGCACTTTTGTTTGCTTGAAGGAAGCTGCCCTTGTATTTTGTTAATGTTATCTTGTGCACATTCATTGCCGTGCACTATGCAAGACCGATGCGCATGAATTTTACCAATAGGTCACGTTCGGAGCACGAACTTTAGGGCCAAAACAAAGGGGTCACTGCAAAAATATAAAGTGGTGTTGTGTACGTTAACAAATGATGCGATAGATTACGATTGGTATTTATTCATACGATGACAAGTGATGCTAGAAGGAAGCTGCCGCCCTGACGTGTACAAGATAAAGTAACTTTTCGTTCAATGTACCCTTTTGGCAGATGTTCTCATATGCACGATATAAAGGAACTTTTGACTTCGAAGCAGACTGCCTACTCCAAATAACAGAACGATGTGCTGGAAGTTGACTTCTTAGACCTAGAACCACTTTCAGGAAGGGAAAAGAAAACGGCTACGTGGAGAAAATCCATCCAAGAATTACCATATAAACGAGGGAAATTATAATATGGATTTCACGGGGTGCTCAGAGAACACGATGTCTCCGTCCAATTGAATGTTGTAAACTTTCTCTCTAGAATACTAAAACTTCACCCTCGATAATTAATTTGAGCAAATCAAAACTCGCACTCGTAAATGATTAACCCAAATTATGCAAAAGCCCCATCCTCGATTGCACTCCATGAGGCGAATGCGGAATCTAATCGGGCGGCAAGGACCTCCAAAATGTATCAACCAGTCTCCGGCCCCACTCAAGCCACACTCACTCTCAGGGAAACCCCCTTTCGTTCGATTCATCTTCGAATGAGGTTCCTCGGCGCGATTGGCGGGCCTCATTCGAGACTCGCTCAGAAGTTTCTCAGGTGGGTCTACATCGACAGCAAGGTTAGACATGTTCAGACATTGCGAAAGGGAAAAGAGTGGATGGATGCCCTTTTGCTTTCTCAAGTCAATTCAACCTGCCCCCCCCCCCTTTTATCTTTTACAATTTTTCTTTTGCCTCTATTGTTTCTACAGCCAGCCAATAAACAGCAATGGCTCGACATTTTGCTTTTGATTCCTTCAATCTTCACCATCAACCAAACCAGTAGGAATAAGGGAAAAGCACCTTCCTTTTTGCAAGGTCTCTTTTTTCCCCATCCAAAGCCGTTGGAAAGAGACTTTTATTAGGGGGCCTGCATTTGGGTCTAAGGTCGAATGGTCCTTTTATTCTTCCCATTCAGACAGGTAACTCTTTGACCTCTCGTATGTAATGTTCATGTGTATCTTGGACCTGGTTCTTGGTTTTGTGCATTCGAAGAAGGCGACCGCAGATGAGAATTAAAGCTGAAACCCGATCCAATTCGAGGAGTTCCAATCCGAAGACCGGCGACTTTTCTTTGCCCTTTTACCAACCCTTTTACCAACTCCGGAATTAGTAAATTATGTCCGTCACCAGACCCGTTTCAATGAGTTCCCCTTCGTTCTTTGATCGATTCCTAGACCTTGAATTCGAGGGGCGTCCTTTGTTAAGTAACGAACCACTACGTGAGAATGAATGGAGTCACTCCCCTGCGATTGCATCCGCATTGCGTCCGGAATTGTAGCGATAAACGTTAGGAAAAGAACCATTTTTTTGGCAAGGGACTAGACTTTTAATTCCTGTGGTTGGGACTGGGGAATGGGGAGTGCCAGTGCTAATGAAGTGACAGGTGCCAAGCGACCGAATTGATTGGAAGGAAATGAAGGTGTCGCAAGTCATACATTCGTCGTGGAAAGCTGGCTTTGCACACTTTGCACACGTACGAGGCGTGGCGGTGGGGAGACGACTGTCTCACACATCTCATGCCATATGGACCCCATCCACCACATGCATCGGCAAATATTCCTGCTTTTGCCTCATCCACCACGTGAACTCAAGTAATTATCGTCTCTCTCTCTCTCTCTCTCTCTCTCTCTCTCTCTCTCTGAAGCTTTTCTCAGTAATTGCACTTCTTTTTGTTTTTAATTTTGAGGGATTGGTATAAGATTCTACGGCAACTTTTGAGATGATGTCTGAAATTAAGCAATTCGCCGATGATGATGATGATGATGATGGCATGTCCCGACTCATGCAAGGGGGAGGTAATAATGGATGCAGGGTAAAAAGCGAAATGATTAAATATTCCCCAGCTGGCCAAAAGGAGCATGACACTAATTGGGGTCGTCAAGACTGGGGAGAGAAGATTTTATTTGAAAGGGTAGATTATATGAGATAAAAGCAAGACCTAGTTTCGTTAGAAGCAATGATTAATGTGCATGTGCATGTGGGGCGTGGCACATGGAAGAATCGAGGCTGCCGGTGAATGAAAGAACGAAACCAAGAGAGAGAATAAATTACGATATCCCAACAAAAACCTCACACAATCGCATGACCAAAGAAAAGATGGCTTCCGTTGCCAAAAAGCAAAGGACGCAAAAATAAAGCAGCCAAAGAGTTGACAGAGAACAAACAGCCCAAGGAAACAAAACACTGCTATTTCTATGCATCAACTGTAACAGAGGTCTTTCCAGGACTCGAGGTTTCACATTCGTACTAATCGCCCGTATTGCTAAGAGAAAAAAGAAGGTAAACAAGTTCGGGAATCGTCCGGAACCAACCTATAGACTCGAAAGGCAAAGAGGATATGTAGAAACCGACACCGACGGGCAGAGACGCGCAAATGGACTGTTTTGAATGATGATGGTTAGGAAGAAGATGGGGACGATGAACTGGGGGGATGACACGAATCGGGGAAAAGGAAGGGAACAAATCAACAACGCTTCCGCGTCTGCTTCTAAGTATGGCTTAGGTTTTGTTGAATTCGAAGCAGGCCGAGGTTGGAAATAGATGGAAAATCTGAAAACAGGGGAAATTTGAAAGTGGGGTAGGAATTTGGGTGATATATCATGACAGTGTAGAATTTGTACACTTGCCAAATCATGTAGATGGGGTATGTGAAAACAATGGATGTAGAAAGGAATATATTATATTATACTGCGAATCAGGGAAATCAATCGATAGGGAAAATTGACCGCCGTTTGGAGGCCAATTTGGTAGATATTAGCACTGCCGGCCGCGACGGCAGGGAAGAGGACCGGCACCGGAAGTGATGGAGCCGACCATGGAGGAGGACTTGGCTCCGAGGCTTGAAGCACGAGCATAGCTCGCGGAGGCTCCGGCTCCTGATGGAGTGAAGTAGGCACCATTAAGCAACAGGTCTCCCTCTGACCTCCAATTCCAGCTCTTCCACTGGCTTGTTGCTGTATCCACCCTTTTAGTCACCTGCAAAAACAATTCGACATCTGCCCGTTACCGTTTACTGGATGTAGTTCAGTCGGTGTAGCAGGTGACATTTCAAACTCTATGTGGGATCTGTCCTACCTCACACTAGATAAAAAATTGATATGATAACAGTAATATTGCATTCCAGTAATTTGACTGTTCACGTGTCAATGAAGAGGAGTGAAACGATTATTTTCTGTACATTTTATACTAATGCATGCTTTTCTTGCGGTTCCACAAGGAGACAACTGAAAGGTATACGCAGTTTGCAGTTTGATGAACTGTTACCTCCTTTGCAAATGGGTTGGACGGAGCCGCATATCTGTTGCCCTGGCTGTTGATGGTGGGGCTGGCACTACCACCAATTGCATACATTTCCCAGTGCGTGTAGTCGTTGTTCACCACATGGAAATAACCATGTCTACACCTGCATTTACAACAATCAATTGTGTTTTTTTAGATTACCTCCTTTCCAATATTAATCTTGGGGAATCCTACTTTACCGTTTTCTCATCTTTTGTATATATAGCATTCATCACTATTAAAATCCAAATGCAGTTGCTGTTATCTTGTTTAGTTCTGGTGAGTTACATGAAGTCATTTAATATGAGGGGTTGAAAGTCAGATTCTACCTCGGCATTCTCTGGATGAGACCCTCGCCAAAATGGTTGTATGCGATAGTCACCTGCATTTGCTTGTCTCTTGTGTAAGAATCACTATGGCCCATCAGCATCACCTGTTTCAACGAGTAAAAGTAACATCATCAATCGGGACATGTCCTTTTCGGTAGCAGCACTTGATTAGCAAGAAGCAAATCGCTCCAAACAATCAAGCAACAATCATTAAATTCAGATGCACCTCATTATGGTGGGTCATGTGGTTGTTGGAAATGGTAATGGCTGTTGAGCCCATGATAGCATCCACGAGACCATCGGCACATTTGGAGAGTGAATTGTGATCCACCCAGATATGGCTCGCCCCAAAAATGGATACGGCATCGCCATCGGCCATAGTCCTCCAGCCATAATGAGTTGGGGAGCTCCTGATCATGGCATTGCCGGTGGGCTTGCAGTCATGGATGTGAAGACCGTGAATAATAATGTTGGTGACGAATTGAATGGTGATGCACGCTCCGTTGGCAATGTGGACATTGGCACCGCGGCCATCGATGGTCTTGAAGCTGTTCATGAGCAGCTCTTGCTTCAACACTATGACCATGTCCCGCTTGAAGACAATCCATAGCGGCCTGTCCTGGATCACAGCATGGCGCAAGGTGCCTGGCCTTGGGTTGACGGGGTCGTCGTCACTTGGGTCAGTGACAACATAGAACCGACCATCACGGCCACCAATGGCATTGCGACCGAAGCCGATGCCGCAGTCAGCCAGGCGCTTGCGATTCTTGTGCCAGTTGGGATCGCACCGCCAACAGTCATCAATCGGATTACCAGTTCCACAAGAGAAATAACCTAATTTACGCCTCTCAGTGCTATTGCGGATGCTCCTGTAAAAACAAACCCATTGTTCTTAATCACAAATGAAGAAGGCTATCTTCTATCAGGAAAATCTATAGGAGAGAAGAAAAAGAAACGGGCAAGATTCCTCTGAATGTTTAAACTATCGGGATATGTTTATTTAATCTCATGATTTAGCTCGATGTCCCGTGATCGCAGCAAGAAATTATCCCCTTCTTAATTCAGGAAATGTGCCAAGGAAAAAGAGAGCAAAGAAATTGTTGGTTAGAGACAGTAGAAAATTGGATTGTAAAAAGTAAAATTAGGACAAGCGGAATGGCCAATAATGTTCTCTCATTTGTGTCGGTGGAGGTGACTTGCCACTTCTTCTCTCTAACGGCCAAAAGCCAGATCTACAGACAGATGTGCAACGGCAAGATACAAATGCCCAGAAAAGTAGGGCATTTCGTCGGTACGTGAGAACGATTGGATCTATTGTTCAGTGTAACGGATAGAATTTCACTGGCTTGATTGCAGAAGTGGCAAGTGAGAGACCATGGTCGATGCGGCCCCATTTGTCCTCTTGCACACACATGGGTGCTTGGACCCCATAATCTTCACTAGCACAAAGTCTCCTTTTTTCTTTCCATTTCTCATTCTCATTGCGGTGTGTAATAAGAATTTTCACATGCAAGTCAATCGATGCTTGATGTCTCCTAAGAGTCGCCATAATATGCGGAAGAGTTTGGTTTGGGGGGGGGGGGGGGGGGGGGGGGGGGGGGGTGGTGTTGTGCGTGGGGGTGGAGTGGCGCAATCAATTTCCCTTTCAACGCTAAAAACATTAAGAAGCTAGTCAAACGTGGGTTTGAACATGTGGTCAAATTGAAATCGTCCTAAACAATCAAAGGGCATTTCCGGTAGCCGGGAAAGAAGGATAGTCATTTTTCGCTGGAATTTTATTTTTTTTTGGAGGGGGGTGTCGAAATCATCTGCGAGAAGAGGTAACAGAGACGCTGCTACGTATACATAAGCAGCATCGGCGGATCAACTCTTTGCAAGAGCGCGGGTAGAAATCAATGGATGAGAAAAAGGACGGAAGAATCTATGACCCGCAAAAACGGAACTCACCACCCCCAACCAACGGGCCGGGAAAAAATCTGTCATGCAAGACAAAGCCAATTTTCAAAATTTCGAGAAACGAATGGAAAAATTAGCAATTTTAAGAAATTCGATAGCGATGGGTCAGACGGGCTGGGCGTGTTTGGCGAGCTTGCATGTTTAAGATCTCTGTAGGTGGTAACAGTAAATCCCACCCGATCCCTAACCAACCCCTACCCACCCAACCCCCCACGAACGACGTCCTTCTTAAACCATGTTCAACGCAGTCGGGACTCTCTCCGGACGAAAAGACTAGAGCCTAGAGCCACCGTCGCCGTCAGAAAAGATCGCTGATCGCATTTAAACAACTCAACGAAACAAAACACTCACATTTCCACCATGGAAGCAATCTCCTCCGGATCCTCCACCGCATGCCGGCTCGAGTGGTCCCCCACCTCCTCCTCCGCTAACAAGCTGAAAATGGGCCAACCAGAAAACGGGTCATGAAAACCGCAAGCGAGACAGTGCAAGACAATAAACGACGGGCCCTAATCGCCTAAAAAGTAGAAATAGTACGCTTCGTGAGAACGGGTAGTGCGCCGTAGTGTAGAGTGCACTGCTCAAGGCCGAGGGCGAGGGCGGCCGCTGATGGTCGCTATTCTCGCTAGCTCAGTGGAAAAAACCGTTACGAAAAAGGCCCTAGTCTAGAGAGAGATAGAGAGATAAAAAAATAAAATAAAATAAAAATTCTAGAGAGAGAAAATGCCCCAGTCGACACACCACGTGAATTCACCAAAAATAACAGAACCGGAATTTTCTTTTTCTTTTTTCTTTTGGTGGCGGTGTAGGACTAGGAGTTAACAGTTATTGGTGAGGGCGGTCGAGGGGATTAGTTATTGGCTACCGGGGGAATCCTAAGGAACCTAAGATAACCGAACAAACGGTCCAGATCCGGAGATCCGGAACTCATCGGCTGAGATCCTTTTTTTCCAGTTACGAGCCGGTGACGAGCGAATCTGACGGCCGCGAATCGACGTCCAATCGCAGATCCGGCGGTCCAGATCTGTTTCAACGTCGGGTAGGGTAGGGTAGGGTAGGGTAGGGTCTGGTTAGGTTAATAAGGACGGGTAACGAGTGAGTCCACTGAGTTACCTCGCGGCCATTGACGAGTTCTTCGAGCTCAGCTTCTCTGTTTCCACATTCCTGCTAGAAAGAACGAAATCAGGAGAATGTCATGAATTACCGCCCCTAGCCTCAGCGAAACTCAGGGACGAGTTCGACAAGAAGAAGTTGAAAAGTTTTCACAAAAGTGCTTTGTGCGCTGTTTTCGCCTTTTCGTACCAAAAATGCCGGTGGTCCTCAATGAGGGTAGAGAAATGAGGGGAGAGAGAGAGAGAGAGAGAGAGAGAGAGATCGCCGACATAGCTCTAATGGAGTCGCTACATGATGCAGGAGTTTTGAAGCCCGAAACGTGCCGAGATAGTGGCTATGGGGAAACTAGAGAATTATGCACAGGATTAGCCATTAGAAGCGTTATTCCTCGATGAGAACGAAAAAGGAAAAGCTCATTGACGCCAATTTACGGTCAAAAAGTGCAGAAAGAAGGAGAAAAAAAAAACGGAGAGTGAAGCTGCTCAAAAGCATTGTAGTCAAAAGGAGATGCGCCGGTGTACGTTGTTCGCCGGACTCGAGAATCTCTCGATTCGTGCAGCGATAACGCAATGCTGGTGGGTAAATTCGTCGCCGAAGAAAAAGAAGCAGTTTATACCTAGAAACAGAGCTCGAAAAGCGAGTACACGCGAGCGCAATCTCGGTTTCGGGCATTTAGAGAGCGAAAATGCACGAGGGGAATCTGCATTTCTTTCCTCTCTTTTTTCCCTCGTATGAGGGGAATCTGCATTTTGCTTGAGCTCGAACAAGTAAGTGAGAGAGAGAGAGAGAGAGAGAGAGAGAGAGAGTACCCGAGCGGAGACATTCTCGCGATTGTTTCTCCGATGAATAGCATCAGGAGCACCGCGGCGCTCACGTAGACAAGGCTCTTCGCCGCCTCCATTTGCCGTCGAAAGTTGCAGACTCTCTCTCTCTCTCTCTCTCTCTCTCTCTGAAGAAGACGGGGATGCAGAGAGAAGGAAGAAGCGAAAGCGAGAAAGGCAGAGGAGTGGAGAGTCGGAGAAGAAGGTGCGGCAAAATGGGCGCTTTTATAGAATTTCTCCGCCAACAAAGTTTTCACCCGAACGGAAACACCCCGACGCCGTTATCCCCCACGCTAATGCCGTTAGCCAACTAAAAAGCTTGTTCTTTTTCCCTTTTTTTTTTTCCATCCCTTTTTCGGTTGGTGGATAAAAAAACGACCTTATAATTAAAATTATTATCAAAGACGTAGATTAAATGTGATGTAAAATAGATGTTCATGATTTTTTATGACTAATTGCAATTGCAAAATAATGATTTTTGCATTTATCTATTAATTATGATTGTCTAAATCTATTATCATGTTAGTGGTGAAGTTAATTCTTTCATTGCTATTTTGTCTGATTAATCCTTTCGGAATGAGGATTTAGTAACTTCAAAATTGGACTATTATTATAATTTCATTGTTAATTTCATGTTAAGTTAGAGTAGTCAAGTCTTTCGTCCTTTTCAAATTTCTCAAGTACTACGAAAAGAAAAATAGGAGAAAAAAAACACACACATATAATATATGGGCAAAATTTTGAGAGAACGGAATATAACTCTTTTCGTGCGAGCCATTCAAAGTAAGCATAAGCAAAATTTACTCGGTATGAATAAAAAGAGGGAAATCAATAAAATAGTGTAACTAGCAACATTATTTCATATATAGCCTTATGTAATCATTCCATTGTATTATAAAGAAAGGATATACTTTTTGCAATTCTACTTTAAAATTTAAAATTATACATCAATAATCAAATTTAGTCTAATTAAATTAAATAACCATAAAACATAGAATATCACAACTCCATGTCAGTAAAAGCAACAAATGAAATTGAGGTACGAGTTCTAAATTTATTTTCCCTTTTCATAATAATTCGATTCCATTATGAAGTGAAAAATTTTGACTTTTCACTACAACAAACCCCAAAAAAAATACTGAAAATAGTTAGTACTAAAAAAAAAAAAAAAACCAGCACGAAAAGGAAAACGACCACCATAATTAACCTCAGAAGGTGACACTAACCACTACTTTAACCACCCCTCAGTAACCTCCCTAACCGCCACTTAACAACTCCCTCTCTCTCTCTCTCCAGTCCAATCAAAACATCCCTGCCACGCACGTGCCCAGCGTCGACGATCACGTGCTGCCCCTCACTTCACTGTAAAATGCAGGTCCTCCGCCCGCGTGCGAAGCACAGCCCCGCACCAGCTAACTTGAATGACCGTTTGCCTCTTTTGACGGCGTCCGGTAATCACGTCCGGATGAGATAAAGAGGGATTCCGGAGTCCACGTCAGCAAGTCCGTTACGGACGGAGGAAACGGAGGCCTTTTTTTTTTTTTTTCCTTTAAACGGAGGCCGTTAAGGGAATGTTTTTATTTTGGGTTTTCTGTACGGAGGGGTTCACGGAAGAGGCCAGATATCACGGTTCCCGTGCGGACATCGCGGCGTCGCGTTGAATTACGCACAAAGCAAATTCAATGGGTATATATAATAATAATAATAATAATAATAATAATAATAATAATTAAATAATTGCCGGAAATAATAATATATAATATTTACACGCAAAAAAAAAACGAATAAGAAATGTCGGAAGGGAAATGAAGATGGTGTGCGAGGCGCCAATCACGGCCGTTCGTGTCGTTGACTCTCGACAGCTTTCAAAAGCGGGCACCGTAATTGGAATTTCTTTTGCGTTCCATGTGGTTTGGTGAGGGAAGCTCGGGCTTTTTGGACTTAAATCATCTTTAGGAGGAAATTATGTGCTGAGCACGTTAGACCGTGCATGATTATTGATGTCGTCGGTCCTCGATTCGTATCTAATTACCGGATTCGGTCTTGATCTAGGGTTTGAAGAATACTTTTCCCAATCAAACGAATTTGTGAAACATCGAAATGATTTTATTTAGAGTTAATATCACAAAAAATCTCAAATTAATATGTCCATGACAAATTTCTTCAAATTAATTTTTTAATCACAAAAAATTTCAAACTCGTACACCTATAATAAATTTACCATCTATTAGTTTGCATTAAATTTTGTCGTTAAATTATCAAGCGTAAAAAAATTACCTTAAACTAATTTTTTTACCATAAAACATCTCAAACTGATACACTCATAATAAATTTACCTCTATCAATTTCCATTAAATTTACGTCTAATTACCGAGTTGCATAACATGTGGCAATTAGCAAGCATACCGATTTGGAGTTTTACTCTCTATTTATCACAAATATATCCATTTGTGATTTTTCGTGATATTAATCAAATTTAAAGGAAATTAACAGATGGTAAATTTTTCATAAATGTACTAATTTAAGATTTTTGGTGTTAAAAAATTATTTTAAAAAAAAATTTGTTACTTATGTACCAGTTTCAGATTTTTGTTGTCAAAAAATTAATTTAAAATAAATTTGTTACTGATGTACCAGTTTGGATTTTTCATGTTATTGACCATTTTATTTATATGGAACTTAATTTATCAATTTAATGTGTATTTGTTAATTTTTATCTATTCCTAATTCGTTATATTTTATATACTAACTAGTATAGAGATCTCATTCTAATATCATGGTGTGAATAATTCTACGAGAGTTTCACTGTAACACAAATTAAGACTTGTAAATTACTATCCAATCGCAAATACTTTGGCACATAAACTTCATCTTTAGTTACCAACCGAAAAAAAAAAATCCATCTTTATTTAGGCCAAAAAAAAAGAAACTTCATCTTTTTTTTTTGGTCGGAATTTCATCACGAATCTTACACGAAATTCCTTATTTTGCAACTTCGTTTACATAATTTATTGTGTCTACCATGTCTATATCAATTAACTTATTGCATGCAATTTTTGTCATATAATATTATTAGTTTCATTGTTTAATATCATTTAATGTTATTACTGAAATGATTAGAAATTTTTCTCATGCTATCGTGCTTTTTCCTCAAGTAACATGACAGTAACTAATATAATTTCTTGTGATTGATAAAAAAAAAAAAAAATATAAGTCTTGTTTTTTTTTTTTTTTGGACGGAAATATAAGTCTTGTTTGATAGAGGAGAAAGTTTGAGCTTAAAAAAAGAAAAAACAATAGCCTAATTGTATGAATTTTGGATTATCATATTCGAGTAATTTTTATAGTTTTTCTATTCTCTTGGCAACTGGAATTGCCGCGCTAGCCCTAAAGAATATTGTTTTTTATTTTTCTTCCTGACCTTAACAATCCTCCGCCCTTGGCGGTACTACCGATGAAGTGCGCCGTTCGAATTTTTGGCGAATCCCCTCTTTTTTTATTTCGTAAGATTGGTACTATCTAATTACCTCTTGCCTTTTTTGACATGAAAATAGCACGCCGCGTATACATATATAATAACAAAATCTTCTCGAGGTTGATCATTCTCCTTGCAATTGATACTTTTCTTGCATTTCCCACTTTCCTTTTTTTTTTTATTCCAAAAGTGTTGTGCTTGCCTCGTTCAAAGCACATTCAATGTCACTGTTTTGTTCAACAAAAAAAAGTAAATGAATTTTAATGAGATTGATGTTGCAAGTTAATAATTATGAAAATTTATAGCATTTCCCACAACTCTTCCTACTAAGTATTTCCATGGAAGACTTTATTATTTTCTCTCAATTTGCATTGTGCATTTGCATGTAAAATTTTCCTAGATTAATACGTGCCAAATGACGAACAGATTTCTTTTTTTTTTCTCACAGTAAATAAGTTACATGAAATTTACAAAGATGCATGTGGATGATTGAAACAGTCATATATCGGCATGAAGTAGTGTGAGGTTATATTAATGAATATTGAAGTTTGAACTTTATTTTTTTTATTTTTTGGCGAACGTATACTTTTTTACTAGAATCAAACTTATGAGATGTTTAAATTACCCAGTTTCCAATCTATGATTCTTTTTTTCCTTTTTTTTTTACTATTGGTTAGTCAGATTGTTTTACATTTTGTATCTGCTCAAGCACTAATGTATTAACAAACAAATTATCGACAAAAGGCTCGTAAAAATTGCAATTAATCTATAATGAGCTTTTAGTTATAGAGTTCCACTTTTGATTTTCTTCTTTTTGATTTTTTTTTTCCTTATGTTGATTGGCTGAGACTTGAATCTATGAGACATGAATCTATGTTTTTTAGTTAACCGCTAAGTTATTAATTGAAAAAAAGGTCGATAAGTTAATATTTTAACAAAAGGAATGCGATTCACAATAGTGCATGAAGTTACATTTTCTTTTTTTTTTGCAACGAGAAATTAATTGAGTATATTTCATAATACTTCTACAACTATTATAAGATAATATTCTCACTGAATCGTGGTCTTACAAATACCATTTTGTAAAAGTCACGACATCTGGTGTACATACTTGAAACACAATAGTCTTAGTGCTATTATCAATCAAATTTTGTTGTTAAGTTTTTTTACCGTGTGTATATGAATATTTAAAAGTAGAAAGATTTAGAATATTTAATTTCAATTATAGCTATACATTTTAATATAGTGAAAAATTGTAATGCGAAGGGGGCGCGAGCATACAAGGATAGGATAGGAGATTTTGAGATTCTAATTTCTAACGCATGACCCAGTCTCATTTCTACCAAACGCTTCTCCATTTGATCAAGCTCTTAGGCTACGTTTGGTCGTCCAGATTTCTAATCGGGATAGGACTGGATAGGATAAGATATGAAATCCTATGATTTTTTTATATCCTATCCATTGTTTGGTGAATCGTAGTATTAAAGTCAGATATATTCACATCATATCATCTATATTTTTTTTTTACATAAATGGTATATTATTATAAATGAACCTAAATGTTCATAAATAGACATGGTGAAAATCTCTCGTAACACTATTTCTTAATTTATTTTTATTTTATTTATTATTTCTTTTTTCCCCTTTCATCATTCTTTAATAAAATTTTATCAAATAGTAAACTGTACTAACATACCTAAAATACAAAAATACCTGAAATATATAATATTTAAATTATAGATTGAATGTTTATTATAAGATAGAATTAAAGTTGAATATATAAATTAAAATAAGATTAATTAAAAATAAATTTCTATTTTTTAATTTTAATTTCTTAAATTAGAATTCAAGTCTTATTTATATTGGAATACAATTTCAGTTTTGTTAATGTAATAAGTTTATTATTTGAGAAAAATAACTTTCCTCTTATGAACATTAGAAATCCTATCCACCTTTATCCCACCTCCCCATGAGATAATTTTATCCTGCCTATATCCCCTTTATATCCGACTTTATCTTCTCTTGAGTAAGCACCAAATGTAGGATAGGATAAATCATATCCTATCCCAAATTTTATCCCGACTGCCAAACATAGCCTTACGGGATAAAACAAGGATTCAAGGAAGTGTGGACTTCTATGAAAACACCGACTATCATCTCCACATTCATTTTTCCTCCTTAATTTTTAAAAGTGCCACTTTGCACCATGACTGTTTGATGGTAGACTTGTCAAAATAGGGTATAAACTCATTTCTGAGCATAAACTCATTTCTGAGCCCATATTTGATGAGTTTAATTATTATATAAGTTAGCTATATTCTAATAAAATTATCATAAATTGGTTTAAAATGGCAAAATCCAAAATGATATGAGTGTTAAATTGGTTCACAATTTATTTAGACTCAACCCACCTCTATGACATCTATCTTCACTCTTTAGTGTTCTCACTTGATCTCACGCTCACTTATTCCATGCTCTCATCTCAATTTTAGTATAAGTTTTCTTAGATTGGATTACATATGGAAATATTTTAGTAATATAAGTCGAGTCGAGTATGCGTTGAATATAAGTCGAATTAGTATGGGTCATTTGATATGTATTGCATGGAAAAATGTCAATTTTTGGTTGGACCATTTTGATCCAACCTACTCATTTGATAGATCTAGTTTTACCTATAATAACCAAAAAAAAAAGAAAAAAGGAAGAACATGAATCCAGAGAAGATGCAAGGTTGAGGCAATGGAAGGAGTGACGATAGAAGAGCTTGATGAATCTTGACAGTGGTCAAAGGTTGCTAAGCAGCATTCAACGACAACCAGTGATAAACTTATCACAAATATACAAGTTTTTAGTTTTTTGTGGTCATATGTGTGCCAATTTGAGATTTTTAGTGGTTAACAAATTAGTTTGAGATAAATTTATCATAGGTATATCAATTTGGATTTTTTATGATATTAATCCTACTAATTTATAAACCTCATTACAGTTTCCAAAAACAATTAATTAGCCATGAAACTTCAAAAGAGCTGTAAAAGGTTTCTGTAATGTTAAAGTTGGGTTGTGCGAATTTCATTTCTTTATAGTGAAACTTACGAATTTTAAGTGAGGATTGACCATGTTATTTGATACTTTTCCAATTTTTTTGTGCTCAACGCTCTTGATAAAAATTTAACCTCAAATTTATTTTCTCCCCTTGATTTCTCACCTCCATCTCCAATAAATTACCTATCGCATTGCTCCAGCAAGTTAAATTGACAAATTTTTAGGGGGGTTTTGCTAGCATTACAATTATTGGGTATTATGAGGATAAAAATCTATTATGAGTTACAAATTTTTGAAGAAATGGATTCCACCATAATTTATAATTATTTATAATTTAGTTTTTTGTTATCAAAATAAACTGTTATTCTCGCAGTACATTATAAATTGTCACGCAATCATTTCTTTTTTTGGGGTAATGCAAAAGAAGATGAAAAGATTTGAGAAAATTTTTATAGGTCAGAGTAATTTCTTTTATATACATATTGGCTTAGCTATACGTGTCTTAAATCAATTTCTTCTTCACAATAAGCAAAATCGCTTCAAATTTGCTGTCCCTGCCCCACGGAAACACAATTACTTAGCCCGCCGTACTTATCCATTTCGGCTCTTGATTTAAATTCAAGCATGCCATGATTTAATATGTACAGTCTTCGATGCGCGCAAGTGCAAGGTCGCATGTGACCCTCGAAAATCTTGGGGATAATTATGTTTTTTTCTCTTTATTATTTATTATATAAAAAATTAGGTCAAACTAGGCAAGGCCAGTCAAACTATTATGAGCTTTATTTGTGGGGATTGAGAGATTTCTGAACGGGGAATGAGTACGTGTTTTTTATCTATAGGGAAAGGGCATGTGATCTTGCGTGCTTGTGGCGAGCCCGGACGCGGTTGGTTGCATGCCCAAGAGGCAACCCTGCATTATTTACATACGGAATTATATCCCAAACAGAAAAAAAAAAAAAAAAAAGAGAGTAAGGGAGAGAGAGAGAGAGAGAGAGAGAGAGAGAGGAATCAATGAGAGCGTTGTCGTTTCTTTTTTCTCGATCTTTTTTTTTTTTTTTTGGTCGAATTTTTTTTCTCAATCTTTGAATTGGTATAAAAGAGCATTTTTTATTGATAGGTCCGTTTTAATCGTTCAAGAATGTTTATGGATTTCTTGCTACATAGCAAAGGTGCATGGATTGAGGTGATCGGTTTCAAAGGTGAGTCGGATTCCTCCCTAAAATTGAAAATTGGCCCACCTTATCCTAAACCCACTAGGAAACTTATTCGACCTGGTTTTTAGATGAGTCTAGGAACCAATTGTATCTCTTCCTTCATTTTTTTTCCCTTATTCCTTCTGTTGTCGCACAATTAGAACTATTACACGAGTAATGTCAATAGAACAAGCTCGTGATAAGATAAACATTATAATCATCTCCATGGACAAAGTTAAAATGAGCGCAAGGGAGGCATGAGTGAGAGGCGTCGAGCCACGAGAGAGACATGAGCATTGCATGATTGAGATCAAGAGAAGGTGAAAGTGAGAGGCGGGAGCGACAAGCATGCATGAATAAGTCTGAACGACAAAAAAAAAAGAATTGGGATTTTGGAATTTTAAATTAATAAGAATAAAAAAATCAAGTCGAGTGGGTGGTTCTAAAGTTGGAAACGGACCAATATTCATTGATTTCGAATTTTAAGAACCAAGAATCGGACTAGTTTCTGCAAGATCCAATCAATTCGATATGGTTCTTTTGTTCGCCTTTGGGTAGGCTTATGGTATATATCAAACATGTCAATCCAACGTATCCTAATTTTTAAAGTCATATGAATCACACATTAGACCAATATTGAAAATTTGGATGCACTGAAATATTGTCTAAGAACTTTTCCTCAAAACTTGTCTAATGGGATTGTTAATCTCCATCTATGTGAATGGAGTCTATTTTGGAGTTTGAAACTTGATGCACTAAAAAAAAAAAATATATATTTGGGAGCTAAAAATTACTATTCTTGTGTGGTTAGTAGAGATGGATTGAATTGTGACAATTGGGTCTTGAAATGCTAATACCTCCGCCATCAAATGGCAAATTACATAATCTGAAAAAAATTCAATTTATTTTTTAAATCAAGAGAGTCTCGACCCTTATAATAAATAAATAAATAAAGTAAAAATGTTGCCATTCTCTTTCCCATTTTGAGAAAGAAGCGCCCATCGCGTGTTCAAACCAAGTGTGCCATTGATTTTCACCCTAATACACAAAGAAAAGGCAAAATCAATTTTTTTTTACGGAAAAAAAAGTTAAAGTAAAAAAAGAAAAAGAACAGTCAATTTGACTTCTTCGAGACGTTCGGGTTCACTCTCTTTTTACTCTCACTTGATCATCGCCCCATCAACTTTTCATTTTTTTATTTATTTTTCTAGTCCTTTTCTCTTTTTAATTTTTTTTTTGGGAGCGGGGCAGGATTATGTCCCCATGCGACATCCCAAGTGGCTCCCATCATGGCAGTTTTTTTTTCTTTTCTCTTTCACGCCCCACAGTTACAAATAAATTGCAAATCTAAAAATTGTTGTGATTTCGCCCCGGATTTACAGTTTTACCCTCGCCATGATCCACCATCATGCGCACATACAAAAAGGTGTTCGCGCCCCTCTCGGCCCTCCATCATGATCAAAACTCTCTGGGGGTAGAACAGGGACCTTTGATTGCGTGGACCAGCTCGGCACGGGCTTAGGATTGCTATTATGGCTTTTTCGCGCATTGACTTTTTAACCGCGGATGATCATTGCAGGTCCCGCCATCCGACGGTCCAGATTCTAGAGGAATCTTGTGACATGATCATTTAGTTGGGTTTTACAAATTTTATCATTCTGGAAAAACCTATTGTTAATTTAATTTCGAACCCGTATCCCACTGTCCATTCACCAAAAGCTAATTTTCCCCTTACAAAAAATCACAAATTGATCACAACATGACCCTTACTCAAAGTTAGTTTTTATTTCACAAAAAGTCCTAAATCAATTCTCCCATAATAGATTTACCCCTATTAATATTTCGTTGCACAAAACATCTTAAACCGATTCTACTGACCCAAATATCATTTGTCAAAATACGTACATGTTAACACACGTGAATTTTCCATGTCGAATTGGTTGCTCTCATGTGAGATCTACCTTGTGATCATCCATCACATTCAAATGAGATATTAGGTAGAATGCTAACGAAAGATAAATTTGGGTTAGGGTAACCAGTTTGGGTTTTTTTTTATGAGACGAAAATTAATTTGGAGATAAATGTGTCATAAATATACTAAATGAGAATTAGTTTGAGACAATTGTGTTGTGGGGTGCTAGTTTGGGATTTTGAATGGTATTTACCAAAAAAAAAATAATATGTAATTGTTATTGCCGAACTCTAGGAAATTAGCCTTTGCGACAAATTAGCTTGCACCTAAGAAAAAGGAATATTTTTAATTCAATATGTCATTTAAGATGTGTTTGTTTGAGTAAAAGAATTTTTTCGCAAATTCATTTTGAAGATTTTCACACATTTGTTGAAAATATTCAATCAACATAATACTATATACCATCAAATAAAATATACATATTTGAAGTTAGGAAATTGAATCCTCCTACCTAAAAAGGGAAAACATTTAAAATTTTTTTTCCCAAAAAGCATTTTTCTATTTCCCATAACAAGTACACTCTTAACAATTCTCAATTTGCTAATACATCGGATCGTAGCCAAACACTAACAGTACTTTAAGATGATGGAACCAGCGTTATGATAGGCCAGAGCTTATTGCACACATCTTTATAGAATCAATAATCACACGATCACTCGCAAATTGCACACAACAACATATCATAAGAGTTTAACCACCTTGTCCCTGGGTATGCTAGAAGCTTTCACATCCCCAAATCACGAAAACCCACTGGGGAAAAAAAGGAGTTCATTATTTACAATTTCTCCTGTCTCTCGTGTCTAGGGCAGCGCCTTGATTAGTGACTAAACGCAATATTTCATGGGGGTCCCCACGGAAACCCATCAATAATTTCGGACAAAATCCTCAATTTCTTGAAACACACGCCAGAGAGAGAGAGAGGGCGAGCTTTTGTTGGGGCGCTTTTTTCACTCAATTGCGTCTTTTTTTCCGGATAAAGAGAAAAGGGGGAGGGGAAAAGAGGAGGGAGATTTTGTAGGGTCAGGTTGGGGAGGGGGGAGTGGGGTTGATTTGGTTGCCGGAAATTTGGCGGGCCTGGTCTCGCTATTTGCTTTACCTCAAAGGGACGGACGCGCACATTTCATGCAAATTCCGCAAACGCGGTTGAAATGAGGAGCTTTTTGGACAGGTCTTGACCGGCCTGCCCCTTTTTTTAAGGCTGCTAATAAAGAATATCCCCAGTTTTATTATTATTACTATTGCTGTTATTGTTGTTATTATTTTGGGAAATTACACAAAAGCCCCCAACTAATTTTTTGGTTATATTCATTTGCTCTTCGATCGTCGATTGTTACATAGTAATGATGATTTGAGCTTTTATTTTGTTACAGTCATTGACCCTCCGTTATTTTTTCTTTGACATTTGCAAAGCATGTGATTTTTAAATGGGTAAAAGTACTTTTTCATTTCATTTTGTCAAGAAAATCTTTCATTTGCCTTTAATTACTGTAAAATTTGAAAGAATGATGATAGAAAATTGGTTTGACTAACTACCAAGGGTAGAAAAGATAATTATTGATTATTAATATTAAAAAATTATTTTCCTTAGATTTGATAAAAATAGCCACTTTGATTGAAGGGAAAATGACATAACTTGTACATGAATTTTGATCCAATATACAATATGGTTTTTAAACTTTTAGTATACTCAATGTGCCTTTGGAATTTAGTCCAATGTATATTCTTGAATTTTTAATTTGTTCATTCTAATCCATAAACTTTTTATATTCAATTTAGACTTCGAACTATATGAAAATATTCAAAAATTCAAGATCAAAAACCACATTAAACTTTTTATTCCTTTTTCACTTGATTGTGTTTCTTTTACTGGTTTAGTAAATATTCCATCATGTTTTAAAATTTTAATTTCTAATATTATTATTGGTTGTCATATTAGTATTTTAGATGATTTATTTTGACCTTTTTAAAATTTTTTCTTTTTACAAAAATCAAGGATATAAGAGAGATTTCCTTAACAAAAGAGATAAAAGTACATTTTTATCGCTTAAAAGTCATATGCATTGCACGTGCTAATGGAAAATATAATGGAAAGTTAATAGTTGTAACAAACAAAGATTCATAAGGATGATGTGTAATATTTAAATTTTGTTAATTTAATCTTAAACATTTTGACGATTATCAAACATACTCCTTTTATTGATGCTGTAATTAATTAGTGCAAGCTATCTTACGCAAGGCCAACATCAATGATTTTCTTTGAATTTTCATTAATTCTTTTTGTGCTTTTTTAGTGGCCTTTAGGAAGGGTTTGTACTAGGGTTTGGTGTTGAGGTGTCAAGTTTTTGGTTCTAGCTTGCCGGGTGAGCCGATAGGGACCCTTGTCCGCATGCCAAGGACTTGAACTCAAAGGACCCGGTTTCTTTCTCACATTGGGGATCTGATGTTGACTCCAAATACTCCCCCCAATTTGGTGGCGGCGGCCGCATGAAGTGGACAACACTATCTTTTCATGAAATTACGAAGCCCTAATATATGTGAATTATTGAGTGGGCATAGGTTGGAATATTTTCACATGGGTATAAGCCACATGCATTTTGTATTTGCATGAAAATGATTGAATACGTTGAGTTACAAGTGAATTATTTGGGTCTAATCCCTACAAACCTCACCCTAAGTGTCTCGCCATACACCATCCATCTATTTACCCACTCTAAATTTGAGAATTGACATTACATTTTGGGATTGAGGAAGACAGGACACTGTCTCAAAACTTTGTTCGCCAAACCAAGACTAACGAGCCTCATCATGGGTTTAAACAATTATTTGATTGATTGGGTGACTTTGGACACGTGTGGTAATACGAATCGAGGGCCGTCCTATCTCGCTAACAGCACGTGCATTATTGCTCTGGACCAATGAACGCATGCAACGTGGCGAAGAGGGCCGTTGTCTTGTCGAGCATTCGGGAATTTCACCCGCCTCCACCCAGCTTTGAGAATTTCTTTCAATCAAGTCCAAACTTCGATCGAAAATTCATTAGAATAGTAGTACAAAATTCATTCGACCCAAAAAATTATTCTTTTTAGGTAGAACAAAAATTCTAAACATGATAATATAGAGAACTAACTTGGTATTGCCTAAAAATAATTTAAGAATATCTAGCCAAATCAAATCTCGAGAACACAAGACATCTCAAGTTTTGAAATTGACGTTGTATTAATTATGATAGAGCATATCACAGTGGAAAGAAAATGAATTTGATTCATCAATAATTTTTTTTAGGAAAGAAAAACTATGGATTCTCGGATCGAAATGTCTTTTAAGAGAGAGGTCGATGCATATTTCGGAAATCTTGCCCTAATATTTTGTGACAAAATTGAAGCTCTTATCAAAAGGGAAAACTTTACATATGAGATTTTTTTTTTTTGGTCATATATATAGGGGATTCTTATAAGCCATTTAAAATTTGAGGCCATATAGTTAACAAGACTCTTTTTTGTGCCAATTTAGTCTAAAATATTTTGATTCGGTGTCAATTTAGTTATTATGACTAATTTTGACTGGCTATTATTGACATGGACGCCGATCAACTTACGTAACATCACATCTATTGATGTGGATAATTTTTAATAATTTTTTGATGTTTGATTCTTTTAATAATTTTTTTCTCCCCTTTCTTCTTCCTTTACTAGTGATCAACCACCGGCCATGGTCGGGCAAGCTAGCCTCGCTTAGCCACGGTGAAGCTGGGCCCTGGCAAGGGGAGCCTTTGCGAAGGCTTGCCCTCGACCAGGCAAGGCCCGACAAGGGTCATACCACATCCTGAACTTCAAGTGCACGTACATCCCTCAGTGGTCAATAAAATTGTGACATCCTAGGATGCGTCGCTGACCCATTCATTTTATTACATATGCGGAAGCAAAATAGAAATCCCTGACAGCAAACAACATGAGACAGAAAAGCAGGACAATAAATTCACAAACAAAATGCGTTTTTATAAACAAACTAGGCTATACACAAAAAGTCTACAAAAAGATCAGTTTTTAAAAAGAAGCTATCCGACGACCTACTAGTCAGACACATTCACCGATCTTTCGAACTCTACCTCCACAGGCTCTGAGGGGGTTGGATCCTTTACAACGCCATCAGGAGGGTCAGTTGCACCCTTGCCTTGAACGGCGTTGATCACAACGGCGGGAATATCAAAACCCTGAATGGGACCTTATCTATACCCATTGAGTCCATGACGAAACCATGCCCTCAATCGATGAGGTACCCTTTGATGTAGCCCCTCATCGACCCAGACAGTTGTCGCGACAGGCTCATAGACCCAATGACTCTTGGGGATAGGGACGTCTATGCTCCACTCAGTAACCCTCAAGGCCGACCAAAACGTACCGAAGGAACCACCATCTAAGGACCTGAAAAGAATGAGCCCACGACGAGGTGAGACAATGTTTCAACAAGTTCACCCCCTAAACCCCAACTATAAGGAAATACGCCCAGAGGTCCTAACCACACAACTACAGAAACTCACCTTGTCTTGGATCATTCTTGTATATCAGTACGGTTCATCTCATAGACATAAGCAGTAATAAAACTTAATCAATTGGAACGCCTCAACTTATATCTCAATAAACACAAGGGTCTCGATTATAAGCCCAAATGTTTATGACATGTCTCATACCATGCCACACAATTGTATCCCATAATCAGACGCGATTAAGACACTCAATCATGCGTTCCAATTTTATCACAGGCCAACGGGAACGGCCTACTCGACGTTGGCGGTCTTCTGGCATAACCAGGCATCGTCTCACCTCATTGAGCGTGGCAACGTTTATCTCGAGACGGCTATCTTGAAGGAGCATCGGTCCAGAATCTACTACGACCAACATCCATTGTCCAGGGGCATTCTATATAGGGGCAATGTCCACCCGACTCATATCGGGGACAGGTTCTCATATCCATCACACAATCATTCAATCTCGGCCAAGGACACAGTGCATTGCGCTCAAATGTCCCAATTAAAATAGTGAACTTGACATATTTTCTTCATATTAAAAACACACGGTAAAATAATTGTGTGTGGGTACACAGTCAATTTGAACCAGAAAAATTAATATCCTCATTTTTAAAATCCCACTAGTCGATATAGTATCTAAAAAATATTTTCGGTGTCAAACCACCCGCCGCGGTGGCTCAGCTGGGTAGGCGCTAGACTTCCATCGAGGAGGTTTAGTGTTCGAAGCTCCTGCAACGCAAGTTGCAAGAAGGCTAGCTTGAGACTCTTGGCGACTTACCCGGTGGCACGTGTGTGGTGACTAGCACGTGTCACCCCTAGTGGTTTACCTCCGGCTGCCGGCCGTGCGAGGTTCCCTGGGTCACAAAAAAAAAAAAAACATTTTCGGTGTCAAAACCCGACATTCGGTAATTTTTAATTAAATACCAAAATTTCGTAATTTTGAAATAAATACTCAAAAGCATAATAACCACTCAATTTGCACAAATTAACATTCAATTGCATAAACTAAACACACCACTGCAATCAGTACAAAATTTCGGTCATCGGCTATCCCAGTATAATTTTTGAAAAATATTAAATAATTAAATAAATTACAAAAATAATTAAATAATATAAATTAAATCCAACAAATGCTAACCTAGGCTGAAAATGCTAGTCTAATCACCTAAATGGACCTAGAAAATTAATGCACATATCTAGATAAATAGTACAATTTATTTAGCCCTTAATCAATCTATTCTAACCACCTAACAAGTATAATTAAGTAATTAAATCACTAATCCAAACTAACTAACCATCTAATCTTATCTTAGGCTAAGCTAATCAACTCTTAAGCATAATTAACATCCTAAACAAGGTTTAGTGAGTAAACTCACCAGTTTTACAGGCCGGTGAGTTCACAACGACGGCGACACCAAGGCGGGCGAGAACCAAGCTTGGAGCAACACCAACGAAGGTCTGGACGAGCCCAGAAAAGCCTCACGAAGACCACAACCCACTGTGGAAGTTCGGTTTTGGTCTTGGGCCAAGAAGACTGGATGAGCGGCCAGGTTGGGCTAAAATGGCAAGGAGACAGTGGTGGTGGCTGCAGCGGGTGATGGTAGTGGCTCTAGCAACTGGACAGTGATGAACAGCGGCCAGGCAAAGCTATAATGGTGACCAAGGCAGCTTAGGGCTTTGGGACGGCGACTAAGACACACGGATAGGCAGACGTGCGCCTGGGAGACGGCGCGGCTCGCGAGCGGCAGTGATAGCGCTCGACGGGTGGCAAGGGGCTCAGACGGTGGCTGGCTTGGTTGCAAGGGTGTTGGCTGGCTTTCCTCTGGATTTTTGAGCTCTCAAACTCTCCAGCAATGGATAAAGCAACCTAAGGAAGAAGAAGAAGACAACTGCTAAAGAGGGAGACCCAATTGGCCTCCAACGTCCATAATAATATCTCAAACACTCATCATCATGCCCCCACCATGTCCATCCCTCATCCTCAGCCATTTTTCCTCCCCAAACTTCCCCTAGAAGCCATCCAAAGTGTCCAAAAGGTTGTTGCACCCCCTTGCTACGAATTTGAACATTTGCCCCTCCAATTTCATTAAATTCTTCTCCAATTGAGCTTAAATTGGTGCCCATAAATTCAGCCAAGGTGCCCATATCACATTCCACATTTTTCCTTGCCAATTAGTCTAACTTGAATGCCAAAAATGCAACAAAAAACAACCCTCTAATTTTTCCGGTCAAAAAACGCCTAAATTTGATTTTTTGCCAAAATCTCGGGTTTACAGAAAATTCTTCGGAGGATGAATTGACGTTTCTAAAATGAATAGTGACTTGATAGAACTTTCAATTTTTGAAATCGAGTTCAAATTCTCGGTTAATTTCAACCAGATGCGATTTTAGCATGATCTAATCTACCAGGTAGCTTTTAGAAATTTTTAGTGCAATTAACCTGTAGTTGATTATTTTTTAGCTACATTGTGCATCTTTGACTCATTGGTAACTTTTGATTGTTATAAAAATCTCGAGATTTCAAATACGGGCACATGATACAGAAATGACAGAAAAATCAGTTTAGTGTCATTCGACAAGAATTTTGCAATTATGTGGAATCACTCACTTTTTAATCACATGCCTCAGTCGAACCGACCAATCTCCAATCTCTGATCGATTTTGATAGTGTCGTATTGACTTTTACAGATTAGCATGGTCGAACAGTTGATTTATGGTCGAATTCTTAAGTTTACTACGTTAAAATCCCTTAACGGCTTCACCGGATAGACTAGTTATCTTATGAGTGATCAGTTCAGGGAAAAGAACTATAAGCGTATCGATGAAAAGCCCAACTCATTCAATTGAAAACAGAATTGGAAAATCAGGGTGTCATAGGTCGGCCTCGCCTAGGCCAAGGTAGTCTCGCTAAGGCTTAGCCTCACCATGGCCAAGCGAGGCCCAGGCGAGGCCAGCTTGCCTGCTTGGCCATGGTCAGTGACTGATCACTTGTAAAGGAAGAAGAAATGAGAGAGGAAAAAAAGAAAAGAAAGAAAGAAAGATCAAAAGAATAAAATATTGAAATATTATTATATATTATTAAAAATTATTAACGTTAGTGCCAACGGTGCCACATAAGTCCGCCGACGTTTACGTCAGCAATATCCGGATTCGTTGAAATGACTGAATTGGCACGAGATCATTTACGACTAAATTGGCACTAATAAAATGTTTATGACTAAATTGACACAAATACAATAGGTTTATGATTTTTCTAACACTTTTCCCCTAGCCAAATCAAACCCTGAGAACACAAGACGTCGCAAGTTTCGAAATCAGCATTGGATTAATTATTAATATGCATGTCACATTAGAAAGAAAACGAATATGATTCAACAATAAATCTTTTAAGCAAAGAAAAATTATGAATTCTCGGATCGATAATGTCTTTTAAGAGAGAAGTTGATACATATTTCAGAAATCTCACCCTAATAATTCGTGACAAAATTCTTCCATGAGCTCCTCTTATTATGATTGAAAACGTTTGATTTGAACGACTCTTAATAAAAGGGAAATTCCATACACGTGACATTTTTATAAGCCATTTAAAATTTGACGCCACATGTTTAACAGCAAGACGCTTTTTTTTTTCATGTACGCAATCGATCAAAATACAAGAAACTATTTTCTTTTGAGTCGCCTTATATATAATTCTAATTCATCCGCAATCGATTGGGTAAAAGATTTCTCAATGTGGTGGAACACTTGTTTTCATCTAGTTCAACAGCATCATCATGCTAGTGAGGGGTAAGCTGCAAGTACCTGGTAGCTACAAATTTTTTATTCCATTTATAGAGACTTACAATTTCGCCTTGATTGGGAGTTGATTTTGCTTACACATCATTGTAAAGCTAAAGAAGCAGGCGAGGGGGTTTCCAGATTAGGTTTTGGCTACAATATGGCGACCTAACTTGGCTTTTCCCTCGGGTTGTCATCGTCGATCGACCAACTTAATTACCAACTCAACTAAGGATATCAATACATCATTGTATAGGTTGACTTTGCTTTCTTATTATTATTATTTTTTTAATAAAGTAAGACACCGCGTGGCATTAAAGAGTCACAGACCTTAGATCGAGCTGTGGCAAGGATACTGCTTCTGTGTGTCGGGTCTCACGAAGGGCAGTTTAGCTCATGTTCAATAAGCAAGGTCCCCTTGATTATTTTTTTTCACGGGGAAAAAAGTGTCAATTGAATTTAGTAATGTCTAGATATCAATTTCTCAATACACTCGCCCAATAAATTTAGTCAAGTCAATCTATGACATCGTTTAACCTGAGAGAGAGGCAATTGAATGGACAGTGACTGCCCGTCGACCAAACATGTGCTTGCCTTTGACCACTTGTTGCGTCCTTTCTCCTCCGACCATTTACTCATAAAATAAAACATTTGTTTTTCTTTTACATTATTTTCGAAATAAAGTTGAAAATTATGTCCAAGAGAAAAGTGCATATGATATATCCGCAAAGGAAAAATTACCAAAAAAGTCTTAAACATATTGTAATTATGTCAATTTAATCATAATTTTTTTAGCTAATTTAGTTTTAAACCTTTTACAATTATGCCAATTTAGTCCATTCGGCCAAAATTGGTCATTTTTGCTTGATTGACGTAGACATGGAAATTTTTTATTATTTAAATTTTTTTTCGATTTTTAAATTATTTTTTTGATTTTTTGAATTATTTTTGTTTTTTCCACCTTTTCCTTCCTCTAACCGACAAGGTCAGCCTTCTTAGCCAATGGCGAGGTTCATCCTCGCTGGCCATTGGCAAAGGCAAGCCTCACCCAGCAACTGCGAGGCCACCGTTGCCAGATCTGGTGAGGCCTCGCCATTGGCCGATGAGGCCGATCTCGCCGGCCCTTGCCTTTGGTCAGTGCTGGCTAGCCAGATAAAGGAGAAGATGGAAAAAAGAAAAAAAGAAAAAAAGAATTAAAAAATTCAAAAAATATTTAAAAATTCCAAAAAAATAAAAAATACCATGTCAGCTTTCACTGAACAGCCGGCGAAAGCTGACAAGAGGATAATAACCAAATCAGTCCTCAGTTCTAAATATTTCAATTTTGTCGATGTAATCTTAAACTTTTGTAAAAAATTTTAATGTTGTCATTCTGGCTAATTATTACTGGAAATTATTGATGTGATATTTAGTCATTATTGGCTATCCACAATTTATAAATCATAATGTATACTATGATTAAATTTTATATGCACATTAGATTTATAATCAAATAACTAGTAAATTTTTTAATTGATAAGTGCTAACATATAAATATTATTTGGAGTGGGCTCAAAATTGATACGAGAGAGAGAGAGAGAGAGAGAGAGAGAGAGAGAGAAATGCTCATTTCATGATGTGAGAGAGAGAGAGAGAGAGAGAGAGAGAGAGAGAGAGAGTAAATGCTCATTTCATGATGTTAGTTTCTTTCTTCGTTCGAAGATTTAATGATGTGAGGTTAACTAGCTAGGAAAAGGAAATTTGGAAGCAAATTGAATTAGGCTCTATCTAACGTTGACCTCGGGACATCATGTGTCCATGTTAAATTAGCCGCCCAATAAGTGCTATTAATTATGGAAAAAGAGAAAAAAAGTTTACAATAGGTAGATGCAACAATGGGACCCACTCCTTCCGGAAGACAAAACTCATTAGTTACTCCAGCTGTGCCCATGTTCTCTCGATGGGAATGAAATTATGATCATTAATCAAAAACCTCATTTTCTTTTTGTCTTGCTTTTTTAATTTTTTTTTGAAAATTCATTAATTTAAGAAGTTGATGGCCCCATGAAAAAGTGCTCTTTTCAAGTCAGATCTCTTTTCTGACAAAAAAAAGGAAAAAGAAAAGTCAGATCTCTTTGTCGACCAAAAAAAAAAAAACTTGCATCTCTTTTATTAATTTAGCTATTCAGCTGTTTCTATGAAGGGAGATCCTCCGTACAATTCAATGAACTTGATAAGGTCGCATAATTGGAAAAAAAAATGGAGTAAATGACCGAGAAAAAAAAAGATAAGAAATAGCCGAGGCAACACTATCATCTTATTGGTACGGGTACAACCATGAGAAGGCACTTTTCGATTGAATGAGAGGTTCTCTTAGAAATAACTTCTCATCAAGGGTATGTAGATTGCAATATTCATTTTGATTGTACCATCTAAAGATTGGAAAAGCTCATGGAACGAATGGTGGCATTTTTGGCGAGACATTGCCGCTTTTTCATGAGAGGTATGTTTGAAAGATAACTTGATGATAAAGAGTTTGTGATTTTAATATAATCTTTATATTGAATGTGATTTATACTTCTCATTGATATGAGATTTTTATATTTTGGACTTGTATTTAATTAATAGTTTGAGTTTAGGTTTATGAATAGTTATCTTTTTTTTTTTAATTGAGGGATTTGAAAAAGAGATGTAATGTGTTACTTCTAGTAGAATTTTCAGCTGAACGTAACACTAATTAACCTTATGTCTCAATTTTTCTTTTCGCTTTTACTCTTTTTCTTTTTTGGTAATCGTGCGACGAATCCTAATGCTTTAACCTAAGCGGTCGGTTCTATCTAAACCCGATTAGGCCAATGCTTCAGTACGTCCAGTGTACTTCGATCCATTTGCTTCGAATCATCTATTTCCTTTCCCTTTTCCACCTTTTTTCGACGGGGCCCGGCGACGGGTTATAGCTAAGCAAGTGGGTCCCAGTTCCGCCAATCACCAATCAAAGAAGCGCAATCGTCGACCGCACATGCGGGCGAGAGTCATGTGCAGCGCCGGTGTCCACCGCTCATTAAGGAAGAAAGATCAAAGACGCACTAAATCTTCTTCGAGCTCTCTTCTCTGTGGCTTCCACTTTCAATCCTTTCATCACTTTCTTTCTTTACTCTTTTTTTTTTTTGGCTTTTTTCTAATCTTTTATTATTTTCTGAATTTTCTACGATTTTCTTTCTCAAGCGAAAAATGCATGTCTGCGGAGTGATTGATGGACACTCTCTTTAATGATTCCATTTTGGTCAATCAATAATTGGACTGTCACAACAAAATATGGGCCTACTTCTCAGGAAAACCCCACAACTTTAAATTTAGTCTCAATTGTGTCATAGACTTTTTTTATACTCCCAAAATACTCCAAATTTTAGGTCAAGTCTCAAATCTATCATAAACTTTCTTTTGTAAAGAAAAAAGCACAAATTTTAGGTCCATGCTTATATATACCCTGAACTTCTTTTTTTCTCTAAATGAAAAATTACTAATTTTTACTCTAATCCAAAATATCCTCATATTAGTCATTTGTCTAAAAATCACCATTAGTTGCCCCTAATTTTCATATCCTAAAATGTTTTCAATTTAGATATAATTTTCTATGTCACCTTGTTGATTTGGATTTGTCATAATGCCACATCAAGTTGGGATTGAACCGCAGGAGTAGATTTGAGAATAGATTAAAAGTTGTTGACTTATTTTAGACAAAAACAAAATTTAGGGCACATTTGAGATTGAATCTAACATTTGAGTTTTTTTTTTTTCTGAGAATAAAAATAGATCGAGCTAGATTTGAGACTCGACTTAAAGTTTGGAGTTTTTCTAAGACAAAAAAAAAGTTTATAATATAGTTGGGACTAGATCTAAAGTTGAAGGTTTTTTTTTTAAAGGGAATTAAGCCCTAAATATTGAGTACTCAAAGGGAATTGCTCTTATTTTATTTCTTTATGTTCTATACAAGAGAGTGATTTTAAACCACAAAGTGGTTTTAAAACTTCGATTCTTGGGTATTCTCTTCTATTTAGATAATAAACTTTGGCACAAAGTCTAATAACTTAGATCAGGCATTCGATAACGGGACGCTAGTTGTACTTGTTTATGGAAGACATTACCTTTATGTCGGCACTTCAATAATGAAAGGGAAAAAAATCAACATGAATCCCGACGTGAAGTGGAAGGCAGAAAAAAAATTGAAAATCGCACTTTGCTATATTTAAAGATAATTTCTTTATCTTAGGAAATTGTTGAAATAATATGATTTCGAATTTATATAACGATTAACTTAATCATTGATTAAACAGATTGGCATATATTGCCAAGAAGAAGAGATCCGAATGATTTGCGTGAGATAAAAATTTAACAATCCTTGTTGGTCTGCCTTTTTTCAGAAATAGTTAATTTTTCAAGGAAATTTTTAATTTCCTTGATGTAAATAAGTATGATTGATAAAAAAAAAAAAAAAAGTTTAGATAGTGTAATTGAGGGGGTCCGCTTGTGGATGGGTTAGTACATCGTTGGTGAATGGAAAATTCTCTTTTTCCTCCTTTAAGTAAGCTTGCCACCAACCACAAGTCCAACATTTTAATACACGACGTGTCTTAGTTGTACTGCATGATAATGGTTCAAAATAAGCCGAATCCGATCAAATGCGAGATTTTTGAAAATTAATCATCATTAATTATGATAGAATCCTTATAAATTATTGAACTAACATTTCGAGTAGCTCATTACATCTTATATGGGATTTACTAATACTAGAAAAGAAAATTTATAATTTTTTAGCCCAGGAAAAAAGTGATTTTTTTTCCTAAATGCTCAACCTATGACATAAGAAGCGCAATGAAGTTCCAATCAATAATTTTTTCGGTCGTCACCGTAAAAAAAAAAAAAAAAAGGGAGAAAGCAGAGGAAACAGTGGAAAAGACGCGTGTTGCGGGTACCGCGTGGAATGCACGTGCGTACGGTCAATCCGCTTTTGGGTCCGGCCAACAACCCTAACGGGACGAATCTTCTCACCTCGCACAGCTCAAAAAAGTCTCCCTTATCCACAAATGGGAAGGGGGAAAAAGGGGAGGCGCCCCCGCGGGCCCCGCCGCCGGGGGGGGGGTGGCGGGGGCGCGGGGGAGGCGAGCGAAATCACACTTCTGCCCCTCCGTTTCTTAGGGATTTACTACACTTTCTCTACCTTGTTAAGGAAAGAACCAAAAATGGATATGGGCATTATCAATGTGGTTTTTATAATTTAGAGATCTTATGATTTTGACCTTACGGGAAATGAATGGCTTGGGATACATTTTCTTAAAAATATTTGCTTATATATATCAAAATAATAGTTGACAAAAATTGTTTTCATCATTAATAACAATTTACGTTTAATTTTTATTTTTGCATGATGGAATTTTTATTTTTTCATTGGTGATTGGTTCATCTTTATAAGCAATACAAATGGTAATTCTTGAAAACTATTTTCTCAAATTATTTATTTACTGTGAAACAAACACACTCTATATTTTTTATTTTATTTTATTATAGTCGTTGAGTTATTGGCCCTATAGATAATGCATTGATCTTACAAGCCCAATTTTCTAGGTATTTGAGCAAGTGTAATTCTAAATAATATCAAAAAGATTTGTAAACTGTGATACATGAAGTGATGCAGCATAATATAGGTAATCAACACGCATACACGCATAACTAGTCCACCACATTGTCTATAGAGTATTCGATCAAATCCTTTCATATCATCTACTATGATGAATTTCTATATAGTAACTTAGTATATCTTTGTTCACCAAGGAAAGTTTTCTTGACAAAATCTTTTATCAAAGATGGCAGAGTTTTGGTTTTATTTTTTTATAACAAGTAACGTGTCACTGCGGAAAGGAAGCAATAGATTTAGACTACGGCAAAAGTACAGTATAAGGAAACGAGAGAAATGTAAATTGCGATTGATTGTAAAAAGTATAGTAGAATGAAAGATAAGAATTGAAAAGCAAACTGATCGATTGCCGCTTTCGCAAAAAGGTCATTTACATTGGTGCCTCATTTATAATAGTATTCTAAAGGTAACCGTCTTCTTGTAGTTACCATCTCGATACTTACAACATTCTAGAAGTTTCGACTCTTTCTCAATAATCATCCTACCTTGTCAATGTCTTCGCTAGTGCTGATTCCAATAACCATTTTCATCTTTATCTTGTTAGCTTCAACAAGCCCTCTTGCCACATTATTCAAGATTTTCATTTATCAACTGCTGGCATCCTAGCCCATTTTCTCTGAATTCCTACATTTTGGGTTTGCTATATTCTCTTCGACTTTTGAAGCCAAATAAGCTAGTTTGGGCGCCAACAAACTCTAACATTGCTCTATATATATATATATATATATATACTTCTACGAGACTCACGTCTCTTAAATTATGATGAATTCATTCTTGATACTGTAGAGACAAATATATGCAAAAGACCAATACATTTGACCGTTGTCCCAATTTCTCAGTATCTTTTAAGAATAAGAATATTCTTAAAGCACTCATACTCCAAATAAAAACACATAATTACAAGGTAGCTGATGGATCTATCCCTTTAGCTCTTGTCTGTAGGATCCATTACAAAGTAATGGCTTTTGCCTTTAGAGAAAATGCTTTCAAATATAACACACGAGGAGAAACACTTCTTCTCCAGACTGATATTTCCCGAGCAAATACAACAATTCCTAAATCTATTAGTTGGAATCGAGTCACTTTACTAGAACAATGGGAATTAGAAAACCAAATTCCCTAACAAGTCGTTCAAAATACAAATCCAACCAATGTTATACAACATCTAGAGGGAAGGGTAACTATTAGGTTTCCCAGAAGATCTTTCGATCTAAGATCTAGCCCTTCATTTCATACATTCACTTCAAGATCAGTGGACCTTAACCTTAAGCTTTCACCTATAATCACCATTCCACCAAGTACTTATAGGAATATTTCCATGTACAACACCTAACATCTTTGAATAAGTAAGGAATTTTACTGATAAGTCTGATATAGATAATATCCTATACTCCACTATTTCTATCAACAAGGTTATACAACCCTCACAATAGGGAGCTTGACCTCATACATCCAGAAAATTTCAAACCAAAGTTATCCAAAAACTACCATACTCCACTTCATACACTTATAGACTACAAGCAAGCCTAGTGGAATGTTTTCTTCCGACAAAATACAATTTTTTAACACACTTGACTAGTATTCTTCAAAGATCATTTTCCAAGGGAGAGCCTACCCAACTAGTTTGATTCTTGGTGGGATCTCTTTAGTCTTTTGGAAGTAATAGTCACTTCATAGTTAAACAAGGATATCAAATATTTCGTGAACATTTTGCATCAATGCAACATGATACACAGTTCCCATGTCTTATGCATTTCTTCATAATATTCAGAATCTCATGGGCAAACAATATGGGAATTAAATTATAATACATCTCTCATCAAACCTAGTGTACCTATACTTGTTCGAAACTACAAAACAAAATGGTGAGATGAATTCAAATACCATTAACAAGGATCTGACTCTGATGCGAAGCATCCAACGTAGCTCCATTGACCAACTCAGAACCATCGATGCTTATCCAAGCAAATAAAGAAGTTGTGCATTATGTGTTTTGATGGATCATTTTGAATGAATAATGTTAATTACTTATCGATACTTTGTGGCATATCGATAACTATCAATGGGAGGCCATTTTAGATGTTTTATATGACCAATTGATGAAGTTTAAGGAGGATTATTTTTTGGTTAATGGAGGAGCTCGAATTTTGGGAATGCTAAAAGTTCACGAATGCAGTTCAAGAATATGAAAAGCCAAAGGTTCAAGAACACGGAAAGCTAATGGTTCGAGAATGCGGAAGGTTGAAGATTAAAGGCATTTAGTTCCCGTGTTAATAAAGGCTTTTTATTAAGTTCCTAGGTGTTTTTATTTTTATGTAGTTCAAGAGTTGACCGTTTAAGTTCCTAGGTCATTAAATTTCGTTTTTAATATTTTCTAAGGCTAAAATCCTCCTATAAATAGGGGAAAACTATCCAATGTAGGAGATACGGATTTCATGAATGAGAATGGTGAGATTTCCTCAACTTGAGTAAACTCCTTTGGAGAGTGGATAACTCCTTTCAGTTTCTTTATCCTTGGAGCGTAGATCCCTCCTTGGTGGTGAGCCAAGAAGTCATTTATCCTTGGCTGGTGGAATTTTTAGGCCTTGGTGGTGAGCTTCTCCTATCCCGAATTCCTTTATTCTTGGCTAGTGGAAGCTTTAGGCCTTGGTGGTGAGCTTCGTAGATCTCGATTCTCATCCTCGGTTGGTGGCGAGGCCTTTATACCTTGGGAGGAGATCATTTTATCATTTCTAATTCCTTTTCGTTTCTTCCTCTTATACACTACTCCATACACTTAACCACAAAAATCCCCTCTGAAAAATCCGTTCTAGAATCACTCACCCCATCACGCATCAAAATATTGGTATCAGAGCTTAAGGTTCAACTCATTTGAGTGATTCATTTCTTTCTTTTGTTACAAATTCCTTATGGATGAACAAGTTCCTAAAGGCTTGACTCTGGAGCAGGCGCAAAACGAAAGGCGAGATCGTGCAATCCAAAATCTTCAACAACAAATGGAGCGAGTCCTCAATCTTCTAGAGAATCCGACAAGACAAGGACAACTAGCAAGGCGTCCCAATGAATGGCATTGGTGTGACGATTCTAAATCTCGTCAAAATTTTGATGGCGATTCCGAGTCCATTGGAGACAACCGAACGATTCTACACTCCAGTGATTTTGAATCTCTAATTTGAAGACGAAGACGGAGAGGGAGGCATAAGGAGGATGAAAGAGACATTAAAGTGGAGGTCCCTGAGTTTGACAGTAATCTTAATCCCGACGACTTTGTGGATTGGCTACACAAAATCGAATGAATTTTTGACTTCAAGTCCTATTCGGATGAGAAGAAATGTAAGGTTGCTGTCCTAAAGTTGACAAAATATGCTTCTCTATGGTAGGAGAATCTAAAGCATCAACGAGCAAGGGAAAGAAAATGCTGAATCAAGTCTTGGGAAAAACTCAAGAAGTTGATGAAGAAGAGGTTCTTGCCTGACAACTATAAGCATGATCTCTTCCTCAAACTGAACTCCCTAAGATAACATGGGATGAGCGTTGAAGAATACATTCGTGAGTTTGAACAACTCAAAATGAGGAGAGAAGTTCCAGAAGTTCCCGAGCAAACCATCGCTCGTTTTCTTGGCGGCATGAATCGAGAAATTGTTAATATGGTTGAACTTCAACCGTATTGGTCCTTTGAAGACGTATGCAAGTTAGCTATAAAAGTCAAAAAACAATTGAAGAGCAAGAGATTTTCCTCTAGAACCTCAACAAAGGCAACATCCTATTTTAAGGGTGCTTCCTCAAGCAAGGGTGAGAGTATGTCGACAAAAGACAAAGGCAAGGGAAAGAATGTTGAGCCTTCCAAAGAAGTCCAAAAGAAGTTTGAAGGTGATGCAAGGAAATGCTTTAAGTTCCATGGTTTTGGGCATTTATAAGCAAATTGTCCAAATTGGAGAGTTATGACTCTTCAAGAAATTGAGGAGATCAATTTGGCGTTTCAAGAGGCTGACAATGAAGACCAAAATATTTCCGAATCTGATTAGGAATAAGAAGTTGTGGAGAAAGCCGATGATGGTGAGCTGTTGATCATTCGAAGAGCATTGCATGTTGAAGTTTCTCCTAATAAAGAGCAAAGGAAGAATATATTTCACACGCGTTGCACTATTAACAGAAAGGTGTGTTCGGTGATCATCGATGGTGGAAGCTGCACCAATGTTGCTTCGATAACTCTTGTCGACAAGTTGAAGCTTCCAACAACGAAACATCCTCAACCATACAAGCTCCAATGGCTCAATCAAGGGAATGAACTCAAGGATACCAAACGCGTTCTTATATCATTTTCGATTGGGAAGAACTATCGAGATGAGGTTGCATGTGATGTGATTCCTATGGAGGCATGCCACTTGTTATTAGGTAGACTGTGGCAATTTGATATAAATGCTATGCATGATGGTCGGAAAAACACATACTCTTTTCATAAGGAACAAAAATGCATTACTCTTTTACCATTGAGTCCTTATTCGATACATAATAATCAACCTGCGGAGGGAAACACTTGTAAGGAAAATCTATTCTTAAGTGAAACACGGGTTGAGAGAGCCATTAGCAAACAAAAGAATGTATTTTCTTTGCTTGTGGTCGAGAAAAAGAGTGAGATAGAGTGACCCATACATTCAAAAATGCATTGCTTGTTGAAAGAATTTGTAGATGTGTTTCCGGAGGATTTGCCACCTGGATTACCTCTCATAAGAGGTATTGAGTATCAAATTGATTTGATCCCCAGTGCTCCATTACCAAACAAGCCAGCTTATCGATGCAATCCAGAGGAAACAAAGGAGTTGCACAGATAAGTCGATGAACTTATCGTCAAAGGATACGTTTGAGAAAGTATGAGTCCCTGTTTTGTTCCGGCTCTACTTGTACCTAAGAAGGATGGTACATATCGAATGTGTGTTGATAGCCGAGCCATCAACAACATCACCATTAAGTGTAGGTACCCTATACCTAGACTTGATGATATGCTTGACAAATTATATGGTTCTTTTGTGTTTTCAAAGATAGATTTGCGAAGTGGTTATCATCAAATCAAAATGCGAGAAGGTGATGAATGGAAGACAGCTTTCAAGAGGATGGCCTTTATGAGTGGTTGGTTATGCCATTCGGATTATCTAATGCTCCAAGTACCTTCATGAGACTTATGAATGAGGTTCTTCGTTCCTTTATTGGTCGATTTGTCGTTTATTTCGACGATATTCTTGTTTATAGCAGGAACGGGGAGGAGCATATCTTTCATTTAAAACAGGTCTTCAATGTCTTGAGAGATCAAAAACTGTATGCTAAAATGGAGAAATGTGAGTTCTTCTCTCCAAGCATTGTGTTTCTTGGTTATGTGGTTTCCAAAGATGGAATCTTTGTTGATCAAACCAAGGTGGAAGCTATGAAGACTTGGCCAGTTCCGATGTCCATTTCTAATGTAACACTGTTGACCACGGACTGACTCAAGCACCAAGACCTACTGTACTCTTCTTTCGACAACCGGTGAAATGGCTGCTTCTTCTTTGTCCCTCTCGGGAAGTAAAGCGGCCAATAGCATTTATCTTCTCTTTGATAGCAGCTATCTTTCTAAACAGGATAGAAAGATGATAGCCCTAAACAAAGTTGAAACGAAAGGAGCCCTCATCCCCACTCTTGCCATTTCGTCTCCAGTCGCCCAACTCACCCCTTCATTAAGATTTTCTTCTATCTCGACCCTTACCACATTTGAGGGATCTGATATAAATATGTCCTGAAGGTTTTGAAATAGGGGTGAAAAAAGGGCCTGGATCGGGTTTAACCAAAATCAAAATGAAAAACCAAAATAGTATTGGAGAAGCGATAGGAGTGATTATTGCCACCAGTTTACTAGTTGGGATGAGGGGTGCTGTCGGAGAACGAATGCCATAGAAAGGGTGATTCGGAGATAACTTGACAGATCCGAGATTAGAAGTAATCCTACATTCGTGTCGTATCACTCCCCTTTTTTTTTTGATTTTTCATTATAAGAAGAGCTGTATTGGGCACAACAATCTCCCAAACTTCTGTTAATAAGAAATTGTTCTTTTTTGAGTTGTCTTCCCAAATAAGATCTTTCAATCCACCTTTTGACAAAGTCCCGTTGGCCAGCTTGATCCCTTCCCCATCAATAATATGATATAAAATAAATGGCAGCTTTCCCATTATTAGAGTCACTAGAAGTTTTGTTAAAGCTTCGTTACCAAAAAAAAGAAGATTTTGTTAAAGCACTAATAGTGGGTTTGCCTGGGGTATCTGTTATAATTAATCCTTAGAGTTTAAGGGTGTCTAATATGGGAGTGGGTTTTAGTTTTGATTTCCCTAAAAGATTATTCTTTTGTTCTAAGGCTTTAACGAACAATGGGCTAAGATTTTTTGATTTAATTATCTTTAAAATGGGGTTTTTGAATATTTCTACTTTTGGTATAATTTGTTGGATAAGATTCTAGATAGTTGATTATATCATATTCAATTGTTTTCCTGTGGTTACTAAATGGTGATTTGTTCAGTTGTTTTGTTCAATTACCTTATGAGTATAAAGTGAATCTGTTTATATATATAGGTATAGTAGACACCCATTTGGTTCAGCTTTTCAAAGGGAAAAAAATTTAGGTGTTTGGTTCAGCATTTGAAACTTCCCTAGCCAAATGCTCTCCTTTGAAATGCTGAAAGCCCAAAGCAGGTGGAGACTTGCTTTGGGCTTTCAGCATTTTGGAGATGCAAGTCCACCTCTACTTTTTATTTGTTGACTTTTCTTTCTTTGTTTTTTTTTTTTTTTGAGCGTCTTCCCCATACCCCAACCGTCGACGGCCACATCTGGCGGCTGGTAAGGCTTCCCAAGGTCTAGGGAACTTAGATTTGGCCATTGGTGAGGCTGCCTGAGGTCGCGCCTAGGCCTTGCTGGTGGCTAGATTTGGATCCGCGCGACCCAGGCAGGAGTCACTTGGGTAGCGCGAACCCAGGTGACGCCGTGCGACCTTAGGTGGCGTCGCTTGAGGTCGCGCAACCCAGGCGATGCCTGCTTGGGTCACGCAAGCCCAGATTTGGCCGTTGGCGAGGCTTAGGCGACACCGCTTGAGGTTGCGCGACCTCAGGTAGCCTCGCTGGTGGCTAGATCTTGGTTCATGCAACCTTAGCCAGCCTTGCGGGCGGCCAGATTTGGCCACCGGTGGTTGGTCGGCTGTTGATCGGCGAAGAACTTTCATTAGATTTTATTTTTATTTTTTTAAAAAAATATTAAAATCCCTTTGCAAATGTTGGGTTTACCAAACGGTATTTACATCAAAGCCACTTTCCAATGCCTAATTTGCCAAACGTTCAAGCATTCCCGAAAACCCCTTTATCCCAAAAGGTATTTGCATTTGGCCAGAGGCATTTGCCCAAAGCCGAACCAAACGGGCCTGGTATTGGCACTAATGTAGATCTAATATCAAATTAGGTTAAATGCTCTTAGCATGGCCTTACATGATTTTTCGAAAATCTTAAATGCATGTCCAGTCTTCGCTTTACTTGCATAGACTTTTTAGTTTGGAAAAATCCGATCATATAACCCCACTCGCTTGGACAATCGGCCTCTACTAAATTTGGCAATTATATTCCCGTTATAATTGCCAATATTTCCGTTTTTAAGCCATTCATGTTTTTTTTTTTTTCCCTATGCACCTTTGTTTGAATAAATTTTCTCGAGCTCTTCAGTTCGAGGAACGCAAAATCTGAGTTTTGCAAAGGCAGGTTATTTTCGATCAACATCGATAATTAGCTGAACTGGCCGGGTCCGACCCAAACGCCGACGAGCTCATCAGAACTTGGGCGTGTTGTTGTAGGCCCCCCCTTCTCTTTGTTCTCCCCCTCCTTCCAAACAAAGAACAAGGCCCAAAGGGAAAGCCCAAAGATTTCCTCTTTGCCCAAGATCCGATCGATGGTCTCGTTCAAACGCCTGCTCTCCCCAAGTCCTAGCCAAAAGCCTTATCACCAACGTTGGACTGTCGCTGGCTCTGGGGACGAGGAGTCACGAGCGCAGAGCCTCCCAATTGTCGCGGCTTTAGCAAACCTCGTCGCCTAGAGCTCACTCTCGCTCCTTTCCAGGTACCCTCTATTCTATCTCTTTCTGCAACTCGAAGAGCATTCACGCTGGAGTCGAGATATGAAGTTTGGACTGTGAACTCCTGGGTGAGTGCCATTCTGTTGAAGTGAATTTGGTAGAACGGTAGTGAAAGAAACTAGAGTTGCTCTTTCTTCGGCATGAGGAGATTTTGCGGCATGCGATATGACGTGTTTGTTTAAATGGTTATGTGAACTCTGGATATGCTTTTAGCGGACAGTCGGAGGAATTACAGAGGGACCTTCAAATATGTTTCGCCACCTTATGTTTTATCGGTTTGTTTGTTTGTTTTTTTTTTCACAACCCATTTAGAATCGAACTAATTAAGCTCCATTTTCCCGCTGTTCTAGCTTCTTTTTGTATTGACATTGAACATTTTCCTTCGATTCTTAAAGATGAACCAAACAATTGAATGGAAAACTATTTTAAAGGAATTTGATTTCTTGAAATTGGATTCTCTTTCTTGATTACATGACCACAAATCGAGCATGGCCTCAATGATGTTGGTACCGGTAATTGTACAGTCCCAGCGCGCTGTCATGTATGGCATGGACTTTTTTAAATGAAAAATATGTACTTCGCGGGTTAGCTGGCAGATTTTCTCCAATGTGGGCAATCTTTTAACTCTCCGGACAGATTTTGAGTAAAGATAGTGTCGAAAGGCAATTGACTTCGGTAGTGTTTGAATTTTGGACCAGAATTGGCTAATTTGTGACCAGTGATTGTGTGCTTTTTAACTTGTAATCTAGCTGAAATATATATGCTACCCAGTTGCTTGTGTGGGGTTGTGATAAATGTGATTACTGTTGACAGGATGGAACTGCACTTTGTTACTGCCTACATGCTCTATTGAGTATCTATAGCAGCTCGGTTGTTTTTGCCAAGTTGGCTAACCTTTGTTCGACACCATGGCAGTATAGAGCTCTCATTTAGTTGATTTGGTGATGCCACTTATCATTCTGCTGGTCTATTCTACCCTATGACATTTCTTGAATTGTAAATATGCTATTTTGAAAGTTTGAAAGTGTGTAGACATGATACAAATTTGTCGGAGATACAGATTTGTTGGATATGCAAATTACTCAGAGTTAAGCTTTTGGAGTATTTGATACAACTTGTAGACATGATACATCAGTAAAAAGTTTTCTTTATTTATTTTGGAGTTGGTTTAGAGGGTTTGTTGAGGTTATGGACTCATTCAAGTTGTTGGTTTTGCCGACTGTTGTAAACATGCTTCATTTTTCTTGCAGGCGTGGCTCTTTGGCAGCTCAACATTGTGACATCTATCCATCAGTATGGCTTTGTTATTATGCAGAGGGATCCGGATGTATCCTCCATTGCTGAATTATGCTGCATTCTTGAGAAGAAAGAGTCATGTATTCTATTGCACAATGAGCACTACAGAAGCTCAAACAGCAACACAAGGAAGCCAGTCGACGCCAATCAAAATCTCCCCACACAGAAAGGAGAAAGGACTTGATGATGTGCTAAAAGATTATGAAGCAATAATTGGCATAGAGACTCACGTACAGCTCTCAACGCTTACCAAGGCCTTCTGCAGTTGCCCTTACCATTATGGGTCTCAACCGAACACCAATATCTGCCCTGTATGCATGGGTTTGCCTGGTGCATTGCCAGTTCTGAACTCAAAGGTTATTGAATGCGCTGTGAAATTGGGTCTTGCTCTCAATTGCAAGTTGAACTTAAAATCAAAGTTTGACAGGAAGCAGTACTTCTATCCAGATCTCCCAAAAGGTTATCAAATATCCCAATTTGATGTCCCGGTTGCTTATGGTGGTCACATAGATCTGGATCTCCCAGTGGAATTTGGTGGTGGACACAGGAGGTTTGGCATAACTAGGGTTCATATGGAAGAGGATGCAGGAAAGCTACTTCACTCTGGAAATGGGAGTTATTCTCAGGAAATTACTTAACTCTTTTTGTACTCTTTAATCGTAAGCCTTGCTGTTTACGTTATTTTGAATAACTCCTCCCAAAATCCACCTGGCCAAGTATTTGTCATGCCTGTGAGATTTGATTACATAAGTCATGGTTCATAATTTGGTTTATTTTCAAGTGGAAAACATTTTGAGCCCCTTTGGTTGGCAATATATGTTCAATTACTTAGGTCATGGTTCATAAATTTGGTATGTTTCATGTGGAGAACATTTAGACCGCCTTTGGTTGGCAATATGTTGATAATTGTTTAGTAACTCATTCATGCACAGTATTCTACCCAGATATAGCTATTTTGTTGCCCGGGGCTAGTTGTTCTTCTGGATTTGATGATGAGTGGGTGGTATTTATGCTAAGTGATATTGGTCTTGCATGCAGGTTGATTTAAATAGAGCAGGAGTACCATTGCTTGAAATTGTCTCTGAGCCTGACATGCGAAATGGTATTGAAGCGGCAGAGTATGCAGCAGAACTACAGAGGTTGGTTCGGTATCTTGGTGTCAGTAATGGCAATATGCAGGAAGGTTCACTGCGTTGTGATGTTAACATTTCTGTTCGGCCTATTGGGCAAGTGAAATTTGGCACAAAGGTAAGAATATTCTTTCGTATCTGTAATTTTGTGACTCATGATCCGTCAATTCGAGTGCAAGAATGATTATACCCATTTAAACTTCTGAATGCATATATTTTGTATTATTATTACGTTTTCAGACTTGCATATATGACTGCCCTATCTTTGGCATTTGGTGCAATTTTTCATTTTAAGATATGATTTTTCAATATGACTATTATATATTTATGTGATAGGCAGGTTAGTATTCTTAGGTTATTTTTCTATGGGTGAGCCAATTAAAGAAATTTTCCTGAATCATGTTAAGTAATTAAAAGGGAAGTGATATTGTTGTGCTACTTCATAAGAGCACTTTCAACTTTTTTTCTTCTTTTCCTGCTGTTGGTTTGGCCTAATTGTTAAGTGGATATATTGAATCCTAAGAGAGGAACTTACATTCTCAATTGAAAATCGAAAGTTATAGTCTTGCTCAAGATCACTCATAATTCGTGGTGATTATGATGGACAGCAGCACTTCCTGTTATTCCCGATGAAGGATTGTTAAAAGAATATGAAAAGTATAGGCTAGAATTATACCTTTTGCAATCATGAGCAAGAAAAATACTTTCAGACATCATCTCTTCAGCTGTTTATCACTGCTTGTGTATCTTTTCCCTTGTTATTCTCATGCTTGAGTAGATTTACTACATCCGCTTATAATGTAGTGATCAGGAATAGAGCATTTAAATAGCAGGATTGAGGTAGTTTTTTCTTAAGTAAATGCATGCAATATATTGCTAAAGTGGTTTTTGATTTTGTTTTCTTTTGGCAGGTCGAGATAAAGAATCTGAATTCCTTTTCTTCGGTAAATAGGGCCATTGACTTTGAGATTGTAAGGCAGGCTCTTCTCCTAAGCGAAGGTCAGGATGATCAGATTGTACAGGAAACTCGTCTTTGGGAAGAAGGCTCTCAGGTTCACCATTATGTTCTTTCATTTACAAGCTGAAAATTCAGTTTACACACTCAACATTAGTTATTTCTATTCTTCATATCCTGTGCTTACTTCTTGGGCTTTGTCTAGAAAACAGTTACAATGAGGAAAAAGGAAGGACTTTCAGATTACAGATACTTTCCAGAGCCAGATTTGCCTGGGGTTACTCTTACTAAAGATTATGTCGATAGCATTCGTAATTGTCTGCCTGAACTTCCAGAAGTGAAGCGCAGAAGGTATGAAAAGATGGGACTCAGCATGCAAGACATCCTTTTCCTTGCGAATGATGTGAATGTAAGTTCTTGCTTTTTAATGCAGTCATGAAGGATCTTACTTATCGTGGCATGTTTAATGCAATTCTTTCCTAAAGCTGGACACCTCCTGTGAGCTGTCAAAGGCAAAATTATACCAGTCTAGAAAGAATGAAATGGAAGCCAGTGGCTTAGGAAGAAACACTATTTCCCATATCAAACTGACTTAATAAAGGGGGAAAAACAATATTTGATGATGTGAGTTCTATTTTTTGTTTGTTTCTAAGACTCCATTTAGCATTAAATTATCAAAATTTCTCAAATATGACTTCCTGATAAAATCTTGTCCATATCTTTTACCAGTTTTTCATAATTCATACTGAAGTCTAATACTTTCTGAAACATATCAAGGAAGGATAGAACACACACTGGTTACTGACCTCGAATCATAGTCTCTGCATGCACTGTGTTTGCTTTTGTATTTCCAATTCAAGGTTTGATCACTGGTTACTGACCTTGATTTGTACTAGTGTTTACTAGTCTAAACTCTCTCTAACATTTGTTTTGCCTTTTCACTGGTGAAGGTAGCTGAGTTTTTTGATGCAACTATTGCAAAGGGTGCTGATGTGAAGCTGGCAGCCAACTGGATAATGGGCGATATTGCTGCCTACATGAAAAATGAAAAATTGTCCATTGATGATATTAAACTTACGCCTCAAGAGTTGGCAGAGCTGATAGCTTCTATCAAAGGAGGGACTATTAGTGGGAAGATAGGAAAAGAGGTAAAACATGCTCTCATATATATATGCTTTCCAATTCTCAATACTATCTCTTAACTAATTTTGCAGTTGATAGTTCTTGTGTTCTGGGACTTGTGCTTCTGCAACTTGTTGTGTCAGTAGAACGATTTCTCATGTCAAATACAAGAAGGTCTTGCTACAATTATGGTTGGATCTACCCTAACATGATCATGATTTTTCCTGTTATGTTTGACTATTAAATTTTGGGGATGTGTGGGAGGGGGAATTACTATTTTCTTTGACTAGTAGAACTGAGTGCGAATACCATTTTTGTTTGTGAATGTTATGTTAGTTTTGTTGGACAGATCCATCTTCTGAGTGTTTAGGATTCTGTCTTTCCTGATTAATGCAAAGGTTGGGCTGTTAGTTTTTCTCGTAGAACAGATCTCAATGTTGCTATTGTCATTCATTTTGGTGCAGATATTGTTTGAGCTAATGGCTAAAGGTGGAACAGTGAAGGGAATGATTGAAGAAAAGGACCTGGTCCAGGCAAGTTCTTTTCTCTACTGTTAAAATCTCGGGTCTCATTTAACAGATTCAGAACTAGGGTTAGAATGACCTTAGGGATGAATCTGTAAGTGAGGCTGTGGTACAAAGTAACAAACTAAGCTACTCATATTTATTTATTTATTTATTTTTTTGACGAGAAGCTACTCATATTTAAACCAGGCATTCTGAACAGGAAATGCATGCATGCATGCTTATGTGCCAATGGTTTCTGTCTGTGTGTGGGTGGATGTGGGTGCAGGCAGGCATGTTTAGTCGTCGATACATGTGTGTGCTGCGCTCTGTGTGTTTGCGTACTGTGTAGGTACCGAATAGTTGTATATTCTATGTGTGTGTGTGTGTGTGTTTTTTTTTTTTTTTTTTGCAGGGGGGGGGGTTGAATTTGGTGTAGATCAACCAGTTGCATGTCTTGGAATTGAACAATATGTGACATTTACTCCAACTGAAACTCTCTGTGCCGTTGTGATTTGGATGAGTTAATTTAGTTTGTTGCTGATAGCATTCACGGTTCTTACCATGCTGCTCTTCTATTTTGGTCCGTTTTTGGTCTTTGATGATCTGCACAAAGTTCATTCTATCCATAAGAACTAAGCATCAGTTTAAAAAGTAAATCTTAGAAGGCACCTTTGATGGCTTTTAAAGTTGGGTAGTGCTTCTTGGGAGATAACATGATATTGTGTAGGAGCCTTCTCAATCATCCAAGAATCAGCTGCTTCTCTGCACTTTCTTTTAGTCTTTCTTTATACAAAATTTGCGATTAGTTTCTGGAATTTCTTTTTGGTGTATTGTGTATCACATGTAATATCTGACTTTTAGTGGTAAGTGATAATCCTGGTCAATAGGGGGCTCATCACAACCCAATTATTGCTATATTGAGATGACTGTTGTCAGATATATTCTCCACAAATCTATTACCAGAAGTGTGCATCTTCATTTTGTGTTGGAGTTGGTGTAATTACCCCTTTGGATGTTTCACTCATTGCATAAAATAACAGATCGCTGATCCAGCTGAAATTGAGAAGATGGTGGACAAAGTGCTTTTAGATAACCCTAAGCAATTGGAACAGTATCGTGGAGGCAAAACTAAGCTTCAAGGCTATTTTGCCGGCCAGGTATAAGAAAGTTTGCTACCCAGGAAAAGCAGCTCAACTGTCGTGTTCTGTCCAATTTGCTACTTCAGTTGAAATTCTCATTTGCTCAATGGATGGCAAGAGATTCTGATTAGCTTTCATATGCAGGTAATGAAAGCTTCAAAGGGCAAAGCGAACCCAGGACTCCTAAACAAGATTCTACTTGAGAAATTAAATGCAAAGAGTTGATGTTTTCTCGTGATTGAGTTGGTATCTATGTTGTTCGGCCCACTTGGGATGATGGGTGTTCGAAGACGATTCTCATTGGCTGCAGATCATTTTTGTGCTTCTAATGCCATATCAATTTATATCTTGAGGAAGATTACTTACATATGGGCCATAATAGTAGCCTGCAAGCTTCTCAAGTCATAGCTATTTCATGCAACGCCGATTGTATGCCATTTAAAGGATGGAAGGCCGCAGGTACTGCTGAATGTCAACGTTTCTCTCTGAATCTCTGTCTCTTTGTCTCTCTCTCGCTCTGTTTTATTGGCTGCTACTTTTGGTGGTAACCTCCAGAGGATTGGTTGACATCAAATGGGAGGGTTGACAAAAATTCTTACCCTTTGTACATCTATTGCAATAATCTTCATTATAATAAAACCAAGATCAGTAGATTTATTTCGGAGATCTGCCATTTTAAGCTTTCTATTGAATTCCCGGATACTGTGGTGTGTTTCTTTGGCGTACAGAAACAAACTCGCATTTTTGGGATAAAGGTTGTTAGATTTTAGGGATCGGTATTCACAGTTGGCGGTCCTCGTTGTCATTGCATAACTTGGTTGTCCTCCGATGGCACTTCAAGTTTAGTGTGCAGTAGCATCTTACTTGTAATCTGAAGTGGCTTATCTTCTGCAACAAATAATGGAAATCGTTGCTGCATTAGATAAATCCAAGTCTATAAATCTGAGTCTGTATTATCGGTTGGCATGTCATGTTGTGTTGAAAGAGGGTAACGTGAATGTGGCTAACCCAAACACGATCCCTTTACTAAACACGTCAGAGTGTCGACACAAACAAGACATGCTTGAATAAAGTGGGTCATATGACATTAGGGATGATCATTTTCATGGTGGGTTGGTTTCGGGATCAAATCTTGGAACCTACCATATAGGTTTCAATCTTAAAAAGTTGGAATTAGGAATCGAGCCGATTATACTTGGAATTTGTTGATTCCAAGCTGATTCGCGATCTACTGGCGAACTGTGTTTGTTTTGCAAAATACAAATTATATATATATATATATATATATATAACATACTACAAGTGAAGTCTTATTAGTTGAGTGGCCGTGTAAACTGTGGTTGGGATCTGAACCCGCCGGGCCTATTTTGAGGAAAGGGCCTGTGGGTGTTGGGATAGCATAAATCAGTGCAATCATTGACCGGCGTATCAAGAAAAGACAAAAGTCGAAGAAACACAAAGCGAAACTTCATACTCAGAGGGAGGAAGTAGAAGAGAATTGGAATTTGGGAAAATTTCGAAATGAACTCTGCCTGCGTTTATGAGCTACCCTCACTTGTTACTCGTGACTTCTTCCAAAATTCGAAGATAAACACAATGATATTTGAGATTTAAATATTTATTGAAGTAGTTAATATCATGAAAAATTCCAAACTATGTGTGATAAATTTACTAAAAATTAATTTTTGATTATAAAATATCTCAATTGGCACATTTACAACAAATTTACCAAAAAGTAATTTTTTAACAGATAAAATTGATCATATATGAACAATTTACTAATCATTAATTTTAATTAAATTGAATCAATATTACGAAAAATTGTAAATTGATATAATATTAACGAAGGGTAAATTTGTTATAAATATAATAGTTTGAGATTTTTGGTGTCAAAAATCTAGTTTGAGACAAATATGTTGGAGGTGTACCGTTTTGAAGTTTTTGATGATATAAAATGTTATATATATATTATTTTATTTTGCACGTGTCAAGGCCAATTCGTCAATTGGGCCAATGAAGTATTCGGCCCAACTAAATCCCTCCGAAACGACGTCGCTTCCTCCTCGTCCCCCTCCTTCTCCAACCAGCAAAACGAGATCGCCTCGCCATGTTCCATCGCTCTCTCTCTCTCTCTCTCTCTCTCTCTCTCTCAAAAGGATGGAAATGCGAATTCGCGGCGCTCTTCTGCTCCTTTCAATCTCTTCCTCTCTTTTCCTTATCGCAAAGGTGCGTCGCAGTTTTAGCATTCGTTCGTCGTCGCCGATTCGTGGGCGTGCGCGATCGCGTGTTTTTGTCCTTTTTCTCGATTTGCCTGCCATCGCATCGATCTACGCGCTTGCGTTCTTGAACGAATCGGTTGATTTCACCAGGCTGAATTCGGCGGTTCTGTCTTCTTCGTGGATAGCTCGAATCACCAGTATCTTCGCCATCGATCCCCTGATGACGCTTCTGAGGTAATTCAATCATGGAGTGACGACTGACTTCGTTTTTCAATTTATGTGGATAGTTGCTTGGCGGAGGTCTAGTTGCCGCTGGATTTCGTAGATGTTGATTTTTTTTGGCTTGGTTTTACTGAGAAATCCGATGGCGTTAGGCTTTGTTCGGTTGCTGGGAGAGAAAGGGGAAGTGGAATAGAACTTTTGGCGTTCTGTCAAATCGATAAATAATCAATATAGGCTTGATCGTCGTTATGTGCTTGAGTTTCTCCTGAAGCCTGGAAGAACAAGTAAGCGAAATTGATAGAGCGTAGGTTGAAGGAATTGTCGACTCTGAACCTTGAGATGAGTCATTGTTAAGTCGAAAGTGATCTGACCATTGTTTCTTTTTCAGTAGTAACTTTCCTGGAACCATCCCTCGTGCCATTGATCCGGATGGTGGTGACTTGTGATTCACTAGTAATTAGGAAGTCTGACTTAATTCAGATTCTGATTAGTTATCCATTTAAAGTTGTATTAAACTGACAGTTATCTGGCTTTATTTCTTGATTTGATTAGCTTTTGTTATATATGCATGTTGGCATACATTTCTTTGACTCAACATGTCATACTCCCCTTTGGCAGTTCAAATCAGTGTCGCCATCAGAAGTTGGTGCTGCAGTGTCAGTACTACTTGGCTTGGAACCCCCCGTTTCACTTTCAGAAACTGGTTCTTCCAAGGTTTGTTTTCTTCTCATTCAGACAATATGATGATTCTAGTTTCTTTCTTGATGTCTATCTTTTTATTTAAAATGTCTTTGACAAATTTTTGACACCTTCATAGTTGAATGAGGTTCTCATGCCAAATCCGTTCGATAGACCTCGTGCTGCTTTTGTTTTGGAGGTTACAGGAGTCAAAGGTCTGGTTGGCTGTTTGTTTTCCAAGTAATCTGTAGTCTTGAGTGTTTATTTTGGCTATAACATGTCTATTTCGTTTGTAGATCTTCTTCCCTTGTTCAAATCATATCTATTTACAAATGCCTTTACAGAGAAGGTTATATCTGGGTCAGATAAAGCTGAAATTCGACTCCCAGGTAAATTCTTTGTTAGAATGGATAAGGGCACTTTTCCAAGCAAAAAAATAAAAAATAAGGCCATCCTGCTAAAATACTCTTGGTTGTTTTTGGGATTATCATTGATTTATTTTACTGCAGAGGAAGAAGTGTTGTTAGTTTCCCTTGATGAGCCCTCAGCATCTGATTTTGCATCTCTCAATGATGATGAAATTGGCAAATTTGTAAGTTATGTGTTCGCTTTATTTTTCTTTTCCTTCTTTCTTTGTTCTCCACTACTATGTTAACGAATGATTTAAACTCTGTATCTGTCTAGGCATCCTGGATGGGTGGATCTTATGTCACCGATATGTCAGAATCATTGAAAGGGGAATTGACCTTCCCTCTCGGAAATGGCAGGAAGATGAGTCTTCATATGTCAAAGGTCTTTTTACAGCATCCAAATATTTGAAATTGTCTGTATTTTTTAATATTACTTTATAAGTCACATTCCTTATCTTAAGTTATGATGCCTGTAAGCTATTGTATTAAATCAATTTTTTTTTTTTTTTTTTTTTTTTTTTTTGGTGAGTTATGGTTTTGAGCTAGAATTTGCTTTCTAATCTGCAAGGGTTGCATTCTTTCTTTTCCTGCAGGAAACAGATAGGCAATACATAGGTAGTCTTATATCTCTTGTTCATGGTGTAAGAAGGGCTAAAGATATGCATGAAGATTTTTCACAAGGCACAAGAAAACCTGCCGAGTTGATCAAAGGCTGTTTCGATGGTATTAAGGTAATAGTTTACCTTTGATGTGTCTTCTTTCTTTGAGATTATCTGTGAGATATTGTTTGTAAAAGCCAAGAAGGTGCATTGCTTCATAGTGGAAGCTACTTGACGTGAATTTTGTGGTATTACGTCAAAAATGGAGTTAGTGATGCACATAGGTGTACTGAAAGTGAATCTCAGGGGAGAACTTATCTTGGCTTAACGTAGAAGTTAGCTCTTTACAAAATTATTTTAGGATTGCAAAACTATTCTTGAACTGCACTTATTGATGCAATGAAGCACAAAAATTTTTAAGCACCAGGGCTTGTAGTTAGAAGTCGTCTTAATAGCTTTTTCTTCCTCCACCTTCACTTGCTGCCTGCCTTCCTTTGTTGCTGCACTGTCCTCTGCTCTACCTCGCATTGATCTTCTTCCGCAGCTCTTGCTTCCTTCACTTACTGCCTTAGAAAGGAAGAAGCTTAACTCATACGAGCCTCCTTGCATTGTCACTCTGCTCTTTGCTCGCTGTCTGGGAGCTCCATTCATCACCCCTATCATTCACCAACTCAACTCTTTCATTCATTACAGTAATACAGTTTTGCTTCTGCTCTGGCAGTTTTCAGTTTTCTCATTAGACAGGCTGTTGTTTTTAGAGTATGACATAAGGTGCTATTCCTTCATTTATAATAATGAGGAAGTGTGATTTCTTTATATACTTTTACTGGGAGTTCCCTGTTGATTTGTTGGGTATCATAGTAATGATGGAAGAATGTTTCCTTTTGATTTAAGATGGTGCTTTGACCAGGATTAAGAAAAGATTGATTTCCTGTCTCATCATTTATAAGGTGTAACTTGGTATCATAGTAATGATGGAAGAATGTTTCTTTTGATTTAAGAAGGTGCTTTGACCAGGATTAAGAAAAGATTGATTTCCTGTCTCATCATATGTAAGGTGTATTTTGGGTGTGGCGCCAAGTATGCTTTAGAGTATGTACAAAGAAAAGTGTGTTAAACATTTCTGAAAATGTAGCAATTTAACTTCATGAAAAATTTCTGTACTTACTATATTTGGTCGATGGTGGAGTGACTGAGTTGTCACCCCCCCCCAAAAAAAAAAAAAAAAAAAAAAAAAAAAAAAAAAAAAAATCCCTCCAACCTCTCTCTCTCTCTCTTTCTCACACACACACACACACACACACACACACACACGAGCACACACTTCAGAAATAAGACTGAAGAAAGGGAAATGAAGCCATCCACCATGCAGTAATGCTTTAGCCGATGTTTATTCTTGTAATTAGTGTCTTGATGGTTTTTTCACCCTTATTGGTGCAGGTCTTAAAGGAGGAGCATGGAACTGAAGGTGTTGCCGAACAAGGATTACTTGTATTGCTTGCTACCTTGTCCAGGTCATATGATCTTTTGCAGGAAGCATACAAAGGTCAGTTTTGCTAGCCTATAAAATTTACTTGGTGACTCTAGTTTCTGACAATTTGGTGATAATAAGTCAAGTGATGAGAAACTTAATGTAAGCAAGCAATCTTCTCAGATGCTGGCATAGTTCTTGGTCTGAAACAATGTTAGTGGCATCTCTGTACACCTGCAAAAACCTCAATCCGTGATTGTCATTCCGATTTTGGGTACATAGATCATCTCTGTAGTCTAGGTTTGTCTAAAAGAAGACCTTCTGCATCTCAAACATAATTTAGGCTTTTGGAATCATAGAAGACAATTTGAATTGCTAATTCTATTAGTTGATTTGATTAAAGTAGCCAATTTTGCAGTGTTTTAAACAAATAAAGCTTAAATGAACTATTATATTCTTATATAAGATTATAACAAATGCTTGAAAGTTTACTGTGACCTGAATTAGTGAACTCACTAAGCCTTCTCTAATGTACCACTTTCACGACATGTGGTGTATTCACTCCTGTACTGTGACCCCCAGCATACATGATCTATTTAGTTAACTATGACCCAAAATGAATTTTCATTTTCTGAATAATGATGGTAATGAAGATGATAATGAAGTGATAATTCAAATTTGCTATTAATCTTGAGTAGGCACTCATTCATTCTCATCTATGCTTTATCTGTTTAGAGTGGCCTTTAGTTTTGAACCTTTTTTTTTTTCTCAAATCTTGTGCTCAAGAACTTTTATTTTAGTTAACAGGGAACACTAAAACCTTTCAAAATGTTATTATAGATATATAGATTTGTATAATGTTTTCATTATATTTTATAAAGTTCGAATAAAATTTTACTTTTTGACAGAGTGGAAACAAGTTGGCAATTATGGAATTTGGAAAAGAAGAAATTAGAATTCCACATTCCATATTGGCAATAGTGATTCTGACATGCATGACTGTGTTTACCCAGGCACGCTGATGTTACGTAAATGTCTTTCAAATTTTTGTTCATAAATACTCAATGCATTTTCTGACCAAAAAAAAAAGGAAAAAAAACTCAATGCATACTGCAATGGACAGGGCAAATTGTTGGAGTGATTCTTTTGGGCGATGCGGCCTCTTCCCAGTCAGATTCTTTGTTAGACGTGACTTTTACTTCTCGGCCATCAGTGCGATGGTTGGCAGAAACTGATGCCTCGGCAAATGCAACTAAAGCTGCTGAAGTGGCGTTGGTTAGACTGACTCTTGCTTGGGTAACCGGGCTTATTCTTCTTATTTCCGTTCTGTTGGGGGTAAGATTCGTCATTTTGATGTCCCGTACTTTGTTTTCCAGCTACGCTGCTGAGTACTTTTCATTGCCCAAAGCCACATTTATTTTTTTTTATTTTTTTGCGGAGGTCTGTTCAACACTCTTCTTTGTGATTATGTGCAGGTCTATCTCCTTCTGAACATGCCTCTAACAAGGGACACCCTCCTGTATTCGAATATCAAGCTTGACTAAGCAAGTGAGCGGTAGATACAGTCATGGACATCTTCGACTTGGAGAAGATTAACTTATTATCTTATCCTAAGCCAGGCCTGTTTATACGTGTCATGCGATCTTGGTCCCATTATGCTGTATTGGAACCCCTTTCTCATTGTAGTCTTTAAGATCCCATATTAAAGGAGGTTCCTTAATTTCTCCTAGTCATAAGCGGACATTCTGTAGCTACTGGGGCTTCTTTTTGGACCCAGAAGGTTTAGGGATTACCTTGAAGACATGAGAGATGCAATTATTGTTCATGTGTTCATTTTGTCGTTTGACATTGCGTGCTCTTCAATGCCTGTCATATGAATGTGATGCTGACTAAAATAATCTGGGCGTGGCTGCTCTGTAATTCTTCTTTTCATCATGCCTCGATTTTCTCTGAAACTACACCTCTGCAATTGGTGAAAAGATGAACTTTTATGTGGGACACAATCTGATCTAACGAGCAATAATGCGCAGTCTGTTGTGCTTGCAAATTTTGGGCAGTTTGCTGTGGACGCAAAAAATGCACCGACTGGCCATGTAATGCAAGGAATCATGAGTCGTTCCGGTACCGTCCTGAAGTATGTTGCTCAGAGAAGACGATCCTTGATGCTTCCATATGAACTGCCCCATCATCCTTAAGCCCGTCGCTCAGTGACGGGCCTCAATTTGGAGCTACTGTTCCACTGAACTTCCCTGCGGGCACTGAAGGGCATTCAATCAGATTTACATGCCGAAATGGGGGATGAGGAAATTTGGTGCCGAACACGATATCCGTGTTCAAGCACAAGACATCTCATAATAACGCACTTTGACAGGAAGGTACAGATCATAGCCGAAATGGTTCCATATGCTTTGATATCATATGAACCATCAGTCAACAATTATAGCATATAGGGTCCGGGAAGCATTAAATCTGTCTTCAGGAATGCTTTGGCTCAAGAGCAAGCTAAAAAAGTTTCTACTTTCATCCGAACATGCATACTTTTGTCTTAGGTCGTTTGACGTGAGTTTGCCCGCTATATGAACCTCTCCTTGACCAACATATCGAGAGTCTTGGGCATTACTTATGTACATAAACATTTTATCTTTATATCGATTTAGTCATAAACCTTTTTTTAGTGCCGATTTAGTTCTAAACTTTTTTAAGTTGTGCCAATTCAATCGGCCAATTTTGGCCTGATTTTGCCGATTGAATGCTGTCCGGCTAACGTGGCTTGATTGGCCAATGTGGACAACTTTTAATAATATTTTAATATTTTACATTTTTTTGTTTTTATTTATTATTATTATTTTTTTTTTCTTCTCCTCTTCTTCCTCCAGCCGGTCGCCGGACCTCGGCGATTGGCCAGAGGCGACGGCCGGTGAGGTCTTGACCTCGCTGATCACCTTGCCAGTGGCCGTGAGGGCGGCCTCGCACAGGGTGGCGAGGGCTAGCCTCGCCCGGCCGGCGACTGCGAGGACAAGCCCCGCCACTTGCGGGATATGGCGGCGGGTCGGCAAAGTGGCGGTGAGCGGCAATGGACGGTATCGGGCGGTAGCATTGCGACGGTGGTCTCGCGTGGCCAGGGTTTCCTCGGTTGGCTAGGAGAGGACTCTCTCTCTCTCTCTCTCTCTCTCTCTCTCTCTCAGGTCCCGCCTAGATCGAATGCCCTCATATCTCGAATTGAATCCTTGAAGAACAATCCAAGACGTGCACAACAAACAAAGGAAGGTCAGGGACGAAGCTTGTGCGATGGACGACCGCGAGCTCCGGCCTGGTTTGACCAATGCAAGGCACAAAAAAGGACCGAGGCCTATTGGAGCTTCGGCGCTTGAAACTAGGCGCGACCATAGGCCGATGGCCGTGGCTCAAGTGCGGTGGCGAGCGGTCTACCCCTCCGACTCTCTCCCCTTCCTTGAACCCCCTCACTCACCAGATCCGGCGAGCTGGCGGGGCTTGCCCTCGCACATGCCGGGCGGGCGAGGCTCAAACCTTGCCAAATCCGGCGAGGGCGAGCCTTGTGGCCACTAGTGAGGTGGCCGGCGAGGTTGACCCAAACCTCGCCAGTCGTTGCCGCTGGCCGGTCGCCGAGGTCCGGCAACCGACTAGAGGAAGAAGAGGAGAAGGAAAAAAGAAAAAGAATAAGAAAAAATATTAAAATATTATTAAAAGTTGTTCATGTTAGCTAGTCGGCGTCCGGTTAGCAAAATCCGACCAAAATTGGCCGGAAAGGACTGAATTGGCACAACCTAAAAAGCTTTAGGACTAAATGGCACAAAAAAATGTTTAGCACTAAATCGGCACACGACAAAATGTTTAGGATTTTTTGGCACTTTTCCCTATGTACATATGATCGCTCTGCAAATTTGGTTTCAATTTCATTTACTGGTCCTAGTAATCCCAAACATCGTTCTTATTTAAAGAATTTCTCACTTTAGCTCACGTTAGTTAATTGGAGAAGTTATTTAGAAGGCGTAGACGCATATATGTCCGCGAACAACGGGCAAGACAGTCAATGAATCATTTTCTACTCTTTGTTCGAACACTTCCTCTATAAATTGCCCTCACGCAAATTCAGCCATCGTGTATCTTCTCAAGCATGCTGGACTAAGAAATGGTCATCTGCGAATACCGAGTTATTGTCAAACACTTATACTATGATGATCCTTCGACCCGGTGGGGAATTACTCATCAAATTTTTAATGCTGGTAAGTTCAGGATTATGAAATTTACCTTCTCTCCCTCTTAATTTCTAGCGCAAAAAAATATCAAAATGTATATCCACAGCGATCGGAAGGACTAGAAATACAGCATATTTCTAGATTTTATAAAAAGGCATTGGCAGTTAAAACTTTCCAAATACAACCTGAGGCACTAAAGGTGATTACCGCATGATGAAGTTAAAAGCAATATCGCACATAATATTCTGACTATTACAAACATAATTTGATTGTTTTGAAGATACCGGATGCTACATTTTGTAGGTAGATGTTTTTGGAATCGCTCGAATTTTGTTGTCTTCAGAGAGGAACTCCTTGTACCGCGTCGCTGACCATTTGGGCGTACTCTGCAGTGTTCGGAAGTCCACCTAATGCAGCCCAAATCGTATCAAATATCCGTGGAGCCATTCGAAGTTTCTAGCAAAGACCAGATGAAATATCCCCTCACCTCCGCACCTTTTCTGAAATAATTAAAATCGAAATCTTAGTCGCGAACAAACGTAATATAGAGTCGGTATAAGACGGATTTAACAATATGAAAATTGCCTTTTTTTTTTTTATTAATCAAACTAAGAAAGAAGAAGTAGCCTCTGAACAACTCCGGGAAATATTGATGCACTTTTTCAATCATTAGGAAATATTGATGTTTAATCGAGGAACACTGAAGGCATTCAAAACTGGACGAAACGCTATTCTCTCCGCTTGTAGCTCTCGTTCATTCTCTCCTTGTCATTCAGCAAATTGTCAATCGGACCTGTAGGTTGCGCATACCCTGCGTAAGAATGATGGAGCTTTCGTTTGATTGATGGAATTGATGGAATTGATTGATTATCCTGTTTGGTAAAAACACAGATGATGAATAAAGGGTTTGGTTTACAGTTGCTAAAGTGACACAATACCATTCTCAGTAATGAACATGGGCGTGTTGTTGTCCCTTTCTTTGACATACGTTACGATCCCTTCCATGCCCCTTGGAATGACGGATAAATTCGACATCGCCATCTGCAATGTGATAATCAACTACTAGTCCAAAGCATATAAGCCTGAATCGACTCAAAATCATATCTTGTATGCGGTCCTGAACGAATAACTATAGTAATTGGAGTTGCTCAACTAGTTACGGGAAATGAATAGGGCATTCGCTTGAAACAATTCGATGAGCTTAACTTACATCGTTAATGTTCACAAAATTCTCTATGAATATGTCAAGGCAGGAAAATTATCCAAAAATATCTAAACTTATTACATTTTTGCTAATTTAATTCTAAATCGTTTTACATTTTATCAATTGAGTTAATCTAAACAATTTTAGTTGGAAATCACCGACGTGGACATTGGCTATATCACATAAGGTAGCTGACACTTGCATTGATGATTTATAATAATTTTTTAATATTTTCTGATTTTTTTATTATTCTTTTATTTTTTTTCCTTCCCTTCTTTCTTCTCTAGCTAGTTGCTTCGATGGCCAATGACTAGCTAGGGCTAGGGCTCTAGCTGGTCATTGATGAGGGTGAGATTTGCGAGGTTGCTAGTTCTCATCTTCGGTCGGTGTTTGAGGCCTGATGATTGGCTAGAGTTGGAAGAAGGAAGAAAAAAAAAGGAGAAAGAAAAGAAGAAAAGAAAAAAAGAAATGATTTAAAAAAAAAAACCAACATCATTGCCAATCATCTCACATAGGATGAAAAACGTTTACGTCAGCGATTTCCAACTAAAATTAACAAAAATCACAAAAAAGTTTAAGATTCAAATGATAACTTTTCTTTTTGTCAGTAAATGGAAAAATTAAAAAGTTTAAGACTATATTGATAAAAAGATAATAGATTCAAAACCTTTTGGATAATTTATCATCCAGGCACCTGTGCTTATCTTGTTTACCCGTTGGCCTATGTAAACTCCATCCCTTTCTCCGGTGGTGTAGACGGACGCCTCCCCTAGAGAGTAAGGCGAAGTGCAGTAAGAGAACGTCCTTCACATAAAGAGTCGTGTAGTGATTTGCTGCGATGAAATCCAACTTCACCTCGAGGAGTTTCGTCCGCTCTTCTGCAGAAAACGCCGGCAATCTCGACCCCACGACTTGACGCATCTCGGGTGGATAGTCTCCATATACTGAAGCGTCTGCAAACCTGTAATTGATAGGGAAGTTATGAGCAATTATTGGAGAAACAAAGAAGGAGATGGAGAGAAAATCTTGATACAAACAGAAACTGGATTTCTTTTTTGGGCCATAAAACATGGATTTGGGAAAGAGATAATTTATGTGCCATGCAAAATAGAAAGCTAAAGATCGTTCGACAGCAAGACGATCGGCAGGAGTGTCATCGTATGGCACGAACCATGGAGCAGCAATTGTAAGAGTTTTCTTAATGGACAAAGAGAAATTTGTAGGCTTTTAGGTGGGCATGTGATGAGCTGTTGTTGCCCATAAAGGACCTGTAGACATGACGATGGGTAGTGAGGAACTTCAATATCATATGCTGTAATTTCGAGCTTGTATTGTGTTTTGTATGCGTGGATCATGATGGGTAGATGGAAAATTTCTTGGGACGTGGTGGTGGCGGCTGACCCAACCCGAACCATTGACCTAACCCAACACGGTCAACTGTTGACCAGACCAGATGGTCGAGTTGAGAACCGATTGGACCGGTTTTGACCGATCAAGATATGCCCGTGCGTGAGCTCCATGCGTTGCGCACTTAGGTGGTGTGTGCGAGTGTGTGGAGCCTCCAATCGGCACATGGCTGGCGGTGTTAGGTTCATATGACTGTTCTTTATCTTGTGGTGTATTTATTTTATATATTTGATGATTTTATGGATGCGAAAATACATACGAAATCCTAAATACGTGTATTTTTAGTATATTTTTGCGTATTTTTCTGTATTTTTCTGTGATTTAGGAAATATAGGTGTTGGGTTAGAGGTATGTTATCACATAAATATTATAAAAGTGTGATTCATTGATAATATATGTAAAGTTTAATTTTTATTAATGAATAAAGATATTATTTATAAATAAAGCAATGTAATTAGCATGATATGTGATTTTATTGATTTACTGTCCCTGTCACTAAAGTTATAATAATATGTATATAATATATGTGAGATGTAAAGATTACATCCCTAGTATGAGAGAGTTTCAAGAATTCAATTGAGTTGTGACCGCCAAAGTGATATGCTTGATTGGGTTTGAGAAATATCGGTCTCGTATAATGATTATGATGTCTCTTGATTTAATGCGTGGTCATACTTCCAAATGAGGTGATTGTGTATTAATTCATGGAGGGATGCATGATGATGTAGTGGATGAGTGACTGATTTTTGTGGCTCATATGCCCAAAGGTGATGAATTCACAAAGATTATAATATATTCTCATAACCGCTATCATGTGGAGAGTGTACAATTGCATGTCATGTATTCTATCAAAAGGTGATTATATGACTATGCGTGTAACTCTCTGGATGTGTACTTGTACATCAAGTTGCATGGTGCTCACATGATGCATTACTTGTTTTTTAGTCATCTTTTCCGTAATTAATAACTTTGCTATTATTGACATTTTTACTACTTCAAATTTTAAGTTATGGACATATGATTTATTGCTTGATAAAAGAGCAATAGAATTTGCTTACTGTTTATAAAGCGTTCCATTCTAGAACATTTGAAAAGTGGTTTGCCTGCAGACTGCATTACTATAAGATGATGGAAGCCTCGGTGGCTTGTAATTATGTCTTGTCTAATATCAAATTTAAGACACATCAGCAAAGATATTTAAGTCATAATGACATATACATCTCGTATATGGTTAAAAGGTTATTTCCAAAAGTTTTCTATTTAAGGAAAATAATCGAGATAAAGAATAAAACAATTACAATTAGTCTTAAAAGGTTATCGGGCTTAATAGTGGACATGAGTATTTTGGTATGGTTATTTGTCAAATACTTGGTAGATTTGGAGTGGTAATTTAATTACTATGCCTGAAAATCCTAACAAAAAGATTTTGCCGAAAGGCATAAATGCACCATATTGAACATGGTGATGAGTATGATTAGTAAGACTAATTTATCCGATCTTTTGTGGGATAATATTTTGAAAGCAACCTTTTCACATACAAAAGTTGTTTCATAAACTTTTTTTGAGTTATAGATTGGACATAAATTACTTGAATCATATAAAATTTAGAGGTCATGCATAAGTGAGGTTATCTAATCCAATATTAAGTGCGTTGGAATTTAGATTCACTCGGAATTATTTTGTATTCTACCCAGATTGTTAAAAGGGGTATTAATTTTATGACCCTAAAGAAGGTATAAGTATTATGAAATCATATACTGTAAAGTTTATACAGTTCGATGTAATTGTAGAGGATAGCTACTCTTAGACTATTAAGTATAATAGTATGATGGAAAATTATTGTGTTTTTTTTTTTTGATGACTCAAGGAAACTCGTATAGCCAATAGCTGGTGGCGAGCAAACCCTAGGGTCGCATGAGGGAACCACCACCCCGTGCAAGTGGTTAAGGCACCAAACGCCTTCGCTAGGTTTCGAACCCTTCACATTGAGGGCAAGAATCAACGGAGCCTTATCCAATGGAGCCAACACGGCGGTGGTAAAATTACTGTATCTTTGTCTTTGCTTATACAGATAATTGTGGTACAGATAATTATGGAATCTTCTATACCAAAGACTAAACTTGTTAGGTTTAAGGTACTATTCTTGATATAATTTATGATTGAATTTTTTCAAACCTCTCAAGTATAGAATGGAGTGGTTGTAGCTTTATTCGGGAGATTTGTTAGGGAAAGACGATTGGTTATTCCATTAGATTATAGTCTATTTGTGTGAGCATGACTACAATATCTACTACATAGTTGATTTAGCGATATAAATAAATGTTATTGTTTTTTTTTTTTTTATCATCAATCAAGTATGTGATTAGATGCCATAAAAAATGTTATACAATCTATGAAACATCATAGTGTTTGGAAACTTACTGATTTGCCTAAAGATCACAAGTTCATTAGTTGCAAATTGACGTACAAAACTAAAAGGATTTCAAAGAAATATTGTAAAATTTAAAACCAGATCGGTAGCTAAAGTTTCACTTTGAAAGAAGGGTGGATAGTTAGTGAAGAAATAATTAATTCTTTATAGTATTTTTTAAAAATTCTTTTAGAGTGAACGTGTCATTAATAATTTATTTAACTATTTTTTTTTATATGGAGTTGCATTAAAAAGATACAAAATCTATATAATTGCAATTGGAGGATTTTGCAGCAGATTCAAGTAAACTTGTGTGTAGACTTAAAAGTCTTATTCATGATTTTAAGCAATTTCTAGACAATATTATTAAAGTTTCACAGTGTTTAAATTGAGAACAAAGTAATTCAACATACTGCAAGGTCAGTGGGAGAAAATTTATTTTTCCCATACTCTATGTACATGATATTTTGTTTACAAGTAGTAACCTTGAGACATCTTTTATCCTTTGTACTGAGGTCCGTAAGGATTGTTTTCGTCATATTATATTAAATTTTCTCAAAGAACATTTGCTGATCGTATTTTGGAAATATACAATATACATCATTGCAAGCTAGAAATTGCTCCTGTTGTTAAGGGTGATGGACTGAATCTATCATATTGTCCTTATTTAGATATTGAGAAAATCTAATTAAATGGTGTATCTTGTCTTAGTGCATTTAAAAGTATAATGTATACTTAAATTTGTAATAGACTAAATATCGTCCTTGCGACAGATTTTCTAAGTAAAAATCAATCATATTGAGTTGCTGCTAAGAAGGTTTTAAGGTACTTAAAGAAAACAAAATATTATATGCTAATTTACAGATATGTTCAATTATTGCAGCTAATAAGGTATTCAGATATAAACTTTACTGGCTATTAGGATTATATGTGATCAATAACAGAATACATATTTATGTTAGTAGGAAATGCAGTAAATAAAATTTTATATCATCTTCTATTATGTAAGCAGAGCTTATAACACTTTTTGTTAGGCTGTTACTTGGGCCATTAGGCTCTGGAACCTCATTAAGGAGTTGATTGCTTTTAACTTTATGAATAGATCTATACAGTTGTATTGAGACAATAAATATGTAATATTATTTAATAACAAATGTCTCAAGGGGTCTAAATATATGGCAGTCAAAATTTTTGATTTCACTTCGACTTCTTGATGAAAGTGTTAGAGAACCTCTTGAAGTATAACATATCAAAAATTGAGAGGAAATGAACAAGTATAGGTCTGTTAAACCTTTTTTTTCTTTGAAGAAGTTAGATCTGGAAATCGTAATACTGACTTAGTGTGATTCTGTAAATTTTATAAAATTATCCGATTCAAATTTGGTCTTGTGTTCTTAATGAAAGTTGAAAATGACATGTTAAGGAGTAATATATTAAAATTTTAGAGGAAATGGACGAGTCTAGGTGGGTGAAACGATTTTATCCGAAACGGTTAGATCTGGAATTTGATGTTGAGGGTTATGGACAGTTATGGTTATTATAGTTTTTAATTTATCACAAATATGATTGCGAGTTCTTCATGAAATATTTACTTCTGGATTTTTTCTATAACAAATAAAAATTTCAGAATTTTTGGAGTTGATTTAGGATGTTTACTGAATTGGTGAATGAAACTGTGTGTGGCAATATTCCGAAGTTATAAAGATAGTAATGCATGGATTGTACCCAAAATTTATGATGTTCTTTTGAGGTGGTGTCCTTCATGAAACGGTTTCCTCTAGATCTTGTATATAACATGTCAAATTTTTAGAATTTATTAAGGCTGTTTACAAATTTTTCAAGAATTATGACCAAAGGAATGCAATCTATTTTTATCCGAAATTTTGCTGTATTTTAAAAAATAAATGAAATTGCTTCATGTGATATAATGTCTTGAGTGGTTCATTATGCTGCATATGTGGTGACATATGGCATGTTATATGATATCAAAAATTGGTTGAGACCTTTGATATTGTTGCATCAAATGCCATGTTGAAATTGAGATACATATGTGAATATAAATTATGATAATAATGATACCGTCAGAGATGTGAGCCGACGATGCCCTGAGAGTGTTGGGATGCCCGGAGTGTGAGTGCCGGATGCCTGGAGTATGTGTGCCAGATGCCTCGAGAGTGTTGGGATGCCCGGAGGTGTGTGCTGGAAGCCCTAGAGGTGTGTGCCGGGGGGATTCCTCGTGATGCTAGTTGGGATACGAGATGCCCGGAGGTGTGTGCCGAAGGCTCCTCGCGATGCCAGGTTGGATGCGAGCAATAAATTATGGGATGCAAACACTAATCCCGGGAAAAAGAAAGAAGATGAAAATGAGATCCTCTTATGGAAGTAAAAATTTAAAATTGAATCAAGTGCATGATGGAATATGCATGGCTGCTTGATGACATATGTACAAGTGCATAGTGGTATATGCACATTGCAGAGTGGAATATGCATGGCTACTTGATGACATATGTACAACTGCATGGTGGTATATGTACACTGCATGGTGGAATATGCATGGCTGTTGATGATATAAGTACAAGTGCATGGTGGCATATGTATGCTGTATGGTGATATATGCATGGTTGTGAGGTGAGGTATGCTCGAATGCATGAATGATATGTGTTTTATTCATGATACATTGATTGCTTTGTTTGACGCATTATGTAGTTTGGTGGATCTTTACTGCTGAGTGGTTGTACTCACCCCCTTTGGGGATTAACATTTCAGATTAGAAAGATGCCTCTGTCACCAGTTGTGCGTGGTACCTTTTATGGCATATCTACTAACGTTGATGTGGAGTGCACGGAGTATTCCTGTATTATTGTACTTGGTCTGGTGTTTGTCCAAGTCCGTGTCTTGGTGATGTACGACGAGGGTTTTGCTGATGGCCCTATTATCCAAGAGTTTTTGTCTGTTCATGTTTGACGCAATGGGGTGATGCTGAGGATGTTGCTACCACCGCCGCCCGATGCATCGGGTTGGGTGCAATGGTACGTATGACTGGTGGGAGCTGACACTTTTTGGGATAACCGACGTTTGTTGATGGAGGGGTGTACATGTCTGATGTAGGGTCGAGTTCTCTTTTGAGTTATAGCCAAGTATAGTTAAAAATCTTGACCTTTTGCTGTACTGACTCGAGATGTCCATCGTGAAAATGTAAATAAAAGTGACTTGGCTTTATCTTTTCATTTGGCGCGTAGTTGGTGTGCATTGCATTATTGTTATTGGAGTAAGGGATGGAGAGACTTGTTTATGCTTCCGTTGATGAGCTGCGCTGGACCTTTGCAAAAAAAAGGGGGAGAAGAATTCTATTGATCAACCCCTATGAACTATAGTTCCACTTTAATTAAAAAGTTATTAGACTGGTATGTAGTAGGATAAGTGATAAGTACCTGTGGCCACTCTAGCGGATCAGGGAGTGTGCCGAGGGGGTGCCACAACGGGTGGTATCAGAGAGGTTATATGTGGAGTGATAATGAGCCTCATTTGGAAATTGAGGAATATAATGACAATGCACACCTTAGGATGCTAACTAAGAATGGTTTACTAACTTTGAATAACGGGTGTTGGGTATTCACTCATAGATTCCTAGTTTTTTTTTTTTTTTTTTTTTTATGAGTTACTTTTAGGTGCTAGTAACATGTTTATGTTACTTATTTTATAGTGGTAGTTGTTTTTAAATGGAGACATTGAGTCATAGATTATTCCTGAGGCAAATGCTTGGAAACTGCAGGAAAATCATGGTACGAGCTAAAAGTGCTCATCGATTGAGGGCTAAAGCCTCTGCTGCAAGGGCTGAACCTCGAATGAAAGATATCTTGCATGCATTGGCCAATATTGGAAATCTGATGGAAAGACAAGCGCAGCAACAGCTCGGAGCAGAACGCCGTACTCAAGGACTAGTGGAGCAATTTCTGAAGTTAAAACCACCTAAGTTCAGTGGAATGGGAAGACCAGAGGAAGCGGAGCATTGGATTGATGGGACGGAACAAATTTTCCGGGTGTTGAACTGCAATGATACTGAAAAGATAACTTTCGCAGAGTACCGGCTAGAGGGAAATGCAAAGTTTTGGTGGAGAGCTTCGAGGGACACGATCTTTCCACCGGGTACTGATGTGAATTGGGATGAGTTTGTGAGAGCCTTCAATAGGAAGCATTTCTCTGACTGTGCTAAGGATATGAAGATTACTGAATTTGTTCAGTTGGAACAAAGGGAGCTGACAGTGCATCAGTAGGAGGCAAAATTTTCTGAATTGTCTAGGTATGCTCCTAGATTGATTGAGGATCGTGAGGAAAAAACTAAGAGATTTCTGAAAGGGTTGAAGACTGATATTAGGAAATAACTGGTGCCTTTGAATATAAAGGATTATCATGAGATTTATGAAAGGGCATAGTTAGTAGAGCAAGAGCTGGTGAGAGAACGATCAGAGTTTAGAGATAGTTGAGCTTTAGTGATATCAGAAGGGGTAAGAGACCCTATCCTACTCAACGTCAGACTTGGGATGTTAAGAAAAAGAGCAATTTTGGAAATTTTGGAAGAGCTAGGGATGGCCTGAATATAAGGAAAGCACCCTATCAGCCTGATGTTTGTCGAAGGTGTGATGGGTAGCATAGCCCAGGACCTTACAATGGACGGTTGAGATGTTATGGTTGTGGACGAGTAGGTCACCTTAAGAAAGACTGCCCACAAGAGAGGTCGCAAATGAGTGTTGGCTCGATGAGACAGGCACAACAGAGTGCTGTTAGACCAAATCTACCAAGGAATCCTCAGAGGCCACTAGCACAAGGAATGGTGTATGCGGTCACCCAAGAGGAAGCGGAAGCTTCCAAAAATGTTATATCAGGTACGATTTTCATAAATGGCAAGAAGGCATATGCATTGTTTGACACAGGTGCTACGCATTCATTTATATTTGAAAGATATAGGCAATTGAGTGAAATAGAAGCTACGCCTCTTGAGATGTCTCTTTGTGTTTCCACGCCTTTAAAGAATATGGTATTATCTATGATGATGTGTGCAAAATGTAAGATAACAATATGAGGAAGGGATATAGAAATAGACCTAGTCGTAATGGCTATGTATGACTTTGATGTTATCATAGGAATGGACTGGCTCCATAAGCATAGGGCTAAGGTAGATTGCTATACGAAAGTGATCCAGTTCATGTTGCCCGATCAATTTAGTTTCGAATCTTTTAGAGGTCAGACAAACCCCTCTATATCCATTATCTCAATGGTAGAAGCTTGTAAACTACTTGACGAAGGATGTCAAGGATACCTGGCAGTGGTAAGAGATCTTACTAAGAAATAGGCTGAAATCGATGAGATTCGTATAGTCAGGGAATTTCATGATGTATTTCCTGAGGAGTTGCCTGAATTACCACCGGAGCGAGAGATTGAGTTTGAAATTGAACTAATATTTGGAACATGACCAATATCGAAAGCCCCGTATAGGATGACCTTAGTGGAACTGAAGGAATTGAAGGTGCAACTACAAGAGTTGCTTGATAAAGGATTCATTAGGCCAAGTGCTTCTCTTTGAGGTGCACTGGTCTTGTTTGTGAAAAAGAAGGATGGGTCGATGCGTTTATGTATTAACTATAGGCAATTGAATCAAGTGACCATTAAGAATAAATATCCCTTGCATAGAATTGATGATCTATTCAACCAACTACAAGGAAGTTCGGTCTTTTCTAAGATTGACCTGAGATCGAGATACCATCAGCTAAGGATTAAGAAAGCAGACATTCCTAAGATTGCATTTAGGACTCGCTATGAACATTACGAGTTCCTAGTAATGCCTTTTGGATTGATGAATGCGTCGGCCGCATTCATGGATCTAATGAATAGGGTATTTAAGCCTTATTTGAATCAGTTTGTGATTGTCTTTATTGATGATATCCTGGTATATTCTAGAGAACCTGAAGAGCACGAGCAACACTTGAAGATAGTTTTACAAACTTTGAGAGATCATAAGTTGTATGCCAAATTCAGCAAGTGTGAATTTTGGCTGGACCGGATAATATTTTTGGGACACGTGGTGTTAGGAGGAGGAATTACAGTGGACCCGGCAAAAGTTGAGATGGTAATAAATTGGCTGAGATCGACAACACCCACTGAAATACTGAGTTTCTTAAGACTGTCTGGTTATTATAGAAGATTTATTGAAGAGTTTTCACAACTGGCAGGCCCCTTAACGAAATTAACGCGGAAGAATGTAAAGTTTGAATGGAGTGGAGAATGTGAAAGGAGCTTTCAGGAACTTAAAAAAAAATTGACCACGGCTCTAATCCTGACTATACCATATGGGTCTGATGGTTTTATAGTGTATAGTGATGCATCTCACAAAGGATTGGGATGTGTTTTGATGCAACATGGCAAGGTCATAGCCTATGCATCTTGACAATTGAAACCTTATGAACTGAATTACTCAACGCATGATTTAGAATTGGCAAATATAGTGTTTGTTTTGAAGATATGGCAGCACTATTCGTATGGAGAAAAGTTTGAGATCTATACAGATCATAAGAGCCTAAAATATCTATTTTCACAAAAGGAATTGAACATAAGACAAATGAGGTGGATGAAATTGTTGAAGGATTATGATTGTGAAATACGGTACCATCCAAGGAAGGCGAATAAGGTAGCGGATGCGCTTAGTTGTAAGTCAGCTATGGAGATGACTAGTTTAAGAATAGTAGAATGGAACCTATTAAAGTCTGTAGCAGACTCAGAGTTTGAATTGAAAGTGGATCGCCTTACTAGTATGCTTACTGCATTAAGAATTGAACCTGAAATTATACAGAAAGTTAAGATCCTGCAAGAGTCTGACCCGGAAATTATGAAAGTGAAAAATGCAGTCTCTTTAGGAAAAAGACCAGAATTTCAAGTCTCTGATGCCAAGGACGACTTTGTGTTCCTGACAATGAAGAAGTGAAGAGGGAAATTCTGTCGGAGGCACATAAGAGTAATTATAGTATTCATCCGGGTAGTACAAAGATGTATAGGAATTTGCGTCAGCAATTTTGGTGGAATGACATGAAAGTAGATACGGCTAAACACGTTTCTCAATGTTTAATGTGCCAACAAGTGAAGGTGGAACATCGCAAACTTGCAGGATTATTGAGACCGTTAGACATACCAAAATGGAAATGGGAGCATGTAACGATGGACTTTGTGCAAGGATTGCCAATGACATCAAATGGTCACGATTCGATTTGGCTGATAGTGGATCGCTTGATTAAATCTGCCAATTTCCTAGCAGTCCGTATAAACTATTCAATGAATAAGCTTGCTGAGATATATGTAAGCCAAGAATACGCTTACATGGTATTCTTGTAACGATCATCTCTGATCGAGACTCTAGGTTTACTTCAAATTTTTGATGAAGTCTCCAAAATGCCTTAGGGATAAAGCTTCAATTTAATACTGCTTTTCATCCTCAAACAGATGGACAAACAGAAAGGGTGATCCAGACTCTAGAAGATATGCTGAGAGCTTGTGTTATTGACTTTAGAGGAAATTGGGATGAAAATTTGCACCTGATAGAGTTCGCCTATAACAATAGTTTTCAGAAAAGTATAGGTATGGCTCCGTATGAAGCATTATATGGAAGAAGGTGCAAAACCCCTGTTTGTTGGAATGAAGTAGGTGAAAGAATACTGATAGGACTCGAGCTAGTGTAAGTTAATATAGAAGCGGTCGAGATAATCAGGAAAAGACTTAAGACAGCCTAGAACCGACAAAGAGACTATGCGGATAGGCGTAGAAGGCCTTTGGAGTTTAGTGTGGGAGATCATGTATTTCTTAAAGTATCTCCAATGAAAGGAATATCATGATTTGAAATGAAAGGAAAGTTAGGACCTAGATTTGTTGGATCCTTTGAGATACTTGAAAGAATAGTAGACGCAACTTATCGTTTGGCGTTGTCTCCTAAATTGGGAAATTTACATGATGTGTTTCATGTGTCGATGCTGAGAAAGTACCAGCCGGATCCTAGTCACATACTCGATCATGAAGCCATTAAAGTGGACGAGAAAATGAGATACATTGAAGAGCCTGTGCAAGTGCTGGATCGAAAGGAGCAAATTCTTAGGACCAAGAAAATCCCGTTGGTAAAGATATTATGGCAACATCACGGTGTGGAGGAAGCCACATGGGACAGTGAAGAATCGATGAAGGAAAAGTACCCCTACTTATTTCAAGAGGCATAAGTGATGTCTAATTTCGAGGACAAAATTCTCTAAGAAGGGGAGAATTGTGGCATCCCAAAATTTCACGGCCATTTCTAGAGGCATTATGACCTATGGAAAAGTGAATAGTTGTGTTGTTGAAGTATGTTGTGGCCTCTAGACCAAAGAATCGTAATAGATTAAGGTCGAACACTTTAATGGAAAGATATTTTATGTTCTTGGGTTATCAAAGTTGGTATTATAGGATAATTTGATAATGAGAATTTTGTTCTTGGCTATGCACCTTATGCACCTTATTTTTGTAATTAGGTATTTATTTAAGTGGAAAATAATAGTGGAATATTAAAGGAGGGAGTGGGCTGATTTTTGGGCCAAACCAGCCCACAATCCCCCACCCTTCGACCGGCGAAGGCTTGGCCCAAGAGGCCCAATGGGCCATCCACCAAGGTTGGCCCAAGCCCAACTAGATGAAGCCACCCTCTTGCATGAAGAATGGCAAGTGGCATGAGGGTTCTTCCAAGTGTCACATTGCATGCAAAGCTAATGATGGTTAATCATTAAGGGGAAGAAATTAGTGAGGGGAAGGGGCATATTAGGTGAGGAGCAACCAAGAGAGGGGGAGGGGTGTTGCACAAGAGAGGAAGAGAGAAAGAGAGGTAGCCGAAGGAAGAGGAGGACCGAGCCCCCCGTGTGTCCGTCTAGCCGCCATCGTTGAGCCGCTTTTCCCTCTGTTTTGCTTGCTGCGATTTGCTTGGACTAGAGGCAAGTAGAGTCCATCAATCTACCCTTTGCTTGCCGTGATGTGTGTGTAGAAAATGGTAAACTTCGGATGTAGTAGAGGTGAGGAAATTTCGGAGCTTTGGGGAGAAGTGTCGTGGTTTAGCATTCTGTTTTTATAGAAAAGTAGTCTGTCTCCTTGCTGTTTCGTGAACTTTAGGTGGGTGTCTAATTGGAATTTCACTTCGACTTCTTGATGAAAGTTGTAGAGAATCTCTTGAAGTATAACATATCAAAAATTGAGAGGAAATGAACAAGTATAGGTTGGTGAAACCTTTTTTTTTTTGAAGAAGTTAGATCTAGAAATCGTAATACTGACCTAGTGTGATTCTGTAAATTTTATAAAATTATCCAATTGGAATTTGGTCTTGTATTATTAATGAAAGTTGAAGAAAACATGTTAAGGAGTAATATAATAAAATTTGAGAGGAAATGAATGAGTCTAGTTGGGTGAAACTATTTTATCCGAAACGGTTAGATCTGGCATTTGATGTCGAGGGTTATGAACGATTATGGTTATTATAGTTTTTAATCTATCACAAATATGATTTTGAGTTCTTCATAAAATATTTACTTCTGTATTTTTATATAACATATATAAAAATTTCAGAATTTTTGGAGTTGATTTAGGATTTTTACTGAATTGGTGAATGAAACTGTGTGTGGCAATATTCTGAAATTATAAAGATTGTAATGCACGGACTGTACCGAAACGTATGGTGTTCTTTTGAGGTGGTGTCCTTCATGAAATGTTTTCCTCTAGATCTTGTATATAACATGTCAAATTTTTAGAATTTATTAAGGCTGTTTACAAATTTTTCAAGAATTATGACCAAAGGAATGCAATATGTTTTTATCCGAAATTTTGCTGTATTTTAAAAAATAAATGAAATTGCTCCATGTGATATAATGTCTTGAGTGGTTGATTCTGCTGCATATGTGGTGACATATGACATGTTATACGATATCAAAAGTTGGTTAAGACCTTTGATATTGTTGCATCAAATGCCATGTTGAAATTGAGATACATGTATGAATATAAATTATGATAATAATGATACCGTCGGAGGTGTGGGCCGACGATGCCCCAAGAGTGTTGGGATGCTCGGAGGTGTGTGCTGGAAGCCCTAGAGGTGTGTGCCAGGGGGATTCCTCGTGATGCCAGTTGGGGTACGACATGCCCGGAGGTGTGTGTTGAATGCTCGGAGGTGTGTGCCGGAGGCTCCTCGCGATGCCAGGTTGGATGCGAGTGATAAATTGTAGGATGCAAACACTAATCCCTGGAAAAAAGAAGAAGATGGAAATGAGATCCTCTTATGAAAGTGAAAATTTAAAATTGAATCAAGTGCATGGTGGAATATGCATGGCTGTTTGATGACATATGTACAAGTGCTTGGTGGTATATGCACACTGCATGGTGGAATATGCATGGCTGCTTGATGACATATGTACAATTATATGGTGGTATATGCACATGCATGGTTGCTTGATGACATATGTACAAGTGCATGGTGGTATATGCACATTGCATGGTGGAGTATGCATGGCTGTTGATAATATAAGTACAAGTGCATGGTGACATATGCATGTTGTATGGTGATATATGCATGGCTGTGAGGTGAGGTATGCTCGAATGCATGAATGATATGTGTTTTATTCATGATGCCTTGATTGCTCTGTTTGACGTATTGTGTAGTTTAGTGGATTTTTACTGTTGAGTGGTTGTACTCGCCCATTTGGGGATTAACATTTCAGATTAGAAAGATGCCCCTGTCACCAGTCGTGCGTGGTACCTTCTATGGCATATCTACTGACGTTGATGTGGAGTGCACGGAGCATTCCTATATTATTGTACCTGGTCTGGTGTTTGTTCGAATCCGTGTCTTGGTGATGTACGACGTGGGGTTTGCTGATGGCCCTGTTATCCAAGTGTTTTTGTCTGTTCACGTTCGATGCAATGGGGGTGATGCTAGGGATGTTGTTGCCACCGCTGCCCAATGCACCGGGGTGGGTGTGATGGCACGTATGACTGGTGGGAGCTGACACTTTTTGGGATAACCGACGCTTGTTGATGGAGGGGTGTACATGTCTGATGTAGGGTCGAGTTCTCTTTTGAGTTATAGCCACGTATAGTTAAAAATCTTGGCCTTTTGCTGTATCAACCCGAGATGTTCATCGTGAAAATGTAAATAAAAGTGACTTGGCTTTATCTTTTCATTTGGTGCGTAGTTGGTGTGCATTGCATTATTGTTATTGAAGTAAGGGATGGAGAGACTCGTTTATGGTTCCGTTGATGAGCTGCGTTGGGACCTTTACAAAAAAAAAGGGGGAGAAGAATTCTATTGATCAACCCCTATGAACTATAGTTCCACTTTAATTAAAAAGTTATTAGACTGGTATGTAGTTGGATAAGTGATAAGTACCTATGGCGACCCTAGCAAATCGGGGAGCGTGCCAAGGGGGTGCCATAACAACTGTCAACATTCCCAAGTTGCCTTCCCAGCAATACAAGCTAATAGACTCATCAAACAGATGGATTGAATTGGGTTGGTTTTGAGTTAGGTCGAAAATGGTTTGACCCAAACTAATGCATTAAACTTGGTTTGACTTAGTGACTTATATTGATCCATATTCTACACATATTTAACTTGATCCATATATATATATAAACACATCCAAATTAAAGTTAGAGCATGAAGTGAGCGATTGCGAAATTGAGTGAGGATAAGAGAGAGTTGTTGACACCTTAATTTTTGTCGATATGTCTAATAAGATAAAACTTGAGACTTGAGATTCCTATCGTGATCCATTCCTTGGCCAAAAAGAGTTTTCTTGATGCCTTTTAAGTGTTATTTCATTCTATGTACTTATTAGATGTCATTTTCCAAATAAATCAAAGATTGATTTTTTGGTCAAATCTTAAAAAGGTCAACTTTTGGTCTACATATCATAAAATTTATGAAAACCATAAAAAAGATATCAATTCTATCTTTGCAAGCATAGTTAGACTTTTAATTCTAAGTTTTATTTTAATAAAAATAAATGTGAGTTGACTTTTTGGTCAAACCTAAAAATTTACCTTCGATTGACAAATTCCAAAAATATTTTGATTTGATCTAGGGCCATGGCAATTTAGGATTTCAAGCCAATTTCAAGATTCCAAACTCAAATAGGTCAGCTTATCTTCGAGTGCAAATTTACGGATGTGATTAAACTTTCATAATAAAGCCACTGAGCACAATGAAAATCTTGTTTGGTCAAAATTAATTGAATTTCAACATCAATTTGGGTACAAATAGAATAATTAGAAGAATTAAGCGAAAATGATGAATTAAGACCAATAGGGTTGGAATAGGTCAAGCTAGTTGACTCAACCCAGTTGGGCCTATTAGGTTGAACCCCTTGAAATGGCCAAGCCCATGGAGCAATTTAGAGAGAATTAAGACAATTGGAAGGCCCTGGGTCAACTCAGTTGGACTCGAATGGGTCCGGCCCATTGGGTTAAAGCCCAGTAAGGACTATTGGGACCAATTGGCCGAAATAATAAGCCCGCTAGCCCATTAAGGAATTCAGACAGCTCACAAAGCAAAACAAGGAGGAAATTGATGACTTAGGAAAACTACTTAGCGTCTAAGAGTCACGGCCACGCATGTTACTCATTTCACATCCAACCACCCAAGATGCCATGTCACCAATCCATATGGAGAAATAAGAACCATTAGGATCATTTCTTGGCCATGAAGGATCGAATTAGGGCTCTTAGATCATGATATGATGTGTAAGCCTAGGACTAGCTCTTATTTTCAAAATTTTCCCCATTTTTTCCCTCTTAATCTCCCTCTCTTTGCTTGGCCAAACACTTGGCTCACGTTACACAAAATTACACAAAAAAGCTCTCAAAACTCTCTCGTCCTCCTGCTCGGTCTATTGTTGGTCCTTGCTAGTTCATTTCCAACGTTGGCAAGCCATGTACGACTGGCTCCCCCGACGAGTACTCAAGCTCATCATGAGAGGTGCCGTCCTATACCATCATCGGAATTGATTACTTTTCCTGGTTTCCATTCGATATAAAACTCTACTTATCAATTTCAAATGAATGATCCTTGGCTCAATTATAGTATAAAATTGAAGTTATAACTTCAATCTATAATTGAATTCCAAGGTGGGATGTGATGAAATTGATTAAGTAATAATAGTTAGAACAAGCTCAATTTCCAAAAATTGAAACCAATTGCATGCTTAGATCACTCTAGGACTTCAATTCCTTAGTAGTCGAATCACTATAGATGAACATTGATGTCAATTTTGAATGATAGCATTCTAATTGAACTAGGTCTTGCATGTTGGATGATGATCTTTAGGAATTAGCATTTAATCACGCTTGATGATCATATTAGCATGCTCAATTCGTTGCAAAGCTCATCTTAGCCACAACCAATAGGATTTAATTTGATGTTCGTTTAAGTGTTTATTAGTACTAGATTTGATGTATGTTACTTGAATGATAATTAGGAAGCAAGTTGATTTTTGTGGTGATCTCTTAGGATTCTCAAGAATTATTGGATGATGTTAATGTTCACTGGAGTTGAATGTATGAAGGCTTGTTTGAACATAGGTTGAAGGAGGCTCCTAGAAAATCATAGTATGATTTGACCTCTCTATGTTCTTCGAATTTTTAAAAAAAATGGATAAGAAATTAGGAAAAATTGTCTTCAGCCGGACTGTACTTGAGATTAATATCTTTTTATTGATATAGCGAACGTCAAACTTCCACATCATTTGAGTTGTGAAATTTGCATCCAAAGTTACTGAAGAAATTATGTGTTTGATTTGGAAAAACTGTTCTTGTGTCGACTAAAAGTGTCTTGCAAATAATCACTTCTTCGAGAACTTGTTTACAACAACTCAAATTATTAAAGTTGTAAGCGGGTTTCTGAATTGCAAATACCTAAAATTTCATTAATTTTTATTAAGGATAGATAGATAGGTCGGTCAATTTAATTGAACAAGCTCAAAGTTGGAGTTGGCCTAAATAACTATCTCATATTGAGTCATCAAGGTCAAATGTGTAATTACTCATAGTACGAGGGCTTCTTTGCAAAATGTCAAAAAATCGAAGGTTGTAAAGTGTATCTTAAGCTAGCTGTCCATAAAATTTTGTGCTATTTGAGGTTCATTTACTATTTTCCTGAATTTTTGAAAACCTGAGTCGGAACAGGATGGAATCCAGAGTGGTCAAGTCAAATTAATTATTTTGTTTCAATTAGGCCATAATTAGGGTAAGTGACTTGAATTGAAGATGAATTAGACACCTTAAGCTTTCACCAGCAATTGGGATTATTCAAATCAGAGTTTCTTAGGATGCTCACCACTTGTTCGAGAAAATGTCCATGAGTTTCAACGTAAATTAGTTTTGTTTTTGTCTAATCCGAAAAGTATACTGGCCTGGGTCATGTTGAACTATCTCCAAATGTTTTAAGTATGAGTTTAGCAATTTCACAGCGATTGAACGTCTCTTATTGCTGCATTTTTCTCTGTGTTCTATGTCCTATTGCGAGAAAATGGCTGAGGTCAATACAGAAAATGGTCCAACCTGCAGACCCGGTTATTCTAGGCTGGATCGGTTGTTCTAGGCTGGATTCGAGATCCCAGTGCCCATGCCCTCTTCAGCGGCTACTGTTTCTAAGTTACTAGCGTTTGTATAGTATATATCTATTTAGGAAAATATATTTTCCTTTTCAAATGACGGAAAATATTTTTCTTTTCATTTTCAATTTTTAGCTAAACACCGAAAAACATGGTCTTTTTCAAGAAAAATAACTTCCTGAAAAATATTTCCAAATATGTCAATTTTTTCGTGAAATAAACAGAGTTGTAATTCCAGATTTCTAGATGTGAAAGAGCTATTGTGATTTAAAGCATTTGCATTTAACTGTTTCAAATACAACCTGGGGCACTAAAAAATTCCGCAATAATTTTTTTTATCGTTAGAGATCTTCGAAAGATATGATCTCTTAATAGTTTTAAAGACACAGGATGCTACATTTTGTAGGTGGATGTTTTTCGAATCGCTCGAATTTTGTTATATTCAGAGAGGAACTCCGTGTACCACGTAGCTGACCATTTTGGTGTTCTCTTCAGTGTTTGAAAGTCCACATAATGCAGCCCAAATCGTATCAAATATCCGTGTAGCCATTCGAAGTTGTCCAGCAGAGACCATATGAAATATCCCCTCACATCCGCTCCTTTTCTGAAATAAGAATAAAACATTTAATCGGGAACAAAAAATACTAATTTTATAGACTCGGTTCTTAATTAAACGAAGAAAGAAGAAGACCATGAGAAATCTGGGAAATTTTGGTGTATTTCAATCATTATGAAAGTTTGTTGATTGAGGAATAGTGGAGGCATTCGATACCGGAAGAAACACAAGATATACCTCACAACTTCACTTAAGACAGAGAGATAGTTCTCGTGGTACTCTATTCTCTTCGTGTCGTTTAGCGAATCTTTGATTGCACCTGCAGGTTGTGCGTACCCTGCGAAATAACAATTAGTCTTTTTGTTTTGTTGACGGGATCAATTAATTATCTTGTTCGGTAAACTTCGAAGATGAAAGTGACACGATACCATTCTCGGTAATGAACATGGGCGTGTTGTTGTATCTCTCTTTGACATACGTAACGATCCCTTCCATGCCCCTCGGAACGACAAAGAAAAGCGGCATCGCGGTCTGCAATGTGATCATTAACTATGTCAAAAACAGATGAGCCTGACTGCGATATCGACTTGAAATCAAGGCCAAAAGAGCTCTGCTAAATAGATTCAAACTCATATGTTCCATGCGGGTCTGAACGATGAAATCATTCATCTTTAGCTGCTTGCATCCGATGATTGTTCTTTATACATTTGCTTATGTTACTTACCCGTTCGCCGATGTAAGCTCCATCCTTTTCTCCAGTGAGATGCACGAACGCGTCCCCCAGAGAGTAAGGTGAAGCGCATGAAGAGAACATGCAGTCCTTCACATAAAGAGTCGTGTAGTGATTTACTCCGATGAAATCCAACTTTCCCTCGAGGAGCTTCTTCCGCTCTTCCGCCGAATACGTCGGCAATCTCGATCCTAGGACTTGACGCATCTCTGGTGGATAATCTCCATATACTAAAGGGTCTACAAACCTGTAATTATGATAAGTTTTTGGCAGCAACAAATATGGAGAGGGGAGAAAGTTCTTGATAAAAGTAGCATATGGATCTCTTTTGGTGGCCATAGAACATGGATTCTGTGTAAGAGAGAAATTATGTACCATGCAAAATAGAAAGCTAAAGATCGTTGGACAGCAAGAAGATCGGCTGGAGTGTCGTCGTACGGCTCGAACCATGGAGCTGAAATTACTATCCCAATCATTCCTCCTTGCTTTTCCTGATTATGAATTTTTATTTTTCGCTTAGGTCCAATAAATACATAGTATATCTTAGAGTTTGTCGCGGAAAACGAAAGGAAACATATGTTAAGAAGAGTCTCGAAGTAAGATTTGTAATGAAGCTATGGCATTATGAATTGAGCTTCTTGGCCTGGATATATGAGAACCTTAAGTGATGACAAATTTAATTGTGTTCATTCCCATGAATTTTGACGTATGTAAGAGACAAAGTAATGATTTCACTTTCATAGCTAAAAGAGGCAATTGGTTCATTTCTGTTCTTTCTTGTTCATTTATGTTAAATTTCCTGAACACAAGACGGTGACAGTACAGTTGGTAATAGAGCCAGTTAATGCATCGAAATGAATCAATTCGTAGCTCTTTAATTTACCTGGTAATACTTCCGGTAAATTTCAGCGGCCGTGGCATGGGACAACACCAGATTGTGGGTCGCAATGTAGGGCTCGAGAGCAGAGTCACCATAGGAGCAATTACCAAACGGGTAGGAGCACCGGCCGGGCGGGTAAGTTCCCGAGAGGTAACCATGATAGATGAAAACATTAGGCTCATTGAATATGCTCCAATACGTCACTCTATCTCCGAAAGCTTCGAAACAAACTTGTGCAAAGTAGCCAAAGTCCAACCTACAGACAATTTTGGAACACATGATGTAAAGTTACAAGAATTGATTGGATCGTCATATTGGTGGAGATTAGAAAGGATGGCGGCGACGGTTTCACTTACTGTATTTCGGAACTTAACCACGAACCATACCGGTCTTCTAGCAATTGGGGAAGGTCGTAATGGTTCAACGTCACGAACGGCTTAATATCTTGTCCGAAAGAACAGATTACAAATACATAGAATGGGTAATTCAACTTTTTCAAAGGCAATAATTACGTACGAATGGAAAAATTAAACAACATGGTAAAAAATCACTCCAAGAGGGTAATAAAAAATGCAACTTTTTGAATTAAAGAATGATATGATGAGAGGGATCGTAAAAATTACAATGTTGGTGTCAATTAGATTGGTGCATTTTTCCTGTACCCCTGACCAAAAGGGCATCAATGATATTGTTGTAGAACTCGATGCCTTCTGAATTGACCTCTCCAAATCTTCCTTCTGGAGTTGAAAGTGAAACAGAATATGAGCTATGGTGTTAAACTGACAATAACTGATCAAGTGTATATTATACAAAGCCTAAAAGAAATTATCTTAAATGAAAATAAAATTACATACGGGGAAGAACTCTAGACCAAGCAATGGAGAATCTGTATGCATCCACCCCGAGACTATGCATCAACTCTATATCTTCCTGTTGCACGTCCAGTAGATTATTTAAAAATAAAATCAAGAGTTGGTTACAGAAACCTTTACTGTGAGTACCGTTCCCAAAGCTTTCTAGCTTCTAATTTACAATTACAGTCAGGCCAATTTAGTGTTAAAATCTGGAATATCAACAATTAATCTCATGACATTTTGGGCTGTTGATGAGGCTTTAATGAGAGTATTGAGTCAGTCAAGTACCAAAAAGAGATTATAGTGATCATCCGCCACATCAGCGTTGCTTCCATCTTCTATTTTGCCTAATCATCAAAAGGCAAACGCATCATGTCGATATTTTATGGGGGAAATTATCCAATCAATTATAAACATGTTATATGGATGCCAATTCAATTGTAAACTTTCTCATTTAGTCATAAATCTTTGCATGATATTTCAATGTAATCTTTCTGCCTAATTTTTTTGATGGAAATTACTGCATGTAGGATAGTCAACAATCATTGCATTGCCATGTTAGCAATTTTTGCGAAAATTGACCGTAATATTGAAATTTTGCACAAAAGTTTATAATTAAATTGGTAAAATTGAAAAACTTAAAACTGAATTGATATAAGTAATAATAGGTCTATGATTGATTGGAAAATTTTCTTAATATTTTATTATATATGTAAAAAATATTGTGAGAATTAGTCCACAAAGTGATGTTACAAAAATTAATGGATAGGAGCAGAATATAGTCAAGTAAATAATAAGAGTTAGCCGCATTATCTTTGTTAGAAAAGAAACTCGGTTTCATGAACCGACTTTGATATCTCGATATTATTACATCATACAATCTTTCCTGACGTATGGAATAAGCTAATTTTCTTAGCTGGCCACCGACGATCTCTGGTATCAAACTAATGGTCAATCGATGATTGTTCAATGACGTTAATGAAAAGAGGACTTTAGCATCTACCATAAAAATAAATTATTTTAAAAGACTACATAAAAAATGCAAAGTTCATTACACATACAATATTCCCACTTTTTAGGCTGATGATCAGGTGGCAAGTCATGGTCATCCTATAAATAAAGGAACTCGAAAAATATAATTTTTTTGCATTTTCTATAACTTTTTTGTTAAGGTAAATTGGTCTTGTTTTCATTTATAGCCTATAAAATTTTTTGAAAAGAAAACTACGAAGCAAAAAATTACACTTATTTGGATTTTTTTTAGCTAGATCTCTAGTTTTTCTATACAAATAATAAAATAGGATGAAATTAACCATTCTAGAAGGTGTTGTGTCCGTTTAATATACACATGATGTTCGATTAAATTACTAGCTAGGCTAGAATATCAGTTTTATCACTTCGGAGAAGTTTACCGATGGGACACCTCTTTTTTTATTTATTTATAGAAACACATATGATCAAAAATATTTAGTTGCATTCATTTTTTCCCTGGGTACAATTCACAAACAGAAACTTATTTAACATTTACAAATATGTGTAAGACTACGCCTCATATCATTCAGTAGCTTGGAAGACAAAACCCATCACTATTTCAAAACCAAATTGAAAGCCATTTTCAGCTTTCTTGATTTTGACTGGCCGGCATATTCCACTTTTCAATTGATATTTTATTGAAAAGAAAAAAAATAATTTTCTCTGTACCCATTTTCTTGTGTTAATTTCATTGGAGCCTTGAAAATGGAAGGAGAACCTGGCATGTGTGAGAAGACATCCCAATTGCTGAGGCTTTTGTTACCTTGCAGGTAGCCCCCTTCAATCTGGGCAGAACATACAAATTGAAAATTATTTGGTTCAAACTTGTCGAGGTACAACAGAACATATAATCCCACAAAAAATTGCCATAAAAATCTACAAAGAAGAAGAAGAAGAAGAAGAAGAAGAAGACAACAGAACATATAATCCCACAAAAAATTGCCATAAAAATCTACAAAGAAGAAGAAGAAGAAGAAGAAGAAGAAGAAAGAACATATAATCCCACAAAAAATTGCCATAAAAATCTACAAAGAAGAAGAAGAAGAAGAATGGGCTTGAAGTGCTCTCGTTGTCTCAAATAATAATTCGAAGTAGATTTTATTTCAAATAAATGTATGAAGTGGCCAAATCATTTTAAATAAGGGCTTTTGGCCAATCGGTGACTACTCTGGTTATCGGAAAAATGGTATTTTGGTTAAAAAAATTGTAAATATATATTTTCCTTTTTTATTTTATTTATTTATTTTTTAAAATTTTTCCTCTTCCCTCCTTCAGTCATTGTCGTTGATGGTCGACGAGGTCACCTACCTTGGGCGAGGGTCGCTTGAGAAGGGTGGCCCTTGCACGACGCTGGTGAGGGCAACCCTCGCCAGCCCAGGTGAGGGCCTCATATGACACTGCGCAAGGATGGCCCTCGCCTCATACCGACAAGGGTGGGTCTCGCCTGAGTTTGGTGAACTTCGCCATAGTTGGCAAAGCAAATGGGGAAAAAGAAAAAAAAAAAAAAGAAAAAAAGAAAAGAAAAAATCAACAAAAAAAAATCAAAAGACTAGAATGCCCTTAAGTTTGAGAGGTTAGGCCATTTTTTAAAACTAATATGGTCACTTTAGATTCTTATTTGAAACAATTTGATCACATCAGGTTTTTATTTGAAATAAGGTTTACTCCAAACTCTTATTTTAGAAAATGAAAGCACTTTAGATCCTTATTTGAAATTTTCCCAAATAGTGGAGGTAGTTGGTAGATAGCAAAATTGAGTCTCCACCTTAGATCCGAGAGAAATCTATGGTTACAATTGAAAATGGCTCATGTCAATAAAGGTCTCTTTTCCCTCATTTATATTATTCCATAAGTCCAACGCAATGAGGGTATATAGATCATCCTTTCCTCAAGACTCCTCATGATCCGGTTGACCAAGTGAGTGATAGATTGAGGGGATGGCTAAGCTTAGGGGACTCAAGTCTAGTAAAAGGTGAACTAGTCAAGGGAAGCTTAAGTGCTACTGCTCAGGTGAGTTCCATGGTAGAGCTCAACCACGAGAGAGTTTTGTACAGAGCTTGGCCATCACGGTTATGCCCACGGGAACTCTACGGCGGAGCTCAGTTTTAGTGGCCATGGACGTGAGAGCTCTGCCACAAAGCACGGCCAAGATCGCGGAAGAAAAAGCAGAAAATGGAAATGAGAAAAAGTTGAAGATGGGGGGAGAGAGAGAGAGACGTGCAACTTTTCAGTTTTTTTCACATGGATGGAAAGGAGAGATAAAAGCTGGTGGCATCACAGAAAGAGAGAGAGAGAGAGAGAGAGAGAGAGAGAGAGAGAGAGACGTGCAACTTTTCAATTTTTTTCACATGGATGGAGATAAAGCTGGTGGCATCGGCTGATTGAACAGAAGAGAAAGTGAGGGTTAAATGCAAAATCATATTACGCGATCGAGTGCCCAAATAGACGATATAATTCGGACCTGAACATGTCCTTAAAAGGTTCCCTCTTGAAATGGATATCTCGAGAGGACTTCTCCTCACAAGCCAAAAGGCAAGTGAGGGGAGGTAGTATGGGATAGTATCCCCATTGGGTACCCCTGGCCAAAAACCCTTACAGGGCGGGGCCCACATCTTGATCCCCGTGAAGCCTTCCCTAGGTAACCAATCCTGGGCGTGGTTCAGGGAAATGACAGATGCCTCTCCTGGCAACAGGAGGGGGTGTCTCCCTTGATGTGTCTTCATTGCCCTCCCGGACTTGTGCCTTGAGTTTTTGCCGGGGAAACCCTAAAGATTGAAAACCCCAACCAGGGCCCATTTCCTCCCCTCCAGGGGAGGACCGGCTGCCTGATGCCGGGAGCCTTTTAGAGACCTACTCAGGTCTAAAACTTGGGCTCGGGAGGAGGCTCGGCCCACCCAGGGGTTCTCTCCCCTGGTGTGTCTTTATTGCCCTCCCGGGCTTGTTCCTTGGGTTTTTTGGTTATGCCCACGGGAACTCTACGGCGGAGCTCAGTTTTAGTGGTCATGGACGTGAGAGCTCTGCCACAAAGCATGGCCAAGATTGCGGAAGAAAAAGCAGAAAATGGAAATGAGAAAAAGTTGAAGATGGGGGGAGAGAGAGAGAGAGAGAGACGTGCAACTTTTCAGTTTTTTTCACATGGATGGAAAGGAGAGATAAAAGCTGGTGGCATCACACGGAGAGAGAGAGAGAGAGAGAGAGAGAGAGAGAGAGAGAGAGAGAGAGAGAGAGAGAGACGTGCAACTTTTCAATTTTTTTCACATGGATGGAGATAAAGCTGGTGGCATCGGCTGATTGAACAGAAGAGAAAGTGAGGATTAAATGCAAAATCATATTACGCGATCGAGTGCCCAAATAGACGATATAATTGGAATCCCTTGACTAGGTAATTTTAAGAGCGCACTTTTCTACATCAAGTGATACATATAAAATATTATCCTAAAGTGCTCCCAACGATGAAAAAAGCATGTGAGATCTACTTTTGTCTCCTAAAGTGAATTTTAATGTGGGCCACATGTCAATTATATTTTCGACATCACAAAATTTGTAAGAGGTAGAGTCTAGCTATAATTTAAAATGTTGACGCCTGATTTTTTTTTTTTTGGTCAAAAGATAGCTTTCTATTGCTTAATTATAGAGGAGACTTACATAAAGCAGATGGGGAAAGATCTGCACATAAAATATTCCATAGTGGAAAAGGGGAGGAAATTAGCCAATTACGTGGAAGAGACTGTAGGCGATGTTTCTTTGCTATCCAATCCGCAGCTGCGTTTGTTTGGCGAGGGCAATGGGTCACCAAAATATTTGTATTTCTACTGAGCCCATTTCGGCACCTCTGCACTATCTCCTTAAGATTCCAAGCTGGTTCAGCCCGGCCTATGATCATGTCCACGACCGAAGAACTGTCACTTTCAAAAATCCACTTCCCTGTTCGTGTTCTGAAGACTTGCACGTGAGATGACTTGAGTTCGTGCGTATAGGAGATCCCGTGTAAGATTGCCTGGGCTTCCGCTTCACTTGCCGAGGAAACCCTAATCGTTGCAGCGAAACCCTCGAGAAGTCTTCCCTCCTGATCGTGAACGATACACGCCGCAGAGCCGAGAAATTCACCAGAGCACCATGTCGCGTCGACATTTAATTTCAGCTCATCCCCTTCCGGAGGCCTCCATCGGTCAGGTTTTGTTAGATCGGTTGAGTTTTTGCTTCTGTTTATTTTTCCTCGGTTGAAAAACTCTTGTTGTTCCTTTGCTGTGCTCAACAGATCTGCGGGTCTTGGCTCTTTTGATATGAATATCTAGGTGTTTCGCGCCTTCCAGATGTGCCATAGAACCATTCCCGTGAGTTCTCGACCAGGTAAACTTTGATCTCGTCGGAAAGCTTTGACAATCCACTGATCTGTTCGACTGATGCTTCCATCTGGTCTTATCTTGTCGAAAATCTATTCTTCCCATACTCTCTTCGTCCACTTGCATAGAAACAGCATGTGTTCTGTAGTTTCAATATTCGACCTACAAAAGGGGCATAATGGATCAGTAACAATTTTTCTTTTATATAGGTTTTCCCTCGTAGGAAGGGCATTCTGACATAGGCTCCAGAGGAAAGATCGAATTTTTGGTGGCACTTTCGGACTCCAAATTTGAGTCCATAAGGTACGCGGTGGTTGATACGAACAAGAGGGTCTCGTTCCGTGCGGTTTACTGTTGTTTCCGTGCTCGTTGTATCCACTCTTAACAGAGTATTGCCCTATTTTGTTGCCTGTCCATATCAACTTATCTGGCCTTGATTGCTGACATATAGGGATTGCTAATATCTCATTTGCAATTGTTTCATCATACAGTTGATAAATAAGCTGTTGATTCCATACTCTGTGCTCTGCATTTATCAATTTAGATACCATTTTAGGCTCTGTCTGAGTTGGTTGGCCTCCTATTACACCTTGCGTTAGCCATCTGTCTTCTCTAATACGAATAGATTCTCCGTCACCTACTGATCATATTATGTTGTCCTTTATGGTGTCTCTGCCAAGCATCAAGCTGTGCCAACCCCATGATTGTCGGTGTCCCTTCGAAGCTGTCCAGACATCACCATTGGGGAAATAAATCCCTTTTAGCACTCGCTCCATAGAGCTGAAGGGGAGGTGGCTAGTCTCCAAAGTTGTTTGCCGAGCATGGCTCTATTAAAGGTTTGTAGATCCTTGAACCCTAAACCCCCTGCATCCTTTCGAGTCTTCAATATTTCCCAGCTTTTCCAGTGCAACCCTCTTTTTGCATTGCCATTTTGCCACCAGAATGATGCTATTCGTTGTTCTATGGCTTTGTAGATAGATACGGGCAACTTGAAGATGGACATTGCATAGGTAGGTAAAGATTGTACCACACTTTTGATTAGCACTTCCTTGCCTGCCTTTGTCAATAATTTTTCTTTTCAACCTGCTAATTTTGAATTTACTCTGGCCAGGATCCATGCAAACAGCTCCTTTTTGGATTGTCCCAATTCAGTAGGTATGCCCAAATACTTTCCTGTTCTCTGTAGGATAGGAACTCTCAATTCTGTAGCTAGATTCTGTTTTAGCACTGCTGGACAACTGCCATTGAAAGAAACTCCTGATTTATTGAAATTGATTGCTTGGCCCGTAGCATAACAATATTGATTTAGTACTTGGGCTACATTCGACACTCGATATAGTTCCATCCAGAAAGAAGATGACATCATCAGCAAACATTAAATGTGATAGCTTAGGGCAATTTCTGTTGAGCTGTATTCCTGTTAGTGTGCCATCTATTAATGCTTTTTTCATCATCCAGGTTAGCACATTGGACATTAGAATGAAGATATAAGGTGAAAGTGGATCACCTTGTCTTAGGCCTCGCGAAGGATGGAAGAAGGAGGTAGATTCTCCATTAACTTTTACACCGTAGGTGACTGTTGAGATGCACTGCATAATTAAAGAAACCCATTTGACATGAAACCCCATGTGCAGCATAAGATCTCTCACAAAATCCCATTCTATCTTATCATATGCTTTCTGCATATCTAGTTTCAGGATGGCCTGATGCTTTTTCCTCCTTGTTGTTTTGCGTAGGTGATGCACGACCTTCTGTACAATGAAGATATTGTCCTGAATTTGTCGTCCTGGGACAAAAGCCCCCTGCTATGGTTCAATGATAAGTGGCATCCATCTTTTTAGTCTGTTGGCTAAAATTTTTGATATAACTTTGTAACTAAAGTTGCACAGACTAATGGGTTTGCATTGACTGATATTTTCAGGACTTTTTACTTTTGGAATCAGCACAATGTGGGTCTAGTTGATCCGGGGGTCGAGAACACTTGTCTAGAAGAACTTATGTACTAGTTGCATCAAGTCAGGTTTTATAGTTTCCCATGATTGTTCGTAGAAAATTCCGTTGAAACCGTCGGGGCCAGGAGCCTTATAGGCTCCCAGTTGAAACACTGCTGCGTGGATCTCCTCCAATGTAGGTACTACCACCAGATTTTCGTTTATATTATCTGTTATGGGGGTTGAGCATTGGTTCAGGATAGACTGGTAATATTGCTGACCATCAGTCCTGTATAGATTCTCATAATAAGATTGAATGTGTGCCTGTATCATCATGGGTTCTCTGCACCATCTGTTGTCCTCTAATTGCAGCATTGAAATACGGTTCTGTTTTCTTCTATTGACTGTTGTAGCATGAAAAAACCGTGTATTCTGATCCCCCCAATGAAGCCATTTAATGCGTGATCTCATTCCCTAGAACTGTTCTTCTTGTTTTCTGAGAGTGTTTATTTTGCTGATAAGTTGCTGCCTTGTCTGCTTACTTGTATGCTGATCTGTTTGATTCAGCAGACCTGTTAATGCTTGCTTTAGGTCTTTGATCTCTGTGTAGGCATTTGAGAAGTGCCCGTTTGCTCTACTTAATTAATGCTTGTGATGTTCTCCCTAGTTTCTCTGCAAATGGGGCTATTTGACTTGAGTTCTCTTCCCATGCTTGCTTAATAATTGCCTGATAATCTGTATGTTCTGTCCAGAAAGCTTCCATTCTGAACTGCCTTGTCTTTCTTCTTACTCCGGGATACAGATTGAGAACTAAGGGACTATGGTCCGATCCTATGGCTGGAAGGGCCTGGACTTCGGCATCATGGAAGGTAACTCGCCATTCTAGAGAACATAGTGCTCTGTTGATGCGTGATGGGGTGAGTGATTCTAGAACGGATTTTTTTAGAGGGTATTTTTATGGTTAAGTGTATGGAGTAGTGTATATAAGGAAGAAACGAAAAGGAATAAGAGAAGACAAAACAATCTCCTCCCAAGGTATAAAGGCCACGCCACCAACCGGAAGAGGATCGAGATCTACGAAGCTCACCACCAAGGCCTAAAGCTTCCACCAGCCAAGGATAAAGGGCTTCTTGGCTCACCACCAAGGAGTGATCTACGCTCTAAGGATAAAGAAACCGAAAGGAGTTATCCACTCTCCAAAGGAATTCACTCAAGTTGAGGAAATCTCACAATTCTCATTCATGAAATTCGTATCTCTCATACATTGGATAGTTTGCCCTATTTATAAGAGGATTTTAGCTTTAGGAAATATTAAAAACAAACTTTAATGACCTAGGAACTGAAACGTTCGACTCTCGAGCTACATAAAAATAAAAACAGCTGGGAACGATATAAAAAGCCTTTATCACAGGAACTAAATGCTATAATAAAAAGCCTTTACTATCACGAGAACTAAATACCATAATAAAAAGCCTTTACTATCACGGGAATTAAATGCCATTTAATCTTCGGCCTTCCACATTCTCGAACTGTTAGCTTTCCGTGTTCTTGAACCTTTGGCTTTCCCAAAATTCGAGCCCCTCCCATGACCAGAAAATAATCCTTCTGAAGCTTCTTCAATTGGTCATACAAGACATCTAAAATGGCCTCTATTGATACCTATTCATATACTGCAAAGTAATTAACATTATTCATTTAAAATGATCCATCGAAGCACATAATGCCCAACTTCTTTATTGGCTTGGATAAGCATCGATGGTTCTGAGTTGTTCCATAGAGCTACGTTGGATGCTCCCGCATCATCCTCCCCGGGTTGTTTGAGATTTGTCCTCAAATCTAGAAGGTTTTCATCCTCCAAGTAAGGAGAAAGGTCTCCCACGTTGAATGTTGCCGAAACTGCAAACTCTCCCGGAAGATCAATCTTCTAAGCATTGTCACCAATTCGCTCAATAACTTTAAAGGGACCATCAGCCCTAGGCATGAGCTTGTTCTTTTGTCAAAATAGAAATCTCTCCTTCCTCAAGTGAAGCCACACAAGATCACCCGATTGAAATTGAGTCTTCTTGCGATGTTGATTAGCTTTCTTCTTGTAAGATTCGTTGGCCTTTTCCTTCTTCGATCGAATTTGCTCGTGGAGCTTCTTTATTGATTCAGCTCTTTTCTTGCCATCAAAGCTCACTTGAGAGTTAGACGGAATTGGAATCAAATCAATGGGTGTGAGAGGATTGATTCCATACACAACTTCAAATGGCGATCGACCAGTAGTATAACTTGGTGATCGGTTGTAAGCAAATTCAACATGTGCAAGCTTTAAATCCCAATCTTTCAACGATTTACTCACCATACCACGAAGAAGAGTGGTTAGAGTACGATTTGTTACCTCCGTTTGGCCATCTGTTTGGGGATGACAAGTTGTGCTGAATAAGAGCCTTGTACCAAGCATTCTCCATAGAGTCCTCCAAAAGTGGCTTAAGAACTTGGAATCACGATCCGACACAATGGTCTTCGGAACTCCATGAATGCGGATAATCTCTTTGAAATATAATTCAGCAATATGAGATGCATCATTGGTCTTGTGACATGGCACGAAATGAGCCATTTTAGAGAACCGATCGACGACCACCATGATAGCATCTTTTCCTCTTTGAGTTCTTGGTAGAGCCACAATGAAATCCATGCTAACATCCTCCCAAGGCTGCAATGGTACCGGAAGTGGAGTATGCAAACCTTGATGGAAATAGCTTTTTAATCTTTGACAAGTTGCACACCTCGATGATAACATGCACATCTCCACTCATCTTTGGCCAATAGAAATGCTCTTGAAGAACCTTAAGAGTTTTGTTAATACCAAAATGACCAGCCAATTCTCCACCATGCGCTTCTCGAATCAGCAATTCGCGAAAAGAACTCTTCGGCACACATAATTGATTTCCTTTAAAAGGAAACCCATATTGCAAAGAATATATACCTTGAACTCCCTGCTTGCAATTGTTGATGATAGAGGACAATTCCGCATCTTTAGAATAAAGTTCTTTCATTGATTGAAATCCGAGAATCCTAGAGTCCAAAACTGCAAGCATAGAATATCTTCTCGACAAAGCATCTGCTATAACATTAGTGTGCCCCGGTTTATATTTTGAGACGAAAGAAAAGGATTGAAGAAATTCTACCCATTTTGCATGTCTCGAATTAAGCTTGCGTTGGCCACTAATAAACTTAAGCGCCTCATGATCAGAATGAAGGACAAATTACTTTGGCCTCAAATAATGACTCCAATGATCAAGAGCTCGGACAATGGCATAGAACTCTTTGTCATAAGTTGAATAATTCCTCTTGGAATCAGATAACTTCTCACTGAAATATGCCAATGGTTTTTGTGCTTGCACCAGAATAGCACTAATACCAACTCCGCTTGCATCACACTCGACTTCAAATACTTTATCAAAATCGGGAAGTGCAAGAATAGGGGACTCACAAAGTTTCGCTTGATTATGTCAAAGGCGTTTTGAGCAGCCTTTGTCCATTCAAAAGCACCATTCTTCATGCATTCAGTTATAGGAGCCATGATGGTACTAAAGTTTTTAACAAAACGTCGATAGAAAGAAACAAGTCCATGAAAACTTCTTACATCGAAATGGACGTCGGAACGGCCAAGTCTTCATAGCTTCCACCTTGGTTTGATCAACAGAGATTCCATCTTTGGAAACCACATAACCAAGAAACACAATGCTCGGAGAGAAGAACTCACATTTCTCCATTATAGCATACAGTTTTTGATCTCTCAAGACATTGAAGACTTGTTTTAAATGAGAGATATGCTCCTCCTCGTTCCTGCTATAAACAAGAATATCGTTGAAATGAACAATGACAAATCGACCAATAAAGGAACGAAGAATCTCATTCATAAGTCTCATGAAGGTACTTGGAGCATTAGATAATCCGAATGGCATAACCAACCACTCATAAAGGCCTCCCTTGGTCTTGAAAGCCGTCTTCCATTCATCTTCTTCTCGCATTCTGATTTGATGATAATCACTCCGCAAATCTATCTTTGAAAACATAGAAGAACCGTATAATTCGTCAAGCATATCATCAAGTCTAGGTATAGGGTACCTATACTTAATGGTTATGTTGTTGATGGCCCAACTATCTACACACATTCGATATGTACCATCCTTCTTAGGCACAAGTAGAGCCGGAACAGAACAAGGACTCATGCTTTCTTGAACGTATCCTTTCAAGATAAGTTCCTCGACTTGTCTTTGCAACTCCTTTGCATCCTCTGGATTGCATTGGGGATCAAATCAATTTGATGCTCAATACCTCTTATGGGAGGTAATCTAAGTGGCAAATTCTCCGGAAACACATCTGCAAATTCTTTCAACAGACAATGCATTTTTGGATGTATGGGTCGCTCCATCTCACTCTTTTTCTCGACCACAAGCAAAGAAAAAACATTCTTTTGTTTGCTAATGGCTCTCTCAACCTGTGTCTCACTCAAGAACAGATTTTCCTTACAAGTGTTTCCCTCCCCAGGTTGATTATTATGTATCGAATAAGGACTTAATGGTAAAAGAGTAATGCATTTTTGTTCCTTATGAAAAGAGTATGTGTTTTTCCGACCATCATGCATAGCATTTATATCAAATTGCCACGGTTTACCCAATAACAAGTGGCATGCCTCCATAGGAATCACATCACATACAACCTCATCTCGATAGTTCTGCCCAATCGAAAATGTTATAAGAACGCATTTGGTTACCTTGAGTTCATTCCTTTAATTGAGCCATTGGAGCTGGTATGGTTGAGGATGTTTTGTTGTTGGAAGCTTCAACTTGTCAACAAGAGTTGTCAAAGCAACATTGGTGCAGCTCTCACCATCGATGATCACCGAACACAGTTTTCCATTAATAGTGCAACGTGTGTGAAATATATTCTCCCTTTGCTCTTTATTAGGAGAAACTTCAACATGCAATGCTCTTCGGATGGATGATCAACAGCTCACCATCATCGGCTTTCTCCTCAACTTCTTCTTCCCGATCAGATTCGAAAATCTTTTGGTCTTCATTGTCATCAGCCTCTTGAAGCGCCGAATTGATCTCCTCAATTTCTTGAAGTGTCATAACTCTCCAATTTGGACAATTTGCTTGTAAATGCCTAAAACGATGGCACTTAAAACATTTCCTTGCTTCACCTTCAAGCTTCTTTTGGAATTCTTGGGAAGGCTCGACATTCTTTCCCCTGCCTTTGTCTTTTGTCGACGAACTCTCGCCCTTGCTTGAGGAAGAACCCTTAAAATAGGATGTCGCCTTTGTTGAGGTTCTGAAGGAAAACCTCTTGCTCTTCAATTGTTTTTCGACTTTTATGGCTAACTTGCATACGTCTTCAAAGGACCAATATGGTTGAAGTTTAACCATATCAGCAATTTCTCGATTCATGCTGCCAAGAAAACGAGCGATGGTTTGCTCGGGAACTTCTGGAACTTCACTCCTCATTTTGAGTTGTTTAAACTCACGTATGTATTCTTCAACGCTCATCCCATGTTGTCTTAGGGAGTTCAGTTTGAGGTAGAGATCTTGCTTATAGTTGTCGGGCAAGAACCTCTTCTTCATCAACTTCTTGAGTTTTTCCCAAGACTTGATTCGGCCTTTTCCTTCCCTTGCTCGTTGATGCTTTAGATTCTCCCACCATAGAGAAGCATATTTGGTCAACTTTAGGACAGCAACCTTACATTTCTTCTCATCCGAATAGGATTTGAAGTCAAAAATTCATTCGGTTTTGTGTAGCCAATCTACAAAGTCGTCGGGATTAAGATTACTGTCAAACTCGGGGACCTCCACTTTAATATCTCTTTCATCCTCCTTATGCCTCCCTCTCCATCTTCGTCTTCAAATTGGAGATTCAGAATCACTAGAGTGCAGAATCGTTCGGTTGTCTCCAGTGGACTCGGAATCGCCATCAGAATTTTGACGAGATTTAGAATCATCACGCCGATGCCGTTCATTGGGACGCCTTGCTGGTTGTCCTTGTCTCGCCAGATCCTCTAGAAGAATGAGGACTCGCTCCATTTGTTGTTGAAGATTTTGAATTGCACGATCTCGCCTTTCGTTGTGCGCTTGCTCCAGAGTCAAGCCTCTAGGAAATTGTTCATCCATATGGAATTTGTAACAAAAGAAAGAAATGAATCACTCAAATGAGTTGAACCTTGAGCTCTGATACCAATAATTTGATGCGTGATGGGGTGAGTGATTCTAGAACGGATTTTTTTTAGAGGGTATTTTTACGGTTAAGTGTATGGAGTAGTGTATACAAGGAAGAAACGAAAAGGAATAAGAGAAGACAAAACAATCTCCTCCCAAGGTATAAAGGCCACGCCACCAACCAGAAGAGGATCGAGATCTACGAAGCTCACCACTAAGGCCTAAAGCTTCCACCAGCCAAGGATAAAGGGCTTCTTGGCTCACCACCAAGGAGTGATCTACGCTCCAAGGATAAAGAAACCGAAAGGAGTTATCCACTCTCCAAAGGAATTCACTCAAGTTGAGGAAATCTCACAATTCTCATTCATGAAATTCGTATCTCTCATACATTGGATAGTTTCCCCTATTTATAAGAGGATTTTAGCCTTAGGAAATATTAAAAACAAACTTTAATGACCTAGGAACTGAAACGTTCGACTCTCGAGCTACATAAAAATAAAAGCAGCTGGGAACGAAATAAAAAGCCTTTATCACAGGAACTAAATGCTATAATAAAAAGCCTTTACTATCACGGGAACTAAATGCCATAATAAAAAGCATTTACTATCATGAGAACTAAATGCCATAATAAAAAGCCTTTACTATCACGGGAACTAAATGCCATTTAATCTTCGGCCTTCCACATTCTCGAACCGTTAGCTTTCCGTGTTCTTGAACCTTTGGCTTTCCCAAAATTCGAGCTCCTCCCATGACCAGAAAATAATCCTTCTAAAGCTTCTTCAATTGGTCATACAAGACATCTAAAATGGCCTCCCATTGATATCTATTCATATACTGCAAAGTAATTAACATTATTCATTTAAAATGATCCATCGAAGCACATAATGCCCAACTTCTTTATTGGCTTGGATAAGCATCGATGGTTCTGAGTTGGTCCATGGAGCTACGTTGGATGCTCCCGCATCATCTGTCAAGTCTCTTTTTAACCAACTCTGCCCCCTCCCTATTATTTGTCCATGTGAATGCACAGCCTTGACATTCTACATCCATTAGGGATAGATCATTGATCATGGTTCTAAACGCTGCAATTCTTCTATTATCTGCTTCCTTTTTTCCCACTTTCTCCCATGCATACAGAATCTCATGTCTCCTATGTAGATCCAGGGAAGAGAAGACAAAGGCTTAACATTTCCCAGCACATGCCATAATTCCAGACGCTCACCAAAATTAGTAGATGCATGGACAAAGGTGATCTGCATTAGCTGTTTACTTTCAGGATCAATACATTGCACGTCTATGAGTTGTTTAGAACTTGCATTTACCTTTAAATCAATTTCCTCTTGCCACATGATTGCCAAACCTCCTGCTATTCCTGTTGGATTAACCAAGTGTAGTTTCTGAAACTGAAGTTTTTTACAAATCTTTTCCACCATGACTGCTTTATTTTTTGTCTCCATGAGGAAGAGTAGCTTAGGCCTTTCAAGAGCTATTAAAGCTCTTAATTCTTGGATTGTCAGGGGGTTGCCCAGCCCCTAACAATTCCAACTAACTATTTTCATGGCTTCTGTAGTGGCTTATTAGGGCTAGCCACCAAAGCCCATTCATGGCCTTCTTGGACCAGTTGCACTGGGGTCTCCATGTGTCACGCCCCGATCCTCAGGCACGCACACATCCCTTAAATTTGGTCGATTTTAAAATGCGATATCCCAGGACTATGTATCGCCGACCCTTTCATTCATTTATGCACATGCGGAAACAGTTATAAATCCCCAGACAATAAAACAATGGGATAGAAAAGTAGGCCATATATTTCTCATTCTAAAAATTTACAGTCACCTCTTTTTACACGCATCTCATAGTATTCTACAATACTATATATACGTAAGTCTAATCTAGCATCTATTCACATGCAGACATGGGTTGACAAGACAGGACGGGATCTCGGTCCTCATCCAGGTCGTACTCGGGGTCATCCTCGGGGTCCTCCTCCACGTACTCCTCTTCAGGTTCCTCAACAGGGATCTCCTCATCAGATTCATGCTCCTTAGGCTCCTCATCCAGGTCCTGAAATGGTTATTCAATAACCACTGAGACCATGTTTCAGCAAGTTCTACCCCCTAAGACCCGATTAGCAAATTAATACACCTTAGGGCTGCCTATGCACAACATGAGTCAGAGGACTTACCTTGGCCTCAGATTCCACCTGCATATTAGTACAGATTAAATAGGCACCCAAGCAATTACATCACAGATCGAAGCATCGATCAAATCGACTTAGTCGATTATATGTCAACAAGACCACTCACGGTCATTTCCACTATTCCAACCAATTTACAACATCAATTCAAGGTAATGATCAATCGACTTAGTCGATTACGTCTCAATCAACCATTCACCGATCATTCCATTCAATCAATCAATCCACAACATCAAATCAAGACAACGATCAATCGACCTAGTCGATTATATATCAACAAGACCACTTCTGGTCATTTCAACTATTCCAATTCAATTCTCAATTATGAATCACGGTCCTTAGGACACAACTTAATTATAGGTGATAATCACGGCCCCACCGAGCAATTTTCTTAGATTTAGTGGCATCACGGCCCCACTCGGCAATGTTATATGTAGTGGCATCACGGCCCCACTCGGCAACTTTTAATATGTAGTGGCATCACGGCCCCACTCGGCGAAGTTATATGTAGTGACATTACGGCCCCACTCGGCAATTTTCAATATGAAGTGGCATTATCAACCGATGCCCGGTTATTCCTCAATTAATAACCAAAGATGATTCAATTTAGGAATAAATCCTAAAATCACTGATAAATCAATTTAGCACAAAATCAAGCTCAATTAAATAAACAGACTGTACCATGACAATTAGCACGAAATTTCGGTCGCTGGCTATCTCAGCCTTAATTTCCGAAAATAAATAAATAATTAATTAATTTCGAAAATTAATTAATAAATATTAAAAATTCAATTTAGCTCAAAATAAAGCCCAATTAAATAAACGGGCTGCACCACGATCATCAGCATAAAATTCCGGGCACTGACCATCCCAGTTGAATTTTCGAAAAATAAATAATTAAATAATTAATTTCGAAAATTAATGTTTAATTCCTAAAAATACCATTTAGGCCCGAATTGCCTAATTAACACCCAATAAGGGTCGGAAAAAATCCCACGAAGCATCCAATAAATACTAAGACATGCTTACTAATTAAATGCACAATCAATTTAATTAACATGCATCAATGAGTCTTTAATTTAATTACTTTAATCTAATCTATCCACCTAATTTCAATTAATTAAATCTAATCAACCTTTAAGTATAATTAGCAAACTAAGAAGGCATTAGTGAGCAAAACTCACTTGATAAACGCGAAGATCAGAAACCGCGACGGCGACACGACGGTGGCGAACTTGGGCCGACTTGCTTCACGGGCCCAAGATGGGCTAGACTTGCTGGGCCACGCTGGACTGGGCTGACCTGAAGGAGCTGTACAAACTGTTAAAATCATGGGCCGAATTACTGCTGAAGGATGGGCCAAATGCTGGGCTGTAATGCGCTGGACTTGCTGGCCGAAATTGCTAGATCCGTGGGCTGGAGACACTGGAATCTGCTGGCTTTGCTGGGCCCGAAGACTGGATTCTATTGGGCCAAGGAAATGCGTGAACTGCAGGTGACGATGGTGAGCTGGTAGAGAAGAAATCATGGACTACTGCTTCGCCCAGTGCTGCCCGCGTGAGGAAGGAACACGGGTCAACATAGGGCTTCGGTCTTCAATTGAGCTGAATGAAGAAGGAGAGGAGCAGCTTCGTCTGAGCTGCGAGAGACGCACGCTAGCTTCGGTCTTCAAGGCTGATTGATGACCGGACGCGCTGGCATCCAAGGAACGAACAGAGAGGGGATGATGGCAGATGGAGAAGCAGACGAGTGGTAGCAAGCTAAGCAGAAATTGAAGACATTGGAGCGGTGCTTCTTCAGTCAAGTTGACTGAGTGTGAGGGAGAAACAGACAAGCGGCGAGCGGCTTCGGTGGACGCGGCTTCAAGGGGTCAACAAATCGCCTGGGAGCTTTACTGTGTTGACCCCCTGAGTGGGGTTCTTCGGTGGGGAACAAAAATTGGTGGACGGCGTGGGAGCTTGGGGTTTCGGTGAGTGGTGCTGTTCATGGGAAAAGATGAAGGAAATCCAAAGAAGCAAATGAAGGGGTGAAGAAGCGAGTGAGGAAATTGGTGAAATGGCTGAGGGAAATCAACAAAGAAAAGTGAAAGAGAAGCATATGTGCGAAGGAGGGTGTCGGCTAAGAAACGTGCAAGGAAAGCCAAGGTGGAGGGCCCCCCCTTAGCTTGATCTTTCCACAAAAATCTCCCATACTCACTCTAGGCCAAGCATTTATTCTTTGGCTGCCATTGAACCACCCAAGCTCCTTCTTGGACATGTGAATTGGTCCAAAATGGCTAGTGGGATGGGGGCACACGAAATTGCTTGATACCTCCTCCAATTGATCACTCATTTCTTCTCAATTTAACCTTGTAAGGCCTCAATAAATCCAAGTGATGCCTCAATGCTTCAATTGAATATTCTCCTCATCCAATAACCCATATTGCATCCCGATTTCACAATAAAAACGGTCCTCTACAAAATTCCGATTAAAACGGCCCTATTTATACAGTCGAAATTAAATCCCGAAAATTTGGATGTCACACCATGAGTTCTATTTCATCTGTAATGATTGGGGGTGTTGCTAGTAGGCATTTCTGTTTTTTGGCCTTTTGTACTTTCATAGACTTCTTGCTGCTGTTCGCAACTTTTGATAACAAAGGTTTCTGAATTTTAGTGTGTAGTACCTGTTTTCCACAATCTCGGACTCCTGCTGCAATAGGTACTTCTGCTAGGTTTTCCTCCTTGTCTGGGCTGCCTACTGTTCGCTTTTTGCTGCATGCTACTATTTGCAAATTTGATACTGGCTCTTGATCACTTAAGTGCATACCCCTCAGTGGATTGGATTGAACAGGTATAGTTTCTTCCACTACTAATTCTTCCTCCATATTCCCATAAAATGCATCCCAATAGGGACTATGATCACTTGTTTCTGCCTTCAACCAGGGTCCATATAACCCTTTTTTGTTCATTGCCCAAGGTGAGTTTGCATATGGAATCTCAAGACAGTCAGTTGCATAGTGGCCAATTCGGCCACAAGAGAAACAAAAATGTGGGAGGCGCTCATACTTGAACTCCACCCAAAGCCAGCTATTGCCAATATCCATAATAGCTCCCGATTTCAAAGGTGAGTTCAGATCAATCTCAACTCTAACTGTTCCTCCTCTATTTTGAGCAGTAGTTGTTGAGTCGAGTTGAACTTCTTTTACATTTCCCACCCTTTTCCCCAAATCATTAAACACTTTTTCTATTCTCCACCCAGGTGGAACTCCTCCAATACGCACCCAGAATCGTCCTTAATGAAATCATAGCAAGTGCTCGAACTTCGGGAGACACTGTTTTGAGAACAATCGACTCGTGGAGTAAGACCAAGGTGAGTTCCTCTTGATTCGCTGCTTTTCCTCCTCCGTTGGGAACACAAAGCTGAATAGCCTCGGTTCCTTCTGGGAACATATAACCTCTTCTGATTTCCATGCTTTTTTCATTGTAGTGACGAAGGCTGGATAGTTCACGTTTGGTTTAGAATACAATTTTCCGAAGAGAGTTCGACTACATTCCTCTCGAATCTGTTGAGGTATTTCATCAGACACCTGGACTACATCTTCTTCAGACCACAAATGCCCCAGACTTTTACATAATGCTGCCACTCTCATCTTATTTTCCTCCATACTCTCCATTTTCACTAACTTTGAAATCTTTTTCCAGTGTTGTCTTAGATCCAGACTATCCGCATCTCCAACCTACCCAGATTCACCTTTTCCACTCCAATAACTCATCAGCCAAACGAAGACAAATTGAAGAGACTGATTGGAACATACAATAATAGAACTTGTACAATTTCAACGGCTCTTCCTGAGTTTTGACCTTTGAATTATAGTTATGTTTCTCACTACTATTTCCTATCAAATCACATGAAAGAAAAATAATATTGCAAAATTATTCCCAAAAAAACGAAAAAAAAAAAATTCTTGAGCCAGATATTCCTTTGTCCACCGTGAAGAAGATTTTCAGCAAAAAATTGAAATAGCAGTATATTTTCTTGACATACTCGCATGATATTACGGTAGACTAATTATTAAATTGAAAACACCCAACTCAATTTGACATTGATATGAGGGCGAATCCCAGCAAAATAGCATTCAATCAAACGGGTATGAATCCAATGCCAAAATCAATACACCTCGTGTACACATGCAAAACAACTAATGCGATTGAAATATTGAGTTGGTGCTACGAGTTCAATGAAGATAAAACTCCATTAATCATGATAAAGTACCTCAAGCAACTTATACATTTTTTTTTTTGGCCGAAGTTCACACGTAATTTACAATGGCCTCCATTGATATACATTTTCGTGAATCCCTCTCCGAATAACTTGATGTTTTGTTTGACTTTCTAATGAACTCTTTCTTTTTAGACGACTTTGGGTTATAATTGAAAATTTTAGGATGGATTAGAGATGAGATCGGTCTTTCAAACCGGTTCTGATTTTTACCCTAATAAATTTGGCGGACCAAAACATAAAAGAGAAAAGAAAGTGCATATAAATATTATTACTATTTTATAAATAGAGGAGACTATAATTGTTTCAAAAAGTGAAGTATAGCCCGTGATTCCCAGGGTTCCCATCTGTAATTGTGTTATCCCCTAAAGCCAGACATAGGTCATGTACCTACGCAATGACAAGCCTATGATGGGAAAGCATAAAATAAAATTTACCCTCACAGACATTTTACGTATTTGTAGGCTTAGAAACAAGTGATTGAACTTAGTCAATCTTCTGAGTTTTTCAGAGACGCGTCTGCTAGATTAGATTCGAAAGCGCAAAAAAAGGCCAAGTTGGAGCGTAGTTCGAGTCATTGCAAGTTTATCAATTAAGGAACATATACAGACACATCTCCAAATGGTTCGAGAATAGAAAAGATACGAGCATTTGGAGGCAGAGGCAAAAGAACACTCGGATCGGAAATTATAGTCAGTCATCATGAAGAGGATTATGGTATGCAGCGACATGCGATATTTTACTTCAAAACATCTTCCTAATACTCAAGAAATATTTTGTTGTGTGTTTCTTTTCTAATTGGTCAAAAAAGTGTAGGAAAACAAAATTACATTCAAATGACTGATTCATTACGAAAACGACTTACACTATCTGCTAATTGAGAGGTCCGACGAGGTTCATGAGTGCTAATTCTATGTGAGCAATTGACTTTTTCTCTTTCGTCATCCCACTATTTAATTAAAGAAAAGAACAACTACTTCGATTTAAAAAAAACAAAAATGAAAAATTACCGATTATCAATCCAGAATTGAGAATAATCAAACCAAGGGGACACCCTCAATAATTAGACGATAGAAAAAACAAATATTTCTGTCCTGTCCAGTTAATTCGCAAGGAATTTTGACATGAGGCACAAAAAATTTGGCCTATAGAGAGAAGTGTTGTTATGGCAAAAAAGAAGAAGAACATGGACATGCTTAACTAATGGTCACCGTTATTATTGCAAGTAACAGTAGCATGTAAGCCATAAGATGTAATTGATAGAAGGGCTAATACCCTGAAAAACCTCAAACTGGTACACTCGTGACAAATTTACCCCAAACTATTTTTTTGACCACCAAAAACCCCAAACTGGTATACCTTTGATAAATTTACCCCAAATTGGTACATTTATGACAAATTTACCCTATGTTAGTTTTCGTTAAATTTTATTCTCAAATTATTAAGTTAAATGGCATGTGACAGTTAACCGGTATACCAATTTAGGATTTTACGCTCCGTTTGTCACAGTTTACAATTTTTGTGATTTTTTTCTGCTATTAATCCAATTTAGCAGAGGATATATTTGTCACAAATTTACCAGTTTATGGTTTTTTGCAGTCGAATAAATTAGTTTGGGGTAAATTTGTCATAAATGTACCAGTTTATGGTTTTTTATAGTTAGTCAGGGTAAATTTATCACAGGTTTATCAGTTTGGGATTTTTCATGGTCAAAAAAATAGTTTGGGGTAAATTTATTACAAGTGTACCAGTTTGGGGTTTTTCGGGGTATTAACCCTTGATAGAAAAGGTAATCGGTTTTATGCTAGAATTATAATGAAAAAAATTTCCTTCTACCACTGTTACTTTACTTCCATCATTCAAATAAATAAATAAATAAATCAGGCAAACCATGTATAAGAAATGACTCACTTGAATGTGACTAATTGACAACCCAAGAAAGGCCAATTAAAAAAAAAAAAAAAAGCGTGACAACACAAGCAAAACAAGGCTCTCAAGGGTGATGGGTCTCAAGATAGGTCAGTACTCATTTGAAACATGGAACCTACCACGTCAAGGTTGATTTTCCATTTGTAAAATTGGGAATTGACCCTATTGACCCTAAAATACCTGATCAATCCGGTTCCAAAGTCATTCTGGGACTAGTCGAGTGTTGCTTTTCGGTTTCTTCTATTCTAGGTTGGTTTAGTTTATTAATATGGTGGAGGATTTTGTTACAGAAATTAGATGGAATGTTTGGTGGTTTGACCGCTTTCTTGCTGGTACGTTGCCATCTTTTACTACTTGATTACAGACTTCATGTACGCATTAAGCTCAAGAGTGGCATGAAAGTTGCAAATACCCATCAGTGTTAATGTATGCTTGATGCCATGTACTGTTTTAACTTATAAGAAAGCACATGAATTTCCACGTGAAGCATATGGTAGGAGACATCATGTGAACAATAGATAATAGAAACTCGTGTTTATAATTCATTCAACAGAACTATTTTCATATTTTCTATCCTGAATGCTTGACAATATCTAAAAGAAAGGACCAGTAATAAGTAAAGAACTAGACTGGTTCCTTCAGGCTGGTTTGGTCTTGTTCAACACAAGAAATCAGAAACTGAACTACTGAATTAGTTATTGCTGTTTTCAAAAGTTTGGAACTGGATTAGTCCCATGGGAACCACCCAAAACCAGCTTGTTCAGTTCGGTTCAACTTAAGACCAACGCTTACCCTTGTAAGGACCTATCATCCATTCCCATGAGAAAGCAAGCAAAGAATGCTTCTAAAAAACTAAGTCACCGGTTTAACTTGAATGACCATCTAGAAAGAAGGAAAGAGAACCTGGAAAGAGGAGGTGGCAGTGCCAAACAAGAAGGAAGGAGGGAATTGGCCTCTGTGGACGGTGGTTCTTGAGCTTGTGAGTCGCAAGAAGAGACCATGTATCAAAAGAAGACGAAGAAGAATAGAACAAGGTTGTGATCTCATCCTTTCCTTTTCTTTTTCTTGGGTTTTGTGGATATGAATGGGAGGGGCGTGGTGGGTTTTATATAGGCAACGATTCTTGGAAATAACTGCCAACGTCCCCAAATAGAAAGGCATTTAATTAAACGGGTATGAATTTAATCCCAGAATAACGACTGCGTCCATTTATCATGTTGAAGTACGCACATGATTTACATTGGCCTCTGTTTATATGAAGTTTCCTAATCCCGTACTGAATAACTTGATGTATTAATTGAATTTTAACGTATTTTTTTCGAATCTCGTTTTGCTTTCCACCCTAACAAATTTTGGTGGGCCAAAAAAAGAAAAGGAAAGAAAGCTCTCACAAACATGATAGCTATTTTTTAGGTAGAAAAAGACTAGCAGTGTTTCGAAAGCGAAGTGTAGCACATGATTCACACATTTTCCCATGATCCGCATCTACAAGTCATGATGTTTCCCCCAAATAAGACATGTTTCATGTACGCAATTGCAAGCATTCTAAAATGGGATATGATAAATAAACTTTCTTAGATATTATGTACCATACCAATAATTGCCTACACATTATTTTTTATTTTTAATCAACCGCCACATGGAGAAATTTCAAGTAGCCGGGTGATAATTTAATACCCTATATATAGATGATGATCCCTAATGTTTACAGTTCTGGGAACTGGTCATGACAGCCAATGAAGGACATTTTCCAAGAGAAAACGGATCAAATTTTCGTCCATTATCTTAGTTGTCCCAATCCCGGCACTTGTTTCAAAGCCTGAGTTTGAAAAGTCCAACATCCAAATAATATATGTTGGATTCAATGCATATGACACGAATATCGAGAACCAAAAAACATAGAGGGTCAAATTTCGAAAGTACACGAGGATATGGAATGTGGTAATTTGTCAACAAGAGAATGCATGACTCTTGAAAAGGCCAAATATTGAAGAGAAGTACAATTTCTTATGTAACGAGTTTAACAGATCCTTTTAATCGTATGAAAATAGCAGAACTAACGCCATGACAAAGAATATTGTTTTCAAACCCAACAATAAAAACACACAACATTTGGCCCGTGTGACAAGAATAGCATTGATTACGAAAGAATCTATTTTGGAAAAATATTCTCAACACTCATTTTAGGGAGAGAGTATTTTGATGCTTGTTTAGAAAAAATAATGTCATTGCAATTTGATGAGGCACCATGAAATTGATTATGAGATGAAAGTGGATTGTATTTGGGGGACTAAGAATATGTTAATGGCCGTTATTACTTGTTAGCATAGTGAGGGGTTTTTTTTTTTTTTTTTTTGGTCAGAAAAATAGATACTATATTGAGGAACTAAAGTAAGTACAACCCGTAGCAATGGCATCAGCACAAACAAGATCAAGAAGGTGGAAAAACGGCCCAATTTTGGTTTGGTGAAGCTCGTCCGTGGGCCTTTGCACCCCAATTAGTGACCACATTTGCTTCACGATGACAGAAGCCCGGGGTGAGATTAGGGAAAAGAGAAAGCAGAAAGGCAGCTTCGGAGAATAGACTCCTCTCCTCCCAGGGCGGCTGTTGTTGTCGATTCAATGTTTCAACAAGAGCATATTGTCTGATTCAACGAGCACAGTGGCATGAGAGAAGCCTTGACCAAGCAAATGTCGGAGAACAAGCGAAAACGCCTGGATCTCCACCTGTAGTGCTGAGGTTGCAGCAAAGCTTTTGGAAAAACCATTGATAAGTCTTCCCTGATGATCTCGACAAACGCAAGCTAGGGCCCCTAAATTACTTCCTGGATGATGAGAACCATCAATACCTTTAAGACCCCTAGATCTGGTGGTCGCCATAGAGATCCCCTATTCTGAAGTGATTGGCTCTTGCAAATCAAAGATCGAGCAGAGGCCCGAGCTACGTGGGATTGAGCAAGTGCTTCCTCGGCCACGTGAATCGGATCGGGAGTCTTATGGTTGAAAATGAAGGCATTTCGAGCACGCTAGATCTGCCAAAGAATATTGGCAATAGTTGCCAGACCAGGTAAGAGGCCCTGTTTGCTGACTTTCTCCATGATCCAGTCGTCAATATGTTGAATGCCCTAATGTGAAATATGAATATCAATTTGGGGATGAAGCCACACATGCTTAGTCCATGGACAGAATAGGAACACATGTTCTAGGGTTTCTGGGGTCTTTTGATTGCATAATGTACATCATGGATTGTCAATGATCTGTTGATTGTGCAGATTCGCTCTTGTTGCTAAAACACACATGAAATTACGAACCTTAGGGGCAGTTTGCATTCTCCATAATTTTCGCCATAGCCAGGTTGGGTGCTGATAAGAGGTTGAAGCTGCTCTGTTGATGTGATTACTTGCTGTTTGTTTTAACCGTATAATCTCCATGATTGGTAGCAATCCATATTAGTTTATCCTTGGCAAAATTAGGTCTTATCAAAATAGTTGCAATCTGGTTAAACACCTATGAGTCAAAAAATATGTGAAGCAGATTGTACTTCCAGGTGTTGGTGGTGTGACCTATAAAGTCAGCCACCAATTGTGGTTCTTCTCGGAGAGGAGATCCACTTAGTCTTCCAATAGGTAGCCATTGATCTTCCCTTATTCTAATCGATCACCCATCTCCTACTGACCAACAAACAGAGGGTAAAATGGCATCCCTTCCACTCAAAATACTCTGCCAGCCCCAGGATGGGCGAGAGCCTTTTTCTGTAGTATTGAAATTCGATGAATGAAAATATAATCCTTTAAAAACTTTACCCCATAAAGATGAAGGCTGATGAAGAAGACACCATGCTTGTTTACCAAGCATGGCCATATTAAAACTGATAAGATCCTGAAACCCTAAACCACCAACATCCTTTCTTTGCTCCAGTACTTCCCTATTTTGCCAATGGATTCCTGCTTTGTTTCTATCAGTCTACCACCAGAATCGTGCAATTTGCTGTTCAATAGATTTGCAAAGAAAGATAAGTAATTTAAATATAGACATGGCATACTGTGGTATGGCTTGTGCCATAGTCTTGAGAAGAATCTCTTCCCTAGCCTTTGAGAAGAGATTTTCCTTCCAACCTTCCAGTTTTGCATGAATTCTACCCGGGATCCACGAGAACATATCCTTTTTCGAGCGCCCCCAATCAGATGGTATTCCTAAATATTTATCACATCTTTGCACTATTAGTACTCTAAGCGCCTTGGCCATATTTTCCTATAAAGTAGTAGGGCAATTTTTGCTAAAATAAATTCCAGATTTGTTGCGATAACTTCTTGGCCCATTGCTAAGCAATACTGATTCAAAACATTCGATAAATTTTGACGTTCATGAATTGTTCAATTAAGAAAGAATATAACGTCATTTGCAAATAATAGATGTGATAGAGTCGAACACCATCTGTTGAGTTTGATACCCTTAAGAGCACCCATATCCATTGCATAGTGAATAAGATAAGATAATAGGTTCGCCATAAGGATAAAAGGATATGGGGATAGAGGATCTCCCTAGTGAAGGCCTTTGGTAGGATGGAAAGGTCGTAGATGCTTGCCATTCATGCTGATACATGAGGATGTTGTGGTGATACATTGCATGACCAACCTAATCCAATGTGAATGAAATCCTATTTGTGTAGATAATCATGTAGAAAATCCCATTTGACTCTATCGTAGGCCTTCCACATATCCATCTTAAGAACATCTTGAAACTGTCGCTTCCTCCTCTTTGATTTAAGTTGATGAAGAACCTCCTGAACTAGTAAGATGTTGTCCTGTATCTATCGACCACTCACAAAGGCGCATTGTTCCTCATAAATTAGAGTTGGTAACATAGGCGTTAGTTTATTAGCAAGCACCTTAGAGATTATTTTGTAGGCATAGTTACACAAGTTGATAGGGCGATATTGATCTAGGCATTCGGGGTGAGGGATTTTAGGAATCAAGGCAATAATAGTCTTATTTAAAGCTAAAGGTAACCAACCTGAGATAAAGAAATTCTGAATCACTTTGAAGAGATCATCTTTAATAATGTTCTAATGATTCTGATAAAATAAACCATTCAGCCCATCTAGACCAAGAGCTTTGTTGGCTCCTAACTGAAATGTAGCTTGTTGCACCTCTTCAAAAGTCAGCGTTGCTATTAATACATTGTTCATTTTTGTCGTCACCACACTAGGGCACTGATCTAAGATAGGTCCATAGTTGTGACTACCCATTGTGGTATATAACGTCGAAAATAAGGTAGTTGTCATGTCTTTCAGCTTGCTAGGGTCCCTGACCCAAATGCCATTTTCATCCCTTAGCATGCCTATCCGATTCCTTTGCCTCCTCTAAATTGTAGTGGCGTGAAAAAATTTTGTGTTCCAATTGCCCCAACCAATTTATGCTAGATCTCATGGCCCAAAACTATTCTTCACACTGCCATGCCCTGTGTATTTCTTCCTTCAAAGCCATGACGGTGGATTTATCATAAAATGTAGTCGTCTGGTTAGTGAGGTGCTATAACTGTTGCTGCAGAGTTGATGGTAAAATTAGGAAATATTTGAAAATTCCCTACCATAGTTTTCTTCTAGAATAGAAGTTGGTTAAATTGGGTAATATTCGAATTTTCCCTAAACTAATTTTCTTACAAAGTGGGAGTTGTTGGTAAAATTTGGTAATGTTCAAATAATATGCATGGGAAGTTTATAGAGTTGGGTAATATTCGAATAAAATTCTGCCTAAGACATTGAAAGTTCCTTAGAATAGTTTCCTTATAAAGTGGGAGTAGTTTGTAAAATTAACAAATATTCGAAAAATTCCAAAAAATGGCTTCCTTGTAAAGTGGAATCTTGGTAATATTGGGTAGTATTTGACTAAATTCCCTAAAATAGTTTCTTTATAAAATGGGAGCAATTGCGAAATTATTTGAATAAAATCCCCTAAAAGAGTTGTTTCCTTATAAAGTTGGTGTAGTTGGTAAAATTGGGTAATATTTGAATAAAATTATGGAAATTGTAAAGTAGAAGTGAAAGTAGTCACTAGATTGGGTGATATTTGAAAATTAAAACCTCGTTATAAAGTCGATCCCTTCACCGATGGAAACCCCCGTTTCCTATTAAATGCAATATTGATGGGGCTTTTTTACCAGGGACCGAAAGGCATGGTCGAATGTATTTATAGAAATTTTGAAGGAAAACTCACTGTATGTTCACTAAATTGGAGATCTTCGATTATTCTGGCCATCCAACATTGAAAATTTCACCTCCAAAGACATGGATGGAGCGTCACCTCTTTGCGGTTCTTCAAGGTCTGTTTTCTTGATGCCCTAATGCCTCTCTCCAACATGTATGCCTCTAGCGGCTGACCGGGCTGCCAAAGCCCATAGGGTTCATCCGACAAGCTTATTTTTCCTCCCCCTCTCTTTCAGGATATTGTTTATGCGACGCTTTAGTCTTAGGATGTACTTTTCCTTTAATATAATCTATCAGTATTTTCGACCAAAAAAAAAAGTCGACGCAGCAGATTTTTAACTGCACTTAATAATGCACAATGCATATAGAGGTAAGAACAAACGATAAAGAGAAACATAGAAAGGTACACAAGTACTCCATATGGAAACAATGGAATCCATAAATTTTCGTAACGAACAGAAAATATTTATTATATACACTCAAAAGATTCTTCACCAAACTTCACTAACCATCATAGTACTTCACAATGATGATATCCCTAAACCAATTCACGCTTATCCTTGTCCTATTACTTTCCTTCCTATCCTCCCTTCGACCATTGCAAGCCACTCTATTCATGTTGAATCATGCTCACACTATCAACAACTTGCCAGGTGACTTCACATTACATTGCAAATCCAAATTGCAAATCCAAAGACAACGATCTTGGAGCTTAGACCCTCCACACAAATGAGGAGCAATTGATTCATTTTCAGCTTCAATTCTTCAAGAGGACCCCCTTCTTCTGCTCCACCCAGTGGGAGGGGCGATAAGCATTTTGACGCATTCTGAGTGCAACGGGACGAGATAAGACGTGGGATTGCCATTGGTCTGTGCGAGACGAAGGGTTTTACTTCAGCAACAATAACATCACATGAACCGTGAGTATACATGGGCATAGAGATTGTTGTGATTGCAAAAAATAGTCTGGAATAAAGCCAACCGGACTTATATATATTTTCTATCTTTTGCAATTGCTTTCCATCGATGGAATTATCGCTGTGATTACCCATTTATGGTGTTCCTTTTATCGCAATCAAATCATGAATTTACTTGTAAGGACAATGCAAGACCGATTTGACTTGGGCCATATTAGATTTGTAAAAAACCCAAAGGTTAAACTACCTAAAAATCGCAGATATGTTTTTAGGGATAAAGTCATTAGATGTGCCAAAAAAATTTGTATGATGTTCATTTTAGTGCCAAAAGTTTTTTCCAAATCACTAAGTTATCACTTTTTTTTTTTTAAACATTTATTTAAGTGCCAATTCCGACTTGGGTCTTACACAACCTACCTATTAGAGGGGCTGCCCTTGACCAGTGGGTTTAGATGTAATTGTTTAAGAGACATTCCAAACGGTGCATCACAAAAGATGACTTGAGCATATCATCTTTAATTTCGTCTATAAGGTCCATAAATTGAGAATATGGACTCTCCTAAGTCCATACCTTGCATCACATGAGATTTTTTTGAATTTTTTTTTTATAACCTAGGCAATTCTAGGAGTTGCCACTAGCCATCGTTGGGGGGTCCGCTAGAACCCCATCAAGGTATTGGAGGACTATCTCGATTCTACGGTAACTAAAAATTTTTAAGTTTGGGAACTTGCTTATGCTAATATTTCCATTAGCGTCCTATTGGTAGCTAATAAGTTGGTTGTTTTGCTAAAGTGCTCATGCAATCTTGATTTACCATTTTTAGTTGAAAGAGTCTTAAAGTCACTAAGGACGCGTTTGATAACGTTTCTGTTCAAAAATTATTCCAGGGAACAAAAATAGAAAAAAGTATTTCTGTTCCGAGGAACAATTTTTGACCAAAAAGACGCGTTTGGTAAACTTGTTCTGGGAATAAAAAATGAATAGAAACACGTTTGGTAAGTTTATATTCTTTTTTTGTTTCTTTTAATTTTTAATATTTTTATTTTATTTTCCCTTTTTTCCTTTCTTTTTTCTTTTTTTTTCTTCTTTTGGCTGGTCGCCACTCCTCCGGCGACCGGCCAACGGAACCCCTCACCTATTGGTAGCTATAAGTCCGGTGGTTGTTTTGCTAAAGTGCCCATGCAATCTTGATTTACCATTTTTAGTTTAAAGGAAAAAGAAGAAGAAAAGAAGAAGAAAAGAGAAGAGAGAGAAAAATCTTAAAGTCACAAAAAAATGTCCATGATATTTTGGAAAACAAGAAAAAAGAACATTACCATGTAGGGCCTAAATTTTTTTTGTAGGTAGTTTAATTGAAAATCTAAATTAGTTTTAATTCTAATCTAGAAAGAGAAATTAACAAATAATGTATTTAAGTTATTTGCTACTAAAAAGTCAATTAATGGGCTAAAACATTTTGAAAATTGAAAGTGCAGAAGTGATATTAACATGTATTCTAGGGCTTTTTATGCAAAAAAATAAAATTTCGGCTGGTGGTGACTTTTTAATTAAAGTTTGATAAAAAAAGTTAACTCTAAAGTCAAAATTTTGACTTTTTGAAATCAAAGTTCAAATAACATGTAAAAGAAGTGCGATCAGGAATGACTCTTTTTGGGTTGAGAAATGGGTCATGTTGCTATTGGGAATCTAAATCTCAAGATTTTACTTTTATATGATATATCAGCTAAAAATCAGGTGTTAATAGTTGCCTATCTTTCAAAAAAAGCTCGAAGAGATGCTTTCGAACCACATCTCAAAGACTAAATAATACCTGAACTTTTAGTCCACTCCATTGGAAATGAAAAAGTAATGGAAGAATGAATCTGAAAACGACACTTGATTGGAGGCATACCTTAAATGCTTACCTCACGCCTTGGCATTTAGGGAGCATCTGTTCAACCATGTTCTCGTCATTTGATGTCTTAGTCTCTCTCTTTCTTACATGTTTTTGGATGGAAGATTTTGTTTATTTATTTATTTTTAACTAAGGGTAAGAGATACTTCACCAGTAGTGACGACGTTTCTATTGGAAGGTCGTTCCATCTAGAAATGGTATTGACCATCGGGGATGATAAAAGAGTACACTTCACTTGGAGGTCATTTGACTTAAAAAGGGCGCCTTCCTAGGCTACAAGCTGCGAGCACTTGGATGGCGAGAGCCCAAAACTACAAACCTTCATACACTTGTAAAGACTATTAAAATTGCTAATAAAAGGGAGTCATCCGAGGGTACATGTTGTGATCACTTGATCTCTTTTATGCAAACATCAAACTTATGATTTAATTTTTCTTTGGTCATCGACCTTACTTTTATTAGACATACTATTTGTTCATGCCCTTTAATTTCATTCTCTTTTGAGTACTCAGGACTCTCAAGATATTTTCAAGTGTTACCAATCTTTTTATAAGAATTTTATGGGTAAATCACATGCATTGCCCCGGTGCGAGGAGATAATCACCACTCAGGATTCATAAGGAATACTTAGGTTCAATTTGGCTAAGCAATGAATATTAATGTTTGGGTAGAGAAATGAATACTCTTCTTTGCTTGAGGATACTTCGAGCTCTATGAGAATCCACCTGAAGTTACTACAAAAAAAGTTAATTCAAGTGAAAGTAACAAAATCTATTTTGATCTTTTGCTCCAAAAATATTTCAAACATAACTTCCTAATACTTGCCCATGTGTGGGGTGGTTCTTGGCAAGGGTATTTTTTTTTTTTAAATTGCCTTTTTTGGCTGAAAGTGGCTTGCAAGATATTTAGTATTTTTGATTGAGAGAAAATATAAATGCCTTTGTCATTTCAATCCATGTGTTCAATGCAAATGAATCATATGTCCTAAGGCATGGTTTTCTTTTCACTCATCTCTCAAAAATGTTTTTAGGGATGTGTTTGGACGAAACTTGCCTTTCGTCATCTTAAGTGCTCCTACTTGGAATGTTTAATTTTGTTTTCAAAATTCATTTGTTCAAATTATCCTCCGCGGGGATTTTAATGCATGATGCATATATTAATGCATGAAAAATGTCATTCAAATTCTTAAAGATAATGATTTTTATTTGAACTTGACATCTTTTTACGACCAAAGATCTTTTTGAGGAAAAAGCTTTGAATGTTGCAAAGACATGCTTATCTGCAAAAAAAAATCATCTTTCAGTTCTTGAGAAAGGGGGACACTTAACAGCACCATGTTGATCGGTTGACCCTATAAAACTAACAAAAAAATCATGTCAATGAATATCCTTTGAAACTATAACTTGGAACAATACAACGACATACTTGTGCTTGCCCTTCCACTTATTGACTTCTCCCTATCTAAAGAAAATCATGTCAAAATTGATATTTAGAAGGTAGAATTGGAGTCGATACAATTTGTTATAATTATAGTTACAATTAATGGATCAACGAAAGCCAGTAAATTAAGATACATCTTTTTTGTTCACGTATCTCTTTTTGGATTCATGAATTTCCTAAACTTTTATGTTCACGTATCTATTGAATTCATGAATTTCCTAGATTCATGTATCTTTTAGTTCATGTATTTATAGAGTTCACGAATCTCTTGAATTAATGTATCTCTTGATTCATGAATTTCGTGGATACACGCGTCTATTTAATTTATATATCTCTTCTATACATGAACTAAAAATCTCTATAAATAGATGGGAGCATAGAGCTTCATTACGGTTTTTCGGTTTTGGTTTTTTTGACCCGATTCCAAAAGGCTTTGAAATACTTTCTACTCTTCTAATTTTTCTGAGTGTGCTAGTTCAATTGAACGGTTCGACTGAGTCCTGTTTGCATGGTGTTAATCCAAATAGGTTCGAGGTGTTGTATCTTGGGAGACATAGTTCGTGAATCTGCGGAGCACCATTGGCAGAAACTAATCGCCTTAAGGAGATTTGAATATCCGTACCTCACCTCCAATTTTATGTTATATCTTATTTTCTTCTTCTCCAAGAGTTGTAAGTTTACACAAAAAGAAGAATATTATATAGCTGTTATTGTCTTCTTTACATTGATGTTTTGATTACAACAAACAATGTGTATTCTCTGGATAAATTTCCAACAATCTTAAGGTGATTAACTTACACACTGTTTGTTGTTCTTGTCAAATTCTTGAGATGGCTAAAAACAATCAAGTGCCATTCAATGTCCCGAATGTTTTAGGAGACATTCCTATGGTCGATTCGACCGTTGCTATGGAAGATGTTTGTCGCGACCAATTTTTCGGGGTTTGAACCACCTAGGGTTTGGCTAATGGATTGTTAAGCCTAAACTTAACTTGGGCTCTCCCGAGCCCATACCAATTCACGACTTAGGTTCAAGTTTATAATATGCAAATGATTTTTCAATTAGGAGTCGCCACTAATCTATTTTTGGTGGGTCGATTAGAAACCCAAGTAAAATAACGGGAGAATTATTTTACTCCTACGAACCAGAGACTATGGGTACGGGGACTTGGTTACGCTAGAATTCTCTAACGCCCTTTCGGTACCTTTCTTTTTATTTTGAAAAATGTTTGGCAAGCAGTTTGTATTGATTTTAAACTAATTCCCTAACATGTGAGGTGGTCATACGGGTGCACAATCCACCAATTTAACACCCAGATAAACAATAAATTGGAAAAAAAAAAAAACTTACCTCAAAGCAACGAAAGCATCTGCAATGTTAAATTAAAATCCACATCAACAACCCTAGATATGGTTTCTAGTTAACACGCAATTTTTTTTTGTTTTCACTTAATTAATGAAAATCATGCAATATGCAATGCAATGTTAACTAAATGACCTAATTCTAATGACACGTAATTTTTAATTAAATGGGCCTAGCAAAAATACTAAATGACATGCATCTCAATTAATCGAACCCTAATGACGTGCATATGACACTTTTTCTTTTTCTTAAAAGAATGCATTTTATCCTAAATAATAAAACTAATTTAACCTATGACATTTTTTGTATTTTTCAAGAAATTCGAAATTAGGTGAAATGTGAAAATTACCTAATTAGATTAAGATCCTATTTAATTTATATTAGGAATTAGGTTGAGCCAAATCCTGATTTAAACTAAAATATTATCTTAACCTAAATAATCCTAAAATGCAATCTATATAATAAAATACCTAAACCTATTTAAGAAAAACATCATCTAAAGTTAAACTAAATGCAATTTTACCCTAATATGTTATGACGTGCAAAAGATGCCCTAACTCTACATGACATATGCATGATGATTTTTTGTTGTTTTTCCTTTTTCCTTTTTTAATTTCGAAATTAATTAAACATGCAATTTAAACTAGTGAAACAGAAATCTAACATCCTAAATTTATGTTTTTGGTATTTTTATTTAAGAAATTCGGAATAAATAAATTTCCTATTCTAGACATGCAAAATAACCTAAAACAAGTAATATCCTAACATGCATCTAATCTAACTCAAATATTTTTTCCTTTACAGGAGCAAACAAATAAGGCATCAAGAATAACATGGCACCAAATCAAGCAAGACGTCATCCACGTCCATTTAATTTTGGGAAATAAATTGACGAATGGTATCTCGCGCTTGAGATCGGATTGACCAATTTTTAAATAAAATCACGAATCGTATCTCGAGCGTGAGATCGGATTGGTGATTTTTCCGTACGATTGCGGGTCGTATTTCGAGCGTGAAATCGGACCGTCAATCATATGTACGTTGCGAAATTAGGAAGATTTCCTAATTTAGGAGGCTACTCGACTTGTGAATATCATGGCATATCGGGAATTTCTACCATGCGCACCAATGAATATATCAAATAAGGAAACGAAATTTTTGGAAATTAAAATAGACAATTTTTTACCTAATCCGAATATTGGCTTCCTAATTCAAACGAGCAAGCGGATCACGATCGATGGTTTGGACAGCAATGACCGCGATTCAGGGTGATACGTGATTGAGGAGGGACTACTTTGCGGTGGTGCCTGGAAGACCTGAGTGCTTGCCCAGATTTCCAGGTGCTCCGCTTCAATTTCACTTTGACCAAAGGAACAAATCCGCTCCCTTCGGTCTCCTAATTCCCGAGCTTTGACTTACGAACCCCATGATCACGTTCTCTACTTGGCTTCGTGTTGCCTATCGATGCCCCAAAGCTTGCTTTCTCAATTGAAGGAGCAACGGCACACCGAGAATGGTGATGGTGGCGTTTTGGGATGCAACGGTTGAACGTTTTCCGAAAGCTGGGACGTCGATTCAGGTTGCTTGAAGTGGACTCGGGGACAGCAAGTCCTAGCGAGTTCAGAACAAGCATGCGTGGTGATGCCGCGGATCGAAGAAGGAAACCACACGTCGCAGCCTCAACACGCGATGCAGGGCATCGCCAGAAAATTTGGCACCTGCTGAATAAAGCCCAGAGACCCGTTGACGGGGACTGTTTTGGCGACAAGCCGGACCGTTCTTCTCTTTGCGCGTGGCCTTCGTGTCTACGCGATGAGCATCCAGAGTCTCCTCCTTCAGGATTTGTCACCTATCCAGGGCTGGCCGACGGCCTCTCTCTCTCTCTCTCTCCCGCTTTCTTCTCCTTCGGCTACGTACTTCAATTGTGTGTCACCCCCGCTCACGTTTTTCTCTCTGAATTTTTTCCTTTCAATATGGCCGAATGTCTCAATTGTGTGGCCTCCTACTAAACCCTACGTATGTTTACTTATTTATAGGGCACGGATAAGGGTTTTTAAATTTTCTAAATCCATATCCACGAAGATTTCTTTTCGAAACGCAATATTTATTTTTTCCAAACGTAATATTTGCTTTTGAATTGAAATCTCACAAAGATAAATCCGTAAAATATCTCCGAGGATACGGGCTTGGACCGATTTGCTTTTCTCGTGGACTTAGTCCAGCCCATCAATTTAAAGTTTCCGAACCATCAATTCGAATCCATCCGTCACTAGCCCAATGAAATGCAAATAAAATAAATGCACCTAAAACTATATGCTATGCAATCAATTAATTAACTAATATTTTTTTAGGGGTTAAAATTAATCCCTAATTTTTAATGCGATAAATAAATAAACGGGTCGCCAAAATTTAGGTGTCAACAATGTTCAATCGTCAAGGTCTGAATTTGTAGGAGCCAATGCTATGGACCCTTGGGCTAACACCAATTTTGGTGGTGCGGGTATAAGTCATACAGCTGGTATGCCCGGGACTGTTTTTCATAACAGTGTAGGCCAAATGACTTTTCGGCTCTGTTTTTGGAGGGATGGTTCAATGAACCTTGCCTACCATGATGGCAACACCTCCAGTTATAGCTAATGAGAAACTGGAGAAATTCATTGGAGTGGGCTTTAAACAGTGGCAACAGAAGATGTTCTTCTATATGACCATGCTCAATCTGACGAAATATTTATCAAAGGTGCCCGATAAATAGTCCAAATTAGCAAGATGTCACAACGCTCGGTGCATTGGAGGCTTGGAAGCATGGGGACTTCTTATGTCGAAATTATATCCTTAACTGTTTAGTGAATTCTCTATATACCGTTTATTGTAATATCGAATCTGCTAAACAGTTATGGGAGTCCTTAGAGAAGAAATACAAGACTGAGGATGCTGACACCAAGAAATTTGTGGTTGCCAAATTCTTGCACTACAAAATGGTGGATTCTAAATCTGATATGAGTCAGGTCCAAGAATTACAATTAATTCTGAGTGACATCTCTGCTGAGAAAATGATACTTAGTGAATCATTCCAAGTGGCGGCTATGATTGAGAAACTGTCTCTGGGCTGGTCAGATTTTAAAAATTATTTGAAGCATAAACGAAAGGAGATGAGCCTTGAAGATCTCATTCTGCGCCTCAGAATTGAGGAGGATAATAGAAGGAGTGTGAACCCTTCTTCTGAGCCAAAGGCCAACATTGTGGAATCTTCCAAATCCAAGCAAGATAGAAAAACGAAGATGTCTTTTTAAGGAAAAGGCAAGCAGAAGGAGCCGTTCTAGAAATTTCAAGGACATGTTTTATATGCAACAAGCCTAGCTATCGTGCTAAGGATTGCAAGAAGCGCCCGGAAAAAGGCAAGAACGATGGTGCAATCTAGCAACTGAATTTGACAGAACATGAGAATATTGAGAGACTATCTGTTGTGGTAATGTCTGAAGCATTATTGGTGTCGAACACTAATGGCTGGTGGCTAGACACAGGTGCCACAAATCACATATGTGCAGATAAACATATGTTCTCATCTTATGAGAATGTTGAAGAAGACGAGAAGCTTTATATGGCTAACTTTGCATTAGCAAAGATTGTCGAAAGAGGAAATGTGATCTTGAAGTTTACATTTGGCAAGGAGGTTGCCCTGCTGAATGTGCTGCATGTACTAGAGATTCGGAAAAACCTAATTTCTGGCCTTATACTTGTCAAGAAGGGTTTTAAAATTGTATTTGAATCTGAAAAATTTGTACTTTCAAAAGGAGGGATGTATGTGGGGAAGTGACACTTGTGTAATGACCTATTTAAGACCAATGTGGCTGTCATTGATGTAAACTCAAAGTATGTGTACCCAAAGACTATTAATAAAGAAAAGTCTTCAGTTTACACTGTTGTATCTCCTTATCTATGGCATGGTAGATTAGGACATGTAAACTATGGTACAATGAAGAGAATAGCAAACTTGGGGTTAATTCCAAGATTTGAGTTGGATGCCCATTACAAGTGTGAGACTTGTGTTGAGGCCAAGTTTGCTAAGAAACCTTTCAAATCCATTGAAAGAACAAGTGAACCTCTACAATTAATCTGTAGTGATCTATGTGATTTAAAGTTTGTAGAAAGTAGAGGTGAAAAGAAGTATTTCATCACATTTGTGGATGACTGTACTAGATTTTGCTATGTTTATTTACTAACTAGCAAAGATGAGACTATATGCATGTTTGTCAAGTATAAAAATGAAGTTGAAAACCAACTTGATAAACAAATCAAAGTGCTTAAGGTCTGATAGAAGAGGAGAATACAGTTCAATTAATTTGAAAGAGTTTTGTGCTAGTTTTGGAATAATTCTTCAAATGACCGTACCTTATACTCCACAACAAAATGGAGTTGCTGAACGATTAAATATGACACTAAAGGAGATGGCTAACGTCATGCTTTTGAGTTCAAGTTTACTTCAGAACTTGTGGGGGGCAGTTTTAACTGCAAATTTTATCCTTAATAAAATACCCCACAAAAAGATAGGTAAAACTCCATACGAAATATGGAATGGAAAGTTGCCATCCTATAATTTTCTAAAAGTGTGAGGGTGCTTGGCCAAGGTGGCAATTCCTCCTCCGAAACAAACTCGGTTGAGACCTAAAATGGTGGATTGCATATTCATTGGTTATGCTCAAAATAGTAGCACATATAGATTTTTGGTTCACAAATTTGAAAATGCGGAAATCCATGTCAATACAATCCTAGAATCAAGGGATGCTGAATTTTTTGAGGATAGATATCTTGCAAAAAAGAAATCAAAGAGAACTTTCTCAGAAAAGGTTTAGAGAATCAGAATTTGAGAATGATGAAGATGTGACCAAAGAAGCCGAACTTCGAAGGAGTAAAAGGTTTCGAATTGAAAAATCTTTCGGACTTGATTTTCTAACATACATGTTAGAAGGTAAGCCCCAAACATATAAAGAGGCAATGTCATCTCCAGATGTTCCTTTATGGAAAGAAGCTATTGACAATGAAATTCATTCTATCCTAAGTAACCATACTTGGGAATTGGTTGATCTTCCACCTGGAAATAAACCAATTGGGTGTAAATGGATTTTCAAGAAAAAATTAAAAGCTAATGGTTCCATTGATAAGTACAAAGCTCGGTTTATAGCCAAAGGGTTTAGATAAAAAGAGGGTCTTGACTACTTTGATACTTATTCACCTGTAACAAGAATAACATCAGTAAGGATGTTGATTGCTATAGCCTTGTTATACAATTTGCAGATACATCAAATGGATGTGAAAACTACATTTTTAAATGGTGATCTCAATGAGGAGATTTATATGGAACAACTTAAAGGGTTCAAGGTCAAAAGACAAGAACACAAAATGTGTAGACTTGTCAAATCATTGTATGGACTTAAACAAGCTCCTAAGCAATGGCATGAGAAATTTGATAGGGTAATGATTCAAAATGGGTATAGAATCAATGAGTGTGACAAATGTGTGTATACTAAATCCACAACAGTTGGTTATGTACTTATTTGTCTATATGTTGATGACTTATTAATTCTTGGAGATAACGCTGAGGTCATCAAAATCACCAAGAACATTCTCAAGAAGAACTTTGAGATGAAAGATTTAGGTGTAGCAGATGTTATACTCGGCATCACAATTCTAAGGAATTCTGATGGCTTAGGTTTAACACAATCTCATTACATTAAAAAGGTATTTTAGAGATTTAAAGAATTCAGCATTAAAGATGCAAACAATCATTTTCTTCCACACCTAACATTAACAAAGAACACCGGAAATAGTGTTAGACAGCTAGAATATTCTCAAGTAATCGGCAGCATCATGTATATCATGAATTGCACTAGACCTAATATTGCATACTCAGTAAGCAAATTGAGTAGATATACCAGTAACCCAGGTCACAAACACTAGAATGCTCTGATGATAGTATTAGGATATTTGAAAATGACAAAAGACTATGTTCTACAATATGGCAAATATCTAGCTATTTTGGAATGTTATTATGATGCCAACTAGATTTCAGATTCAAAAGAATCGAAATTGACTAGCGGATATGTGTTCATGCTAGGAGGTGCCGTAAAGTCATGGAAATCCTCTAAACAAACTCTAATAACGTGTTCTACAATGGAATAAGAGTTTGTCGCTTTGGATAAAGCTGCTAAAGAAGCATAATGGCTTCGACATTTTTTAGAAGATGTTCCAATATGGCCAAAACCTATGCCTGCAATTTACATACACTATGACAATCAAGCGGCAATTGCAAGGGCACATAATGTGATTTATAATGGTAAGTCTAGACACATTCATCTTAGACATAATACCATAAGGCAATTGCTCTCAAATGGTATCATTTCTTTAGATTTTGTAAAGTCAAAGGAAAATATTGTGAATCCACTAACAAAATGTTTGTTAAAAGAGCAGATAAATTGCGCATTGAGGGGAATGGGTTTAAGAGCCTTAACCCAATAAAGAGATTCCAGGGTGGAAACCTAACCTATGCGATTGGAGATCCCATGGTCTAGATTCAATAGGATAACACAAATTTTGAAAACTTTAGTGTAAGCATTGTCTCCCATTTCTATGATGCAACAATGCTTTCCTCCAGCGTTATTAAGGATATGCTATGCGTTTAATGATTCCTATAACTTGGAATATAACATCCAAGTAAGATATGGTAGGATATCTTTAATAGGAATGCACTTATATGTAGAGGTGTCAAAAAAACCCGACCCGACCCGACCCAAATCGACCCGAACACGACCCGAACACGAAACAATTATTATACTTGTTTCGGGTCTTGATATTGTTTAAGAGACAAATATAAAACAAGCAAACAATATGTGTTTAGGGTCGGGTAGGGTGGAAACATTGTTTCGACCCGAAACACAATAACCCCCAAACCCAAAGAAGCAATGAAACATAAACACTAAACAGTAAACACGTATCTTTCTCGGCTCAGCCTTCGTCTCTGACGTTGCCCATGACTGCCGAAACCCTAGCCACCGTCGAATCAGTCAATTGTTGCCGTCCGTCGACGCGCCTCCGCCTCGCCGTCGCCGTCGCCACCCCTCGTCTCAACGCCGGAACCTTAGCCGCCGCCGAATCTGTCGATCTTTGCCGGCAACGCCGAGGAGGAGGACGAGTCGGCTCTCGACCCCGAGCTTCGATACAGCTTCCAGTGGAATTTCAAGGTTCACTTCTCCCTGTAGTCCTCGATTACGCTCTATATAGGTTTGATCCGCTGCTTCTTGATTTCCTGGGTTTTTGATTTTGTTTTGTTTCCTGCGAGTTGTCTGGTTTTCATGTCGAGCGAGTGCGGCAGTTCTTGTTCTGCCGAAATTTATAGCTAAAATGATTGATGGGTCTCTCTGCGTCGTCTTCTTTAGCTTTTGATGATTTCGGGAAATGTGGTGAGTAGTCTGGTGGAGTTGGATTTAGGAAGCTGAACAAGAATCGGAGAGTTGCCGTCGGATTTGTGTAATTGGTGTTTGCCAAGAAAGAAGAGATTCGACAGCTTGACTTCTGAGAGAGTAGCAGCTTGACTTCTGAGAGAGCATCTTTCTCTCTCACAAGTCAAGAAGATGCTCTCTCAGAAGTCAAGCTGAACTTGGATGAACGATAGGGCTTTCGGACTAATGTGCGTATGAGAAAAATTAGGCGCATCGTCGTCTGCTCTCCATGTTCTCTCACGCGGGCTTATGTTTCTTAGATTTCATCTTGATGTACACTACTTGTTGTTTCAATATAAACAAGGGCATTTCTCATTACATTGTGAGGTGCGTAGTTTAGTTTTAAATTGCCTGGTGCTTTGTTCTATTCATCCAAGTTTTTGCTCTGTCTTCATGATGGCCACTTCTGCAACAGCTTAAAGAGACGACGTGTGCATTTAACTCTGTAAAAGCAATCGAAGAGCATTTATCCATCCACAAGAATTTTCTGAACCAGGACTTTCAATTTCTGCTTTAGTTTGGAGGGATTGTTGTTTGCTCTGTGTTCCCAAGGGTTTCATAGTTTATCATCCCTTTTTTTACGGGGTAGGAGTCCATTGCATTAGGAGTCAATTAGTTCGGTCCATCATTCATCCGAGTTTATAGTAGGAGGATGTATGTTGATCAGATGTACTTTGTTTGGAAGAACAGAATGTTAACTAGGCCTCCTCCTCATGGCTCGAAGGAGATCGACTACTAGTTTTGTCCTCCCTTTTTGGCATGTTTGGTACATTGAAAACAGATATGTTTTCTTTTCCAGGTTCAAAGTGACCATTTCGAGGAGTTTTTCGCCCCTGAATTAGACAAACATGGTTATGAAGCTTTATACAAGGAAGAAACGATCGAGGTTATTCATGGACTTCTCCTTTTATGTTGTCTTAGGTTTCACGTCATTTTATTTATTTATATGTCCATTGTCTGCAGGTTTATGGTGGGAATATCAATACAATAGATGGCTGTGCTAAAGGCTTCAATGTGTCTATGCAGGTTGAATTTAACAAAGCAGCACAGTCCTTGACAGAAGCATTGGTTCCAAGCACCGAGAAGAAAGCTGCATTAAATCGATTAGTCAAGCTAAACAGAAATATGGGGACTTTTCTTCATGTCACCATTACATATGCAGCCTCAAATTCTCGAGCTTTTAAAAGGATTTAACCAACCCCAGAAAAAAAAAAAAAAAAAAAAAAAGAAAAAAAGAAAGAAAAAGGAGGAAACCCATGCGGCCGACCCAACCCGACCAAACACATTAGACCATCTAATGTGTTTCAGGTTGGGTCGGGTCGGGTCACAATGTGTGACCATTGTGTTTCGGGTCGGGTCGGGTAACAACAAGACCCGACCCGACCTGACCCATTGACACCCCTACTTATATGCGTGAAGCTGGCTGACTCTATGAAAATCTTTAAAGGCTAGATTTTCTAAAGCACGCATGAATCCCGAGAGTTTCAAGGTCGAAAGAACGGGCACAATTGAGAACCAATCTTGAATTGGAAATACTCTGTGTGGGGTTTATTGTCTAGGCTTACACAAACAACTTGCTATTCAAGGCTTAGTCCATCGACTAGTTAAGTAAGTCCGATAGGACTTCACTAAAGAAAGTTCAAGGCGAAAGCTACCTATCTTGATATAGTGTATTTCAATAGGTATGCTCAGATTCCTTTGATTCAAAAATTGTTTTGTTGATCCAGTAATGTGGGGGATTGTTATAATTAATAGATCAACGAAGCTAGTAAATTAAGATACGTCTTTTCAGTTCACGTATCTCTTTTTGGATTCATGAATTTCCTAAACTTTTATGTTCACGTATCTATTGAATTCATGAATTTCCTAGATTCATGTATGTTTTAGTTCATGTATTTATAGAGTTCACGAATCTCTTGAATTCATGTATTTCTTGATTCATGAAATTTCGTGGATACATGCGTTTATTTGATTCATATATCTCTTTTATACATGAACTAAAAATCTCTATAAATAGATGGGAGCATAGAGCTTCATTACGGTTTTTCGGTTTTGGTTTTTTCGACCCGATTCCAAAAGGCTTTGAAATACTTTCTACTCTTCTAATTTTTCTAAGTGTGCTAGTTCAATTGAACGATTCGACTGAGTCATGTTTACATAGTGTTAATCCAAACAGGTTTGAGGTGTTGTATCTTGGGAGGCATAGTTCGTGAATCCACAGAGCACCTTTGGCAGGAACTAATCGCCTTAAGAAGATTCGGATATCCGTACCTTACCTCCAATTTTATGTTATATCTTATTTTCTTCTTTTCCAAGAATTGTAAGTTTACACAAAAAGAAGAATATTATATAGCTATTATCGTCTTTTTTACATTGATGTTCTAATTACAACAAACAGTGTGTATTCTTGGGATAAATTTCCAGCACAATTTATCCTTCACCCATTGGCACTTCAATTTTCACGAAAGTTCATGATTTCCTTTGTTGGCTCATAATTTCTTCTTTGAGAGTTCTTTGGTACCTACAAATGAGCACGCATGCATTTATGGGATGCATGCTATGCATAATGCAAGTGACCTAAACTGACTCGGATTTGCATGAAAAATGGCCAAAGGCCTTTGATCTTATTCATGGAATATATTTGTTGATAGTATAGACTTTTACAGTTTTGGCAACTCGACTAAAGCTCCACTTGACAAGACTTTCTTGACGACATATGTGCCTTCATAATTCTGAGTGAATTTAGCTACATTCTCTGCAGTAACATTTGTGTACGAATTGGCTTCAATTCATTTTGTGAAGCAATCAATGGCCACCAAGAGGAAACAATGTCTTCAAATTGATTGGTCCAATTATGTCGATGCCTCATATGAATAAAGGTCATGATTCAAACATTTGATGTAATTCGTATGGAGGAATATTGATTCTATCTCCACATATGGCCTGTTATATAAACCTTCCCATAACCGCCATATCTAGGTCTTGGGCATCACTTTTTTGCAAGGAATGTTAGGTAACTATGTACCGCAAATTTGGTTTACAAAGTAATGCGGCGCATTGGAAGTAAGTCCGCTATGTTTAAGCGCCTAACAATAACTTAAGACTTCATTTTGTAAACCATTTTCATATACTGATCCTAGTATCCCAAAAAATCAATCTTATTTATACAATTTCCCATTTTAGCTGCACTTTAGCTAACCGTGGAAGTTCTTTTGAAGGCATAGACGCAATAAATGCCCGGGAAAGACGGAGACAGCCGATAACTCATTTTCTGAGAACCCTAATGCAACGTCAGCCGTTATAATCTTCTCTATCATGCTGGACTAAGAGATGGTCATCTCCGAATAGTGAGTTATCATCGAACAATTACACTAAGATCGGTCGACCCCTCTCAATTTCTTGCGCCAAATACCATCCAAAATTTTAGAAGAGTAGAAATACAGCTTAGTTCCAGATTTTAGAAGTAAAAAATCCATTGTGTATACAAGCATTTTCTGTTCACTGTCCCAAATACAACCTGGGGCACTCAAAAAAATTAGGACCCCAACTTGACTTACCATTTGATTAAGTTAAGACAATATCGCAAGGATATTCTATTATTTCACACATAATAATTGTTTCCAAGATACACGATGCTACATTTCGTAGGTGGATGTTTTTCGAATCGCTCGAGTATTATTGCCTTCAGAGAGGAACTCCTTGTACCACGTCGCTGACCATTTGGGGGTTCTCTTCAGTGTTTGGAAGTCCACATAATGCAGCCCAAATCGGACCAAATATCCGTGGAGCCATTCGAAGTTGTCTAGTAGAGACCAGATGAAATATCCCCTCACATCGGCTCCTTTTCTGAAATAATTAAAATAAAAAATTTAGTTGCGAACAAAAAATACTAATCATATAGACTCGGTATGGACGGATTTAATAGTGTGAAAATCGGCATTTTGTATTAGTCAAACAAAAAGAGAAGAAGACGGAACAAATCTGGCAAATATTGGTGTACTTTTTTAGTCATTGGGAAATTTTGGTGTTAATTGAGCAATAGTGCAGGCATTCAATACTGGACGAAAGGGCAATTATACCTCACAACTTCACTTACGACGGCAAGATAGCCCTCATGGTACTCTATTCTCTTTGTGTCATTCAGCGAGTCATCGATTGGACCCGCAAATTGCGAGTACCCTGCAAAATAACAATCTTTCATTTTATTGATGGACTCAATTGATCATCTTGCTTGCTAAAACTTAGTTATTGAAAATTGGGTCCAGTTTAGAGTTGTTTTAAATGACAAAATACCGTTTTCGGTGATGAACATGGGGGTGTTGTTGTATCTTTCTTTGACGTAGGTAACGATCCCTTCAATGCCCCTCGGAACGATGAAGTTATCCGACATTGCAGTCTGCAATGTGATCATCAACTATTAGTCCAAAACATATAATCTTGACGGCCAAATCAACTTAAAATCACGGCTAAGAAGCTGCTAAATAGACTCAAAGTGATATATCCTAAGCGGGTCCTGACGATGAAATTGTATATCGTTAGCTATAGTAAATGTAGTTGCTCGACTAGTTACAACAAATTAAGCCGACAATATCTCTCGGAACAATAGGAATAGCTTAACGACATCGTTAAATTTCGCAAAAATTCTATAAATGTATGTCCAGGCACATGTGCCGATGTCGCTTACCCGTTCGCCGATGTAAACTCCATCTTTTTCTCCGGTGATATACACGAACGCCTCCCCTAGAGAGTAAGGCGAAGTGCACGAAGAGAACATGCAGTCCATCGCGTATTCAGTCGTGTAGTGATTTATTCCAATGAAATCCAACTTTGCGTCGAGTCTGTTCCGCTCTTCCGCCGAAAATGTCGGCAATCTCAAACCCACGATTTGACGCATCTCCGGCGGATAATCTCCATATACGAAAGGGTCTACAAACCTGTAATTGATAGGGAAAATTATAAGCAATTATAGAAGCAACAAAGATGGAGAGAACATGGATTTGAATAAGAGAGAATCTAGGTACCATGCAAAATTGAAAGCTAAAGCTCGTTGGACAGCCAAACGATCGGCTGGAGTGTCGTTGTACGGCTCGTACCATGCACCAGAAATCACTATACCAATCATTCCTCCTTGTTTTTCCTGATTATAATTTATTGTTTAGGTTCACATATATGTTTGTGTATGTCGCAAAAAAAAAAAAAAAGTTGATGTAAAAGATTTGTAATGAAGCTATGAAAGTATGAATTGAGCTTTTTGACCGAGATGTATGAGAACCTCAGGCGATGACAAACTTGGCATTGTGTTCATTCTCATGAATTTCGAAGTATGTAATAGATAAAGTGATGATTTCACTTTCACATCTGAACGAGGCAATTGGTTTATTTCTGTTCTTTTTTGTTCTTTTATGCCAGCTCTCTTGAACACAAAATGGCAATGAAGCCAGTTAATGCATTGGAAAGAATCAATTCCTAGCTCTTTGATTTACCTGGAAATTCTTCCGGTAAATTTGAGCGGCCGTGGCATGGGACAACACCAGATTGTGGGTTGCAATGTAGGGTTCCAGAGTGGAGTCACCGTAGGAGCAATTGCCGAATGGGTAGGAACACCGGCCAGGAGGGTAAGTCCCCGACAGGTAACCATCATAGATGAACACGTTGGGCTCATTAAATGTGGTCCAATAAGTCACTCTATCTCCGAAAGCTTCGAAACAGACTTGTGCAAAGTAGCCGAAATCCAGCCTACAAACAATCACAGAACACACAAAGTAAAATCCTGAGATTTTGACTGGATCGTCGTATTGATGAAGATCAGAAAGGACGGCGGCGACAATTTTGCTTACTGTATTTCGGAACTCAACCACCCGCCATACCGGTCTTCGAGCAGTTGAGGAATGTCGTAATGGTTCAACGTCACAAACGGCTTTATCCCTTGTCAAAAAGAACATATTGCAAATACTCAGAATGAGTCATTCATTTTCTTCCTAAAGTAATGATTGTATAAGGCAAGGGAAAGAAGAAGCAATAAACATTATTAAATTGATACACTGAAAAAACATTACTGAGAATATTGAACTATTACAATGTGAATGTCAAATCGATTTGTGAATTTTGCTTTTACCTCTGACCAAAAGGGCATCAATGAGATTGTTGTAGAACTCAATGCCTTCTGAATTGACCTCCCCGAATCTTCCCTCTGGAGTTATACAAAGCCAATATAAAAGTAAAAATGTAGAACAATCATAGAAAAGCCGTGAAGATGCTAACTGAAGAAATGAAAAAGATAACGAAATTACATACTAGGAAGAACTCTAGACCAAGATATGGAAAACCTGTATGCATCCACCCCGAGATCACTCATCAACTCTATATCTTCCTGTTGCACATTAATATATCCAGGAGATTAAAAATAACAACAACCTTTGGTAAGAGGAAATTAATCTTTCTGTGAGTACCCAAATTGTAATTAATCATACACGGGCACCCCTAATTATCAAAGCCTTCTAGCTTTAAAGTTCTAGAAAGCTGACTTAGAATTACAATCAGCCCAATTTAGTGTAAACGCTGGAAGGTAAACAATCATCTTATGACATTTTGGGCTTTGGATGAGGCTGTAATGAGAGCATAGAGAAAGTCAAGTACCATAAAGAGATTATAGTGATTATCCGTCACGTCAGCATTGCTTCCATCTTCTATTTTGCCTGATCATCAAAGGCAAGTCCCTCAGGTATAGAAATACAAGGCTCTTTCTTAAAAAAATTTTCAAATAGGAACATGAAGTGAGGTAGTTTTATCAAAATAAATATAAAAAAAATTCTTGGTGAGCTGGAAGCATATTTTGACATTTAATTGCCACTTTAGGACCCCACTTTAGAGCATGTTTCATAAACCAAATTTGATACCTTATGTTGTTACATCATCCAATCTTTCCTAACATATGAAACAAACTAATGTTTTTAGGTGGCCACCGACGATCTCTACGTATTAAACTATTGGTCAATCAATGATTTAATGACAATTATAAAGAGGACTTTAGCAACAACCATAAAATAAAATTATCATAAATAGACTATATAAAAAATGCAAAATTTATTACATACAATAATCTCAGTTTGTATCACCTGTTTCTGACCTACCTGAAAGACTGATGATCGATAGCAAGTCATTGTCATCCTCTAAATAAAGGAACTCAAAAGATACACAACATCATCCTAATTGTTTTTTTCTACAAGTTTCTTTATTGAGGTAAATTGGTCTATAACTGTTCTTAGTCATAGCCTATTCAAATATTCGAAAAGAAAACTACATAGCAAAAAAATACGCCTATTTAGATATTACTTTATCTAGCTTGTCAGCTTTTTTATAACCATATAGTAGGATAAAATTAACTATTGTAGAAGTAAATTGACTATTAAATATACACAAAGTGGTCGTTTAAATTTCTAACTGTGCTACAACTTCAATTTTATTACATCGGAGAAGCTTATCAATAGGACATCACTATTTTTCTTCTAAAGATATATGATAAAAAATAATCGGTTGCATTCTTTCCTGTACAACTTCACAACCTTCTACCAATTAAACAAATTTTCCAATTACATGTAAGTTTCCTAGAATTCGGTAGCATGGTAGGTATAACCCATCACTGTTTCAAAAATGATTAGAAAGAAATTTTTAGTTTTCTTGATTTAGACTAGATGGAGTCATTCGCATTTTAAATTGATAGTGACCGAAAGAAATACACAATTTACACATGTCCTTGTTTGATAGAGAGGGAAATATTGTTTATTTTCTTCTGTCGCTTTCATTACAGCCCATATATTCCTACTTATTTTGCCTATAAAATAAATAATAAATAAATAAAGAAGAAACAGAAAGTAGAGTGGGGACCTGGTATGTGTGAGAAGACATCCCAATTGCTGAGGCTTTTGTTCCCCTGCAGGTAGGCCCCTTCAATCTGGCAGAACATATAAAATAGGAAATTATCTAGTATAAATTTGTCGAGGTGATTCACATATAATTCCACAAAAAAAAAAAAACCACCACAAATATTTATAAAGAAAAAAAATAGCCATTTTCGATTGCTGCTTTTGAAAGCAGTCCAAGAAAACGTGCCAGACAGTCGAGGACATAATTATATAATGGAGCTGTCTTGTGGATAACAAGGCACTGACATTTTCCAATCAGAATCGCCAGAAAATCGGCTATCTCGGCTCCACCACCACTGCTTTTATTTTCATCCACCCTTCAACGTTGACCATGGCTTCTGCTCTCGGCTCTAATGGATTATTTCAAGACATATTAATTTATGTTTGCGGTACATGTGATTATTTATTTTATTTTCTTTAGACATATATATATATATATATTTACATGCAGACTCTGTTCAAAATTTAAACTTTATCTTGGACATTTTCACAGGGTACTCAGGTCACATTCTACCTCAATTTTATTTTCGGATGTTCGGCCACCCATGTGTCATTTTTAATTCCCTTTACACGGGATGTTGAATGTGTGTTTTGTATATACATGCGGTCTCCCTTTATCTATATGCTTAAATTCTAAGTTAGATATTTGGTTAGATGATCAGCCATGCGAGCTCAGTGGCAGAACTTGGCCATCGCTGTGGCAGCTTTGCTGCAAAGCTCAACAATGGCCGCACAAGAAGAAATAGAAAAGAAAATGAAGAAAAGTTGAAGATGATATGACAAAGAAGAAGAAGAGAGGGCAAGAAAAAGATCCTTAGCAATAAAAAATAAGAGAGGGAAGACAAACGCGCAATTTTTCAGCTTTTTCACGTGGAGTGGAGCGAGCGACATGTCTGGTGGGATTAGCTCAAATGTACAATAAAATCACTGATTATTGTTTAAAGATCTATGCCCCACCAAATCACGTGAAGGAAAAATAATATTGCACTCCAAAATTATATATATGGAGGATCTTTTGTCAGTCACGAAGGGGATCTTCAACTAAAAATTTACAATGGCATTAGGTTTTCAGCAGGATACTTCACGCAACACTGCGGTAGACTAAAACTATTCTTATTGTAGCAAGATGCTTAATCCACGTGAAAGCACCCGATTCCATTTTGACCTCGATAGGTGAATGAATCCACTCACAATAGTATAGCATTCAATCAAATGCGCATGAATCTAATACTAAAATTATTATGCTTGATTATGCATGCAATAATTGTTTCCTGGTGTAAAATAACTGATAAGATCAAGATACTGGGCACATGCTATGATTGCGATAAAGATATAAGTCCATTAATTATGTTAAAGTACCTCAATTGACTTTCACTTTCCTTTTTTGTCAAAGTACACGCGTAATTGACATGTGATTTGTAATGGCCTCCGTCAATGTGCAGTTTCCTAATTCCCCGTTAAATAACTTGATGTTTTATTTGACTTCTTAACGAATTTCTTCTTTCTAAACTCGTCTGGTTTTGGACCCTAATAAATTTGGCGGGCTAAAGACGAGAAAAATAAAAGAATAGAAAGCGCTCATAAACATTATTACTATTTTGTAGGTAGAAAAGTCTAGTAGGGTTTGGAAAGCGAAGCATGCACATGATTCACACATTTTCCCATAATGCTTGCAAGCATCCTATCATCGGAAATGATATATAAAATCAACCTTCTTAAAATAGTAGATTCCATAATAATAATTGCCTATCTTCATTATTACCAATTGCCCCATGGTAATATTCCAAGTACCCGGGTGATAATGAAACGCCCTATAAATAGATGGTGATCAGCAAGCAATGTTGAGGACAATTATGCAAGCTTGTCATCACAGCCAACGAAAGACTATTTTCGGATTGATTCCAAGAGAAATGGATTAAATTCAGGATGACTAATGCCAATTAACTTAGCGTGTCTCAATCCGTGTTATACGCGGAAAAAAAAAATCGACACTTATTTTTGAGCCTAAGTTTTAAAGTTAAACACAGTGCACATGAAATTAATGAATTGAGACCCAAAAAACACGAGTCAAATCTCAAATGTACTTTGAATGCTACCATATGTTGACTAGAGAATGCGGAACTCTTGAAAAAGGCCAAATACTAAGCAAAAAGCATAACCTTTTTATTACTGCGACAAACCTAACACGGCCTTTCAAAAAAATGTGCGTATATTGTTGACAACGACAAGACACCACGGAATTGATAATATGACGAAAGTGGACTGTATTGGGGGGTCCATCGGTTTTGTACTAATCGTTACTAGCTATCAACGCGATAAGAGGCGGGTGGATTGACACATGGACGAAATAAGTTGAGAAAGGACGAGATACTGCAGCATGTTATTTTCCTGTGGCAGTGGTACAAAAGGCCGCCAGGCCCACCTTTTTGTACGTCTGAAAGGCCAATTTTTTTTATTTTTTTGGAAAAAGAAAGGCCAATTAAATCTATTACACTTGTAAAAAGTTGCGCTTTTGTTTTTCGTTTTTGCCCCATGAAAAATGCTGCGCTAAAATTTTATGGCTCGAATTTGTAGACTAAATAGGATAGGGACATGTTGCATATGAACAACAGAAGAAATAATCATTTGGATTTCTTGTACTCAACCTACTGAGATTTTGGGAGATGCAACCGTGCGAGATTAGGACTTGGGCACAAAAAAGGTCGAGTTGGAGGAAGATTCGAGGCACTTGCAAGTTTATCAAATAAGGAACATGTTCACGACGTGTCCAAATTGTTCGGGAATGCAAGAGTTTCGACCAAACAAAAAGGACTCTTCTTGTCCTGTTTCCCTCGAGGGTAGATTTTTGGAGAGAAAAAATGGGGAAAAAGTAACACTTTATGACATCAAGACCGGGGGAGTTTAATCTTTTTTTTTTTTTTTTTTTTTTACATATTCTATTAGACCGTAGTAACTTGTTGGATTTCAAGATGATCACTTTCAGTTCAGTCAACTCTACTAGTCATGAAGGGAACTCATCAAGAATTTAATTTTTATATAAGGTTCAAATACTCTAGCATACTATTTAGTACGGCAACTGGCGATGCGTACCAGCTGCAAGTCCAATGAAGCATGCGACTGTGATAATTCTATGCAAGTAACTTTTCCCATTCGTCATCTAGCTATTCAATTAAAGAGAAGAGTCTGACCAGAAAAAAATAAAAAATAAAACCTCAATTTAGATAAAAGAAAAAAGAAAACTTGTCATTTATGAATTCAGAAATGAGAACTATCAAACCTAGGGGACACTCTCGTAAATTAAACAATCGAAAAAATATATGTGAGGAAAAGGATTTTTCTATTTCCTGTTCGATTCGCGAGGAGATTCGGCAGGAGGTATAATGATTCGGACTGCCGACCCAAAAGGACCATTGTAAAAGAAAATGAGTGACGTGACTCTGACCAACTAACGACACGAGAAAGGCCCGACGAAGAGCAAAAGCTGGACGACTAAAGAAAGAAGCTATCATCCCGCCCCACGAGCAAGCAGGGGAAGAATGCTTCAGAAACCTAAGTCAATACTCCAAGTCGAATGACCATCTAGAATGACCATCTAGAGAGAGAGAGAGAGAGAGAGAACCTGGAAAGAGGAAGTGGCGGTGCCAAACAGGAAGGAGGGAGGGAACTGGCCTCTGTGGACGGAGGTTCTTGAGCTTGCGAGCGGCAAGGAGATACCATGAATCAACAGCAGACGAAGAAGAAGAAGAAGAAGAAGAGCAGAACAAGCTCCTGTTCTCATCCTCTCTCTCTCTCTCTCTCTCTCGTGGCGCTCTTACTATGGGGATAAAAGTGGGGAGGGCTTGGTGGACCTTTATATAGGCGACTGTCCAGGAAATAAACTGTCGGGTCCCCCAAGTTGCGTTCCCAGCAATCCAACCGAATCAACCTAGAACGATCCACGGTGATGAAATTCACGAACAGAGTCTTAACTTCATTAGGTTCTCGAGGCAAAGAAGACGAAGAAGAAAAACTGGCAATTTGAGTTAAAATGCGTCGCTTTCAAAGCCACGACATTTCGTCGCTTTCAGGGCGGCCGATCGCATTCATGGAGTGGGCGCACCGGGCGAGCGCTCCTACGGTTTTGGGCAGACTAATGGAAAGGCGGTCACGACACCTCTCGTGCGGCCAAATCTAGGCCACGCATTAGATTAGCTCCGACATCATCACTGGTAAAAGATCAGATTGAAACTCTAGATTTGCTGTTGATCCTGAACTTAGGAAGTAGGCGCGTGAAGCCATCCCCTCCCTTGTGTTCCTGCCCTGTTTTCCCATCAAACTTGAAAATCAGGACCCATGGAATTGAGAGAGAGAGAGAGAGAGAGAGAGAGACTGGTAGTTTTTACTGGTAGTTTGAACTTAGAGATTTCATGTCACAGAAAACCTATGGCTGCGAAAACTTTTTGGACGGCGAGCTTTTCTTATTTTTCTCTCATTTTTTTTTTGCACGTTTTTTTTTTCCTTATTTAAGGATTTTTCAAGCAGGCAGGGAACGCCTTGTCGAAAATATATCATGGTTCAGCCACCACCTACTTAACTACTCCCCACACGCGCCTCATGGTACATATCTCACCTACTAGTTTTAATTTTCGGATATTTCGATGAGCATAGAGTGATCAGAACTACTCCGAGTATGCCGGCAGAAAATCTCCAAAGCAGGCGATCAAATTTGGTTTCCCTCCACTCTAGAAAGGACACCCCGGTCGCCGCGAGTCCAGTACTGTATTTGTGTTTTTTTTTGTCACCTCGAAAGACTGCATGAGCTATTGGCACGGCTATTCTGTCATCGGAAGCGTGCCTGCCCAGCACAAAGCTGGCTCTACTCTCCACGAACGGCATAAGCCCTGCAACGTTCCTTCGTCAATTTTTGAGTCCCATTGCTCAAACTAAACAGGTCGAGATCGAAACCCCATCACTAGGTCTCCGTTCTTCATTTACAAGCACCATATCAAGGCTCTTCATGAAGAGGTTAGTTCCTGAACAACAGCCGGACCAAGTGAATTGCCGTTCTTGGAAAAATACTAAATCACCTAACAAGTAAATCATCGTATCATCAGATCTTATGCTTCATAGTTACTGAAGTGATCCTAATCTTCCTTCCTACCGAGCAACATCATCAAAGTCACCTGCCATGGCCCTAGTGTTGGCAACTGTCACCGGCAATAATCACTCAGTCAGCCTTCCCCAAAGAGATTCGCCTCGACCAAATGTAGCCAACCATTGCACCGCATTGACCGGTGAATTGGGTTTTATGAACAAACCAGCAGAAAGTAAAACTGAATCCTTCCCAGGTTCTATGCACAACACCGACATCCCTCCTGATCGCCCTAAAGCTTTTGACAATGGGGCAAATTTGGAGCCGGACTTGGAAATTAAGCTATCAAGTATCAACAGAACGGCCTGATGATCTTATTTCAAGACCACCATACTTGGGATTTTGTGTCCTAATCGGGTTCAACACCTAACCACGAGCATTTGCATAATGAGAGAAATCCACCACCTCCACCCCTACCCAAAGAAAAAAATAGCTTGGGGCTCCCCTGCAATTTCCATGTCAGTGCCTTGATTATGATTAATTACAAGAGCTTGTCGTAATACAGATAACAGGAAGCAAGAATACTGTCCCTCTCGACATAAAGTGTATTTAACATGATTTTTGCTCTCGTAACTACTGGTTGATCAAGATTCTGAATCAAAAAGACACTATTGCATTAGCTTCATTTACCATGTTCAACACTTTTCCCTGGGACCTTTTCCTTGTGATGCTCTTGCATACACTTGCAGTAACCTCACGCCAAAGCCCCCACCTCCCCAAGAAAAAGAAAAAAACACATTCTTTTTTCCTTCTCAACACCCAAAAATAATACGAAGACACTTAAAATGCTAAATAACAAGCTGCTAAAAGAACATGACTTGACTTGCAGAACTACCCCTGACTTCAGGCATTTCAATGCGCTCTAAGAACTAAGCAAGGCCAACATTGAGAAGATTTAAGATATTTTTAACACATTCTCACTTGGCAGCATCAAGAACCAGGTTCTGCTGTTTTCGGCTTGGCGTGTTTTCCAAATCGTCGGGATACAGCTGCATCAGATAATGTATCCCATACCTACAGGTTCCCAGCCACATAGGAATCATTAATAAACCATGAAAGGAAAATTGTAAGGAGGTACAATGTTGAATGAGGAAATGGGGAAGATTTCCACTTACTTCAAGTCTCCCCTTTGAACCTCCAATAGCAAGTAATAAGGGACTATCCTCCGAGAAGGAAACAGAAAAGACAGCACCCTAGAACAATGACAAAGCTCAGTATTCCAATTGTTTACTATTGTCAATTGGCACGTGCATAATGCTTCAGAACATCGATATGGGAATAGCATAGGGTTTCTTACAGCTTTTGGATTTCTCGAAGCAATACATGAAGGCTGGTTATTGGACAGATCCCAGAGTTTAACCTGCATTTGGTCAATGAACATACAAATATAAGTACACCCTCCAACAGGAAAGATCAAGCCAACAACGTTGTGTGAATAACTAAAGGATACCATCTTATCTGTAGACCCTGTTGCGAGAAGCTGAAGTACATGCAGAAGCAGTAGTCATTAATTAGTTTTAGGAGTAAAGTTCAGAATGTGCACCAAAAAACAAAGGTGAAGGAATGTCCTGGTTTGTACATTAGGTGCTGCAGGATTGTATGAGATTGTGCTGACAGCTTTTTCATGCGCATGAAGAGTAAAACTTGGCATTGACTGGGAGGCAGAATTAGATATAGCAGCCCGTACATCAAATCCTCTAACGGTGCCATCTTCAAGGGACACCTGAAAAAGCCAATTGGTTTACAATTAAATATTCCTTAAGCTTTCCACTGAATCCATAATCTTCATGTCCAAGGAGCATCCTTTCAGATGCCTTTTTACTTGGAAAAAGAAACCAATGAAAGTCATAACCCACCACAAAGGAGTGTTCAGAATGTGGATCCCACGCCAAACTTTCGACATCTGCTGTGACAGACCATCTATATCCAGAATGTGAAGGTATTCTTCCATCCTTCTGCAATTTATAAATGACAAAAAGTATCAAAATCTCGTAGACATACACTACGCAATGTTATAAGCAGTATAGAAGAGTATGCAAAATCCTGTCATGAGACACCACCATAGATGTACAATCTACGGCATGAGCCAACAGAGATAAAGCCCTTACAGTAAAGTTTGATGCCAATGCTCAAATATATTCCTAACCACAAATTGAGCAATAAAGGGAATAAAGTCCATAAGACCCTAAATGAGATCTAAGTCAAATTTGATTAAAGAATAAATATTCAATAGTCTAATGGTGTGTTCATTTTGCAGAGAATTGAGTGATTTGGAAAACATTTTCCAACAAACGATCACTTATATCATTAAGAAAAATTATTTAACAAAAAATATTTTCATCATCGATAACAATCTATGCCTAACTATTTTCATGGGTGATGAAAATTTTTTCCATTCATTCATTTTTCTGAATGATATCAGCGATTATTTTTTGGAAAATGTTTCCCAAATCACCCATTTTCTATGAAATCAATGCACCCTAAGACATCAACTAATGATTGAGGTAGGGAAAAATACATGAAACTGATAGTATTAATAACAAAAATGCCACACTAGCAACTGATTGGGAGCCTCTGAATAGTACAATTCATTACCATGACTACCGAATGATCAAAAGATCCACTAAGAAGAACTTGTGGAGCATGATGATTCCATGCAACTGCTTGAACCTGTCCATGTTAAAGGAGAAAAGTCAAATCAAGATGGAATGCAAATAAGTTTACTTACCCAAATGGCTAAAAAAAGAACACACAGACAGAGACAAACAAAGGCTTCTCAAAATAATGCATTGCTCAAATGTCTCTCAATGAGTGATTGAACTCACTCCAAGATTATATGCACATACTTGAGTGCGTTCAAGCTTTGTTTAATGTATCAATCATCGACATCATACAACTTCTAAGATACAAGAAGGAACTTCCCATCTTCTGATTTTATAACTACATCTAAAATCCTGAACACTTCAATATCAGGTTGTAAAGTAACATGCATATCTCCGCGTTCTTTCTATGAAAGACCACCATGTAATTACCCTCATCTATACCATGCAAAGGTCCTTTCCTGATAAACCAGAAGTTTAACTGCCAGAACAGACTGGATCTTAAGATGAGCAGAAGCTGCAGGTTCATCATACAAAAGAACCAAAACCATACATTAGATGAGATGATTTCTTGCCTTGTCGGTGTGGTGTTCCATGGTAATATTGCATTTTCCAGCTGCAACATCCCAAATTTTGACTTGCCTGTCGGCACTTGCACTGGCAAGTATATTCCTGTTAGAACATTTGCATATCAGTCAGGGATATCATTACACATGGGGAATTGGAGGAAAAAAACTACAAAATTACCAGGACCAAGATAATAAGTAACAGTTTTCAACAACCTGAACTCCTTATTCCAAGCAAGGCCAAGCACTGAATCCGTGTGACTACCCTCCTTGTACTTAATCGATGCCTATAGATTTGAAGTGCCAAGGTTCATTACAGGAACCAGCAATATATGACAAGACTTGTCAAAAAGCATATCTCAATAACATAGAGACATGCATAAATCATGCTCTCTTCTATATTTTCATATTAGTCAATGAAACCTTATTAAGACAAGGGTATGTGCACTGGCATTAAACGCTGGACATTCCAATAAAATTAGCTGACCTTCTTTCCTTTCTTCTTTTTCTTCTTCAACTCTTCTGGACCGCCTAATACAAGACATGGTTCTACAGCATCAATCTACAAAGAAATGGATGAAAAGTCAAACAGACATCTTAAGCAAATCAAATGCAAAAAGAATTAGCGATCTATAGTTAACGTACAATATCAAGATCCCAAATCTCAATGGCAGGCTCCATTGAGCCAACGGCAATAAAATTTCCTGCCATCATATAGCGTAATGTGAACAAAAATAAGTCAATAATACATGGAACCAAAATATTTTCCAATCTTAAAACAATTAAGCAATTATCTTGATCAAAAGAACATACTGACACAAGAACCTAGTCTATATTTAGGAACCTGAGATACATTTGAAACCTTAATGCACATTCTATTTAATCTTTATTGAAAGGGCCAAAATCTAACCTTTGTCACCACCTTTAATTGGACAGTCAAGCCATGCTGTGCAGAGGGGAAATTCTGAAATAACTACTTCATGGTGAACATACATATTTGATTCATCATTATCTGATGGCTCCAATAAATAGACCTGCTTTGTGCAATGAATTGAACAATTAGTAGCTGTTTTTATGTAAACCCCAGTACAGCCTGGGAAAGTGCAGCAAAAAAATGCATTATCCAATGAATGTACATGCCTCAAGAAGATTGACTTCATCATCTGTACGTGCACAAACAATGAGAGAGTCCATTGGTTTAATAGACAGGTCCTCAATCTCTTCAGTGTCATCATCATCCTGAGGAAGACAAAATCATATTAAAAACTACTAAAGTAGCCAGAATATCAAGGTTGAACCAGATAGAGAACACTCACATCCTTATCCTTGAGGTAGGGATCCATGTCATTACTTGGGTAGTACAAGTCACCAAGTCCAGTGCTAAACAGCTCAACATCTGGCAGAAAACAGAACGAAATCCATGTTCAACATCTTTAATGTTAAACAGTTGGATGGCAAAAGTCCCTAACGATTCATTCATCAAAAACCTTGTCAAAATCTATTAGGACTATCAACCAATAAAATGTAATGAGGTCACATTAGTGTACACTCTTTTCTAATTTCAAACAAACTTAAAGAACTGGAAAGGTATAAATCCATGTTACAAGACTTTCAGGACAGACTAGAACTGATGCCTTTTAAGTCAGATCTCCAAATTGTTTTGGATATAAAAATGCACACAAAGGTCCTCCAATTAAATTTAATTAATAAGTGAATCCAATTAATTCTGAGGTTGTCCCTGCAGTTTTTCAAAAGACAGGACGAATTTTGGCACTTGGTTGGTTCTCATAATTAGTTTCTTACTCCCATAAGCCCATGTCCTGAAAACAAAGCAAGATGTGCATCTCTTTTATTGTTCCATGCTTAACAAGTTATATATGGTCATATGACTAATAGAGTGTTGGAAGCCAAGTCTTTACTCTCAGGAAAAATCCACTTTCCCTTTATTCCATCATCATGTTACCACCAGTCCAGAAGATATGGAAGCAAGCTTGGAACAGAACAGCTCTCAGCATTTCCAATCATTAAAATCAATCAATGGGACAGCCTCTTAGATGCGGCTTCAGGCAGAGGCCTGATATCCTCCTGGTGTCCTCTTTTACCCTTCCATTAACGGGTCATTAGCCTGTTTCATTCATAGTTTGCCTCCAGGTTTAGCATGATCAGCAGATCAAAGGCACATTCAAAACCTTTAAAATCTAAATTTCTATATGATTGTCCATCCCTTCTCAACTATGCTACCATGCAAACCTTTAAAATGTAAATTTCTATATGATTGTCCATCCCTTCTCAACTATGCTACCATGCAAACCTTTAAAATGTAAATTTCTATTTGATTGTCCATCCCTTCTCAACTATTCTACCATGCACTAAATTTTATGTCCATGTAACTTTAGATGCTTCACTTCCAAGCTACCTAGCTAGTACCACAACTCACACACTATAGGAGAACCAGTGGAAAGGCAATATAGAGCCAAGTTCTCACACAGTGTGCAGTCTTTCCAGGAAGAAGTTATTGTAATCACCTCAAGATATTAAATGGAGAAGACCTCTCACTTGTGCTCACGATCTTGTAGCTATACAAGCATCCGTTCATGGAGCTACAATTTCTGGCTTTGGAATTACAGATTATATTTTGTGAAAGATTACACTTTTCTGTAAAGGTAGCTTGACATAGGAGTAATAAGATGGATTGGCATAAAATTAACATGTTTTCCTTCAAATATTCTTTAACAGCTTCTTTTCTGTAGCGAGCAAGTCAAAATAGGCTTGCCTAGAACAGTAGAATGCTAAAGCATAGTCATTTCATTTCTCCTTCTTTAGTTTTCTGTGGCGGTGTTCTTGAAACAAGCAACATGTTTTACTTGTCTATTAGCAAGCAGATTTGGCAGCATGCGTTGGCTTTATTAAGCGTGATAAGTGAAGAGCAGATTGTTGAGTTTAAATGGCTCAAAAGAACTTTGACAGGGAAAGCTCTTCCTTCTTTGCTCTTAAAGTTGGCTTGGAAAGCACATCCAGTCCATGTTTGGATTTCTCATACTACAAAGACTCATGATATGTCCATTACTTGTTCTGTTAAATTTGGCTGGCTCTTGATACTGATTTTAAGAGGAAGACTGACATGCCATTAATGTGTATTAGGCGGGGCATTTGCATATGATCCATTCTGATGCTACTTTTTCAATATCCAAGTAGGAATAGCCATCCAGCTTCCTTTGGATGAACTATGAAACTTACTTATAACAAGAAAACAAGACCAGAGGACCTACAGAAAGGAACAGACCTTCATCTTCTTCATTGTAATTATCCATATCAAGCTCCCTCAAACCATCAGCTATATCCTCAAAACCAGATCCAGCTTTTGTCACCTTGGAAATTCTCCCAAGTGCATCAGCGGCAGATAATGCAGTGGAAACTTCATCAGCCTTTTCTGAAGCAACTGCATCCATGTTTTCATCATCCTCCTCGCCATCACTATCTCCACTGCACGAAAACCAAGCACAAGCTATAACAGCAGAATAAGTGCAATCATAGATTCTCTCTCGAAAATTTCATTAAAGCAAACAAAGTTATCCTTCTTGATAAGCTCCTCAAAATACAACGTACAGCAGCATCAAAACAGAAGGAAAGAAAATGCAAAGACAATCTCCATCATCTCTATTGCAGTAATTTTTCCCTCAATGCTCTTGGAAATGTATGCAGTTCTTACATGCCCAAATAGACAGACCCTTGTTCTATATTAATTAACTAATGTAATATATACAAAAACAGCTTTCTTGGGCACTCCTCGCCAATTCCCACCACTCCGATTCTAATGCACTTTTCTGGGTCACTGATTCAACTTCATTACGCCACAAACAACTGAGAATCAGTCCACCTAAAAGGACATCATAGACCTAAACAGATAGTTCAAGAACTTAACCTGACACACATGGACCAAATTTTCGCATTAGTCGTTAGCACCATCATGCATTCAGCTCACTAAAACCATACAAAGAGAGACCACCTCTTTAAACGCCATTGAGGTCGCTAGAAACGGAATGAACACGAGGCCGAACACGCTAAAAAGAGAGAGACTTCTTTTTTACCTTCTTTCCACAACTCCACTCTTCAAAATCTCTTCAATTTCCTCCTTGGAAGGCGGTTCGGCCACCTCGGGGACCGCCTTCGAAGCCCCTTTAGGGACCCAGGATATCGCCGCTATCATCCCTTAAAAGACAAACGACCCCAATTCAATAACCAGACCAGCTTCCTAAATCCCCTCCCCTCCAATACTTCGGCACCACCGGTAGATGAGAGTACAGTAACCAAACGGCGGTCAACAAGAAGAAGACGGGAATTCTGCCACTGACGAGCCTGATGTGGAGTTCAGAGAAGGAGATGAAGCGCCTATGAGGCCAGGTTTTAGCTTCTCTTTGGACCGCAAACGCCGCCGCCACGAGGGTTTTAGCTCGCGCGGCGGGCAAAGGTTGTAATAAACCGACCGGACATCGAACCGGTCTCTATGCCTGTTGTCGGCTCAACCGGATCGATGGAAACCGGTTCTGCAGTGACTCGCTGAAGGGAATAGGCAAGGCGTAGAGAGAAGCAGAGTTGCCCTGGGCAGAGGCGGAATTAGGGTTTTTTAGTTTAATAACCCTGAAAAAAAAATTAAGATAAAATAAAAATTCAGCACTTCTATTGGTAGGCATGATTGAGTTTTATAAATCCTAATTAGCATTGTGGTTCAATTAAGTTAAAATTCATGTGAGTGTTGACATATAAGGTGGAAACGCTTATGAATTTTGCAATTAAGTTAATATGAAATCACCAAAAAATAAACGAGGAATGAAGACACCAAGATGTCGGTATGTATATTTATAGAGAGAATTAAGAGTAAATAATTCATTATAATTGAAAGATCAAAGTTGTATTAATTCACACGCTCAAGTATTTCTCATACCTAATTAAGCCTAAAAAAATATTTTAATGTTATATTATAATCTCATAGAAAATTCACTTAGAAAATTGAGAGAGAAAAAAAATCGACACTCATTCTTTTTGGTTCTACGTACGGCTGAGCCAAGGACGTCTTATATGTTCTTTCCTTTTCTTCTTTATCGTGGGCCTCAATCTTCTTCACCGTACAGCTCCTCGCTCTTTCTCAAGTAAACCCGCCAGCGGCTTATCATATCTAAAAGGACGAGAGGCAAAATAAAAACCATATCTTTTACTTTTTCTTTCTTTCCTCTCAGAACCTTTTCTTTTTACTCCATAAATAATAAGCCCAATCTTTTGTCATGAAGGATGCATTTGCAAATTTTTCCAATTCTCGATAGTAATTTGTGTTTAGAAATAATTTTTTTCCATGTTTGTTCTAAAAAAAAAAGATTTTTGTTTTCTTCTTATTTCTAGTCTAAATGTATATCTTGGTCACATTTCTTATTTTCAAGAATTGAAAAATTAGTAGACGTTATCAAATAAGTTTTTTTTCTTATTTTATTTCAAAAAATAAAAGAATAAAAAAATGATTACCAAAAAAGCTTGTAGAGACCAATATTTCCATTTTTGAAGACATCCCCCACTGTACTACGAACCCAGTTCTCGATCGGTTAAACCAGTCAGGGAGTGAATGTTTATCTTCTCCAACATAATGAAAAATACACGAACCAATTTGCATCCAATCAATCAGATGGATCTCATTTACGAACTTAAACTCAAGATATAATTCAATTATTTTCTGAGAGAGGATTAGTTTTTTTTTTTTTTTGTAAAGAAGGGAGGATTAGTTTATTCATTAACAACTAGTAATTAGAACTATGCCTCTTATGGTACTCATATTTGCTAATGATCATTGCAAATACATAATTCTACAAAATATGTTCCATTTGTTTTACAGAAAATGTTACATTTTTTTTGATAATATTTTTTGATATTTGGCTTAAACCAGAGAAGAAATCGAAAAATATTTTCCATCATTTGATAAAGAAATTCTAATTTGATTTTTCTAAATACACAAATTATACATATGCACATGTGGGCAATCAAGAAACCAATCCACTACGATTTAGGGGCTAGCCTTGATGGACTCAACCTAGCTATTAGGCACTTAGGTTTTGAGAAAGAGCACAAGCACCAGTCCCAAGTCCACAAAGGTCGAGCTCGAGGCATCAACACTCATGCTCAAATCCCCAACACCCAATCCGTGGTCCATAAAAGCCACATGCATGACCTAATGATTTGGGCTAGAGCCCATAGATACAAGATTGGGGATCTAGTGCTCAAGCTCGAGATGTTAGTGTTCGTGCCTGGGTGCCAAGTCCATTGAGGTTAGGCTTGGTGCTCGGGTCTCAGGTGCCCAAGCTCATGACCCTAATGCTCGCACCCGAATCTTTGGCACTCGAGATCGAGCCTCCATGGATCTGGGACACAGGCACTAGAATCCCAATCCGTGGCCTCAATGGATCTAGAATCAAGTGCGTGGGATTTAAGCACGGACACTTGGGTCCCTATGGCAACTTTCATGGACTCGAGCCTAGCCTTGGTGGATCCAAGCCTAAGCATCAAAGAACTATGCACGAACATCGAGGTCTTTGGTCTCATCCTCAATGGACCCAAACTCAAGCACACGGGACTTGGGTATAGGAATCAAGTCTTGAGCTTGGCCTTTTGGACCTAAGAGCGGTCTCTACGGACTTGGGCTTGAGTGCCAATGACTCGAGCTCAACTTCGGTGGATGTAAGCATTAGTGTCAAGGTCCCAAGCTTTAGACTTGACGGACTTACATTTGGACGTGGGATGTGCGAGCATGAGCATGGGCATTGGGCCTCGAGCCTGAGCACCAAGGATCGAGCCAAGCAATGAGGACTTGAGTACATTCTTTGTGGAACCAAACCTAAGTGCTAGAGACCCTAGTGTGAACGCTGGGGACCCACACATGCCCTTTGTGGACCTAAGCCCGGGTGTTGAGATGCCAACCTAAGTATCGGGGTCTCACACTCGACCTTTGTTGACACTTGGATTTTTATTGATTGGTCTAATAGAATAAAAACTCAAGACTTGAGATTCCATATCGCAATAGGGCCCATTTCTCAGCCAAAAAAGAAGAAGAAGAGTTTTTGAGACATTTGATCTAGGGACCATGGTATTTCAAGCCCAATTTCAAGTTTAAATGGATTGGTTAACGTTCAAACACAAATTTAGGGCCATGGTTGATCCTTCACATTAAAATCAATTTGCATATTTTTAATCTAATTTGGCCAAATTAATTTAATTTCAATAATTACTTCAACATAATTAGGATAATTGGGGAGATTAAGCGAAAATGACCAATTGGGGGGTCAAGCCAATTGACTTGATTGGTCTGACCCATTAGGTTGAAGCTAAATAAGATCACCTCGGCCCAATGGACCAAAATAATTAGGCCACTTACCCATCAATAATTTAGCCAACCCACAAGGCAAAGCAATGAAGGAAATGTTGACTTTAGTCAATACTTAGCCTTCAAGGATCAATCGAAGCTATACATTTTACCCATTCCATCTTAATTGCCCAAGATGTCATATCATCCATCCATTATACAAACAAGAGCTAGTAGCATCAATACTTGCTCATTGAGTAATATATCATAGCCATTAATCATAGGATGAGGTACTTAACCAAGATTAGTTCTTAATTCAAATTTCCCTCCAATTATTCCCTCTCACACCCTTTTGCCAGTTGATTCTCCTCCTTCCTTCAACGTTGGTCCTTCAGTCTTAACTTGCGATAGCGATCCTCAACCTTTCCTCAAGTTAGTTATGAGTGATATTCACCTTAATTGTTGTCGGAATCATCACATTTGGGACATTTCTTTTGCTTGCTCATTGGTGAATAAATTCAAGGTAAAAGGACAAACTTTGATATCAATTTCAAAAGATCATCCAAGGATCCTTGGCTCAATTATACTCCAAAATTTAAGTTAAAACTTCAATCTATAATTGAACTCCAAGGTAGGAAGTGATGAAATTAAATAGTTAATTATTGTTGGAACAAGTTCAATTTCTGGAAATCGAAATCAATTGCATGTTTAGATCAATTTAGGGCCTCAATTCCTTAATGGTTGGATTACTATAAGGAAATGTTAATGTTTATTTTGCATTATTGCATGTAAATTGAATCAAGCCTTGAATGTTTAGATAATAATCCTTAGGATTTAGCCTTAAATCAAGCTTAATGAAACTATTTGCTTGCCCAATTCCTCACAAAGATGATGTTAGCCATAAATTATAGGAGTGAATTTGAGGTTCATTTGAGTGCTAGTCAATTTAGATTGATGTTTGTTCTATGAATATGATTAGGAGTAAGTTGAGTTGATTTTTGTCATCATCTCCATGATTCTTTGATTCAATTAAATGATGTTTGTTCATTGAAGTTTGAATTTAGAAGAATTGTTTGAATGCTCAGATAGTTGAAGATGTTCTAAGTCTGGAAAATGTTAAGAACATAGGTTGAAGAAGTTTGAAGGCTTATAGAAAATTGCAGTATAATATGACCTCTTTGTGTTCTTCAAATATTTCAGAAAAATCCGTAAGGAATTATGAAAACTTGTCTTCAGATGAATTGCAACTGATATTCTTAGCTTTAAATTGATATATAGATCATAAAATGTGAACAACTTAAGTGGTGAACGCATATGAAATCTTCAAAAAAACTGGAGCTAGATCTAAAGCTAGATCTGAAGAAATTGTTACCGTGTCTTCTAAACTTATTTTGCAATTAATCAATATTTGGATGACTAGTTTACACAACCTCAAAACACATAAGTTGTAGGGAGGTCCTAAATTGCAAATACACAAGATTTTATTAAATTTGAAGCAGACTATGTCAGTTAATTGAATCAATAAGGTAAAAGTTGAAATTGGTCTAAAAAAACTATTTCAAATTGAGTCTTTGGCGAGTAGCTTATGAATGGAGATTATGCCTCAATTATGAACTTAATTTAACCCACTACTTGATGAAAATGTAAGGGTAATAATTATTTAGTATTAACTAATTAACCCCTAGTTGACTACAAGGTTGAAGGGCAATCGAATTGCATGATTAACATCAAATTCCTGAATCTAGCCTGAAATTCTTGATTGATAGATTGATCGAGTGAACCTACAACTTCGATTAAGTGATTGCATGAATGATGAAATGAAATTTATGTGAAAGATTGACGGCTTGAGGCTTAGAATTGGCAACCTAAAGTGGTGATTACATTTAAGTTTATTAGCTTAACTCAGTATGAGTTAAGCTAGTCTAGTTAATAAACATATGAGTTAATAATCAAATAGCTTAGAATTTCGTTAACATAGGTTAGCTAAAAAGAAATTTTTTTTTTTTAAAAAAAATTAGACGTAGAACAATTCTTTTAATAAATGATAAACTTAGTCTAGATTAGTGTCATTGTCCTTAACAAAATGTATAGAATTTAGGCTCACTTAATCTAGGATTAGGATTGATATGTAGGGTTCATGTCCCAAGACTTATAACAAGACAATGTAATAGTTTTTGCTCAACTTGGTATCCCGTCAAGCTCATGATTAGGCAATGTAATATTCTTTGTCCAACAAGTATCGGGTTTTTATTTTTGGATTTTTACTTCAAGCTTTCATTACTTTGATATTTAATTCCCGCAACTTCAATATATTGGGTGCTCTTTTCCTTCAAAATGATTATGATAACCTTAGGACCATAATCAATCCAGTGCATGAATATGTAGCAACTTAAATAACTTTTGTGGTTCATAATTGGTAAAAGCCATTTAGTCACTTAGATGAATATTCTAAGAAAACTCTAGTCGTATAGGAAGTGAGATAATCTCCCATGCCTTCCTTGGCTTCTCATTGACTCCTATAGTGGTGACTTCATCTCATGTATAATATGATAGGGTAACTTGAACTTAATTAACCTAAAATGGCACAAAGTTAGGGCTTGGAAAAGTCTGCACCTAATTGAGGGCCATTGACCTGCCTTATGAGCATACCTTTAAACCTTATCCTTCTCTCCCATCGAAAAAGAGGAGGATCACGACACATAGATTTGCTAAAACATGTAAACCGGGTTAGACTTAGGATCATTCTTTTAATAAGTGATTAGCTTAGTTTACACTAATATCATCACCCTTCATAACATGAATAGAGTTTAGGCTCACCTTAATCTCTAGCATCAAGCTTACGGAGGTTCATGCCTTAAGACTCATAAGAAGGTGATGTAATATTCTTTGCTCAACAAGTATTGGTTTTTCATTTCTGCTTTTTTCTTCAACCTTTCAATACTTGGATGTTTAATTCGTGCAATTTTAATACATTGGTTTTATTTATTTATTTTAAGAATGGTTAGAATAAATCTTAGGACCATAATATATCCAATGCATGAACACCTAGAAACTTGAATGACTATTAGGGTTCATAATTGGTAACAAAAGCGGTTTGATTACTTAGATGAACATCTCAACCAAGTTAGAGGTGAAGTAGCTAGAAAGTATCACCTAAAGGGGATGGATAGATGATTCTTAAAATCTTGATAATTTAAAGCAAAATAGAAAGAGTCAAGATTAAAATTTGAATGGGGGTCAAATTCTGGAACGTGCTATAGAACGAACTATTAAAAGCAATTTGCAAGTGTGCAATAAACTATAAAAGTGAACTGAAAGAGATTAAGGATAAAAAAGATTTGCACATAAGGTTTTAGGTGGTTCAACTTAGACCAAACCTATGTTCACTCTTCCATGTTGACAGCTTACTAGCTAAATTTCATTAGATGATCAACAAGAGATTATAATATTGAGTGTTGACACTCAATGTATTAAAGATCATACTATCTCGCTCAGTTACTCTTTTGATATTTCTCTCATGATCACAAAATCGAAGCTTACTAAAGACAAGCGTACGGTCAAAGTACGCTTAGACCTTGGAATTTAAAAAATTTGGGCCATATCTCTCACGTGCTCCTCAACACCTTAGCCTTTTTAAATATTCCTCTACTTCCAAAATAGCCGTTAGACAATCTCCAGAGGATTATCTTCCAATCTACCCTTTGGAAAAATCTCTATCAAGGAGATTGAGTAACTATTAAGTGAAAGAAGCTAAATCTCCACTTAATTCTAGTTGCTCATACAATATGAGTCTTTGTTTCCACAAATAGAGCTTTTTCCTTTCAAAAGGAATTGTCTCAAGACTAGCTTACCAATCAAATAAGATCAAGTTAATCAAATCTTTCTAGGTGCAAAATCCAAACCAGATTACAAGCTATTATACATTCTAAACCAGGGTCTCATTTTTGAATATGAGTCATGTTTAGAACTTGTGTCGGGATGGGAACAAAAATAATTTTTTGAGCTTGAAGATCTTAGTATTCAACATAGAGTCTAAACTTAAGTCTGAGCTTGTTCTGTCTGAAGTAGACTCAAAATCTAGACTTGAGTTTGAGTCGAATCAAGATTGTTAATGGCTTCATTGTGAGAGTATTTCCTTTATTTGACATACGTCGAGACATTAATTAGACTTACTAAACTCTTATGGATAGTTTCGCCAATTTCAAAATTTATTAGGAAGTTTTCTCAACTAGAGGTATCGAAAAGGCACTAATTAGGCTATTAGTATAATCAAGTTCCCGAACCTAGAAAAACTCTAATTACAAAACTAGTGGGGCAATCTTTTGTGCCTTGCTTGGTTTCTAGATGATCCCAAAAGACTAGTGGCGACTGTCTTCTTACATAAAAACCTTTAGGATTAATCCAAACATAAATGAACCCAAGATCATGCAAAGTAAGGGCTTGGGAGAACTCACATTTAAATGAGGGTTGTTAACCTGCCTTTTGGGCATTATTTCTAAACCTTATCCTCTTCCTCAAATGAAAACTTAGGAAGGGCTGTGATAGCCATTGTGGAACCAAGCTCGGGTGTCGATGTGACGACATGATTTTTTTATTCTATTTTCAATTGAATGAATTGAGCTTTTTATCAATACGCCTATAGTTTTTTTCTTTGAGCTGATCACTCACAAGATAATTAATATATCTGGTGAAGCCGATAAGGAGTCTAAACGTAACTAATTTGAGAATTCGACTAGAAATCGATTGCTCGATCGTGCTAATTTGCAAGGGTCAATTTGGCACCGTCAAAATCTATTAGAGACTGGAGATATGTCGATTTGACAATGGCATGTGATTAAAGTGTAGATGATTTTACCTGATTACAAAATTCTTGTCGAATGTCACTAGACCGATTTTTCTATCGTTTTTATACCCTATGCCATTATTTGAAATCTCGAGATTTTCACGACAACTGAGAGTCACCAATAAGTCGAAGATGCACAATGTGGCTGGGAAATTATTGACCATAGGTCAAATCGCTAAAAATTCATAAAAGCTACTCAGTAAGTTAGGTCACACTAAAATCGCACCCGATTAAAATTAACCATGAAATTGAACCCAATTTCAGAAATTGAAAATTTTGTCATGTCATGATTTATTTTAGGAATGTCGACTCATCCTCCAAAGAATTTTTGGCAAGTTTGGATTTTCGGCGAAAAATCAAATTTATGCGATTTTGGACTGGGAAATTAAGAGGACCGTTTTTGTGTGGATTTTTAGTGTTCAAGATGGATCAATTGGCAAGGAAAAATGTGGAATTGAGTGTGGGCACCTACCTTGGCATTTTGGCCATTGAATTGGATTAAATTGGAGAGGAATTGAAGTGAATTGAAAGAAGGGAAATGTCTCAAATTCATAGCCATGGGGGGCAGTAACATTTGGACCCCCTAGAGTGGCTTGTGGGGGAAGATTAGTGAGGGAAATTGACTAAGGATGAGGCTCATGGCTAGTGGGGGCTTTGTGATGATGAATGGAGATATTTCTTGAAGACTTTTAAGGTAATTGTCCCCCCTTTCAGCTGTAGCCCTTCTTCTTCCTTCTTGCCTCACCTTTCTCCATTATTGTTGTCTTTGAAGAAGAAAACCAGTATTAGAGCCAGAGGAGACTAGCCAGCCACCATTGACACCCTTAGCTACTCATCCGAGCGCCGCCGAGCCCACCAAAGCTATTGATCGCGCCTGCGAGCCCTTCTGCATGTCCCCCGCTGTCTCGCTTGCCCATGTGACTCTAGCCCTGCACTTCTTCTTGCTCGCTACTCCACACCCATGCGTCCGTCGTCCAGCCACCGTTTGCTATTGCCAAGTCTCTCCATCGCTTGTCCAAGCCGCTGTGCCACCTCCTGTGCTAGCCCAACCCGTTTTAGTCGTTGTTCTGCCCTCGATCCAGCCCCTTCTAGCCTTGGACAGAGCCGAACTCACAACCCAAGCTATGAGCTTTGTGGCCCATTTCCGACCTTTTTCCGGCCTCGTTTGGTGTCACCATAAGCTTGTGTTTCACTTGCCTCCGCATCGTCGTCGCTGTCGCCCTAAACTTGCCGGCTCACTAATTCGGTGGGTTTACTTGCTAAATTCATCTTAAGGGGTTAATTATGCTTATGGGATAATTAGATTAGCTTAAGATTGGTTTAGGTGGTTAGTTTAGTTTAATTAGCGGTTCAGTTGGTTAATTAGGCTTATTAGGTGGTTATATTATATTAGTTAAGGGTTAATTACATTGTATTATTTAATTAGTATAGTGCATTATTTTTCTAGGTCTGATTAGGTGGTTGGATTAGCATATTTAGCTTAATTAGACATTTATTAAGTTAATTTGCATTTATTTAATTAATTTTGCTATTTATTCAATTATAATATTTGTTGAAAATTATACAGGAATAGCCGGTTGTTAGAATTTCGTGCTGATTGCCGTGGTGTGATTAGTCTGTGTAATTGAATGCTAATTTGTGCAATTGAGTGATGATTGTTGATTTTCGATTATTAATTCAAAATTATGAAATCTTGGTATTTAATTAGAAAATACCGGGTGTCGGGTTTTGATACCAAAAATATTTTTAACTACTATATCAAATAGTGAGATTTTAAAAGGAGGGATATCAATTTTTATGATCCAATCTAACCGTATACACACACACGATTATTTTACCAAGTGTTTTTAATACGAAAAAAATAAGACAAATACATTATTTTAATTGAGGTATTTGAGTGCAAAGCACAATGTCCTTAGTTGGGGTCGGATGTGCATGTGAACACTTGGTACCTTGATGCGTTTACGCGGGGTAGTGAACCCGTCCTGGCACGTTTATGCGGGACGTTGCTCCTATATGGAATGCCCTAGACAACAGATGCTGAATCGTGGTAGAGGCCGGATCGATGCTCTTTCGGGAATGCCTTCTAGATGTAGACATTGCCATGCTTGATGGGGCGAGACGACACTCGACTATGTCGGAAGACTGCTAACTGTTGAGTCTATCGCGGCCGTTGGATCGTAATCAATTGGGATATATGAATGTTTGAAATTGACGTGCTTGATTATGGGACAAAATTGTGTGACACAGAATAGGATGTGTCATAGTGATTTGGCCTTATAATCGGGACCCCTGTAATTGATTGAGATGTGAAGTGAGACGTTCTATTTGATGAGTGTGATTATTGCATATATTTGTTATATGAACTGTACTGATGTGCAGGAAGGAACTGAGGCGAGGTGAGTCTTCTATGATGTGTGGTTAAATTGCCTTTAGGCATATTTTCTTCCTAATTGGGGTTTAAGGCATGAACTTGCTAACACATTGTCTCACCTAGTCGTGGGTTTTATCTTTTTAGGTCCTTAGATGGAGGCGCGCCATGTCCGTTTTGGGTGGCCGCGAAAGGCAGAGATGCAACGTATTGTCTTCCTAGTCCACGGGAACCCTGACTGGACCCGTGAGCTCATGGTTACATTATTTGGGTCGATGAGGGCCTACCTCAGTTGGTACCTCATCGATTCAAGGGGTGGTTTTGTCGCGGGCCCAACTGTATCTGGGAGGGCCCCTTGTATGGCTTTGATGGACCTACTGTCGATGACGAGTATTTTCAGCTCGACCCCGTGCATGATGCCAATATCATAACCTATATTGAGGTGGATCGTGGACCCGAGATTGGGGGGGTCTGCAATAGAGGAGATAGTTGACTTGCTAGACCTCGATATCCTTGATGGTGTCGTGATAGACCTAGATCCCAAGTAGGAGGGTCCGGGGTAAGGTTGGTCAAATAGTCCTTTTTGAGACTTTGACTTTTGTGTAGGCTAACCTTGGTTGTTTATAAAACTGTTTTGTGAAATTTGTTGTCTTGTTTTTCTATCCCATATTTGTGTTGTTTGGGGATTGTTTTATTATACGCTTCCACATGTGCAATAAAATAAATGAGTAGGCAACGCGTCTTAAGTCGTCGTAAATTTTATCGAACATCGAGGGATGTGTGCGCGCTCAAGATTTGGGATGTGACATCCCCACTCGAAGTGATATCAGAGCTGGTTAGTGTATGGAGTGATAAGGTGCGATGGTTTTTTGGATAGTTAGTAGGAAATGCCTTTTTATTATGCTAATACATGTTATTGATAGTTGATTAGTAGCTTGTTGTGGGGTCACTCAATTTCTAATTCTGTATGAAATTGGAAAATAGGTTCTATAAAGGGTCTACGAGATGAGAGACCAATAGTAAAGGATGCCTAGAAAGAGAAAAATATAATCTGTTACTCGGGGTAGGACGCCAACAGGGGTCGATACCCAAGGTGGCCAAGGTAGAGCATAGGCTCAGGCCAGCACAAGAGGATTAGTGTCGCCACAGGTCGGTTCTGGTGTAGCAGCACCTGGCGATCCTAGAATTGAAGGGATCATGCAGGTGCTAAAGACGTTGGGAACCGTGGTAGGGAAGCAAGCCCAAAATCAAGCTGCTGCCACCACCGCTACGCCGCGCTACCACTATCGCCACTATTGCCGCCAATGTCACCGCCGATGTTGCCGCCAATGCCGCGATGCTTTATGCTTTGCTATTGCTGATGCTCACATGCTAAAGTTCCACTTGGGAATGTGGTTGTCGAGAGGCCTATGCCCAAGCTCGTGGAGTAGTTCTTGAAGTTGAACCCGCTGAGATTCATAGGTGCAGGAGATCCCGAGGCTACAACCCTCTAGATCTAGGATTTAGAGAAGGCCTTTGGCACTGCTGAGGTGCATTAAGGAAGAGAAGGTTGTCCTCGCAGTGTATCAATTGCAGGGCAACGAAATACCTAGTGGAGGGGCACCAGAGGTAAGATATTCCCAGAAGACGTGGTTTCGGTGTGGAACGCCTTCCTTGGAGCTTTTAATGATAAGTACTTCTTTGATAGTGTAAAGGAACAAAAAATGGAGGAATTCCAGCGCCTTCGTTAAGGTCTAATGTTTGCAGACTAATACAAGGCCGAGTTTGCTGAGTTATCGCAGTAGGCCTCGAGGTTGGTAGAAGATCCAGAGGATGGAGTTAGGAGGTTCGGGAATGGCCTTAGGCTAGAGCTGAAGAATCCACTAGTATCGTTCAATCTGAAGGACTACAACGATTTCTATGAATGAGCCTAATTGATAGAGAGGAACCTAAGTGAACAAGCTACCACATTTGGGTCAAGATTCAGTTTGAACAGAGATGGAAACTAGTTTGGGAAGAAGCCTATGACCAGAGGAAGGTATCCTATTTCGCCTAACAGGAAAGGTGGGGTAGGAAAGTCAGCACCAAGCTATAATGGCATGTGTCGCTTCTGTGGATGGCAACATGGATTAGCCTCGTCCCAATCTAGGACGGGTGCTTGCTATAGACGTGGCTAGTTTGACCATTAACTAAGGAACTATCCGCACAGACATATGGGACCATAGTTGTTGCCACCGCCGCCACCGATGGGCCAAAACAAGGGATTTGCACCGCAGAATGTACCACAAGGTGGAATGAACTGACCTCTAGCTCAAGGAAGAGTGTATGTCATCACTAGAGGACGGGTTGAGGACTCGCATGACGTGGTCATAGGTACTGTTTCACTAAACGACCATACTGGTTATGCTTTATTTGATCCCGGCGCTACTCATTCATTTATAGCTGAGCAGTTCGTTAAGTTGGTAAGTTTGAGTCTTGCGTTGTTGGAGTCAGTGATTAGTATATCTACACCATTAAAGGATAATGTGTTATCTATAGTAGGCTGTACCAATTGCAAGTTAGCGATTGGTGAGCGAGAAGGAATGATAGACTTGATAGTCCTAGCCATGTATGATTTTGATGTGATAATTGGCATGGAGTGACTCACCAAGCAACAAGCTACTGTCAACTGCTATCATAAAATGATTCAGTTTAACCCGTTAGTGGGTGGAAGTTTCGAGTTTATTGGGTGTCGAGGAGGACTCTCAATTACCTTAATCTCATCACTTGAGGCAACCCATTTGTTAGACGAGGGTTACCAAGGTTACTTGGCGACTATCGTGGATACGACAATAGAGGAGCCGAAGATTGAGGACATTGCTGTGGTACAAGAGTTTCCAGATGTGTTTTCGAATGAGTTACTAGGTCTGCCCCTATAAAGGGAAATTGAGTTTGTAATTGAGTTAGCTCTTGGGACGGAGCCAATCTTTAAGGCTCCTTACTGCATGGCGTTGTCAGAGCTAAAAGAACTGAAGGTGTAAATGCAAGAGTTGTTGGATAAGGGATTCATATGTCCCAGTGTGTCATCTTGGGGAGCACCGGTTCTATTCGTGAAGAAGAAAGATGGATTGCATCCTTGCATCAACTATCGTCAACTTAATCAAGTGATGATCAATAACAAGTACCTGCTACTGAGGATCGACGACTTGTTTGACCAGTTGCAGGGAGCGTTGATATTTTATAAGATCAACCTGAGGATAGGGTATCATCAATTGAGAATTATAAAGGTAGATATACCAAAGACGACATTTCGTATGCGATACGGCCATTATGAGTTCACTGTAATGCCGTTTGATTTGACGAACGCCCCAGCTGCTTTAATGGATCTAATGAACCGGGTGTTTAAGGTGTATTTGGATCAGTTTATGATTATTTTCATCAATGATATCCTGGTGTACTCGAGAAGTCCTGAGGAGCACAAAAGACAGCTCAAGACAGTGCTTCACACTCTGCGAGATCATGGACTGTATGCCAAGTTCAGTAAGTGCAAGTTTTGGTTAGCTCATGTGGTGTTCTTAGGTCACGTGATATCGGGTGAAGGAATCTCTATGGACCCAACCAAAATTGAAGTAGTTATCAACTGGCCAAGACCAACGATAGTGAAGAGATCAGAAGCTTTTTGGAATTGGTAGGTTATTACAAAAAGTTCATGGAAGGGTTTTCAACATTAGCCTTGCCTTTGACTCGACTGCTGAAGAAGGAAGAGAAATTTGTGTGGAAAGATAAGTGCGAGCGTAGTTTCCAAGAGCTTAAGCAAAAGCTGGTTACCGCACTAGTGCTGATAATTCCAACTAGTCCTGGAGGATACAAGATTTACAGTGATGTGTCGTTTAGAGGACTGGATTGCATGTTGATGCAGCATAGCAGAGTTATTGCATACGCGTCTTGTCAATTGAGACGTCATGAGCTGAATTACCCAACGCATGACTTAGAACTCATAGCTATCATCTTCACTCAGAAGATTTGGAGATATTATTTGTGCAGAAAAAGATTCTAGATCTTCATAGACTATCAGAGTCTCAAGTATTTCTTCTCTCAAAAGGAGTTGAATATGAGACAATGTCGTTGGATGAAACTTCTGAAGGACTATGATTGCGACATCCTGTATCATCTTGGAAAGGCCAACAAGGTCACAGATGTGTTGAGTCAGAAGTCTTCAATTGCGTAGATGATGGTTAAGGGGTGGGTCTTACTCGAATGAGCTCGAGATTCGGTTTTCAAATTTGAGGTAGGCCACCTTGCAAATCTTATGACCACCCTCGGAATTGAGCCGGAAGTGCAGATTAGAATCAAGACAATGCAAAGGACAGACCTAGAGATCTAAAAGATCTTGCACAAAGATACAGAAAAGAGAAAGGCGGATTTTCATATTTCTAATGACAGAACACTAAAGTTTCATGGACGATTGTGTGTACCTGACGATGCGGAGCTTAAGGAGGAGATCTTGTTAGAAGCTCATCATAGTAGTTACAGCATTCATCTAGGCAGTACGAAGATGTATCAGAATTTATGTCAACACTATTGGTGAATCGGTATGAAGGCGGATATTGCCAAACATGTCGCTAAGTGTCTGACGTGTCAGTAAGTGAAAGCACAACACTGTAAGTTGGGAAGACTTCTGCAACCTCTCGAGATTCCCGAGTGGAAATGGGAACACATCACAATAGATATTGTGATGGGCATACCAAGGAGTCAGAGGGGTAATGATTCCATATGGGTTGTGATTGATAGATTGACGAGTTTGGCTCACTTCATCGCCGTACGAAAGGACTATGCATTGGATGAATATGCAGAGTTGTATGTGCGTCAGATTGTTTGTCTATATAGAGTGCTAGTGACGATTACATTTGATTAAGACTCGAAGTTTACGGCAGCCTTTTAGAAAATTTTACAGACTGCCTTGGGAACAAGCTGCAGTATAGTACAGCCTATCATCCACAAACAGATGGCCAGTCTGAGAGAACGATTCAAACTCTCGAAGACATGCTGAGAGCTTGTGTTCTAGACTTCAAGGGTAGTTGGGCGGAATGGCTTCATCTTGTCAAGTTCACCTACAACAACAGTTACCAGCAGAGTATTTATATGGTACCGTTTGAAGCGTTGTATGGCTGAGCATGTAGAACACTAGTGTGTTGGGATGAAGTTTGAGAGCGAAAGATCACAGGCTTAGAGTTGGTTCCGCAGTCAGTAGATGTAGTTGCAGTTATTAGGGATAGATTAAAGATTGCTCAGAGTCGTAAAAAAAGCTATGTAGATAAGCGTCGAAGACCATTGGAATTCCAAGTTGGTGAGCTTGTCTTTTTGAAAGTGTCATCGATGAGGGGTACTTCGCGCTTCGGCAAGAAAGGGAAGCTGAGTCCAAGGTATGTTGGTCACTTTGAGATTCTAGAAAGAATAAGGACTTTAGCATATTATCTTGCATTGCCGCCGAGATTGGTGCAAGTGCATGACGTATTCTACGTGTCGATGTTGAGAAAGTATGAATCCGACTTGACCCACGTGCTGAATTTTGAAGAGTTAGACGTGGATGACAAAGTGTTGTATGTGGAGAGACCAGTTCAGATTATGGATTGCAAGGAGCATATTCTGCGTACCAAGACGATCTCGTTAGTCAAAGTGGTTTGGTAACACTACGAGACAGATAGAGCAACCTGGGAAAGTGAAGATTCGATGAGACGACAATACCCCCACCTTTTTGTTTAAAGAATTATAATGGTTTAAATTTCGAGAACGAAATTTTTATAAGAGGGAAAGAGTTGTGACAGCTTGATTTTTTTATTTTGTTTTCAATTGAATGAATTAGGTTTTTCATCGATGTGCTTATAATCTTTTTTCTTTGAGCTAATCACTCATGAGATAACTAATTTATCGGGTGAAGTCGTTAAGGAATCTAAACGTGACTAATTTGAGAATTCGATTAGAAATCGACCGCTTGACCGTGTTAATCTGCAAAGGTCAATTCGGCACCGTCAAAATCGATTAGAGATCCGAGATAGCTCAATTCGATAGAGGCATATGATTAAAGTGTGGGTGATTCTACTTAATTGCAAAATTCTTTTCGAACGACACTAGACTGATTTTTATATCTTTTCTATACCATATGCCTATATTTGAAAGCTCAAAATTTTCATGACAATCGAGAGCTGCTAATGAGTCAAAAATGCATAATGTGGCTCAAAAATAATTGACCACAGGTCAAATGAGCTAAAAATTCCTAAAATCTACCTAGTAGGTTAGGTCACACTAAAATCACACCCGGTTGAAATTAACCACGAAATTGAACCCAATTTCAGAAATTGAACCCAATTTCAGAAATTGAACCCAATTTCAGAAATTGAAAGTTATGTCATGTCACAATTTATTTTAGGAACGTCAACTCATCCTCCGAAGAATTTTCGGCAAGTTTGGATTTTAGGCAAAAAGTCAAATTTAGGTGATTTTGGACCGGGAAATTAAGAGGGCCATTTTTGTGTAGATTTTTTGCGTTCAAGATGGATCAATTGGCAAGAAAAAATGTGGAATTGAGTGTGGGAACCTACCTTGGCATTTTGGCTATTAAATTGGATTAAATTGGAGAGGAATTGAAGTGAATTGGAAGAAGGGAAATGTCTCAAATTCATAGCCATGGGGGTAGCAACATTTGGACCACCTAGAGTGGCTTGTGGAGGAAGATTGGTGAGGGAAATGGCTAAGGATGAGGCTCCCGAATTTGGGGGCCTTTGTGATGATGAATGGAGATATTTCTTGAAGACTTTTGAGGCAATTGTCCCCCTTTAGCTGTAGCCCTTCTTCTTCTTCCTTCTTGCCTCACTTTTTCTCCATTATTGCTTTCTTTGAAGAATAGAACTAGTAGAGAACCAGATGAGACTAGCTAGTCATTGTCGATCGCCCCTAGTTGCCCGTTCAAGTGCTGTTGATCCCGCAAAAGCCGTCGATTGCGCCCGAGAGCCCATCCACGCATCCCCACTATCTTGCTCGCCCGCGTGACTCCGGCCTCGCACCACCTCGTGCTTGCTACCCCATGCCTATGCATTCGTTGTCTAGCCATCATGCACAGTCGCCAAGTCTCTCCACCGCCCGTCCAAGCCGCCGTGCCACCTCCCGCACCAGCCCAGCCAATTTCAGCCACTGTTTCGCCCTCAGTCCAGCCCTCTCTAGCGTTAGACAGAGCCGAACTCACAGCCCAGGCTGTGAGCTTCGTGGCCCGCTTCCAACCTTTTCCCGACCTCATTTGGTGTCGTTGTGGGCTTGTGTTCCACTCGCCTCCCCATCGCCGTCGCCGTAAACTCACCGGCTCGCTGATTCGGTGAGTTTATTTGCTAAATCTTGCTTATTGGGTTAATTATGTTTAAGGGATAATTAGATTAGCTTAAGATTGGTTTAGGTCGTTTGTTTAGTTTAATTAGTGATTTAGTTGGTTAATTAGGCTTATTAGTTGGTTAGATTAGATTAGTTAAGGGTTAATTTGATTGTATTTTTTGATTAGTATAGTGCATTATTTTTCTAGGTCCGATTAGGTGGTTAGATTAGCATATTTAGCTTAATTAGACATTTATTGAATCAATTTGCATTTATTTAATTAATTTTGCTATTTATTTAATTATTTAATGTTTGCTTGAAATTATATTGGGATAGCCGCTTGTTAGAATTTTGCGTTGATTGCTGTGATGTGATTAGTTTGTGTGATTGAATGCTAATTTGTGCAATTGAGTGATGATTGTTGATTTTCAGTTAATATTTCAAAATTATGAAATCTTGGTATTTAATTAGAAAATATCGGGTGTCGGGTTTTGACACCAAAAATGCTTTTAACTACTATATCAAATAGTGGGATTTTAAAAGGAGGGATATCAATTTTTATCGTCTAATCTGACCATGTACGCACACATGATTATTTTACCAGGTGTTTTTAATACGAAGAAAATAAGCCGAACACATTATTTTAATTGAGACATTTGAGTGTAAAGCACAATGTCCTTGGCCGAGGTCGAATGTGCGTGTGAACACCTGGTACCCTGATGCGTTTACATGGGGTAGTGAACCCGTCCTGACGCGTTTACGTGGGACGTTGCTCTTATATGGAATGCCTCTGACAACAGATGCCAGATCGTGGTAGAGGCCGGATCGATGCTCCTTCAATAATGCTGTCTAGGTATAGATGTTGCCGTGCTCGATGGGGCGAGATGACGCCCGGCTATGTCGAAAGACCGCTAACTGTTGAGTCTGCCGTGGTCGTTGGATCGTAATCAATCAGGACACATGAATGATTGAAATTGACTGTCAGGATCGCCTAAATTATTGAAATTGACCATCAAGAAGAAAGGAGATTTTGCCACATAAATGAAAGTTTAGGTTGATGCAGGTCTTCCTCATAAAGTACCCTATCAATACAGATCATGGTATTGTCAGGATCGTAATGGATAAAGAGAGGGCCCTATACCAGAATCTGAGATACCTTTGTACGTGCTGGAGGTTGCTTTTGGGAAAGGCAAAGCAGATCCTCCTGGTGGTTCAGTGGTAGACCCAGATCTTTCAGATCCAGGGACTCCGGTGTATTCAGCTGAATGCTCCAATAAGGAGGACGAAGAGGATCTATAGTTTTATAAACCCCCTATTTTGCAGACTTTGTGTATATATGTATCAACTAGTATTGTATATGACTTAGCTTGATATATGTATATATAAGTTTGCTGTGGTTTGCTTTCAAAAAACTCATGGTCTTGTTTTTTATCCCATCTTTTTGTTGTTAGGGGATTATTTATTTGTTTTCGCATGCGCATTTAAAATGAATGGGTCGGCGATGCATCCTGGGACGTCGCTATTTAATTGATCACAGAGGGATGGGCACATGCTCGGAGGATCAGGGCGTGATGTCACCATGTAAGTGGTATCAGAGCATGGTTAGTGGTTGGAGTGATAAGGTGCGTTGGTTCATGAGATAGTTAGTAGGAAAGACCTTTAATTCATGATGGTGCATGTCTGTGATAGTTAATTGGTAGAATTGTTTGTTTGTGTGGATCGCTCAACTTCTAATTCAATGTGGAATTGGAAGATGGGTTTTAGTAGAAAACTTAGCCATGAGTGATCAGAAGTAGAGGACTCCTAGGAAACGTACCGTTAGGCTTGTTACTCGGGGTAGGATGCCGACAAGGGTCGGTACCTAAGGAGGCTGTAATAGAGCGCCAGCTTTGGCTGGCGCTAGTGGAGTAGCATTGCCTCAGGTTGGTGCTGGGGTAGCAGCCCTTGGTGATCCCAGAATCGAAGGGATCATGCAGGCGCTTGAAGCGATGAAAGATCCGATAAGGTAGCAGGCTTAGAATCAAGCCGCTACTACTGCCGTTGCCACCACTGTTGAGGCCGCACTTGTTGAAGTTCCAACTGGGAATGTAGTTGCGAAAAGCGAGAGACCAATCCACAAGTTAGTGGAGCGGTTCTTGAAGCTAAACCCATCGAGGTTCACTGGTGCCGAAGATCCAGAGACTGCCTCACTTTGTATTCAAGATCTAGAGAAGGCCTTTGTACTGCCGATGTGCATTAAGGTAGAAAAGTGAGCCTGGCAATATACCAACTGTAGGGTAACGCGAATACCTGGTGGAGAGCTGCCAGAGGTACAGTTTTTCGGGAATGCAAGGTCTCGGTGTGGGATTCTTTCTTTAGAGCTTTCAATTACAAGTACTTTTTGAGTAGTGCCGAGAACAGAAGATGGAGGAATTTCAATGCCTCCACCAAGGGACGATGACCATTGACTAGTATGAGGTCAAGTTTGCAGAGTTATCTTAGTTTGCTCTGAGGTTGATAGAGGATCCTGAAGACAAGGCTCGAAGGTTCAGAAATGGCCTTCGACTAGAACTGAAACAACCGCTGGTGCCGTTTGATCTGAAGGATTATCATGAAGTGTACAATCGAGCCCAGTTGATAAAGAGAAGTCTGAATAAACAAGCCGCCTCGTCTTAATCGAGATTTAATTTAAATAGAGATGGGAATCGATATGGGAAGAAGCTCATGATCGGAGGAAGATTCCATGTCTCGCCCAATAAGAAGAGTGGAGTTGGCAAGTCAGGGCTAAGTCAGAATGGTACGTGTCACTTCTGTGGAAGGCGACATGGTATAGCTCCATGCCCTCGAAGACCGGGCATTTGTTTTGAATGTGGCCAGCAGGGTCACATAGCTAGAGATTGTCCTAGAAGGCCAAGAGGACAACCGTAGTTACTACCGCCACCAATGGGTCAAATTAGGGGTTTTGCAGCGCAGAACGCACCGTAGGGTGGACAGAACAGACCCCCAGCTCAAGGGATAGTGTATGCCATCACAAGAGGTCAGGTAGAGGACGCGCCTGATGTGATCACATATATAGTTTTGTTGAACGACTATGCTACTTATGCTTTGTTCGACCCTGGCACGACTCATTCTTTTATTTCTAAGCAATATGTTAAGTTTATAGGATTAAGTCCTGAGTTGCTAGAGTCAGTGGTTAGCATATTTACATTGTTAAAGGATAAGGTGTTGTTTGCATTGGGTTATTTTAGTTGCAAGTTAGTGATTGATGAGCGAGAGGGGAAGATAGATTTGTTAGTCCTAGCCATATATGATTTTGATTTGATAATTGGCATGGACTAGCTCATCAAACAACGAGCTAAAATGGACTGCTATCATAAAGCGATTCAGTTTAACCCGTCAGCGGGTGAAAGTTTCGAGTTTGTTGGAAATCGAGGAGGATCCTTGATTATCTTGATCTCGTCGCTTGAGGCAACCCATTTGTTAGATGAGGGTTGTTAAGGTTATCTGGCGAATGTCGTGGATACGATAGTCGAGGAGCTGAAAGTCGAAGATATCTCAGTGGTACAAGAATTTCCAAATGTCTTCCTAAAGGAATTGCTAGGACTACCGCCAGAGAGAGAGATAGAGTTTGTGATTGAGCTAGCACCTGAGATAGAGCCAATCTCTAAGGCTCCTTACCGAATGGCTTTGTCTAAGTTGAAGGAACCGAAGATGCAGATGCAGGAGTTGTTGGATAAAGGATTCATCCCTCCTAGTGCATCACCTTGGGGAGCACCAGTTCTGTTCGTGAAAAAGAATGATGGTTCATTGCACCTATGCATCAACTATCGTCAACTCAATCATGTGACAATCAAGAACAAGTATCCACTCCCGAGGATCAACGACTTGTTTGATCAGCTGCAAGGAGCATCGGTATTTTAGAAGATCGACTTGACGACAAGATATCATCAGATGAGGATTAGAAAGGAGGATATATTGGAGTCAGCATTTCGTACTCAATACGGTCATTATGAGTTTATTGTGATGCTATTTGGTTTGATGAACGCTTCAGGTTCTTTCATGGATTTGATGAACCGAGTGTTCAAAGAATATCTAGATCAATTTGTGATCGTATTTGTTGATGATATTTTGGTGTATTCAATGAGTGTTGAGGAGCACGAGAGTCATCTAAGGATGGTACTTTAGACCCTAAGGATTCATCAATTGTACGTTAAGTTTAGCAAATGCGAGTTTTGGCCGACTCATGTTGCGTTCCTAGGTCACGTGATTTCAAGTGAAGGAATCTCCATGGACCTGTCTAAGATTGAAGCAATGATCAACTGGCCAAGATCGACTACAATGACAGAGATCAGAAGTTTTCTAGGTTTAGTAAGGTATTACAAAAGGTTTGTGCAAGGATTTTTAGCATTAGCGTCGCCATTGACTTGACTCATGAAGAAAGAAGAAAAGTTAGTGTGGACAGATAAGTGCGAGTGTAGTTTCCAAGGGCTTAAGCAGAAGCTGACTACTGCATATGTGCTAACCATTTCATCTGGTCCTAGAGAGTACAATATCTATAGTGATGTGTCATTCAGAGGACTAGGTTGCATGCTAATGTAATATGGGTAGGGTTGTTGCATATGCTTCCTATCAGTTGAGACCTCATGAACAGAATTAGTCAACACATAACTTAGAACCCGCAGCAATTATTTTTGCTTTGAAGATTTGAAGACATCACTTATGCGGAAAAAGATTCTAAGGTGAGGCTAAATCTACCACCTTAGTAATTAAGAGCCAAAGCTTTTTATAGAGTTGGACAAGTTTGCCCGTGAAATGAGTAATCATACGAATAAAATTTGCTGATGTAATCCCCACAACTAACTTCTGTAGAAAAATTAAATGCTCTCTCTCTCTCTCTCTCTCTCTCTCTCTCTCTCTCTCCAAATGCCACAATGACGATCTCTCTCACTTATTTCCACTTTTTTTCTCTCCTCTTAGAGCCAAGCTCCATCGACAATGTTGCAACCCTCCCTAAGGATTCTTGTCTGGAAAGGGAGCTAGTCTAAAGGTTTGTGGAATAGGAATGGGCGGTCCCTATATATATACACATTTGTTCGTTTCCTTACTTCGCCAATTCTCTTTTGCTAGGGTCTTCTTATCTCCAGCTCTCTGTCAAATCATCATTAGTGTTTTGTAAAAGGTGAAGTCCCCGAAGCACGTCAAAACAAAATCAATTTGAAAAACCATTTGAAAAACACCATATGTCATTACCTCCATTGACCCATGTGGTGTTTTTTCCTCTCCTGGCAAAGGTTCCTGCTCTCGATTTCCTGAACTTTAGGAAATTTCCGTTCCTTGCTTTTGTTCAGTGTGGGTTGTCCTAACTGTAACCCGTTGCGACATTTGAGGGATCAATTAATTAATGAAAATTTTCTATCTAATTATAGTCACCAATAATCTGTCTAATGTTAGTCTCACTTCCCACAAACTAGAGATTCTAAGGTTGGAGACTTTGTTTTACTAATTTTCTCATTAACACCATTTCGGTACTGCTTCTCAATCTTTTGCGAATGAGTTTCATTCGATATTCACCCATTTTATTATCCTACGCCACTAAATAATTCATACATGGGTGTGCAACTGATTTAGTCAACGATCCAAATCAATGTGACAAAGGAAAAGTGCAAGAAAGTAAACCCAATATGATGTCAAGTAAAAGATATACATGGCCTTGTTATTGAGTCCTGGGACATGATCCCTGTGAACTAATTTTGAAATTTAGTCTATGTCTAATCCTAAATTAGAATGACCTACTCACGAAGACTCTACTTGATTTGCAAAAAAAATGAATGATTTGGGAAAAAAAATTCTAAAAATGATTGCTTGCATTGCTTATGAATATGAATGAACAAAAAATAATTTCATCACACGTGAAAATATTTAGAGATAAGCTAATGTCAATAATGAGAATATTTTCCATTAACTAATAATTTAAAAAGAATTTCTAAATCATTCATCCTTTGCGAAACAAATTGTGTCTAGAGCTCCTTTTGTTTCCATTTAAAACATTTTCCTTATTTTCCAAAATTTGGATGGCTTAGAAAAATGAGTGAACAGAAAATGTTTTCCAAGTCAACAAAAAACCTATGCTTAATCCGGGAAAATGATTGTCTCTTTACAAAATGGGAAATCATTTTCCAAAATATGACAAAATTACAGTGCTTGAACTAAAAACTCTACTCTTGGGTATGGAAACCCTAACACTTATTCTTGGGACCCCAACATCTAGGACCAAGTCCATAGCACTTGGACTCGGGTCTATCAAGCCAAGCCCATGTTCCGATGCCAATGCCTTGGTCCTCAGTGTCAATGCATGGGTTTAACGTAGGGGTGTCGAAAAACCTAACTCGACCTGACTTGAACACGGTCCAAACATGAACCAAACACGAAACAAGTTGATTACATGTTTCGGGTCTTTAAAATGTTTGGGTAATTGTTATGAAACAAGAAAACAAACGTGTTTTGGGTCGGGTTAGGGCTGAAACATTGTTCGGCCCTAAACATATTATTGGCTTCATGTGTTTGAAAGAAACATGGTCTCCTCTCACAAAACAGGTTACGAAACAAGAACCGACAAGATAGTAATGACGAACCCAAGAGTGAAAAACGAAGTCTTGACTACAATGGGAAAGTAAAAAGTCAAGGGGACGATCTTGCGAACCCTCTTGTAGCAGACGGCCTCGATCTTGTAAAAGCCCTCATCCAATTTCAATCGCTCAACTCCCTCCTCGTCACCTCAGCCTCGGCGTCGCCCTCGTCCTCATCGGCTTCCTCTGCTTCCTCGGCTTCCTCCGCTGTGTCCTTTTCCTCAAGAGGATGCCCTCCTTGTGCTGCCTTTGCCCATAGACAGACACCGAGCAGGAGTTAATGCCAAGCAAAACCCACATCGCGAAAATCGAAAATATAGAAAATTGAAGTTGCTGAAGCTTACTGCTGCTGCCGTTGGCGACGGGGGTCGTTATGGGGTCATCTCAAGAAGACCTTCGCTTGACGTTGCAACGCTCTTTTTCTTACCTCCACCCTTCACCCTCATCCTCTCTCCCCCCCTCCCCCCTCTCTGTCTCTCTTTACTCTCTCCCCTGTGGACTGAGCAATTGATGGAATTTCAAAGTCCTATCTTTGGGGGGGAGGAGGCTGGAATTCCTCTATTGGTCTCTCACCTGAGCTGGGAGCTTGAGTTGCTACAGCCGAGTTGAAATTGCTCCACTAAGGCAAGAGAGAGAGAGAGAGAGAGAGGTGAAAAGCTTTTTTTGGCTTTGTAGGGTTTACTTTTGCGTGAGTTTGGCATCTTGTGATAGGGCTGGAGCATTTGGTCAAGTTTTTACTGTGTTTCTACTCGAAGAGAGGGAGGTGGAAAAAAAGAAGAAAAAAGAAGAAGAGGAAAACCCAAAAACCCGACCCCAACTTGAATTGTCAATGCGAGTCTAATGTGTTTCAGGTTGGTTCGAGTCAAGTCATAGTATGTGACCCTTATGATTCGGGTCGGGTTGGGTAATATCAAAACCCAACCCGACTCGATCCGACCTGACCCGACCCATTGACACCCCTAATTTAACGAGATTGGGCTTAAGGCCCTTATGCTAGTGCCCATGCTTATGCCTAATGCCTCAACTATCATGCCTCAAACCTCGAGCGCGTGCACATCCCTAGGTGGTCGATAAAATTTGCAACGTCTCAAGATGCGTCGCTGACTCAAGCATTTTATTGCACATACGGAAGCGTATAATAAAACAATCCCCAGACAACACAAATATAGGATAGAAAAGCAAGACAACAAATTTCACAAAACACTTTTATAAACAACCAAGGTCAGCCTTCTTTACCAAAAAAAAAAAAAAAACCAAGGTCAGCCTACAAAGTTATATACACGAAAGTCAAAGTCTCAAAAAGGAGTATCTAACCAACCCTACCCTGGACCTTCCTGCTTGAGATCCAGGTCTATCACGACACTGTCAAGGATATCGAGGTCTAGCGGGTTAGCTATCTCCTCTATTGCAGGCCCCTCAACCTCGGGTCCACAATTTCCCTTGATATCAACTATGATATTTGTCATGCCTCGATCCTCCGAGTACGTGCCCATCCCTTTGCAATCAATTAAATAGCGACGTCCTAGGACGCATCGTCGACCCATTCATTTTAATGCACATGTGAAAATAAATAAATAAACCCCCGACAACAATAAAATGGGATAGAAAAGCAAGACCATAAATTTTTCGAAAGCAAACCACAACACACTTATATATACATAAATCAAGCCAAGTCATATACAATACCAGTTGACACACATACACACACACACACACGCACACGCACACGCACACGCACACGCACACAGACACACACACACACACGCGCACGCACACGCACGCGCATGCGCATGCACACGCACACGCACACACGCACGCGCGCGCCCACACACACACACAAGGTCTGCAAAATAGGGGGGTTTATAAAATTTCAGATCATCTTCCTCCTCCTCATTGGAGCTTCTAGCTAAATACACCGAAGTCCTTGGATTTGAAAGATCCGAGTCTACCACCGATACACACACACACACACACACACACACACACACACACACACACACACACACACACACACACAAGGTCTGCAAAACAGGGGGGTTTATAAAATTTCAGATCATCTTCCTCCTCCTTATTGGAGCTTCCAGCTGAATACACCGAAGTCCTTGGATTTGAAAGATCCGAGTCTACCACCGAACCAGTGGGAGGATCTGCTGTGCCTTTCCTAAAAGCAACCTCCAACATGTATAGAGGTATCTCAGATTCCAGTATAGGGCCCTCTCTCTATCTATTACGATCTTGACGGTACCATGATCTGTATTGATGGGGTACATTATGAGGAAGACCCGCATCAACCCAAACCATAGACCTCATAAGTTTGTACTCCCATCCCCTAGGGTCCTCATGAAGCGGAATATAAGACCTGTGCTTAGTGACCTTCTTCAGCTGACCAAAATGCTTGTCGACACCTAATTTTGGAAAAGTAAAATTGCATTTTGAACAAATAAAAAGAAAAAAATGAAAATGGGGGAAATTGATTTGATTGAAGTATGCAAGGAAATATGGAATTCTGATGGATGTCCGGATTTTGTTAAATGCAGCAACAATTTTAAAATCAAGTGAACAAATGGCAAGGATTTTGATAAAATGGAAGGAATCGATGCAAAATCGAGCTGATTGCGAAATCATGCCCCGATTTGCATCCATGATTTAATGCAACGAAGATGGAAATTTAAAATTTTCCATAGAAAGCGGCCGATCGGAACCACTATAAAAAGAGGTTGACTTGCACAGTATTTTGGGGGGGGCGAGAGTTAAAAAAATGGTGAAAAGAATTCATGCAGAAAAGACGCAGAGAAAAGTGTGAGGAGGAGCGATTTCGAAAGCAAAAAAAAAAAAGAATTTCGAAAGGAAATTTTGAGAAAAATTAGTGCAAAACTTCGTGGAAGAATTCAAAAGGGGGAGGGGTCGAGGTCAACAAGGCTTCGGCTGAGAAAAGACAAAACAGCAGAGGGTACGAGAGAAAAAGAGGAGGAATGACGTAAGAGCAGAGGGAGAGAAAAAAAGAAAAAAGCAAAATAAAGTCACTGTTCATCTTCCTCCTTTGCACCTACCGCACGGCGGCGAGCACGCGTCTCCCATCGTCGCTGTGCCTCTATACCCGCAACCTGCTACGCCCGCCCCGATGCCGGAGCTCCGGCTCGCCGCTCCGACCTCGCCGCGCCACCGCACCGACTCCGTCCGAGCGCCCGCGCCACTTCGTTGGACGCCACGCCCCGTGATCTGTCGATTGTCGCCATAGCAACCACTTCCGTGCCACCCTCCCGGACACCGACATTCGCGCGCCACGGCGTCGCTCGCCTCGCCCAAAGACTCGGCACCATCGCGCACCTCCGACGCCCACCGTTGCTCCCCCGCGCTCTCGTTGTGCCTCTTGCACTGCATCGCGCTGCGCTCTCCGCCGGACTTGCCACCCTTGCATCGCTGGTCCCCTCGCACCATCGCGTTGCCGCTCACCGGAGTCCCGACGCCTGCCACTATTCGTCTGGCACCCCACCAACGCTACTGCAAGTCCCCTCCTTTAGGTAGTTTATTTTTTTTAGTTTTATTTTTATTTCGTTCTTTTTTCTATTTTATGTTATTTTATTGTGTTTTAAATTTTGTTATTATTGTTTAAGTTAGAATATGGTTTGTCAATGTTAATATTGGTGCACTTTGTAGGCATTATTCACTAGGGATTTTGTCCAGAATTATTGTAATTATTAATTTAATCCGAGAGACATCGGATTATTTTTTTAATTATATTAATCTTTGGGCTTTCGGTAGAATTTCAATTGTTAAATCATTATAATTATTAATTTGATCCGTAAGACTTCGGATCAGATTTTTAATTATTTTGAGCTCTTTGTCGTGATAATTAGGGTTAGGATAATCGTGGATTTGACCTGTGAGACAACAGGTTATTTTTTCGATTATTTTAATCCTTTATTTTGCTAATAGTTTAGATTTAATATTTATTTAATAATTACTTATCTTTAAAAAACAAAAAAAATGAAAATTCTGCATTAGCATATAGGTTTAGTAAATTAGACATATAAGTTTAGTAAATTAGAATTTTCTTAGGATTACATTTTTAGGGTTGCATTTTTAGAAATAGGTTAGGGTTTGACCTAAATTAATTTTTTAGATAATGTTCGCACATTTTAATTATCTCATTTTTCAAAAATAGTTTTCTAGGATAGGATAGGGTTTAAGTCAAATTGATCCTTATAATAAATTAGAAAATTATCCTTTTTTAGATAGTATAATTACGGTTTTTATTAATTCTGAAAAAGACAAAAAAAATATGAGATGCATATTAAGTAGTTTGCATAATAGGATCATTTAATCATAATTTAGTGAAGTTAGGTCATCAGGTGCATAATAACTAGTTTGCATAATAGACTCATTTAATTAGAATTTGCATATTAATAAGATTAAGTCATTTAGTAAAAAAATGCATTTTTTTATAAAAGAATTCTAATTTTTAAGAAAACCCAAAAAAAAATTGTTTGTTTTGTGTGATGCAATTTATTTATTTGAATGTTTAATAGTGGATGAGCATCCGTGTGGTCAGCTTTTTGCATGATAGAGATTTAGGTTAAAATAAATCCAAACTGCCTGAAAAAAATATTTTTGTAAATTAAAAAGAAATGGTACCGAAATGGCATTAGAGAAATCTAGTGTAATCAAGTTCTCGTACTCTTAGTCTTTGGTTTGTAGGAGTAAAATAAATCTCTATTTATTTTACTTAGGTGTCTAATCGACTTACCATAAACCGATTAGTGGTGACTCCTAGTTAATAACCTCTTGCATATTTAAAAATTTAGACTTAAGTCACGAATTGGTATGGGCTTGGGAGAGCCCAAGCTAAGTTTAAAAGCTTAGTAGTCCATTAACCTAGTTTTAGATGGTGCACCCGGAAAAATTAGGTCGCGACAGCTTAGCGACTCCACTGGGGACTTGAGTTGAAACTCTTAGTGGACTTAAGCCAATTTTTTTTTTTGAAAAAATATTTTTGTTTGGCAGCGAGGATCCCAGGTATGTTCCTAACATTTCTAAAGTGTTAAATGTTCTTGCAGATGGGAGATATAAGGAGAGTAGTTTGTGCTAACATTTGTCTTGCAAGTTGGAGTGTGGGATTAATGATTTATTTTTCCATGATTAGAAGTGTTGTTTGCATTTAAACTGTTATGCATGTTTTATTGTTTTTAGCACTACACTATTGCACACACAACCTGTGGCCGGACCTGGGCTACGATAGGATTTCTAGGATTGAGTTGAGAAGGATACTTCCTCCAAAGCGAGACTGCTATGTAGAGGTTGACCTTCTCTTCCCTGAAAGTCTTTTCATGGTGTCAAATGTGTTTGTCCATATCCGCAAGACTGCGTGACTATTGGACATTACATTCGATTGAGCCGAAGTTAGGGGGACTTGACACGTTAATGCGAGACTGCAACAGTTAGATCATCCTCTTAGCTCCACTTTGTTAAGCCATCTAGGTAGAAATCGAGCCTCACACTTCATGCGTGTGTCTATATGATTGTTATCCATTTCCAATGAAAGTAAGTTGTTTGGACTCTCACTTTGCAATTCACTTACTTTGTTGCAATTTTCATCAGTCCATGACAATGTTTCGTCCTTCGTCTTGTCTTATATGCTTTAGGGAAAATCGTCGTACCATTCATTTCCACTTTTGGGGTTTTAAGATGATGTCATATGGCATTGAAAGAAGAGGTCAAGGCATTCGGAACCCTATCGAAGCCCCTCAAAGGTCCTGCTCTACTGAATCAGGGCACCATGGAAGAGGTGGGGGAAGTTTTGAAGGACGAAGACAGGAAATGCAGAACTCGCCACCTGACCAAGGGCGAGGGAGGCAAAACCCACTACCCCCGAGCATTCACGAGACATTCCCCGGTCCTCCAAGAATGATGTAGGATGAAGCAGAAGTGATAGACACTCTGGGACAACCTAGTGGCAAGTTTGATTATCTGGTGAAGTATTCGGCCTCTCCCAGCTACTACATTGATCCTAGCGAGATAGTCCCAGATGGATGGGGTGGCATGGATGATCCAACACCCCCGAAGATAGAGAACCCTGATAATGAGCTGGAAGGAGTTGCAAGCTTATTCGACGACCTCATCATAGGAGCCATAGATGATGGACCCTCTGAAAAGATGGGCCTTGGCCCACAAGAGTAACTCTTTTACTGCCTGTGCACATTCCCCTGCGTGGGAATTTTTATTGTTTTCTGAGAGATGTTTTCAATTTCTTTTTCTTTTAGTGATTGAGTGTTGCATTTTTGCATTCAATAAATGTAATTGATTGATAAATTTCAATGAAATTACAAGTTTTATTTTGAGGGCATGATGAGGTACACCAAACCAACCCGGTGATGATATCCAACCGATAAAAGAAAAGAAAAATCCAAGGAGAATTCTGAGGCTTGGGCTTCATCATGCTTTCTCATATTAAAATGTTTCAAAAAAATGCTTTTTCAAAACAAAAATCAAAAAATAAAACTTGATTTACTCTATTTGTCTTTTTGACCCATCTACCTTTTGTTTTAGAATCGGTCTTATTGTAAAGGTGTGGAAATGGTCCAATCCAATTTCGGATCCAGGGGGCAAGTTCGCTCTGAATTACAGTGGCATGTATGTGGTAAAAAAGATACTTCCTGAAGGTGCCTTGATCTTGGCAAAAATGCATGGTCATGTGTTTTCCATTCCAATTAATTTTGATATTGTCAAGAAGTATTATCCATAATAGAATTTGCCATGTCATGTTTTGAATTGCAAGCATTTCTATGATGAGTAAATTGCTTCAATGAGTCGAATTGTTCAAATTTGTTGCAAATTTTGCCTGATGAATTGTGTGAGATGAATTGAATGTGTCAAATGGGGTACTTTGGAATGACGAAAGGCAAGCTTTGTTTCATACACTAACCCCTAGTGAGTTGTGTGAAAAATTCCATGCCCGAAAGGAAGAGGGCTATCTCACAAAGGGTATGTCAATCAAGGTGATGAGAGGCATTCTTTTCTCTATCCCAAACATTACAGGTGATCCATTGCTCAACCCCTTTGAGCCCCATACACTTATGGAGATTCTTTTAAAATTACCCCGTCAAGGATCATCCCATACTGGGGCAAAGTTAAAATAAATGGTAGGAATCTTTTTGCTCACACTTACATCAATCTTCAAATACTACTTTTGCAATGTAACTTGTATGGTAATTTGAAGTGCCTTAGGATGACAAAGAGTAGTTCTTTCTTTATCTTATACACTTTCATCAATTGCATAGCCCACTTGAGCCTATGAATTCATTTCATATTAAACCCAGTTGGTGATCATCCCCCACACTAGGGCAAGGCAAAAAGAACCATTCAAGTAACATGGCTTAGAAGGCTGACAAAAGATGGTTGTGCGAGTTCAAAAAATAAGTGCAAAAATAATGGGGCATGAAAAAACAGTGTGCCTGGTAAAAGCAAGGCCAATGCCCAGAAAAGAAAAGAAAATCAAACTCTTGATATAGTAAGTCGTCTCCCCAAGAAGGCGGTACTGAAAATCAAATGATGTTGCAATCAATGGAGTTGTGATATAAAAAAAAAAAAAATCTTCGACAATGGAGAAGGAAAGTGGTGGAAATGTCAAGATGATCACCAACTTTAACCCCCCTAAACACTTTTTTTTTTTTTAGCTTAATGATCATTTCATTTCTCAACCCATGAACCAAACCTATGTTACGTTCCTTGTAAAGTCTCTTCTGATTATGGCACATGAATTAACCTAGGGGTTCACATGTCTTAAGCATTGCTCGAAAAAGTGCGAGCAAGATTATTCCTTTCTCATTCTGTAGGGTATAAACCCAGAGATGATTACAGAATATCACTCATTCTTTCAAAAGCCTCGACTTAAAGAGTCCCTTTTGTTAAGCCATTGACTAGGCCCACATTATGGTCCCTGTTAAAGACCTCTCAGATTGATAAGGTCATACCACTTGCGAAATTGCGCAAAACCTTGTTTGGCATGACAACAACAAGATAGAGTGATTGTCAAAACCTTACATCAAAGGTCAGGATGAAAACGACTATTTTTAATGAGGGTGAGTGCGAAGTCCTTTCAGACCAAAAGAGCCTTCATTTGACACATTCATGACTCATGTGTTCAGATTTAAATATTCTTTTGAAATGTTTCATAATGGAAATTAGGTGATGCAAGATTGATAAAAATCATCACGCATGAATCCCATTTGAATTAATGCATGTCTGTGAATGCATATTGCCTTTCCTACAACTGTGTTTTGCAGGAAACGTATCCCCAAGGAACAGAGATATCACCAAGTAAATATGTCTCTACCCATACTCTAAATACTTGTCATTGTGCAGGTTTTCTCTCCCAATTGCATCAACACTTGACTCGGTCAAGCTGTCTTTTATATTGACCTGGCGTGCTTTCGTAGCCTAGGGTTCCTTTCATCGACCTGGCGTGCTTTCATAGCCCAGAGTCCTTTTCATCGACCCAGCGTGCTTTCGTAGCCTAGAGTCCCTTTATATTGACCTGGCGTGCTTTTGTGGCCCAGAGTCCATTTATATTGACTTGGCGTGCTTTCGTAGCCCAGGGCCCATCTTTATCGACTCGGCGTGCTTTCGTAGCCCGATGTCCATTTATATTGACCTGGCGTGCTTCGTAGCCTAGGGCCCATCTTCATCGACTCGGCGTGCTTTCGTAGCCCGATATCCATTTATATTGACCTAGCGTGCTGTCATAGCCCAAAGTCCCTTTCAAGCGCTGGCACTCAATGGAGTTCCCCCTAAAGAATTTTCCCAGATTCATCAGGCGGCCGTAGAATGGTACGGGTTCTGAAAAATGAACCTTAGTTTAGGCGATCGTAGAATGATACAAGTCCTAGACAGCATTCAAGTGACCGTAGAATGGTACGGGTCCTAGACAACCTCAGTTCAGGCAACTGTAGAATGGTACAGGTCCGGGAAAATAGATCCTCGTTTAGGCGACCGTAGAATGGTACGAGTCCTAGACAACCTCAGGAGACCGTAGAATGATACGGGTCCTGGAAAATTATCTTTCTGTTTAGGCGACTGTAGAAAGGTACAGGTCCTAGACAACCTCAGTTCAGGCGACCGTAGAATGGTACGGATCCTGGAAAACAGATTCTCGTTTAGGCGACCGTAGAATGGTAGGAGTCCTAGACAATCTCAGGCGACCGTAGAATGGTACGGGTCCTAGACAACCTCAGTTCAAGCAACCATAGAATGGTACGGGTCCTGGAAAATAGATCCTCGTTTAGACAACCGTAGAATGGTACGAGTCCTAGACAACCTCAGGTGATCGTAGAATGGTACGGGTCCTGGAAAATCATCTTTCTGTTTAGGCGACCGTAGAATGGTACGGGTTCTAGAAAATAGATCCCAGTTTAGGCGACCGTAGAATGGTACGGGTCTTAAACAGCCTTAGTTCAAGCGACCGTAGAATGGTACGAGTCCTGAAAAATCATTTTTTTCGTCAAGGCGACCATAAAATGGTAAGAGTCCTAGACAACATTCAGGCTACCGTAGAATGGTACAAGTCCTGGAAAATCATTTTTTTCGTTTAGGCGACCGTAGAATGGTACGGGTCTTAGACACAACCAAACAATGCCATACTGGGCGACCGTAGTATGGTACGGGTCCTAGGAAAGCAATCACTTTACGAAGTCATGTCACTATTCTGGGCGACCGTAGAATGGTACGGGTCCTGGACATGTAACACTAATCTATCTTGAGTTACTCTACCATCCCCGAAGGTAAGTAATTCCAGGTAAGTTCTTTTATCATTTGCATTAGCATTTCCATGCATCATATAAATTTCATTTCAAAATGGGATTCATTTTCCAAAAAAAAAAAAAAACAAAAAGTCATTTAATGCATGTGCATAATTAAAATTAGGTCTCAATTTGTCTTCGAAGGTAACCTCTACGAGCTCACCTTCAAAGAAGGGCAGCTGTTGACACCTAATTTTGGAAAAATAAATTGCATTTTGAACAAATAAAAAGAAAAAAATGAAAATTGGGGAAATTGATTTGATTGAAGTATGCAAGAAAATATGGAATTCTGATGGATGTCCGGATTTTGTTAAATGCAGCAACAATTTTAAAATCAGGTGAACAAATGGCAAGGATTTTGATAAAATGGAAGGAATCGATGCAAAATCGAGCTAATTGCGAAATCATGCTCCGATTTGCATCCATGATTTAATGCAACAGAAGATGGAAGTCTAAAATTTTCCATAGAAAGCGGCCGATCGGAACCACTATAAAAAGGGGTTGACCTGCACTGTATTTAGGGGGGACGAGAGTTAAAAAAATGGTGAAAAGAATTCGTGCAGAAAAGGCACAGAGAAAAGTGTGAGGAGGAGCGATTTCGAAAGCAAAAAAAAAATTCAAAAGGAAATTTTGAGAAAAATTAGTGCAAAACTTCGTGGAAGAATTCAAAAGGGGGAGTGGTTGAGGTTAACAAGGCTTCGGCTGAGAAAAGACAAAACAGCAGAGGGTACGGAGAGAAAAAAGGGAGGAATGACGTAAGAGCGAGAGGGAGAGAAAAAAAGAAAAAAGCAAAATAAAGTCACTGTTCATCTTCCTCCTTCGCACCTGCCGCACGCGTCTCCCATCGCCGTCGTGCCTCTATACCCGCGACCTGCTACTGCGCCCAACCCGATGCCGGAGCTCTGAAGCTCGCCACTACCCGACCTCGCCGCGCCCCGCACCGACTCCGTCCGAGCGCCCGCGCCACTTCGTTGGACGCCGTGCCCCCGTGATCCGTCGATCGCCGCCATAGCAACCATTTCCGTGCCACCCTCCCGGACACCGACATCCGCGCGCCACCGTGTCACTCGCCTCGCCCGAAGACTCGGCGCCATTGTTGCACCTCCGACGCCCGCTCATCGCTCCCCCTGCGCTCGCGTTGCGCCTCTTGCACGTACATTGCGCCTACGCCGCTTTGCCGAGTCGCCACCCTTGCACCGCCGATCCCCTCACGCCATCGCGTTGCCGCTCGCGAGTCCCGATGCCTGCCACTATCCATCCGACACCCACCAACGCTGCTGCAAGTCCCCTCCTTTAGGTAGTTTATCTTTTTTAGTTTTATTTTTATTTCTTTCTTTTGCCTATTTTATGTTATTTTATTGTGTTTTAAATTTTGTTATTATTGTTTAAGTTAGAATATGGTTTGTCAATGTTAATATTGGTGCACTTTGTAGGCATTATTCACTAGGGATTTTGTCCGGAATTATTGTAATTATTAATTTAATCCGAGAGACATCGGATTATTTTTTTTAATTATATTAATCTTTGGGCTTTCGATAGAATTTCAATTGTTAAATCATTATAATTATTAATTTGATCTGTAAGACTTCGGATTAGATTTTTAATTATTTTGAACTCTTTGTCGTGATAATTAGGGTTAGGATAATCGTTGATTTGACTTTGTGAGACAACAGGTTATTTTTTTTATTATTTTAATAATTTATTTTGCTAATATTTTAGATTTAATATTTATTTAATAATTACTTATCTTTAAAAAACAAAAAAAAAATGAAAATTCTGCATTAGCATATAGGTTTAGTAAATTAGACATATAAGTTTAGTAAATTAGAATTTTCTTAGGATTACATTTTTAGGGTTGCATTTTTAGAAATAGGTTAGGGTTTGACCTAAATTAATTTTTTAGATAATGTTCGCACATTTTAATTATCTCATTTTTCAAAAATAGTTTTCTAGGATAGGATAGGGTTTAAGTCAAATTGATCCTTATATTAAATTAGAAAATTATCCTTTTTTAGATAGTATAATTACGGTTTTTATTAATTCTGAAAAATACAAAAAATATGAGATGCATATTAAGTAGTTTGCATAATAGGATCATTTAATCATAATTTAGTGAAGTTAGGTCATCAGGCGCATAATAACTAGTTTGCATAATAGACTCATTTAATTAGAATTTGCATATTAATAAGATTAAGTCATTTATTTTAAAAAATGCATTTTTTTATAAAAGAATTCTAATTTTTAAGAAAACCCAAAAAAAAATTGTTTGTTTTGTGTGATGCAATTTATTTATTTGAATGTTTAATAGTGGATGAGCATCCGTGTGGTAAGCTTTTTGCATGATAGAGATTTAGGTTAAAATAAATCCAAACTGCCTGAAAAAATATTTTTGCAAATTAAAAAGAAATGGTACCGAAATGGCATTAGAGAAATCTAGTGTAATCAAGTCCCCGTACTCTTAGTCTCTGATTCGTAGGAGTAAAATAAATCTCCATTTATTTTACTTAGGTGTCTAATCAACATACCATAAAACAATTAGTGGCGACTCCTAGTTAATAACTTCTTGGATATTTAAAAATTTAGACTTAAGTCGTGAATTGGTATGGGCTTGGGAGAGCCCAAGCTAAGTTTAAAAGCTTAGTAGTCTATTAACTTAGTTTTAGATGGTGCACCCGCAAAAATTAGGTCGCGACAATGCTCAAGAGAAGTTGCCATCTAGGGACCTGAAAATGTTATCCCACAACAAGGTGAGACGACGTCTTAGCAAATTCAACCCCCTAAGCCCTGACTATGAAGAAAATACGCACCAAGGACTGCCTAAGTACAAACACGAGTCAGAGAACTTACCTTTGCCTCAATTCCTTCCTGCAAGTCAGATTATATCGTATACTCACGAATCACATCAACCAATCAAATCATCAAATCAAATCGAGTCATCAATCAATCAACTCAATTGATGTCATCAAGACCATCTCTTGGTCAACCCACTCAATACTATCTACAAAGTCCGATCGTATCAGGACTGCTCACCCTAAGTTGAAAATAGATAATATAACTCACCTAAAACTGAAAGATTTATGACTCACCAGAAACTGACAACAGAGTATACTACTCAACTAAAGCTGACATATCAAAGCCCGTAGGCTGATATAGTATACTAATAATGCTCACTAAAAGTTACTAAGGTATACTGCTCACCTAAAGTTGATATATCATGGCTCTCAAGTGGATATAGTATACCGGTATACTGCTCACCCAAAGCTAACATATCAGAGCCCATAGGCTGATATAGTATACCATCTTGACCATCTAACAAATTCACCATTTTTATCAAACTCGATAAAAATAATCGTGCGTGAGTACACGGTCGGCCTTAACCAAAATACAATATTTTCCCTTTTGAAAACCCCACTAATTTCAACAGTCCATAAACATATTTTTGGCGTTGTAAACTGACGCTTGATAATTGTCTCTAATTAATTACCGAAATTATTAAATTTTGGGATAAATACCCAAAATCACCAATTACACTCAATTGCACAAAACATTAGTCAATTAATGAAACCAACCACACCATTGCAATTAGTATGAAATTCCGGTCACTAGTTATCTCGGTCTAATTTCCAGAAAATAATAATTAATTAATAATTATGCAAAAACTAATTATTAATTATCAATAAATAGCAAAAATGCATACTTAGGCCGGAAAAACCTAATTAAATATTGAAACAAGCTCGAAAAATTTCCGAACCTGTCTAAATAAATACTACAGCCACTTGCTAATTGCACTAATCTAACCACCTAACATGCATAAACGATTAACTAATTCACTAATCTATTCTAACTAATCACCTAAACCATACTTAACATAAACTAATCAACCCTTAAACATCACTTACTAAGTAGTGATTAGTGAGTTAAACTCACTTGATTAACAATTCGATTGCAGCACAATGACAGCGAGGCAGAGAGGATCGATAAACTCCAAAGCGGGTGTGCCTTTTGAGGTCCATAAGGGCATTAAAGCGGGCCAAATAGCGAGTTGGAAACCCACAGCTATTCGATTCTGTCCTTGGTTGAGAAAGGTGGAACCAGTGGTTGTTTCGACGAGACAAGTGCGACGGAGGTAGTAGTGAGTAGGCAAGTGGCTTCGAGGCTCGGCAACGGTGAATGGCAGCTGAACGATGCACATACGGCACTAGGCAGTGAGTAGGGATGGGGGCAATGGCGCAGGATGCACGGATAGACGAAACTAGGACGGCGACCAACGGAGCTCGAATGCAACTTCGGCTAGCAGTGACGGCATGCGATGGCTTTGACGGGCTGCTCGATGGGCAAGGAGGGGCTGATGGTTGATTTTCTAGGTTGTTGGAAGCTTCAAGGAGCTGGAATGGAGGGGAGGGGTTGACGGAAGGAAGGAGGGAGAGGAGAGGGGACAACAACTCGAAGGGGGCCACCTTGGTCTTCAATCTCATCTCTTTGTCCCTTGGCTTGGTCCCACCATGCCCAGCTAGTTTTCTTAGCCGTAGCCCTCAAACTTCCACAACAAGCTAATAAAATGGTCCAAAAAGACCAAGGGGCATACGAATTTGGACAAGATTTCCCTGAAATTGAACCAAAATCCCACTTGAATTAAATCAATTCGACTCCCATAAATTCCACCAACGTATCCTCGATCAAATTGACATTTTTCCTCACCAATAGATCCTACTTGCATCCCAATTGCACGATTGAAAACGGTCCTCTGAATTTCCCTGCAAAAAACAACCATATCTCAACTTTTCCCCAAAAATCTTGGTTTGCAAAAAAATCTTCGAAAGATGAGTCGACATTCCTAAAATGACTTGTGACATGATAGAACTTTCAAATTCTGAAATCTAATTCAAATTCACGGTTAATTTTAATTTGGTGCGATTTTAGCATGATCTAGGCCACTAGGAAGCTTTCAGAAATTTTTAGTGCAAATAACCTATGGTCGATTTTCTTCGAGCCACAATCAACTCTTTGACACATTAGCGACTCTCAATGGTCATGAAAATCTTGAGGTTTCAAATATAGACAGAGGGTATCAAAATGGCAGAAAAATCAGTCTAGTGCCGATTGACGAGAATTTTGCAATTTAGTGGAATCACCCATGTTTAGCCACATATCTCAGTCGAATGGACTTATCGCTGATCTGCGATCGATCTTTACTATGTTGTAATGATCTCTACAGATGAGCGCGGTCGAATAGTCGATTCCTAGTCGAATTCCCAAGTCAATTGCATTAAAATCACTTAATGACTTCCCCAGCTAGTTTAGCTATCTCACGAGTGATTAGCTCAGAGAATAACACTATAAGTGCGTCGATGAAAAGCCTGATTAATTTAATTGAAAGCCGAATTGAATTTTCAAGATGTCACAGCTCTTTCTTTCTTATAAAAATTTCATCATCGAAATTTAAGCCATTGGGGTACAATCGTCTCATCGACTTTTCATTCTCCCAGGTTGCTCCTTTAGTGCCGTGGTGTTGCCAAACCACTTTAACTAATAGGATGGTCTTTGTACGCAGAATTTGCTATTTCCGATCCACGATCTAAACCGGGCTTTTCACGTACAACACTCGGTCGTCCACGTCCAATTCCTTAAAATTAAGCACGTGGGTTAGGTCAGGCTCATACTTCCTCAACATTGACACGTGAAAGACGTCGTGCACTTATGCCAGTCTCGGAGGTAATGTAAGACAATATGTTAGGATCCCAATTCTCTCTAGAATCTCAAATGGACCTACGTACCTTGGACTCAGTTTTCCCTTCTTGCCAAAGCATGAAGTTTCCCTCATTGGTGATACCTTCAGAAAAACGCAATCACCAACTTGGAATTCCAAAAGCCTTCGATGCTTATTTGCGTAGCTTTTCTGGCGAATCTGAGCGATCTTTAATTTGCCTCCGATGACTGCAATTGCATCCACTAACTGCTGATGTCACGCCTCGATCCTCGAGCACGCACACATCCTTCTACTTGGTCGATTTTATAATGCGATATCCAAGGACTATGTATCGCTGACCCTTTCTTTTTAATATGCATGCGGAAGCATATAAAATAATCACCATACAATAAAACAATAGGATAGGAAAGTATGACTAAATACCAAACTTTCAAAAACAACCACACTTATGTACGTTGCAAACCAATGCACATATATATAAGGCAGGCTACCAAGTTATACTCAACTTAAATATGTCTAGGAACAAGGTCTACAAGCAGGGGTGGGGGTTCCACAAACTACGGGTCCTCGTCCTCCTCTTCATCATCCTTCACACTCCAACTAGAGCCTTCAGTAGACTGCACTAGACTTCCGAGATCTTCAAAATTCAAGTCTGCTGCACCTAGGGACCTGAAAGGTTGTCCCACAACCAGAATGAGACTACGTCTCAGCAAGTTATACCCCTTAAGACCCGATTAGTAAACCAATACGCTATCCGGGCTGGCTATGCACACATGGGTTAGAGGACTTACCTTGGCCTTAGATTCCACCTGCATATGAGCATAGTTCAATAGACACCTTAGCAATCACAGATCGATAGCTCGATCAATCAACCTAGTCGATTTCATGTCAATCGGACCATTCATCGGTCATTTCAATTCAATCAATCAATTCACGACATCGGATCAAAACAACGATCAATCGACCTAGTCGATTACATGTCAACGATGACCATTCCCCGGCCGTTTCAATCAATACTACCTATAAGTCTGATCATACCCAGGACTGCTTATTATAAGCTGATAATAGGTAGTATAGCTCACTAGAAGCTGCCTCATTTACTAAGATAATATACTATAGATTTATGCTCACTAGAAGCTGCCTCAATTCCAAATATAGTATATTATATATGCTTAGCAGAAGCTACCGCAATTATACTCATATAGCATATTATATATGCTCACCAGAAGTTGCCGCAATTATCAATAGAGTATACTATAGCTCGCCAAAAGCCGCCAGCCATACTCTCATAGTATGCTGAAAATTATATTTATTCACCAGAAGCTGCCAGCCATACTTTCATAGTATGTTGAAAATTATCATTTAATCAAATCACCATTTTTTATTCTTTCTAATAAAAATTCTCGTGCATGGGTACACGATTGGCCTTAGCCAAAATATTATAATTTCATTTCCACAAATCCCAACATTATCTGTAGTCCATCAAAATACTTTTAGTGCATCAACCGACACCCGGTTATTTTCCAATTAATAACAAAAGATTATTCCATTAAAGAATAATTCTCAATTTCACAAATAATTTAATTCAGCACAAAATAAAGCTCAATTACATAAATGGATTGTGCCACGACAATTAACATAAAATTTCGGTCGTCGACTATCCCTGCCAAATTTTCAAAAAATAAATAATTAATTAAATAATTTCGAAAATTAATAAATAAACACTAAAAATCCAATTTAGGCCCGTAATGCCTAATTGAAGCCCGATAAGGGTCGGGAAAAATCCCAACACACATTTAATAAATACCAGTACATGTCTACTTGCTAAATGCTCAATCCAATTGCCTAACATGCATCACAATTATCTAATAATCACTAATCTACTTTAATCAAACCACCTAATTGCACTTAATTAAATCTAATCAACCTTTAAGCATCATTAGCAAACTAAGAAGGCATTAGTGAGCAAAACTCACTTGATTAAAAGCGGAGATTGATCACTGCGATGACGGCGCGATGGCAACATGACGACGGCCAAAATCAGAATTTTCGGCAACGTTGATGGCTTCGTGCAGCTCAAGGTGAAGGCACATGGATCAGTGATGTTGTTGGGAGAAGACACGAGCTGAAGAAACTGGCATCAACACAGGGCTTCGATGGACTTGCTACGTGGAGATTGGAGAGACGATGGACATTCGGTGTGTTGCTATTGACTAGAGGAAGCAATGACCAAATGAAAGAAGCTGTGGAGGCTTCGAAGGAGAGAGTTGTCGAATGTATGGGGTGATGAGGGAACATGGAGGACGTGCGGCTATGTCTTCGGTGGGTTTCTTCAGTGGTTTGTGGGCTTCAAGGATTCAATGCCACAATTTTACTTGAAGAACTTTGACCCATGGAGGCTGGACATTGGACAAATGGCAGCAAGGAGGGTGGTTCAGTGGATGAAGATACAGAGGAAAGTGAGAACAGAAGCAAGTGGAGTCGAGGAACAAGGCGTGCTTGAAGAGAAGAAGAGAAGGGAACGTGCGAAGGAAGCCAAGGATTAGGGAGAAAAAGTCAGCAAATGTTATCCACCCAATTAAATTGTTTGTCCCCTCTCAAGTCCTCATAAATATCCTTTATGTCTCCCATTTACTTTCCAACAAGTAAATTTTCCACAAATTGTCCAAATTGAAGCGAAATTCCAGCTCCTAATTTAGCATCCGAATTTCGTTGAGTTGGGCTTCAATTCCTCACCAAAATTCCCCATTTAATGTCCAACTTTGTCGAAGAAATTGCCCATACCCATTCTGCAATCCCCTAATGCCAAATAGTTCAGCTTGAAAGTCAAAACTCTCCTCAACCTCAACGCGTGAAAGACGTTATGTACTTGTGCCTACATCGGCAACAACGCAAGACAATACGTTAGGATCCCAATTCTTTTTAGAATCTCAAAGGAATATACGTACCTCGATTTCAGTTTTTCCCCTCCTTGCTGAAGCGCAAGGTATCCCTCATTGGTGACGCCTTCAGAAAGATGTTACCACCAATTTGAAACTCTAAGGGCCTTCAATACTCAACAATACAACCTTTCTGGCGACTCATAGAGGTCTTTAATCAGCTTTTGATCACGGCAACTACAATCACTGACTGCTGAACTAACTCTGGGCCTGTGATCTTTCTTTCTCTAATCTCATTTGAACAAATTGAAGTTTTGCACACTCTGTTTTGTTCTGCCTCAAAAGGAATTATTTGATTATTCTGTTGAAATTGGGAACCTCGGTTATAGATCTGATATAAGTTCGTCACTGGTACTCCACGTAGACGAATTGTCTCACACACACACACATACACTTCTCCACACCCATTCCAATCAAGATCCTTCCCTACGGTGATAAAGTGGGCCGACTTCATCGGCCTGTCAACCACTATCCAAATAGAGTCATTACTCCTCTGACTGCTTAGTAAACACATCACAACATTTCATCGTCATATACTTCCATTCCCACTCAGAGCTCTCGAGTGATTATAAATGTTTTCTCGGCTTGCATTACTGAACTTTTACCTACTAGCACATCTGACACTTGTAACCTGTTTGAAAATAAATATTTTTATATCAGTTTACCATTCGAGCTAATGCTAATTTTGACCTACCCCGCACTATATGGTCGAATACTGCAACTACTATTGTAACTTCTTGACCAAGTCCCTTCCCTGAGTGTTACGTCGTCACGTACACCCAATCACTCTCAGAACTTGAGCATTCCATCCTTAGAAATTTGAAAGTCAGCCTCTCTCTTATTAGTATCTTCTTGCAGGATTTTCTGTACTTCTAGATTTAATGGTTAGAGTAAATGGATTCTAATCTGAACATCCGATTCAATTCTGAGGGTGGCCATAAGATTCGAAATGTGGCCTACCTCAAACTTGAATACCGAATATCGATCTCTCTCTATTAAGTTCCATTCCTTTTGAGAGAACAGGTACTTAAGGCTCTGATGATCCGTGAAGATCTGAAAGTTTTTCCCACACAAGTAGTGTCTTCAAATCTTCAATGCAAAGATAATCACCGCGAGTTCTAAGTCATGCGTCGGATAGTTCAACTCATGAGGTCTCAACTGACGGGAAGCGTATGCAACAACCCTACCATGTTGCATTAGCACACACCCTAATCCTCTAAGTGACGCATTACTATAGATCTCGAATCCTCCAAGATTAGATGGTATCGTCAGCACATGTGCGGTAGTAAGCTTTTCCTTAAGTTTTTGGAAACTATCATTGCACTTGTCTGTCCACACGAACTTTTCTTCCTTCCTGAGGAGTTTTGTCAGAGGCAATGCTTATGATGAGAACCCTTCTATGAACCGTCTGTAATACCCAGTTAAAACCCAGAAAACTTCTGATCTCTGTCACTGCAGTCGGTCTTGGCCAGTTGATCATAGCTTCAATCTTGCTCGGGTCTACTGAAATTCCTTCACCTGAGATCACATGCCCTAAGAGAGCAACACGAGTCAGCCAAAACTCGCGCTTGCTAAACTTCGCGTACAACTGATGAACTCTTAGCTTCTGCAGCACTAATCTCAAAAGATTCTCATGCTCTTCATCACTCATTGAATACACCAGAATACCATCGATGAACACGATCACAAATTGATCTAGGTATTCTTTGAATACATTGTTCATCAAATCTATGAAGGCAGCTGGAGCATTCATCAACCCGAATGGCATTACTATGAACTCGTAATGACCATAGCGAGTACAAAATGCTGACTTAGGAATATCCTCCTTCCTAATTCTCAACTAGTGATATCTTGTCCTCAAGTCAATCTTCGAAAATATGAACGCTCTTTGTAACTGATTAAACAAGTCATCGATCCTTGGCAGTGAATACTTGTTCTTGATTGTTACCTGATTGAGTTACCGATAGTCAATGCATAACCACAACGGACCCTTTTTCTTCTTCACAAACAGAATCGGTGCTCCCTAAGGTGATGCACTAGGGCAAATAAATCCCTTATCCAATAATGCTTGCATCTGCACTTTCAATTCTTTCAATTTAGATAACGCCATCTGATAAGAAGCCTTAGAGAGTGACTCCGTCCTGAGTGCTAGTTCGATCGCAAATTCTATCTCTTTCTCTGACGATGGCCTAACAATTCTTGTGACAACACATCTAAAAATTCTTAGACTACTGAGATGTCCTCAACCTTCAATTCTTCAATTTGTCTTATCTATGACAACCGCCAAGTATCCTTGGCAACCTCTATCTGACAAATAGGTTACCTTCAGCCAATGAGATTAATGAAATCGAAGATTCTTTTTGACTCCCAATAACCTCGACACTTTGACATGCTAATGTACTAAACTGGATTACTCTGTGACCATAATTCAATACCACAGAAGCTCCATAAGCCCACTCTACTCATGTGGCGTCCAAATTATATTTCAGTAACTAGTCGAACACGACTATAACTAGTGATTCCCTTTTTTTTTTCACTTATTTCAATAAACTGAAATTCCCCAAACTTCACCAAAACTCTGCTACGATACTCTGATAGAATTTTCTCCAAAACATTCTTCCTCTTACTAGTGTCGAGTCGGTTCCATTCCCGTTCTTCTCGCCATACCCGAACACTGAATTCATCCATGTTTCCTCCCATAATTTCGACACTTAATTGGTGAGTCTTCTACCTCCTATCAGGTGCCAGCATACACTATTTCTCATACCAGAGACCTATTCCAAAATCCCGGTGTGTTCCATGGCGCACTTCTTCTTATCTGTCTTATCGACGATGACAGTAATAACCGTTGTCGAGATTCCATCTACTTATGTGAACAACCCATAAATCACTATTTGTGCTGGTGACGCTTACTACAATTTCTTGTCCTTAGAATACACGAGACTGATCTATACCATCTTCCATGGAACAACATGTTCCATTAGTCTCAATGCTGACCTAACTATTCCACCCTTCCTTTTGGGTGAAATAAAATACTCCCTCGACATCAGTCTTTTCCCTAACTGATTTCCAAATCTGCTTGAGCTGAACCTTGACTCAGATATCAAAATCTATTCCCTGATCATCCTTCCAGCTTAGACCTTGGTGAAGGTAGCAACAACAACAACAACTTGATCCTGATCTTGCTGGCTCGACCAGTTCCCAAGGAACACTAGCATCAAAACGATCCTATTGAACTTAGGATCATTCGATGCTGTTACCCTAGTACCAACTTGCAATGGTACTCTTACACTTGAGCTGGCAAGAGCCAACGCTCTATCTTCCAAACCGACACTAGATTAGAAGATGAGTGATTCATACATGACAAATAATTTTACCAATCAACTATCAGAGACATGTACCAGCATGAATTTACAGGTCATCCTACTAATATCCCATAGGTCATCGCACCTTATCACTCCAATTCCTTAACTTAGCTCTGATACCACAAAAAGGGGATGTCACGCCCCGATTCTCGGGCATGCACATATCCTTCTACTTGGTCGACTTTATAATGTTGTTGGAGAAAACTTCCTTATTTGTTTTGAAACTGACAAAACATTTCCATTAGTCTAGTCTGAAGACTTGCAGACTCTTTCGTCAAAGTCTGAAGACTACCAGACCGCCAGACTCGAGATTTAAAATCTACCTTCATTGACAATTTCTAGACTATCGAAGAAGACTTATCCAGAATCGAGTATTTCTTTAAGGATTTGATTCAAGCAGCTAAAGAAGATATCTCGGCTGGAGATAGCATCTTAGAATCTATTATTCATTTTGAAATTAATTCGAATAATTTGGATCCGTTGATTGGCGAAGTATACTTGGAAGGTTCTACTTGTGGAAACCTTAATCCTGATTGTATGGGCGAGCAGGATTGGTAGGCTATCGTCATATTCCTTAAGTAACTTGAGATCTCCTTAATTGATTCTGTCTAACGAGTAGATTGGAAGAACTCCTTTGGAAGGTGCCAACGGTTATGATGGCATTGAGGAGTATATAAGAAAGACGCTTTAGTTATTTGAGTGTGTGCGGTAGAAAAATTTCAAAGTCTGAAACTCCTTGTTCTTTGCTAATTCAATTGTTGAGTGTAAATTTGTCCTCAAAAGAGAGTTTACGCATTTGTGAGGCCTTTGAGGAAGTGTAGCAGAGTCTCTACACTGTGCAATCAAGGAAGTGATACTGTAATGACTTTTTTTAGTCATAATGGAATCCAGTCAATGGGCTGTCAGTGCGGGAGAGTGGACGTAGGCTTGGATTAAGCCGAACCACTATAAACCTTATGTTATTATTCTCTTCACTGAACTTTTTACTTTGTTCGTAACTCTATTTAATTGTTAGAGTCCAATTTTTTATTCAAAGTTTATTGTTAACGATACTAAGGTTAAAAGTAAAAGTTCTACATTATATTTTACAAAATTTATTTTCGCACCTATTCACCCCTCTCTAGGTGCACATACTAGCACTTTCAATTGGTATCAGAGCTTATGTACTCATTTAAATTGAAGTGTTTTTACTTATGAGTTAACGATCCATGGCTAGTATGTTGGCTCCAAGTTTGGTTGAAGGGCAAGGCAACACCAAACAACCTTATTTTGATAGAAAGGAATACAATATATGGAAAAATAAGATGAAGGCATTCCTAAGATCAAAAGATCTTTTGGAATGGGATGTGGTAGACAAAGGAATTATTCCTAAAGCTACAACAGTCTCAGAAAGGGGAAAAGAAGTTGTTAAGACTGGCAAGATGACTCAAGAAGAGATAACTAATAGACAAGCTCTCGATGCAGGAGAATTTTATTTAATTTTTTATACAGTCTTCATACATTCTATGTTCTTATAGATCTGTTAATCTCTTATACTTCCTTATTCTCTCATATAGTTTCTCATATAGTACTTCGATCCTAACCCCTTTTATGGTATCAGAGCTAGTAGGAAGGTATAGATAGTCTTTATAAGAACATACTCATAGATCGAGAGCCATTCGTTGGCGTCCTTCTTGTTTCTACAAAGTATCCAGGCCGTAAGTTCCTAAGTGGCTGTTAGACCGTTGGTTTAGCTCTGTAACGGTTCTGAAGAAGAAATAGTTCCAATCTTAAGTATGAGTTTACATAGAAGATCTACATCTTCCTCTAGTTCTTTATCACAAATGGACTCAGATCCAAGTCCTATACATAGAAAAGAAGTAAGGATAGAAGATTTCAACAAATCTATAGAAAATTGGGAAATTCCTAAAATATAGCTTAAGGAAATATACAAATAACCAAAATTGAATTTTTTTCAAAAAATCATACTATGTTATAACCACTAAAGAAAGAGATGTTCCTCTTTCTAATTCCTATGAAAAAATACATCTTTTAAATAAAGAGTCCATCCAAAAACATAAACAAAAATACAATTACATTCATATAGGTTTAGTCCAAGTAGGAATTAAACCTCTCACAAAATAAGGTCTTACTACATCAATTCTCTTAGTTTTATGAGATTCACGTCTCTTAAACTATGATGAATCCATCCTTGGTACAGTAGAGACAAGCCTCTGCAAATGACCAATACATTTTGACTGTTATCCAAATTTCTCAGTTTCTCTTAAGGATAAAAATATTCTTAAAGCTCTCACACTCCAAATCAAAACCCATAATTACAAAGTAGCATATGGATCCATTCGTCTAGCTCTCATTTATAGGATCATTATAAAGCTATGGCCTCCGCCTTTGGAGAAAATGCTTTTAAACATAATCCAAGAGGAGAAACACTTCTCCTTCAGACTGACATTTCTAGAGCAAATACAACCATTCCTAGATCAATTATTGGAACCAAGTCACTTTACCAGAACAATGGGAATTAGAAAACCAAATTCCCCAACAAGTTGTTCAAAATACTAACCCGACCAATGTCATCCAACATCCAGAAGGAAGGGTGACCATTAGATTCCCTAGAAGATCTTTCAATTCAAGATCTAGTCCTTCTTTTCATACATCTTATACAAGGTCGATAGATCTTAATCCTAATCTTCCGCCTATAATCACCATCCCTCCAAGTACGCATAGAGACACTCCTCCTCCTAGTATGCATAGAGACAATCCTACACGTGATACTACACCTTTACCTCCTTCTACCAGTAGAAGTAATCATGAGACACCACTTGAACCAGAAATTAGTGGTTTAGTTAATAGATCACGGATTTCCAAGCTTGTTTACCAACAGAATCAGCCTGAACCCGTCATAGAAAATATAGATTCTCCTCATTATTCTTCTACATACTCATAGATGATAGATGCAGAGCTTAATGTTTTAGAAAAACAATTTAAACCAAATAGGGTATTCCTTAACAAAGATTTTAACTATGAAGACAACAAACAAATCAGAGAATGGTTCTTCAAAACCTTTGCTGATAAAGCAAAAGACATCAAACAAAAATATTACGACTACATATACGAATATGAAGTCCATAGATTCTTCTTTGATTGGTTAAAAGAATAATTCCTCGAACCAAAGAAAATAATTGTTTTGGATCATCATTATAAGTGGAAACTTGATAATGGTGAATCCATAGAATCCAATCATCCACCCCTTAGGAGAATAAAAATACAACATGGAGATAGCAAGGTTACAGCCACTCCTTTTAGGCTTCTAGACAAAGGAGACTCTCTTTACACTCTCAAAATTATTGAACAAAACAATTTTACTAATCAACATTTGGTGACCATAGGAAAACAGTTGAATAAGATAGAATCCACCATCCAGAATCCTACTCAACTCATTACACCACAAGTCGACACACTCAAAAAGCCCATTTTCAAGGCCTTTGAATTCCCAAAAAACCTTAGCCCGAAGTTTGCCAAAGCCATAGAACAAAAGAAAAAGCTCCTAGGGAAATCAAAGCTAGAGCCTGCTCCTATTTTAAACACCTCTAAATTCCAGAATCTTATCATCAAAGACACTCCGGACCAACCCACTATCAGTACCTTGACCAAACCCTTCGGTGACTCTGATAATGAATCGGTTGCTGAGATAAACAGACTCAATTGGAGACAACCCCAAAAACTTTATTATAGTAGAGCTACCCCACCTGACATCGCCCAAGAAGAATCATCGCAAAAAATACAGAACAAATACTCTCCTGATGCCATTTATGAATGGAATATAGATGGTGTTGCCGAAAGTAATATCATGAATATTTTGAATAACATGGTAATGCTTGCCAATGCCTACAAAACACAGCAATATGTTTCTGATCATGATGTTGCTAATCTTTTAGTAGCCGGATTTATTGGACAACTAAAAGGTTGGTGGGATAATTATTTGATCGATGAACAAAGAATACAAATTTTAACTGCCTATAAAATCAATGACTTTGGCCAACGCATGGATGATGATCAAGGACATCTCATCCAAGATGCGGTCAATACTCTTATCTATTCCATTTCACAACACTTCATAGGAGACCCTTCACATAGTAGAGAAAGGAACCAAGATCTCTTATCTAATATGCGCTGTAAATCCTTAAGGAGATTTAGAGAATATAAAGAACTCTTCCTTTAAAGGGCTCTTATTAGACCTGACTGCAATCAACCTTTTTGGAAAGAAAAATTCTTAGTAGGTTTACCCCAAATTATAGGTGACCAAGTTAGAGATAAAATTATAGAAGAATATAGTGGCCAAATTCCTTATGATCTTCTTTCATATGGAGAAATAGTCTCATACATTTATAGATAAGGAACACAAATGTGTAATACAATCAAATTACAAAGACAACTCAAGGAAGAACAATCTCTCACCAATAGAAGCCTAGGAGATTTTTGTGCTCAATATGACCCCTCTTATAATGAAAAAACAAAGCCAAATTGTAAAGGGACTTGTCTTTTTGAAAAAGAAATAAAGAGACATCGCAACAAACCTCAACCTCATAGGATTAAACGTAGACACCATATCAACTAGAATAAACCTTAGACGAATAAGAAAAATTTTAGAGACGTCAAATGTTATTCTTGCGGTAGAAAATATCATATTTCAAAATATTATAGCTTTCTTTAGATGATAATACTCTTAATCACTTAAACAATATCTTCATAGAAAATGATAATACTTCTTCGATGAACTTCTTGAGGAAGATGGTCTCCAAGTTAATGAAATAGAATCCTCTTCAGATTCTGATTATGAAGACGCCTCTCAAGAAAAACCCATTCCTAAAATAAATATGTTAACAAAAGAAGAAGAATTTCTTCTTAGCACTGCTGATAAAATCACTGACCCAGAAGCCAAAAAATAATACCTAAATAGACTTCATTCTTCTATGAATATTACCTCCAAACCCAATACTTTCTACAATTTAAAAGACATCTTGAATAGGAACAAAAAACCCCAGACTAGACCCATAAATATTAATGACCTCCAAAATGAAATAAAACAACAAAAAATAGAAATACAAGCCTTGAAAGCAAGACAGTTAGAAATGAAACAAGAAATTTCTGATATAAAATCTCTTGTTATAAAAGGAAAGACAAAATTAGAAGACCAAAAGGAAATCACCAATACTACTGACACTTCGGACTCAACCTTTCTTATGTTATTAACAGAAATAACATCTAGAAAATGGATAATAAATATTATGATAAAAATCAACAATGAGTTTATTATTGAAACAACAGCACTCTTTGATACAGGAGCTAATCTCAATTGTATCAAAGAAGGCCTTGTTCCAACAAGATACTTTGATAAAACATCCGAGTCCTTAAAATCAGCCTTAGGAGACAAACTAAATATACAATATAAATTGCCAGAAGTCTTAATAATAAAAGATCAAATGTCTTACAAAACGTCTTTTCTTTTAGTCAAAAATATGAGACAACAAGTTTTTCTTGGAACACCTTTCATACAATTAATCCAACCTTTCACGAGTTACTAATGAAGGTATTGAAACTCATGCTTTAAACAGAAAAATCACCTTTAATTTCATAACAAAACCATAGAAGAAAAAGCTTGAATATTTTACAAGAGCATTCTATTTCAAAAATAAATTGCCTTATAAAAGACAAAGAAAACCAGCTTGAATTCTTAAAAGAAGATTTAGAATTCAAGAGAATATAAGAAAATCTTATAAAACTAAACATCATAGAAAAGTTAACTTCCCTGCAAAAACACATAGAAAAGACTATATGCTCTACTCTACCCAATGCCTTTTGGGAAAGAAAGAGGCATATCGTTGTTTTACCTTATGAACAAGATTTTTCTGAAAACAAAATACCTACCAAAGCTCACCCAACACAAATGAATCAAGAAGTCTTGGAATTCTATCAAGCAAAAATACAAGATCTCTTAAATAAAAAACTCATAAAAAAAAAAAGCCAATCACCATGGAGCTGCTCTGCTTTTTATGTTAATAAAAATGCTGAATTAGAAAGAGTTCCCAAATTAGTTATTAATTATAAACCTCTAAAGACAGCTCTTAGATAGATAAGATATCTAATACCCAATAAAAAAGATTTGCTTAATAGATTATGTAGATCAAAAATATTTTCTAAATTCGACATGAAGTTAGGATTTTGGCAAATACAAATCAGTGAAAAAGATAAATATAAAACAGCTTTTACTGTCCCTTTTGGTCAATATGAATGGAATGTTATGCCATTCGGTCTAAAAAATGCCCCTTTAGAGTCCCAAAGAATCATGAATGATATCTTCAATCCTTATTCAGAATACATCATAGTTTATATAGATGATGTTCTAGTTTTTTCCTCTAATATAGAACAATATTTCAAACATCTTTTTACTTTCATAAAAATAATCATACAAAATGGTTTAGTAGTGTCTCCTACTAAGATTGCACTCTTCTAGACCAAGATTAGATTTCTAGGTCATTACATCCATTTAGGTACCATAACTCCCATAGAAAGATCAATCTCATTTACTGATAAATCTCCTGATGAGATTAAAGACAAAACCCAACTACAAAGGTTTTTAGGTAGCCTCAATTACATTATAGATTTCTTTTCCAATATAAATATTCTTTGCAAACCTTTACACCAAAGGTTACGTAAAGATCCTCTACCTTGGACTTCTGTCCATACTAACATTATCAAACAAATAAAAATTCATGTGAAAGATATACCATGCTTACATCTTGTTGATCCTTCTACTTTCAAAAGAGTTGAGACTGATGCTTCAGAATTAGGATATGGTGACATTCTCAAACAAGTCAATAACAACAAAGAATAAGTTGTTCAGTTTATACCAAAACATTGGAATTCCACTCAACAAAATTATTCTACAATCAAAAAGGAAATACTTGCTATAGTTTTATCTATATCAAAATTCCAATGAGATTTATTGTTTCAAAAATTTCTCTTGAGAATTGATTGCAAATCAGCCAAAGACATTTTACAAAATGACGTTTTAAACATTGCATCAAAACAGATTTTTGCTAGATGGCAAGCCATACTTTCAGTATTTGATTTTGACATTGAATTCATAAATGGTTCTTCAAATTTATTACTTGATTTTCTCACAAGAGAATTTTAATAGGGGATACCAATATGCCAAGATCCAAAAAAGACAAAGATAAAGGCAAAGGCAAAGCTGCTGCCGAACCCTTCAATACACCACCAAAGCCAATAGGCTTAACACCCATCAAGACATGGCTCCAAATGGCAGAAAACAATCAATCATTCCTACAACAACACCAAACACCTTTGAAAATAGAACCCATATCATCTGAACCCATGCTAGCCTTGAATCAGCTAGCCACCATACTACCAAAAGAAACAATATTGTTACTTGCCTAGTCTTTACAAAAAACAGTAAATATAGAGCCATCCAGTGCCATTGAGGTAAGCAACAATCCTTCCCCGCTTGCTACACAAAAACAAGCAGAATACAAAAGAATTTTGAATGAGGTGGTTATTAGGCCATAGGCAACCCCTCATTCTCAAAAATCAAAAATTTTCCCCAAAACATCTTTTTAAAAAATATTGACGGTAGAAGATGGATTTTATGATGATAATCCAAACAAATTTGCAAAAAACATCTTCCCAAAAAACTGGTTTTCAAACCACAATACAAACAAAACCCTTGCTTATTATGAGCAAATCTTAGCGGAAACGGAATTTACAAGGTTTACTCACTTTACTGACAAAACCAATACAGAAAACATCCTATACTCTATTATATCCATCAGTAAAATCATACACCCCTTATACTGGGGAGATTCACCTCATGCAACTAGGAAATTCCAAACTAGACTTACCCAAATCCTACCATATTCCTCCTCGTATACCTGCTGGGACTACCAACAAGCCTGGTGGAATATCTTTTACAGACAAAATGCAAATTTCCAACATACTTGGCTAGTATTCTTCAAAGACAATTTCCTAAGACAAAGCCTACCAAACTAGTTCAGTTCCTTGTGAGATTTCTTTGGTCCTTTGGACATTATACTACACCTCACAGTCGATCAAAGATACCAAACATTTCGTAAACACTTTGTATTAAATCAACATGATTCAATGTTTCAATGCCTTATGCATTTCTTCATAATATTCAAAATCTCATGGGTAACGGCTTAAGAGTTTGAATATATTACATCCACCAATTTAATACCAATACTCGTCCAAAAATACAAGACCAAATGGTGGGGATGGATTCAATAGACATGAACAAGGATCCGAAATTGCTGTTAAGACATGGCTAAATAGCCAAAAAAATCAAATAACCACAATCCCATCAAATACATCTTTTTTACAAGAAAATCCATTGCAAGTGCGGCACTAGCTGCAGTTCAAAACAAGGAGGAATACTGCAACATCCTCAGAACAATGCTCTCTGAAGCGGAAGGATCACAATGTGGATCTTCCAAATCTCAAGACAATACAGACTGATCCTCATAGTCACATCATAGTGGAAACACCAATGAAGATGACTGCTATGAGATCAACCTAGACAGAGATTAAACTCAAGACATCACATGCCAACACCGTTACAGCGGCGCAAATGCTATACACTATATCAAGATAGGCATACACTGTTCACTATTCACTATTAACTTTACACTGTTCACTCAGTACTGTTCACTTTACACTGTTCAACATTGTAGCACTTTCACTGTAGCACCTCCTATAAATACACTCTCTCGACATAGAAGAAGGGGACTCAAAATTTTCAGACCTCTCTTCCATCTTCTCCCTTCTTCCACCCCCCCACTTGAAAACTCTCATCTCTTCCATCCCCAAGCTCTCTTACCTTGTATCCCCTGGTTTCAAAGTAAGTTAGTTTTCAAATACATAGTTTTATATAAGGTTACCAACTTACATGATAGTTGGTTAACCATTTTTTGTATTACAAACATCAATACTCCCTAGAGTGCGGAACACCACCCTAGTGGATGACTTGATGCTTTAGTTTCTGAATCTTTCAATACATGTAATTTTCAATTTATTTAATACAAGTTCAGACCACTTTCATGGTTGCTTTTTGTTTATGCATACTCTTACTTTATATTTTCTATATTGCCTTTGGTCTTTACATTATTTTTAATTCTCACGATTTTATTTAAGTTTTTATACAGTCTTCATACATTCTATGTTCGTATAGATCTATTAAACTCTTATACTTCCTTGTTTTCTCATATATTCTCTCATATACTTCGATCCTAACCCCTTTATGGTATAGACCGTCGAAGAAGACTTATCCAGAATCAAGTATTTCTTTAAGAATTTGATTTGAGCGGCTAAGGAAGATTTCTCAGCTGCAGATAGCATCTCAAAATCTATTATTCATTTTGAAATTAATTCGAATAATTTGGATCCGTTGATTGGCGAAGTATACTTGGAAGGTTCTACTTGTGGAAACCTTAATCCTGATTGTATGGGCGAGCAGGATTGGTAGGCTATCGTCATATTCCTTAAGTAACTTGAGATCTCCCTGATTTATTTTGTCTAACGGGTAGATTGAAAGAACTCATTTGAAAGGTGCTAACAGTTATGATGGCATGGAGGGGTATATAAGGAAGACGCTTTAGTTATTCGAGTGTGTGCGTGATAGAAAAATTCCAAAGTCTGAAGCTCCTTGTTCTTTGCTAATTCAATTGTTGAGCGTAAATTTGTACTCAAAAGAGAGTTTACACATTTGTGAGGCCTTGAGGAAGTGTAGCAGAGTTTCTACACTATGGAATCAAGGAAGTGATACTATAACGACTCTTTTGATTCATAGTGGAATCCAGCCAGTGGAATGTTAGTGTGGGAGAGTGGATGTAGGCTTGTATTAAGCCGAACCACTATAAATCTTGTGTTCTTATTCTCTTCCCTGAACTTTTCACTTTGTTCATAACTCTATTTAATTGTTAGAGTCCAATTTCATCTTCAAAGTCTACTGTTAACCAGACTAAGGTTAAAAGTAAAACTTCTACAATATATTTTGCAAAATTTATTTTTGCACCTATTCACCCCCTTTAGGTGCGCATACTAGCACTTTCAAATGCGATATCCCAGAACTATGTATCGCCGACCCTTTTCTTTTTAATATGCATGCGGAAACATATAAAATAATCCCCATACAATAAAACAATAGGATAGGAAAGTAGGACTAAATACCGAACTTTCATAAATAACCACATTTATATACATTGCAAACCAGTGCACAAATATATAAGGCAGGCTACCAAGTTATACTCAACCTAAACTTGTCCAGGAACAAGGTCTACAAGCAGGGGTGGGGGTTCCACAAACTACGGGTCCCTGTCCTCCTCTTCATCATCCTCCACACTCCAACTGGAGCCTTTAGTAGACTACACTAGACTTCTGATATCTTCAAAATTCAAGTTTGCTGCATCTAGGGACCTAAAATGTTGTCCCACAACTGGGATAAGACTACGTCTCAGCAAGTTCTACACTTAAAACCCACTTAGGAAACCAATACGCTATCCGGGCTGCCTATGCACACACGGGTCAGAGGACTTACCTTGGCCTCAGATTCCACTTGCATATTAGCACAATTCAATAGACACCCTAGCAATCACAGATCAATATTTCGATCAATCGACCCAATCGATTTCAGTCAATCGAACCATTCATCAATCATTTCAACTCAATCAATCAATTCATAATATCATATCAAAGCAATGATCAATCGACCTAGTTGATTACATGTCAACGATGACCATTTCCCGACCGTTTCAATCAATACTACCTATAAGTCCGATCATACCAAGGATTGCTTATTATAAGCCGATAATAGGTAGTATAGCTCACCAGAAGCTGCCTCAATTACTGAGATAATATGCTATAGATTTATGCTCGCTAGAAGCTGTCTTAATTCCAGATATAGTATGTTATATATGGTCACCAGAAGCTGCCACAATTATCAATATAGTATACTATAGCTCATTAGAAGCTGCCAGCCATACTTTCATAGTATGCTAAAAATCATATTTGCTTACCAGAAGCTGCCAGCCTTACTTTCATAGTAAGCTGAAAATTATATTTGCTCACAAGAAGCTGCCAGCCATACTTTCATAGTATGCTGAAAATTATCATTTAATCAAATCACCATTTTTTATCCTTTCTAATAAAAATACCCGTGCGTGGGTACACGGTCGGCCTTAACCAAAATATTATAATTTCCTTTCCACAAATCTCACCATTCTTTGTAGTCCACCACAATACTTTTGGTGCTGTCAATCAACACCCGGTTATTTTCCAATTAATAACCAAAGATTATTCCATTAAAGAATAATTCCCAATTTCACAAATAATTGAATTCAGCACAAAATAAAGCTCAATTAAATAAACGGACTGCGCCACGACAATTAGTATAAAATTCTGGTCGTCGACTATCCCTGCCTAATTTCCAAAAAATAAATAAATAATAAAATAATTTCGAAAATTCATAAATAAACACTAAAAATCCAATTTAGGTCCGTAATACCAAATTGAAGCCCGATAAGGGTCGGTAAAAATCCTGAGATACATTCAAATAAATACCAGTACATGTCAACTTGCTAAATGCTCAATCCAATTGCCAAACATGCATCACAATAATCTAATAATCATTAATCTACTTTAATCTAACCACATAATTGCACTTAATTAAATCTAATCAACCCGTAAGTACCATTAGCAAACTAAAAAGGCATTAGTGAGCAAAACTCACTTGATTAAAAGCGGAGACTGGATCACCGTGACAATGGTGCGATGGCGACGTGATGACAGACCGAAATCTGAATTTTCGGCAACGTTGGACGGACACTGGGCCGAGCCTACTAGCCTTGTAAGCCCACGAGAAAAAGCTGGGCTTGGGCCAAACTTGGGTCGACTTGCTTCGTGGGCTTGGGCTTGGAACTGGGCTTGCTGAACCTGTGGTTGAACTTTGGAGATGGGCTGAAATTTGCGCTTCCAATGGGCTCGATCCAAAACTAAAGTTGGGCTGAACAAATGTGAGCTGGGCTTGCCTGAAGATGGGCTTGGGCTGCTTTGCGAGCCTTAAGACAGGGCTGACTTTGACTGAATTCTTGGGCCGAAGAAAACGCAAGGGCTTCAATGGACTTGTTGGAATGGAAGCCGGGTGTTGGGCCTGAGCAAAGAAGAAACTGTTGGGCTGCTTCAGCTTTGCTGGAATTCATGACCCGAAAGAGAGAGACATCGCGGGCAGCTTCGATTGATGGCTTCGTGTAGCTCAAGGTGAAGGCGCATGGATCGGTGATGTTGTTGGGAGAAGACACGAGCTGAAGAAACTGGTGTCAACACAGGGCTTCGATGGACTTGCTACGTGGAGATTGGAGAGACGATGGACGTTCAGTGTGTTGCTATTGATTGGAGGAAGTAGCGACCGAATGAAAGAAGCGGTGGAGGCTTCAAAGGAGAGAGTTGTCGGATGTATGGGGCAGTGAGGGAACATGGAGGACGTGCGGCTGAGTCTTCGGTGGGTTCCTTTGGTGGTTTGTGGGCTTCAAGGAGTCAACGCCAAAATTTTGCTTGAAGAATTTTGACCTATGAAGGCTGGATGTTGGACAAATGGCAGCAAGGAGGGTGGTTCGGTGGATGAAGATACAGAGGAAAGTGAGAACAGAAGGAAGCGGAGTCGAGGAACAAGGGATGCTCGAAGAGAAGAGGAGAAGGGAACATGCAAAGGAAGCCAAGGATTAGGGAGAAAAAGTCAGCAAATGTTATCCACCCAATTAATTGTTTGTCCCCTCTCAAGTCCTCATAATATCCTTTGTGTCTCCCATTTACTTTCCAACAAGTAATTTTCCACAAATTATCCAAATTGAAGCTAAAATTCCAGCTCCTAATTCAGCATCCGAATTTCATTGATTTTGGCTTCAATTCCTCGCCAAAATTTCCCATTTAATGTCCAAGTTCGTCGAAGAAATTGCCCATACCAATTCTGCAATCCCCTAATGCCAAATAGTTCAGCTTGAAAGTCAAAACTCTTCTCAATTCGGCCAATCCAAATTTCCATTAATTTCCGCGACTTCTGAAACGATTTTCTATAAAAATCTCGAAATCTCTGAAAAATCTTCTGAGACTGAGTCGACTTTCCTAGAATTTGTTGTGGCATAACAGAATATTAAATTTCTGAAATCAGACTCAACTTGGCAGTTAATTTCCATTCGGCTCGTTTTTAGCATGACCTAGACTACCGGGTAGTTTTCAAAACTTTTTAGTGCAAATAACCCGTGGTCAATTTTCTTCGAGCCACAATGAATCCACTCGACACATTGGCAACTCTTGATTGTCGTAAAAATCTCGAGAATTCAAATACGGACACAGGGCACCAAAACAATAGATAATACAATTTAGTGCCGGTCGATGAGAATTTTCCAATTTAGTGGTGTCACTCATGATTAGCTACACATTTTTTTCGAACCGACCTATCTCTGATCTCTAATTATTTTACGTATGTGCCATAATGATATCAGCAGATGAACACGGTTGAACAGCCGATTCCTGGTCGAATTCTTAAGTCTATTTGCCTTAAAATCCTTAATGGTTTCCCCAGATAGTCTAGTTATCTCAAGAGTGATCAGCTCTGAGAACAGCCCTATAGACGTGTCAATGAAAAGCCCGATTTATTCAGTAGAAAACAAGGTGGAAAATCTGAGATGTCACAACTCTTCTCCTCTTATAAAAATTTCGTCCTTGAAATTTAAACATTTACCAATCCTTAAACAAAAAGGTGAGGGTGTCGTAATCTCATCTAGTCTCACTTTCCCCAGTTGCTTCTTCAGTCCCGTGACATTGTCAGACCACTTTGACCAAGGGGACTATGGCTGCGTTTGGTTCAGCATTTGCAATGGGCTTTGAGTCCAATGCAAATGCTGAAAGCCCAAAGCTATGTGGGGAAAATGCAGTTGTGTTTGGTAAAAAATTTTTGCAAATGGACTTTGAGTTGAATGTGTGTTTGGTACAAAAAACTTTCACAAGGGGCTTTGATGGGTATTATTTTTTCTTTTTTTTTTTGAAAATTCAGCTAAACCCTTCGCCGAACCGGCGAAGGGCTGCGGCCCCGGCGAGCCAAATTTGGCGCCGGCGGCCGTCGGCGAGGTCACCTAAGGTTAGGCGAGCTCCGGCGAGGGTCGCGCGACCCAGCCGAGGGCCGCGGAGGTCGCCGACCTCGGGCGACCCTCGCGAGGGTCGCACGACCTAGTCAAGGGCCGCCGGAGGTCACTCGACCTCGGGCGTCCAAGGTCGCTCGACCCGGGGCGCGGAGGTCGCGCGACCCGGTGACCGCCGCCCGGGTCTCGCGGCCGCAAGCGGCCCTCACACGGGTCTCGCGAGGGTCACGCGACGGCGGGGTCACTGCGGCCGCAAGACCCGGGCGGCGGTCGCTTGGGTCGCGCGGCCCCCGGGTCGAGAGACCCTTGCCGAGGGTCGCTTGAGGTCGGGCGACCTCCGGCGGCCCTTGGCCGGGTCGCGCGACCCTCCCGAGGGTCGCCCGAGGTCGCGACCTGGCGGCCCTCGGGCGGGGTCGCGCGACCCTCGCGGAGGTCGCCCAACCTCGAGCAACCTCGGCCGACGGGCTGCCGGCGCGGATCGGCTCGCCGGCGCCGTCACCCTTCGCCGGTCCGGCGAAGGGCTACTCCTTTTTCATTGAAAAAATAAATAAATACAAGGGTAATAATGGAAATATGAAAAATTAATGAGGGTAGTTTAGGAAAAAAAATATTTTGAGCATTTGGTAGAATGCTGAAAGCCTAAGGCTGGTCCCTACCAGCCTTGGGCATTCAACATTCCCAAGGGGAGACTTTCACTTGAAAGCCCCTTGGGAATGGTTGCCAAACACCTTATTTTAGGGTGAAAGGGCTTTGGGGCTTGGATGGGCTTTCTAAATGCCCATCTAAACGCACCCTATCTTGGTTCACCGAATCTGATCTTTCTAATTCATGATCTGCACTGGGCTTTCCATGTACGACACTCTGTTGTCCATGTCTAATTCTTCAAGATTTAGTACGTGGGTCGGGTCAGGTTCATACGTCCTCAACCTCAAGACGTGAAAGACATCATGCACTTGTGCCTACATCGGCAACAACTCAAGACGATATGTTAGGATTCCAATTCTTTTTAGAATCTCAAAGGAACATACGTGCCTTGATTTTAGTCTTTCCCCTCCTTACTAAAGCGCAAGGTATCCCTCGTTGGTGACGCCTTCAGAAAGATGTAACCATCAATTTGGAACTCTAACGGCCTTTAATGCTCAATAATACAACTTTTCTGGTGACTCATAAAGGTCTTTAATCTGCTTCTGATCATGGCAACTGTAATCACTGACTGTTGAACTGACTCTGGGTCTATGATCTTTCTTTTTCTGATCTCATCTCAATAAACTGAAGTTTCGCATACTCTGTTCTGTTCTGCCTCAAAAGGAACTATTTGATTGTTCTACTAAAACTGGGAACCTCGGTTCTAGATCTGATATAAGTTCGTCACTAGTACTCCACACAGATGAATTGTCTCACGCACACATACACTTCTGCACACCCATTCCAATCAAGATCCTTCCCTACGATGATAAAGTGGGTTGACTTCATCAATCTGTTAAGCACTACACAAATAAAGTCATTACTCCTTTGACTACTTAGTAAACACATCACAACATTTCATCGTCATATGCTTCCATTCCCACTCGGAGATCTCGAGTGATTATAAATGTTTTCTCGGCTTGCATTGCTGAACTTTTACTTACTAGCACATCTAGCACTTGTAACCTGTTTGACGATAAATATTTTTATATCAGTTTACCATTCGAGCTAACGTTTATTCTGACCTACCCTGCACTATATGGTCGAATACTGCAACTACTATTGTAACTTCCTAACCAAGTCCCTTCCCTGAGTATTACGTCGTCAGGTACACCCAATCACTCTCGGAACCTCAGCATTCAATCCTCAGAAATTTGAAAGTCAGCCTCTCTCTTATTAGTATCTTTCTGCAGGATTTTCTACACTTCTGGATTTATTGGTTAGAGTAACTTGATTCTGATCTAAACATCTGGTTCAATTCTGAGGGTGGCCATAAGATCGAAAGGTGGCCTACCTCAAACTTGAATAACAAATATCAATCTCTCTCGATTAAGTTCCATTCCTTTTGAGAGAACAGGTACTTGAGACTCTGATGATCCGTGAAGATCTAAAACTTTTCCCCACACAAGTAGTGTCTCCAAATCTTCAATGCAAAGATAATCACCACGAGTTCTAAGTCATGCGTCGGATAGTTCAACTCATGAGGTCTCAATTGACGGAAAGCGTATGCAACAATCCTGCCATGTTGCATTAGCACACACCCCAATCCTCTAAGTGATGCATTACTATAGATCTCGAATCCTCCAAGATCAGATGGTATCGTTAGCACAAGTGCGGTAGTAAGCTTTTCCTTAAGCTCTTGGAAACTATCCTCGCACTTGTCTGTCCACACGAACTTTTCTTCCTTCCTCAGGAGTTTTGTCAGAGGTGATGCTTATGATGAGAACCCTTCTACGAACCATCCATAATACCCTGTTAAAACCCAAAAAACTTCTGATCTCTGTCACTGTAGTCGGTCTTGGCCAGTTGATCACAGCTTCAATCTTGCTCGGGTTTACTTAAATTCCTTCACCTAAGATCACATGCCCTAAGAGAGCAACATGAGTCAGCCAAAACTCGTACTTGCTAAACTTCGCGTACAACTGATGAACTCTCAGCTTCTACAACACTAATCCCAAAAGATTCTCATGCTCTTCATCACTCCTCGAATACACCAAAATACCATTGATGAACACTATCACAAACTGATCTAGGTATTTTTTGAATACCCTGTTCATCAAATCTATGAAGGCAGTTGGAGCATTCGTCAACCGAATGGCATTACTGTGAACTCGTAATGACCATACTGAGTATCAAATGCTGAATTAGGAATATCCTCCTTCCTAATTCTCAACTGGTGATATCTTGTCCTCAAGTCAATCCTCCTTCCTAATTCTTAGACTACTAAGATGTCCTCAACCTTCAGTTCTTCAATTTGTCTTATCTATGACAATCGTCAAGTATCCTTGGCAACCTCTGTCTGACAAACAGGTTGCCTTCATCCAACGAGATTAATGAAATCGAAGATTCTTTTCGACTCCCAATAACCTCAAAACTTTCACATACTAATGGACTAAACCGGATTACTCCATGACCATAATTCAATACCACAAAGAGCTCCATGAGCCCACTCTACTCATGTGGTGTCCAAATTATATTTCAGCAACTAGTCGAACACGACTATAACTAGTGATTCCCCCCTTTTTTTCACTTATTTCAATAAACTGAAATTCCCCAAGCTTCACCAAAACTCTGCTATGATACTCTAGAATGTTCTCCAAAACATTCTTCCTCTGACTAGCATCGGGTGGGTTCCATTCCCGTTCTTCTCGCCATACCCGAACACTGAATTCATCCATGTTTCCTCCCACAATTTCAACACTTAACTGGTGAGTCTTCTACCTCCTGTCAAGTGCGAGCATACACTATTTCTCATACTAGAGACTTATTCCAAAATGCACGATGTGTTCCATGGTGCACTTCTTCTGATCTATCTTATCAACGATGACAGCAGTAACCGTTGTCGAGATTCCATTTACTTATGTGAACATCCCATAAATCATTGTCCGTGCTGGCGATGCTTACTACAATTTCTTGTCCTCAAAATACACGAGACTGATCTATACCATCTTCCATGGAACAACATCAGTCTTTTCCTTGACCGATTTCCAAATTTGCTTGAGTTGAATCTTCACTCAGATATCAAAATCTATTCCCTGATCATCCTTCTAGCTTGGACCTCGGCGAAGGTAATAACAACAACTTGATCCTGATCTTTCTGGCTCAACCAGTTCCTAAGGAACACTAGCATCAAAACGATCCTATCGAGCTTAAGATCATTCGACACTGCTACCCTAGTACCAACCTGTGATGGTACTCTTACGCTCGAGCTAGCCAGAGCCGACACTATGCCTTTCGAACCTAGACTGGATTAGAAGATGAGCGATTCACACACGATAAACAATTCTACCAATCAACTATCAAAGACATGCACCAGCATGAATTTATAGGTCATCCTACTACTATCCCATAGGTCATCGTACCTTATCACTCCAATTCTTTAACTTCGCTCTAACACCACAAAAAGGGGATGTCACACCCCGATCCTTGGACACGCACATATCCTTCTACTTGGTCGATTTTATAATATTGTTAGAGAAAACTTCCTTATTTATTTTGAAGCTGACAAAACATTTCCATTAGTCTAGTCAGAAGACTTGCAGACTCTTTCGTCAAAGTCTGAAGACTGCCAGACCGCTTGACTCAAGATTTAAAGTCTGCCTGCATTGACAGTTTCTAGACCGTCGAATAAGACTTATCCAAAATCGAGTACTTCTTTAAGGATTTGATTCGAGCGACTAAAGAAGATCTCTCGGCTGGAGATAGCATCTCAGAATCTATTATTCGTTTTGAAATTAATTCGAATAATTTGGATACGTTGATTGGCGAAGTATACTTGGAAGGTTCTACTTATGGAAACCTAGATCCCGATTGTATGGGCGAGCAGGATTGGTAGACCATCGTCATATTCCTTAAGTAACTTGAGATCTCCCTAATTGATTATGTCCAACGGGTAGATTAGAAGAACTCCTTTGGAAGGTGCCAACAGTTATGAAGGCATGGAGGAGTATATAAGAAAGATGCTTTAGTTATTCGAGTGTGTGCGCAGTAGAAAAATTCCAAAGTCCGAAGCTCTTTGTTCTTTGCTAATTCAATTATTGAGCATAAATTTGTATTCAAAAGAGAGTTTACACATTTGTGAGGCCTTGAGGAAGTGATACTGTATGACTCTTTTGATTCATAGTGGAATCTAGCCAATGCGCTGTCAGTGCAGGAGAGTGGATGCAAGCTTGGATTAAGCCAAACCACTATAAATCTTGTGTTCTTATTCTCTTCCCTGAACTTTTTACTTTGCTTGTAACTCTATTTAATTGTTAGAATCCAATTTCCTCTTCAAAGTCTACCGTTAACCAAACTAAGGTTAAAAGTAAAAGTTCTACATCATATTTTGCAAAATTTATTTTCGCACATGTTCACCCCTCTCTAGATGCACATACTAGCACTTTCAATTAGAATCAGAGCCTGTGTACTCATTTAAATTGAAGTGTTTTTACTTCTGAGTTAACGATCCATGACTAGTATGTTGGCTCCAAGTTTGGTTGAAGGGCAAAGCAACACCAGACCGCCTTATTTTGATGGAAATGAATATAGTATATGGAAAAACAAGATGAAGGCATTCCTAAGATTGAAAAATCCTCTGGAATAGGATGTAGTAGACAAAGGAATCATTCCTAAAGCTACAATAGTCTCAGAAAAGGGAAAAAGAAGCTGTTGAGACTAGCGAGATGACTCAAGAAGAGATAACCAAGAGACAAGCTCTCGATGCAAAAGCAATTTATTTCTTATATTAGGCATTATCTCCTGCTGAATACAACAGAATATCTTCTTTTGAAACAGCTAAAGAAGTATGGGATAGATTGCACATCACCTATGAATGGACCGATCGAGTGAGAGAAACCAGAATCAATATTATGCTCAGTCAATACGAAGCCTTCAAGATGAAACCAAGAAAATCTATCACTAACATGTTTAGTCGTTTTACAGAATCGTGAATGGTCTTGAGTATCAAGGTCAATCAATCTCTGGACCCATGAAAGTTAACAAACTGCTGTGTGGACATTCCAAAGATTGGAATCACATAAATACCTCAATAAAGGAGACACAAAGGATCATGCCATTCTCCGTTGATGAATTGGTTGGCACTCTTCAGTCTTATGAAGTGGAGCAAATCAATGAAGACGAAGATCCCAAAGGTAAAAAAATCCATTGCTTTAAAATCTAATGACGATTCTGATGTAACAGATTCTGAAGACGATATGGACGATGAAGAGCTTGCTCTTATGATAAGAAGGTTTAGAAAACTGAACAAAAAGGAAAGAAGATTCAATTGGAAGAAACAAAGTTCTCAAAAATTTCAAAATAAATCAGCAGAGGATGATGAATTCAGTAAAGATGTGATTTGTTTTGAATGTAAGAAAAAGGGACACATCAGACCCAATTGTCCCTTGCTAAAGAAAAAGAAAGGAAAAGCTGAGAAATACAGAAATGCACTCAAAGCAGAGACTTGGAGTGCTACCGAATATGAAGAGAGTGATGATGATTATGCTAATATTTGTCTAATGGCACAATCAGAATTTGATTCAGACTCTGAGACAGATACAGACTCAAGCTCAAACAGTGAAATCGTGGTAAGTAATTTAAAAATTATTACTAAAGTTTTTAAATATATTAATGAACTGTGTCTTAGTCTTAAAACCTCTCTCAAGAGGATTTACAAGCTAAAAAGAGAAAATTCTGCACTTTGAAGCAATAGAAGATTGTTTGGAAGGAAAAGGTTGACAATTTAGATAAAAGTCTTATTGCTTTGAAAGAAAATGCAGACTCTTTTTCAAAAGAAAACACACTTTTGAAAAATGATATTTCAAGCATTTTAAAAAGGTTCTCTATAGGATCGGAGAAATTAGAAAAGATTCTTTTAGCACAAAGACCTTACTTTAATAATTCAGGATTGAGAAAGAATGTCCCATTGTTTGGAAACCTGTTAAAAAGGTTTGGGCAAATTCTGTATATTGCACTAACTCCATTAGACCCAAGAAAGTGTGGGTACCAAAGAAAACTTGAGTTTCTTTTATGAATGCAGGTCATTATCAAAAGAAAGGTCAAATGGTACTTGGATAGTGGATGCTCAAGACATATGACAGGAGACTCAAGTTGTTTGATAAAGCTTATGCAAGTTAATGGTGGAAAAGTTTTTTTTGGAGGAAATAGCAAAGGAAGAATTGTTGGATGCGGAATAGTAAAAATTGGAAGTCCACAATCAACAACGTTTCCTTAGTGGAAGGACTCAACTACAACTTGTTGAGTATCAGCCAACTATGCGATATATGTTTCAATATCAACTTTCAAGAAAGAATATGTTCCAGAACCAGTAAAAACTCCTCTCAGACCTTCATGGGGCGAAGACATAGGAAAATCTATCTTTTCGACATCAGACCAAAAAAATCTCAATGCCTTATTTCAATTCAAGAGGAAGCTAATATCTAACATAGAAAACTTGGCCATATCAACATGAATCAAATAGCCAAAATCTCTCTAAAGAAGCTTGTTCGTGGACTACCCAACTTGACATACCAAAAATATGATCTATGCATACCATGCGTGTTGGGAAAACAAGTTAGAAGTTCTTTCAAACTAATAAATCAAGTTTCCACTAATCGTGTGCTACAGGTCCTACGTATGGATCTCTTTGGACCAACTAGGACTCAGAGCAATGGTGGAAATACATATTGCCTAGTAATAGTGGATGATTATTCACGATTTACTTGGGTATATGTCTTAGCAAATAAGTCTGAAACTTTTTCTTATTTTATAAAGTATGCTAAGAAGGTACAGAATGAGAAAGGGTATGTTATTTCGAGTATACAGACAGATCATGGAGGCAAGTTTGAAAATTAAGATTTTGCTAAATTCTATGATGAATCTGGTTTTCAACATGTGTTCTCCTCTCCATATACTCCAAAACATAATGGAGTTGTGGGAAGGAATAATAGATCGTTGCAAGAAATTGCTAGAACACTTTTAATTGAAAGCAACATCTCTTCTCGTTTTTGGACTGAAGTAGTTTCTACAGCATGTTATATTATTAATAGAGTCTTCTTAAGGCCTATTCTGGAGAAAACTTCTTATGAGTTATTCAAAGGAAATAAGCCAATTGTTTCCTATTTTCATGTGTTTGGTTACAAATGTTTTATATTGAAAAATGCAAACGATCGAACTAGTAAGTTTGAAGAAAAATTAGATTAAGGAATCTTCTTTGGATATTCAACCACCAGCAAAGCCTACATAGTATACAACAAAAAGACTCAATTTGTGGAGGAATCGATGAATGTCAAATTTCAAAACCTTATACAAAATCAATCGATCCAAACTCAACCTGAAGAATCTGAACCTGCTCTAGACTCTACAAAGTCTAAATCCCCAAAAGTAGCTCAAACTTCAAAAGATCAACAACGAACAATTGTTGAAGAATTAAATGAAGAAAAAGAGTACCTGTCTATCAGACCAACCAGCAACTTGAAGCACAAGTCTCATCATCCCAAAGAATTCATTATTGGCGATATTGATGAAGGGATTTGTACAAAATCCAAAAGACATGAAGAGTTTAGTGCTATGGCTTTTATTTTTGAAATAGAACCCAAGAGCATAGAAAAAGCTTTATCTAATGAAAGTTAGATTGAAGTTATGCATGAAGAACTCAGGCAATTCAATATTAACGATGTCGGGGAATTGACTCCTAAACCAAAAGGTAAATATGTTATTGGAGCTAAATATGCTTTCAGGAACAAGATGGATGAAAAAGGAAAGGTTATAAGGAACAAAGCAAGAATCGTGGCCAAAGGATATACGCAAGAAGAAGGGATAGACTATGATGAGACACGCTCCAGTAGCAAAGTTAGAAGCAATTAGATTATTACTTGCTTTTGCTTTTTCAGGTTATTCCAAATGGACGTCAAAAGTGCATTCCTAAGTGAATTTATCCAAGAGGAAGTCTATGTGAAACGACCTCCTAGTTTTGAAGACCTAAAGAAATCAGACTCTGTATTCAAACTGAAAAATGTGCTATATGATCTAAAGCAAGCATCTCGAGCTTAGTACGACAGATTAAGTAAGTTTTTAATCCAAAATGACTTTGTTAAAGGTAAAGTAGACACTACTTTGTTTATCAAAAGAGAAAGTAAAAACTTTTTATTTGTTCCAATCTATGTTGATGATATTATTTTTGGATCACCCAAAGAAAGTCTGTGTAAAAAATTCTCTAAGTCTATGTAAGATAAATTCGAGATGAGCATGATGGATGAATTATCCTTCTTTCTCGAACTACAAGTAAAACAATTGAAGGAATGGACTTTTATTCACCAAGAAAAATATGCTAAAGAATTTGTTAAAAATTCGGTTTAGAGAACTGCAAAAAGACTAATATACCAATGTCAAGTTCTTCGAAGCTGGACAAAGATGAAGGAGGAAAGAAAGTTGACCAGAAGCTATACAGGAGTATCATTGGTTCACTTCTTTATCTTACTGCCTCTAGACCTGATATTTTGTTTAGTGTTTGCATTTGTGCTAGATTTCATTCAGATCCTAAAGAATCTCATCTAAGTGCTGCGAAACGCATCATCAAATACGTTGCAACAACCTCTAATTTGAGTCTTTGGATCCTAAAGAATGAGACTTTACTCTCCTTAGATATTCAGACACAGACCTAGCAGGATGCAGAGTTGATAGAAAGAGCACCTCGAGCACGTGTCAATTACTTGATAACAGGACAGTATCTTGGTTTTTAAGGAAGCAAAGTACTGTAGCTCTTTCTACAGTAGAAGCAGAGTATGTGGCTTTTGGAAGTTGTTGTTCTCAAATCTTATGGATAAAACAACAGCTAAGAGACTTTGGAATTGAAGACTCATGCACTGAGATCAAATGTGACAACACCAGCGCGATTAATCTTACCAAGAATCCAATTTTTCATTCAAGACCAACGCATATAGAGATTCGACATAATTTTATTAGAGACCATGTTCAAAATGGAGAAGTATTGATTCAATTTATTGACTCAAATAATTAGCTGGCGGACATTTTTACTAAGCCACTGGAGAAAAGTCAATTTGCGTCTATTCGATCCAGACTTAATATTTTAAAGTCTGAAGAAGTTCAGACTTAGGGATAAAAGTATAAAAATGCTCAGACTCAGAAGATAAAAAATCACGACTGTAAGTTATTTCTGCTTGAGAAATTTATCTTCGAAAAGGTATGTTCGTATATTAATCTGCAATCGATTGATGTTATATTCCCAAGTTTTCGTAATTATAGCAATCATTCATTTTCGAAAAAGAAGTTATCTTTTTAAAATGACAGTTATCTATTTAAGGCAGTTATTTTTTGAAAAGGCATTTTCTATTTTTCCTTTTACGACGATCTGTATATCCCGTTTCGATTGCCTTATATACTAATCAAGAACTTCACTTTCTTACTTTTACTCTCTAGTTTAATCCTCAAAGTTTTCATCTTTCTCGTGAAACGAGTTTGAAATCTTTCAAAGACTGTGACAATGGCTTCTCAAAGAAAGTCCTCAAGGATTGCAAACATAGGACCACAGCATATGTGTGAGGGTCCTACGCACTTTGATCTGACCAAGGAAGAAGAGTTTCCAAGGCAGCAACAGAGTCCACAACATTCCCAACCGTGTCATTCTCATCAGGCTAGACCACAGGATGTTCAGCAACCGCAAGCGAAGGAAGAAATTATTGAAGATGTTGAACCTATAAGAACTCAAAAGCCTACTTTTACCTTCAAACTTTACTCTGCCTTGAAGAATGGAGGTTCTCCATTGAACTTTATTGATGAATTTTTGAAAGAAAAGGGGTACCGAAATGAAACACTTTTTTTACGAACGATGGAATGTTTGGAAATTGCTCCTGCGGGCTCAGTGGAACGAGCTTTTGCGAATATCCCAAGTGATCCATGTGTTGGAGGATTTAGTCAAATTGATGGAAATGATGATGAAAAGGTGTTAACTCATTCTAAGCCTAGAATGGGTGTTGCTACAAATATTCGAGGAAAAAGGACAAATTTGTTTCGTTCTAACGAACATAAGCGACTTTACTCTAAGTTGCTGAAGCAATGGGTGATGAACCCAAGGAGTGTGAACTTTGATTTTCTTGACTCTTTGAACGTGAAGCTACGAGAGAAATTCACTTTACTTCAACTTGAACGATTTTGCTCTGAAACAACAGTGGCTCATCCAGAACTTACTGCATACTTTTATTCCAATCTAAGCTTTTTGGATGCAAATAGATTTTCTTTCAATGTTAGAGACCAGGACTATGTAGTTGATATGGACACTCTAGCTTATGTGATTGGAGTAGAAAGAGGGGTATTCCAATCAATTAGTGTGTCTATTGGTCGTGCGACTGTAGAGCTTGTTCAGGATGGAATGGCAGAAGGTCGAATTTCGTACTTGAGGATGAATGCCTCAAATGTCTTTCTTCACAAGATTGTGATTAACTATCTTAGACCCAAATCGACATCAAAGACGATGTCTCTAATTCAGAAGCAAAGCTGATGTATGCTATCAATGCTAGCAAAAAGTTCTCTCTACCACACACTATCATGTTTCACATGTATAGATCGATGGTGAAGGACAAGGACCAACTTCCTTATTCAACACTCTTACAAAGCTATTCAGACATTTTAATATTCAGCCCTCCAAAATTCTGTGTGTTCGAACTTGTGATCAAATGGTAGTGGGACTGAAGATGGTTTCAAAAATGCGTCTGAAGGAGCTAAAGAAGGATTTAGAGCGCTTTAAGGAGAAGACCCCTGTCAAGACTCGTCAAGACTTTGTGGCTGCAAAACGGAAAGGGAAGGAGCCCATGAGAGCTCCATCCAAGAAAAGAAGAGCACTCATCTTGTAGGATGAAGAAGATGAGGAAGATGTCACCATTTCTGCTCTTGCCTTAAGAAACTTACAGAGTTTTGTTCCAGAGGCAGAGGAAAGAGAGGATCAAGATAGAGAAGAGACGGAGCAGAGGAGTGAAGAGAGGGAATCAATGAGGAAAGAAGCAAAGGAAGAAATAACTGCAGACGAAGAGGGAAGAGGAGAAGAAGGTCATCATGTCATTGAAGAAGAGACAGAGCATGAAGAGTACTTCTCTCCACCTGAAGGCACTGAGACAGGGGGAGCTATTGAGAAAAGAGGTACTTCTTCACTTGCTTTTACCAATGATGATGTTAGTCGTTCTCCTGCCAATCCAGAAGATGTATATGCCTCTCAATTTCCTGAGGAAGGTCATGAGGTTTCATCTCTGAGTCTAGGTGCTCATGCTGAAATGCCATCATCTGCCAATACTCCACAAACTGATCATGCTGAAGCAAGCACTCAAACTGACAACTCAACAAACTTTTTTCGAAGATTGCTTAATGTTCTTATGGAGATGCGAGGCCAGATTTATGCTTTGGGATGCGAAGTTCAGAATTTGCAGAATGCCGGTCAAGCCTCTTTAGTTTCTTTGCACAGTCAAGTTCAGGCCCTTAATCTTCAAGTTCAAGCAACTACCAAGGGTGAGGACATAACGCAACTGAAGGAGGATCTGAGAAAGCTGGAGGAGACAGTCAAGTCGATGGGAGATTTCCAGCTTGTCCGCAATCCCAAACAATCATAACTTTATCCAATTTTCTTTTCGTCTCTACCTTTTTAATGCTAACTTTATCCCAAACAAGCTAGAGAAGTTGGTGTAGATTTGACTCTTGTTTGACTCTTGACTTTACTTTTGTTTGGCTGTGATTGGTTTGATTTGGACTATTTGGTTTGGACTAATGTTTTTGGTTTGGAATGTTTGATCGTTTAATGCTTGCAGTATCTTAAGCGTGGTTGGTATTTATGGCAAAGATAGCTATTTTTACAGCATAAACTCATTTCCCGTGGATGTAGATTCAATACTATCTTATCTTAATACATTTATCTTTTATGAGATATCCATGTCTGCTTAAGTACTGTTTTTAATTCGAATAATTTGGATCCGTTGATTGGCGAAGTATACTTGGAAGGTTCTACTTATGGAAACCTAGATCCTGATTGTATAGGCGAGCAGGAATGATGGGCTATCGTCATATTCCTTAAGTAACTTGAGATCTCCCTCATTGATTCTATCCAATGGGTAGATTGGAAGAACTCCTTTGGAAGGTGCCAATGGTTATGATGGCATGGAAGAGTATATAAGGAAGACGCTTTAGTTATTCGAGTGTGTGCGCGATAGAAAATTTTCAAAGTCTGAAGCTCCTTGTTCTTTGCTAATTCAATTGTTGAGCGTAAATTTGTACTCAAAAGAGAGTTTACACATTTGTGAGGCCTTGAGGAAGTGTAGCAGAGTCTCTACACTGTGGAATCAAGGAAGTGATACTGTAACAACTCTTTTAATTCTTAGTGGAATCCAGCCAGTGGACTGTTAGTGCGGGAGAATAGACGTAGGCTTGGATTAAGCCGAACCACTATAAACCTTGTGCTCTTATTCTCTTCCCTAAACTTTTTACTTTGTTAGTAACTCTATTTAATTGTTAGCGTCCAATTTCCTCTTCAAAGTCTATTGTTAACCAAACTAAGGTTAAAAGTAAAAGTTCTACATTATATTTTGCAAAATTTATTTTCGCACCCATTCACTCCCCTCTAAATGCACATACTAGTACTTTCAAATGCGATATTGCAGGACTATGTATCGCCGACCATTTTCTTTTTAATACGTATGTGGAAGCATATAAAATAATCCCCATACAATAAAACAATGGGATAAGAAAGTAGGACTAAATACCGAACTTTCAAAAATAACCACACTTATATACATTGCAAACCAGTGCACATATATATAAGGTAGGCTACCATGTTATACTCAACTTAAACATGCCCAAGAACAAGGTCTACAAGCAAGGGTGGGGGTTCCACAAACTACGGGTCCTCGTCCTCCTCTGCATCATCCTTCACTCCAACTAGAGCCTTCAGTAGACTGCACCAAACTTCCGAGATCTTCAAAATTCAAGTCTGCTGCACCTAAGGACCTGAAATGTTGCCCCACAACCGGGATGAGACTACGTCTCACAAGTTCTACCCTCAAAGACCCGATTAGTAAATCAATACGCTATCCGGGCTGCCTATGCACACACGGGTCAGAAGACTTACCTTGGCCTCACATTCCACCTGCATATTATCACAGTTCAATAGACACCCTAGTAATCACATATCGATATCTCGATCAATCAATTGGATCATTCATCGTCATTTCAATTCAATCAATTAATTCACGACATCAGATCAAAGCAATGATCAATCAACCTAGTCGATTACATGTCAATGATGACCATTCCCCGGCCATTTCTATCAATACTACCTATAAGTCCGATCATACCCAAGACTGCTTATTATAAGCTGATAATAGGTAGTATAGCTCATTAGAAGATGCCTCAATTACTAAGATAATATACTATAGATTTATGCTCGCTAGAAGCTGCCTCAATTCTAGATATAATATATTATATATGCTCACTAGAAGCTGTCGCAATTATTAATATAGTATATTATAGCTCACCAACAACTACCGCAATTATCAATTATTATACTATAACTCACCGGAAGCTACCACAATTATCAATATAGTATACTATAGTTCACCAGAAGTTGCCAGCCATACTTTCATAGTATGCTGAAAATTATATTTGCTCACAAGAAGCTGCTAGCCATACTTTCATAATATACTGGAAATTATATTTGGTCACCAGAAGCTACCAGCCATACTTTCACAGTATGCTGAAAATTATCATTTAGTCAAATCACCATTTTTTATCATTTCTAATAAAAATACCCGTACATGGGTACACGGTCGGCCTTAGCCAAAATATTATAATTTCCTTTCCACAAATCCCACCATTATCTGTAGTCCACCAAAATACTTTTGGTGTTGTCAATCGACACCTGGTTATTTTCCAATTAATAACCGAAGATTATTCCATTAAAGAATAATTCCCAATTTTACAAATAATTCAATTCAACACAAAATAAAGCTCAATTAGATAAACGGACTGCGCCACAACAATCAGCATAAAATTCTAGTCATCGGCTATCACCGCCTAATTTCCCAAAAATAAATAATTAATTAAATAATTTCGAAAATTAATAAATAAACACTAAAAATCTAATTTAAGCCCGTAATGCCTAATTGAAACCTGATAAGGGTCGGGAAAAATCCCGAGATATATTCAATAAATACCGAGTACATGTATACTTGCTAAATGCTCAATCCAATTGCCTAACATGCATGACAATTATATGATAATCACTATCTACTTTAATCTAACCATCCAATTGCACTTAATTAAATCTAATCAACCTTAAGCATCATTAGCAAACTAAGAAGGCATTAGTGAGCAAAACTCACTTGATTAAAAGCGAAGACTGGATCACCGCGACGACGGTGCAATGGCGACGTGACGACGGCCGAAATCTGAATTTTTGGTGACGTTGACGGACACTCGAGCGGGGCCTACAAGCCTTGTAGGCCCACAGAAAAAGCTGGGCTTGGGCCGAACTTGGGCCGACTTGCTTCGTGGGCTTGGGCTCGAAACTGGGCTTGCCAAACTTGTGGCTGAACTTTGGAGATGGGCTGAAATTTGGGCTTCCAATGGGCCCAATCCAAAACTGAAGTTGGGCTGAACAAATGCGAGCTGGGCTTGCCTGAAGATGGGCTTGGGTTGCTTCACGGGCCTCAAGACTGGACTGACTTTGACTGAATTCTTGGGCTGAAGAAAACGCAAGGGCTTCAATGGACTTGTTGGAATGGAAGCAGGCTACTGGGCCTGAGCAAAGAAGAAACTGCTGGGCTGCTTCGGCTTCGCTAGAATTCACGGCCCGAAGGAGAGAGACACCGCAGACAGCTTCAATTGATGGCTTCATGTAGCTGAAGGTGAAGGTGCATCGATCGGTGATGTTAAGAGAAGGCACAAGCTGGAGAAACTACCGTCAACGCAGGGCCTCAGTGGACTTGCTACGTGGAGATTGGAGAGACGATGGATGTTCGATGTGTTGCAATTGATTGGAGGAAGCAGCGACTGAATGAAAGAAGCGGTGGAGGCTTCGAAGGAGAGAGTTGTCGAATGTATAGGGCGGTGAGGGAACGTGGAGGACGTGTGGAGTCTTAGGTGGATTTCTTCAGTGGTTTGTGGGCTTCAAGGAGTCAACGCCACAATTTTGCTTGAAGAACTTTGACCCATGGAGGCTAGATGTTGGACAAATGGCAGCAAGGAGGGTGGTTCAGTGGATGAAGATACATAGGAAAGTGAGAACAGATGCAAGTGGAGTCGAGGAACAAGGGATGCTCGAAGAGAAGAGGAGAAGGGAACGTGCGAAGGAAGCGAAGGATTAGGGAGAAAAAGTTAGAAAATGTTATCCACCCAATTAATTGTTTGTCCCCTCTCAAGTCCTCATAAATATCCTTTGTGTCTCCCATTTACTTTCCAACAAGTAATTTTCCACAAATTGTCCAAATTGAAGTTAAAATTCTAGCTCCTAATTTAGCATCCGAATTTCATTGATTTGGGCTTCCATTCCTCACCAAAATTCCCCATTTAATGTCGAACTTCGTCGAAGAAATTGCCCATACCAATTTTGCAATCCCCTAATGCCAAATAGTTAAGCTTGAAAGTCAAAACTCTCCTCAATTCGGCCAATCCGAAATTCTGTTAATTTCCCTTACTTTCACAACGATTTTCCGTAAAAATCTCGAAATCTCTGAAAAATCTTCTAAGACTGAGTCGACGTTCCTAGAATTTATTGTGACATAAAAGAATCTTCAATTTCTGAAATCGAACTTAACTTGGCAGTTAATTTCCATTTGGCTCATTTTTAGCGTGATCTAAACTACCGGGTAGTCTTTAGAACTTTTTAGTGCAAATGACTCGTGGTCGATTTTCTTCGAGCCACAATAAATCCACTCGACACATTGGCGACTCTCTATTGTCGTAGAAATCTCGAGAATTCAAATACGGACACAGGGTACCAAAACAATAGAGAATACAGTCTAGTGCTGGTCGACGAGAATTTTCCAATTTAGTGGTGTCACTCACAATTAGCCACACATCTCTATTGAACCGACCTATCTCTAATCTCTAATCAATTTACATCTGTGTCGTAATAATCTCAGCAGATGAACACGGTTGAGCAGCCGATTCCTAGTCGAATTCTCAAGTCTATTTGCTTTAAAATCCTTAATGGTTTCTCCAGATAGTCTAGTTATGTCGAAAGAGTGATCAGCTCTAAGAACAGTCCTAAAGCCCGATTTATTCAGTAGAAAACAAGGTTAAAAATTTGGGATGTCACAGCTAAACCAACTCTAGACCTATGATATTTCTTTCCTTGACTTCATCCTAACACACTAGCGTTTTGCATGCTCTGCCATGCAATACTTTGAAAGGAGCCATTTGAATGCTTTGCTAGTAGCTGTTGTTGTAGGCAAACTCGATAATGTGAAGTTGTTCCTCTCAACTTCCCTTGAAATCCAACATGCAAGCTTGCAACATGTCTTCGAGGGTTTGAATCATCCTCTCAAACTGGCCATCCATCTAAGGATGATATGTCGTACTGTATTGCAGCTTCGTCTCTAAGGTAGCCTGCAAACTCTTCCAAAAAACAACTATGATTCTCGAGTCTCAGTCTGAAGTTATTTTCATCGGCACTCCATGCAATCAAACTATCTGACGCACATACAACGCTGCATGCCTATCCAAGTCAAGATCATTTCGAACTGCGATAAAGTAAGCTGACTTCGTCAATCTGTCGACCACTACACAAATAGAATCATTACTCTTCTGACTCCTCGGTAAGCCTGTCACAAAGTCCATCATGATGTGCTCCCATTTCCACTCTAGGATCTGGAGAGATTGTAAAAGTCCTCCCAGCTTGTAATGATGTGCCTTCGCTTGCTGACACGTCAAACACTTGGTGACATGCTTAGTGATGTCTGCCTTCATACCAAACCACTAATAGTGTTGACATAGATTTTGAATGCTGTAACTGTTACAATGAGCTTCTAATAAGATCTCCTCTCTAAGCTCTGCATCATCAGGTACACACAATCGTCCTCTGAACCTCAACGTTCCATCTTCAGAAATCTGAAAGTCAGCATTCCTTTTATTAGTATCTTCTTGTAGAATCTTCTGAACATCCGGATCTGTCGGCTAAAGTGCCTTGATTCCGATCTAAAAATCTGGCTCGATTATGAGGGTGGCCATAAGATGCAAACGGTGGCCTATCTCAAATTTGAATACTGAATATCGAGCTCTCTTGAGTAAATTTCACTTTTTTACCAACATATGTGCAATTAAAGACTTTCGATTCAACACGTCGGCGACCTTATTCGCCTTTCCAGGGTGATATAGGATATCACAATCGTAATATTTCAAAAGTTCCATCCAGTGACGTTGTCTCATATTCAACTCCTTCTGAGAGAATAAATACTTGAGACTTTGACACCTAAGTTGATTGTCGACCGGGTGCTTGCGAAATTCAAAATCCCCGTTCAAATCCATTGCCTGAGGCAAGTAGCTATCGTAAACGTAAAATGGATGCTGTCGAAGACGGTGACTACCCACCGAGATGGGCACGAGTAGCTTCCCAATGAATCATTGATGGCATACAAGACTTCCATTTGAACTTAGTCTTTATGGTTATGGAAGCTGTCCTACTGCTAGTCATTTAGTCATTTTTGGGATTTGCATGCAGGTTTATATTTTGAAGGAGCCCCGGAGGGACCGGTGTTGAGGCTCGAGGTGGCAGCGTACTCAAAACGATGGCTCACTATCAACCTATTCTTATGGACTGACTACGAAGTTCAAGAATAGGTAGTTTTCCATTTACACAAGTTTTTGTTGCCGGAGGTGTAGGACATCTTTAAAGCCCAGCTTCAGAATCTAAGACATGCTTAATTAAAATCTAAACATTTTCACATTTTGCAAATTGAGTCCATCCGGCCAAATTTGATCGGAATTTACTAACATGAACACTGGTTGTCTAACGTGGGATGGCTGGTGTTGACGTGAAGAATTGTAATTGTGCGATCCGAGGGGATGAAAATCCCAAAAAAAAACTTCCCCACCAATGGCTGACGTTGCTGACGTGTATAAAAAAAGGAAAAAAAAAAAAAGAAGTTGGGTTGAGCCAAGACCCGAGAAAGCTAGAAATATCATCATTAAGAACAGTATCAAAGACAAAGCTGACAGAAGTAAAGTGAATCTAGCAGAGGGCTGAATAGATAACTTGATCGACGAAAAGACGCTGAAAGTTTTGTTCAACGGTTAATGTTACCAGAATCGAATAGTAAGGTCGTTCAACCAAAAAGTCCGCCCGAGACAATTTGAGGTCATCGATTTGGTTCTGTGGAAGATATTACCCATTGCATGAGATCCCCTTAGGAAATTTGCTTCGAAGTATGGCAAGCTTGAAGTTGTAAAGAGGGTGCTCCCTGGGGTGCACAGATCTCAACAGAAGTGGGTGGTCTGGAATATTTAAATTTGGTAAAATGCTGATGTTGTTAAGTACTTTACATGAATTGAATCATCGACTTGGAAGGCCTTTTTCGTGCACTTCAAGTCACAGATTGTCTATCATAGCATTTTGCATTGCATACATGCGCATTGTTGCTCGACGCACCATGCAATCTTAGGGATGCCAACATTGAAAGGCCTTTCCTTATTTATTTTATTTTATTTTTATTTTTTTGAGAGGGAGAGTCGTCTCCGACTAATTGTGGCATTTTTCTAGGAACAGTGTGAAGACGAGAACTGTTTGCCACAAGTTGTCTGTCCTAACCAAATCTTCTCCAGATACTTGTCTACGTAGTGGACCTTAACGAGTTCAGGGGACATGCTGAAAATGCCAAAAGCGGGGCGGCAACGAAGAAAGGCAACCGTTGTCCCTCACAGTTCCTTGTCAACTTCGGAGAGATGAGATTCACATAGAGAGTTCGCTATCGTTTAAGGTAAAGGATTTCTATGATGTACCTAAACCTATATATGTAGTCTAATCCTTGTGGAGAATAGGAAAAAGAAGTCTTAGACATATACAAGACTCTTAAAACTAAATTGATTACGCAGAAGAACTATTTTTTTTTTTTTTTGCCATATGCAGGAGCGCTTGTGGTAAATTCAGAACGCCCACCTTTGTTACTAAGGGAGGGACTCCACCCAAATATTAAACGTTTTATAAAATGCCACCGGGTTATGGGGCTATGTGGCAATCGTAGAGATTTTTATATTGATACCGTTAGTCATCAGGAGTTCCACTTCCTGCAATCACCGTAAAGCACCTTATGTTGAGTGATGTACCAACATGGACCCTCTGGTTTTATTATCCATTGACCCATAAATTCCGCGTCTTTGTCATCGTTATCGAATACATTAAAATAGTGGAAATGACCCGGCCACTGCACGCTGCAATAGAAGAGTGTATTGAAACGATTCGGGAAGAATTTAAAGCCCCAATACTTATTGGGAGCGATGTCGTGGAACCCTAGATCGTCGTCCTTAGATTTGCAATGGACTCTGAGTGTCACTCCTCCTGGTAATCCGTTGGTGATTCGTGCATGAATTCTGAAGACATCAATTATGGTACGACCGTTAACTTGATGGAGAGCCATAATGGCCACTAGCACGAGAAGGATTCTTGCCGATGGGACCATATTTGGGAGCCGTTCTTGGCTTGAGACATGCAGGGTAAAGAATGGGAGACCCACTATTTACGGAGTCATTCGAGATCTTTTCGTCAACCGACGCTTCTTAAACTCATCATTACGTAAATTAATGTACGTTGCAGTTACTCATGGGTATGATTTTTGTATCTACATCTATCATCATAAAAAGTTAAAAGTTTGGAGGATATATTTTTCAAATGATACACATCGCATCTTATAGGGTGGGGCTACACCCACACCCTAAATGGCTGGCCACGACTCGCGCTTGCAAATCAGGTGAATTGGTCATGCACCTTTCGGTTTGGATCTCATGAATCCGTGTGTCGGCTGAGCCGTTTGCTTGAGTACTTTGTCATGATTCGTCTGTTAAATGCCAGGGTCGAGTTGAGCAGCATACTCTTTCTTGCTGTTGAAAGCTGGGATGGCTGGAGGCAGGGGCAGCGGCTTTTGCCGCGGCGGTTTTTGCCGCAGCTTGTGTTGCAATGCTCCAGTGGTGGCGGCGACAATAACACAGATCACAAATTCTTCCTTACGTGGTAACGCGGTAGCCCAGGGCTAGCACCGGAAGGGACATGGTTTGGCGGCCCCATGATGTGCGGTCGAATAGGAATGGAAGTGAAAGAGGAGAACATGAAATGGACGCGGGCGCGTTTGTAAAGTGAATTGATATGATGAAGAAGATGATCGTGCCAAGTGTTCTGCGCGTGATCTTTTATTATTGGGTCATAGCCTTGGCGTGACTTTGTCATTGAATTTCTTTTTTTCACGTCATTAAATATCCTTTTTCCTCATAAGATATTTTCTTAATGAGACTTGTTACGAAAAATGATAAATGGTGGGGTTCATCATATGATTTTGGCGGTCTTTGCTTTGATTGAGGAAGGGGACACGTTACTATTTCAATTTGGTCTGTCCAACATTCTTTTGCTTTTGCTTTTTTTTTTTTTTTTGGTGAAATGTAATAATGTATTGAGCTTTGAACCAACAATTACACAAGATCCGGCACCACAAAACTTGCACTCAACAAGACAACAAGTCAGAGTGAGCAGAAGGGAGCCGAATGCAAAAGAAGTCCGCAAAGAGCGGAACAAACAAGCGAAGAACAGCCTAAACAACAAGCAAAAGGAAACCTAACAAGAGGCAGGAGAGGGCTGCACAGGGCCGGGGAGACTCCAATCCTCAAACCTTAACCAACAGCAACAAAAGTGAAGAGACTCCGAGGAGCAAACCACGAGTAGGTTATAAGCTTACCGGCACCCCAGACAGGCTAGGGCCCTAAAGGATTTGAAGTGTCCCCAATTGGGAACATAATCAGATCAATGCCCCAGCTACGCTGCGGCCTCTTGTTTCTAAACGTATCATCTACACTCCTGAAAGTGATGGCCTTGTCTCTGACGACTTTGAAGAGCTGATTCTTCACCGTTGGAATGGACAAGGTCTCTCATCTAAAGAGGATTATATTCCTATACTTTCAAATAAAATAGCAGAGAGCACCAAAAGAGAAGTGGGCAATATACTTATAGAATTCTTTGCCGGCAAGTACAGAGATGGCCCAATCAAGATTCTTGGCCCACGATCTATTCCGCCAGGGAAGGTTGCATCTTGTGGCCCAAAAGAAGGTGATGCCAGTAGTGATGCGACGTCCAAAAAATAGGTGGTTTATGGAATCGGGAACCTCGTTGCAAAAGGGACACATGGCACTATCTATCCTACCATAAGATACTAATAGAGCTTGGGTAGGATGTCTACGTTTAGAAATAAGTCAAAGGTTTAGCTAGTACCTTGGAACGATCGAGTTGCTCCAAATGAGCACATGCCCTTCTAATGATCTCCCAAGCCGAAGCCACTATGAAGAGGTGGGAGGTGTTCCCCTTCCAGCTAAAGCGATCCAGGTTCTAAGTGAGGATTGGGAGGGGATCCTCCCAAGTATCCAAGATCATCTTGACCGCAACACCATCAAAAGAGAATAGGTCTGCCACTGTCGCCTTCCTAGAGAGGCCATAGTTATAGATGGCTACATCTGAAAAATAGAAGTTCAAAGGACCCTTGGGGTGCCAATTATCGAGCCAAAGAGACACCAATCGGCCATCTCCAATCCTCTAATAGAAGGAACTTCGAAATTCAGTCTTGAGTTGGAGGATCTTCTTCCAAGCCCACGAACAAAAGGTAGGCTTTTTGGCCACCCAGAAGTTTGACCCTTCTAAGAAGGTCGAGTGAACTCATTTGCACCATAATGATTCATTGTTCGATAACAAAAGCCAAATATGTTTTAACATGGCGGCCTTATTATACTCACGAAGTCTTCGTATAGCAAGACCTCCCTTCTCTTTTGGGCAACAAATATCCTCCCAGGATACCTTTGCACCCCCTCTTCCCATCTTCGGGCCTTTCTAGAGAAACTGTCTAAAGATTTGTTCAATTTTATCCAAGATAGACATAGGTAGCATAAAGACACTAGCCTAGTATGTTTGAATGGCATGAAGGACTGACCTGATCAATTACAGTTTGCCGACAAAGGATAGGAATCGATAAGTGCATGATTGTACTCTCACTATGATGTTGTACTCTCACTATGATGCGGTTGACTAGCACGCAGCAATCCGCCTTGCTAATCCTGGAAGTGATGATGGGGACCTCGAGGTACCGAACCGACAGGCTCCCTTCTTGAAATCTAAAGGCAAGGAGAATTTGGTTCCTCAAGGAAGAAGATCCTCTTGCAAGGTAAATCTCACGTGTTCAGGCAAAGGCCAAACCACTTTGAAAAGATTTGGAGGCCTTCCTTAAAGAGCTTCACCGAAGGCAAGTCGACTTCACAGAAAAGAAAGACATCATCTGCAAAGAATAAGTATGAGAGTGTAGTTGCTCTACATCTCCAAAAATATCTGAACTTCGGCATGAAAGAGCGTGAAGTGAGAATACCAGAAAAAACCTCCATGACAAGTGTAAACAAATAGGGGGATAAGGGGTCTCCCTAGCGGAGCCCACGCCTACTAGCAAAGAAGCCATGTAATTCCTCATTCAAGAAAATGGAAAATTTAAGAGTTCTCACATAAGTCATGATGAGCCGAGTCAAATGATTAGGAAAAACAAATGCAAGGAGGACATTCTCAAGGAAATCTCAATCAACAATGTCATATGCTTTCCTAAAATCCACTTTGACTATGCATTTAGGAGAGTAAGGGTGGAGGTGAAACCCAGAGAAAACTTCCTGCGCCAGAAGGATATTATCCCTAATCTACCGGCCTTTAATAAAGGTGCTTTGGTAAGGCCCGATGACATCCTGAAGAACTGTCGAAATCGGATTGGCCATAACTTTGGTGATGTACTTGTAGATTGGTATTACAATAGGCAATTAGCATGTAGTCATCCATAGAAGTCGCATTCGGGCTTTTAGGTACTATGACCAAAATGGTGTTGTTAATCCCCCTTAAGAGTCTACCCCAGACAAAGTAATCCTTCATCGCCGTCGTAACCAACTGACCGACTATCCCCCAGTTATGCTTAAAGAATTCAACCGTGAAACCATCAGGTCCAGGAGCTTTGCCTCTAGGTAGGGAAAAAAAGGGCGTCCTAAATCTCTAAGTCAGAAATAGGTTGGGCAAGGAAACTAACTTGGTTAGCGCTAAGGGGGAACCGGACAACATCCTGAATCACCCAAATCGATAGTCTACCGTGCACTATCCACGAAGAGAAAAGAGCTTGGAAGTGCCTCACGAAGTGCTGTTGAACAAGCTGAGACTTTGTGATTTGGATACCCGACTCATTCATAACAGAGAGGATTCTATTCGTCAGTTGTCTCTTATTGACATAATGATGAAAGAATCTAGATTTGCGATCGCCCTCCTTAAGCCACTTGATTCTAGACTTTTTCCTAAAAAAGGATTCTTCTTTATAGTGCAGGTCCAAGTGGTCAATTTTTTTCGAACCACAATGAACCCACTTTACTCATTGCGACTCTTGGTTGTCGTGAACATCTCGAGGATTCAAATACGAACACAGGGTACCAAAACGACAGAGAAATCAAACTAGTGCCGGTTGATGAGAATTTTTCAATTTAGTAGAGTCACCCACGATTGGTCACACATCTCAGTCGAACTGACCTATCTCTAATCTCAAATCGGTTTTATACTATTTTGTAATGGCCTCTAAAGATGAGCACAGTCGAGAAGCCGACTCCTAGCCGAATTCTCGAGTCTATTGCCTTAAATTTCCTTAATGGCTTCCCTAGATAGTCTAGTTATCTCGAGAGTCATCAGCTCTGAGAACAGCCTATAAGCGTGTCAATAAAATACCCAATTTATTCAATAGAAGACAGGGTTGAACATTAGTTTTGTAGTAGACTTTTCAAAAACAACACACTTGACTATGAGAAATTGAAATTCTTCTTTCTCCTCTCTCTTTTCCCATTATCTTCTTCAATCTTCAGCCATGGGCCCTCTCTCTTTTGTTGATTTTGTTTGTGTTTTCTTTTTTTCCCTTACTTTTTCTTCTCTCTCGATTTAGATCTATGAGCTCTCTCTCTCTCAGTCTAGTTCTCAATTTAAGAGTTTGAACTCTTTTAATCTAGTTCTAAATTTGGATGCTACCATATCCCAATCTAGATCTGGGTTTTTACTAAATATGTTCAATGCCCATCTATTCTATTTGTGTATAGGTTTTCTACCTCCAACCTCAATAATGATCGCAAGAGTTTTAACGTGTTACTAATTATAGAGATTTGCTCCTCCACATGTTAGATATGTATTTGGTTAATCTATTCTTATTGTTTTCGTATGACATTGGTGTAAGGGAAGGCCAACCTAAGTGCACATCGCTTACTGGCAACATCGTAATTATTAGAGAATGAATTTCTAACTCATGCTCTTTATTAGTGATTGACTACCAATTTTGTTTGATAGATCCGTTCTTGTGGAATGAATTTGTGCATAATTTTATTGATGCTCCAATGATCCTCCTTATTTTTTGGATTTGGCTTTGTTTTTTATATTCATGCTCTATTTCGATTTGCATTGTCATGAAGACTATGTACTTTTGTATTCTTTTGAATAACAAGTACAATTTTCTTTCGAAAAAAAAAAACAATTAGAAATTGCAACTAATATGAGGGTGGAAATTATTTTCTCCAAATTTAAACCTCTTGTTTTAAGTCCATGGAAAACGTGTTCTATAGATCGATTAATTTTCCATTATCCAAAACACCGGAAAGTGGAAAAACAATTTCCTAGAAACAATTTTTCTTCAAATAAACGGATCCAAAATTAATAACATTTAGTAACTAGTTTTTTTTTTTTTTTGGTAAAAGTAAGCAATATATTAGGGAGGATCAAACTATACAAGCAACACGGCTCCAAAAACTTACACTCAAAATGAACACACTCATTATGAGTGAAAGGAAGCCGCGGAAAAAGCAACAAAACGACCAACAGAAAGCCAACAGCAAACAACACCTGGCAAAAGCAACCTAGCAACCAACGAGAAGCCTATCTAGTCAGACTACGGTTAGTGGCAGCAAAGATAAAGGGATCCACATCCCACGAGCGTTGCATCTGCCTATTCCTCGGAAAGTCCTCAATATTCTTAAAGGTAAGGGCCTTATCCTTGACGACCTTGAGGAGATGCTTCTTCACGGTCAAAATAAATAACGGCTCCCCCCTGAAAAGAATATTGTTCATGTTCCTCCAAATGATGTGACAAAGCGTCCCAAAGGAAAACTGGGCAACACACTTATAAAACTCCTTGCCGGTGAGCAAGTTAATGGCCCAACTGAAAGTCTCCTCCCAAGTTTTGTTGGTCCAAGGAAGATTGCATCTAGTAGCCCAAAAAAAAGCAATACTCAAAGAAATGCGACATCTAGAACAGAGATGATTGATAGAATCAAGCACCTCATTGCAAAAAGGGCAGGAAATAGCATTAATCCTACCATAAGACATGAGAAGAGACTGTGTAGTCAACCTCCGCTTGGTGATGAGCCACAAGTTCACTTGGTATCGAGGCAGGATGGCATTACTCCAAATGAAACGATGTCAATTGACTCTAGCCTTCTTCCACCTTATGGCCTCCCAAGCCAAGGCCACCGAGAACAAGCTCGTCGAGTCCTCCCTCCAACAAAACCAATCTTGGGCTTTAGACAAAGAAGGAAGTGGCGAACCCCAAGACCCAATCTCTGATCTGATAGCCCATCCATCCTTAGAGAAGAGATCAGCAACCAAAGCTTGCCTAGAGAGACTAGAGCTATAGATGAGGGAATCCGTGAAAAATAAATTCAAAGGACCCCTAGGATGCCAATTATCGAACCAAAGCGACGCCAATAAGCCATTGCCTATCCTCCAGTGGAAGCGAAGCCAGAATACTGTCCTGAGTTGTAGAATTTTTTTCCACGCCCAAGAGCAGTTGGTCAGCTTTTTAACAACCTAGAAGTTCCTGCTTTTTAAGAAGGTCGAGTGGACCCACTTAAACCATAACGACTCCTTATCTGAAAATAAATTCCAGATATGTTTGAGCATAGCCACGTTATTGCACGCTCGTAATCTCCGGATACCAAGACCTCCCTCCACTTTAGAAAGGCAAACATCTTCCCAAGAGACTTTGGCACCCCCTCTGCCCAACTCAGGTCCCTTCCAAAGGAATTGTCTAAGAATACGCTCTATCTGGTCTAGCACAGCTACAGGAAGAATAAAGACACTTGCCCAAAAGGCCTGAGTGGCATGAAGGACTGACTTGATTAGTTGAAGACGACAAGCAAAAGAAAGAAACTGATGAGTCCAAGATTGCACCCTGGAGGTGATGCGCCTCACAAGATCAACACAATCTGCCTTCCAAAGCCTCAACGTGATGATTGGAACCCTAAGATACCAGACTGGAAGGTTACCCTCAACAAAGCCAAGCTCCAGGAGGATTTGATTTCTTAAGGCCGACAAGCCTCCCGAGAGGAACACCTCTTCCTTGGGTTTGGCAGAAGTCCGCTTCAAGAAGAAAACAGATGGAGACCTTCCCTGAGAAGCTTCATAGATGGCAGGTGGCCCTCACAAAATAGGAAAACATTATCCGCGAAGAACAAGTGCGAGAGGCAAGTAGACCTACATCTCCAATAGAATCTGAAATCTGGCTGTAGTGAGCACCTCCCAAGAATCCTAGAGAGCACCTCCATAACCAACATGAATATGTATGGAGAGATGGGATCTCCCTGTCGCAAGCCACGCCCACTAGGGAAGAAACCATGTAGCTCCCCATTCAACGCAATGAAAAACCGAGGGGTCCTCACACAAGTCATGATGAGGTGAACCAGCCAATTAGGAAATCAAAAGGCAAGGAGAACACTCTCAAGAAATCGCCAGTCCATGGTATCATACTCTTTTCTGAAATCGACTTTGATGGCACACTTGGAAGAATAGGGTTTGACATGGAACCTAGAGAAAAGTTCTTGCGCCAAGAGAATATTATCCCCAATCTGTCGTCCATTGACGAAGGCACTCTGAGATGGACTGACAAGGTCTTTTAGCATGGCGGCAACCCTATTTGACAACACTTTGGTAATAATCTTGTACACCGTGTTGCAACAAGCAATAGGCCTATAATCGTCAATGGTAGTCGCATTGGGAACCTTCGGAACCATGACCAAAATGATGTTATTGATTTCCTTGAGGAGCCTCCCTGAGGTAAAAAAGTCCTTCACGACTTTTGTGACCAGCTGACCCACCGTATCCCGATTCCCCTTGAAGAACTCAACCGTGAAGCCATCCGGACTTGGAGCCTTTCCCTTAGCAAGGGAAAAAAGAGTATCTCGAATCTCAAGATCAGCCACGAGGCGAACAAGAAAGGTGATCTGGTTAGTACCTAGTTATTATCAAGGAAAATTATTTATTTTTACTTAAAATTTATTGCTCACAAAACAAACCCCTTTAAATTACCGAGAACGTTAGAAATACGATTTTTCATCGGAAGGCCCCTTAAATTTAGCTTTAAGACTTAATGTGAGAATAGTTCCTCTTGGCGATTAACCACTCACACGATGAATATTTTGAATTTTCATAAGTGATAAATATCTATATTAATCATTTGTAGCACCTATACATTTGCAAATTGGGGGTGATTAGCTACTAGTGCCTCTGTTCGTAAGATCTTCTTGACATTCTAGGTTCGGATAATCCACGATGTGCGATATGATCTTAATCTTATAAACTAGACTAGAGTGCCAAGTACGCATGAAATGGATTAGCACATCCCGTGGTACCCTTTTCGATATGGTAGCTCTATTTTTGATTAAATCCCAAATCATTTATCAATTAACTTTCTAAGTATGCATGATGTTCTGTTTTGAAAATGTGAAATGCCGCAGCCTTTGATGTGGTTATCGATTAAGAATACCCGGTTTTTTTTTTTTTATAGTGGTGTTTGATTCCATTTGTGTGTACAAGTGTGTATTAGGGGTGAGCATGGTCCAGGTTGGTCTAGGCCCCCCCTAACCCTAGAACCAACCCGTATAGTGTCGGTTCTCAATTTTTAGGACCGAGGACCAACCCTATTAAGCTTAGGACCAAGGACCGGACCGACCTAATGGGTTCGGTCCAGTTCCAGGGTCAACCTAGGACCGATCGATAATTTTTTTCGTCTTATTTTTTATACTTCCTAAAAAAGCAAACCTACAAATTCAAATTACACATCCATCAACAATACGGTATTGTGCAACTAAACTATAAAATACCAATACATATTTAGCAAATTTAAGATGACACAATAATAGAAATTTCATATTCGCTAACCGCTCATCGAGATATGGGACAAGATGGAAAGTTCTTGTAATCATCTATCTTTAATATTTATAACACCATATGCAAAAGCATTTTCCTGATCATGTAGAGTCCACTCAACCAAAAAATGAGCTTCGGACCACTTGACTAGCATTTGATCATGTAGAGTCTACTCAACCAAAAAATGAGCTTCACACCACTTGACTAGCAAATCACCGTAGCAACTGCAGTACTACTCTACTCTTCAAAAACTTCTACCATTTGACACAAATTGAAAAGCAAAGTGCAGCTGAAATTCATTAGTAAAATACAATTAAATCATAAAAAATTCAAAATACTTAATATAAACATGAATATATAACTTCACATCTTGTTAATTCACTTGAACTTCTAAACACTTGAAAACAAAACAAATGACACATAATTAATACTTAACAAAAGTTTTAAATTGAAATTACTATTAGTGCTATTGATAGAACATCTCAATATAATATAATACAATAGATATTTTACTTATGTTTAAATATATAAAATAATTATAAAAAATATAATATAATATACAGGGTTGATCTAGGGTTTGATCGACCCAAAACTCTTAGGACCGAGGACCAACCCGCATAGTATTGATCCTGGAATTTTAAGACCAAGAACCGACCCAGTCCCCTTGGGAACTGGACCAGAACCGACAAGGTTGGGCCGGTCCAGGTCGGTCCAGGGTCGACTCTAAACCATTGCTCACCCCTAGTGTGTATGCAAAATTCATTTAGACACGTAATTTTAATGTATAAAAGTTGGACTCAAATAGAATGCCGGAAATGACAAGTCATGATAATATTTGCAGGTAACATGTCGTGACAAATTTAGATGTAAACATCATAGGGTAAATAATATAATATGATAATATTCATATGTAACATGAAATGGCAAATTCGAACTCAAAACATGATGAGTAAATTGACATGATATGGCAATCATCACACACATAACAAGACAAACTAGCACAGCACTTGGTGCGGGATAAGAATACCACAAGTGTTATGATTTCTGTACGGCATTTATTTGAGTGCTATAACTTTTTTTCCTGACCATTTAAGTATTATAGCTTCTAAAAAAAACATTCATTTTAGTGCCATAATTTTCAATCAATCACTTAAGTGCTGAAATTTTTTAAAATGTTCACTTAAGTGTCGGAAATCTGACATGGTTTAGCACTAGGGTTGTGCAAAAGAATCAGGAACCATTCAAACCACCTAGAACTAGACCGGATTGAATCAGAACTAGCTGTTCCCATGGGAGGCAGTCCATTTCCCAGTTTTTAGCCATAGAACTGCCATCATTCAACCCAACTGGATCAGTATATATATTAAAAAAAGAAATTCCATCTCAATTACTTAATTATTTTACAGTTTTTCAACCAAATATGTGTGTACATATATGTATATTTGTAGTTATTGTACATTATTAACTAATTTTATTGGGTGTGTAATAAGATTAACCCTCTACTTTTTTCTTATCATTCTAATAATCTTTTTACTTGCTTTCTCAACCAAAACAAAATAAATAAGTGTAGAGGAATGAGAGAACCAATTAGAGATGTCCATAAGAGCCAATGGCTCATTTTAAGAATACCATTAGATCTATTCTTAGCTATTTCCATGATTAAATTAGGTCGTCATGATAAAAGATGAATCAAGATATTAATGTTTTAACTTCTGTGGAGTCTAATTCTCCACATGTTTCCGGTTTCGAGAAACCTTAAGAGGACTACACCATAACCTTCAAAGAAACTAAGTTTTTAGCTAATGAGTATTGTCTACTCATTTTGTCTTATAAACTTTAGTCAAATCAATGGCTTGCAATTCAATCCAAATATAAGGCCAAACAAGTTTTGTAGGGATTGGGGGCCAAATCCATGGACCTACCTAGGAACTGGATCGGAGCGGTCCGGTTCTCAAGTAAATCCATGAAACCAATGGATGAGTTTCGGTTCCAATTTTTCAAAACCGGTCCTCAGTGGGTGGTTCCCGATTCTAAGGTAGGACCCGCCCACCCGGACCATGCTCACCCTTACTTAGTACTTGTGGTGAATGTTTTTAAAAAAATTATGACACTCAAGTGATCAATTGAAAAATTATATAGCACTAAAATGACTGAAAAGAAAAAGTTAATGACACTCAAATAAGCATGTCATCATACATCAGTTAAGACACCAAAAAATTTTATGGTTCTCAAGTGAGGCTTTATAAAAATTATGACACTTGTGATACGCTGTTCTCCCTGAGTGCGGGAGAAATCTTACAACCCTTTTTCCTATGCCCATTGAGGAAGACAGTTGCCGCATCGCTTTTAAGCTCCAACCTTGGATAGTTTCTTGCCATCTCTGGGTTGCTTCTCTAACAATTTCAATTCCTTCTTTCTTCTCTCAACCCCTCTTCCTCTTGTAAGGTGGGTGCTTAACAGGCTCACCAATAACTTTTGCCCACGATTTGTGTCCATTCATGGCTGGCAGCTCATATCATCTCCCTGCTTCTTTCTTGAAGCAGTCATTAATATAATCGTTAGTCTCGAACTTCATGATACAGCAAACTTACATGGTATTCATGTAAAGGGAACCACTTGCCCGTGAGATTTATTGCAGATAAAAGTAATTTGATGACGCCAAGAACTTCAAAAGACAAGAAAAACGATACCCTGAACTTTGAAAATGGGGGATGCCAAGAATGGGGGCTCTCAGAGATCTGCCTGGCGATTAGGCCTTGCCGGCCCTCGTTCAGTCGGTCGTCTATGGGACATGGTATAAGCGCTCAAAATCACGGGAAAGGCCGAATGTGAAACATGATTGGAAAAGTGGCTACTTTAAGAGGTTGCTGGTGTTGGCTTTGGAGGAAGCCATGAGGGCTGAGCTTGAGGCCTCTGCAGTTAGGCTTGCCAGAGACGACAATGATGGCTGCTTATGGTTAAGTAATATTTGACGATGGTGGCAGCATGCCGCGGGAGGTCCAGGCTACAGTAGGCAATAACGGATGAGCATCGCAGGAGCTTTGGCTAAGTGACTGTGAGCTTGGAGACGATGAAGAGGGAAAGGAATTATAAGCTTGAAAACAAAATCGTTTTGTTGAAAATAGTCCCCGTCACGCCAAACTATTAAATGTAAGATAACCGGCAATGACTAGAGTACCACGTTAGAAATATTCTGCAAGACTTGGCCAAGAGGACTTAGTTACATTTTCTCTCAAATGTTTAAGATTCCACTGGTCCAATTAAAAGATTTAAAACTCGATTAGTCACTGTACAATATGTTTAGACTAATTCTGTAATTACTCTAGAGCAAAGCATGTGGACAATAAATATGGATCCAAGCAAACCTCAAATAAAGGCATATTTCCGATTTCTGACTCACTGTAAACCGAGCTGTTAATTTTATTGGAGATAATACCTTATATAGGACAAAGCATAAAGAATAGAACAAACATGATTAAGAAAGAAACAAATTCTGGAGACGTCGATAAGACATCTCCAAAACATAAGCTGAAAATTTAGGATAAAGCAAAGGAGGACAAAAGAGATTAATTTTCTAAATTAGAGCTAGTTTCTTGAAATTTCCATATTAATTTCTCCAGAGGAAAAAAAAAGAAAAGGAAAAGAACACAACAGTTGCTGTCACAAATTTTCCTTCCCGAATTTATTGTTTCTTTCAGCAGTCAAATTGGAAAATTCTAAGGAAAAATGGTCGAGTGGATAAAAGGTCTTCCCGTTCGACGATGACATGTACTCAATAGAATTTCCAAACTACCATTCCTGAAATGACACTTTAGAGAACCAAGGAGAAAATCAAGCTCCTTTGGGCGGCATCACTAGAACATCAAGCCCTCGTCAATCGTCAATGCTGGACGTGAACGACCTCTGCTTTTAACCGACTCGATACGTCGGGCGGACGTCAAAACTTGGAGGTGATGGATAAGAACGATATTCCAATATGGACGAAGCTCCGGCTGTGGTACACGTATGACTGCTCTCATCCATATATTATCTAGCACCTAATTAATTAGGATAGTATCGAAAAGGGGGTGTTTTGTGATTTTCTTTTTTGTCAGTCAGGTGGCATCTGAACCAGTTTTTATGTGTCGACTAATCTACTTTCTTGGGCGATCTTAAGGATGGGGAAAAATTACTTGATCAGTCATATACTTATTGTAAGGATATCAATTTAATTCTAAGTTTTCAATTTTCTAATTTAGTGTTAGATCTTTGAGCAAATTTATAATATAGTCCTTCCGGCCAGTGTCCATGAAAGACTGTCCTATGAGTACACCGCCACATCAGCGATCTCTGGCGAAATTAGCCAGAATGACCATATGTCGCGTGCAATGATTTAGGACTAATTAGCAAAACTGAAAAGTTTCGAACAATTTGACATTCATATAATAGGTTTAAGACCTATTGAACAATTTATAACCCCACGTCGGCTTAGCACATTCACGATTTTATTCTTGGAGTGCTGCCAACTAAGTTTGAGCTAAAGGTCGCAAGGAAATGAGCAAGACTCCCTCACTGTTCAAGCAAGTACCCTGTTTTTGTGTTTACAGATTTCACATACACCTCGTGGGAGTCAGTCTCTCCTCATCCTGTTATATCGAAGTTTCACCTGAAAGATGCAACATTAGAGGACTGAGTCAGCCGGGTGGATGATCCTATGGCTCAGCCTTACTCGCTCTGGATAAACACCCTGACTCAGCGCCGACTCACCGCACCGCCGTTTCAGAGATGTTAAATCACAACTCCTGAAGTCAATTCAGTGCCCAATCTTGAAGTCACCCTTTTGCCTTTTTTCGTAGCAAAGAAAGATAAGACATACTTACCGCAACGGCTTGATTGTCAAATTGCATCGTGCGACTCGTTTCAATTCGAAGTCTAGGTAATACCTATTTCTTAAGTGAATCGCATGAAAATCCATCAATTCGCTAGTGAATATCCAATTTAATATGTTCCTTATCAATTGAAGTTATTCAATCTTATTTATGTTTATCTAGCAAATTATGTGCCGTTTCTCGTATTTTACTGTGTATGTCATATTTTGACACATCAATTACAGCAACCAGCCTTATTTCACTATTTGGCATAAGTTTTATGGATCATCATCATCGCGCTCTATATTTTGTTAGATTCTATTTGAGCTCTAGAGACTTTTCATGTTCTTCCTTTATCATCGCATTTCACGTCCTTCTGCCCTTCCTCTACTCCTTTTAATCAATGCATCAAATCCTTCTTCACATCGCCTCACTAAGACGTCTGAAGGCCTTTCTTCAACGTGGCCAAATCATCTTAGACAACCTTCTCTCATCGTATTCCCAATTAGAGTAACACTTGCATTTTTCACTGCTAGCCGTCCCGTAAAATTTTCTCTCAAGCTTAATTGCATTTGATGGTCGTACAAAACCATAGATGCACTCTCTACTTCATCATTCTGCAGTTACTCTTTGGGTGAGATCTCCATCTATTTCGCTGGCTCTATGTAGAATGGATTCAAGGTAGGGTTAATATCACAAAATATATCGAATTATGCCCACTAAAACCCTTTTTTTTGCCATGAAAGTTCCGAACTCATATCAATATGAATAATATACCCTATATAAAACTGAATAAATGGTATATATCACACATGTACAAGGTTAGGTTTTTTTGTGACAAAAAAAAAAGTTTGAGGTATTTATGTCCTAATAGACATAATTTGCGATTTTTTGTGCTATTTACCCTCCAAGATATCGAAAATGTTCACATTTAACACTTTTCATCTCCATTTTTTATCAAGAGGTCGTTTGAACTTCTGCCCTTACTAAAATTACATAACATATATTCATTCCGTCTTAGTTTGACTCAATTGGTAACCTTCATATTCCCTATGCTGTATTTTGATAGTTACAAAGTAGTTTGAAGCAAACTTTGCTCTTTACGATACAATAATAAATGCAATGAAATATAAACATTTGTGGCCATCGAATGTAATATTTATGTTAGTAGAAAGATGGGGATTTACATCTGCTTACCACATGGATTGAAAAATTAGGATTTTCATTTCACGGAGATAAATCTTACTAAGAGGACATATTATACTATTATTTTCGATATTCATCGGTTCGATTTTCAATTCATACATTCAAATGTTCAATTCACGATACATGCCTCGATTTACGGATTTGGAGGATAAACCTATTTTGTGTTCGTTGTATACCTTTTTCTTAAGACAAATGTGGGAAGTTTGCAGATATGAGGGCACGCGATGAGCTCCCTCAAAAGTACGATAGTTCCACTCCCACTTGAGTTGGATAAGTACCATACACACAACCACGGCTTCCCTGAGAGTGCTTGAAGAGAGCACACTAACTCCATTTGTTTCATGAAAAATAAATGATTTGAAAAATATTTTTTTTAAGACTATTCGTTTGTATCCTATAAAATAATTAGTCAATGAAAAACATTTTCACCGACGACAACAATTTTTGTTTAGATATTTTCACGAATGATGAAAATATATTTTTATTTTATAGTAATTATTTTTTAAATTATTTATTTTTTGCAAAGCAAACGGAATCGAACTTTGAGCGAGAAAGAGCACGCTTACCACTAAAGTAACATCGGATTGTAGTCGTCCTATACTCATATTTACATTTCTATGGAGTTTCATTATAGTTGGTTTCATATCATTTTTCTCCTTCACTTATCGATAAAGATGCTAATGGGAAAATCGCATATATTTTATCTAATAATAAAGTATTATACATATTTATTTTTATGCATATCGTTTACATGCAAACTTGAATGCAAGTGTTGTTCATACAACCCACCAATCACGAAATTGGTCTGAAAATGTTTTCTCTATACCTATATAAGAAAAACATGGCCTAGACTCCTTTTTATAGATCATTTGTAGTCATAATCTCAAGAGAAATCACCTAATCAGTCCTAAACTTATTGTGCAGATACATATTATTCATAAATTTTTCAATTTTAGCAATTTAGTATTGAATTTATGCTAAATTTTAATATAGTCCTTCCGAGCGAAAAAGACATCTCTAACATGGCAAAATGTTTGTTGGATGACGATATTGACTGAGCCACTTCATTAACAATTTCCAGTGAAAATTGACTAGATATATTATATTGAAATATCAAGCAAATGTTCGGTACTAAATTGGTGAAATTAAAAATTTTAATAGATTTAGGATTGATTGGGTGACTTTCCCCATAATCTAAAAGAGCGTGAAAAAAATATGTAAGTCATGATGCCTATCAACTATAGATATCCAAAGTAATCTTAAAAGTAAGGATAAAACAAAAGGTAGCCATGTCAAGTATCTGTATATATCAATTTATCAGACTTTCCATAATTCATTTACCATCACTTGGAGCATATATTTGAATGTTGTAGGAGTTCACCAAAATAAACAGAGAACTCCAGAAGGGTAAGGCAAAAGCCTCCGCCAAGTTCTTATATTGATCCCGATGCTAAAAACGACGAGTATGGAAATTTGGAGATTGCTCTTCGGATGATCAAGAATTAAAGTCATTTAATCTTTCGGAAGGTAAGTGTAGGCCTCACCTTTATCTAAAGTAGGAGGTTTCAATGAATAACCAACCTTTTAATTCACGTATAATAAATTCGGTGATTTAAGAATTACATAAATTATTAAAAACCAAGTTGAAATGAGTTAAGAATAATTAAAGCACAATCAGATTAAGGTGTTGATAGGTTTGGGACATTATCCATTTTCAATTCATTTTAAACTGAAGGAAGTACTATTTGGAATAAAAAAGAATTTGAAAGATTCGTAGAGATAGTGGAGGGGGGAGGGGCCGCCACTAGTGACGACTGTGGCTGTTGGCCACGTTGCCCCCGATGGCAGATCTCTCAGGCGATGTCGCTCAAGCCGCGGCCGTTCCCCAGTGACGTAAGACCCCGGATCTCTCCCTCTAGATCCACTCGCGTTCTTTAGATTCCATCGGCCTAACCCTGGCGACAATGAGACTATGAGATCTCTCTCGAGCACACGACACAGACCAGTCACGGTGATCAAGTTATTAATGGCAGCTGCAACACAGAAAGTCGAGAGAGAAAGAGAGACCGTCGGAGGCCGCTCGCCACTACCAGCAACGATGCCTGTGGCAGCAGCACCTTCATCAAATCCAAATCTGCAATCATCGAGGCGTGCAGATCTCTTTTTGCCTCCGGTTCCTAATCTTCTTTAATCTGATATTTCTTTAAGCACCTATGGTGGACCTTATTTCAAATAAAGACCTAAGTGTCATTACTTTTTCAAATAAGGGCCTAAAGTAAATGTTGTTTCAAATGAGGACCTAAAGTAATTATGTTTATTTCCATTAAGGGCCTGGAGAGACTATGTCCGTTGTAAATAAAGACTTAACTTTCTGACGATCAAGGGTATTTTCATTATTTTTCATTTTTATTCCTTTTTTTTTCTTTTTTGGTTCTTCTTCCTCTTTGTCAATGGCCGACCGACCACTGGCAATGCCCATAAAGGGCTAGGCGAGGCAACCTTCACCCAAGGGGCCATTCATGAGGTTGCCCAGCGCCAACAAGGGCTGGGTGGCAAGGGCTAAGCGACCTTGCCCCTCACCGGTCACTAGTAAGGGCCAACCAGTCGTGGGCGAGGTCCAAACGAGGACGACCCTTGCCAAATTTGGCGAGGGTGGCCTCACAGACCCTTACCAAGGGCCAGTGAGGGTCAATCTTGTAGATAGCCCCCGGGCAAGGGTCACTAGGTATACGTGGGTGGCCCTCGTCGACAAGGGCACCTTCACGGTGCCCAGCCCTCTATGGGCATCGTCAATGGCCGGCTGGCCACCGACGAAGAGAAAGAACTAGGAAAAAAAAGAAGGAAGAAAAAAGGGGAGGAAGTGTCAAATGACAAAAATACCCTTAACCGATTAGAAAATTTAACTTGCTAGCGATTGATGAGGTCAAGTTTTCATTTGAAACAATCAAAATCACTTCATGCTCTTATTTGAAACAACTAAAGTTAATTCAGGTCCTCATTTGAAATAAAATTCATTTTTGGTCTTTATTTGAGAAAAAAAGGACAATTCAAGTCCCTTTTTGAAATTTTCCCTTTCTTTAATTTGTCTACTTTTCTATTGACAAACAAGTAGAATTTTCAGACACAAGCTGTCTCTTTTGGTTCGACTTATCGATACAGACATATATACGAGCTCTTCAAGTGAACCCAGGCTCGTAAAGATTCTACTGCATGAAAATTGATAAATATGAGTTGACAAAGTCAATTTGGTCCTAACTCATTCAGGACTCACGTAAACCCCACCTTAACCCACCAATTTGCCACATATCTATCTAAATTCTAGCCTTAAGATAAGACAGAGGGTCGATGAGTGAAAAGTTTTAAGATGTCTGTAACATTGCCATACAACGAGACCTGCATCAAGATGCTCGAGAAAACGCTGATGGCTGCGGAGTTCAATCCAATGAAACATGTACGCCCGATGTAGTGCATCAAATAAGAATAAAGCAGTCATTCAGACTCATAATACTGTCGACTTTTGGCAAACATGTACAGCGCTGCTACATAAATAATCCATGCCACTAGTAAACTGTTGAACTCTCGAGAAGCCCTTATTGGATGCAGAAAATTATAGGCTGATTCCCCACACCGCAGTCTACCCACGTCCACAATGAATGTGTTCCCATCAAGTATTTGTAACCGCATGTATTGCTCTGTAAGAGTTTGTCTTTACAGATTGGTCTTAGGCTTGGGACTAACCCGTCTTGTGACTGACCTCATGGTTACGAATTCCTCCGCAGCAGAAGGATGGATTCCCACCTGAAAATGAAATTGAGATGAGCCGCAGGGGTCAAGTCACTACTATAGGAGTTGCCCAACCAAGTTCACTAATATCACAAAGAGTACCCAGTACGCATATAAAATCTGCAGACGTCTGCATGCACCTGTATTGACGTGCTTGCTCACCTACTTGTGTGTGTTTGTACATAAAACATCTGCAGACGTCTCCATGCAGCTGTATCGATGTGCTCGCTCACCTACTTGTGTGTGTTTGTGCATGTTCTCTTAGCATGTGTTTGTAAACCTCTCTCTCCCTCTCTCTCTCTCTCTCTCTGCAACTTATGGATGTTTGTTTGAGCTTGGACATCCATGTTTGAGCGTGTTGTAGTGGGCATTTGGGTACAAGAGTAGACGATGTGGTGGCAAAGTTCAAATTCTAAGTTTCCCTCCCTCCCTCTTGAACGTCCATGCCTGAGCATGTTGTAGTGGGCATTTGGGTACAAGAGTAGACGATGTGGCAGCAAAGTTTGAAATCTAAATTTTCCCTCTCTCCCTCCCTCCCTCATTCTCATACGGGCAACTTAAACATCTATCCTCAGCATGTTGTAGTGGGCATTTCGGGTACAAGAGTAGACGATAAGGTGGCAAAGTTCGAAATCTAAGGTATACATTGCATTGCAACTAAAGATTTTCCAAAGTAGGTAGAGAGATAATAAATCTTACCGTGCTGTCAAATTGGGCCTTCGTTGCACCACACTTAAGTGCGATGGCAATGCCCTGTAATGAAAGTAGACATCATACAAATGGACAAAAGAAAATCATTACAGGAAGAAGATTTCCTATATAAATCAGTTTGTGTACAAAATAGTTAATGTTCGCACATAAATTCCCCAAAATCCCAAAAAGATCATCCACAGCAATATGTGTGTGTATCTAGATATAGAAAGGATATAGATATATATGTATGTACTTTTTTTCCTTTCCTATTTTGCAGCAAGATTTCTAAGTACAGTGGCACTACAGAAACTCCAATTTCTTTTATATAATTGAAGGAGAGATTACTCAGTATAGCTTATTTTGACAAATGACTCTGACAACAACCAAATAAATCTTACCCAATTAAGTTGGGTAAGCTATATAAGTGGGCTGGGCTACATGAATCCTTTTATGATATTGCATTTCATTCTGTATCAACTTTTTCTCCCATTCTGATAAAATTTTTCAAATTCCAAAGTGGACAAGGCATGATATAAAACTAGTTCGCATGAAAAACTTGGAAGCAGAAATTTCCCAACAATGTAGCTTTTCGTTATTATTATGAATCAGTAATGGGAATCGCCAAAGGAAAAACAGATTTCCAGTATGTTCAGTTTGTCCATAAGTATTTTCATTTCGACAAGTAAAATGCCGAGAAGTTAAAAGTTCACTGGTATAGAAAATACAGCATGAACATATGAAAATAAAGTATGAAGGTCTCAGCTAATAAAGAACTAAATCAGATGAATACCTGCACAATTTCAGGTGCATCGGGCCCACACATGGAAGCGCCAACAACCTTATCTGTCTCTGCATCAACAAGCAGCTTCATGGCTGTTTTTTCTTGCCGCCTGGAGCCAACAATTCAAGTTAGATACATGTCAGAACACAATAATTGGAAGAAAAAATAAGAAAGCCTCATATATAGTATAATGGTGCAATTATCCATTTTGCAAGAACCAGTCATGTAATTTGTCCAGCTTTTTGAGTTGAACTTTGCACCACCAATTCACACGTCTTGTGATCTTGAAACATAAAATCAGGTTTTTTCTTTTATTATCAGTGCTTAACATAGTTGAAACTTGAACCTCAGTCAATCTTGCATATGCTATATCTCAATTGACAGTGAACTTCTACCAGAAAAATCTAGAATAAATAGCTAATGTCTGAATAAAGATAGCATCGTAAGGAAGCTACATACAACATAGTCACTGCAATATTAGCTTCATAAAATGCTTGGTTTTAGTCATAATCCATGGAGTTTATGGTGTTTTATAAAACTGCTTTCCTACATTACACGTAGCATCCCACACGATAATCAGGATACACCTTAGACTTGTCTTGTGAACAAGAAATTAATGTGTCCTTCCAACTGTCAACCCAACAGGATACAACATTTTAACAACCAGGTCCATCAGTCTATTCAGAGGTTATGAAGTATTTTCAACAATCAAATCTTATACCAATACGTACCCAGAGACTGTGTTCTTCATTGGGTTGAATGTAGATGTGAAAACCAAAATATCTCCATTAGCTTGCTCTATTGCCTGCTCTTCACTCAGTCCAACCACAGATAGAGGAGGTATGCTGTGTGCAATGAAAGAGGAAAGCAATAAATTGACATAATCTAAAGAGGCGGACTAGTATACTTGTCACTCATTAACAATAAGATATTTTCCTAAGTAGTCATCAGGACGGAAAAAAAAAAAAAAAAACAGCTGTAATTGTATTACTTACAGAAAGCACTTTCAATTTGCATACGAAGTACAAAGATGAACATCCCTAGGACTATTCTCACAATAAATACCATAGATATCCTGTGGCTGAATTCAATGGATTTTTTTATAGGCTAAAAAGGCAGGGAAGGAGCGACCAGTTTTGTTAACCACACTTCGCATTGCCAGAGAGTTCCAAACTCAAAAAAAATGTTTGGTTAGAGCCATAGCTACTACTCATATTAAGCAAGTGCATTACCGCCACCCCACCACAATGATAGTAAGAGTAGAGCCAGGATATCCTAAACCATGACACAGACAAACCTACATGCCAGACACACCAAGGCTTCTTGAGGCCAAGGAGCAATTAGGCTTATTTTGAGCAAGCCCTCACTGCCATCTCATCATAATGGTGGTGGGAGTAGAGCCAGGGATGTCATATATCATGACATGGTTAAACCTACACCACAGACAAACCAAGGCTTCATGATGCCAAGTAGTGACTTGGGGTTTCACACCCGTGACCAAGGGGCCCCAAACCACTTGCGAGGAGTCCCAACACCAGTAGGCCAACAACCAAGGTGGTTACAAATAAGTATCACTATATCAGCAGAACTCCATAGAGGCAAATGTCACTTGGACTGGCAGAATAGTCCTTCGATGAGAAGAGAAGGACATGGACGACTGAAACTAGAATAATGATCAATAACAGGAAAGAGGACAAAGATGCAGCTCACAATCTATCAATCATAGTGCCTGTTGGACAGAGGGCATTGATACTGAACCAGTAAGACGTGCTTCATCTCTTAATCAAATCCGAATAAGAAATCTATTCCTTTTGAAATTATCTTATAATACTGCTAAACATCAAAAGTTCATCTAACACATTAGCAAAACTATGGATAAAGATGTTAGGTGGTCTCTTCTAGATTCCCATAACACCTTAATTGGACATCCTGATCAAATTTGCAGTCTTAGAATCCTTATGAATATTAAATCTGACATGAGAAATTTATTATGCATACACCAAGAAATCATTCTGCAGCCCAAGTTTTGATATGGGGTATTAATTTCATGACACGTATGCAGCAAAAGAATATCCTCCTTTCTTTGGTATTTATAGTAATGTAGAAGGATGATTAGTGCAGAGGTGAAATCTTACAATGATATAAACCAAGGTCTTAAAGGAAACATATGGTGACTTCTGTGCATGACAATAAACAATTAACATCTTTGCCTACTTTGTTGCCCCTTTTTCCTGTTGGGAACAAAAAAGAAGTAACCTCTCTTTTTCTTCTTTTTTATCAAATTTAGAGAACTTTAATATGGTTAAAGTATACATACATGCAACTGAGCTTGCCAAAAATCCCATTTATGTTGTTTTACAACCAGAAAACTTGATGTTTGGCTACAGTTTCTTCATATTATCAGTTGGATGGTCCAAATGAGTAGTGAAGAGGTATTATTTTTAGGTACCAATTCAATTTAGTAATCGATTCTTTTTCTGCACACGGCGCACAGGTATATCATTGGTACAAATAAAGCGCAGGATTGTTGTTAAGCAATTTTGATGACACCCAACCTTGAGTTCAATCATGAATACACCTTTAACTCATCTGAGCCAACTTAATATAATTGTTAAGCGTCCTAAATCCTGGGATTTGTATGTTTTTAAGCATCTTATATATATTTTCCACCCTCTAATAGTTTAAGGTTTTAATTAAATGTCTATCCTGTTGCCCGATCCAATTTCTTGGCACCCTTCCGATGACTCATATCTCATGTCAAAAAATAAGTCCCTCATCCTTCTATTTTACATGCCTCAACAACATTGTTCAGCATTCCACATCCCTTAATTATCTAACTTCAATAGGTCTTCAAACACATGTAGTCTCCTTTCATCTAATAGCTTGAAGGTTATACATTGGACTGTCTAATGGTAATTTATAACTTATTCTCAATGGATTTATGTTTCACTTTTAACTGCCTGCAATCCTTTACCTTTTTAATCCCTTACTACCATGATTTATCCCCCGAAGAGCCAAGTCTCTGGATATTTGCATCTTTTATCTTTCAATTCTTCTACTACGTCAGAATACCTGTTCAGTTGCATTACTAGTCATAATTCCTCTCATAGTCAATAAATCTAACTGTATCCAACAAAGCCTAAATCATCTCCGTTCTTTTAGGTCTTTTGGCTAGCAATCTACCCAAACCCAATATGTAGTCTTACTTCAAAGTCAGTATCTAGAAGGGTCACAGCCACGAAAATCATCATGTTCAGTTTTTTGGAATTAGCTACTGAGTAACTACCACAAATAACTAACACTACTCCAGCAAGAATGCCAAAAAAAAAAAGTATGTTGATCTCATTGTTCCAAAAGCAAAGAGGTTATCACCAGAACACTGCGTAAGGTACATTGATGTAGTCTGGTTTGCTAGGCTGCCCACCAAAAACAGATTTCTGGAAAGATTGGAGAAAAAATGAGCACTCGAAAGTGAAAAGGAATCTGTAAAAAGGAGCAAATATAAAGCTGGCAAAGATGATGTGGATCCAGTAAAAGAAGGACAAAAAGTTCTAAAACATACAGCAAAGCATGTTCCCTCCATCAGAGCAACAGGGGTGAGATTCATCCGATTGGTAACATCACCAACAGCCCATATGCTAGGAACATTAGTGCAGGAGTACTCATCAACCTGGAAGAAGAAACTAAAGCACATGATTTTTACTGGACAACCAATAAGGTCAAGCTCAAATGTATGATAAGCATGACAGTTAGTCTGTCCGGGATGAGTTCAACTTTCAACTGCTTCGCAAATCTTGCAACCCTTATAGTTTTGACTTTTATTTAACATGGAAGACTTCAAAACTTCAGAAATTACAAATACATGTAGAATCATATACAATACTTCGAGACTAAAACATCTTCCATTTTCAAATTTTAAAGAAAAATTCAGACGTAGAAGTTAGAAGTAGAAGAAAATCCCTACCAAAAGGTTATGTCATACGAGTTGATAGGTCGAGACTGATATGATATTTCACTACCCATTGAGTAGTATCAGCAAATACCAATGTAATTAATCATGCAACCCAAGTCCTCAATCATACAAAAGATTGCACAAAACCAAACAAGAAATGATATATATAGCTGGAATAGCATGGAAAAAAGAGAAAAGACATCAAAAGCCTACTTTAAAAAAGTAACGGCTCATCTAAGAACATGGATAGATTAAATGAGGAGAATCCATGTGTTCATGCTTATTAAATATTACCACTAGATATTTATGATATGCCCAGTGTTCATGCTCATCAAAACAAGTTTAACTTGATGGCAAAAGAAAACAGCAGATTTGAAGCATTAAAAGATCTCACAACCTTCACAGCACCCATTGCATCAGTTTCAACGCCCACAGAAGCCAAATTCAACCTCTTCGTATTGGGAATTCGACCTGCAAAAATCAAACAAAGACAACCACCAATTGTTCACCACCATGAACAACTTTCTGGCAGAACTACCAATTCATCTCAGTCATTGTACTTTTCATTTTTCAAACTTGACTTTGATTTCACTTCCAATCAAGTCACTTCTGGCACAAACCAGTTAGTGGTTCTTTGACCAAAATCCAACAAAGTGACCTAATTACAATACAAAAGTGAAATCAAAGTTGAGGGGCTTGATCAATGGCTAACATGAAACTATGACCGAAGTGAGATGTCTACAAAAGTAGTTTACCTTGTATACACCCAATTAGTTAAATTGCATGTAACTAATCAACTGGAGCAAATCTTAACAAATTCCAAAACTGAATTCTTTTGCTGATTCCACTTCCAAGGAAAACCTTGAATCAGTGACCATGTCACCAATCAGTTAAATTGCATGTAATTATTCAACTGGACCAAATGTTAACAGTTTTTGAAACTACCAATAACCCTGAATCAGTAACTATGTCACCACTCAAATGCTTGGCAATATCACTTATTCAAAGCATGGAATTCAGGGCTATATTGCGGCAGCTTAGGCTCTTCTGATTAGTCCAAGATGTGGAAACTGCAAAAGTGCATACGCAAGCCATACGCAGGAGACAACTCTATGCTACAGAAGAGAATCGATTTCACATAAATTTTGGGAAACATAGTAAGCATGATGATGTATATACAACATCCATGCAAATCACGTTTGAATTAGATGGAAAGGGACTTTTCCTCCTATTTAAAAATTAACCTAAGTTATTGGCCAGTTTCAATTTAGCGATAAGCATTAATATAAAAATGCAGCCATTTAGTGTAATAACCCCAAAATTATTGAGCAGAAACCACACTCCAATGTACAAGTACACTGAATCTTCTCAAACGGGTAATGGAAATACTAAGGACACAGGTCACTATAATTGGCCCATCTAACCACTATATAAGAAGATGGGTAATATCTAACACTTGAAACTAGTTATATGAAAAAAAGGAAGAAAAAAGTATTGGTTCAGAGTAATTGCCCCCAAACAACTAATAAAAGAACAATCACATTTAATACTTCAAATGACAGAACCAGATCCCACAAAAATAAAAGAACCTTTGTTACCTATCTAATGAGTTGCTTATCATTGTACTGATGAGAAAAAAGTGCTGATAATAGTTTTAGCCCATAAAATAATTGGAATAAGCCCAATTGAACATTAAGTATATCTCTTTACCAAAAAAAAAAAAAATTAAGTATATCTCTTATATAATAATTACCGGTGGCAAAGAGTACAACATCTGCATGCAACTCTTCCCCATGGTCTGTGATAACTTTTATGCCATCCTCCGTTTTAATCAACTGCAATTGCAAATTCATGTTTAGTGTAATATATTCAGTTAATGAAAGGCAAGACAGTAATGACAAAAGGTCTGAAAACTACAGTCAGATAAAAACGAGAGAAATAAGCAATCTACAACTTCATGACCTAACAAGCAGGATGAAGTACCTCTGTCAAGTTTGTCCTTGGATGCAAATTAATTCCCCTGCCTTCAAGATTTCTTGCAACAACTGCCCTCATTTCGTCATCAAAACCTCTAAAAATTTGCCAAGTGAGAGTATTAGCATAACACAGTAGCTATCTAACCAAGGATATTGACAATAACTGGCTAAAAACTAAAGATCCTCTTCATCATGTTTAGAAGATGGGGCAGGCACCATAATTAAAATGGCAGTTGGTTTTATGAGTTATACATGGTGTCCAAGTAAACAGTACTGCAAATCTGGTTTGCAAAGTGCAATCCCGCATATCCATGACAAATTTAAACAGCAGCACAAAAAAAAAAAAAAAAAAAGAGAAGGCTACAATTTTTTAAAAGCAAAGTCAGCATTTGAACCTCAGTGGGAGCTCTTTTCTGAAAAACAGATCCACAGTGGCACCCAATCCACGCCATATTGAAGCAAATTCCACTGCAATGTACCTGAATGGTCCAGAGAAAGAACAGTTCCAAACATTTAAAATACTAATAGACTGAACATCATGTAACAAGAAATTTTGGATATTATGACAAACCCTCCTCCAAGCACCACAGCACGCTTTGGTAACTCCTCCAAGCTCAATGCTTCATCAGAAGTTATACCCAACTCCTAGAAAATCAATACAAGAGAGATGTTCAATGATAATGGTGAAGACAATCATACAGACATACGTATATTCACAGCTTCAGCAACCAAATCAGTCATTTCCAACTTAAAGTACACATGCAGGTTTCATGAAATGCTAAACGGACAAAACCCAGGAAAACAGGATAAATACAAATATATGCCTCATACATTCATGATAAATACCAGCTAATACTTGAAATTTATATGAGCACATAACCGAAAATGGCATAGACATCAACAACCACAATTCGTACATGCAAATTCTACTTTTGGTTGTCTAACAAGGTCAGTTTCATTCATTCTGTCCAATCCATGAACAAAATGTAATTATCAGGTGGGTCACCCCAGTTTGGGATTGCTTTCCTACAGCCAATGAGCCTACAGCCTCCTATCCATTCCTTGTCAACAGACAAAAAGTTCTAAAAGCCTAAAGTATGCAAATGAATGTGCAAACTCGGGCCAAATGCAGTGAATAATTTGATCAGTTTCCACCATCAGACCAGACTTCTTTGCAAAAACAGTTCATTGATTACGTGATTCTTGGAAAGTGCTTCAGAGGACCAGTTGTTTGACATGTGTACTACAAGAAACATCAAGGAAAAACAAAACTCCTACCTGCCCTGGGATATTAGGACGTTGAGCTCTGCCTCCAGTTGCAATAAGTATGTGCTTTGCAGAGTAGCACAACTTCGTCCCATCTAACTGTGTCACCTCAACTTCATTGGGGCCAACTAGCTTTCCTTCTCCTTCGAATAATTTGACACCAGCATTTGCCAACAATCGCTTGTAAATTCCATTTAATCTGGTAATTTCCTCTGTCTGTATATTTCAAAGAAAAAATCCATTTTACAGTGGGCCCTAAAACATACAAAATTCTTCATTTGCATCGCAGATGATCTAGAGAATGGAGAGAGAAGACAAGCAACTAGTAACTAGATCAATCATATTGTCAAATGTATAAAGCTCAAATGAGTGTTAATTGGGCAACGCATGACTAATATCAACCCAGCTTTTCTACATGAATATTCAACTTGAATTAAAAACAGGGATAGAGAATAGAAAAGTAAAAAGAGTATTTCAGTGTCATGGTAACAGCCAGAAGAATACCAATATGCACTAATAGTTAATGATATTAAGGTGAACAATGATAATATAATTGCAATAATTGAGACCCAAAAGGCTTTGCATCAGCATACTTTAGAACATTCCCCTGCCAAAAAATCCATGCTTAAAGCAGTCAAATTTTCCAATATCACAGATTAATCTTGCAGAGAGAAAAGCTATTTTCATCTGCCCTTTAAAACCCTAAAACATTTGCACTGCAAAAAAACTTAATTTAAAAGTCAGCAACCTTCTGCTAGTCAAACATGCTCCTGTCAGACTGATTGACATTGAATTAACACCTACCACAAATCTCAACTAAAGCCATCCTAAGGTCTAACTACATAAAGAAACCCTGTGCTTCATGGATTTTACAATTTCATCTTTAAAGGCTTTCCTTCCAACCTTGAGCTTCATTGTCAATTTCGGAATTACGCAACTAAAGTGCTCGACAATTTGCCACTATTTGCAGATGCAGAACTGACAAGGTGTCATTGAGGCATTAATGTGGCATGGAATTTTTCAAACCAATAAAACATTAACCATAAAATGTCAAATTAGTGAGAAACAGTACATCAACAAGGGTAAAAAAAAACAGTAAAGACACAAGAGTACTGGCTTAAGGTCACCAGTGATTAACATCTACCAAATTGCTCATCAATGCCAAATGACGCATCACTTGTTCAGATACAGGAAACTCAATATAGGTGCTTGAATGTGCTAATTATCAGGTAGATTGAACATTCAAGTTCAGGACAAAGTCCTTAAAGATCAGGAAGAATTGATGACACTCGACAAAGGAGTTTTTGAAATAGTTAAGCCTTCTTATGAAAATCTTTCTATGCCAAGTTCTTCACAATAATATTAACACAATACAAATCAATGACAGCCAATGTGATGACTAACAAGGCTCACTGAGACACTAATGTGACACAGACTTCTTCAAGAGATACTACAAAATGGTAAAGGAGATACTACATCAATCAAGCTGATAAAAAAAGGAAAGTGAAGAGTTGTGACTTGAGATATAGCTACTAGCAATTCATGTTTGTTCAACTTCATCAATGTCAGATCCAAATAAACATTCGGGTATGCAATGTATAATTATGTGCTTGTAGGTGAACTTATAATCAGACACGTTTGGAAAAAGAATAGATTAAAGTACAGTACAATCTCAAAATTTATGTCTCTGGAACTGAATTTAACACCCCTTAAGATGCACAATTTTCAAAGTATTTAATCCAATTTTTAATATAAGTGTCCCCTATGCCAGTAGTCTCAAAAAAATATGAATAAAAGACAAATCAGTGAAATTCACTTGCCCATAATCTCTAGGATCTCTTGTCAGTAGATTGATAAAAAAGCTTCAATGTTCATTTCAATTGATAATTTAAGAGAAGACATGAATCGATACCTTCTTGTGCAGAAGCTTTTTCCAGTTAAAGTCAACTTTCTCATTCAATTCCCATCCATAATTCCTTGCATCCTACAGAATCAACCATCAACATTAGTTTGAGATCTTAACAATAAGAATGAAAGTAGATATCTACAATCCCCAAAAACATGCAGTAGTTTGCACAAAATAGGCACCAACTAAGGACCAATAGGATGGAACCATTTAGCATGGGAATAAATAATTACTTTAAGAATGACGCCATAAAAGCCAATGTCCCAATTGAATGCAGTAACTTCCAGGCTTCAGTTCAAGACATGCTAATATCTAAAATTTAATGTCGAATATGAAGTTTTGCAGCTTGAGTTTCATCTCCATCAGATAAACTCAAATTCACTAACTCCTAGAATGGATTAAAGCCAAAAGCTTTTTAAGCATTCCAAAAAGTCAGACAACAAATTGGCAACATAATTGTTTGGTTCACGATCTGGATCATAGGATCACTGGGAAACAGATCCAGATTGCGGCAAAAATCGCAAACAGGTGGGATCGCAGTAGGTTCATGGAATTCTGATCCTACCTACGATCCTAACGATTTTTTCCAGGACAGAAAATTCATTGATTTAGCTGAAGGGAACGGAATTTGGGCCTTGCAACTAGCCCAAGAGTACAAGACCCACTCCTCCTTTGGAACATATTACTTGGCTCATTAGCAGAATAGGGCCAACAAATCAAGGCCTGGTCTGAAGTGAAGACTCTATATAGAGTGAAGATTTCTGCCCTTCCTTTTGTCCTTCATGACGTGCTCATCAAGCTTCTAACTTAAACATCATTTTTATCGATTATTTGTCTGAAGCTTTCTTCTCTATTATTTTTTCTTTTCAAATAGTTGACTCTTCAGAACCTACCAACTTCTCCTTTACGTGCTAATCGATGCTGCAATCCAATTTTGAAGCTTTCTTCATTATTTCAGATTTTTATTTATAATTTTTCTTTTGCTGTGTGGCTCTAATCTACATACATTCTGAAGTTTTTTCCCTGTTTTCTCATGTTAAACTTTCTACATTTTTTTGCTAAATTACATTATTTGTTGTTGCTGTGATCAAGTCTTTGATAAATTTCCTGTTTGGGAGAGGATGATTTTAACAAAGATAAGTATCATGTGATGAAAATATGACAAAACCCAAAGATGAGGAATTTTAAGGATGAGTCAATTTTGTAAATTTTTTCTCCCTTTTTTTTCTGGGTGAATAGAAAGGTAATAGTTGTCATAAGGTGATTTTTTAATATAGCTTGCATTAAATTCATTTGGTGGTTTAAATGACATGTCATGTTTGAACTATTGCGTATTTCTACAAACCTAGCTAACTTCAATGTGGAGATTTGAGAACGCAAAACTCAGAATTTGACCTTACTCGAGCTTAATTCTCCCTTTTCAATGTTAGCAAGCATGTAATTGGGTAAAACAATGTTAAAACTTTGCATTTTAGGTCTCAATCTGTGAATTTCTAGGAACTTACAATCCTCAATCCAATCCTATGGCTTGATCCTCAAAGACCTCCGAAAGATCCTACTTAGGGTCCCAATCCTGACAACCTTGATTGGCAACATATACAACTTCATAAACATTTGCCACAAACCTTCTTTTCATTAATACCAGAGTCTATTACACTTGAAAAAAAATACACTAAGCAAGCTGACGACCTAGTTTTTAACTTTTAACCTGAAAAGAATGTAATGAGCTAGAAAAGTAATCTCCTCTGATGAAGATAAACTCACCTCCAATTCACCCCCAAAAGCTGCCCCATACACCAATATTTTCTTGGGAACACAACCACGAAGCACACAACTGCAAACCAAAAGTTCTCAATAATGTTATTCATCCAGACCAGATGACCCACATTCAAAGAGGAGACACGTAAGATTCTCTTGGAAGCAAACAAACTGAAAGAATAGCCTGATCTATCTATGTCAGTACCCAAAAAAAAAGTCACATCTGTCAAGCAACCAGATAGTTGATAGCAAAATAGTCCTCATGCCCCTCACCTAATATTTGAAGCAAGAAATCCAACGATGAAGTTGCCATTATGCACAGCAATGAAACACTTGATACTGAGATTACAAAATTCAGAAGGTCCAACCATTGTGCAAGTTCCATAGTACATATTTCTCATCCAATCTAGCACTACAATGAGTCTCAGTACAGCATAAAGGATTCACATCTAAGCAGAGCAATTAACTCAATCAGTTGGTCCTTCTAAGAAATAATGCAACATTAGGGAGTGGTTCATCACCTGCCTCAGATATAGGGCACCCAGGGGGTTGAAACCCATACACAAAAAACAGCACAATCATAAGACAAAACTACAATGCCGATTGATGCATCTACTACCACAAAAAATTTTCCCCTATACCAAAATTGCAATATTTTGAACCAGCTTTCAATAATTGCAGAAAAAAGATGACTCCTAATTCAAAGGCTCTTTTACTCTGCTTTTCCAAATCAGCCAAGAAACTGAGAGAACTATATGGTATTACCAACAATAATTGACAATAGTTGAATCCACAGCTTTGATTACTTATAATATGACAAAAAAAAAATTCTGAGCTAAAAGTTAATGATGCGTTTTAATGGATTTAGACCAATTAGTATAAAGCCTCTCAGATATAATTCTAACCATAAATCAATCCAGAAAAGATTTAATTATGTGAAAAGAGCAAAATGTCGAGGCAAAAAGTTCTAAGATGCCACTTGAACCAAACTTTGGCAGACTTACGTTCCACCAACTCCTCCAATTACTTCCGAGCTTATTGGATGAAAGGGAAGTTCACAGATTCCAACCTAAAATCACAGAACCAATAAATCATTAGAACCCAGAAAAAACTTAAGGCTCATCAACATCCAAAGGACAAAGTGTGTATGAGGACAAAAAGAAGTTCGACAGGTCATATACGTCATCTCATCATATACTAAAAGAATCTATTAGTCCTTTACCCAAATGAGAAGCAACTATATGAATGGCTCAAGAGGATGAGCTCCTCATTTTCAGAAGATAACTCAATGAGTGCCTAATACTACCACTAAAACCAGTTTCAAAGCATTATAGACAGGGACAGACTAGGCTTATAAGAAGGGTGGCAATTGCCCCCACTAAATTTTGTATGATACATAAATGCATCTTATGTTTTTAAATAGTGAATAGTGAAGTTACTATTCCACTTTTTTTTCTTCATCTTGCCCCCACATTTAAGGATCAGAGTAGACAATTGTAATGTCTCCACTATATCATTGCTATTCCAATTAAATTTATTTAAGAAAACTTCGCTTTTTTTCTTATCTATTAAATTATTTAACTACAAAATGCTCAATGTTAGTCATTTAAAAAATTAAATTTATGAACATATAATAACTTATTGAGTTGGCCCACAGGGGAAATTGTTCTGGATCCGTCCCTGATTCCAGCACTAGAATATGCCCAACGAAAACAATAACTCAAGCAAACCAAAAAACAGAACTAGGAACACTCAAGAATCATCACGAAGGAACACAAGATCCCCGTCAACCAACTCTTCTTTCGTTGGAAATCCAAAGCCCTTACCTTGGCTCCATAATTAGCAGCAAACCGACCAGCACGGACACCCCCACTGCCCGCACCGATCACGAAGAGATCGAAATCGTAATGCACGTCCGCTTCATCTGGTTTGCCCATCTCCCCATCAATCAGCATCTTCCTCGCCATATTCTCCTATACAATCACAAACTGATCACCGGTCCAAAACCAACAAAAAAGGAAAAAAAAAAAAAAAAAACCGCGAAAGAAGCGTACGGACTGAAATAGCAAAGCTCGAGCAAGACTTCCAAAGCCTCCGAAAACTGACTATCACGTTAAACTAGCGCGGATCACTCGAAACCACACGCCACAAACCACGACGTCCCCGCCGAAAACCACGCTGCCAGCAGCAGCAGCAACCGACGAAAACACAAAAAAAATGGGCAACCGCAAAAAACCGGAAAAACGGACGAGCGTTGAAGCGACGCGCCCAGCTCCTGCTTTACCGGAAAAGCGAGACGCGACAATGGAGTCGCGCAGGATTTACCTCAGCGAAGCAGCGCGTTGCAGGGGGGCGTTAGGGTTTTGCGAGCGATCGAGAGAGAGAGAGAGAGATGGCGAGGAAAAGGCCACGAAGCGTCGCGGAAGAAAATGACCGACTGGCGAGGGTGGGGGTGGCGTCGATGAACCAGCGAGGACAGGACGCGAAGGTGGCTTTTATACCGAATCAACGCGAGAGAGAGAGGGACAGATTGAATTTTTTTTCTTCTTTGAAAGGAGGATGGGAGCGCACGACGCCGTTTCGGTCGTTTCTCCATTCTCGTCCTCGCATGGCGGTGTGCAGGAAATTCAGCCCGGAAGCTTGCCCATATTGACATTTAGGTGACATTTATCTCTCTCTTTTCTTTTTGGTGGTGCGTTGACTGTGGTGTAGCCAGTCAATGCGACCTAATAATCCTGTGGCAAAAAATTCAAAGTGTAGGACCACCGGCTGGCTGCGTCGTGGGCGACTTACAAGGATTAAGGAATCTTGGATCGGATCGTCATTAAACTCATTATGATCTGAACAATTTTACGGGATTATGTGTGTACATAATGTAGTGTTAAATCTCGGGTTGATCAATTTCTAGTTTTCAAAATCGAGAATCGAACCGAAGGTTCTTGGGACTCGATTGGACTGGACTACTGACCAATCCGATCCAATTCCCGAGTAGTCAAGTGGAATTGATTAAGTTCTTAAGAGAGAATACCTCAAACTCCAAAGGCCTAAAGAAAGAGAAATAGCAAAAGAGTAGAGTAGGTATTAGCATCACAGGGCAAAAGGGAAAGATCAAAAGAGGAGAGAAATGGTGCATTTGTTTGCGTTTAAAAAAAAAATTGTTGGTAACGTAGAAAAAAGTGTTTACGTTCCGGGAACAATTTTGAACAAAACAACGCGTTTGGTAAACTTAGGGAATAAAAAATAAAATGAAACATGTTTGGTAAATTTAGATAATTTTTTTATTTCTTTTTTTCTATTTTTTTCTTATTTTTCCTTTTTTTTTTTTTTTTCTTTTTCATTTTTTTCTTCTTTTGGCCGGTCGCCGGCCAAGGCCTTGGCCGGCGAGGCCGAGCTCACCCAGAGGCGGGCGAGGCGTGGCCTCGCCGGGCCACCGCCAGGCGACGCCGACTCGCCCGGATCCGGCTAGGCCGAGGCTCGCCGGCCGGGGCGAGGTCGGCCTCGCGGATCTGGGCGGAGACCGAGCTCGCCCGGCCATGGCGAGGCCGACCCTCGCCGGGGACGGCGAGCCTCGGCCTCGCGGGGCCGGCGAGCCTCGCGTGGCCGGGCGAGGCCGCCGGCCCTCGTCGGCCGGCCGCCGGCCATGGCCAAGGCGGCGACCGGCCAAAAGAAAAAAGAACAAGAAAATAAGAGAAAAAAGAAAAAAATAAGTGTTTCTCAAAAGTGTTTCAAAAACAAAACAAAAATTTGTGTTTTTTGTTTTTTTTTTTTTTTTTTTGTTCCCGAAAAAAGCAAAAGAAAGAGAAAAAGGAACAGAAAAAGTGTTTAAAAACAAAAAAAAAAAGAAATACAACCAAACGCAGCCAAAGCATGTGTGAAACATTTAAAAAAATAAAAACAATCAATCCGGCTTGGTTTGGAACCAAGAACGGAATGCTCAAACATTGGTTCCACCTTTAGGCTAAGTAACAGCAACACTGACATACGAGATGTGATACAATATGACATAATATTTCTCGAAAAATAGATAACCTTTTACAAAAAACACGTTATATATTAAATATATATTTTTATATATTTAAATCAAATTAATTTGATTTAAATACACAAATAAATAAATAATAATAATAATAATAATAATAATAATAATAATAATAATAATAATAATAATAATAATAATAATAATAATAAAAAAGAGTCAAGAATGAAGTTACATTAAAAATATTAATCCACTATTTGTTAATAACATTCATTGTTTCAATTTGACAAATTCAACTCAATTCCAATAATTTATAAAACTTGGAAGAAAAAAAATAAGCAATACACATTTTGAACTTGTGTATCCCAATGTATTGGAAGAGAAGAGAGGAAAACAAATTTGAAGGGTTAATTGTGCATTATGGGAATAAAGAGTGAGAAGAGAAAAAAAAAAGACTACAATTTTCTCTTTTCTCCAATTATTTTTTATTAAATATATACATTTTGATCCATCATTTATTAAATTTTTTTTAAATTGACATGTGCATATTGAAATCGTGTGTCGAAATTCCGAACTTATATATCGAAATTTCAAATTCGCATGTTGGAGAGTGTCAAAAGAGTTGACTTGGTATCGAATTTTCTTATACTTATTGACCAAGCGTCGAAAAATGTCGAAAAGTGTCAAATACGTGTCCGAATGTCCAATCGACATGACACCAAAACTCTTGGAAAAAAGTGTAGATTCTTCATAGCTTTTAGGAAGCAAGAACTGGACCGGTTTGTTTAGTCTAGTCCAAGCGATCCGTCTTCCTCATCCCTAATTAAATACTAATGCAACAAAGCACACGTTTATTTCGATTTATAAACCGCTGAGAATGCATTGTGTGTTTTCGAACCATGGAATGACACTTAAATCCAATTCTAGAACAATCTGTTGCCAATTCTGGAAAATGAAATGGACGACAACGCCATGACCTGAAAGTACTTTCTTCTTGGCTCTTTAACAACGACAGTTTCATTTGATTCCTCCCTTAATTTCAAAATGTACTCACCTGACAAATCGTGATCTCTCAATTCGAGTGCTAAAACTCTTTTCGTACAGTGCACATTGGACCGCGCACGCATCTCGCGGGTGCCTTACCCGCAACAACCAACATCTCTAATTTTGCGAGACTAGCGTGACAATTCTCGTGCTCGTGCCAATCCTTAAAATTTGCATACAAAAATCCGGACCGAAGTTGAAATAGCAAGGCCGGGTTGTCTGATTTTTTCCCTTTTTTCTTTCCACGTAAGGATGTTGCCCAAGCCAGCCCATCAGATATTCAAGCCGAATAGGGACGGCCGAGGAGGTGCCGTCCGTTCTGTAGTCATCTCCAACTAGCGTGGGAGCCTCATGAGATGAACCTCTTTTATGATGGGGGACCTCATTGACTCCATCCGAAGCAGACGAAGAAGACGTGTAGGAAGGATTTTGCAGTCGGTCTTCAAGGTCGAAACTCATGTAATAAATGTAGATACAATCTCAGGTTGGATTTTTGGACCGAACGATTTCCTCATTGATCTTAGGAGAGGAGAATAATCCTAATGAGGAGGCGCATAAGCAGTTTGAAATATAGGCCAACGGAACCAAAAAAATAGAGAAACCAATCATTTTGACAAATTTTTTGGAGAGTTTTGGAAAGATAAAAATTACATTTCCAAAGGCCTGCCATGGCCTAGGCAGGTTCCAAGATGCACTAGTTTTGGGCATTAACGTAAATATAATTTTTTCTTTCAACTTTGCCTTCACTCAACTTTTATAATTCTAAAAATGTCTTCACCTCCCACGATGTCATCAGCAAGGCTAGATTTGGCTATTAGCAAGCTAGTCTAGTGCTACCCGTGAACCCAGGCGATGATCGCCTAGGGGCACATGACTTTAGTCATGCCGCCTAAGGTCACCCAAGGGAGGCTAGCCGACGGTTAGATTGCCAAGTAGTTTGAGAATTTAAAATAAGAAAAATTAACAAAATTCTTTTACGATATATCTTACAAACCACTATTTGTGGACTGACCAAAAAAAAAAAACTATTTGCATTTTAAAACCTCTTTCTCCTAAAATCTTTACATTTTCTTAAAGGTTTTTTCCCAATGTATTTCTAAGCGCAGATTTTAGTCTAATGTTGAAAATTATTATTAAAAAAAAAAAAAAAACAAACAAACAAACATAGTGGGCCCCACTTGGCCTTTGCACTTTAATGGCGACCATGCCCTGCATAACATATTACCTAGGTTGAATGATTGGATCGCTCCAAACACTCGGCATTTAAGACATGAAAATTGCAAGAATCCTCTCCATAGATGATCCCAAATTTGTGGGTTGCCCAAAACAAAATGGGTATTTTTCTTCGATTCAAGAAGCGACGAGGACATTAACCAGAATCTGAGCTTTCTTTCTCCAAAAGTGGGCCCTGTAAACTCTTGAGAGGTAACAAAACTCCTATGGAAAGTGACTAACACAAGTGACACTACTAACAACTCGCACTTAATTAAGATATGAAATGATTGACTTGATGGTGAAATGCCAATCGCCTTCTACGAGATCCCAAATTCAATTCACACCGAAAAGGAAACTTCAAATGGCTCGTGCTGCATTGTCTAATCTTGACATATCCCATTTGTTACTTTTTCATCTCAGGCAGCTAGCATTTAGGTAGGGTTGCAGCGACGAATTCACCTACACAAGAGTATGCAACCACGGCAAGCCATCACGCGCGGACCGTCTCCTTTCCATTGAAAGACCTCGAGACGTTTCCCTTGAGAAAGAGGAGGCATAATTCATGCTACCACTCATGGAAGTTCAATGACCGCATGCGATCGGTGACCTTCTTTTAAGGGGCCACGCATGATTTTCGCCTTCAACCAATGCCAGCAATGTCGGACTTCCAGTTTGGCGACTTCCACGAACGAGAAAGGGGTCATCAAATCATACAGAAAAAATCAGGGAAGTGACCGTACCGCTTTTTCTTTCTTTGTTTATTTGGGGCCCACAACTTTTTCGTTTCTGTACCTACTTTTGCCCTTTCCCGTGTTTCGGTCCAGATACAAAACGGACAATTGACAAAAGGCGGGTTGCAATATCTATGCAAATTCGAATGAAAATGAATGGTCTGAAAAATAACTTTCTAAATATAATGGCCCGTATCTTCAATCATTTTTGTGCACAATACGGATAATTATTTTTAAAATAATATATTCTACATCATTTGTTACCCTTAAAAGCTTGGAAACGCAATAAAAGACGTGTAGAATCCACAAGTCATATGGACGATCGCAAAGCAAAGCAGCTCTTGCTATGGAGGATTGTGAATTGTTTGAATTGGACTTTCCTTGCTGGAAGAAAAGGTTTTGTCGTCTCTTGTATTTAAGAAATATTCTTATCTAACACAATTTTAAGTTTTCCCGACATCGGTTAGTCGACAAGAGTTTCTATTGTTTATATACATATCAGAAATACTATGATAACGTATAATATTTTTATGTTATGCTCGTGAACTTTCATTTTAAAACTAATTAGTTGCTTTGGCAACTACGCCGAATACCATCCAAGGCAAATAAGCAATGATTGGAAAACAAAACCAAATTCTTCCGAGGCACATATATATTCTGCTTCCAACAATCAACCACAGAAAACGGGAGAAGCTTTTCGCATCCCTGTAAAATCCTGGAATGGCGAGGTTAACAGCATCACATCTGGCCTCCTGCATCTTGTCAAGTAAAACAGACTGAACATCACAGTAGACTATAATTTTCAAGTGTACCGAATAGGGTCAGTTTTTGCCTAAATAAAGATGGAATATACAGTGAATGGCGCTGAGGAGCATTCATAATTCATTCAGCAGTTTCTTCCCTAGAAACCTCCCCCGGCATTTTACTACAGCCAAAAGAGGCATCAAAGGAAGTAGAATGACATTTCTCTACAGATTACGAATAACTTAAATGTGTAAGTCTTAACATGTACAGCGGAATGAGGAATTACCAAAGCATCCTGCTCTGTGAGCAACTATCCGGACACCTGATCCATTGCTAGAGGGCCATGAAATCATGGGTGACGAGCAAATCCTGTCCATCATGTTGATATGAGGGGCCTCCATAATTGCCTTGGGTAGGGACAGTGCCCATTGCATGCCCCAAATTGAGAGCGGTCTCATGTATATTAAAGACCGAAAATGTCCATCAATGGTCCAAGCCTCAGGTGTCTGGAACCAGTAACTGCATGTAGAAAATAGAAATACCACAGAGAAAGTGTTATCCAAGATTAAGATGACCTCCAAAGAGGTATCGATCCAAATGTTCTCTCATGGGGAAGAAAGGGGTAATAATAAAATAAAGTTCGGGAGTTTCCCAAATCATGCAATAAAGCCTGGGAGTGTCTGAAATCATGCAATTTGAGAAGCTCAGTTTTCACATAAGACAGTACAGTTAGATGCAGCGTTTATCACATCTCAAGCATGGTATAATATCCATGCTTCAGTGTAGAACCAGCCAATGCTTAGGAAGCATGAGAATTACAACAAAACCGAGTATTAAAACTTTTCAAGGGTCAGTAACAATTCATGAAATTAACAAAGCCGCAATGCAGCTATTCTACAGAGCCTGGCAGCCTCTTTGGTGGCCTTGAGTGACCTTCCATGTTACATTAGTGCTTGATAGATATGAATCCTAATAAATGAATTGTGACTTGCAATACTTCATTCCAGAGCTTTAACTCAAGACTACTTCAAAATCATAAAGACAATGATACTCAGCCTATTTGTTTTTCTTTTTCTCTTTGTTACTTCTTTTATATTTGTAGAGACCAAAACTTATTTTTCATGCACCGATTCCATAAGTATTTTTGTATGAACCAAAAAAAACCAAAAGCTAAAACCAAATGGAAGAATGGAATGAGCCCCAGTCATGAGTTTTATCATCAGCAGCAGCAGCGATCTAATCTTGCACTATGCATTATAAAGCATTATAAAGAGATAAGCCAGTCATATTCCACATTTCCATCAGAAGAAGCCACTGGAAGTTTTACATGCAAAACAAATTAAAGCAGGTGTTTCTGACAACTACTTCTGCTCACAGAGACTAGACAAACATTGTTACATCAAAAATCACTGCTGAGACAACTCTAAGCAACAAACATCCGCACAAACAGGATTAGCTAAAGGTTTAGTGCAAGAAAGAATAACAAAAGGAGAATCTTCACTGCCTATTCTGACTTTTTGGCAATGAAAATGGAAATAATCATGTAACAAATGGCAAGCATAGAAACTAATTATCTGCCAACAATGAAAATGCTCTGAAACTTACCCGTATCCTTCTTCTGACCACCCAGCAACAAAAATGCCTTTAGCAGTGGTAAATGCCTGTTCTTCCATCCCAGCAAGTATCATATTTGCTGCCACTCCATAAGTCACCCCTGTCCATATTTCACGTGATTGCATGCAGGTCTCATCAACCTTCCCATTAGGATGCATTCCATTTACAGCACCCATCCTGCCACCCCTTACTTTCATTACATTGAAATCATAGATCTTCTGAAGGGAACTTCTTATTTTACCATCATCAAAAAGAGGAGGCAAGCCGGATGATGCAGTATACCATTGCCCTGCAAGCTGATCTGCTTGTATAGACTTACTGTTACTGCTTGCACCACTGTCATAGTTAAAATAAGAACCATTCCACAATTTCGCTTCAAATACTAGCTTTGCCTTCAAAAAAGTGGCTTTGCACCATTCAGCAAGTCTTTGTCACCTATCTGAACGGCCATTGCAGCTGCAGCTTGAAGTGCAGCAAGCCACAAGCATCCACAGTAGGCACTGATGCCATGGACTGTCCAAGTATCATATGTTTGGTCTGGAAATCCATCATTTTCTATAAGACCATCATTGTCCCTATCAAATTGTTCCATATACTCCATGGCAGCACGAACTGATGGCCAAACATCAACTCCAAAAGCCAAATCACCAGTGGCAGAAAAATCTCTATACACCTGCAGCACAAACTTTGGATTCAAATCCTTCCACTTACTCGTATCATGAATGTTATATGCATTCATTTCATTCCATGGGTCATGTGTTCCCAGATCGTGAGGCACAGCTCCTCTAACCTTACGAATTCCCCAATGTCCTTCTGCGAGAAATCTTACTTTCCTTCCGTCTTCAGATAGAACAGCTTTTGCAAAATCACGCTGAATACTGAGTTCGATTTTGGGAAAAAGCTCAAGAAGTGCAAAAGATGCATAAAAGTGAACATCATACGTGCACCACATAATATATTCCACTCCTTCCAAATACAAGAACCTGCCAACATCATCTTCCTCGTTTTGCGGGTCTAAAAATGATAAGGAATGAAAAAAAAATGATAAGGAATGAAAAAAATCCACAGGATCTCCATCCTCAGTGCTCGCCAACTTGTCTTTGCAGGGTAAACCAGCAAGTACTGCTCTATCACTTTGATTTGATCCAAATGTAGCAAAATGCTCTACTCGCTCTGTGTAATCCACTTTTCTTCCTTTAACTTTCATATTTTTCTCCTCTAGCTTTCTCGTTGTACGTGGAAGATTTACCGTGTGTTCATCAGGTGACTGAGAGTCTGCATGCAGAATAAATCCATTCATATACTTATGACAAAGACACAAATGCCAATTAAAAAGAACAAAAAAGTTCAGGGTGATGGATCCCTTTAAGGAGATAGATATATAGTATGAAGACATGGTTTACTACCTATCCAAACAGTTCCACCAGCAACTAAAAAATAGAGCTCATTGAACAGTGTGAACTTGTACCTGCAAAGGTCCAAAAGAATATGAGATCAAAGAGGAAACATAGTAGAATAGAACATACATATATATAGAAAAATCTAAACTACTAAAACCTTGAATCTGCATCAAACCTACATCTGTCATGGGTAGGATCGAGTCAAAATATAATACTGCAGAAAACTTAAAATTGAGATTCTGACAACAAATATTTTTCATCTTAATGAAACAACTGCTCTAGAGCTGGAGAACAAACAATACTAGCAACAAGCTTCTCAAAACCACATTTGCTTTAGCCATTTAAATTAAAAGTAGGTCATTATGAATTTCCACATTTTGTTAGGCAAATTCATTTATAAATAAGACAAGAGTTCGGGGCCCGTGCCCAATAATCTCTAAATTCCAGAGCTTCAAACAACCCATACTTATGCTCTGGAAGGTACTCAAGCCAGCCAAAATAAGGTCATACGGAACATGTCCCCCCCCCCCCCCCCCCCAAAAAAAAAAAAAAAAAAAAAAAAGACAAGCATAAATATTACAGTGAACAGAATGAAAATTACCACTCTGGAAGCCTTTCATCATGGAGGATAGGATTTTGCCATTTTTCAATTTCCTCTTCCCATTGCTTGTAATCTAACAAAAGATAACATGATGTCAGGTATGGTTTTGGACCAGTTACGCTATCATTATCCGGAAAGGGGAAATGTAACGTAACTCCCACATCATTGAAACGGTTTCTGTAAAGGTCCTACTGGATGAATTCAATCCAATAGAACACAAAATAAACTAAGGGGAGTATCATGAGAAAATTAAGAAATTAAAAGGAATTGAGCACTATACAGTGAAATGGAGCTTACTTTTCAATGCATCATGAACTAATTGATAAGCTGCTCTTTCAGAAGTGCCATAATATTTGGTGTACCTCCTGCAAGTGAAAAGAACCTCAAATCAGAATACATGATTCTTTATTATCAGCACATAGGCAGGCCAAAGAATAAATGAATTTTTGAATAGTTGGTCTCCAGCAAAGCATTCTGAGAGCATGTTCGAGTTAATTCAAATAAAATCCATGATGCCTAACATGATGCAATTTAAAAAGCTGATTTTTCATCCTCCTGGCAGCAAGAGAACATAAATATGGTTGAAAAGTTATATCTCAGCTGCACAAGATATACATAGAAGCGTGCATTGTAATATAACAGACTATGGGCACAAACAGACCCCACAAGTATATCTTTGCAGGTATCTCAAGAAAGGTTGTACGGGAACAAGGTTACCTATAGTACAAGCTTCCCTTGAGAAATTTCACTTGTGGAGAGGACCATGCAACAGCAAATGCAACAGTGCATTTCCCATGTGGTTCCACCCATGCAGAAGCTGAAACTGCAGCGCAGAGTGTTTCTCCTACCGAGGAAGGCATAGTAGGCCCACTACTGAAATTCCCCTGATCAAACTGACCATCCTAGGTTGTGGAAAATAATTAATGA